>CM044310.1:21831346-23250846 GCA_024291935.2 Okapia johnstoni
ATAATCAAATTGCTTGCAAGCAGTAAGTGCTCTGATAAATAGAAATCCTAAAAACAAATGGAACAGAAAGATGCGTTTCCTGTAAAGGAACAGAAAGAGATGATGGGAGATTTTTTACTGGAAACGATGCAAACTAGAAAAGAGAACATCTTCCCAGCATGGGAAGGAAGCAAAAGCCAAAAGCAATTGTCAACTTAGAATTTTTGCCCAGTGAAAATGTCTTTCAGAACAACAATGAACATTTTCTTCACCAAAATTTTACACTCCCAAAAAAATTAAAGTCCTTCGAGAAAATGAAATCTGGAATTAGCAAAAGAAACGAAGAACCCTGGAGATCATACTTTGTAAGTAAATACAAAGACATTTTATCTTATGATTTAAGTAACTTCAAAATATGATCAACTACTCAAAGCAAAAATGACAAGAATATACCATTACACAGAACAAATGCTGATGAATTCATTTTATATGCAGATGTATTTTGAAAGATACATCAGATTTATACCTATAGAAAAAGATAATGTACTTAATATCGTAAATAACTCTCTATATTTAAATGACAAGCTTTTCCTTTGTTCAGGGAATCAATACTCAGGAACTCTAGGTGTTTCTTGGATGTCCTGGCTTAGGACTCCCAGGGCAAGTGCTTGGTTAGGCTCTGGCAGTGACGGAATGAAATGGGAATATATTAGTCACACTCCAGAGTTCTCTGGTGTTTTTTTCAAGGCTGTTTTGCTTTTGTTTTCTTTTGTGTGCGTTTTGTTCAGATTTTAGTTGTAATCTTTGGAGAAAATAAACCGTGATGGACTTACCCCATCCTCCCGTGAAGTCTTAATTAAGAATGGAAACAACAATTAGGACCCAAATTAATGAAAGTTTGGTCTGTTACATTGTTGTTCAGTCTCTAAGTTGTGGCCAACTCTTTGCAACACCATGGACTGTAGCCCACCAGGCTTCCCCGTCCTTCACTGTCTCCCTGAGTTTGCTCAAACTCATGTCCACGAGTCAGTGATGCCATCCAACCATCTCATCCTCTGTCGCCCCCTTCTCCTCTTGCCCTCAATCTTTCCCAGAATCAGTCTTTTCCAATAAGCTGGCTCTTCGCATCATGTAGCCAAAGTATTGGAGCTTCAACTTTAGCACCAGTCCTTTCAATGAATTCAGTTAGCATAGAAGCCATGAAGTCTACTGGACTTTTCATGCAGGGGCAGGGGAAAATAATCCTTTATTAATACATTTGAAGGGTCCAGGGGGCAAAATGTGCTTTGTCACATAATATGTATTTATATTCAGTGTGTCATATCCTTATGGAATTGTGAGGAAATACGAAGAGATATGGATTTTCCTGGTAGTTCAGCTGGCAAAAAATCTTCCTGTAATGCAGGAGAACCTGGTTCAATTCCTGGGTCAGGAAGATCCACTGGAGAAGGGATAGGCTACCCTACTCTAGTATTCTTGGGCTTCCCTGGTGGCTCAGACTGTAAAGAATCTGCTTGCAATGCAGGAGACCTGGATTCGATCTCTGGGTTGGGAAGATTCCTGGAAGGAGGGCATGGCAACCCACTCCAGTATTCTTGCCTGGAGAATCCCCACAGACAGAGGAGCCTCTTGGGCTACAGTCCATGTGGTTGCAAACAGTTGGACATGACTGAGCGGCTAAGCCCAGCACAGCACATGAAGAGATATGCCATTACAAACAGCATCATGATGTCAAAACCATGATCAGCATCTCCTTCTCTGGTGCATTCTGTCCTTAGGTGCCCCCATCCCAATGAGGTGCAGCTTGGGTGAGATTGACTACTGCTTTGGGACCACAGGAGTAGGACCTGATGGAGGTCAAATCTTAGAGCTACTTAGCACTTTGAGAAGCGCCTCTACACAGAGTGAAATGAGTCAAAAGGAGAAAAACAGATATCATGTATTAACACATATATGTAGAATGTGATAATGGTACAGATGAACCCATTTACAGAGCAGGAATAGAGATGCAGACACAGAGAATGGACTTGTGGAGACAGTGGGGGAAGGCAAGGGTGGGATAAATTGAGAGAGTTGCATTGAAATATGTACATTACCATGCGAAAAATAGATAGCTAGTGGGAGGCTGCTGTATAACACAGGGAGCTCAACCTGGGGCTCTGTGATGACCTAGAGGGATGGGATGAGAGGGTGGGAGGGAGGCTCAAGAGAAAGGGGATATATGTATGCTTATGGCTGATTAACGCTGCTGTATGGCAGAAATAAACACAACATTGTAAATCAATTATCTTCCAATTAAAAATAAAAAGAAATGTGCCTCACTCACTCACCTTATGTGACTCTTTTGAGGCCCTTGGATAAGGTCAGATTGGAGTTGACCTTTACTTTGTGAGGAGGGAGAACAAGCACATGTAACTTACCCAAACCGTCCACGGGTTGATGGGAGCTCCCTTGTCAGAACACAAGTCCTCAGACTGTCGGGTCATTTCTGATCGCTCCACTAATCCCAGAGTGATACTAAATGGAGAATGAGGCTGTCAGGCTGTGGAGACAAGGACAATAATGATTCAGCATCACTCCAGCGCCATTTGCGCTTTGGTTGAAGCTGGGGTTGTCTTCAAAGATGCAAATAAAAGAAAACCTCAGACTCCCTTGAGTTGAGACACTTCCCGTGCAGCTTGGAAAGCATATGCAAAACCCATCCATTTCACCTCCAACAAAGAAGCAGGGAGATATTGAGGCTGGAAGAGGGGAATTAAGATATTTCAACAGATTCTCCAAACCACAGTTCAGCAGCAAGAAAATTTTCCTCCCATCAGCATTGTTGATGCAGTCCACTTAGCATAATACGGCAAGCAGGAGGAAGAAGAGCCGAGAGAGTTTGTTATCATGAGCAGTCTCAGAAAGTTTGGGAACAGGTTCTGAACTGATTAAAATTTTATTTGAATAATGTGCACATGGTTATTTATTTTATTCTCAAGTCATTTTTTTTTTTTTTAAATAACCAGCGAGGTTTCCTCCTGTGGGTTGCCTGATGGCAGTCGGCTGGCTGATCATCACCTAGAGGAAGAAGTGAGAAAGTTATTTTTAATTCCTCATTATTGGAGGAAACACACACATTTGGGACATAATGGGGCTGACTCTCTGCTGTTCAGCTGAGAAATAGCCTGGGGTGGACCATGCATCATTTCCCAACTATTTTGATATGGCTCGCTGATGTAAACACTTCCAGGCATCTAAAACCTAGACTATTTAATCTGCCTAAATTATGTCCTCTCAATCTGTCATGGAGCAATTTTTTAATAAAATCTAGAATTTTATCAGGCAGTGAAACTAAGACAGATGACATTCTGACGGGTGTATTAGCCCACGGTGGATGCAGTGAGAGACTCAGTTGGAGGGGAGGGCGTCCTGTCACACAAAATGTCTAGACAGGATTGATGTCAGCCTGGGATCTGAGAAAGGACGGATATTTCTGGACTGTGGAAAATATTTTGTTTTTATAGTTTAGCTAACGGGGACTGGATATTTTTTTTAACAGATCCATTTACCAGGCAGACGAAAGAAAGCTTCGTGTGCATATATTCTTTATTCTTCCCTCTGGCTTTATTGAGATATAATTCTCAGATAACATTATGTAAGTTTAAGGTGTACAATAAGATAATTGATACACATATACATTGTGAAATGATCACCACAGTCAACTTAACACATCCCTCTGGGTCACATAATTGCCATTTTGTTATTGTTATGGCAAGAACATTTAAAACTTATTCTTGGAGCAACTTTCAAGTATATGATACAACCTTGCTAATGCTAATTGCCTGCTCTATGTTAGATTCCCATGACTTTAATTGGAACTTTGTTCTCTTTGACTGACATCAGCTCACCCCCACCACCATCTCAGCCCCTGGCAGTTGTGAATCTACTCTGTTTCTATGAGTTCAGCTTTTTTCGATTTCACATATGAGTCAAAGCATGCAGTATTTGTCTTTCTATCTTATTTCACTTAGCGTAATACCCTCCAGATCAATTCACATTGTTGCAGATGATGAGTCCTTTATTTTTTATGGCTGAATAATATTCCATTTTATATACATACCACTTTTTCATTATCCCTCCATCTATTGGTGGGCACTTAGATTGTTTCCATGTCTTGGCTATTGTTAGTAGTACCGCAGTGAATTTTCTGGTGCAGATATCTCTACAAGATAGTGATTTTATTTCCTCTGGGTAAATACCCAGAAGTGGGATTGCTGGATCCTATGGTAGTTCTATTTTTAATTTTTGAGGAGCTTCCATACTGTTTTTCTTACAGTGGCTGCACTAGTTTGCATTCCCAGCAACAGTGCATGAAGGTTCCCTTTCTCCACATCCTCATTAGCATTTATCTGTTGTCTTTTTGATGATAACCTTTAAACAGAGCTGAAGTGGTATGTCACTTTGGTTTTGATTTGCATTTCCCTGATGGTTAGTGATTTTGAGCCCCTTTTCATGTACTTTTTGGCCATTCATATGTTGTCTCTGGAAAAATGTCTATTCATTTTTTAATCAGATTTTTTGGCTATATTGAGTCCTATGATTTCCTTATGTTTTTTGGATGTTAACATGTTATCAGATATATGATTTGCAAATATTTTCTTCCATTTCTTAAGTTGCTTTTTCATTTTGTTGATCATTTCTTTTCTGGGCAAAGTCTTTTTAGTTTGATGTATCCTACTTACTTACTTTTGCTTGTGTTGCTTGTAGTGTCAGACTTGAAAAAAATCCTTGCCAAGACTATTGTCCAAGAGATTTCTCCCTGTGTGGGCTTTTAGGAATCTTACACTTTCAGACCTTATAGTTGAGTCTTTAATCTATTCTGAGTTAATTTTCATGAATGATATAAAAGAGGGGTCCACTTTCATTCTTTTGCATGTGAATAACCAGTTTTCCCCAACACTACTGCAGACAATATTCTTTGCCTATTGAATATTAAGTTAAATATTAGTTGATCTTATATGTGTGGGTTTATTTCTGGGGTCTCAGTTCTGGTCCATTGGCCTATATGTCTGTTTTTATGCCAGTGCCATATTATTTTGATTATTACAGCTTTGTAATATAGTTTGAAATCAGGAAGTATGGTATCTCTGGCTGTATTCTTTCTCAATATTGCTTTGGATGGGGGATTTTATGGTGGTTCTGTACATACTGTAGAATTGTTTTTTATTTTATTTTTGTGAAAAAGGCCATTGGAATTTTGGTAGGGATTGCACTGAGTCTATAAATGATTTTGGGCAGTATAGACATTTAAACAATATTAACTCCTCTAAAACTTGAATATAAATATCTTCCCATTTATTTGTGTTCATGTGTATATTTTCTGTGTGAACTTCTGACAATAGTATAGGCTGATTGCACCTAATACATGAGCTAGAAAGAAGTCGGGTAGATTCCTGTACTCATTCAGTTCCACATGTGGTAATTTTGTCTTTGTCTGGAAGTCTTGCTTCATTGAAACCATGCACTCCATACATCCTGGTCAGAGTTCTGAAATGTGACTAAATGCATCCAAGGTAGCTGTCCATATCCATGTGTTTCATGAGGGCACACAGCAGCACTCACACTCACACAGGCAGGCGATAACATTTGGAAACTGCTCTGAGAAAAACAGGACTATTGTGTTAGGGTCAATTTCATGCTAAACAATTTCATGCTTAATGTGCATTGGCAGTGTTTTACCTTTTGCATTTTTAGAGTCTCAGGAAAGGTTACATCCAACCCTTGTCTATCTTCCTCTACCTCAAAGATTTTGGAATTTCACACCTTAGAAGCTCAGCTACTTTGTGAATCCTCTGATGCTGCTTTGGAACAGTAACAGAATATTCAACCAGAATGTTTTAAACAAAGTGGTTATAATTTAATACATCAAAAAGCTTAAAGCTGGGCAGTTTCAGATTTGGTCCATCTTCACTTGTTTACATTCAAAGACAGGAAGATGGCAAGTTTCACTTCCTGTTTT
Organism: Okapia johnstoni; assembly: GCA_024291935.2. Lineage (NCBI taxonomy): Eukaryota > Metazoa > Chordata > Mammalia > Artiodactyla > Giraffidae > Okapia > Okapia johnstoni. The sequence goes on from CM044310.1 coordinate 21,837,327, forward strand.
TTTTTTTTTCCTTTAAGAAAGGAAAAGCTTTATTGAAGCCCCCATCAAAGCCTTTACAGGCCCTATCTGTGAAGTGGGGTCATAGCATGTCTGGCCTCATGATTGTTATGATGACCAAAGGTCTTGACATAAAGCCAGGGCATAGCTGGAGCTTAGTAATGACAGTCTGCAAACTGGCTACATTTCTCTTAAAATATAGTTGTTGCTTAGGATGCTATTAGCCTATAAATTAAAGAATCTCCAACGTAAAACTCATGAAGATTAGCAGGGCCATGTTATAAGTTCATTAACAAAATGTTTGGTAAGCAAATCCAAATTAATAGCACCAACAAGTATAATGAGTAGGAATATTGCAATATCAAATGGAAAATAATCATGTGAAGAAAGATGAAAACAGGCCCTCATTTTTACTGACCCAAAAGGATAATGAAAATTTATTATCATTATTCATTGTTTTCCAATGTTGATCAGCCTTATTTGAATTATCTTAGCTACTGTATTTGACAACAAAATCATATTTCTTTTCAAAATTTCATAATTCAAACTTTAACACAATCTGAAATTCCCCTCCGTTAGCACTGAAGAGTTTTAGCTGAATTGAGCTTTAATGGAATTTTCTTTGCAAGAGATGCAAGAACCCGTAAGGAGAGAATCCTGCTTTCAGTCCTGCTCAGACCTAACTGGCTCCAGTTAGTTCCTTCAGAAAAACATCCTCTCCTCTTTCATGTGAAATCTTAGGCTTGAGATCAGTAAAAGGGTAACACGAAGTTGTCCATCCTAGAGTCATAACCTGTGCTCCAGCCATCCTGATACAGAGATGAGCCTGTGTTTTGTCTTGGGGAGCAGCTTAAGCTTGGCTGCAAGTTTCATACTTAAGACACAGCCTCAAATCCATAGAATGGTGCCCAGGAGGCTTCTGAGGACAGAAGAGGTTCTCTGCTCTCAGAGGGAGTGTATTCAGAGCATTCTGCCTGAGACAGGACAGTGGGCAGTGAGGTAAACACCAAGCATCCTTCATATACACCTGGGTCCTGCTGGGATGAGGTCTTGCCCCTCCCTTGGTCCTCAGGGCAGATCATGGTTGCTCTAAGCCATGGTGACCCCATCCCCTTTGTCCTGTGCCTGGCTGAACATGTGATGCACTCCTGGCCTTATAGACAGAAAAGGGCTCAGAGGTGGGGAAAGACTCCCAGATAAACCAGTCTTTCCAGGAGAAAGGCTTTCCTGGGGTGAGGGAAAGGGTCACTTTACCCATGTTTCATGTCTAAGAAGCTAATGCCTGAGGGTTTGATGTTTGGAGTCACCCATTCCCAGCTGCTCTGGAAACACTAACAGAAATGCAGAGACACAGCCTGACATCTCTGATACCTTCCAGCTTCTAGGAGCTGAAGAACCCTGGAGTCACCCCCCTTGCAGAAAGATGCTCCCGAGAAGAATAAAAAAAAAAGCCTATTGTATGAGTGCTGTCAGTTTGGACTTTGATAACTGCAATGATAAAACATGTAACTGTTACAAACAGACTTTTCTAGCTAGATTCTGCTTCTTGCAAAGACTCTGGGCTTAAGGCCAGGTCTCTCTAGGTTAAAAAAGGGTATTAGCAAGTGTTAGAGTTGTTAACTATTTCTGCCTGCAAAATGATTTTTTTCCCTTGCTTTAATAGAATTGAAAGAGAATTGAAGAGGGAATACAATTTCTCACTATATGATTCTCAGTTCTAAAGTTCTGTCTTGGTTGGGGGGTCACTTAAAATCATACTGGGCACCACCCAGGGGAGTCCCAACATTTTACGAAATTCTGCTTAATATATAGTGAGTTGAATCAATGTATTTTTACAGTACTAAGGAATATGAAATATTTAGGTCAGAACAGAAGGCTTCAGAGGGTATGAACTCTTACATTACTACTCACCGCGACTTTCATAAATTGTGGTTTTATTAATTATGGAACGCACACAAGTTTGTAGATTCTGTCATTTTCTTTATTTTTTGATTCTGTATTTTTATAGAGTATATTCCATTTAAAATTATTATGAAATAATGGCCCTATTTCCCTGTGCTGTACAATGAATCTTTATTGCTTGTCTGTTTTCTATATGGTAGTTTGTACTTCTTCATCCCATACCCCATCTTGCCCCTCCCCTTCCCTCTCTCCACTAGAACCACTAGGTTGCTCTCGATATCTGTGAAAATGTTTCTTTTTTGTTATACGCATCCTTTGGTCTTCTTTTTATAGATTTAACTAATTTTCAGCATTTTATGTCACATTGTTGACTTTTGACTTCTTTACTATGGTATAATCATATAATACAACATATAATCTATACCATAATATAATATCATATAATACAACATATGACAGTATCAATTTTATTTACTTAAAATTATCTTGAAACACCTTATTTAACTTAAATACAGATAGTTAAGAAACGGCATCTACCCTACAGATAGAAAATCACTGTCACTCATTGTAAGAAGAAGATGATTATAAATTAAATACATCACAGGCAGCATACAAATAATAAATGCAAGAGAGAGTGTGGAGAAAGGGAATCTTCCTACCGTGTTGATAGGAATGCAATTTGGTGCAAGCACTATGGAAAATAGTATAGAGGTTCCTTTAAAAACTAAAAATAGAGCTACCATATGATCCAACAATCCCACTCCTAGGCATATATCTGGAGAAACTCTAGTTTGAAAAGATATACACACCCCAGTGTTCATAGCAGCACTATTTACAATAGCTAAGGCATGGAAACAACCTAAATGTCCATCAACAGTTAAACAAATAAAGAAGATGTGAGATATGCATGTACATACAGAATATATATAAATATTGTTGTTGTGTTGTGTTAGTCACTCAGTTGTGTCCAACTGTGACCCACAAGGATCCTCTGTCCATGGGCTTCTCCAGGCAACAATACTGGAGTGGGTTGCCATTTGGAATATTACATAGCCATGAAAAAAGAAATAATGCCACTTGCAGCAACTTGGATGGACCCAGAGATTATCAAACAAATTGGAGTGTCAGATAAAGACAAATATCACATAATATCACTTATATGTGGAATCTAAAAATGTGATACAAACTAACTTATTTACAAAACAAACAGACTCACAGACATAGGAAACAGACTTGCGGTTACCAAAGGGGGAAGAGGGTTGGGAGGAATAAATTAAGAGTTTGGGATTAGCAGATACAAACTACTATATATAAAATAGATAAACAACAAGGTCCTACTGTATAGGACAGGGAACTAGATTCAATATCCTGTAATAAAATATAATGGAAAAGAATCTGAAATTTGGAAAATGGTTGTCACACCTAGACAGCATATTAAAAAGCAGAGACATTACTTTGCCAACAAAGGTCAGTCTAGTCAAAGCTATGGTTTTTCCAGTAGTCATGCATGGATGTGAGAACTGGACCATAAAGAAAGCTGAGCACTGAAGAATTGATGCTTTTGAACTGTGGTGTTGGAGAAGACTCTTGAGAGTCCCTTGGACTGCAAGGAGATCAAAGCAGTCAGTCCTAAAGGAAAGTAGTCAGTCCTAAAGGAAATCAGTCCTGAATATTCATTGGAAGGGCAATGCTGAAGCTGAAACTGTAATACTTTGGCCACGGGATGTGAAGAACTGAGTCATTGGAAAAGACCCTGATAAGGGAAAGATTGAAGGGCGGAGGAGAAGGGGACAACAGAGGATGAGATGGTTGGATGGCATCACTGACTCAATGGACATGAGTCTGAGCAAGCTCTGGGAGTTGGTGATGGACAGGGAGGCCTGGCATGCTGCAGTTCATGTGTTTGCAAAGAGTCAGACACAACTGAACAACTGAACTGAACTGAACTATCACATTTGAATTTTCCTCTTTATTTCAGGAGTCAGTTTTCACTGCCAATGAGTAGCCGTGTTAAGACAATGTCCCATGTTTTGAGGATTTTTGGCCAGAATCAAGTGCCCTGTTGGTCTGGGTTTTGATTCTAGAATAGGCTGCGGTAGAAGGGGGCTGTCCCCACTCATTGCGAGCAGAAGGGGAGCAACTCTACTCCTGCACTCCTCTGGGCTGAATTGAAGGAAGGGCGGAGCCGTATCAGAGAGGAGAGTGAACACATTTCTCAGGCAAGGTTTCCGAGTTTGTTTGGACAGTTTGACAGTTTTACTTTTGGTGACTGCTGCCGCAAATACCTGTATTTATGTTCAGATTAAACTGACAGTGCGGAGAGTGCCAGAGCCAGCAATTTCTGTACTGTAAGTGGAGGATGGCTCCTGGTGAACTTCAGATTCTTAAAGGTTTTTACTGTAGTGGATTCATGGCACAAAGAATTGGGGACGAAACATATTAGAGAAAAAAAAACACATTGTAAATGAGAACAGCTGAGGATAGGAGACTCCTGCCATTTATTGGATTCATTATAGAACTTTACACGAGCCTGTAATATTTGTTCTGTTGCTGTGGTGTAACTGGTGAAATGAAAAGTTATGTCAGGGGAGTGCTCAGGGGGTGTTCTTCTTCTTTCTTTCATCTTCTTAAAGGGCTGGAAGCATTTTACCAAGGCAGGGCTAGAAATTCACATCACACTCACTTAATATGGGAAATAACAGCCAGGTTATGAGCCAGAGATATTTTGGCCTCAGAACAATAACTCTATTGATTCAGTCAAGTATATTTAACTCTGACAGCAAGACATCCGGTCTGTGTGAAATTATTGTAGCTGCAAACAGCCAACTAGGGCAGCTGCAACCACTGACTTGGGGGGGGGGGGGTGGGGGGAAGGGGGGGCGGTAAACCAGATGTCCCGAATGCCTGGCTTTCTGTTTTCTGATGATTTCTGACTTGTGTGTGAATATTGATGGACTGACCTAGATAAAACTCCCACTGATACTGGAGGATAGTCCCAAAGTCCCCAAAGGAGAATTTCATGAGTGTTTTAAGGGTGGAACCCCAGCTACCAAATCCATTTGAGTGCCTGAGGACTGTTTTTGAGACCGTGTGTGTGCGTGTGTGTGTGTGTGTGTGTGCATAAGCGTGTGTTAGTCACTCAGTCATGTCTGACTCTTTGTGACACCATGGACTGTAGCCCACCAGGCTCCTCTGTCCATGGGATTCTCCGGGCAAGAATACTGGAGTGGGTTGCCATTTCCCTCTTCAGGGGATCTTCCCGGCCCAGGGATTGAACTTGGGTCTCTGGCATTGCAGGCAGACTCTTTACCAACTGAGCCACCAACAGATAACGTTTTTGTCCACATCCACAGCAGCAGATACAGGAGACATTTGGGATGGAGCCCCGTCTCATGTCTGTATGACCACATTCAAATGTGATGGGCCTAAACGTCCTATTGTAATTAAATCAGAATTTTGCCCAAGAGGGAGACAAAGAACAAGAGACACATAAGTGGCTCAAGTAACACATTCCATTGTTTGAAAGTCACAAGGAATGAAAGTTGGAACTTGTAAAGGAGAGAACAGATGGAAGAGTTCAGCAAGAGCCCCATTCACACACCCAAGAGATCTTCCTTCATCCCCGTCATTCCGAGCAACCTCACTGACTCTCTCCCATACATCAGACCCTTTTCCTTCCCTCTAATGGGCCTGTCAGTGATTGGAGTTTGAGTTTCTCGGTCAAGAAAGTTTGTTGTTTTTTCTGAGGCAGCTGCTAAGAAAATCAGAGCCTAGTAGGTAAAGAGGTGAAATAAAGTATATTTCCCTAAGAAATATATAAGATGCTCTCATGTTCCTGAGTGTCCAAAATAAACATAAAACTCTTTAAGTTTTCCTTTGGGGTTCCTGTCCCCATCTTAGGCTAGCATTTTCTTTGTGCGGGCATTTAACAAATTATTGCCTGTAGAGGCTGAAGAATGGACAGTTCTGTAAAACTTTAAAACCAGAGAACTTAGGATGACTCCCTATGCAGAGATAACCATGGGTATATTAACACTGTTGTTAATATCAAGCATTTGGACCCATGGGATGTTGTTACAAGGACACATGCTTCTCCCTAGGCGACCCACAGGGGCAATCACAGGATTTCCTTCTCTACTTTCCTCCTGTCTGCACATCCCATTTATCTCTGTTGATGATTGGGAACAAAAAGGCCAGTCTCCCTGGACACGTTGTTTATCAGCTGAAAAAGTAAGAAATGTTGGAAGGTGGGTCCTTGTGAAGAGCTACCAGAGATGACAGGTCGGTGTTTTCTGAACTTCTCTCCACCAAGGGCAACTTTATTTTCCCGTACACCATACCCATGATTTAAAAGGGAACAACCATCATCAAGACACTAACCTTCTTTATGAAGTACTTACCATGTTCCAAGAAGTCTTTTAAGAACTGTATATCTATAGCTCATTTTAACTTCACAGCAGCCCTGAAAAGCAGGTGCTGTTATTGTCAATGATGTTCTGATAAGGAGTAAGAGATGGTAAATGACTTACCACCTCATGGGGATTATGGGCAGCCAAGACAGGACTCAAGAGTCCTGTCTCTATTTCTGGCATGCAAATATATCCATTTCCTTCTATATTATAGGAAAAACAAAGGGCCACTGAGCTTCAGAGAGTGGACACTGCGGCCAGACTGCTGGGTCATTGCCTGTCTTTGCACTTTACTGCCCTTGTGAACTTGGGCAAGCTTCTTAATTCTTTGCTCCTTCGCTTATTTATCTGTAAATAAAGAAGCAATGAGGTAAAGTATTAGGACAGTAGGGGTACCTACTAAGTATTATATAGGTGTTTATTATTATTGTAATTGTTATTGCCATCATCATCATTATATTTATTATTTGGTTTTTCTATATTTCTACCCCCAAGCTATTCAAATGTCACCTTCTCAGGGAAGCATTTCCGAACTACCTGATTTAAAATGCAATCCCCATCAACAAAAATCCTTATCTCCCTTCTGGCTTTATTTGGCTGTGTTTGTGTTTCCGAGTCGTGCAGTATACTTTACTTCATTAGCTTCTCTGCCTTTCTCTTCTCAAATGTAAGCTTCATGGAGGCAGGATCACTGGTCTGTTTTTCTCCTTGCAAATCTGTGAGCCTAGAACAGCACGCCATGAAGGTGCTTTATAAACCTTTGGTGGATAGATTTGACACAACACTGGGAGCCCAGTCTGTGTTGCTCACTGCCAACCTCAGAAGTGGGCCCCTCCCGGGGCTTATTCCAAACAGCACTTCTTCAGCAACATGGCCTTTGGGGGAGTCACTTGGACCTCAAGAAATCCCTGCTCCCTCTTGGCAGAAGATCCTGGGTACCTTCTGGCACCATCTCGCTACATTCCACAACTTGCAAATTGCCCGTTTTACAGCCAGCTATTAATCTTGCTGTCTCTTTATGGACCAGTTAGAGGAAAATGCCTTCAACAGCAAGATTTCCCAGACCTTAGAGCTCCAGGATCAGAGTTAAGTCAATGACAACCTCACAACATTCTGTCTGGATGGCATTATGTGGTTTTCTAGGAAGCAAGATGGTGAGAGGGTAACAGGCAGGAAGGTCAGGGGTCTCCAATGGAGGAAATAGGCTGCAAGTGTCAGACATTTTTTATCTCCCTCTTAAGTGGCAGGAGGAAACAAACTAGTGATATATATGTATATTTCTCTTCTCTATACAAATTTAAAAAGAGGTTTCTCTTAAAATACTGTGTTGGCATAATGACACCTGGTTCCACCTCAAGTTAACTATTCTCAAATTGAGTTAACCAATGCATTTTTCTTATGGAAACGTTTGCCTTAAGCTATGTTAATGTACTATGCATTTACCCCAGACTGTGTCTTCAAGTCGGTTCCACCTAACGGCTCAGAACTGACTTGACAAATCAGTATGTTATACTCAGACATTGTCCCCCTAATACATGTAAATGAAACTATTTGCATGGTAACCTGCCTCCATACAAGATGCAAGTCAATCGTTTTATGGCCTGGGATGACCATCTGGTGCCAAGATTATCCCCAAATACATCTTATGGATGAGGAGCCTGGTACCATTCTCTGAGTTTTAAGACATCCCTTTCTTTCATTAACAGACTGCTAGTAACTATATAACATTCAGCTAAAAACTAGCAGGCGGGTATTCTTTCTGCCCCCTTCTGATGGCTATGTCAGAAGCTTTCTCCATCTCCTTTATACTTTAATAAAACTTTATTACACAAAAGCTCTGAGCGATCAAGCCTCATCTCTGGCCCCGGATTGAATTCTTCTCCTCTGGAGGCCAAGAATCCCAGCGTCTTTTTTTGTGGTTCAGCAACAACCTTTCAGTGGTGATGTTAAGAACCAAACTAAAGAGTGTGTGCATAAAAGGAGGCTTCAAAAATACAAAGAGGCTTGGCCTTCATGGGTTAAAAAGGATAGGAAGGGATATTGAATATAACCTGAGCCAGGCTTCCCTGATAGCTTAGTTGGTAAAGAATCCGCCTGCAGTGCAGGAGACCCTGGTTCAATTCCTGGGTCAGGAAGATCTGTTGGAGAAGGGATAGGCTACCCACTCTGGTATTCTGGCCTGGAGAATTCCATGGGCTGTATAGTCCATGGGGTTGCAAAGAGTCGGACATGACTAACTGACTTTCACTCTCTCACTCACTCATGCCCAGCTGGGGAGTAGGAAGGACATGCCCTTTAGGTGAAAGAGTCAACCTGATCTGTCTGAGGACATTGAGGAGTGAGAAGGGTAAGGGCTGCCCTCAGCTCTCATTTCACAGAGGCCCCTTGCATGTGGGCTTTCAGATGAGAGCTTAAAGCCCATGAACAAACCTCCTCAAAGACTGGGGTGGGGGGTGTGAGGTTCTTAAGGGGAAAACCAGACAACAGAGCAGTGAGCACCATTCACATGCCAAGCACAGTTGTATCAGTTTTCTCCTGCCAAAATCTTAGATTGTTAGCGGTTAATCAGTTGTTCTTTGTCTTTGGGACCTAGTGGTATCTTGCTGTTGATCCTCTCTCTGCATTTTTCATTTCCAGACTGTGCTTCAGTTCTCTCATTTGCTAGGTGGCTAAAGCAATACCTATGTTAGGACTTCCCTGGTGGTCCAGGGGTTAAGAGTCCACCTGCCAATGCAAGTGAAAGTGAAAGTTACTCAGTCGTGTCTGACTCTTTGCAACCGTATGGACGGTAGCCTGCCAGGCTCCTCTGTCCATGGAATTCTCCAGGCAAGAATACTGGAGTGGGTACTCATTCCCTTCTCCTGTGGATCTTCCCAACCCAGAGATCGAACCCAGGTCTCCCGCATGGCAGGCAGATTCTTTACCATCTGAGCCACCAGAGAAGCCTGCCAATGCAGGAGACACGATGTCAGTCCCTGGTCCTAGAAGATGACACATGCCCAGGGACAACTAAGCCTGTATGCCACAACTACTGAGCCTGTGCTCTAGAGCCCCTTCTCTGCAACAGAGAAGCCACTGCAATGAGAAACGTGAGCGCCACAACTAGAGAGTAGCCCCCGCTCGCTGCAACTAGAGAAAGCTCACTTGCAGTAATGAAGACCTAGTGCAGCCTAAATACAATAATTAATAAAAATTTAAAAATACCTACGTCACAGGTGGTTGTAAAGATTAAATATATCAATATTTGAAGTGTTTAGAATAAAGTCTGGGATCTAGTGTGTGGTTAATGAGTCTATGCTATTACTGTTATTATTCTTCTTTTTCTTTTCAGCCTGTCATGGAGTTTTCTTCGTCTGGTTTCTCTGCTGCCCCTTGGCTTTGAGTTTCCCTGATACAAATCAAGCCCATATCACTAATGAATGGAATATCAAGGAGAGGGAATCTGATTGGCCTGGCTGAGGTCAGGTGTTTACTTTCAGACCAATCATTTGGGACCAGGAGATGAGTCACAATGTAATAAGAGTAGGAAGTCTCTGGTCAAGGATGAGGGTGGGACTAGGTTTCTAAGATGAAATGATAGAGGGGACAGATGATGGATATTTCTTATACAACAGTTCTTTAATTTCATGTAGCTTTTCCTTGTTTAGAGTGTAAGCTCCTTAGTAGTACTAGTGTTAATTGCTCAGTTGTGTCCGACTCTTTGCGATCCCGTGAACTGTAGCCCTCCAGGCTCCTCTGTCCATGGGATTCTCCAGGCAAGAACACTGGAGTGGATTACCATTCCCTTCTCCAAAGCTCTGTAGAGGTCACATCTATGTCACTTTATTCTTGAGCACCTGAGCAGCCTAGGGCTTTGCAAATATTATGTGCTCAGCACCCAAGTTCTCATGGATACACCTGCTCCCTGCCCACCTCCCTACTCATTGCTCTCAAGTCACCATGAGCCTTCCAGCTCTTTTCCAACAAGCCAAGCTCATTCCTACCTCAAGACCTTAGCACATCCTACTTGCTATTCTCTCTCCCTGAAATACTCGTTCTCCTGAGCCTTACATTGATGACTCTTTCTGATTTCTCAAGTCTTACTTGGAATGGCAGCACCTCAGAGAGTCCTTTCCAAAATGGCCTGGACCCTAGCCACTCTCCTGACTCATACTTTTCAAAATAATCACCATGAATTATAATTATCTCACCCTTTTAGTTTTTACTTGTTTTCTTTCTCCCCTGCTTTGACTGTAAACACTATGGCGATATCAACCTTATTTCTGATGTTTTTTATTTCACCCAGAACAATGCCAGGCATATAACAGATGATCAAAAAATAATTCTTAAATAAATGAATAGACAATTATTCCTTCTCTCGTATCAGCTGAAAATTCTTCCTCTTTTCCTAAAAATATTACTTATGACTTATACCACAGACTCTCAGGAACCCAGCTGTGGCAACAGCCAGTTATTTCTTATGATTTCACTCAGATTCCCATGCACTACCTCAACCTGAAACTGAAATAAAGCTGCACCTTTAAGTCAGTCTTTATCTTTACTAAGTATTTGGAACAGGAAGTCAGGACTAATAACCCCAACTTCCATGCAACTAGAATCACCAGGAAGTTTTATTGAACAGAGAGGTGTTGGCATCCCTGAAAAGCCACCCTGGCCTTGCAGGCCTGAAGACAGACCCTCTGCATCCTGGGTGTGCTGTTCTCAGAATCAGCAGCCCCTGTCCCATGTGATGCGGTGACCTCTGTGCTTGGCTGACTTTTAAGTTACAAGGGACTCAGAAAGTTAGGATGCTGGGAGAGATGGAGGGCAGGAGGAGAAGGGGGCGACAGAGGGTGAGATGGTTGGATACTGTCACCAACTCAATGGACATGAGTTTGAGAAAACTCCAGGAGATAGTGAAGGACAGGGAAGCCTGGCATATTGCAGTCCATGGAATCCCAAAGAGTTGGACACACTTAGCAACTAATAATCAGGAAAGTAGTGGATCTGACTGACTTGTTCTCTCTGCCTCAGGACCCAGTGCAGAGCATGTGCCCAGTAAATATTTGTTGAATAAGTGAATGTGGGAATGTGTTTGAATAAAGTTTGTTCTCCCCTCCAACCCCCGCCAAGAAACTCAGTAGTTATATCAGTTTTTCATTACTGGATAAAACTCACCTTCACAATTCAGAGGTTTAATGTAGTGATCATTGATAATCACTCACAGTGTCTGTGGATGAGGAATTCAGAAGTGGCTTGATCAGGCTCTTCTGCTTCTTGGTGTCTCATGATTTTAGCATCTGATATAGGCTGGGGCTTCATTCTTCTGAAGTGTTGACTGGGATTAATTACTAGGTGGAAAAATTCACCACCCAAAGCGACACTCACCTGACTGGGAAGTTAGTGCTGACAGGGTAATCAGGAGCTGTCTGTGAACAGCATTAAAGATTGATTAAGTACAGCCTATTAACTAAATATGACCATGGATCTGACAGTTTCCCAAAACCAATGCAACTGTGTTTGGTGTTTCTCTTTTCACTTTTATCTGTAATTTTAAAAAACAAAACAAAACAAAAAACCTTGCTTGTTGAGAAAATGAACATTGACAAAGAACAGAATAAACAGACAGTCCTCATTAGCACCAGATAGATTACATCTTTCATACAATTCTAATTATGTTTTCCTCTTTAATGCCTATCAGCCAGTACTATAAAACACAGACATCAACCTCCAATAATATATTTTCTTACATTCCAGACACTGGAAATTCCACAGAGTTGAGAATGAATAAACACCAGTTTAGCCAGACCCTCTGAAAGGCTAACAGCAGCCAATTTTAATTTGTCCTGGGACCAAATGGTATTTCAACAATCTATTCAAATAATAGCTCTTCCCAAATAATACTTGATTTGGTTCATCTAAGACTGTGCATGCTAAGTCGTGTCTGACTCTTTGCAACCCCATGGACTATAGCTCACCGAGCTCCTCTGTCCATGGGATTTCCCAGGCAAGAACAGTGGAATGGGTTGCCATTTCCTTCTCCAGGGCATCTTCCTGACCCAGGGATGGAGGCTGCATCTCTGGTGTCCCCTGCTTTGGCAAGCAGGTTCTTAACTGCTGAGCTGAGCCACCAGGGAAGCCCTCATCTAAAGCTTGAAGAATGGAAAGAGCAGGGAACTTCTAACACTGACTTCACCTTCAATGTGTGCCCGCCATGGTATCTGTACCCTGACACTTACGTTCTAGCAAATTTGGAAAGACCTTGCATCTCACTGGACTGGAAGTGATATTGTATCTCTTGTCTGAAGACATTGAAATGTGGGTTGGTGGGGGGTCTGTCTCAACTACTTACAAGGGCTTAGCCATATGTCTATATAAAACATTCTGATTTTCTAAAAGGGGCACATTTGGGGGGCACACAAGACAGTCAGGGTAATAATTCTATAGCTTCACAGAAACATATGAGCTCTACCTCTTTTTCATGAACAGTCAACCCTATTTATTGGTCTAGTTTTTGTCTATTCACTTTGGAAAGGAGACATAGGAGAGGAAAAAAAAAAAACCTTCACTTTCCTCTTAAGTCTATTTCAAATAAAATCAAAAGCAGAGCCTAAGGTTGAAATGGAACTCACCTCCTGGCTCAGATGAAGGCACCTAGCAGGAGCGGGGGGACCATGGTACCTGGAGAGCAAGGGCCTCTTCTCTGTTCCCCCACTATTGTCTTGGTGTCTCTGGGGATACATGTATAAGGACCTACCAGAAATACAGAGAATCACCATGTCTCTCTTTCTGCCATGTTTCCACGTTAGACACAGATTGCGTCCATCTGCATTGTGTTCCATCTGGCCAGGTTCCAGGAGTGTCAGGGATGTGTCTGATATCAATAGGTGATCACTCCTCTCATGTCTACCCTCGCCCAGCTCTGCCCTATCTTTGAGAGGGTGGGGTCATAATCTGTGTGCCCTAGTCCTGCCCCTCTTCCGTATCCTGGAGCCTGTACCAGGATGGATGGGGGCTGTCAGAGGAGGAAGGTGAAATCAGGAGGTTTGAGGTTGGAGAGAGGAAAAGCATGAAGCTCCCTTTGTCCCTGTAGAGCCCCCTCCCTGGATCCTAGAACTGGGAAAAGGCAGAAAATCATATTCTCTCTAGAACATCCAGAAGGACCTGCTGTATCTTGATTTTACCTACTGAGACCCAGGTCAGACTCCTTGCCTCCAGAAGTGCAAGAGGATAATTCTGTGTTGCTGTAGAGAGAATGGGATTTCAGGGGATAGACTTCTTTGGGGTCCATAGGCTACTGTTGCCATCTTGAGGGCAGTGGGGAAAGAGTGTGAGCCATGGGAAGAAAGAAGAACAGAGAATGAGATCCCCAAACTCCTACAAAGGGGATGACAGAGAATGAGCTGGTTGAATGGCATCACTGACTCGATGGACATGAGTTTGAGCAGGCTCATGGAGTTGGTGATGGACAGGGAAGCCTGGCATTCTACAGTTCGTGGGGTCACAGAGTCAGACACAACTAAGCCACTGAACTGAAATTATCTTGTTCGGGTCATGGCAGTATTTTTAGTATCTTTACTTTGTGCCCAATCCCTGACCCATAGTGGATGCTCAGCTCAAAGGGGAGAATGACTGGCACCTACTTTAAAATTATGCTGAGCTGTTTTCTCTAGAGTCTCAGACAAATGAGCTGCTGGTTGCTAATGCTGCTCTGGGATTCAAACACATAGGGAATTTGAAAAATGTTTCATTGTCTAAACAAAATAAGAGCTGAGCTGTACCAAACATGAACTGTGTGGTTCAAAGAGGAAATGCAGATGGTCAACAGACACATGAAAAGATGTTCAACATCACTAATCATCAGGGAAATGCAAATCAAAACCACAGTGAGATAGCACTTCACATCTGTCAGAATGGCTGTCATCAAAAGCAACAGAAACAACAAATATTGGCCAGGATGTAGAGAAAATGGAACCCTTGTATACTGTGGGTGGGAATAGAAATTGATGCAGTCACTATGGAAAGCAATATGGCTGTTTCTCAAAACACTAAACTAAGTTAAACTCAGTGCTTCTACTGCAGCAGGTGCAGCTTCAATCCCTGGCTGGGCAACTAAGATCCTACATGCTATGTGGCCAAAAATAAATAAATAAAACAAACAGAAAAACTAAAAATACAACTACCATATCATCCAACAATTCCACTCTTGGGTATATATCCCCTCCACCAAAAAAAAGACAAACTCAAAAAGATATCTCCACCCCAATGTTCATAGCAATATTATTTATAATTGTAAATATGTAAATAATGTTTATGGAGATAGGGAAGCAGCCTAAGTGTCCATCAACAGATGAATTGATAAAGAAGATGTACGTATATTCAGTGGAGTACTACTCAGCCATAAAAAAGGGTGAAATTGCAAAATTTCATGGATAGACTTTGAGGGCATCATGTTAGGTGAAAGAAGCCAGACAAAGACAAATATTGCATGATATCACTTACGTGTGGAATCTAAAAAATATTAATACAACAAACTAGTGAATATAACGAAAAAGAAATAGACTCAGATATACAAACTGGTGGTTACCACAGGGGAGGGGCAGAGGGGCAGTGCAGGAGTCGGGAAAGGGGGATATAAACTACGGAGTGTAAGACAAGCTACAAGGATGTATTGTACAACACAAGGAATATAGCCAATACTTTGTGATAACCGTAAATGAAAAGTAACCTTTAAAAATTGTATAATTTTTTTAAGTGAAAAAAAATTATTATAACTCATTAAAATATTGACTGTGTGACGGGCACTGGCCTGGGTATCTCATTAAAACCCCTTCATCTCTGTGGTAGTCTTTGGTTTCATCATTTTTCAAACGAGGACACTGAGGCTTAAAGGATTCCCTTGAGTCACAGAACAAGTTAGTGGTGAAGTCAGGATTGAGACCCAAGCATTCCAAACGCAGAATCCAAGATTTTAACTGAAAGGTTTCATCTTGAGGTTGGCATCATACAGAATAAGGTCAAAATGCCACCACATCCCTTTGCAGGCCAAATACAAAGAATCAGAGTAGTAGATAAAAAATGATCAGTCAGTGGCTTTCTAGATGGTAAAAGATTCCAGTCTTAAAAATATCAATAACAATTCCATGTTTGACTTTGTCTCTTTTTTTTTTTCTCGATTTTCTAAGATATTCCTCTTGGTTCCTAAAATGTGGTGAATGATTAGTATCTAGATAACCTGGAAGACAACAATTGAACTAAAAATTGCATACAGAGGGAACTTTCAGGGAGACTATCTGGGAAGGGTCAATTATGGAGACATTACAGCAAACTTTCCTGGGCCTGAAGAGACCAATGCTCTGAGGTCACATGCTCTGCATTCCCAGGAGGAATGCATTTGAGACTCATACATATTTATATCCAGTAATGTATTAGAGTAAATGTCAGCTTTTTTTTTTTCTCCTGTTAACTTAACATGCAGGAAAGTAAATGACCCATAAAGAAAAAGAAATGATTTTCTCTCTACCATGAAAACCTTTAAATATGCAAACATTTCGATACCTAATAGAGCAGGTCATAAAATAAGTCTGGTGCATTTTCTTGAGAGAGGTTTTACAAGGTTTTGGTTGCTGTGCAGTGTTCAGTAGTTTATATGGTTGCATTTTGAAACCTAGTTATCAGGTGATTCATTCAATAAAGCATTGACAGCTCTATAAATGTTTGGTGTGTGTTGATATAGAGACTGAATACTGATGGGTTTATAAATCCATAATAACTGATTGGGGTGATTGAGGTTATTCTTCTATTTGTTTATTTTTAATTTATTTATTTTTTAAACTGCAATGAGTTAATCATGGGATTTTAGTTCCCACACCAGGGATTGAACTCAAGCTCTCCAGCAGTGACAGTGAGGGGTCTTAATGACTATACCTCCATAGAATTCCTGGGATTATTCTTTCCAAAATGCCTGAAAACTTTAGTGATCGAACTTATTGAGTTTAAAATTGAGGGTGCATAGCTTACCTGAGACATTTATTTATTATTCACGTCTGCCCTTTACCAGTTTAAAATAATGGTGGCTGCAGACACAGGTACACTCTTGCATCTCTGTGGCTTAGCCCAGACAGAGTCCAAGTAGCTCAGGGGCCATAGGGCATTCTGTTTCATACAGTCACTCAGGGACCCAGGCCCCTTGCATGCTCTGGTCTTGTCATCCCTAGAACCCGAGAGAGCTTTGCTGGGTCTGTGACTCCTGCCAGCTGCTGGGGAGAGAGAATAGAAAGAGGACTGTGTCGGGGGAGTCTATGAGTGGAGTCTGAAAGCAGCCCTCGACACTTGGCCACTTTCGTTGGACAGAACCTGGTCACATGACATTGCCTACCTGCAAAGGATGCTAGGGCACACAGTACAACTGTGTGTCTAGGAGAAAAGGGAATTAGATTCCCCTTCGTAACCAACAATCGGCTTACTCCAGTTTAAAACTGTACATTTGGATAACATCTCCTGTTGGGAATTGATAACTCAAACACAGAATCAAAAAAAATGATGTTCTCAGTTTCATCATGCATCAGTGTGGGCATCTGAACCCAGTTCTGATCCTCAGATACATCTGTGGGAGGCGCTGAGTAAGAAGCATATGTGGTTTAGATAGGGAAAGCAGCATATTTCTAGGGTCAAGGATAGTGATGGCGGTGGGGGGCGGTCATTAAGGTAGAGTCACTGGCATTCCCATAGCAAAACAGTCCTATTAAATGGTTCTGCAGGCTATTCCCAGAAGCTCTGTCTAGAATATCTCCCTTTGTCGAGTTCAGCCATTCTTGGAGAATCTTAAAATGCTTTAATAAATCTCTACTGCTCCAATAAGAGTGAATCTACTTCCCTGCAACTATGAATGTTGTCTTTTTACCAATTTGTTTTTGAGGAGGAAAAAGAAACAAAACTCATATACGTTAGAAGTTGAAACATGAAGCCTTTGACAAGTCAAGATGTTTTATTTGAATATTTTCATTAATTAATTTATTAATATTTAATGGTTGTGTGATTTCATATAATTTTTTTATATCTGTCTTTTCTTGAAAACCAAAAGATCTGGCAAAATGAAGGCAATGTATAAAGGATTTTATGAGGAATATATACTCAATAGTTGATTTATTCCCTCAGAAAACCTGTAAACATACAGAAAACATACCTGGTATTTCCCAGCCCTGGGCTAGGGGATGAGCTACAGAGAAGAATAAGGCTCACGGGGTGGATGAGACAATGCTCCCTTTCCTGGCCTGAAATTGCCATCTACTGGGTATTTCATCCACTCAAGGTTTCGATGGATAGTAATAATAATAGTTCAGTAAAGCCTGACTCTTAACAAGCACTCTTGCAAATCATTGATTGCCTCAAATCTTAACATCTTATAGTGTTACTGCCACTTCATTTCAACCAATGAGTAAGAGAGGCACAGAGAATTCAGACAACTTCTCTAATGCCTCACAGCTGTTAAGGAAAAGAGTTGGGATTTAAATTCAGTTCTAACACCAGAATCACAGTCCTAACCATTATGTAGGGCTGCCCCTCTCCTAGTGCCCAGGGGTGTTTAAATCTAAACTTGTCTATTTATATCACCAGTTAAGTGTTTTAAAGCATCATGAATTGTATGGATGAACCTTGAAAACATGATGCTAAGTGAAAGACGGCAGACACACTAGGCCACATACTGTATGATTCCTTTTAAATGAAATGTCAAGAAAAATGAAAATTATTAAACATAAGTATTATCTCATAACTTCTCCAAAAGGGAATTTCAAGGAATGCCTTAGTGGATCAATGATGTCATCAAGACATAAGATTATTTCTTGAGTGTTATACGCAAATTTGTTTCTCATAGTCTCAAAGTGGCTGCTGCTGCTCCAGGCAACACTTTATCCCATGATAATGATCATAAAAGAGAAGGAGGATGATGGGAGGAAAAATCGCAGACTGCATTTTTGTTTTTATTAGTGAGAAAAAAATTTTTCCAGAAGCACCAAGATGCTTCTTAGCATCTCATTGGTCAGAATTTAGCCACTTGCTTGCCTATGATTTCAAAGGAGGATGGAAAAGTGAGCATCTGTGATTTTTTCAGCTGAAATTGTGGGAATGGGCTCACCCTACACAGGAAAGAGTTGGCCACAGCACTTCAGGTAGAAAAAGTGAAGAAAAGCCTTTATATTAGGTCTGCCAATCTTATGTTTTTGGCAATTTTCACTTTATGACATTGTTCTGGACTTTCTCAATATACTTAAGGAAGGTAGAGGAAAAGTACAAAGAAGAAAATTTCCCTTATTAATTTAAGTAATTACAACTCAAGTTTAACGGTGCAGACCTTGTCAGTGACTTTATGGGGAGCATGGAGAAGGATAGCCAACCTCTGCCCTCATTGCTGAGTGGAGGCAGTCTCAGATGGGAATTTATAAGTGTTGCTGCAGGTGTAGGATAGAAAAGGGCTCCCACAGTCTTCTATGGGAAAGGCCAAATATAGGAGGGAGGTCTGGACACATTTTCAAAGTTGGTTGGCTAGATTCTGCCTTTGGAGATGCAAAGAAGATGCTCTAGGTGTAAGCAGGAGTGAGGGAAAGTCTGGAGATGTGATCTCCTTTCCTGAAAGTTGACAAAATCCAGTTTAAATGGAGTAGGAGACAGAACCCAGAGATGGGGCAGGAAATGCAGACTGGGCCACCTTTTGAAAGTCTTGGAGGGAACTTCCCTGGTGGTCCAGTGGCTAAGACTCTGTGCTCCCAATGCAGGTTCCCAAGTTTGACCCCTGGCCAGAGAACTCAATCCCACATGACACAACTAAAGCTACCCCATGCTATAATGAATATAAAAGATTCTGTGTGCCACAACTGAGACTTGTTGCAGTCAAATAAATAAATAATAATAAAGAAGAAAGTCTTGGAATCCAGTCTTAGAAGTGGGTATGTCATATTCTAGGGAATAGAGAATATTGGGTGATGGAGTAAGGGGCACAGATTTCCATGACTCTGGCTGTTGAACTTTGCTAGTGGTCATTGCCTGGGAAACACATCTATACTCTGCACCTGTGTCCATGTGTGTATATGTGCAGATGTAAGTGTGTGTGTGTGTGTATGTGTGTATGTACATGAGTATATGTTGGTTTGTGTGATGTGTGTATATATGTATATGTAGATTTGTGTGCATGTGTTTTTGTGTGAGTATATGTGTATGTGTGTGTGTGACTTTGACCTCAACACTGAGATCACTCACTACCATTTTTTGAAACTTCTCTTCTCTCTAAATCAAAGTCCATGATCTTAGCAGAGGCATAGACCTCTGTGAGTCTGCTGAACTACCTGGTAACTGCTTCTGCTGCTGCTGCTGCTAAGTCGCTTCAGTCGTGTCCGACTCTGTGCGACCCCATAGATTGCAGCCCACCAGGCTCCCCCGTCCCTGGGATTCTCCGGACAAGAACACTGGAGTGGGTTGCCATTTCCTTCTCCAGTGCATGAAAGGGAAAAGTGAAAGTGAAGTCGCTCAGTCGTGTCCGACTCTTCACGACCTCATGGACTGTAGCCCACCAGGCTCCTCTGTCCATGGGATTTTCCAGGCAAGAGTACTGGAGTGGGTTGCCATTGCCTTCTCTGAACTGCTTCTATGGAATATATAAATATAGGTGTCAGGATTTTCTGTTCTAAGCCTCATGCTTTCATAGTTGGGGGACAAATGCACTTTTCAGGATATGCGTTTTCATGAGTGGCTATTTGGGCTAAGAGGTCATTTTAAAGTTCCCTAGGGATTTCCCTGGTAGTCCAGTGGCTAAGACTCTGTGTTCCCAGTGCAGGGGGGCCTGGGTTTGATTCCTGGTCAAGGAATTAGACCCCCCATGCCACAATGAAGATCGAAGATCCTGCGTGCTAAAACTAATACTTGGTGCAGCCAAATAAATAAATAAATAAAAATAAATAGTAAAAGAAAAAATAGAGTTCCATAAACTGGTCAGATTTTATCAGTCACCCTTAGACCTCATATATGAAGACCAAGAGGCTTTGTTCTATTTTGGAGGTGAAAGTTACCATGCACATCAATGCACATAATTCAGGTTCTAACATATCACAACCAAATAAATGGTGAATGGAGAAGAAAGGGAATCATCATGGCCTCCCCTTCAACAGACTTCCATTTTAGGACTACCCTCATTTCATGGTATCCTGTTCTTTTCAATGATGACAATTAAATAAATATATATTTAAATGTGATTTGGTGCTTCCACCATCGGAAATCGTTTCCTCATTATCCATTCACAATGTAGAATACAGATATCGCATGGCCTGTGTTTTGTTTTGGCAGTAAGATCAGCTCAATTCATCCAGGTTGTTACTTTATTTTTTAGCAGTTTTGTGCCCTGTTTCTTATACAAATTGCCCAGGATTTGGCTGAGATCTGCTGGTCTTGGCATTTGCATAGTCTGGTTTGGAATTGATTCTCTTTTTTTCCTCTGTGGATGTCTAAAGCCTTCCCTCAATGTTATGAGGATTCCTGAGGCTTATGATCCTACAGTCACATCTCACTTTTGCTTTTATTTCCAAGCTTCACTCTCCTTTGCAAGCTGAGAACCCAAGGTTTAAAGCTCAGCACCTTCTTTTATTTTCACATCTTTACTTACACAAAGCATTGGTGAGTTGTGTAAATTCTGGTGAAGCTAGGTGAGGGGCAGAGGGGCCAAAGAAAGAGTTTCCATCATGGATACAGTGGCAACTGAAAATTGAATGCAAGGCATCTCTGTTCATAAACTTACACTTTAAAACATCCTCTGAGGACTTTCCTGGTGGTCCAGTGGTTAAGATTCCTTGCTCCCAGTGCAGGGGGCCTAGGTTCAATCCCTGGTCAGGGAACTAGATTCCACCTGCTACCACCACTAAGACTCAGTGCAGCCAGATATATATGTAAAAGTATCCTCTGGTCTCTCAGTCATTGGGAAATATCCTCAGAATTCCTAATCCCAACTATCTATGGGCTTCCTTTCTCTTGGCCAAGTCCACTAAGCTTGACTATGCAGGGCACAAGGGCACCAGCAGAGAGGCTGGGCCGAGGCTGAAATGAACCCCGTGCTGGGTTTACCAAAGTCTTGGCATAGCTTGGCTCTCCTTCTGCTCGTTCCTTGCACTTCTTTGCCTATCATGCTCCATTCCCACCTTAAATCTTAGAAGTAGAACCACCTTCCTCCCTTTCTCACAAGCAACAGTAACACAATACATCTTGTTTTGCTTTGGTTTGTTTGTTGCTTTCGTATTAATATCTATACTCTCAAGATACTCAGTCCAAACACCTAACAAAGAGGATTGAGAATAGAGGAGGCACAAGATAAGGAACATAGGTTTCCAAGATTTCTCAACAGCATCGTGCGGGAGGCAGGGATTAATTCTACCTACCTTGACCATCTTTACATTTCATAATTCCTAGTACTAAGTGATTTTTAAAAAATTCTTGTGCACTAGAATGAATAGTCTATCAAAAGCAATTTCTGTTCTGCATGAGTATTTTTGATCTGTAGGATGTCTTTGAGTTCTAGCAGTAATACTTTAGTTTTGCATCATTAATTCAATATGTTGATATTAAACACTTAATTGTACTCCTTGAAGTTGTTTTGAAGTGAATTCTGTCTGGTAACATACCCATAATGGGATTGAGACAGCTGGTCGAGCTCAGTGGTCTTATAATTTCACTTTTTCACCTTTGAGCTGACTGCATTCTGATGAATCTGGACTTGCTTTGGCCATAATCTCACTAAGCAGGGCAAAATCACAGATAAGATCATTTGAACTATAAGAAGTTAGCCTCTTTTAAGGAATTATCAGATGATTCAACATGTCATGAGGCACCTTAACCAGTTTTAAATGAAAACTTGAACTTTTGGAAGAACACTTGGAAAAAATGGCATGAATCACTGTGTTTTAAAAAATTGAAGTTAGGCATTTACAACCTCTTAGAGTCAAATAATTCAATAAGGCAAATATATATATTGTGTGTGTCTGTGTGCTCAGTCACTACAGTTGTGCCCGACTCTTTGCGACCCAATGGACCGCAGCCCTCCAGGTCCCTCTATCCATGGGATTCTCCAGGCAAGAACACCGGAGTGGGTTACCATGCCCTCCTCCAGGGGATCTTCCACACCCAGGGATTGAACCTATGTTTACTGCTTTGCAGGTGGATTCTTTACCACTGAGCCACCAGGAAAGCCTACACACACACACACACACACACACTTTTAAATCCTTGAACTCTTACTGATTCCTCTACTCAGAGGTAACCATTTTCAACACATCTAAGTAATTTGTTTTGAGGGTAATTTCTGCATCTCAGTATATTTTGGTTACACCCTATGTCTTGATATTTATTTTTTCTCTTTTATAAATTTTCTTCTCTGCAAAGCTCTAATCCCTTCAAGTTGCTTCTTGCTTGTTTCAGTGTGTACCTTTGGGCTGAAAGATTTCCTCATGGATGTGAACCCTGATTACTGGTTTAAGAGCAGGGGGCAATGATACTGAACACGTGGTGGAGAATGTCCAGTGCAGGCTGAGCTGGGCTGTTTCACTAAACCTTTGATGCCAGTGCCTTTGTTGTTGTTGTTTGTTTGCTCTTTGTTAGACTTTGGGTTTTTATTCTAGGAGACATGAGAAACAACTGAACATGCATCTCTAGAGAATATACGGTGATAGAATGTCTATGTCACAGGGTAGGCATATCTTCAACTCAGCAACAAATGGCAATTTATTTTCAAATACAACCACATCAATACACTTCTACTAGCAGTATATGAAGAATCCTTGTAGTTTCACATTTCACCAACATTTGATATTATAAAATTTTAAATCTTTTTGCCAATCTGATGGACTTAAAATGATATCTCATTGAGGTCACAATTTTTATTTCCATGATGGCTGAAAAGATGGAAACTATTTTTTCTTCAAAATAATTTTATTCTAACTCTTCACATCCATCATCAACATAAGGGCATTCCTTTTACGAAATCCAGAGCCACTTTTATAATCAGTTTCTATTTTCTTTTATTTAAGTTGTTTAACACACAGTTGGTATTTTTTTTTAACCTGAGCATGAGGCTTTCACTGGTAAATTTTATCCTAACACCTAAGTTACCTTTGGGTTTTTCCCCATTGGCTCCTGTAACTCCTCAGAGGTGGATCTTGTGAGCATGGTGTGGAAAGTGGGGTCTGGCCATCATCATTCTGGAGCCCAGCTGGTAGGGAGGGCTGTGCATCTCCTCCAGGTCCAGGATGCCCTGCAGGCATGGAGTTTAATAGCTCATCTTCAAATGTACCTGAGCCCTCTCTGTTTTAATCATCACAGGAAATATACCATGGGTTCTGCCAGCTAGAGAAGGGATCAAACTTCTTAAGCAAATGCTGTTATGTTAACATTGCCTGTCCAGATGTTTAGAGGCTTCTGGTGTCAGGATTCCTGAACCTCTGAGTAGTTCTTTGGAATAAACTGGGTTATTGCTTAGCTCTTCCCTATTGGACTATAGAGGCTTCCCTGGTGGCTCAGATGGTAAAGAATCTGACTGCAATGCAGGAGACCTGGGTTCAATCCCTGGGTTGGGAAGATCCCCTGGAGGAGGGCATGGCAACCCCCTCCAGTATTCTTGCCTGGAGAATCCCCATGGACAGAGGATCCTGGTGGGCTGCAGTCCATGGGGTCACAAAGAGTCAGACAAGACTGAGACGAAGCCCAGCACAGTGCATCAGACTGTAATTTAGTTTAGCTTCCAACATTTTTTGTTCCTGTGGTCTCCTCTGTCTTTCTTAGTCCTTGTTGATTTACTTCTCAAAAATAAAATCAATTCACAGTTATTGTAGCAGCAACTTGGAAGGGAGTGAAAATAACTCAGGAGGACAACTTCCTACTTGAACCAAAAACGGATCCCCTGATTTTTAACTTATTTTGTCTGCATGAATGAACTTGGGGTAAACAACATTCTAAAGCAGTCAACATTTAAAATTTTTCATGTGAATTAATTCTGCTACTGCTGCTGCTAAGTCGCTTCAGTCGTGTCTGACTCTGTGCGACCCCATGGACGGCAGCCCACCAGGCTCCTCTCTCCATGGGATTTTCCAGGCAAGAATACTGGAGTGGGTGCCATTGCCTTCTCCTACTCAAAGTCATTTTTAGCCCCTTAAGATAATTGTCAATCTTGCCTAATCAGTGATGTCCTATTCTCACCTTTTAGTGCCTTTAAATCAGAAAAAAAGAACGAAGTCGTAAGTATTTAATACCACAGGTTTTTTGTTTAATTTTCCTTTTTTTTAAGTTGGTCAGAGTTTGAATGCAAGCCGAGATTTCTAAGAGAAAAAAGCAAAGAGCAAGCTTAAACATAAAGACATACTTTTTTTCCCCTCTGGCTCACTAGATATGTTTTCCTGTACCCTTCATTCTGGCAAAAAATAAAATTTATCTCAACTAAGGGACACACACAGCATAGCACCTGTAGTCTAGTAAGACCAAGTCAAAAGGCTACTGATAATATGGATTTTTTTGCCAAATAATGATTATTAATCCCTAGATCTAAGTAGGCTAACCCCACATGTTGATTAATTGTCCAGTCACACATGAGTAAGATTTACATTTTACTGGATGGAATCAACCTAACAGAAATGGCCTTGGCTGATGAATAAACGGATCCTTTTATCTCAACAGTTTAAATGATTACTGAATATCTCTAAACTCCCTTGCACTATTAAGAACTATTTTAAGCATAGTCACCATAACTTACCTCATGGAAAGTGATACAGCTGAAAAATGATGGATTGTTGATATGTGTTTACACCTTTACACTAATTAAGTTCATAATTTATTAGGAAAATTGACAAGACTCACTAGAGGAAAGATTTCCATCCTTCCTTCCGTTACTCCCTCCCATCCTCCTCGTGTTTTTCTCAGTGTTTGGTTTATGAGAAAGAGAAGAAGAAAGAGAAAGAAAGAGAGAAAACAAAATGTGCAAGTTGCAATTTAAATACGGTTAACTTCCTCTTGGGAATGATAAACCTGCCATCTTTTTCCCCTTTACATCTGTGGTTTGCATGTTCTCAAGTCACAGCATCATTTCACTCCATCCACTTTACCCTTTCTCTACAGCTATAGCCTTACTGTTATTTTTTCCAAAGCTGCCCTTGAAAACTTACTTAGAAACTCAGATTTATCTTAATTTAACAGTGATTGCTATCTTGTTTCCAAAAAAGAAAGAGTCAGGAGAAAAACCAGATGACCGTGCTGATGGACTCGCACACAAAGAGATTAATTGCTGTGCTCTGGAAGACTTGGGCAAAGTGATGAGCAATCCACAGAATACAGAGAAAACTAGAGCTAGCGGTGTTTGCAATGTGCAAACTCCTGGATATTTGTAAATATCCTCACACTGGGATGGTAAATTGGGAACAGCCATCTGGAGGTTTGGCTACATTTTGCACTTTTTAGATGGATTTTTAAGACTGCTAGATAGGAGCTTTCAGCTTGGCTCGTTTTTCTTTTGGTTTTTGATAGCAGCAAGTCATGATACAATAAATTCAATGATATTTTACAATTTCCACAGTACCAGACAACACAATTCGCAACATGCGATGAATCAGTATCTGTTAAGTGATGTAATTGTATGTAGCTAGCACAGGAATCTATTAAAAATACTGTCATGTATTAAAAGTATGAATTCAGAGACTATAAACAGTTGAAATACATCTCAGTTTTTATAATCTCATTTCATCATTTTACTATTAAAAAAATTTGGTGTGTTAGGTCAAAATGGAATCACCTAGGCCTCCATCAGCCTTTGATGGGACTGATTCCTTATGAAACCCACTGATATAAACACTACTATATGCAAAATAGATAATCAGCAGGGATCAGCACAAGGAAATCTGCTCAATATTCTGTAATAACCTATAATGGAAAGGAATCTGATAAAGAATGGGTATATGTATTATTATATGTATAACTGAAGGACTCCCCTGGTGGCTCAGCGGTTAAGAATCTGCCTGCAGCTCAGGAGACTGGGGTTGAATCCCTGGGTCGGGAAGATCCCCTGGAGAAGGACATGGTGACCTACTCTAGTATTCTTGCCAGAGAATTCTGTGGACAGAGGAGCCTGGCTGGTTACAGTCCATGGGGTAGCGAAGAGTCAGAAACAACTGAGTTACTATTCTCTTTCTGTCTCTCTCATGTAGAACTGAACCACTATGCCATCTACCTGAACACAAAATCAACTATATCCCAATATAAAATAAAAACTAAGAGAAGAAAAGTGCTAGTATTTCACTGGAGTGATGGTGATGGGAGTCCAGTGCCTGGAAATGGGGTGAAACTCTTCCTCTTCCATGCTTATTCACATACATATATTCCTGAGTTTATACCCACACACCAACACAGGCAAGCCCACATATAAAAGCCTGGAGCCCCCAGCGACCTCATCTCTTGAGCAAGAACTTTCCTCTCCATCACGAGGTGAAGCCCACAGCCTCCTTCTGCATTAGTCAGAAAGGATGACTCCAAAAATAGCGCACTTCTCTGCACAGGAAGTGAACAGCAGAGAGGGAGGTGACCAGTCATTACATAGAGTGGCATGACCTCCACAGACCAGTGCTGCAGCCCAGGTCTGAGGACTCAGAGCTCTGAGGACCAGGTGGAGACGGAACAGCACAGAGATGATGCCCAGAGATGCCTCCAGAACCACGCACAGACCCAGCTGACAATGACCCACAACCATGGCAGAGAGTGCTGATCCCAGCCTCACAGTTATTGCAGGGAACTCTGTCATACCTCTCACTTCAAGAATGATTATATTTACTGAAATCCATTGTAATTATAGAGGGAGTCTGCCTCCCATTCTGATGTTCAGGTAAAAGTGTTCAGTGCGTGCTCAGTCGTGTCCGATTCTTTGCTACCCCATGGACTGTAGCCCACCAGGCTCCTGTCTATGGGATTTCCCAGGCAAGAACACTGGAGTGGGTTGCCATTTTCTACTCCAGGGGATCTTCCCGGCCCAGGGATTGAACCCACTTCTCTTGCATCTCCTGCATTGGCAGGAGGATTCTTTACCATTGTGCCACCTGGGAAGCCCAATTCTGATGCTCCTTCAAAATAAATAAACTATTGACGGCAGTAACTTTCACAGATGGTTCAGAAATAGACTGTTGATACATCGCTTTCTTGTGTTTTACAATTACGTTTTTTTCCCAGGTCTGAAGAAAAAATTGGCCAGAGTTTACAATAGCTTCTAAGCATGAAAGTGTCAGATGTAGTTATTGCAGACTGAAAACATTTTCCTCCGAAATTCTATGGACCTCAATTTCTGCAAACAGTGCTTCTCTAAACAAAATGTTAACAGTCAATGTTCTGTTTTCTAAAGTAGAAGGTGTATTCTAAGGTCAAATATTTTCTAACGAAATGTTTCTTGCATTCTCTGAGGCTTAAATAAGTGTTGGCCTTTGACAGTCAGATACAAGGGGGATATTTCCACTTCCCTTCAAGGATGTTAAGTGTTCCCCAGCTTCCCTGGCATCTCAGTGGTAAAGAATCTGCCTGCCAATGCAGGAGACATGGGTTCGATTCCAGTTGGAAAGATCCCACATGCCACAGAGCAACTTAAGCCGGTGTGCCACAACTACTGAGCCTATGCTCTAGAGCCTGGGAGTTGCAACTACTGAGCCCATGCACCCTAGAGCCTGTGCTCTGCAACAAGAGAAGCCACTGCAATGAGAATGTAACTAGAGAGTAGCCCCTGCTTGCCGCAACTAGAGAAAAGCCTGCGCAGCAGTGAAGACCCAGCAGCAGCAAGGAAGACCCACCACAGGCAAAAAGAACCAACTAAATATATAAAATTATTTTTTAAAAAAAGAATGGCATGTGAGACCCTGTCATCCACGATGCCATACGCTCCTGACTTTACTGCTTCTCTCCTCATGCTGTCTACTGGATAAGTTAGAAATGAAGGGTAAATGCTGATACATCCCATTTATACCCAAGACACCCACAAAAACACTTACCAACTTATGCATTTCCTCGAGTTTTCAATTTACTTGTTTGTATATACAAAATAGATGTATAGAATTTACCCAAATGTTATTTTGTAAATTCCATTGCTACCAACCATCATAGAACACAAGTTAATTTTTTTGCTAAATTGAGCAATGTGAATTCTCTCTGCAGCTTTCTGTGACTATATCACACACATCAGTTATTTCAACTCTCTCTTTTGCCCTCAATAGAGTATTTGAATTCTTTTCCCAGATCAAGTGAGCTGCCAGCAATATTTTAGGACTGGAAAACAGGGCACAGAAATCACCGAAACCTGTAATTAGAGAGGAAAAAAATCCTACTTTATATTTATTTTTAAATTTTTAAAAATTTGTTTATGTTTTGGCTGCTTTGGGTCTTCTTGCATAGTAGACCACATGGTCATGTGGTCTTTTTCTAGTGGGGACTACTCTCTAGTTGTGGTGCACAGGCTTCTCATTGCAGTGGCTTCTCTGGTTGTGGAACACAGGCTCTAGGGGCTTGGGCTTCACTAGTTGCAGCTCCCGAGCTCTAGAGCTCGGGCTCAATAGTTGTGATGCATGGGCTGAGTTGCTCCGTGGCATGTGGGATCTTCCCAGATCAGAAATCAAACCCACGTCTCCTGCATTGGCAGGAGGATTTGTATCCCCTGCACCACCAGGGAAGTCCCTTGTGCTGTGCTGTGCTTAGTCTCTCAGCCATGTCTGACTCTACAACCCCGTGGAATATAGCCTGAGAGGCTCCTCTGTCCATGGGAATTCTCTAGGCTAGAATACTGGAATGGATTGCCATGCCCTCCTCCAGGAGGGAGTCCCCTACTTTATATTAAAACAAACTTTTTCATTTTCACTAGTGGCTCAGATGTTTAAGAATCTGCCTGCAATGTGGGAGACCTGGGTTCGATCCCTGGGTCAGGAAGATCCCCTGGAGAAGGGAATGGCTACCCACTCCAGTATTCTTGCCTGAAGAATTCCATGGACAGAGGAGCCTGGAGGGCTACAGTCCATGCGGTCGCAAAGAGTTGGACATAACTGAGCGACTAAACACTTCAAAGTTCACTTCACTTTCATTTGCCAGAAACAAGCACCTTGTCTCATGTTAAGTGAATATTAATTACAAACACTGGATTATTTGCAAGAAAGCAATACAGAAGGAGATTCTGGATTTCTCTCTGGGTTGGACTGAATTCACAACAGATATGATATAGACCATTTTTAAAAGTATCTTAATTTGTCAGTGTTCCTGGTGGTAAATGATGTATTAGACCAAGTAATAAAAAGGTAATGAAATAGATTGTCTCTTTATGAAATATTAGCATCCATTAGATCTGATAACCCTGAGTCTAAATGTGAAATCTCCCCTTTACGAATCATCTCACCCAATATGGAGGGTGATATGCTCAAGTCAAGAAGAATCGCATGCTCCTCATTAAAGGAACCCCAGAGGATAGTTAAAACCAGATTTAGGATAGCAGTTCCATCAAGGGAAAGAAAAAATAAAATTGGAGAAGGGCACCCAGGAGGCTTCAACAGTATTCATAATATTTTAACCAAATTCTGGCCTGTGTTGGTTATATTATTCTTTATTCTTGTAACATTGCTATGTGGGAATTCTTTCTGGATCAAGAAAACAATGTGAAAAAAAAATACACCTGCTTTCCAAAGTGAGGTGCTGCCCACCATATATAACGTAAACTTGAGGATATGAAAGGGTTAAAGCTGAAGAGTTCTGAACATTGGGCCAAAGAGAGGGCATCTCTTTGAAGAGAGCTGTCTGTGTGCTGAAGTTGGCTCTGAGGGCCAACAGGACGCTCTCATGGTTCTTCTCAAGTCTGCTCAACTTGGGAATGACTTGAGTGAAATCTTAGGTGGAGGATTGCAGGAATGATGGAGAGGTTGCCAGGTTCTGGTCTAGACCAGAGCAAAAGAAGACAACCAGGGGATTAAGCTATGTGAGGTGATGGAGACCGTGGCTTCTAGAATACTATTCTGTGGTGGGAATAGACTACATTTTGTTTATCCATTCATTAGTTCATGAACTTTGGTCATTTTTCCCATCAAGTGCTGATTTTTAACTTTCTATTTCTCTACACTGCATTTTAATAATGTGAAGGGAAATGGAAGATGACAGATACAGCATTTTTAATAAAATATCTTCAAACACATTTTGATATCATACAAATGTTAACCTTGCAGGATGTTTTAAATGTTTTCCAGGGTGTAATTTTTTGCGTTTTCATATATATCACATTTTATGTATATGCCATGTGCTCAGTCATGTCGGACTCTTTGCAACCAACCCCATGGGTTGCCCACCAGACTGCTCTATCCATAGAATTTTCCAGGCAAGAATAATGGAGTTGGTTGCCATTTCCTCCTTCAGGGGATCTTCCCGACAGAGGGATCCAACTCACATCTCCTGTGTCTCCTGCATTGCAAGTGGGTTCTTTGTTCATTGAGCCATTATGGAAGCCCCATTTTATATATAGGAATAACATAAAGTGAGATAAAGTAATTAGTTTTGAGGGAGGATAGTCTGAAACTTGCCACTTAGCTTAAGCTGAATATCTAAATTTGAATAAACTGAATTCCTAGAACCAAAAGCTAAAGCCTCCTGAAAGAGATTGGTAATTTAGCCCATGAAAAATCCTAAATAATGGAAAATAACAATTCCCTGAATCTTTGCCTTAATGAATCTTCTGCCTTGAGAATTGAATCCCCTTATAGAGCTAAAGAGAGCTTTTACTAAAAATGATGTTATAAACTATTTAATTATCCCAAGTTTGAGTTTGATACAGTTTATATTGGCAATCTTTTCTATTTCAGATAAACAATAGCTGTTTGAAAATTTTTCCTTTTTTTTTTTTCTTTTGGAGTCAAGGGTCAAGGTCTTAGCATTCAAATGTCACACTTCTCTTCCTAAAAATAAATGGTGCATTTGGGTATTCACTGTTATATTCATGCTGTTTTCTTGGCCTTGTAGCCAGACATTCATTACAGGGCTCGAAATTGTTGGGGGATTTTTTTTTTAACAAAGTACCAGCTGAAATAGGCACCCATCCACTCACCATCAGAGGTCACCAGGGGATCATTCTAAGTGACCCTCTTCACCTCCTTCTGTAAATATTTCCTCAACTGTGGGCTTGTAGGGAGGACCCCCTGTCACTCTGAATCATAATCAAATCCTGTTCAAAATCCCAGGTATATCAGTATTTTGTGAAAGTCCCAGGATGCCCCATTTTAACGAGTATCAACAGCTCTTGAAATAGCTTCACAGGCTTTTTTTCATCCATCATGTGACCTTTCTCCCATCTTTCTCCGGCCAGACACACAAGCAACTCATGTCCCAGGAATGTGACAACCTTAGTCACTTCAGAGATCTTTTTCTCACCCTTTTTAAAAATGTAAGCAACTCAGTCTGCAGTTCTAATCAACAGCTTCAAGCTGCCAAGACAATGCAGACAGTGAGATACTTGACACCCGGTGGGTTTGTCCCTTTATTCATCATCTAATCATTTTCATGAACCGTCAACATGGTGACTGCAAAGCCATATTCCTCAACCTCAAAAGGAGCAATTTAGGGAAATAGCCAAGTGCTATTCACCCAATTATCAAGAAAGTTTTGTTCAAACTGCAGAAGAGAGGAGGAAACTAAAGCATGAAGAAGGATTCATGACAAAACAAAAGGACTTGTAGTATTGTTTCCATATGACTTTCCCATCAACCCAGCTTTCTTTTTTTAAAATTGACTTTTATTTATTTGGTTGCGTCGAGTCTTAGCTGCAGCATGTGGGATCTTCGATCTTGGTTATGGCTTGGTGTTGTATGCGAAGTCTTAGTTGTGGCATATGGGATTTGGTTCCTTGACCAGGGATTGAATCCAGGCCCCCTGCATTGGGAATACAGAGTCTTGGCCACTGGATCACCAGGGAAGTCCCAACTCTGCTTTCTTAAATGACGAGAAATGTAACTTCATGAAGGAAAAATGTGTTTTCTTCAAATAAGCCCATGCTC
Source organism: Okapia johnstoni (assembly GCA_024291935.2). Taxonomy (NCBI): domain Eukaryota; kingdom Metazoa; phylum Chordata; class Mammalia; order Artiodactyla; family Giraffidae; genus Okapia; species Okapia johnstoni. The sequence goes on from CM044310.1 coordinate 21,869,674, forward strand.
CTATACAATTCCTAGTTCTTTTTATTTTGACTAGTAATGCAAAATTTGATTTGTTTTCCATACTGTTAATAGTTGCTCCCAAAATTCAAGTGCATTATATTTATTGTGCAGTTTATTTCTATTACTATTACATCAGTTCCACCTCAGATCATCAGGCATTACATTCCAGAGGTAACAGGTAGTCACAGAAGCCAACGTGTGGTACACGTGGCCATTCGGTAAACTCCATCAGTTGTCAACCAGGGAAACATCTGAATCATTGCTTTTCCATGTTATACATGGCTTGTAATCTCATGGCTCTACATCTTGGAAACGTTATTTGAAATTTCATTTACTTGGACATTAAAGGCGTTGTTGAAAATAAACAAACCCGTGTAACGTTATATTTTAAGTGTATATTTGTCGGAGAAAACTTACCAGAATATCAACTGTTTTTGCCTCATGTTGATAGCATACTAGTGACTTTCAATTTTCTTTCTTTTAAAAATAATCTGCATGTTATGATTTTAAAACGATGGTATTTCAGGTAATTCAATGTCTTTACGAGAAAATGGAGTGATTTTTTTAAAAGACAACATGTTATTAGTTTGAAAATGAGACTGCAGGCTAGTCTTCTTCCTGGGCACGTTTTCTCATCTACCTTCTTACCATAATTCAGTCTGATGGAAAAATGATGCTCTTCACTGCTATGATGGCTTCACATTAATTTATATTCATCCTCACTCAGACTCATGACTCACATAGACTTACATTTTTTCCCTTAAATACACTGAAAGCGTGAATCATTGCCAAGTGCCTCTATGATTTAGGGCATGTTGGTGGCAGAAATGCCTGAATAACTATGATAGTCATTTACTTATGAACCTAGTCAGAGATCCAGCCACAAATCTGTCCAGGATGAATTCACGTGGACTTGATTAACATTCATATGGAATGAATTTCAGGGCATCTCCATTTGCAGTGCACATGCTTGACACACAGATGTCATATTTACAATAATTGCTCTGCCACAATAAAAAGCAAAGACATCACTTTGTTGACAAAGGTCTGTATAGTCAAAGTTAAGGTTTTTCCAGTAGTCATGTACAGATGTGAGAGTTGGGCCACGAAGAAGGCTGAGTGTTGAAAAATTGATGCTTTTGAATTGTGGTGCTGAAGAATATTCTTGAGAGCCCTTTGGATTGCAAGGAGATCAAATCAGTCAATCCTAAAGGAAATCAACCCTGAATATTCATTGGAAGGACTGTCCACCTCCAATGCTTTGCTTGATGAGAAGAGTTGACTCATTGGAAAAGACTCTGATGCTGGGGAACACTGAAGACAAAAGGAGAAGTGGACAGCAGATGATGAGATCATTAGATAGCATCACTGACTCAGTGGGCATGAATTTGAGCAAACTCTGGAAGATAGTGGAGGACAGAGGAGCCAGGCATAATACAGTCCATGGTGTTGCAAAGAGTCAGACACAACTTAGCCACAGAACAACGACTCTGCCACAATGCATGAATTTTGTACCATTGTATTTTTTATGTATAGTTGTCAAATTGCAAAATTTATAATTGTGGCTGTGTTTCCAATTTGAAACAAATGCCTGCAACTTTTTTAATGACTGTGAAATCATTTGTCATTAAATGATCAAATTTCATAAGACACAGAAAACCCCAAAGAGGTGTCAGTGAAAAAACTGTTTTTAACATAAAGGAATTTCCTCCTCAGTCACTTTGAGGGTCTTCAATTTCCTAAATGACCTTGAAAGAATTCTACCTCTGCATTTCAGAATCAAAATTGACCTCAAATAATCTTATTATTCAACTCTTAAAAAAAATACCTTCTGCTTCTAATGAATTGATGTGCCTTTAGAATGGTCGCATCTGATTGAGATAAAGAGCTCATTGCTCCTCGCTGGATACAATGAGAAAGATCAACCTTGGGAAAAATAACATATGGTTTAAAAAAGAAAAAAACAACTTTAAAAAGCAGTCTTTCTTAACTGCAATATGCTTTCTCCTTGAAAGCAAAATCAGTTTTGAACTTAATTTATGCTTATTAAATATATACAGACAATAAAAACTTTTCTAAAGTTCCCCCACACCACCATCTCTTCTTCCTTTCTCTGATGTTAACTGCCAGAAAACTAGTGCTTTTCTGAAAGGCCATCAGATCTATTGCCCACTGGTGGCTGTCACTGTTTATTGCCTCTTCATCAGCTGTTCTCTCCTGTTGCCAGGGCCCTGATTTGGTCAGGTTGCCCTGTTTCCAGGCCCCAGGAGATAAATCAGTTCTAGTCTAAGCCTTGGCAACCCTGGTGCTCCCTTGTGATTGGTCTAGACATGAGCACGTGACCCACTTATGGCCAATGAGAGAGGAGGCGAGGTGATCTTATGGCACTGGGAAATATTTTTCTTTTTAATAAACAAAAAATAATCACACGGGGTAAAGAATTTTCTGCCACCCTCCTGTTCTTTCCTGCTGTGTATACAGTTTTGGAGGACATGACACCTGGATGGGAGACAACTATGTTGGGATCACAAACAGACTATGTGCCAAGGACAGGAAAAGAGAAGACTTAGAATTACTTTGTCAGCCCTGAGAATGCCCACCGTGGTGGGCAAAACAATATAAAAAACCTATATCTCCATGCCCACAACCTGTGAATACGCTACATTACACGGCAAAAGAGAATTCAGATAGCAGATGGAATTAAGATTGTTAATTAGGCAGACACCCTGGATTAACAGGATGGATCCTATGTCATCACAGGGTCCTTAAAATGTGGAAGAGGGAGGCAAAGGAGTCAAGGTCACAGAGATGCTGTGTGAGAAAGTCTAAGCTGGCCATGGCTGGCTTCGAAGATGAAGGGCATGCCCATGGGCCCACCCTCCTGGTAGTCTCGAGAAGCTGGAATCCTAGAGAATGGGTTCTCCCGTAGAGCCTCCAGAAAGGAGCATAGCCCTACAGATACCTAATTTTAGTCTCATGAGACCTGTTAAAGACTTCTGACCCTCAGACCTGTAAGACAATAAATTTGTTTTTGTCACTAAGTACAGTAAGTCTTCCACATACAAACCTTCAAGTTGCACACTTACGTGTTCTTGTCCAATCACATCAGGCGTGAGTGAAATTGCGGCTTGCCCTCGACCTCCTGTTGCTGACAGTCTTTCAGCTCTACCATCTCCCACCTTCTCTCCCTCCTCTATCAGTAACTCTTCTTGCCTGTTCACTCGATGCCAGCCCCCGAATGCCAGATGTGGTACTGTACTGCTATACTTTTCAAGGTCCTGTACTGTGAGATTAAAACTGTTTTATTTTTGTGTTTGTTTCTTATGTATTATTTGTATGAAAAGTATTATACATCTATTACAGTGAAGTACTATATGGCCTATTGTTAGCTGGGTATCTAGGCTAATTTTGTTGGACTTACAAACATGCTCTCAGAATGGACCTCGTTCATATATAGGGCACTTACTGCATATGGTAATTCATTACAGCAACAACAGAAAACCAATATATCCACTTATGGATGTTCAGTTTGAGGACAAAATTCTGTTTGAAGCCATTGTTAGCTCAGTTTCCTGTTAATTACAGCCAAAGACTAGCAGATATAACACTCCATCATCTGAGTTAATATTATTATTTTGAAAACCATTACCTTCAAAGAGATGATTACCATCAAAGAGATCATTACATGAATCCCTGACTAAATGAGATGTTTCTCAAGGCAAGAAATGATGAGCCTTTCTCTACTATAGTCTCACCAAAACTCCAGGTCCCTCCCCAAGTATGATTTACTCTCTGTGGGATTTGAAGATCCATGAAAGAAAGATGAAAAATACCAATTTATGTAAAAAACAGAGTGCTTAGTCTCTCAATTGTGCCTGATTCTTTGCGAACCCAAGGACTGTAGCCCGCCAGTTTCTTCTATCCTTGGGGATTCTCCAGGCAAGAATACTGGAGTGGGTTGCCATGTTCTCCTCCAGGGCATCGTCCCAACCCAGGGATTGAACCCAGGTCTCCCATATTACAGGTGGGTTTTTTACCATCTGAGCCACCAGGGAAGCAAAAACAGAGCAAGTACGTTAAATCACATACTTACTTTTAGCCACACCGGATGGCATACAAGATCTTAGTTCCCCAACCAAGAATGGAACCTGTGCCCCTGCACTGGGAGCGTTTAGTCTTAACTACTGGACTGCCCAGGAAGTCCTGGGATCATTTCTTTATAGTAGGTTTTGAAGAATTAATTCACATGGAACACAGTTATTATATAAAATTTTATATCAATTTGACACTGTCCTAATGATATAAATCAGAACAGAATCACAAATTTGCCTTCTGAAATTGACAGTGCCATCAGCAGTGTTTTCCGGCAGGGTATGGTCTTTGTTATTCCAACGTTGAAAACTTAATGACTAAATTTAGTTCCTGGAGTCTGTATGTGGCATTAACATACATATAAATACATTATATGTCATGTAGATTATAATTAGATTTCCCATTTGTCATTTAATCTTTACAAGGACCTACTTCTCTGGCCAGTAGGAATTAATAACGACGACGAACTTTCTTTCACTTGAGTGGCTTTGACAATCTCTTTGTTTAGTTTGTATCATTCATATCCCGTTATTGTTTGGCTAGGTGTTACTCACAACGTATAACTTTGCAGTGAATGTGGTATGTTCTCTAGGCACAGGGCTATCTATGATTAGAAAAGCTCCAGGCATGCAGAATATCAAGCCAGGTCTCCCGCATTGCAGACAGGTCCTTTACCATCTGAGCCACCAGGGAAGCCCTATATTAAGCCATCCACCCGTAAACACCTAATTGTATGTAGTTGAAAAGTAACTCCAGGAGTGAATGTCCTTAGGGTCTCTGATAGGAGATTTCTCCTTTAATGGGAATTTGTCCATGAGACATTTCCTCTTTTGCAAACTCACTTTGTAGAATGCCCATTCCTCAGAAAGCTCCTGCAGCCCTAGATTCAAGCAGGCGCCCCCCGTTGTAGGGATCTGCCCCTTATCTATCCTATCTGGCTCTGTAGAACCCCTCAGCTCCTTGTCACCACCAAGTCGCAGTGGCTGCAGAGCAGTGACCATTGAGATAACAGATGGAGACGCTAACCCAATGGCAGAGGTGACCCTGTGTGGTAGAGGTGGACCCAGGCTTCCCTGGGACCCAGATATCCAGGCTCAGAGCCAAACGCCCGCCGGAGAAGGCTGCCCCCTGCAGGCTGCTGAGTGCAATCTCGCTCCACCATCCCTTTCCTGGGAGGTTTGGCTTAAGGTACAGCTCCACGTGGCTAGCTACGGTGTGCACTACTTTCAGAGGACCCCTCGGGGGTCTTCCCCATCAGCTCAAGTCCTCCTTACTCTGCTGATCCCTGTGCGTCCTCAAGCCTCCATGAGGAGCCCACGCTGCCTGAGGTCACTCAGGACCCAGTGGGGTGAAAGAACGGAGAGTTGCCGGTTACAGAAATTTGCTACCCCTTTCAAACCATTTACCTCAAATATAGGTGATCTTTAGGCATTTAGGTTCATTTTCGGCATTTTCTAATGATTTAAAATCTTTTTTTTTTTAACTGTAAAACTACTCTCTAATGACATTTCAAAGAGGCTAACTAAATGCAGCAAAACAATCTAATTTATAGCCATGATTTTACCCTAAAGATACTAGTTAACTATTGTATGTTTTTCTAAAAAATTTTTTTTATTGGAATATAGTTGCTTTACAATGTTGTGTTTCTACTCTACAGCAAAATAAATCAGCTGTATGTATACATATATGCCCTCTTTTTTAAATTTCCCCGTGCTACACCATAGATTTGCATTAGTTATCTCTTTTAAAATATCTTAATGACTGGCCAACCTTTAAAGAAAGAAATCAGGATTGGGGTGGGAAGTGAGGGCTCAGCAAGGTTATTCTTGTTGTTTTGTAAACAAAACAAAACAAAACAAAACCCTTATTTATTATAGAACCCTTAGTGATTTGTGTGTGCACGCATGCTCAGTGCTTTGTCTGGTTTATATCATTCATATCCCGCCATTCTATGGCTATGTGTTACTGACAATATGTAATTTTCCATCGTATGGAAATGTGGTATGTTCTCCAAACTCAGGCCTATCTATTGAAAGGTTATTGCTGAACCACGAAAGAGTTCAATCGGGGGCTAGTGACGAGGCTTGATCACTCAGAGCTTTTGTGTGATAAAGTTTTATTAAAGTATAAAAGAGATAGCTTCTGACATAGACATCAGAAGGGGGCAGGAAGAGTGGCCCCTGTCGTATAGCTACTAGCAGTCTGCTTAATTAGAAAAAGGAAATGTCTCAAAACTAAAGAACACCAGGCCCTTCACCCACAACATGCATTTTGAGATAACCTCGACACCAGGTGAGTTGTCCTGGGCCATAAAATGATTGACAAGAATCTTGAAGAAAGGCAGATTTCCAAGCAAAGTCTCATTAACATAGCTTAAGAAAACACTTGCATGAGTAAAACATACCAGTTTGTCAAGTCAGTTCTGAGTCTTAGGCAGAACCAACTTGAAGAGTCTAGGGTAAATACATAGTTCATCAACATAAAAAGACAAACATTTCCATAAGAAAAACCATTGGTTAGCTCAAGGTTTGAGAAAAGTTAAGTTCAGGTGGAACCAGATGTCGTTATGGCAACACAGTATTTTAAGAGAAACCTCTTTTTAAATTTGTAGAGAAGGGGAAAAAAATCTAACACTTGTTTGTTTCCTCCTACCACTTAAGAGAGAAAAAAATATCTGACACTTGCAGCCTATATCCTCCATTTAGAGACCCCTGGCCTTCCTGCCTGTTACCCTCATTCCCCCCTTTTCTTTTAGGAGAATTATGTTGCCTAGGGAAAGGGGCGTCGTTCTCGTTCCATAACTGCTTCTGAGCTGATAAGGGGCGTTGCCCCTAAATTGGTGAGGCAACATATTCTCCTAACCCTCATATTGAGGGTCTCTGATCCAGGGGCCCCAAGTAGCAGTTGTAGGAGTTTGAGCAATCATTTGTAACTTAAAGGCCTTCATGCGACTAGAAACAAATCCAGCTACAGTTACAAATGCAGGGAACAAACAGCAAAAACAGAACAATAAGCAAAGTTAAAAGTCACATTATGTCTGTAAAGTACAAATTGTTGCACTAGACCATTTTAGGATTGTTAAATGTCATCAGATGAACAAGAGGCATTACATATGATTGTTGTTATCGAAGGTAGTCACAGACTTGGAGAAAGTCCTTTCCCTGAAGTGGAGGAAGTCTTCCACTGATATATAGAGGGAAGCGCTCCGCAGACCCAGCAGTTAGACTGATTGTGGAATGCAGCGTAGGAGTGAGCCCAGGACAGGAAGGCATTGTCTTGAGGATCGAAGGGCAGACTCAGGATTTTTGGAGTCGGCAGAAGCAGGCTCACATAGATTATCATGCCCATCTGAAAAGTACAAAGTCAGAGCATAGAAAGGAAAGACATAAAATGACATCACTTAGTTCTGGTCAGGGTGCCACCTCTTAACTCAAATGTGGTGCACCCACAAATCAATTCCTGGCACCTTGAGAGCTGTGGGAGAAGAATAACCTGGTAACTGCCTTCCCAGAGGGGCTTGAGGGATTGGGCCCCAGATCCTAATGTTTTTATCAGGACCTTGGTTCCTGGCTCAAATAGACACTTGCTTGACTCAGAGGCTGGGTCAGGAGTCACCTCCTGGAGTTTCGTGAATGCTTGTTGAAAAGCTGAGAGCTGAGTTACATAATTAGTTAATTCCAAGGCCTTAGGAACACTTTTCCATTGAGCATTTTCAGGAATTATTAATCATCCATCCTCAGACTGTAACCATCCTTTATCAGTAAACTTGGCTCCTCTTTTCTCAAATCTTTCTAATTCTTCCTCAGTATATTGTGGTTTTTCCTGTTCCTTGGGACCTGTCCAGATCAAAGGCATCTGCAGTGAAGGGGTTTTGTAAAGTGCCCCTTTTCTGGCTTGATAGCCAGCCAGCTGATTACCTTCAGCTACTTTACTCCAGTCCCTGCTCTGCCCTTTGCAATGCATAACAGCTACTTCTCAAGGACGATATATAGCAGTTAAAAGTCTCTTAACCTCTCTGATATGCTTAGTAGGTTCTCCTGCTGCCATTTTAAAATCTCTTTCTTTCCATATTGCAGCATGAGCATGTTAAGTCAAATAAGCATATTTAGAATCAGTGTAGATATTTACTCGCTGCCCTTGGCTTAACTTCAGAGCTGGGGTCGGAGCCACAAGCTCCACTAGCTGAGCACTCCTTCCCTGGGGGAGATTTCACTTCTAAAACCTGTTCAGCCATCACCGCGGCATAACCTTCTTTATGCTTCCCATCCCGAACAAAAGATTGTCTAATGGGGTATCCATCAGATCTTCATACTTTAGTCAGAAATTGGGAACAATAGTAATCAGGGTGTTTCATTTTCCTTTCTCAGGAAGGAAAGTGGAAGGATTTAAATTTCCACAAACTTTAAGCTTAGTTATTGGTCTTTCTAACAATGACTGATATTTAAGAAGCCTACTGTCTGTCATCCATATGTAAGATTCCACTCATATAGGCTGCTGGTGAGGCCCTCAGGCTTGTGTCGAAACTCCCAGGGCCATGCCTTTTCTTTCAGTCACAAACTAAGTTCTGACCCTGTGGGCAAGCTCAAAGCGGGAGCTTTCAGGAGAGCGGGTCTGAAGAGCCTTTTTATAAAGCCTTTGAGTATCTGGAGACCAAATAAGTTTGTCGGTTTGGGCCTGTTGAATTTATGTCAAGACTGGGCAAGTTCCCATAACCCCGGAATCCAAATGCAGCAGTAGCTTGTGAATCCTAAAAATCCTCTCAATTGTCTTAAAGTCATAGGTAGGGGATGATTTAGTATAGGTTTAATTCTCTCAGGGCCTATGACCCTACTCCCTTCTGATATGATTAGGCCCAGATAGCTACCAGATTGTTGACAAAGCAGAGCCTTTTCACTTGAGGGCTTGTAACCTCAGCCTGCCAGAAAGTTTAAGAAATCTGAGGCTTGTGAGCAAGCTTCCTCTTTCTCAGTACAAAGCAGATTATCCTTTACTTATTGCAGTGTTATAGCCACGCGCTCCGGGAAACAAGCTCACTCAGAAGGACGACGCAGATAGTGAAGTGCAGTTTATTACACTGGCGGGCCCAAGGCAGAGTCTCCTCTTAGCCAAGGACCCCGACCAGCATTTGTGAAAATCTTTTATACCCCATGTGTGCGTGTCTGAACCCACCACCCCAATTTCCTTGTGACTTACATAAACAAAGGAAAGGTAAATACAATCACAATAACCCCATATTCAAACAATCAATTATCAATAAGCCCGAGGTGACAGAAAAAAAACCTGTCCGGAGGTAGGGGGATTAGTAGGGGTATGTTTTCCCTTAGGTGATGAGTAACCTGAATACAATCTTCAGGATTCCCCTGTCCGGAGGGGGTCTTGTCCTTCTATTGTCGTTTCCACAGGCACTAAGCACCGAGTTCAGAGTCCATTACAGAGGTGGCCGAACATGATCAGCACGAACAGGCCTAAGATGGAGTCCAGGCCCCATGAATTCCTTCTTCAGTAGCACCACTGCTTCGGAGGTATTAAAGTTTTGTATGTCCCGTGACAAATTTTGCCCAAATGGGTGGGGGCTGTCATGAAATCTCAGGGGCAAACTGTTCAGGTTAACTGTGAAGCTGGCTAAGTAGGTTCTTCAAAGGCAAATAGGAATCGACTTTCTTCCAAAGGCACAGAATAGAAGTTGCATCTTTTAAATCAATTACTGAGAAATATTTGGCTCATTCAGGAATTTCAGACAATAGAGTATATAAGGATTAGGCACCACGGGGTATAAAGGAACTACAGCCTCATTTATTATTCATATATCTTGAACTAGTCTCCATTTACCATTTGATTTGTTTATACCCAAAATAGGAGCGTTGCATGGACTGTTACAGGGAATAGTCCCTGCTCCTTTAAATTCTCAGTTATGGGTTTTGACCCTTCCTTAACCTCAGGTTTCAGTGGATACTGCTCGTGTGGAAATAACTGCGGATCTTTGAGTTTGACTACAGGAATAGCATTTTGTGTTCGACCCACAGATTTTCCACCAGCCCACACCCTAGGATTTACATTTTGTTCAATTAAAGGGAGAGAAAGGGAGGGCTCCATATTCATGAAAACAGAGGCACGGACCTTGCTCAGTATATCCCTCCCGAAAGGGGTGAGGGAGACTCTGTCATGATCAGAAACTCGTGTGACAATAGCAGAGTCCCACTTGCAGCTTAGAGGAAATAATGTTTGGCTCGTCCAGACAGTCCCATCATGGAAGCGGATTAGGAAGAAAGTGGGCCAGGGGCTTCACTAAGAAGAGTAAGTTGCCCCAGTGTCTAAAAGGAAATCGACGGATTGGCCCCCCACAGTTATTAATACTCGGGGTTCCTCAGGTGTAATTAGGACGGGGAGCTTATGTGGGGACCCCCAGGCACCTTCAGTCCTGAGTGTCTTGAGAGTCAGGCCCCTGAAACCTACGCCTCTGGGGGCAGTCTCTCCTCCAGTGTGGTCCCTTGCAGACCGGACTGGGGGCCGGGGGCGGCTGAGACGCCTGAGGGCAAAACCGCTTGAGGTGCCCCTCCTTTCCACAGTAATAGCAAGCCCATCCCTTTCCACCTGGGTCCCTCTGGGCATTTTTCTCAAGCTGTTTAAGAAAGGGTCTGACAGCCATTACAAGGGCTTCTGCCTGTTTCTTTGTCTTTCTCTGCCTTTCTTTCTTTTCCTCATACTCCCTGCCATAATGGACTGTCTGAGCCAGTTGCAACAGATGATCTAAAGACTGATTTGGTCCATACGCCTGTTTCAATAGCTTACAGCGGATATCTGGAGCCAACTGAGAGAGAAATCTATCTTTTAAGATCACTCTTCCCTCTTCACTTTCGGGATCAATCTCAGTGAATCTGCGAAGGGCTTCTCTCAGTCTCTCTAGGAATTTACGAGGAGTTTCCTTCTCTTCTTGTTCTATGTTTGCCAATTTGGCATAGTTTAAAGTCTTAGCACGCCTGAGTCCCTCTAGAAGACATCTGACAAAATGACTCTGATCCCATCTCCCTTTAGCTGTGTTGTAGTCCCAGTCTGGTTCTGTAGTTGGGACCGCCTGATTCCCAGTGGGGAGGGCGGCTATCTCATCCTCTCTCTTCCCTACTGATTCATTACCAAGCCATTCATCTCCATAGGCAATGGCTTTCCCCAAAACTTGAGCTTTTGAGTCGGAAGTTAGTGTTTGTCCCAAGATATACATCACTTCCTTCCAAGTAAGATCATAAAGCAGAGTAACACCCTTAAAAGCTCTAATATATTTTTCTGGGTCCTCTAAATAGTCTCCCAGATCCTCCTTTATTCTTTGTATTTCTTGATAAAAAAAAAAAGGGCTTCTTAACTCTCAAAGACTGGTTATTTCTCCCGGTGGGTGCTTCATGAAGAGGCAACAGCTTCTGTGGCTGTTCCTCAGTCTCTCTGCCTGCTGTGTGCATATGATCCCAAGGATAGATTGGAGAAACCTGGTTTTCTTTATCTCTTTGTCTCCTGTCCTCCATCACATCCTGTATTTCACCCTTAGTTTTCGCTGGCTGAGATTCTCTTACTTCAGTTGTCTGAGCTTCTATTGAAACCATAGTAGTCTGAGGTCGTACTGAAACAGGGGTTGTTTGGACCTCTACTTCGGCTGTTTGAATCTCAGTTTGGGTTTTTACTGAGACCAAGACAACCCTTCCTGGGGGGGTTCCCTGACTTTCAGTTTGCTCAGTTTGGAGCCCTAGGTACGGGGGCAAAGTAGGTGGACAGGGGGGAGCTAAAGGTTTCATACCCAAATCTATACCCTCAGGACATAAGTCTGGCATGTCTCGCAGAAAGAAAAAGGGCAACACATATGCTACTTCTACCCATTTCCCTTGTTTTCTACAGAACCGGTCTAATTGTAAAACAGTGTTACAATTAAGAGACCCTCCAACCGGCCACCGTTGGGCATCCTCCAGTGGATACTGTGGCCATGCAGTATCACATAGGAAGATCAGGTGTGTCTTCTTTAAGCTCCGGGGATCAAATCTATCCCAGTTTTTCAGGATACAGTTCAAAGGAGTGAGGCTGGAATTGTTAGCTCCCATCTGTAAGCGAGAAAAAAAGTGACTAGCACCATCTTTCTGCCAGAGGCTTCCCTCCCTGCTCTAGATGGGGGTGTAGACAGACTTTACACCGAAGCTTTCCTTCCCTGGTTGGGCTTCGTTTGTCCCTTACTGATGCAGGCGCCGTACTCGTCCCTCCCGGTTCTACCACCAAGGCAGGGTGGAGATGCACCAGGGGTAGACCTGATGACATCCCAAACTACTGTCCAGTTCCTCACCATTAAAACCTTGCTTGCCTCTGATGCCACCCGGGATGCGATAAGAGTAACCTTCTGGAATGCCTCCCAAGCTAAGATCACTGGGGGGAACATTTGTCTCCTGAGTGCCTGTTCACGACCTTGAGTATATTCCTGACTACAATAAGACAGGTACAAACAAAAACCAATATTTCCCTTCCGAACATCACCACACCAGTATAAGCGATAGCAAAAGAGGTGGTGAAGGGCTGGCCAGTGAGGAAAAAGTGATTTTTGTCCTTGAGTTATTAGGGCCAGTCCTTCCAGTTCATTCCCACAGATTCCACAGAAAGAATATCTAAGAATATCTAAAAGCCAAAAGCCACTGGAGAGCCTCCTCTGGTCCACTAAGGGCTAGCGTTACCAAAGGAAGAAGCCCATTGCATTTCCAATCTGAGTAGCCTTCATCCTGAGAGATGCTCTTGGAGCTAGAGCTACATCTAGCTTCTGAACTTTTGACTCCTAGCGAGGCTAGGTGCTTCCTGACTACCAATTCAAGTTTGGGACCTAAGTAACAGTACATAGATCACAAGTGCTTTAAAAGTCTATGATCTGACAGATAAGGTTAGTAGTTCTAATTCCCAGTAAGTTATGAAATGGTCAAAGAGACCGGAAAGTTTGACCGAGAAAGGAGAGATCAAATGCTTTGCCCATTTCTGGCCGTTCCCTGAAGGAGATATTGGGTGCCTCTTGGCATTGGCAGGTCGGTATAAACCCGACAGGGTTTTTGCCATGAGGTCACTGAGCAACTGCAGAGCAGGACTCCTTACTTGCTTGGCACAAGCACACCATAGAGTTAGTAAAGTACAGCAGAAAACGTGTTTGCTGGGAGAACAAAGAACTAGAGCTCCAAGCATCCTTACCTTGTCCTGAAGAATCCCGGACGAGCCCCCAAGTTGAAAGATTGTTGCTGAACCACTAAAGACGCTGGGATTCTTGGCCTCTGGAGGAGAAGAATTCAATCCAGGGCCAGTGACCAGGCTTGCTCACTGAGCGCTTTTGTGTAATAAAGTTTTATCACAGTGTAAAAGAGACAGAGAAAGCTACTGACAGACATCAGAAGGGGACAGAAAGAGTGCCCCCCTGCTAATCATTAGCCGGATGTCATATAACTACTAGCAGTTTGCTAATTAGAGAAAGGAAATGTCTCAAAACTCAGAGAATAGCACCAGGCCCCTCACCCACAGCAAGCATTTTGAGATAACATTCCAACAACCTGAGTTGTCCCGGGCCCTAAAATGATTGACAAGAATCTTGAAGAAAGGCAGGTTTCCAAGCAAATACAGTCTCATTAACACAGCTTAAGAGAACATTTGCACGAGTAAAACAAACCGGTTTGTCAAGTTGGTTCTGAGTCTTAGGCGGAACCAACTTGAAGACTGAGTCTAGGGTAAATACATAGTTCATTAACAGTTTAAGACAAACATTTCCATAAGAAAAACGCATTGGTTAGCTCAAGGTTTGAGAAAAGTTCAGGTGGGACCAGGTATCGTTATGGCAACACAGTATTTTAAGAGAAACCTCTTTTTAAATTTGTATAGAGAAGGGGAAAAAAATCTAACACTTGTTTCCTCCTGGCAACCCACTCCAGTACTCTTGCCTGGAAAATCCCATGGACGGAGGACCCTGGTAGGCTGCAGTCCATGGGGGTCCCAGAGTCGGACATGACTGAAGTGACTGAGCAGCAGCAGCCACTTAAGAGAGAGAAAAAAATGTCTGACACTTGCAGCCTATTTCCTCCGTTTGGAGACCCCTGGCCTTCCTGCCTGTTACCCTCTCACTGAGATAAGAAAAGCTCCAGGCATGCAGAATACCAAGCCATTGCTACCCTATGGACTATAGCCCACTACGTTCCTCGGTCCATGGGATTTCCCAGGCAAGAATATTGGAGTGGGTTGCCATTTCCTTCTCCAGGGGATCTTCCTGATTCAGGGATCAAACCAGCGTCTCTTGCATCGTTTGCATAGGTATGTGGATGCTTTACCACTAGTGCCACCTGGGAAGCCCAGTGATGAATGGCTATACCTCCCTGTCCAGGAGAGCACCATATTGTTATCATTCTCAGAGAAGCGCTGTGAACCCGTATCTTTAATTCCCTGCAGCCTGCACTGCTGTTTTCTGAAATCTACTGCTACTTGGCTCCGCATGGGAAAACAAGTTACCTGTCAACTGCATCAATATAAACACAGAGATCCCCCTCATCCCAGGAGTCCAGCTTCAGTCTCATGTCACAGGTCCCTGGGGGAACAAAGCCCAGCAAATAGGTGACTGCATCTTTTTTTACCAAAGTTCAAATAAATGGAGTGTTTTAACATCCTTCTACCTCTGCAAAATCAGGGTGTCATTTTCCTGTTTTGAGTAGGAGAAACAAAGGCAATTCTGAATTACTAAAGGCTGAGATTTTGACTTTCACTGCCTTTCATTGCCATGCTTCTGAGAAAGTGTCTAGATTGATCTTTGAGCTGAAAGCACAGCAGGTCCTTAATCTGACTGTCTCAGAGCCAACTAGGGGCAGTGGTTGCCAGCACCAGTGGCATGGGAGAGTTTGCAACAGCAGTTGCAAACAGCAGCAATCCATCTGTTCCATCAGATGGACTACTTTTGCACAGGAGCACAAAGGTTGCAAGGCATACAGTTGCCCTTTCAGGTGTGTAAACTTACCTAATGCTGAGTGACCCAAATGAAGGAGACTCAGAATGATCTGATGGGCTTTCCTGGTAGCTCAGCAGTAAAGAATCCACCTTCCATGAAGGAGAGGCAGGTTTGATCTCTGTTTCAGAAAGACCCCCTGGAGAAGGAAATGGAAACCCACTCCATTCCTCTAGCCTGGAAAATCCCAGAGATGTAAGAGCTTGGTGGCAACAGTACATGGGGTTGCAAGAGTCAGACATGACTTAGTGACTAAATACCACCACCACCACCACCAGAATGTCAGAGGGTATTTAGGCTTCTGATTAAGAAAATTCATAAGGTAGAAAGACAGCAAGAGTTATATGTTTGAAACTGCAACTGAAAGTGGGGTCCAGCTACTCAAAATCCAATAAAGAGACCAGGCTGGTGGAAAGCAGTTTCCTTTATTTTGGATGTTGTCAACTATGGTGGGGGAGGGTAGACTCCTGTCCAAAGGCTAACTCCCCTCTATGGACAACCAGTGCGCAAGAGCTTTTATAGACAGACGGAGGGGGCTACATGAGCACACTCAGCTCTGACAGTCATCTTGAAATCAGTCATCAGTGATCTGATCATCACCATCCTGATTGTTTTAAGTGCAGTTAATCTTCAGTTCCACGGTCAGTTCCCCTTTCATTGAGGCCAGTTCTCAGAATTGTGGCAGCTCATGTCATGGCCACAGTCTAGTCATCATGTTGTTAACTTCTTCCATCTGGTGGGGGTTTCATTATCTATAAGACAGCTCACAGGAGATGGCTGAGAATATTATCTATAGCCCTTGAGAAGGATTTAAAGGTCCTTGAGTTTGCTTCCTGACTAAACTATTATTGTTTTGTCCTGTCTGACTACTTTTCTTTGTTTTTACATTTTCTCACTTCTCTGATGAAACTTATTCTTTGGTTAAAGTTTTCCGCACACAAAAGGTAGGAAGAAGACATGAGGGTTAAGGACCATAGGGTCCTGCTCCATTTCAAAGCCTGGTTTCTTTTTACATGTCCTTTACTTATTTTTTGTTCAAGGGATTGCTTTTTCTATGGAAGCGGAGGAAGAGAAAAGGGCTGTCAGGAAGATACAGAAATAAAAAAGGAGTTCAAAATAAAGTGATGGGCAAAGAATAGATTTTGGAAGCTTAGTGACTGGAAATATCAGTGAAGAGAAAGCGGTGAAAGATGGATGGGACAGTCTCTCCCTTTGACCCCTATCGATGGACAGTATCCAGGGGATACCCAGAAGTCAATAAGGGAAGGAGAAATGCTGTGAGATACAATATTGGACCAAGTATAGTGGTCTGTTATTTAGCATAAAGAAAATGGTCAGGTATAATGGTCTCTGCAATTTAACGTAAGGAAAATGATCAGTAGTGTTTCTAATATAACTGAACCAACTTCATTTACCCCTATACACAGTAAGCCCAGTGCTGAGACATCAAGATTTTTCAGTGGAGAAAATGTATATTCACGTGGCAGCCAAACAAAGAGACGGATCTCACAGATCTCAAATCTGCCTTCCTGAAGGTGAGGGACCCAGCATTTTTATGGGATAAAGAAGCAGGTTGGCTATATATAAAATAGGTAAACAATGAAGTCCTACTGTACAACACAGGGAACTATATTTAATATCTTGTAATAAACTATAATAGAAAAGAATATATATATATATGCATTTATGTGTATGTATCACTGAATCATTTTGCTGTACACCTGAAACTAACACAGCATTGTACACCGACTATACTTCGATTTACAATGAAAAAGAAATAGGGTGGTCTGAGACACGGGGAATGTGGGGAAATATGATTGAGGGTAAGGAAAATGTGAGGTCACTGTCATTTTGCAGAAGTGCAACTAAGCTACAGATGTCTTCATGGGATGCATGGTCAGAAAATGCGGGTGTTATCATGTTCCGAGGGTGGAGTTTTTCGCCTCTAAAATCAAAAGGTCACCGAGGGTCAGTGGTCCCTTCTGATCTTACCCAGTTCAAGGTTGAACTGGACACAACTAGTATCCTAAGTCCCTGAAAAACAGCATGGGGCGAAGGTCTTATTGTTTAGGAGGACATACAAGTTTTTATGAAAATAATTAAAGTGAGCTTGATTGGTGATGGCTACAATTCATTATGAATTTATTAAGCAAGTTACAGTTTCCCTGGTATCTGAGCCACCAGGGAAACTCATTGCAAGCAAAACTCATTGCCTGCAATGCAGGAGAACAAGGTTCGGTCCCTGTGTCAGGAAGATCCCCTGGAGAAGGGAAAGGCAACCCACTCCAGTATTCTTGGTCTTCCCTGGTGGCTCAGATGGTAAAGAAGCCGCCTACAATGTGGGAGAACTGGGTTCAATCCTTGGGTCAGGAAGACCCCCTGGAGGAGGGCATGGCTACCCACTCCAGTATTCTTGCCTAGAGAATCCCATGGACAGAGAAGCCTGGTGGGCTACACTTCGTGGAATCATAAAGAGTCAGATACAACTGAGTGACTAATACACACATACAGTTTAATGGGTCTAACTGATGACCACTCTCAGTTTCATTAAGTGAGCTACCGCTGATGAAGTTCCACCAGTTTGGAAAACTGTGTGATGTGATTAATTCATATGAAAGAGATGCCAGAAGTTCTCCTCTAAGTTATCTGTGTGCCAAGGCCCATCAAAACATGATTACAGAGGTGGGTGAGGGGTGGATTGGGAGTTTGGGGTTAGCAGGTACAAACTAGTATATAGGATGGATAAACAACAAAGATCCTATGTAGCACAGGGAGCTATATTCGATATCCTGTAATAAATCATCATGGAAAAGAATATTGAAAGGTTGTGTTCTTGGCCTCCGGAGGAGAAGAATTCAATCTGGGGCCAGAGACGAGGTTTGATCACCCAGAGCTTTTGTGTAATAAAGTTTCATTAAAGTACAAAAGAGATAGAGAAAGCTTCTGACATAGCCATCAGCAGGGAGCAGAAAGAATACCAGCCTGCTAGTCTTTAGCTGGATGTTACATAGTTACTAGTAGTCTGTTCATTAAAGAAAGGAAATGTCTCAAAACTCAGAGAATGGCACCAGGCCCCTCACCCACAAGATGCATTTTGAGATAATCTTGGAACCAGGTGAGTCAACCAGGGCAATAAAACGATTGACTTGAATCCTGAAGAAAGTGCAGAAACCTCTTTTTAAATTTGTATAGAGAAGGGGAAAAAGTATAACACTATTTGTTTCCTCTTGCTGCTTAAGAGAGAGAAAAAAATGTCTGACACTGCAGCCTATTTCCTCCATTTGGAGACCCCTGGCCTTCCTGCCTGTTACCCTCTCAATATGAAAAGAATGTGTAGACATACAGATAAGTATAACTGAACACTTTGCATTGTAACTCAAGTGTAAATAAAACCAATTTTTAAAAACATGGTTACGAAGTGTTTATAGCAGTTTTACTCGTAATATTTAGAGACAAGAAATAAGCCTTCTGGGACGGTGTATGTGTGGGTATATGTATATGTACATATGTACTTACATATTCATTTATATGCATATATGTATATATTTTTCATTCATAAGCACAGTTAACATTTCACCGTATGTATGTTATAGATACATTCTGTACATCTATTTGCTAGTAATAGTTTTGAGATAGTGAGTTGTTTTCTTTTAAATTAAAGAAGTAGTGGTAATCATGATAAATGCACAACAGCCAAGAATTATGAAACATTTATTATGCCAGAACTTGTCTGTTTCTAGGAATGAAGACTTTTCCCTCTTCCTTTCTACATTCTTTGGCTGGCTTAATAATTAAATTGAAATAACACAGAGTAACAGGAGAAAACCAAATTTGATTTCATACATATGGGATTCCATAAAAATAAGAGACTACAAAGAAGTGACCAAAGGAGATAGCTTGTATACGTTTTGGACAAAGAATAATAAACTTGTGAATAACTGACAAGACAAAGAAATTTGGGCTTGGGGTAATAAACCAGTGAAAAAAGTAACTTTTTTCTTTATACCACCTTCTTGACCCTGAATTCCAGCTTGTCTCTGGTGATAAGGGTATGTCTTTCCATCTCCCAGTGCACAGAGGGTACCTTTCACGTGACAGATTTGTTTCCTGCTTTTAGTGGGACCAAAGAGGGCCAGAGTGTCCTTACTGTACTGGCTTTTTAAAAAATTTTATTTTATTGAAATATAGTTGATTTACGATGTAGTGTTAATTTCTGCTGTACAGCAAAGTGATTCAGTTATATGTATATCTACATTATTTTTCATACTTTTTCCATTATGATTTATTACAGGATATTGAATATAGTTCCCTGTGCTGTACAGTAGGACATTGTTGTTTATTCATCTTACATACACTAGCTTGCATCTACTGATCCCAAACTCTTAATCCTTCCCTCCTTCATCCCCCTTCCTCTTGGCAGTGAGTGAGTGAGTGAAAGTCGCTCATTCGTGTCCAACTCTTTGCGACCCCATGGACTGTACAGTCCATGGGATTCTCCAGGCCAGAATAGTGGAGCCGGTAGCCTTTCCCTTCTCCAGGGGATCTTCCCAACCCAGGGATTGAACCCAGGTCTCCTGCATTGCGGGTGGATTCTTTACCAGCGGAGCTATCAGGGAAGCCCCCTCTTGGCAACCACAAATCTATTCTCTAAGAACGTGGGTCTGTTTCGGTTTTGTAGCTAAGTTCATTTGTGTCATATTTTAGATTCCAGATATAAGTGATATCATATTGTATTTGTCTTTCTCTTTCTAACTTACTTTGTATCATAGTCTCTAGGCCCATTCATGTTGCTGAAAATGGCCTTGTTTCATTCTATTTCATGGGAGGAATATTTCATTGTGCATGTATACCACGTCTTCTTTTTCCATTCATCTGTCAGTGAACCTCTAGGTTGTTTCTGTGTCTTGGCTTGTGAATAGCGCTACAGTGAACATTTGGATGCATGTATCTTTTTATTTTCTTTTTACCTTTTTTTCTTCTTGGCCATGCTGTGCCATGTGGGATCCTAATTCCCTGATCAGGTATCAAATCCTCAGGATCGCCTGAGGATAGCCTAGAGAAATAAGACTTTCTCAGTGTATTTGGCCACCTGATGAGAAGAGTTGACTCATTGAAAAAGACCCTGATGCTGGGAAAGATTGAGGCCAGGAGGAGAAGAGGGCAACAGAGGAGATGGTTGGATGGCATCAGCGACTGAAGGGACAGGAATTTGAGCAAACTCCAGGAGATAGTGAAGAACAGGAGAGCCTGGCGTGCTGCAGTCCATGGGGTCACAAAGAGTCGGACACCACTTAGCGATTAAGCAATGTCTTCAATAAGACTATAACTTATTTGGAATTCAACTTCAGTTTCACAAGTTCAATTACCTCTGTGCTTTAAAACTACTCTGAGAAATGGTTTGACTTATGACAACTTCTGTTGTGCTTCACATGTTTAAGAATGTTGGGTGTTTTAGACAAGAACAGCCAAAATGCGAGATTGATCGATGCAGAGAACCTGATGGACTAAACAACTAGTCTTTCAAAACAAGCCTACAGTAGATAGGAAGTGCTGAATGTTTTGGGAAAGCTTGAAACTAATTCCTCAAGGCCAGAAATCATGCTGTTCTAGTAAAGGAAAGCTTAAGTTCTATGCACAGACCATACTGTCAGCAGTGCATTTAGCTTGATAACATCACCTTGAACTAACACTAGGAATCAATGGTGTGTAGACTTGATAAGAACACAGCTGTTTGTCGAAGGGTGCTTTATATGTGACTGCATTCAGTTTTACCACTACATAAAGAAAAAGGTGTCCTGTAGGCTCCGGCAGATCAGAGAACTTTTATTGGACAAGGAAGAAGAATAAAAATATCCTATCATTCCACAGGATAGGAGGAAACATGTCATTACTATTTTTTTTTTTAATATAAATAATGTCTGCATGGGCTTCCCAGGTGGCCCAGTGGTAAAGAATATGTCTACCAATGCAGGAGATGCAAGAGATGCAAGTTCAGTCCCTGGGTCGGAAAGATCCCCTGGAATAGGAAATGGCAACCCACTTCAGTATTCTTACCTGGAAAACTCCATGGACAAAGGAGCATGGCAGGTTACAGCCCACGAGGTCACCGAGTCAGATACAACTGAGCAGTGTCTGTTTAATGAACCCTATTGCATTTACCTTTTCCCTTTGCAAGTCTAACGCTTAAGGATTTTAAGAATATTTAATGGCATAGCCTATAAAATTCACATCTCCAATAAAGTGTTAAGAAGTAGTTTGATCAGAGAACAGAGATATTACAAAATATCATTATATGTTCTCACATATGGTATTTGCTTAATTAGTCATATACATACTATATATGCGTATATATTGGTCACATCAAGCAGCATGTGGGATCTTAGTTCCCCCACCAAGGGGAAAAATAAAATAAAATAAAATGTCGTGTTGGTATTTTATGTGTTCCCTTCATTTGGAGTAATAACCAACGGAAGACCAGAGAAGTCCCTATTTAGTCCTAGGCTAATTAGTCTGAATTGCTACTTTTAGTTAATCTTGTTTTATGTAAATAATATCATTTACAAAACATAAAAGTAAGCAATGTAGAATAATATATAATTTAAATTGTTACTCTTTTTAATATACAATGTGCAATATCCATTTTATATTTAAGTTAATAACAAATATGTGCATAATTATGTATTATGTTTGTATTATACAATTGATTTATCGGTTAGCAACACTAATAATGATATTATACTATTATGTAGTTATATAGCTATATATCACATTCTGTTTATAACATATTATATTAATATGGTTTTTTTAAGATTTATGTTCTACATAGACCATTTTTAAAGCTTTTATTAAATTTATTACAATATTTCTTCTGTTTCATGCTTTGGTGTTTTGGTCAAGGTGTGTGGGATCCTAGTTACTGACCAGGGATCGAAC
Organism: Okapia johnstoni; assembly: GCA_024291935.2. Taxonomy (NCBI): domain Eukaryota; kingdom Metazoa; phylum Chordata; class Mammalia; order Artiodactyla; family Giraffidae; genus Okapia; species Okapia johnstoni. The sequence goes on from CM044310.1 coordinate 21,891,680, forward strand.
CAGCAGCCCCTTCATTGGAAGGTGAGGTCTCAACTGCTGGACCACCAAGAAGTCTCTATGGTTTCTTTTTAAGACTGGTAGGTTATGTACTGACTTTCTTAAAAGTTGATTGTCGAGTCCTATTCCCAGAGACGCATGATTAAGTAAAGCCTCCTTTAACTCTGGTCATTGAGGAGGGAAAATGTAAATAGTAGAATTTTCTGTTGAAAAGTAATTGTGCTGTAAAAGCTTCATGAAAAATGGGTAAGTTTCAAAGAATAAAAGTATTTGTTGCTATTGTTGTTTGTTTTCTGTAAAAGAAAAAAAGCTCTGTTGGTGAACACTGGCCCTTTGCCAATGCTCAGTGCATGCATGCTCAGTCATGTCTGACTCCTTGCCACACCATGACTATGTAGCCCACCAAGCTCCTCTGTCCATGGGATTTCCCAGGCAAGAATACTGGAGTGGTTAGCCATTTCCTTCTCCAGGGGATCTTCCCAACTCAGGGATTGAAACAGCATCTCTGGAGTCTAATGCATTGGCATGTGGGTTCTTTAACACTGTGCCCCCTGGGAAGCCCCCATCGGCCCTTTCGTTGTTGTTCAGTCGCTAAGTCATGCCCGACTCTTTGCAGCCCCATAGACAGCAGTGTGTCAGGTTTCCCTGTCCTCTTCTCTCTCCCAGAGTTTGTGCAAACTCATGTCCATTGAGTCAGTGATGCCATCCAGCCACCTCATCCTCTGTCACCCCCTTCTCCTCTTGCCCGCAATCTTTCTCAGCATCAGGGTCTTATCCAATGAGTCTGCTCTTCGCATCAGATGGCCAAAGTATTGGAGCTTCAGCTTCAGCATCAGTCCTTCCAATGAATATTCAGGATTGGTTTCCTTTAAGATTGACTGGTTTGATCTCCTGGCATTTCAAGGGATTCTCATTATTATGAAAGTGCTTCTTAAACTTTTTTATGTTTTCTAGGATTGAAAAAAATACATAAATATATTGCAGAGCCAGATTTCTTCATGTTGGAGAAAAATGTTAGATATATGGAAATGAGAAGGAAGAAGTAAATCCTGTGGCATTAGATTGGAATCAGGTACTAGTATGAAGTCCTACACACACACACACAAACATAGATTTATGTGTGTGCAAAAGCTGGTATACACATCTATATTTCTTAGCTCTGTCCTCTGAGAGGACCTAGAAGCAGTGACATCCCAGTAACAAAGAGGTTACCTAGTACCCAGATCTTGGTTTCTAATACCATTCTTTAATAATATGAATCAGGGCTCTTGAGGAAAAAATGCTGACTCCAGAGCTGAGGCAGAAAAATTATTGGATGAATCTAGAGCATCTTGTGGTGCTCAAAAGTAAGGAAGCACTCAAATGTGATAGAAATAATAGAAAGATTATAGGAACCAACTTGAAGGAGCTCCAAGTATGGAGCTGCTTTGAATAAGCCAGAACAATGTGTACAGCAAAATAACTATGACAGCGTTGGGTAGCAACCCATAGAACAAAATAAGTATCCAAGAATTGACATGTTATCAATCAATCAATCAATTAATGACAGAGAAGAGCCAACTTATCAGAGAGGAGAATCCCAATTAACACACACACACACACACACACACACACACACACACACACACAAATAGAACTTCCATGTGACCCAGTAATCCCACTCCTGGGCGTATACTACTGCTGCTGCTGCTAAGTCACTTCAGTCGTGTCCGACTCTGTGCGACCCCATAGATGGCAGCCCACCAGGCTCCGCCATCCCTGGGATTCTCCAGGCAAGAATACTGGAGTGGGTTGCCATTTCCTTCTCCAGTGCATGAATGGGAAACGTGAAAGTGAAGTCGCTCAGTCGTAGCCGACTCTTAGCGACCCCATGGACTGTAGCCTACCAGGCTCCTCCGTCCATGGGATTTTCCAGGCAAGAGTACTGGAGTGGGGTGCCATTGCCTTCTCCGGGGCATATACTGAGAAAACCATAATTCAAAAAGACACTGGCACCTCAGCTTTCATTGTTGCACTAGTGACAATAGCCAAAACATGAAAACAATCTGAAAGTCCATCCAGAGGAATGGAAAAGAAAATGTGGCATGTACATACAATGGAATATTACTCAGCCATAAAAAGGAACGAAACGGGATCATTTATAGAAATATGGATGGATCTAGAGACTGTCATACGGAATGAAGTAAACCAGAAAGAGAAAAATAAGTGTGTATATTAATGCATACATATGGAATCTGAAAAATATTAGTATAGATAGTCTTATTTACGAAGCAGAAAGAGAGACATAGAGGACAAGCATATGGATACCAAGAGGGAAAGGGGGGTAGAATGAATTGAGAGGCTGGGATTGACATAAATACATTATTGGTATTATGTAAAAAATAGGTAACTACTGAGAACCTACTGTGTAGCACAGGGAACTCTACTCAGTGCTCTGTGGTGACCTACATGGGAAGGAAATCCCCAAAAGAGAGGATATATGTATATGTATAGCTGATTTACTTGCTGTACAGTAAAAGCTAACATTACATTATAAAGCAAATATACTCCATTAAAAAATTTTTTTAAGTGCAAAACATATGTGTGAAATGGAAAATCCTTACTAGACAGGAATAATTGTTGTGAGCAAGGAGCACCAGGCGATGGTAAAATAACATGCTGCAGACTCCAAAGAGCTACCCATGGCCAACGCTGGAGTCACTAAGGATCATGGATCCGGGAAATTCAGCAATGAAGTTCCCCCAGAAGGAGTCATTAATATCCAAAACCAGCTTCACAGCCTCTAGCATTAAGCTGTTGGGTTGTTTGAAGGCAGAATGTGTCTTATGTGACATATGATGACCAAAACATCTGGAGAAACAAATTGGGGTGAAGCCTTTCCACGTGTGGTGATGAAAAACATGTTGGTTGTCAGGAACAAGGCTGAAGACAAGACAAGGTCAGGGAGCCCTGGGGCTTAATTGATTTGTCTTCCAGGAAAGGATGGCAGTGGGCAGAGTGACTTGCCCCCAGATATCTGGGGACCAGTCATTAAAAGCTTATTAGAACCCTACATCCTAGCGACAGACCTGAATCAAGCTAATTGAGGAAAGAAAGTTGGTCCACCACCAGTTCCATCTGAATATTGTTTTCTCACACAATCATCTTATTGTTGCTCTGTGCCAAAAGTCATTAACAGGACTTCCCTGGTGGCACAGTGGGTAAGAATCTGCCTGCCAATACAGGAGACAGAGGTTTGGTCCTTGGTCCAGGAAGATCCCACATGCCTCGGGGTAACTAAATCTGTGCGCCACAACTACTGCAGCCTGTATGCCTAGAGCCTGTGCTCCACAACAAGAGAAGCCATCGCAGTGAGAAGCCTTAGCATTGCAACTAAGAGTAGCCCCTGCTTACCACAACTAGAGAAAGCCCCTGAACAGCAACAAAGACTCACCACAGTTAAATAAACAAATACATATTTTTAAAAATATATATATAATAGCTTCAAGTCCAAGAGTATCTGCTCTTGAAGCCAGAAGCCACTGCATCAGTTCAGTTCAGTTCAGTCGTTCAGTTGTATGTGACTCTTTGCAACCCCATGGACTATAGCATGCTTGTCTCTCCTGTCCTTCACCAACTCCTGGAACTTGCTCAGACTCTTGTCCATCGAGTCAGTGATGCCATCCAACAATCTCATCCTCTGTCATCCCCTTCTCCTCCTGCCTTCAATCTTTCCAGCAACAGGGTCTTTTCCAACGAGTCAGTTCTTCTCATCAGGAAGCCACCGTATAGGGAGGGGAAAATTAAATTCCCAGATTCTGAATTCTAGAACACAGAAAACTGAAAGGGGGATTTTTCTCCAAACATGTGATTGATTCAAAATGACCTGTTAGGATGACTCTGGTAACATCTTAAATATCTGGGAACGTGTAGCAGAGATAGGAAGTGCCCTGAATACATCAACATGCCTCCCTACTCAAGTAACATATATGACTTCTGAGAAGAGGTACTGAAAAGCCAGGGTTTCCTCCATTTATCACTCATGCCCCTGTTGCAAGGACCTGGTAGACCACTGGGAGTGGTGTAGCTACAAGAGAGAAGATGCCAGGACCTCATATGCATGAGGAGTCAACCTTTACAATGTCAAGTCACTGAGATTTCAGAGTGTGTGTGTTTCTGGTGAGAACACTCTGACTCTTCCAGAATGCTTCCCCCCAGTGCCTTCACCCTTCCCACTGCAGCAAATACAGGAAAGCCTACTTTTTTAGTCCATACCATCCAAGAATAAAATTTCTGTGCTTCAGCCAGAGGCTACTGCAGAGGTGAAAGAAATGTTAGTTACCGGACTTGAAAATAGTCTTTGTCTGTTCACAGGGGCATGATTCCCAAATCTGACAGAGGAATGGAGCTCCCCGGGCTTGAAGTGATGAATTATGTTCATCTGGGCTAAGTAGATTCCATAAATCATAAGAAGTTTTTACTGACTCTACTGTAAATAGAACTGGAGCCCCAAGTCTGACATTTCATACAGCTTAAATTGAGAATAATGGGTCCTTCTTTGACCATTCACCCAATAGGTAGAATAAAATATCAGAGATGAAAGGGCTTTTAAAAATGAGCTTAATGAATCCCTTCAGTTCATTGCAAACATTTAATTATATCCCATGAACAGTGGTAGAAACTGGGAATTCAGGAATAAGTAAGATCTTTCCTCAAGAAACTTGTGTTTGTTTTTTGGGTTTTTGTGTGCTTTTTTTTTGCACCCACATAATGAGGTAGTTATTGCAGCATAGGAAAAAGCAAGCAATTTTACTAGAATTTTCACTGATAGATGGGAGGGGAGTTTGAGGGGAGAATGGATATATGTATATGTATGACTGAGTCCCTTCACTGTTCACCTGAAATATCATAACATTGTTAATCGGCTATACTCCAATACAAAATTAAAAGTTTAAAAAAATAAAAACAAAAAAAAAATTTCACTGAGAAATAGTAAATAAAATGCAATATATACAGCAGTTTAAAAAATGAGATTTATATGGAGCATGGATTTTACCCAAAATATATTGTGTGAGAAAGGCATAATCAAATGATAAAGTGTAAATCCTGTAAACATGCATTAAGTATATGCTGTCTATAACATTCATGACATGTTTCTAAATATGTAGTATAAGTATTCTAAATATAAATATTCTAAATACTAATATGTTCTCTATGAGGTAAGAAAGGATAGATGACCAAATAAGTTATGAAATTTTTCTCATTTTAAAGACATATTCACGTCACAACTGTATGGTTTAATCCATTGTACATCAGTATCTAAGATGTGCTTACGCTCATCCTCAGTCACTTCAGTCCTGTCCAGCTCTTGTCGACCCTATGGACTGTAGCCTGCCAGGATCCTCTGCCCATGAGATTCTCTAGGCAAAAATACCGGAGTGGGTTGCCATTTCCTCCTTCATGGAATCTTCCCGACCCAGGGATTGAATCCATGTCTCTTGAGTCTCTTGCATTGCAGGCGGATTCTTTACTCACTGAGCCACCTGGGAAACCCATCTAAGACATTCCTGTCTAAATAGTTGACCATGAATCTAATGAAGTTTTTAGAGCCAACTGCCAATTACAGGAAATATAAGACAAAAAAGAATAAGTCAAATGAACCACAAAGAAGCAAACAAAAATCCAGAATCTGGTTGCTAAAAACAACTGATTCAGTTTTCACAACATGCCAGTAGTATGGAGGGAGAGAAAAAAGGTGGGAAGAGTTGGGGGAAGGAGGCCAGTGGGAAGAACCATCTAGACTTTTCAAAAGTCTTAAGAAACATTAATTTGACATATGGATGTTAGTTGAAGCAAATAACTGTAAAAGGACATTTGTATTATTCTTTCAGAAAAAGAAAGTTCTGTCATTTTTGTCTGATAAAGAGTTCTTTGGGATATTTATAGGAATGGCGTTCTTGTGGAAAGGAGCTTATGTTGTAAATAAGAAAACAAATACAGAAACTACACAGTGAGATGTGTACAGTAGGACTTATATAAAGGGTATACGGCAGGGCTTGCTGGAAAAGTAATTAGTGCAGCTTGGGGGCAGAGAGAAAGCTTCATGAATGGATGACGACCCCATTGGGTCGTGAGGATGGTTGGCAAAAAATGTGGGACAGATGCTCCAAGAGAGATTTGTGTAAGCGGAGTTAAGAAAGAATGAAAGTGCACGGTAGGCAAAGAAAAAATAAACAACTCAAACATTTATGTGGTCAGAGCTTAGTCGAAGTTTTTTGTTCCTATGCCTGCCATCACACTTAAGAGGCTGTTGCTAGAATATAAGGTGGAGAAATGGTGGTGTGTGAGCTGAACATATTGACCAGAAAGAAACTCTATTTCTGTGAAGATGAGATATAGTCTAGGTTGAGTTATTAATAAATGATAAATTTGTTTAAAGAGCTTCAAGGGCACTAGTATGTGATACTACAGGATAGGAAACTATAATTTTAAATAAATTGAATTATACCACTATTATAAGAGGATGGAACCTTGGTTAGTGGTACTTTTTTAAAAAATTGCTCATCAGGAACTTCCCTTGGTGGTCCAGTGTTTACGAATCCGCCTGCCAATGCAGGAGACACAGGTTCGATCCCTGGTCCAGGAAGATCCCAGAAATAGAGTTTCTTTCTGGTCAATATGTTCAGCTCACACACCACCATTTCTCCACCTTATATTCTAGCAACAGCCTCTTAAGTGTGATGGCAGGCATAGGAACAAAAAACTTCGACTAAGCTCTGACCACATAAATGTTTGAGTTGTTTATTTTTTCTTTGCCTACCGTGCCTCAGGGCAACTAGATCTATGCACCCCACTTACTGTACACTACATTGAAGAGTGGCCCTGGCTGGCAGCAACTAGAGAAAGCCTGCACACAGTAATGAAGACCCAGTGCAGTCAAAAATAAATAAAATAGAACTGCTCATGATTTTTCACTCCTGCTTTTTTCATCCAGAACATAGTATATTTAAATGAAGTTTTTACCCCTTACCCATTTTGTTTGTACACTAAAATAATTTTAATTTGCTTTGAAGCCAGACTACAGCAATGCATGTATAACAGCTCGAAGGAAAAAAAAGGGAGCACGAGAGAGAAGAAAAAGTAAGTATCGCTATCCTTTCCCTGAAATTAACTTCATCGTGTTGCACTGCCCCAACCTCCACCTATGCATTTAAGATGTTTTTCTAAGACTTGTAAAACAGTTAAATGGAATTTGGCACCTTCTGAAAAATCAAAAGAGAAACTAAGATTAAAATGTGTCAAAGGAAAATTCGCATATTCACAGGAAAAAGGTGTGAAGAAGCCACCATGGAGCCATGGAGGAGGATGCATTCTTCTAATGACAAAAATTAAGTGATTCAAAGAAGCAGCCAGACTTGAGTCTGGTGAGTGTAGATGCCTTGGCTATCAAGGAGGCATCCCTCTGGAGGGGTCCCAGTGAAAAGAGTTCCTCCTGATGCTAATGACGTCATGCAGGGAAACCAGGTCACTTGGAATAAATAGAAACCAGCGATGCAATGCTGTTGCAGGCTTCCCTTTGGAAGAAGGGCTGAGGTGGATTTTGGGAAGAGTTTCAGCTAAAGATGGCTTCCCTGGTGGCTTAGATAGTAAAGAGTCTGCCTGCGATACAGGAGACCCTGGTTTGATCCCTGGGTCGGGAAGATCCCCTGGAGAAGGAAATGGCAACCCACCCCAGTATCCTTGCCTGGAGAAGGAAATGGCTACCCACCCCAGTATTCTTGCCTGGAGAATCCCGTGGACAGAGGAGCCTGGTGGGCTACAGTCCATGGGGTCACAAAGAGTCGGACACGACTGAGCGACTACTAACACTTCCACAGTATGTTTCAGCTGAAGGTGAAGAGTGGAATCTTGGCACTTCCCTGGCGGTCCAGCGGTTAAGACTCTGCACCTCCACCGCAGGGACCTTGAGTTCCACCCCTGATCAGAGAACTAAGATCCCACATGACTTGCTGAGCCGCCACAAATAAATAAATATATTTTTAAAAGCAGTGTGTTCCTATGAGAAAGGGCTAGGTAGTTAATTGATGAGCAATACTGAGCTGGTGAGGTGAGGACATTTGGATCAGGTCTCCACACGAGGAGTCAGAGCTACTAACCAAGGACACGAAAGTATAAGGAGGTAGAGAAAGAGAAAGCTGAACTCCCTCGCAGAGGGAGGAGAAGCCCTGATGAAGAATTTATCCCAGACTTTAGGTAACCTGGTAACCGCTGTTCTGTGAAGAGGCAGCACTCGCGGGGAATGTGCGTGCGCCCTCTTCAGGACGCACAGGCTAATTTCAGGATGGAGAAGACGGAGCCACTCCTGGTGGAAGCAAGACTGGAATCGGATTTTGTACTCCGCTAGTACTCTGTTTTTATGCTTCGCGTCTTATTTTTTTCCTCATCCTTGAAACATGATGGATTTACCCTGTGCAAATAGCAAGCTGGTATGTGAGTGAGAACATCCTTGATCGTACGCAAATGGCCTGATTCTCAAATAGTGTACTCGTGTTTTGGAATGGAATGTCATATATTTCAAAATGCGGAGCATTTACAACGAGGGGGAAATCATTGTAAGACATATTATGTCCATATGGTTAAATATGAAATCTGTGTTAAGGTGGAATTTTACGTGCTTTCAAATATGGTATAGACTGTAAACTCTTGGTTGATGTCTTTAATAGATAAAGCATCTAACAAGTGGAATAAAGAAAAAACAAAGACCGCAGATAGAAGATATATCAGAGAAGAAATAGAATGAAAAGTAAACTTCGACTTTTCCAATAACAAAATGTAGTAAGTATACCAGCTCTACTGAAAATATTTTAGTTATACATAAAATTATAAGCACAAATATAATAATCCAGCTTTGTAGTTATGTCATGGCAAAAAGAAATGCTGTGAAAACTAATATTTTCTGGCTAACAGGAGGGGAGAAAAAGAAATCCAGTGATGGAATATTGAAGAACTTTCTAAAATAATTTATGTTTGTCATTGAGTTCAGGTACCCAGCCTGGATTCACTGCGCCTTCTTACAACCAGTTTTATCCCAATTGATTGCACTGAATGCTGGCCACCAAAGAAAACACAGATCAACATTTTAATTTATGGTCTTTAAGGGAAAATTGTTCATGGTGTTGTACTCTTCAATGGAAGGTATTGGAAACTACTGTTTGGTGTCACTGGTTGAGTCTTTACTGAATTCAAACTCAAGATAGTAAACCAAACCTCTAGGGCTCCCACTATCTGGCCAGTAGAGAACTCAAGTATCACCTATAGATTTGGGGGTTTCTCTCTGTTGTCCTTGGTCCCTGTGTTTTCTCATAAATGTGACTGTTTACAGTCTACAGTGGGAGGGAAGGGGACAAGGCATGTCTGCACTCCAAGACCCAGGCCCAGGGGCATCAAAATCATCCAACTGTATTTAAAATTGGTGCATTTTATTGTATATAAATTACACTTTCCAAAGATGATTTATTAAAAAGCAGAGACATTACTTGACCAATAAAGGTCCATCTAGTTAAAGTTATGGTTTTTCCAGTGGTCATGTATGGATGTGAGAGTTGGACCATAAAGAAAGCTGAGCGCCAAAGAACTGATGCTTTTCAACTGTGGTGTTGGAGAAGACTCTTGAGAGTCCCTTGGATGGCAAGGAGATCAAACCAGTAAATCCTAAAGGAGATCAACCCTGAATATTCATTGGAAGGACTGATGCTGAAGCTGAAACTTCAATACCTTGGCCACTTGATGTGAAGAACTGACTCATTTGAAAAGACCCTGATGCTGGGAAAGATTGAAGGCAGGAGAAGGGGATGACAGAGGATGAGATGGTTGGATGGCATCACTGACTCGATGGACATGAGTTTGTGTAAACTTCAGGAGTTGGTGATGGACAGGGAGGCCTGGAGTGCTGCAGTCCATGGGGTCGAAAATAGTTGGACACGACTGAGTGACTGAACTGAACTAACTGAGGATGATTTAAAGCAGGTAATGAAGGGGGACTTCCCTGTTGGTCCAGGGGAGAGGAATCCACATGCTGTAACTCAGACCTGACTCAGCCAAATAAATAAACAACTACTTTTTTAAAAACTTAAAAATAAAGCAGATAATGAAGAAAACACATAAAGATTTTTCTTGGCAACTAAGACATGAAACAAGCTCCAAGTTACACAAAACACCTTTTCTACATTGGGTAGCATTCTTTCTAGTTTTCTGTAAATGTGTAAGGAGTCTGTCCTGAGGATCATTTTGTTAGTTGAGAACTCCCAAGCTTCTCTCCCCAAATCTAGAGCTGTACGCAGTTGCCCAAATATATTTACTAATTGTGGAACTTCATGGTTGCTCCTCAGAGATGCACATTATTTACTTCATCTGAAGCCCAGCAGCGTCCAAGGAAAACAAGACCATCTTTCCTCCAGTCTCCAGCAGCAAGAAGAAGGGGGAAGGAAAATCAATACGTCTGATCATTTTTCTTCTCTACACAGAGCAAATAGGTTGGGGTGGGTCATTATTCATCTCTGCTGGTGGAAATTGGACTCTTAAGTATTGGAGAAGCAGAAAACAAATTTGGAAAGCAAAATGTGTCTTTAACTTCATGGCTGAACAGCATGCTGAGAGATCTTTAATTGCATACACCATAGTTTTAAGATCCGTGACACATTCCAAGATGATACTGGGTCTGCGGTTTCTAGGTTGTTACTCCTTTGAAAAATCAATTATGAAAATTACAGCCTATCAACTTCCCTACACATAAGTGTCTTCAGGTGGACTCTTGAGAAAAGCTTGGAATAAAATATGGGAAGACCTAGTTCTCAGTGTAGCTGGCCGCCAGTTAAACAATGCAGAGTCCAAAGGGAGGCATTATTCTCATATTGCTTTGTTTTGTTGTTTGCTTTTTCTAGATCAAGGATTAACATGTCTTTTTTTTTTTTCCTGTAAAGGATCAAATAGTAAATCACTCTGCAGGTCAAAAAGGCAAAATCAAGAACATTATATAAGGATTTCTATATCCATTTAAAATGAAAAAACATTTTTAGTAGGTGGACTTTGCAGGACAAGGGGCAGCCCACAGGCCATAGTTGCTGACCCTGTTTTAGATGGTCTCTAAAGTCCCAATCTACTCTGACCATGGACTCTGGTGGCTCAGTGGTTAAGAATCTGCTTTGCAATTCAGGGAATGTGGGTTTGATTCCTGGTTGGGGAACTAAGATCCTCACATGCCAAAGAGCAGCTAATCTCATGCACCATGACCAGAGAGTCTGCAGGCCACAACAAAGATCCTGCTTGATACAAGTAAGACTCGATATAGCCAAAGAAATAAATGATTTTTTTTAAAAAAGAGAATGTATGTGGCTTGCTCCAGGCTACCCACAGCTAATTAGAGCAGTTAGACTAACTCAAGCTCCCTGTGATTTTCCCCAATATGCATAGTTCATTAGATGTCTCTTGGTGCTATAACAAAGTATCACGCACTTAGCAGTTTAAAAAACCAAATTCATTCTCTTCAGTTCAGTTCAGCTCAGTTCAGTTGCTCAGTCGTGTCCGACTCTTTGCGACCCCACGAATTGCAGCACACCAGGCCTCTCTGTCCATCACCAACTCCCGGAGTCTACCCAAACCGATGTCCATCGAGTCAGTGATGCCATCCAACCATCTCATCCTCTGTCGTCCCCTTCTCCTCCTGCCCCCAATCCTACCCAGCATCAGGGTCTTTTCCAATGAGTCAACTCTTCGCATGAGGTGGCCAAAGTATTGGAGTTTCAGCTTCAACATCAGTCCTTCCAATGAACACCCAGGGTTGATCTCCTTTAGGATGGATTGATTGGATCTCCTTGCAGTCCAAGGGACTCTCAAGAGTCTTCTCCAACACCACAGTTCAAAAGCATCAATCCTGCGGTGCTCAGCTTTCTTCACCATCCAACTCTCACATCCATACATGACCACTGGAAAAACCATAGCCTTGACTAGATGGACTTTTGTTGGCAAAGTAATGTCTCTGCTTTTAAATATGCTATCTAGGTTGGCCATAACCTTCCTTCCAAGGAGGAAGCGTCTTTTAATTTCATGGCTGCAATCACCATCAGCAGTCATTTTGGAGCCCCCCAAAATAAAGTCTGACACTGTTTCCACTGTTTCCCCATCTATTTCCCATGAAGTGATGGGACCGGATGCCATGATCTCAGTTTTCTGAACGTTGAGCCTCAAGCGAACTTTTTCACTCTCCTCTTTCACTTTCATCAAGGGGCTCTTTAGTTCTTCTTAACTTTCTGTCATAAGGGTGGTGTCATCTGCATATCTGAGGTTATTGATATTTCTCCCGGCAATCTTGATTCCAGCTTGTGTTTCTTCCAGCCCAGCGTTTCTCATGATGTACTCTGCATATAAGTTAAATAAGCAGGGTGACAATATACAGCCTTGACGTACTCCTTTTCCTATTTGGAACCAGTCTGTTGTTCCATGTCCAGTTCTATCTGTTGCTTCCTGACCTGCATACAGGTTTCTCAAGAGACAGGTCAGATGGTCTGGTATTCCCATCTCTTTCAGAATTTTCCACAGTTTATTGGGATCATTTTCTTACAGCTCTGGAAATCAGAAATTGAAAAGGAGCGTTTTGTGGGTAAAATCAAGATGTTGGCAAGTCTAGTTTCTCTCCAAGGCTCCAGGGAAGATTCTGTTTCTTACGTTTTCCAGCTTTTAGAGGCACCCGATTTCCTTGGCTTATGGTGCCTTCCTCCGTCTCAAGAATAAATGCTGTAGCATTTCGAATACCTCTGTGACACTGACCCCTCTTCTGTCTCCTCTTTCACTTTTAAGTGTAACAGAGAAGAGCAAACCCCGCTCCGTGTTGGATCTATTCCTTTAGCTCTGATCCTTGTGCCCTGTGGCTTGTGCTGAGTCATGTTGTCTCTGCACCTTTTGCCTTTTCTTGTTGTTCAGTTGCTAAGACACGTCGACTCTTTGTGACCATATGGACTGTAGTATGTCAGGCTTCCCTGTCCTTCACTGTCTCCTGGAGTTTGCTCAAACTCATGTCCGTTGAGTCAATGATTCCCTCCAACCATCTCATCCTCTGTCACCCCTTTCTCCTCCTGCCCTCAATCTTTCCCAGTATCAGGGTCTTTTCCAATGAGTCAGCTCTTCATATCAGGTGACCAAAGTATTGGAGCTTCAGCTTCAGCATCAGTCCTTCCAATGAACATGCAGGACTGATTTCCCTTAGGTTTGATCTCTTTGTAGTCCAAGGGACTCTCAAGGGTCTTGTCCAGCACCAGAGTTCAAAGCATCAGTTCTTCGCACTCAGTCTTCTTTATGGTCCAGTTCTCACATCTGTACATGACAACTGGAAAAACCTTGGCTTTGACTATAAAGGCCCTTGTTGGCAAAGTGATGTCTCTGCTTTTTAATACCTTTTGCCTAGAGCCTGATATATACAGGAGAGCCCAGTGCATATTTGTGGATGACGTGGCAAAAATAAATATGTTAGAAGCGATTTTCAAGGCTAGCAAACACTGCTCGTGTCTTGCCTTCATGTTTTCCATCTTAAGATGAGAATGGTAAGCAAACCACTTTGCTATTGGGAGTTCAAATAATCTGCCAGTGTTATGATTCTGGAGCATTACTGAACTTAAAGCTTTGTGTTTGTTTATGTGATGGGGAATCCTCTCACAGCCCATTCAAAATCCCAGGTACAAAAGAGCCTGGAAATGAAGAGTTTGACTCAGGTAAGACATTCTCACAGAATGAAATAAGACTCAGTTTTTAAGAAGACATATTAATACACCGTTTTACTTCTGTATGCAAATCCCCCTAGGAAAGTGACCAGAGGGCATGTCCTCCTGATCAATGAGACGAGCTGATAGGCCAGGAGGGATGAGAGGTTTAAATAGAGAGAAAAATTAAGAGCCATTGTTTCAATATCAACCCAATTTCCCCACACCCTGGCTACCAGGTCCCCTGTCTCTCCACCTGATGTTTGCATGTGTGCTTGATGTTGTGTGAGGAATTCATTACATGCACCACATGCCAGACTGTCGAGGGCAGAAACCATTAAAAATGAGCTCTTTTGTTTTAAATTCGACACTCGGAAAGCCGATTTCCAAGTACAAGTAAATGATGGTGTTTTTATGACCAGGGAGAATTTGTTTTCCTCTTGCCATCTCGTTCCAGGCACAGTCCCTGTTCATTAATGTTCATTTTTCTGGATGTTCATTTTTCTGAATTTGACCCCAGTCTCTCAATCGCAAAACATTCCAGTGGCAAATCAAGAAACCACAGCACAGTTTGCAGAACAAGAAAGAAAGATTCATGATATTGTCAGAAAATAACCAAGTTAGCCCTGGCAGTCCAGTGGTTAAGACTCCATGCTTCCAATGCAGGGGAAACAACTTTGAACCCTAGCTGGGGACCTATTAATAAGATCCCACATGCTGTGTGGCATGGCCAAAAAACAGTTGCTCCGTTAGTGTCCTGTGCTAAATTAGGTGCCACTGGACCCTGGGTTCTTAAATCTGCTACAGCAACAAAACTCTTGTCTTTCCTAGAGCCCCTCCCCACTTTTAGATATATTAGCAAGTTTTTGTTGCTACTACCAAAGATTCAGCTCAGTTTCCTTCTCCAAGACATTGTTTTGTTTGTTGTCCAATCTCCTTTTCATAGATATCACCGTTTCTTTGTTTAATCCCTGCTCTATCCTGGGCACTTGTCTTTCCTAGAAACATATAACACTTTCCAGCTAACTTTTATTTACAGATCTGTCTCCTAACAAACCCATTAAATTCTAATCAGTGAGGTAATGAACCCTTTGCAAATTAAGTTGGTTAGTAAGGCGATGATTTGAAGGAGCTAACAGGATGAATGGGAGTTTGTCTGAGATGAATCCTTCTTGTATTCTGGAACTTGCCCCCAAACAAGACATCGAAGCACAAACAGGAGGAAATGCACAAATGCACAGAGAACTGGAGGATGGTTTGAAAGCTACTGATGAATTTTCATCTCTCTGTGCAGTATATAAAAATGTCACCTAAAAGTACAGTGAAAGAGACATCCTTGTCAAGATAAAGCCTTTCAGCACAGTTAGGACCAGGGGGAGCATATTAAAATGTCACCACTAGTAAAGATGGAGCTTGCCATTTCTGCAAAAAAAAAAAAGTTTCCACTAATGCCATAGGAAATGCTACATTTAATCTCCATTCTAGTCTACATTTTAAAATAAATTTTTATTTTTTTAGGATAGGCTTTGGTTTATAGCAAAATTGTGCAGAAAATACAGCAAGTTTCCATATACTCCTTCTTCCCTACCTAGCTTCGGCTAATAAATTTTATTTATTCCTTGTGTCATGTGGGCCCTGTCACTGTGGTGCATGGATTCTCTAGTTGTAGCCACAGGTTGAGTTGCTTTGTGGCCTGTGGGATCTTAGTTACCCGACCAGGTATTGAACCCTCATCCCCCGCATTGGGAGGCTGATTCTTAACCACTGGACCACCAGGGAAGTCCTTTCCTCTACTCTTAGAGTGATGGATGGACTCGTATCAATGCATCTTTGTTCACTATAGTCCATAGTTTACATTTGGGTTCACTGTTTGTATTGTACATTTCTGTGGTTTTGACAAATGCATGATGCCCTGTATCCACCGTTACAGTGTCAAGCATATAGGTTGCACTGCCCCCAGATTCCTCCGTGCACTCCTCTTTATCATCCTCCCCTCAACTTTTGGCCACCACTGATCTACTTATTGCCTCCATAGCTTTGCTTTTCCCAGAATGACATAGAGTGGGACTCATACAGTATGTAGCCTTTCAGATTGGCTTCTTTCACGTAACAATATACATAACAACCTAAGGTCCCTCTGTGTCTCACTGTATCTCTGTAACACATTTCTTTTTAAATCCCTATTCCAGTCTATGGGCTTTTTTCCAAGTTTTATTGAGAAATAGTTGACATGTCACTGTATAATTTTAAGGCATACGATGTGATGATTTGATTTACATATACTGTGAAATGATCAGGCTTCCCTTGTGGTTCAGCTGGTAAAGAATCCACCTGCAATGCAGGAGACCTGGGTTCAGTCCCTGAGTTGGGGAAGATCCCCTGGAGAAGGGAAAGGCTACCCACTCCAGTATTCTGGCCTGGAGTATTCCATGGACTGTATAGTGCATGAGGTTGCAATTATTGCAATAGTACATGTATTTTTTTATGAAAAATGTATTTTTTTTAATGAAAATGATGTTATCTATTTGTTGGGGAGCACTCTTCCATGAGTCTCTGACAGGTCACAATGGATTCAGTAAGAGTTGAAACCAGCGTTTTATGTATGTATGTGTATGGATATTTATTTATTGAAACCAACATCTTAAATGAAGTAGAATAGGACAGAACAAAATAGAACAGAACAGAAAGAAGAAAATATTGAAGGTCATTGCATTTGACAAAGAAATTATAGATTTGTAAAATTTTATTTCTGTTTTACATATGTGTATGCGCGCATGGGTAGTGAGACATGAAATATATTTCTTACCACAATTGTCTGTGTATCTGTGGAGAGCTGATTCCAGGAATCCACTCCATGGATAATAAACACCATGGATGCTGGAGTCCATATATAAAATAGCACAGTGTTTGCACATAACCTGTGCACATTCTCCCTAAATCATCTTCAGGTTACTTATAATTCCTGAAAGTGAAAGTGAAAATGGTAGCTGCTCAGTAACATCCAACTCTTTGCGACCTCATGGACTGTAGTCCACCAGGCTCCACTGTCCATAGAATTCTCCAGGCAAGAATCCTAGAGAGACTTCTCATTCCCTTCTCCAGGGAATCTTCCCAATCCAGGAATCAAACCCGGGTCTCCCACAGTGCAAGCAGATTCTTTACCCTCTGAGCCACCAGGGAAGCCCTTATAATACCTGATACAATGTAAATGGAATGGCAAACTCAAGATTTGCTTTCTGGAACTTGCTGGGGTTTTTTTTCTCAGATCTTTTTGATCTGCGGTTGATTGAAGCCACAGATTTGGAAGCTGCAGATATGAATATGGAGGGCTGACTGTATGTATTTTTCACTGAGTTGTATGTAGTGAAAAATCAGATCACTGGGACTTCCCTAGCAGTCCAGTGTTTAGGATTCTGTGCTTCCACTGCAGGGGGCATGAGTTCCACCCTTGGTCAAGGAACTAGGATCCCACATGCTGCAATGCAGCAAAAAAAGAGAGAAGTAATAAATAGTATAATATAAATAATAGTAATAAATGGTCATGCTGCTGCTGCTGCGTCTGCTAAGTCGCTTCAGTTGTGTCCGGCTCTGTGCGACCCCATAGACGGCAACCCACCAGGCTCCCCCGTCCCTGGAATTCTCCAGGCAAGAACACTGGAGTGGGGTGCCATTTCCTTCTCCAATGCGTGAAAGTGAAAAGGGAAAGTGATGTCACTCAGTCGTGTCCAACTCTTCTCGACCCCATGGACTGCAGCCTACCAGGCTCCTCCGTCCATGGGATTTTCAAGGCAAGAGTACTGGAGGGGGGTGCCATCGCCTTCTCCATCAATAGTTATAAAAGTGCTAAATAAACAAAATAATCTTGAACTCATCAGAAACAACTAAAAAACAATCAAATTATTAAGTTTTGGTGGACGCTGTTATACAGATACAGTAAAGTAGGATAGGTGATGATATGATGACTTTTATAATTTTCTTATATAGTAGCCATTTATCTACATGGCCATTAAAAAAAAAACTTTTTTATGGGATAGTGAGAAAATACTTATAATTGTTAAACATGTCATACGTAAATACATTTATTGTGGGTAGTCCTGATGTTAAGGATGTGTAAAACACCATTTGCAATGAATAATAGAAATAGGACGTTACTTATTGTAAATTCCATAGAACTAATTGATATTCAGATGATGTTTGGTTGATTTTTGCGATCTTGTGTCTCAGTAGTTAGAACATGGTTGCAGTTCAATCACGGAGAAGGCAATGGCACCCCACTCCAGTACTCTTGCCTGGAAAATCCCATGGATGGAGGATTTTCCATCCGTGGGGTTGCTAAGAGTCTGACATGACTGAGCGACTTCACTTTCACTTTCATGCATTGGAGGAGGAAATGGCAACCTACTCCAGTGTTCTTGCCTGGAGAATCCCAGGGATGGGGGAGCCTGGTGGGCTGCCATCTATGGGGTCGCACAGAGTCGGACACGACTGAAGCGACTTAGCAGCAGCAGCAGTTCAATCGTGATTTGACCGATGGCACCACCTCTCACTCTGTTCTTCCCATTAAGCTTGTTGTCACTGTATCTGATATGTAATCCACTTGAAATGATTTTTCACCCTCACTGGATCTAGATTCATTAGCTTGAAAACTTTTTCAGTTTCAGCACTGCTCATTGCAATAGTGTTATCTATCTCTTTCACAGGGGATTAGAACATTACTTGGTTTTAAATTCGTTGATAATGGTTATATTTACAACAAGCTCACAAAATGCTTGGCAATCAGCTCTTGCAAGGCTGTGTGATCTGGCTTTCAGCACATCACTCTTACCAACTTTTTCAGTTGCCTTTATTTTGAAATATGGGAAGGCTTAGGTGTAAAAATGGCTGTGAGTTTTTTTTATTACCTTCATTAATTTGCGAAGGAGCTTGCATAATCCTTTTTGTTTATATATAAATCATCCCTGTTTCCTGCCTGGTTTTGCATTGTCTGGATAAGAGAGAGTTAGATGCTGCACACTAATTATTCATTAATAAGCACAGATTAGTTGGTGCCCAGAAAAGGGTTTTTCTAATGGATTCATTGAAAGTATCACTGGGTGACTGGAGAACTCAGCAAATGACTTTGAACAAGCACTTCTCACAGTGAATGGTGATTACTAAAAAGTAAATCATGCAATAAATTCCATCACTGACATTGTGATTGGAAAAATCGCTAACCTGAGAAGTTCCTACTTCGGATTTTAGAAAGAGAAAACTGCAATTTCCTGAAGCCGAATTGTCCCAGGTCCAATCCCAGACATGTTACTTACTTATTTACTTGCTAGACTTCAGGCAAATTACTATCTATTTTAGTTTTCTCATCTGTATAATGGGTACAGTAGGAATAGTTCCAAGCATTTATGACAACAATGGCGTGAAGTAACCAATATACATATAAGTGCCAGCTGTAACTGTCATTGTGTTACTGAGTTCAAGCTCTGAACTTGGTTCATATTTTCTCTTGAAAATGTCTGCCAGTTAGCCCAGAGCACAAAATGCCTCATCCTGATCTTTGCCCTGAATTCCTTTCCGGGTGTGTTGTAGGTTGATGACTGCACTGGATAATGACATGATTCTCGTCCAACTCAATGATGGCCAATATTCTTTATTTTACAATCCCCTCTTTTGGTCTTAATTTCAAACAAGGCTTGGGAAGCATTTCAGGACCTGTTTGTCCTATGGTGCTAGAAGCGCTCGTTTCCAGGTCAGATGAGGATTTTGTTGGTGGGCCACTCAATGTGCCATTATTACTGGACTCTGTGTGTGCTTAGCTGTGCTTAACTCTGTGACCCTATGGACTGTAGCCCACCAGGTTTCTTCTGTCCATGGAATTTCCCAGGCAACAATACTGGAACAAGTTGCCATTTTCTCCTCCAAGGGATCTTCCCAATCCAGGGTTCGAACCCATGTCTCCTGCATTGGCAGGCAGACTCTTAACCACTGAGCAGTGAGGGAAGAGACACTACTGGACTAGGCCTCTGTTAACAGTAACCAAAGGCCTCCAGACCATCTATCTCACTGGTCTTTTATGATCCTGGAAACTGTTACATCTTATTGCTTCTTCCCATATTTACAGTTACAGTATTATGGTCGTTGATCTCATAGAACTATATTATTGGTCAATCATTCCATGTTGCAAAGTCATCATTATTTTTATCAGAGGCTCAGTCAACATTTAGTAATACTAGAAACAATAATCTCATAAAATAGGCAGAATCCAAATGATATAGCTGGTTACATTAATAAGGTCATAAGTAAGTATAGGTGTGGCCCACTATGTCCCCAGGTCATCGGACCAGTATGTTCTGCACCAATCTTTATCTTTAAGGGAAATGATATATTGCATTGTCCATAAATCTCACCAAAATACAAGGCGAGTGATGGGTCATCATGAACCTTTACAGGATCGAGAAAGGAATCTTATCCTCCAACCAGTTACATGGCTGATACCAGAAGGAGAAAAACTGACCTTTATCGTTGGGCAGCTTTTTCTGCCATTGGGGAGGTCTGGCTAATGCAGAACTGAGGGGCACACTGGAGGGGAGGGAAGAGGCCAAATTAGGCAAAGAAAAATTTTTAATTTCTTCGTTTTGCCTCTGATGAATTTTATTTTCATCAAAACAAAACATTGAATTGCCCCCATGACTGACTGATGAAAATTGGCACTCGGCTCAATGATGATTCTTTTTTAAATGTTTGATTATTTTTATTGAAGCATAATTGATTTACAATGCTGGTAATTGCTGTTGTACAACAAAGTGATTAGGTTACACATATATACAAATTATTTTTAAAATATGCTTTTCCATAATGGTTTCTTATGGGATTGTTTTTAATTGGAGGATAATTGCTTTACAATTTGTGTTAGTTTCTGTTTACAACATGAGTGAGCTATAAGTGTACATTTATCACCACCCTTTAGAGCCTCCCTCTCCTCACCATCCCACCCCTCTAGGTCTCCAGAGAGCATCAAAGTCACCTCCTGTGCTATACAGCAGCTTTCCACTAGCTGTCTATTTTATATCAAAGATTATTCTTTCACTTGTCTCTTGCAGTTTGTAATCTTTTGACTGAGATGCACACATGTATATTTCAATGACCATAACAAAAAATTATGCGGATCAAAGTTAGGATAAACAAGGTATACTTTCACTTGAGTATACATTTCATCTGCTGTCCTACTGGGGTTTTACACCACCGACCACTGATTCTTATGATGTTTTCATCATATACTCTTTAAAAACATGCTACATAAAATCAGCTTCAATGTAGTAGAAAGTTTCCAAGTGAAGATACCAGTGGCACAATTAGACTTGCCGATTTCAGACAATTTCATTCAATATCAGAATTTTGTAACACATGACAGCATTTATGGCCCTTGATTGCCTGTCTTCTCATTTCAAAATAGGAATAAAGCATTTATCTCTCAGGATTCTCTTCACAACTTAATGAAATATTTCCACGTTTGTGTATACATACATATAAGCATTCAACACATTTTAACCACTTGTTGACATTATCTCCATTATTCTTTTTTTTAAAAAAAAATCATTTATTTATTTATTTTTGGCTGTGCTGGGTCTTTGCTCTTGCACAGGCTTTTCTCCAGTTGCAGGGAGTGGAAGCTACTCTCCAGCTGGGGTGCTCTGGTTTCTCTTATTGTGAAGCATGGACTCTAGACACACAAGCTTCAGTAGTTGTAGTATAGTCTTAGTTGCTCTCTGGCATGTGGAATCTTCCTGGACCAGGGATCGAACCGGTGTCCCCTGTATTGGTGGGTGAATTCTTAACCACTAGATCACCAGGGAAATCCTCCATTATTCTTAAAATTAGGGAGAGTAGGGTGCCAGCTGCTGCTTGGCAGCTGCTACTCAGATTGATCACCTTTGAAACACTTTTAAAAACAAGTCGGATAAAAAGGAACAAGATTGAGTCATTTTTGAGATGTGGATAGACCTAGAGTCTGTCATACAGAGTGAGGTAAGTCAGAAAGAGAAAAACAAATATCGTATATTAATGGCTATATGTGGAATCTAGAAGAGTGGTACAGATGAACTTACTTGCAGGGCAGGAATAGAGATACAGATGAAGAATACAGATAAAGAGTGGACACCGGAGAGGGAGAGGAGGTGGGGTGAAATGGGAGATTAGGACTGACCCATATATACTACCATGCGAAAAATGGAGAGCTAGTGGAAAGCTGCTTTATAGCACAGGGAGCTCAGCTCATTGCTCTGTGGCGACCTAATAGGTGGGAGGCGTGGGAGGGGAAGGTGAGGGTAGGAAGGAGTTCCAAGAGGGAGGAGATATATGAATACATATGGCTGATTCACTTCTTTGTACAGCAGAAACTAACACAACATTGTAAAGCAATTATCCTCCAGTTAGGAAAAAAACACACTGGTTTTAATTTTTTTTTTTTAAAGAAGCAATCAGCCATAAAGTTTCACTTTGGGCAGGTTTACAGTATGTTTTTAAATCTTGAAACTGTGCATTTATAGTAGCATATTTATGAAAAAGCTGTGGATTTTTTTTTCTCTTTTACCATATACCATAGTAATTCTTTTGAAAACTCAAGCAGTAGGTGAGGTTCCTACTGTGCCTCAGTTCTGTTGAGGGAGATAAATGAGATCAGGAGGATATTGAGAATGGATGTTCTTTAATGTGCCTTCAGCCAGTGCCATTCATGGATAAATAAGGAAAGAAAAATCATTGTGAACATGCTTAAACTCTCCCACTCTGCCTTTCTGCTTCTCCACACTTCTGTACATGTGTGCATACGTATATGCGTATATATATGTATTTGCATACACACTTGTGTACATATCTATGTATACACACAAATATGGATATTGTCACTTGAAGTGTAGAAAATAATCAAGTTCAGCAGAAACACAATGGAAATGGATAGCTATAAAATGGTATTTTTTTTTACATGTTCAAAGGCTGAAAATGTAGTCATGAGTTTAAATGAAAAAAGGACACCTCAGTTTTGGAGACTTTATAAGAAGCACATAGCACATGTAAATCAGAGTATATTTGAATATAGCATCAAAGAGAATGCTGGACTCAAGAAGGAGGGGATACATGTGTACTTATGGCTTATGGCTGATTTATGTTGTCTGGGAGAAACCAACACAACACTGTAAAGCAATTATCCTCCAATTAAAAAAATTTTTTAAAAGAGAATGCTGGAAAGTAGCAGAAGGACCATTGGACAGGGTGGTGTTTTAGGCTGGTGGGAGGAAGAGCTCTTGAATTGGCTGTTAAATCATATTTAAACTGAGATGACTGATTTTCCAATCAGCCTGTCCAGGCCCTGGTGGCAATATGGTGGCCTTTGCAGAGCCTGGGACACAAGCCAATGGGATTTGCATTAGTATTTCAGCAAAATAAATGGAGATAACCATAATGGTTGACTGATGTGAGTCTTTTTTGGTAAATCCTACTACAAATGGACTATCTTCCTTTTTTGATCTCTTGGGGAGAGATGTGGAGATTCAGTCCCTGAAATAACATATTTTCACTCTTAGCTAAAGTGACTTGTGTATTCTTTCTGCCTCATGACCCACTTCTTTAAACTCTGTGAAAATTCACATAGAGTTTCTATGTTCTGGAAAATTGTTTTTGTTGATTAGTTGCTAAGTCATGTCCAACTCTTTTGTGACCCTATGGAGTAGCCTACCAGGCTTTTCTGTCCATGGGATTTCCCAGTCAAGAAGATCAGAGTGGGTTGTAAAACAGAGAAATCTGAGCCTTTGGGATTCACCACTTGTAAGTGGAGGCAGAATGGTATAATGTTGTGTGTGTGTGTGTGTGTTAGTTGTTCAGTCATGTCCCACTCTTTGGGACTCCACGGACTGAAGTACAATAGGTTCCTCTGTCCATGGGATTTTCCAGGCAAGAATACTGGAGTGGGTAGCCATTCCCTTCTCCAGGGGATCTTCCCAACCTAGGGACCGAACCTGGGTCTCCTGCCTTCCCAGGCAGATTCTTTACCATCTGAGTCAGCAAGAAAGCCCAGTATGATGTTAGTCATGCATTTTACCTCTGAAGCTACTTGTCAAATTTCTTCTCTATCCTCCTTGGCACAGCTTAGGTGTAACAGGAAGCAGCCACTAGCAGAGACACTGAATTTCAAGTACATTTTATGTGGAATGTCAAATACTGCTGAACCAGGGAGGGCTAAATCCATTCCACCTGGATTACTCCCTCGGGACAGTTCAAGAGTACCCTGAGGTACCAGAAATAATATTGGACTACAAGTTAGGGGACCAGCTGAGTGAGTTTCTAGTCTGGTCAGTTCAGCTTGCTGGACCTCAGTTTCCCTGTATATGATATGAGAGATCTCTTACTTAGTACTGAAACTA
Source organism: Okapia johnstoni (assembly GCA_024291935.2). Lineage (NCBI taxonomy): Eukaryota > Metazoa > Chordata > Mammalia > Artiodactyla > Giraffidae > Okapia > Okapia johnstoni. The sequence continues at coordinate 21,915,810 of CM044310.1, forward strand.
TATTATTAAATTTTGAAATTGAAAAAGGCAAGTCCAGGTGTGATACAGACTTTACACAAAGTTAGATTCAGAGCAGGGGGGCAAAAACATCATTGGATTTGCTTTCTTTTGTGTGATGGCATCAAGTCTAGAAAGTTCTTTCAAATTAGTAGCAATGATGTCTTCAGAGAATTCCAAGCTTCATCTTTATAGCTTCTGATCCAAAAGAGGGGGAAAAGTATATTTTAAAAAGTCATCTTTGTCAATCCCAAATATACACTGTTGACACTATGAATAAAATAGATAAGTAATGAGAATCTACTGCATAGCACAGGGGACTCAACTCAGTCCTCTGCATGCATGCTAAGTCGCTTCAGTCGTATCTGACTCGTTGGAACCCTTTGGACTATAACCTGCCAGGCTTCTTTGTTCATGGGATTCTACAGGCAAGAGCACTGGAGTGGGTTGCCATGCCCTCCTCCAGGGGATCTTTCTGACCCAGGGATTCAGGCTGCATCTCTTACGTCTCCTGCATTGGCAGGTGATTTCTTTACCAATAGCACCACCTGGGAAGTCCCACTCGGTGCTCTGCAGTGAACTAAATGGGAAGGAAATCCAAAAAAGAGGGGATATATATGCATATAGCTGATTCACTTTGCTGTACAGCAGAAACTAACACAACATTGTTAAGCAACTATAATCCAATAAAATTAATTTAAAAAAGAAATGAAAAAAAAACTTTAAATCATCTTAAGTTCAAAAAGTCCTGCGCAATTGGTTACAGATCACCATAACTGATATCTTTAGAGCTTATGATCCAATAGGAAAGCTACAATAATCCTTAAGAGAAATGGTAAATATAGTACTATAGGTATCAAAAGACTCCATATTGTTAAGATGACAATATTCCCCAAATGGTTCTGTACATTCAGTGAGATCCAGTCACAGTCCTGGAAGGCTTTTGCAGGCTGAGTATGGTGGCAGGATTCAAGCCATCCCTGTGATTGTGTCCTCCAGGTATTCATGCCACTATGTCTTCTCCTCTTGAGTGTGGACTAGAGCCTGTGATAGAGAAATATATTGCTTACATGTGTGTGTGCGCACGTGTGCTCAGTTGTGTCCAACTCTTTTTCAAACCCGTGGACTATAGCCCGGCCAGGCTCCTCAGTCCATGGGATTCTCCAGGCAAGAATACTGGAGTGAGTTGCAATTTCCTTCTCCAGGGGATCTTCCAGAGCCAGGGATTGTACCCACATCTATCCCTCTCCTGCACTGGCAGGCAGATTCTTTACCACTGCACCACCTGGGAAGCCCATATTGCTTACATGTGGAATCTAAAAAGAAATGATACAAATAAACTTATTTACAAAGCAGAAAGAGACTCGTAGACTTAGAGAATGAATTTACAGTAATCCCGGGGAAGGGCAGGGAGAAGGGATAGTTATGGAGTTTGGGATCTCCATGCACCCACCGCTATATTTAAAATGGATGTGAAGTCCCAGAGTTAGCAGATAAAATCATTTTTCCAAGAGATGTGGAGTTGAATGTGGAATCTCTCAAATTCAACCTGATCCACCTCTATTTTGGTTTTTAACAAGGCTCTGATTAACCCTGAAGGGGCACAGCCGATGAGAGAGAGGCCCTTCGAGAAAGGACTGCCTGCAGAGACCAGTTTAGAACCTCCAGGTCCAGGTGTCTGGTTTGGGATTTACGCTCCCAGGGATAGTTTCGGACGAGTGGTCTGGAGGCTGTGAGCACAGCGTAGTGAGCCCGGGGGCTGTGGATTCTCAGTGGTTACCTCGTACCTTAAGGTCATGGGGACCGGCTCTTGCTACTTATGGGCCTCCTTCATGTCTGAGCCCAGAGGCGTGGGAGAATGAACTTCTACAACTGATCATAAGGCACAGAGCACAAAGTCTCCCCGCATATTAAAGGCATTATCGGTTGAAGGCAGGTGGATGTCTTTCCGCCCTCTCCGAACATCTCAGCTGTGTGGGGAATTTAAACCTCAGTTTTGAATTACAAATTTAATAATCCCAGTGATGGGGAAAAGTAAGTTTAAGTACCCAAGTTTCTCCTGGGTTAGATGCAGGGAAAGCTTCCTTGCCTATGGGTGGACATAGTTCTTATTAACCGAATAAGATTTGCAAGTGCAACTGAGGTCCATACGCAGATGAGGCCCATATGCAGATGAGGCCCGTATGCAAATGAGGTCCAAATGTCTGCCGCCACCCCTGTAAGAGGCCACTGATCTTCAGCTTGTCTGCCATTTAACCTTTCAATTCCTCTCTTGTAATCTTACATAGCAACATAGGCATGTATTTTAGCATTACAATGAAAATAAAATCAAGTATGACTCAAAAACCTATTGATTTTTTCCCCCTATGGACAGAAATAAATAATGTAGTGTTGTTTTGTTTTGTTTTTAGTTCAAGGAACTATGGTTCTGTGCCAGTTCTAATTGAATGTCCAAAGAAGAAAAATGATTCTGTGAATCTCAGTGAAAGACTGAGTCCAGTTGAAGGTCAGGGTCTCTTTTCAGGGGTCAAAACCCATCAACAAATACTCACAAAAAGAAGAAAAGGGCAGTGAATTTTTTTTTTTAACTTGAAATAAGCTACATGTTTTTGATGTGGAATGAAAATGTGTTGTATTGTTGCTATGTTATTATTAATCTTGTTTCATTTTACTTTTTAAATAAATCAAGCATTTGGTTTTACAGTCCATGAGGGCAGGTACCAAAACCATTTGATAAGCCAAAGTCTAATGCACGTTACCTTGAAGAATGCTGGGGATGTCGCTGGTTACCAAACTCACTTAATGTCACGCTGTGGTTGCATGGCACCTCTTAGCTTGTGTTCTAAGGCAGCAGTGCCCACCCTTTTTGGCACCAGGGACAAGTTTTACAGAAGACAGTTTTTCCATGGAAGACAGTGGGATAGGGGATGAGGTAGGGCATGGGGGGATGGTTTCAGGATGATTTAAGTGCATTACATTTATTGTGCACTTTATTTCTATTATTATTACATCAGCTCTGTCTCAGATCACCAGGCGTTAGATCCCAGAGGTTGGAGGGCCCCTGTTCTAGGATCCAAGAGTCATGGATATCTGAATGTCTTGACATTCTTAAACCCACAATGGGATGTTCGTGAATTTGATGTCCAAGATTTAGAAAATACAGGAATTACGGATGTGTGTTGCTCCTCCACCCAAGTCTTGGATGCATCTCCTTCAGTTCCTGGGTTTCCTCTCCGGTAGTTAGATCAGATCAATGTTTCCCAGGACAGATGAATGTGGCTTTGTGTTTGGTGGTACTAGGCAAAGCACAAAATTACATTAACTCACTTAGAGAAAAATTATTTCCATTTCAATTCTCTTTAGGTTTTGGTCCCATTAAGAGGAGAGACTATTGGGTACTAGCGGGGTTTTATGCTTTTTAATCTCCCTATTTGGCAGAGACCCAACTTCAGGCTTGGAATCTTTTCTATGTGAAAATCCCACAAGTACTTTATATTATTCATTTTTTTGTATTTTACTATTATCTTCTGTATCCATCAGGATTCCATCAGAGAAGCATAACTAAAATGAGTATTATAGGAAAAGAATTTATTGTAGGAATAAGAGGTGATACCACTGTTTCCATCAGGGAAACATTGGCTGTCTTTGTCCCCAAGGAGACTTTTTTTATTTTTTGCTGTGCTGAATTTTTGGTGTGGCATTCAGGCTGTTAATTGCAGCATGTGGGATCTAGTTCCCTGAACAAGAATGGAACCTGGGCCTCCTGCACTGGGAATGTGCAGTCTTAACCCCTGGACCATCAGGGAAGTCCCCCTCCAAAAGACATCTTTGTTTGTACTACTGACATTTAACATCTCATAGGTAGAGGCCTGCTACCCATGGGATGCTGCTGAACATCCTATCTTGTCTAGGACAGACAGATCACCACAACAAAGATTATCTGGTCCCAAATGTCAATAGTACCAATGTCAGATGAACCATGCCTAGGAGAATTGTGAGAGAAGCTGACAGAGTATGGAAACTCTATAGAGGGTTGTGACTCCAGACTAGGGGTAAACCAGTTTTCATTTATAGTGTACTATAACAAAAATCAAGTTAAACAAATGGGTACAATCAAAGGCCAAGACTAAGGAAAGGAAGATGTGGTACTCAAACAATGGCAAAAATTGGAAAATCATGCATAATTAACATGCTTGTGAAACATTAAAAGTAATTCTAATATTTCTCCCAGTCTTACTTTAACATTGTATTTCTGAGGCTGACAGGCCAACATTGCCTGAGCAATATCCATTTATCCTGTGTGTCATAGTAACAGTGCTCTGACAAGTCCAGGTACCTATAAGCAAAGTTTCAAGTAGACTAGTTTTCACAATCTGACTATTTTTGGACAGTGAGATTTAAGTGGAAACTATTGAGTAGAATTTCTATGAAAACTCCTTAAAAGAATGCTGACTCAGTTTGGCATTTAGCCTTTTATAGTTTTCCCATTTCCTGGAATGCTGATGCAATGACTGGTGCAACAGAAGCCTGTGATCACCATGAGACAACTTTGAGGATGAAATCAAATGACAAAGATGGCAAAGTGGAAAGATAGAATGAGCCTAAAAGATAATGGCAATGAAATTTACCCTGCATTAGCTCTGGACTACCCACTACAGAATTTTCTGTTAGAAAAGAGGGAGAAAAAAAAGTCTGTCTTGTTTAAGTATAAGTTTATTTATGCATAAACTGTTTACCATTATTGAATCTCCACCTTTTAGCTTCACCTTCAAACTCCATTTCCAGTAAATAATATTAACTTTAGCTTTCCCCTTTTCTCTCACAGTTTAGTGAGAACTATTTATTGCAGAAAAACCCTGACAACTTCCTTTTGCTCTTCCAATTGCTAAACAAAAAGGACTTGTCACCTTAAAAAAATGGTAAAACTTACTCATTGTCTGTCTCTAAACTTTATGACAATCTGAACCTCAAATCTGTATCTGCTCTTGTAACAAAGCTGGTTCCTATGGCTCCTTCCCCGGGGCAGATCTTTTCCCCATATCCTCTGCTTTAGGTCCTCTCTGAAGTACCTAGATAATAGTATCTGATACATATTTCCTGAGTTTTTCTACAGATGCTAGAACCTCCATCCAAAGGAAGATGTTAACTATTTGAGGACTGTAGCCCCTACACCTACTGGAGCCTAAGGTATAATAATATTAACCTGTGTGATATCGTCTCCTTACCTCACCATCAACTTACCAGAGAATGGTGCACAAACTGATCACACACCTTGTGAACCCTCTTCTTCACCTGGCCGTTAAAAATGGTTCGCTGAAACCCACCGAGGAGTTCAGCCTTTTTGAGAAGTAGCTGCCCTGGACTCTTCACTTGACACCTGTAATAAATGCTGCACTTTCCTTCACCACAACCCCATGTCAATAGATCAGCTTCATTGTTTGTGGGCAAATGGACTCAAGTTTGGTTCAGCAACACTGTTATTTAATGGGAAAAAAATCAGTGGCTTTGCACACCACTAAGCATCTAAATCAATGGTTCCCAGCTAAGGGCTAACAAGCTGGTCTCCTTGGGAAAAGCTGGTAACTCAAAGACATTTTTGGTTGTGACCATGCAGAGCTTGGAATCCAGGGATTCTGACAGCATCCTACAAAGTAGAGGACAGCCTGCGACAAAGAACCATCTGGCCCAGTATCAAGCACTTATGTTGTTGCTGCTGCTGCTGCTAAGTCGCTTCAGTCGTGTCCGACTCTCTGCGACCCCATAGACGGCAGCCCACCAGGCTCCGCCGTCCCTGGGATTCTCCAGGCAAGAACACTGGAGTGGGTTGCCATTGCCTTCTCCAGTGCATGAAAGGGAGAAGTGAAAGTGAAGTCACTCAGTCGTGTCCAACTCCTAGCGACCCCACGGACTGCAGCCTACCAGGCTCCTCCGTCTACAGGATTTTCCAGGCAAGAGTACTGGAGTGGGGTGCCATTGCCTTCTCCGACTTATGTTGGGAAACCCTTATTTAAACAAATTGTTTAGTTAAAGAGATTTTCACTTGAGGGAGGCATGATCATGTGAGAATAAGGAAGCTACTCTTTTTCTAAGAGAGGAAAACTATTTTTAAAACATGTTCTTATCAGTGGTTGTTGCTGCCCCAAGTCCCAACGTTGTTGTCTGATTCCCAACAGACAAATTCCCAAGACCAAATCTCTGTTCATTTCCAAAGAGAAGCATGGAGTATTCCTCTCTGCAGATAGTTTAAATTCTCAGCACCTTCTTGGCAGCAAGAATTAACAGTGGGTGAACGACTTGTACAAGGACTTGTAATCAAAATCTCTGAATTACTGGGTAGACAGTGTTGAGAATGTATTTTAAAGATTAGTCTGGGTAATAAGGAGGGTTCAATAATTGACAGCTTTCACTAATGGCTCTAAATTGCAAATCAATGTTCTTTGTTCTCTGATTCCATAAATGTATGTACGAAGGAGAAAAAAAAATCCATACATGGTCCTTGAAAAATTCTGCAAAAACCTAACTCAACTCTTAAGAAACAAAACCTTGGCATCACGAATACCAGATAATTTCAGAAAATGTATATATGCCTGCCCAAATATTAATATTTTTTCAACCACAGTTGGTGAAAAAATGCCAGTTCACCAAAGTGAAAGGCAACTATCAATTTTAGTTCCCTAAATTTTCTACTAGAGTGAAAAAATGAAAGAGCAATTCTGACTCTTTTCACTATAATAGTTTAATATGACAGCCATGAATTTTTAAAAACTTTCTACTTTATTGAAATATAGCTGATTAACAATGTTGTGATAGTTTCAAGTGAACTGTGAAGGAACTCAGCCATACATATACATGTATCCATTCTACCCCCAATTCCCCTCCTATCCAGGCTACCACATAATGTTGAACAGAGTTCCCTGTGTTATAGAGTAGGTCCTTACTGGTTATTTAAATACAGCAGTGTGTATATGTCCATCCCAAACCAACTATCCCTTCCCCCAACACTCACGAATATTTTGACCATATTCTCAAAGAGACCTACTGTGGGGGGACACACCCACCATGGTGAATATCCATGAATTTACGCACAGAGGCCATATAAGGAAAAGCTTGACCACAACCACCCTGAGTTTAGAAGGACCCCCGATGATCCCCCCAGAGCATGAGCAGGTGGGAGGCCCATAGGATCTGGTCTGAGACCACTCTTCATGGCATTTTGTTATACCTCCTTCAAAATGGAGCAGTCTACAGCCAAGTCCTCAGGAACAGGGTGGCAGTCACTGGGCCCTTTTAGGTATAGGACAAGGCTTGTCGGGAGCTACCTCCTATGTCTGTTGGTCCTTTCTCCATCTATGTGAATGATACACCATCTGAACCTAAACACAGCTTGTTGTCTTTTTAAAAATATTTATGTATTTATTTGACTGCGCCGGGTCTTAGTTGTAGCACATGGGATCTTTAGCTGCAGCTTCTGGGATCTAGTTCCCTGGCCAGGGGTTGAACACTGGCCCCTCTGCATTGGGAGTACAGAGTCTTAGCCACGGGACCACCAGGAAAGTCTATCACTGCACTGTGTCTGGCCTTCACTTTGACTTTGCCTTGCATGGTGCACTGACATCCCAGGCCCACAGTGAGGAAGAGCCCATCTAGGACAATGGGGATTTAGTTATCTGACCAAGCAGAAAAAGAGTTTAGGAAGCTGACTTGAAATTCTGCTTCTTGTAGTAAATCAAATGCCAGTAGTTCCCAGGGAAGGCAATGCAGGGAAATGGGATTATTATCTGTAAGTAGGGAACAGTGGACACCATGTTGAAATAAAGATATGTGCTCCTTCTGTAAGGGGGCTGCGCCAAGCTCCAGGTAATTGTTGCCATGGAGAAATGTGAGCCTGAAATTATTGCATTTTCTGATCATTCTGCATGCATGTTAAGTCACTTTGGTTGACTTAAGTTTGGAAAAGTTTGGGATTCTTTGCAGCCCTATGAACTGTAGCCCACCAGACTCCTCTGTCCATAGGATTCTCCAGGCAAGAATACTGGAGTGGGTTGCCATGCCCTCCTCCAGGGGATCTTCCCGACCCAGCAATCAAACCAGCATCTCTTATGTCTTCTGCACTGGCAGGCAGTTCTTTACCACTAGCACCACCTCTACCCACATATAATGCACACCTAACTCTATATGGCCACCCATTTTATACAAGAATATGCTTTCTGATCTGATTTCGCCTGCAGAACTAAGTTCAATTGCTAGGTCTATTCCGTTGTTCAGTCGCTCAGTTGTGTCCAACTCTTTGTGACCCCGTGCAGCACGCCAGACTTCCCTGTCCATCACCATCTCCTGGAGTTTGCTCAATATCATGCCCACTGAGTCAGTGATGTGACCCAATCACCTCATTCTCATCTGTTGGACTAGGCGTATAATTTTCCTGTATATGTGAAAGAAGGCTGGCTTTTATAAGTTTAGGTGACTTCCAATATAAAAAACATTGAAATAACAGAAATTTGAATTAAGACTGCTGTAAGCAAGATGGAAATTGGTCTCTTCACATAATAGAGTGAAAGGAATGAAATAATGCCTTTTGCAGCAACTTGGATGGATCTACAGATTGACATACTGAGTAAAGTAAATCAGACGGGAAAAGAGAAACAGTGTATGACATTCCTTATACACAGAATCTAAAAAGAAATGAAACAAATGAACTTAGTTACCAAACAGAAACAGACTCATAGACTTAGAGAATGAACTTACGGTTAACCGGGGGTGCGGTGGGGAAGGAAAGAGGGAAGGGATAGTTAGGGAGCTCGGGATCGACATGGACACATGCTATGTTTTAAATGGATAACCAAGAAGGACCTACTGTATAGCACAGAGAACTCTGCTTGTTGTTATGTGGCAGCCAAATGGGAGGGGAATTTGAGGGAGAATGGATACCTGTGTATATATATGGCTCAGTCCCTTTGCTGTTCACCTGCAACTCTCACAACATTGTTAATGGGCTATACTCCAGTATAAAATAAAAAGGTTTAAAAGGGGGGGAAAAGAAGGAAACTGATCTTTTCACATAATAGTGAGTCCAGTGTGCAATAGTCAAAGGTCTCGGAGGCCAGTTGGTTTAGGGACTAAAGGCTTTAGCCAAGGCAATTAAGCAAGAAAATAAAAATGTCAGGTGTCCAGGTTAAAAAGGAAGATGGTGTCATTCAAGCATACACAGTCAGAGGTGAAGAACCTTAGAACCATCTCCTTCTTACTCAATGGATGAGCCCAGGACACAGAGCTTGAAAAGAGAAGGAAATCAGGAGAGAGCAAAGATTATGCAGATGGAATTATATATTTAAAACCTTCTCAGGACTTCCTTGGTGGTCCAGCGGTTAAGAATTCACTTTACAATGCAGAGGATGTGGGTTCCATCCATGGTTGAAGAACTAAGATCCCATGTGCCATGGGGCAACTGAGTCTGCGTGCCGCAACTAGAGAAAAGCTGCACACTGCAACTAAGACCCAGTGCAGACAAATTAAATAAGAAAGCCTTCTCATAAAGTAAAGTCCAGGCCCAGACACAAAGCTTCACTGGTGAATTCCAAATATTTCAGAAGGATTAATACTAACTCTTCACGAAATCTTTCCCAAAATTTAAAGAGGAGGCAACATTTCTCTGTTTATTCTTGAGGCCCAGTATTACCCAGTACCACAATCCTGCAAACACCACACCAGCAAAGAAAACTACAGACCAACTTCTCATCAGTATAGATGCAAAAATCCTCAACGAAGTACTAGTGAGCTAATCCAGTGACATATGGAAAACAATATATACCATGGCCACCTGGGATTTATCTCAGCCATGGAAAGTCATTTTAACAACTGGAAACTAATTAATGTAGTACACTCTACCAACAGAATAAAGGTCAATGACCACATGATTATCTCAATAGACTCAGAAAATACTTTGTGAAATTTAATACTCTATCATGATAAAAAGCTTAACCAAATAAGAATGTAAGAGAGTTTCGTGGAAACTGAAAATATCACCTACAAACATTCCCCAGCTAACATCAGACTCAACAGGACCGAATGTTTCTTCTTACTCATGAAAGACACAGATGTTTCCTCCCACACCTCCCTTTCAACACTGTTCTGGAGGCTTTAGCCAAGGCAATTAGGCAAGAAAAGAAAAATGTAAGGTATCCAGATTTAAAAAGAAGGCGTTAAACTGTGCTATTTGCAGATGGCATGATTTTCTATTTAGAAACTGCCTAGAAACTCATGTTAAAAAATCTTTTAAGACTAATGAAAGAGTTCAGTAACGCAGCGGGCTTGCAGGAGATAAGATGAATATATAAAAAATTGATTGTATTTCTATACGCTAGGAATGAATAATACAAATTAAATCAAGCAAACAGGGACTTCCCTGGTGGTCCAGTGGCTAAGACTCTGTGCTCCCAATGCAGGGGCTCTGAGTTCAATCCCTGGTCAGGGAACGAGATCCCACATGCCTCAACGAAGACCTGGTGCAGTCAAATAGACAAATAATTAAAAAAAAAAAAATAAATCAAGCAAACAATTCAATCTGCACAAGCTTCATAAGAAAAAAAATACTTAAGAAAAATGTAACAAAAGAAGTACAAAACTTGTATTCTGAAAGTTATAAAACAGTGCTGAAAGAAATTAATTTTCTAGGTTGGGCATAAAGTCAAGAAAATAAAATACAACACATCAAAATTGGAAGGGAAAAAGTAAAACTATACCTAATGTAGGTGTTATAATATTATATGCAGAAAATCCTAGGAAATTCACATGAAAGCTATTAGAAATAGTAAATTAATTCAGCAAGTTTCCAAATTAGCTGTATGTCTAGACACTAGCAATGAGTAAACTGAGAATAAAATTACCAAATAAAAAAACTAACATGGCAGTAAAAAATGAAGTACAAATACATTTTAACAAGAGGTACAAACTTAAACAAAAAACTAAAAATGGCTGAAAGAAATGAAGGATGATTTAAATGAATTGAAAGATATCCCACACTTCTGGATCAAAAGACTTACACTATTAAGTTGATAATACTCCCAGTTTGATCTAAATTTAAACAGAACCCTTGTAAAAATTAAGCTGACTTCTTGGTGGAAAATGACAAACTGATGGTAAGATTCAGATGGAAACACGAGGAACCCAGAATAGCCAATCTCAAAAACAGGAAAACAGACTTGGAGGGAGGATTCACATCTCTCAATTTCAAGACTTAATACAAAACAGCAGAATAAAAGCAAGGGATCAACTTACAGAAAAATGGAATAGAAGACCAGTAATAGCACATATTGATGAGCAATTGGTAAAATTTCAACACCAGCTCACCACTGATAGGAATGCCAAGTGGTACAGCTGCTTCAGAAAACAGCTTGGCAATTCTGCAAAACAGTAAGTATCGTGTTACGACCAGGGTTTTGCCCTAGGTTTTCACTTTCGTCTCAGGTTCAAAGGATTTGTTAACAATTAAGCCACTTGCTCTATACAAATAAATGATACCAATATTTATTAGAGAATTATCTAGCTTATTTTCAATATACTAACATTAAGAGAAAAGAGAAATAGAAACAGCAGAGGACACGTCACCAAACTAGGTTTTGACCAACATCCAGACTCAAACAGCACTGGGAAGTCCCGTTCAGAGCACATCTGGAGTCCCAGCTGGGAAAAGATCCCAGGCAGGGCATCTGATCCGTAGGTGAGACTTCCAAGATTGCAGTTCGGGTTCTGTTTATAATCCCAGAACTCAAGCTGATATCATCACCAATCTGTGAGCAAATTGCAGCCCTGGCTTCGTGTTAATGCTGCTTGTTTTGTCATGTAAAACTTGAAATGTTGTTAAGCCTGGGACTTGGTTGGCCAGTGCCCCTCCAGGGGCTCAACAATTTCAAGATTTGTCCCTTAACTTATCTATGGTGCCACAAATCTTGCTCTCACAGCAGGCACTCGGTATCCTCACAGTCAGGGCAGTGTCCAGGCAGGTTACAAGCAAGGTCAGAGTCCTGTCCCGCCTTGTCTCTGAAGCCTAAACAAGACTATTTATTTAATTTCCCTAACACCTAGCATGTGCCCAGAAGAGAAATGAAGACACACATCCACACAAAGACTTGGGCATTAATGCTTATAATAGTATTATTCAGTTCAGTTCAGTCACTCAGTTGTGTCCGACTCTTTGCAACCCCATGGATGGCAGCATGCCAGGTTTCTCTGTCCATCATCAACACCAACAGTATTACTAATAATAGCCAAAAAATGGAAACAACTCTAATATCCACCAGTGATGAGTAGATAATGAAAATCCAATGGAATAATATTCAGCCATTAAAAGGAATGAAGTATGTGCTACATCATGAATGAAACAAAAATATTATGTCAAGCGAAATAAGCTATTCACAGATATTCACATATTGTATGATTTCCTTTGTGTAAGATGTCTAGAATAGGAAAATCTATAGTCAAAATGTAGCTTAAAGATCACCTAGAAGCTTGTGGAATTGAGGGTGATGGGGGTTGACTTTTTTAAAAATTTATTTATTTTTTATTGAAGGATAACTGCTTTACAGAATTTTGTTGTTTTCTGTCAAACCTCAACATAAATCAGCTATACGTATACATATATCCCCTCCCTTCTGAACCTCCTTCCCATCTCCCTCCCCATCCCATCCCTCTAGGTTGATACAGAGCCCCTGTATGAGTTTCCTGAGCCGTACATAATAGGAATGGCTTTCTTTTTCGCTTAATGAAAATATGGTTGTGAAACTCTGTGAATATCTTTAAAAAATGAATGAATTTTACACTTGAAATGGATGAATTGCATGACATGGGTACTATATTTCATGGCGAATAAAAGCTACCACTGTAAAAAAAAAAAGCTACCACTGTATCTGGCTAAGCAGTTGCAATGTTAAAAAATGATCAAATAATGATTCAGGAGGCATTTTATTAAACTCAATTTATTCTGTGCAAGTTAATGCTTTTGTCTTACATTTTCAGTGTAATTAATGTTATAAAAGATGACACAAAAATCTTCTGTGGTTTTGGTCCTAGGGTATTTTTTGAGTTCACCATCATCTTGACCTTCCTTACTATCAATGAGGAAATGCTGATATTTTTTGGGGAAAAAAAATGATGTGCAAGGACACTTTTTGAAATAGGTGATGAGGAGGTGGCCTATTTACTGTTTTCGCGGATTCAATTCACTGGGCGAAAGCTGGAGCAAAGGCATTTTGATGAAATGCTTTGCAAACCAAAACTGGAAAAAAAAAAATCAGCATCACTGTTCAACATTGTTGAATTGACTAAACTGTGATTACTTTTCTGAAAATAAAAATCTTTGCATGAATACAAAAAATAATTGTAATTAGGATTGAGAAGAGCAAGAACTGAATTAAAAATGCTCATCTTTTATTAATCACATACATTTTTCATCAGGAGACTATTTTTACTAGCTCAGGCTAATATGGAAAGCATTAGTTTACAAAATTGTGAGAACAATTGGCCCACGACAATTTAATGCTGTTTTCCAAAACTCTTGTTTTGCAGGAGCTCAGATAAGCCACGTTCACATGAGTGTTTTCTTTTTAGTAGTTTTTAAAATTAATTAATTTATTCATTTATTTGTGTCTGTGCTGGGTCTTGGTTGCTGCGTGTGGACTTTGGGGGCTACTCTTCACTGTGGTGCACAGGATTCTCATTGCAGTGGCTTCTCTTGTTGTGGAGCATGGTCTTACGGTGTATGGGCTTCAACAGTCGTGGCCCACGGGATTAGCTGCCTCGCATCCTGTGGAATCTTCCCAGACCAAGGATCAAACCCATGTCTTCTGCATTGACAGGTGTATGCTTAACCACTGGACCACCAGCGAAGTCCCTGAGTGTTTTCTTGATTTCTTAAGCATAGACTGTTTGTGAAGCACCTGCCACAAGCCAGTAATTGCTGTGTAGTCATGGTGTGTTACTATTAAATATCTCCTGTGTAAGAATCCCTAATTCCCACCAGGAAGCTCTGAGTAGAAAGAGAACTAAAAGCCCTGACATGGGGCTTGACCACAGGACTTCCTGAAGTGTCTCCCCGCAAAATGTAAGCTCATATCTTCTGAGCTAAATCACATTTAAAAAATGCTTCTCCTTCTCCAGTGCCTGCAGATTAGAGGAGCAATAGTAAATGCTTAGTGGACTGGAATATTTTAATTATTCTTGATCTGTACACTGCATAAGACTTCACAGACACAGAACAATCAACAAATAAAGCAACTCGCACAAGCTTGGCGATACTGCAAGGGAGCCACAGGTAAGAAACTTCCACTTTCGTTTATCAGATCCTATCGTTCATCCTCTTTCCACCGTACCCCATGCACTTGTGTTGATAGATGGGAAGTGGAGTTTTCTAGTGACCACGGAGAAGGATACTAAGGAAAGGCATGCTTTGGGGAGAGGTTTTATTGAGAAAACATAGAGAATTAAGTTATAGGGCTTAATGAGAGAAAGGTATAGGCTTCCCTGGTGGCTCAGATGGTAAAGAATCTACTTGCAATGCAGGACACCTTTGTTCGATCCCTGGGTCGGGAAGATCCCCTGGAGAAGGAAATAGCTACCCACTCCAGTATTCTTGCCTGGAGAATCCCATGGACAGAGGAGCCTGGCAGACTGCAGTCCATGAGGTTGCCAAGAGTCAGACACTACTGAACAACTAACACTTTCACTTTTACGGTAAGATTATGTTTTCAGCTCTGGGTAACATAAATCCTTGTTACAGTGTATAAACATATAAAGAACTTAGGTTTCTGTGTAATAAGAAGCCTGAAAATGGGCAGTTTATAGATGATGTGGTTGGTCATGTTACCATCAAGAGTCCAGATCCATCCTTCATTTTTTCCCCCAATTCAGCAGGTGATTCCTGCCACGTGGTCACAAAATGACTGCTGTATCTTCATCCTTTACATTTATTTTCCAGGGAGAGAAATAGGGATGGTGCCAACAGACATCTTCTCACAAGTCTTTGCTTTTAATTTGGATAGGTTCGCTTTCTCTAAAAAATTTCAAGTATGTGACCTTTGTTCAAACTGGGTCACATGACGCCTAGTTACAAGAGAACACAGAAAGTATTTTTGCTTTCCAGTCTCTAGTAAAGAAAGACATAGAAGGTGCGGGATGGCTGCAAGGTGGTCAACTCAGAGTGTTTATCACTGACCTGAGTCCTCCCAGGACCCTGAAAAAGTGAACAAAATTTTTAATCTCTGCCTTCAGTGAATTTGGTTTAATCTTATCTTAGACATGATCATGAATACTGATGAAACTCAATTTTGACAGCTTTCTTTATTAACTTTCCATTAATAAGAAGCGATGTGATTGTTTGGGGAGGCACACATCCATTAAAATGAGCATGTGGAGAAGATGACAGTCAGAAGACAGAGCTGAAGAATCATTGTAAAATGTGAATTTGCTGCCCAAAGAGAAAAAGCAAAATGAACTATTGGCATTATTTACTAGGTATGAAGCACTTCAGCTCCACTCAAAAATAAATTAATAACATCTAGAGAGCTAGTACAGATAATAGTGGGATGGTGATTTACCTTCCAAGGGAGACGTGGGTGTGTAACAGCATTTAAAAGAAATCTGTCTTCCAAGAGAGGCCATCATTCACTTGGACTTGATGGAGTGCTTCTTTTGAATGAACTCTATTTTACAATCAGATGGTAACATCTACACTTTTGTTTTTGAAGGTCAACAATCTATTTTTGTTTTGTGAAGGTATTTCTGTGCTCTGCAGAATGGCTTAAAGGGATGATCATTAAGAGAGAGTGAGGACCAAGAGCAAATGAATTGTGAAGTTCTGGAAAAGCAACAGATGTACGCTTAAAGAAGATTTTGACTCAAAGTGGCAGTAAATCAAGATCTTCTGCAGCTTGAAGTGGCATGTTTCCCATGCTCACATATCGTGTTCCTGTGAATTTTCTGTCACTGTTGCCTTCATCTTTCCCGGTCAATGAGAGAAGGGCATTTGTATTGAAAGAAAAATGAAACTCTAGGACGTGTTAAGATTATAAGAAGGTGTGGTACTGATGGAAACTGAAAAACAATTGAATAAGCTATTTCTTCTACTTTGAACATTCTTCTTGGGCTTCAATTAGTGTCTCCCTCTTGCCATTCAGGTCTCCATGCAAATGTCACCTCCTCAGGGAAGTCTTCCCACCTAGCACACCACCACTTCCAACTGACCATATTTATGTCTTTCCTAAACTTTTCACAGTTTGTTCTTAGTTTTTAACGTCCTTGTTTATCAGTTTGTCTCTCCTACTGGTTTTCCAATGACTTGGCAGCACACACCATGCTGTATTATTTTAAAATATGCTTTTACTTGTTGTCAATTTCTTTCACTGGCATTTTATAGTGTTCAGAGTACAGGTCTTTTGCCTTCTTAGGTTTCTTCCTAGGTATCTTATTCATTTTTTTGAAAAACTTTGTAAATAAACTGATCTTCAGGTGTTAAATGTATAAACAAGCTGACATGATTTGTGAACTGAACAAAGGCTTTTAACACTTGGAATAAATACTTGATGGGTAGGCTGGATTCTCTGCCCTTAAGGAAAAGAGCCACAGCTGGTTTGAATATAAGTTTAATGTGAGATACAATGAATTAGGAGAGTTGGTACAAAGCTAAGAGATTCAATTCTAGCCAGTGAGTTAACAGACTAGACACTTGGACAAGAAAGTGGCCAATTGCCCTGAGTCCTCTAAAGCCCTCTGCACGGCACCAGCTAGAGGCTCCACACCAAAACTGACACTGACTACCTAAAGGCTTTGATAGCATCTACTGTTCCCCAGAGGGCTTCCCTGGTGGCTCAGACAGTAAAGTACTCGCCTGCAATGCAGGACACCCAGAGTTCGATCCCTGGGTGAGAGGGTCCCCTGGAGAAGGGAATAGCAACCCACTCCAATATTCTTGCCTGGAGAATCCAAAGGACAGAGGAGCCTGGTGGGCTGCAGTCCATGGGGTCACAAAGAGTTGGACACAACTGAGCGACTAACACACGCATACTGTTCCCAGAGTGAAATCAAGACACCAACTGGCCTTAGGCCACATACTAGGTATAATTTTCAGGACAGGCTTGAGGAAAGTGAGTAGAGAACTGGATATAGGGTTTGGGTTGCTGGACATTTGCTGTATGCAGTGTTTATTCCTTTGGATGTGATGGTAAATAGGATTGTTTCCTTAATATCTCTTTCTGATACTCTCTAGGACTTATATAGGCATCAGCTTACAGGCAAATTCTGTACCGGGTTTGGTTCTAAGTGTGCCAAACTCCTAGACTGGCATAATCTAAAATCTTACTGGGGCTGTGAATGCCTATTCCTGAGTGAGAAGCAAGGGGTGGTAGGCATAGGAAACCATTTGTACTGGGGTGAACTTGAGGTCCTTGTTCTCAGAGCCAGCTGATTTTTGCCACCTAGGAATTCAGGCCAGGAGTAAGCAAATCTAATAGAGGCAGAGAGGACTGAAATACATTGTTTACCTGAAATCCCACTCTTTAAAAAAAAAAAGGGGGGAGGGGAATAATTAAGATCAAATTTAAGAGAGCACCTAAAGTTTATCTGAAAATTGCTAGTTTTCAATCTCTGACCTCCATATTTTTACTCTTTCAAAAGCCAGTTTCTTTTTTAAGGAGCTTTGGTGTAAACCATTTTAAAAATCTTTATTGAATTTGTTACAATATTGTTTCTGTTGTATGTTTTGGTTTTTTGGCTCCAAATCATGTGGGGTTTTACCTCCCTGACCAGGGATCGAATCCACACCCCCTGCATTGGAAGGGGAGGTCTTAACCACTGGACAACCAGGGGAGTACCCTAAAGTTGCTTTTAGAAACTGTGGTATCATTAGATTAAAGTTCCCCTTCCATCACATGAAGTTGATATATAATGGTTCCAACATACTCTGTACCCAACTTTTAAAAATATTTGTATGGCTAGACTTAGTTATATGGGGAAATTCAATTTCTATCAGAAAGCACACTTTGTGTTAGAAAATTAAGTAAATCCAGTGTGAGAAATCAGAGCTATAATATGTACCATGTAAACGAATTATGCATGTGTTTAAATCTGTCCTGCTCATTCAGCCAATAAAATTGTAAAATGCTATTTTGCATTCGTAGTTACAATCAGATGGGGTGTGAAGGGTTTTCTGGAAAGCTTTGTATAAAATTACTTATTTGGCATATTTAATTTTAATATTGCAAATAGTGTGCTGCTTTTAAAGAGCCTGTACCTAAATGAAGCTGGCTTAAAGAAAAAGAATTTGAAAATAGGCCTGCCTGCTTCCCCAAGACAGGTGTTATTGCAACATGTATCTGAACTTAATTATACATAGGCATCTTCTTTGATGGTTATGTTACCAGCATTTTTATTATGTTAACGGGAATGAAGGATGGCTGAATAATCTTCACTATCACAAACAGGTTTGTAAATCATGATTTTAGAATTTTTTTTTTCCACAGTGGGAACTCTTGCATTTCTTATGCAATTCCTAATTTTTTTAAAAGTTGCATCATGAGTCAAAGTAAACAAGCAGGGATGTAGTTCAGAGAGTGAAATCCTTTGTGCTATAGAATGCAGTGGAATAAATTGCTTGGTAATTACATTTTCTTTTATTACTTTTTTGTTTTTTTATTTTTTGGCCATGCAGTGTGGCATGTGGGTCCTTAATTCCCCCACCAAGGATGGAACCTGCCCCCATGCATTGGAAACCCGGAGCCTCAACCACTGGACCATCAGGGAAGTCTGGTTATTATATTTTCAGCTTATTATTTTCTATTTAAAAATCTTAATTTCTTCAGGTTGAACTTTTCTTCGTTTTTAAAACTTTTTAATTAGAGAATAATTCCTTAGCAATATTGTGATGGCTTATGTCATACATCAGCTTGAATCGGCCACAGGTATACATGCGTCCCCTCCCTCTTGAACCCCTCTCCCTCCTCCCTCCCCAGGTGACTGCTGCCACTTAGGAATTCAGGCCAGAAGTAAGCAAATCTAATAGAAGCAGAGAAGGCTGAAATACACTGTTTACCTGAAATCCCACTCTTTAAAAAAAAAAAAGGCAAGTAATTAAGATCAAATTTAAGAGAGCGCCTAAAGTTTATCTGAAAATTGCCTGTTTTCAGTCTCTGACCTCCATATTTTTCCTCTTTCAAAAGCCAGTTTCTTTTTTAAAGATACCCCTCCAGGTTGTCACAGAACACTGGCTTTGTGTTCCCTATGTCATACATCAACCTCCCACTGGCTATCTATATTCCATATGGTAATGTATATGTTTCTATGCTCTTCTCTCAAATCATCCCACCTTCTCCTTCTCTCTCTGTGTCGACAAGTCCAAGTCCGTTCTTTATGTCTGTGTCTCCTTCGCCACCCTGCAAATAGGATCGTTAGTACCATCTTTCTAGATTCCATATATATGTGTTAATATATGATATTTGTCTCTCTCTTTCTAACTTCACTCTGTATAATAGGCTCTAGGTTTATCCATCTCATTAGAACTGACTCAAATGCATTTCTTTTTATAGTTGACTAATAAACCATTGTGTATATGTTCCACAACTTCCTTATCCATGTATCTGTTGATGGACATCAAGGTTGCTTCCATGTCCTAGCTATTGTGGTGTGTGCTAAGTTGCTTCATCTTTGTGACCCTATGGACTGTAGCCCACCAGGCTCCTCTGTCCATGGGATTCTCCAGGCAAGAATACTGGAGTGGGTTGCCATGCCCTTCTCCAGGGGATCTTCCCGACCCAGGGATCAAATCCCTGTCTCTTAGTCTCCTGCACTGGCATTTGTAAATCTTGGTGTGTCAAAAAACTCTATAGGCACAGAAATATGAGAGACAGTAATTCTGACTGTGTGTATGTCCACAAGGAGACAGGAAAGGTTACATAGTGAAGATGCTGTTTGAGGAAGTCTTATAGGATGGTCAGCCATTTGCAGTGGAAGGAAGATCTGGGGCTCCTAGGAGACCTAATCACTGTCTAATAAGACTGGAGATGCTTCCATTGCGTTTTCCTTATCAATTCACACCAGAATAATAAAAGAAAGAGAAGACTTGTCAGGAATGATTTGGAGAAGTGATTGAGAAGTGCTTTAATCCAAAAGTTTACCTGGAAAAAGCAATCAAATACATGCATTTCAAGGGTGAAAAGATATTATAGCTTTTTCTGATGTTTTCTCTTCTCCTTGTAATGAAGGTGAATTATTTAACACAGTCAATACTTTTCCAGTTTTCAATGTAATGAGGCTTACCACCCCTACATTTGGCACATTTTTTTCTACTAAGCTTTCAACTAAACCCCAGAGATAAAAGGTGTTTTACTTCAAAGAAATCTGATTATTTTTCATCTAGTAAATTCCACTGACACAAATTCAAGCATACCGTATCAGACCTCAGTGAAATCCATGTTAGAAGTTCCTCTGTTTGTTTTCAAAGTCCTGAGAAGTAGTTCTCTTCCAGGCTATAATTGACCTTTGTGAATGAAATTGGTAAATTTGAGTGTGTAGATAAATACCTTTGTGAAAGTCTGTAGATTGAGGGCCTGGACTATTAAGGCAGATGGGGCAAATACAAGAGAATCTCATAGAGAATTAACAAAATATTGGAAAATATAATAGAATGTTAAAAAAGAGAGAAAGTCACGTTTATCTAGATTGTAACCATGAAAAGTCTAGTTGTGGTCACTGGATTGAAAGATCGCTGTGTATTCTAGGGGTTCTGTTTCCAGGGTTCCCCCAGCGCTACCTACAGCAGACATAGCTGGAGGACAGGGGACAGAAGGAGGCAGGGGCCACTTTGGTCACTGATCTACTAGACTCCACTCATGCCAACAGAGTGGGAGCCTACAAGCTTGAACCTTATGTGCTGGGAGTTTCTTTCCCCTGATCTTTGTTGAAATGGGACGTGTGTCCTATACCTTCACGTGTTGCAGTGAAAGTTTGGTTTGCAAGTGGACAGTAGCGCTGCCTGCTGCCTTTGGTCCCTTGTGCAGAGTCAGACACAAGCACAATATTTGGCTTGGAGTAGACTTGGGTCAAACTTGGTCTTGGCCAGAACCATAAATGTCTTTGATTATGGTGCTTCTCCCATCTGATCCCAACTCTCTCCTTGATAAATACAGGTGGAAAAAGAAAAAAGTGGGGTGATGTGGTGGGGGGGGCATTGCTCGGGAAAATTGGAAAACCAAGGTGAAAAAGAAATGTTACAACAGACAGGATACCAAGACTGTCTCACACTAAGGGACATTGAATAAGATAATGACTGTATTTACATTATATTCTTGTGGGAGAATAGGTGCCCAAAATGCCGGTTTTAAAAACCCATACTTTTGATTCATACAGACTGAACTGTAAGAAGGAAGGAGAGACATGCCCACAGCTCACAGGCCGAGTCCATCGTAACCGACATCCCAAAGCATCAAAACTGCAGACTTTCTTTTCCGCCTGAATTTGCCCCAGATGTCTCCCATTCCTTGAGTCATTCCAAACTGTCTTTGTGATCTTCAGAGGGAGAAAGAGTCTTTTATTCATCCAAAAAAGCTGACTTTGAAATAAAATTTAATATGCATTTGAAAAGAGGTCAATATATTTTTCAAAAAGAGATCAAATATACCTTTGAAAACAAGAGGAATCCCAGTATTTGTGCAGAACAAAAAGGAGTGACTTTGAAGATTTATAAAGGAGGCATGATGGCTGTTTGATGGAGAGAAACAGTATCGGTTTTTTTATTAATTGGGTTTTTAAACAAGTTAATGACAGTAAGTTCTTTTGATTTACGGAGCCTGTTGTCCAGATCAGTATTCCCAGCAGCTGGTGCTTAATAGGCAATCACTAAATGTTTGATAAAGAAATACTGGCAAGAATCAGCCAAGCCAAGAATTCAGTATTCACATCAACATTATGACCTGTGATACCACTTATTATCAACTGTTTCCAGGATGAGATGACCGTGGCATTGAGACAATGAATAGCTTGCCCAGAGTCACCTGAGGAGAAAATGGTAGAGCTGGGATTGGAACCCAGGAAGTCTGATCTCAGAATCTGAGCCCTCAACTTCGCTAAAGAAGTATCTGGAGGGGAGAAAGAAAAGAATCAAAATAAAGCAGGAGAAAGATAAGTGAGAAGAGAGAAAGGAAGGACATATTGCCTTGGCCATTAAAAGGTCATCAGTGATCTTCTAGGAGCAATTTCAGAAGACTAGATGGAAAGTATGAGAATGAGAATGGGAAGAATGAATGAGTGAGAAGATGGGATGTTGAGGAGGGACCTGGTCCACTGAAACGAACAAGGAGATAACTTCCAGAATGTGACAACAGATAAGGACAATGAATAAGATCATCACACCCAATGATCTGTTTCTTTTAAGAACTGAGAGGCAGGAGCTTTTGAGAGCAGGGCATGTGGAAAGTGACTGGTAGATTGGGAAAGGGACTTGGTGAGGAAGATGCCAGGATACACGTCCTAGGAAAGTTGAGTGGCCTTGAGAGTCAGCTCAGGGCTGGAGACTATGAACTAGCCAAAAAATTAAGAATATCTTTGGGACTTCCTTGGTTGTCTAGTGGCTAGGAATCTGCCTGCCAATGCAGGGGATGTGGCTTCAACCCCTGGTCCAAGAACTGAGATCCCACATGCCGAGGGGCAACTGAGCCCGTGGCCTGCAACTACTCGTGCAGCTCTAGAGCCCATGTTCTGCAACAGGAGAAGCCAGCACAATGAGAAGCTCATGCACTGAAATGAGAGAGTAGCCTCTACTTGACACAATTAGAGAAAACCTGTGCACAGCAACGAACAGCCCGTGTGCCACAAAGAAGACCCAGCCCAGCCAAAAAATAACTAATTAATTAAAAAAGTATTCTGAGATATGCTCTAGCCCAACAGCCCGGGCACAGGAATATTCTAGATGGATGTTTGAAGTTCTCAGGAGTTTTTAATTGGCTGGGTTTATGTAGTGGAAAGATGAGAGGACCAGGATGTGGATGGTCTTTGTACAAAGATAATTAAGAGGCTTGCTTGTGAGAGTCACATCGGACAGAAAGTTTATTAAGAAGCAGTGTAACAGACAGGAAGAACAGGGAGGGATTGAAAGAGAATGGGGCGAAGTGAGCCTTAAGGGTAGACATAATGAAGAGGGGCACAGGAGTTGTGCTGTCTATACAGGTGTGACTTGGGATGGGGGTTTGCTACTATAGCATCTCAGTGAGTCAGTACAGGTGGGACAGGGTTTAAATCTGATGTGCAATCCATAGGATTCTGTAGGCTTCTCAGGGACACACCAGGCTGAAGTGAAGTTCTGAGTTCATCTCAGCATCTTGCCTAAGGGGTTCAATGTATTCCTCCTCTGGGCTTCAGAGGGATGACTAAATGTGCCAGGGAGGTACCCATTTAGCCATTAAAAAGAAAAAAATGGGGACTTCCCTGGTGGTTCAGGAAGACTCCATGCTGCCAATGCTGGGGGCCAGGGTTTGCTCCCTGGTCAGGAAACTAGATTCCGCATCCCAGAACTAAAGATCTCACATGCCACAACTAAGATCCAGTGCAGCCAAATAAATAAAGAAAGAAAAGCAAATATTATAAAAAGGAAAAAACACCAGTCATTCCAGGATGACTTTGGTTTTACTCATGTTCTGGATTGTTGGTTTGTTTTTTTTCCAGGAATGATTCTCTCGTGTGCAATGTTTTCTTTTTACATGCTTAGATATTTTTAAATATGCAATTTTATATTGATGAGATTATATGAACTGATTTAGAAATTAATTTTACTACCCTGAATTTGGGTTAAATGGTCTGTAAAATAAAGATCTCATAATGCCCACATCATCTCATGGCATAAGGATAAACTGAGATCATATTTGTTTAAAAGACTCATATATAATGTCTTCCTATTTCGGTTCAGATCCCAAGCCCTGATGTCAGAGAGAATGAGTTGAAAATTACTGGTGTTTTTATTTTCCTGGCTAAATTGGTACCATAATGAAGCAGTATCATTAGCTAAGTTGACAATCTATTCAGCCAACTGGCTGTTATATAACTTGGTTCTTGATGACTTATTACTAATTTGGGTGATAGCTATTATTTCCAATTATTCAAATACAGTCCTATTGAATTAGCATTTTCTATCACACACTGGTTAAACTGGCATCTTTTAACTTTGAATAAAATGTGACTTTTATATGTATTTGCAAAGCTGAAAGTTTTCTGCCCCCTTATTGGTTTATACGAGGCCTTTTCCAGGGAGATGTCTTGGTAGGTCCTGCTGGGCTGGGGACATCTCTGTGGGACTGGTTACTAAGCGACCAGCTGTAAGGATTCAGGAAGGGAGAGGTGATGCTCAGTGGGGAGGTCTGGCAAAGAACCATCTATCCTGAGGTCAAGGGGAATGCAGAGTTATAAGGGCAGAGGGAGATGAGGGCCTAGAGAGGTGGCGTAGGAACCAGGAGGGTGACAGGAGGCAGAGTGATGGGTGCCTTTCCCGCCACCCTGGATGCTCTCAGTAAAGGGACTGAATGAGGGTTTGTCAACTGTGGTGCTCTTGACATCTGGAGTCAGATGTAACTCTTCCTTGTGAGAAGGCTGTCTTGTGCATTGCAGGCTGTTTAACAGCATCCCTGGTCTCTACCTACTAGAAGAATCCCCTTCCCAGGGGTGACAACCAGAAATGTCCCCCTGAAGTGCCAAACACCTTGGCACTCATCCTTGGTGAGTGCCAAACACCCCCTGTAGAATTTCCTTTATTTGGGAACCACTGAACTAAACCTGTGAAATCCTTGTTGGCATGGAACATTATAGGACCAGAAAAAGAGGCTCAGTTCAGTGTCTGGATATTTTTTTAAAAAAATATTTATTTTTTTGTCTGGCTGCACCAGGTCTTTGTTGTGAGATGCAGGATCTTCAGTTGCAGCATGTGAGCTGTTGTGGCATGTAGAATCAGGTTTCCTGACCAGGGATTGAACCCAGGTCCCTGCATTGAGAGCTTGGAGTCTTAGCCACTGGACCACCAGGGAAGTCCCTGGTATCTGGATTGACATAAAAGAGAAAGAAAATAGAAAGAAAACAGAAAAATTGCATAGAAGTGACCATGAGGAGGTGAGGCCTTCAGGTATCTGCATACACTGTGTGTGTATGTTACAGGCAGGACGAGGGGAGCATCACATGTTTGTTCTGATTGAGGGTCGCCATGTATAGTTGGGCAGGTTGCAAGCAATTCGGGGTGGGGGGGGTCATAGTTATAGTCACAGAGATCTTAGATTTTTATAATACTCAGGACAATATTCTGGCATACAATGGCAAACTTTTTAGAGAAAGGTGTTTTTAAAATTTGTCTTTTGTTTCCTAATCCTCACTTTATAAGTACCACTTGGACAAGCTATGGAGTTGTACATGAGAAATCAAATTACCCTTATGTAAATATTTAGGAAAAGGAGACTTATGGGAAATGGCCAAGTGGGCTGAAGTGTGAATGTAAGAGATTTGGAAGAACATATGAGAAATTATTTTTTAATTAATTTTTATTGGAATATAGTTGCTTTACAATGTTGTGTTAGTTCCTATTGCACAGCAAAGTGAATCAACTGTATGTTTACATATATCCCCTCCTTTTTAGATTTCCTTCCCATTTAGGTCTCCACAGAGCACTGAGTAGAGTTCCCTGAGCTATAGAGTAGGTTCTTGTTAATTATCTATTTCATATGTAGTATTCTTAACAGTGCTCCCAACTGGAGTATGAACTCTGGGCATGAAGAACCTTGGGGGGCTTTATCATTATACCTACATGAATCAACCAGGTATGATTTCTGCTATTAAAAACAAGAAAACTCAGATAAAAGTGCAATACATTTGAAAAGTAGCTTTCTAATTAAAATCACACAAAATATGTATGTGTTTCCAAGAAGTGACAAGTGTGCTGGGGGCTTTACGTGATATAAATGACTTCATAGAATCAGGATTTCCCCCAAGGGACAATTTTGAACATTTCCAGACCCTGTCACAGGCTCGCTATGACTTCCCCTTTGCAGAGCTCAGTGGAAGCTCCTTTACATTGTAATTGACCGAGGGTTTTCTTCTGGTCCATGTGCTCCAAGGAGATGTTGCCCTTCCTCACCTCCTCCCAATTTCCAGGTGACAGATGTGCTAGGTTGAATTCCATTTGTTTGCAATTGTATTTAGGGAGTGCAATCGATTAAATGGAAAGGTGTTCGGTGATGAAGATGAAACACTTTCATAGTCTCTATGAAATTGGATTTTATTAGGTGTCAAAAGTTAGCCCATTGTAGGTCAAATTCATGCGCAGATTTCTCAGTAGTTCCCAACAAGTTAAGATCCAACTCAGGGGCTTCCCAGGTGACTCAGTGATGAAGAACCCACCTGCCAGTGCAGGAGTCAAGGGTTTGATCTCTAGGTTGGGAAGATCCTCTGGAGAAGGAAATGGCAACCTGCTCTGGTATTCCTGCCAGGGAAAACCCATGGACAGAGGAGCCTGGTGGGCTACAGTCCATGGGGTCGCAAAGAGTCAGACACAGCTGGGTGACTAAATAACGGCAAGGCACCCAAGGTTCTTGAAGGAAAGGGATTGCCAAATGTTGCAATTTTATCCTTACGCCCGTCAGGAACCCTCTTACAAGAGAAAAAGAATGAAGATTACTTCCTAGACTTCCAACTTGATGATACAACAGAGGTAGCCTGACGCCCTTCTGCTTCCATATGTACAGCTCAGTTTTCAAAGGTTTTAAATTGATTCCCGAGTTTGCGCATTTCCTTCCAAAGAACCACTGTTAGATTCTTTGCCTTTAAAATCTGACTTCAACGTTAACCTGGCAACCCAGCAGGATGGCTGGAATGTTCCTTATTCCACAGGACTTCATAGGCTCTGAAAACTTGTTTGTTCTTTTTTTCTTACTTCTTTTTGATACCTATGCTTTGAGCTCCTGCCCACAGATTTCTCACATAAACAGAAGCCACTACAGAAACTTTCTGCTATTAATACAGGTGTTTCAGAAAAGTTCTTCCAAATAGGAGGAGGAGCTTTTTTTTCTTTTAATTTAAACTTGAAAAAAAAAATCCATTCTTTTTTAAAAAAAATTTATTGGAGTACAGTTGATTTCCAATGTTGTGTTAGTTTCAGGTATACAGCAAAGTGAATCAGTTATACATACACATGTGTCCACTCATTTTAGATTCTTTTATGTCTATAAAGCACATGAAAACATGCTCAGCATAACTAATTATCAGAGTCAAAACTATAATGAGGTATCACTTCACACCGGTCAGAATGGCCATCAACAAAAAAGCTACAAACAATGAATTCTGGAGAGGGTATGGAGAAAAGGGAAACTTCCTACACTATTGGTGGAAATGTACATTGGGTGGGAATGTAAATTGGTGCAGCCACTATGGAAGACAGTTCGGAGGTTTTTTAAAACTAAAACTAGAGCTGCCACCCATTCTTAAACCCAATCTTTGCTCAGAGCAAAGCACTGAAACAGTCTCATGCAGTCATTCACGCATTCATTCATTCTCTAAGCATTTGTTGGGTGTTTTTACTGAAAAATACATACAACCTGAAAGTTGAAAGTTATGTTTTATTTGGTGGAAATTTTTAGGACTTAAGCACGGGAGGCAGCATCTCAAGTACCCTGAGAGAACTGCTCCAAGGAGGCAGGAGGAGGAGCCAGGTTATATAGAAGTTTGCAACAAGAGCAAGTAGTCTGATCCTCAGAAGTTTTTTTTGTAACTTAAAAAAAAAAAAAAGATACACCAAGTTAAGGAATTTAGTGTTTCTCTGACTGGGAAAATGCAAGAGTCTGGGCTCACTTGCATTCCTTTGATTTGGCCTCAGCTATCTGGGGCCAGTATCCTGTGTTTTCACCTCATGAGTTTCCTCAGGGCTCACTAGCTCACCTTCCATAGTGGCTGTAATTGCTGATGACCATGCCATCCTTGTTTACTGATATAGCAGGAAACATTTCATTTCTCACGTGTCTAATGTTATCCTTCCCCCAACAATGGGTTTCCTCATTCATAATCTCCTGGTGGCAGACTAGTAAGAAGATTGTTCTGTTATACAATGAGTACTTTATCAGGATCCTGAACTTGGTATCTTATGTAATTTGAGGCTTCTCAGGAAAATTCCAGTTCCAAAATTGGACTCCCGTCTGGCTTTTATTTATTTATTTTTATCCCTCCAAGGGATGATAAGGTAATAGACGGTGTCAAATTCATCATACTTATTCCTATAAATTGTCTATATCGCAACACTCAGTGATCACGGATAAGATGCAGTGCATTTCTTAAATCTCCTTTGGTGTATTCAAGCTCTTTTGATAGAAAAGTGGCCCTGAATAAATCAAAGAGGGACATATCCCTTTTTGTCTCAAACGATGCACAAGAAAGCTGTAACTGGATTTTTTATTTTTGAAAAAAATTATTTTATATTGGAGTAAAATTGATGAACAATGTTATGTTAGTTTCAGGTGTACAGCAAAGTGCTTCAGTTGTACATATACAGCATCCTTTTAAAAATTCTTTTCCCATTTGGGTTATTACAGAGTACTGAGCAGATTTTCTTGTGCTATACGAAGAGTCTTTGTTGGTTATCTATTTTAACTACAGTAGTGTGTACATGTAACTGGATTTTATGGCTTCAGAAACTAATGGAGTTGGAGTTGGATGGAGGATATTAGCAAATATCAATGATATAGAGCTTTTTCCTGGAGGAAGTTATTAAGGGTTAGAAGTTCCTTTTTTTTTTCTGATAACAATATGGATAAGTGTATGGATATCACTAGGATCAAACAAATGAAGTTATTGAGCCCAGAAGCATTTTTAACTTTGACATCTCTTTTAAAAGCTTTTTAGGAAGGGTCAGGAGAGCCTCTCTATAGGAGGATGACTCTAGGTTGAACAGTAGAAAATTAAGGTTGGAGGAGCAGCAGATGGAGATGTGTTTGCAGATGGAGATGTGTTTGGATAGTCAAGAGTGGACCAGGCAAAAGCTAAAGGGAACTGTTATTCCTTGAAGATGGAAGCTTCTTAGCTCAGGACCTGCAGATATTTCAATGTCCCTGGAGGCTGGATTTCAAAGGAAATAGTCACGAATCATGAGACATGACGAATAAGAGGGGCCAGACCTTCCAGGGGCCTAAAACAATTAAGGAATTTGAACTCTATCCAAGAGCAATGAGGAGCCTTCCAAAATTTTTTAGGAAATAGATAGTCAAGGTCAGAATTCAGCTTTGAATCATCACTCTGGAGACTGTGAAAAGAATGAATTAGGTGAATCAACAGAAGAAGCCAGGAGCAGCGCTACTCTGTCCTGGGTCTCACCAACTGCATGTCTGTCTTCTCCCAACTTCCCCCTCTGCTGATTTCTGGTCGAACTCGAGAAGCAGGGGCTGCATCCTTATGATACTTAGTTAGGCACATCCCAGGATCCATGCGTTCTCATCTCTACAATCCATCTTATATTTTGTATCATTTGCTTTAACTCTTCTTCTCTGACAAAACCTTAACTTCTACAGACATGCATAAACCTGAAAGAATATTAAACCCAGTGTGACATTTATACCATTGGACGTGAGAGATATTAGGGCCATACACATTGTTTATTAGGATAAACAGTTTATTATTATAGTGACATTTATTCTTTTTCAATTTATTATTTATTTATATTTTGGCTGTTCTGCATCTTCATAGCTGTGCAGGCTTTCTCTAGTCTGGGTGGGTGGGGGCTACTCTCTAGCTGTGGTGCATGGGCTTCTCACTGCAGTGGCTTCTCTTGTTGGAGGATGGACTGTAGGGCACGTGGGTTTCAGTAGTTGTGGCTCCTGGGCTCCAGAGCACAAGCTCAATAGTTGTGGCTCACGGGCTTAGTTGCCCTGTGGCATGTGGGATCTTCGCGGATCAGGGACTGAACCTGTGTCTCCTGCATTGGCAGGAGGATTCTTTACCACTGAGCCACCAGAGAAGCCCAGTGATATTTATTCTTGGTCTATATAAAAAATAAGCATGATCGGGACATCAAATGCATAAGAGTATAGATGTTTTGGTCTATTACAAAGGGCAAATGAATATTAAAATTTAAAATACTCAATTTATAGTAAAAAAAAAAGTAAGTAGTAGAACATGTGGTCCTTGTACAGAGCAGAATGTGATACACGAATGACTCCAGTGTGGGAAACTGAGTCTCAGAAATCTATGAGCCTCAAAGGGAGGGTATTTTGCCAAAGATTTAAGTTTCTCAAATTTTCCATGGGGTGCAGGGGACTTCCTCAGTGGTCCAATGCTTAAGAATCTACCTTCCAGTGCAGGGGACACATTGGATCCCTGGTCAGGGAACTAAGATCCTGCATGCCACAGGGCAGCTAAGCCTGAGTACCACAACCAGAGAGAAGCATTTGAGCTGCAACTAAGAATGGACAAAACCAAAAAACATTTTTTTTTCCAAGTGATACATTATGCTATAAACAAAAGCTCTTCAAAATTAAAATGAATGCTCTATGCACTTGCAGTACACTTCAGAAAATGTTAAAATTATTTTTTAGATTCAGGAGTCTTTTCTTGACTAGTGTCGTTTCTGTAGCAGGTGAATTTCAGAAGAACACAGCATTGGACAGCACAATAGGAAGTGCTCATTTTGAACCAAGAGCACCCACAAATCTGACCATGTGGCCCACTTGTCACTGATGGGGGAACCAGGTCTGTGTTCTGAGGGAGGGGCAGGGACTGGGGTCAATGTTCTTAGGGATTTTGAGAACCTGGGTGTAATCAAGGTCCTGACTCAGCCCAAGCAGGTGGACAGGGGCTCCCGCTCAGCTCCTGCGGGGCTCTGTTCTTGAGGATTAAAAGTGGTGTTACTTCATAAACCCTGTCACAGCACAGCTATCCTGGTGACAACATGGCACCCAAATCCCAGGCAACAAATGCAAAAACAGAGAAGTGGGACTCCATAAACTAAAAGGCTTCTCCACAACCAAGGAAATCATCAGCAGAATGAAAAGGCAACCTATAGGCTGGGAAAATATATTTACCAACCATTGATCTGATAAAAGAGCTAATATCCAAAATAGATGAGAAACCAATTGGGCTTTTTAAAGATAATTCCACAAATATTCATGGAACTGCCATTGCATTCCCATTACACCCCAGATACTTAGAAGGGTTCAGTACAATGTTTTCAGATTCTTGACGCACTGGGGGCTGGGAGTGGGGAGATGTCTGGGGGCTTGGTGTGATTGGGAGATATAGGATGCCTAGGGTGGAGATTGTTTAGGATGAAGATGCAAGGCAGCTCCTTTGTCTGCAAAGCCTTGGAACAAGCATTTCCACCCTAATTCCAAGGCTGTGGGGAGGAATTTATAAGCCCTCAGAAGCATCTCACCATGAAAAGCGTCTGCAGATCTAAAGCAAAGGAAAGGCAGGAGGCGTGAGCTTTCGGGACAAGGGCCCTTCCTCTTTCATTTTGCCTGGAGTAGGGTCCTAGGGAGTGAAGCTGGCTTGTATCAAAAGACAGTTTTAATTTCTGGATGCCCACACACTGTTGTGGGGGTGCTGTGGTTAAGAGCAGGCTTGAGAAGGCTCATTACAATTTTATTAGCCAGTGCTAATTGAACTTCCCTGGGAGTACTTATAGGAATGAGTATAAGTACCATTACAGGGGGGAAAAGCCAGAAAATAAATGTGTTTGAATGTACTTGAGAAAACTCCAGTGTAAAAATCACATATTATGTATGTTGGTAGTTTTAGCTTTCATTTCTGCAAACTGAATATCACATATCTCCTCAATAACCTCAGAATCCTAGGACTTTCTGGTCATTTTCATCCAAGTCATCAGTAGGGTTTTTTTTTTAATCCTCTGATGCAGATCATTATATTAACATTTATTTGCCCAAGTTTCTGGACCTTATTACATGGAAGAGTGAGTAAACTTTCCAATTTGAATGAAGAGGTATTTATGGAAAATGAAGAACCTAAGGAAATAATCTATTATAATTACTCAGTATCTTCTGCTTGTGGTCAGATTGCAGGATTATTTTTGGACCCACACAATCAGGCTTGAGTAAGCTAGATATGCGTTATAAATACTGCACCTGCTAACAAATGCCATACACACAAAAAATGAAGGAAGTTTTTTCTGTTTTTTGTTTAATTTATTTGGTTGTGCTGGGCCTTAGTTGTGGCACATGGGATCTAGTTCCCTGACCAGGGATGGAACCTGGGCACCGTGCATTGGGAACGTGGAGTCATACCCACTGGGCCACAAGGAAAGTCCCCTGAACAGGAGTTGAAAGCATATTTAGCAACTGCTTGGGAACCATAACCCAGACTTACCCTGATGGAATGTGGTGGTTATTTCATCCACGATCCCTTACAGAATACAATTTCATCTAAAATACACTGCTGTCAAAGGGACATGGCTTTACACAAACTCTGGGGAGGCAGTAAACTGTAAGAGTCGAGGGATGTTAAGGATGTATATTGTGTAAACTATAGACACCTGGATTCAAATCCTCATGTTAGGGACTTCCCTGGTGGTCCAGTGGTTAGGAACCCACCTTGCAATGCAGGGGACGTAGGTTCAATCCCTGGTCGGGAATTAAGATCCCAGATGCCTCAAGGAGCAACTAGAAGCCCACATGCTGCAACTGGAGAATGTGTGTGCACAACAAAAGACTGCATGACTCAGTGAAGATCCCGTGTGTCACAACTTACACCTGCCGCAGCCAAATTCATGAATTAATCAGCTTAAAAAATCTTCACATTAACTCACTAGCTGAAACATTGAGTAATTTGACATCACGGAGTGGCCTCTTGTTCGTTGTTCAGTCGCTAAGTCGAATCTGACATTTTGTGACCCCATGAACTGCAGCACCTCAGGCTTCCCTGTCCCTCACCATCTCCTGGAGCTTGCTCAAACTCATGTCCATTGAGTCAGTGATGCCATCCAACCGTCTCATCCTCTGTAATCCCTTTCTCCTCCTACCTTCAATCTATCCCAGCATCAGGGACTTTTCCAGTGAGTCAGCTCTTTGCCTCAGGAGGCCAAAGTATTGAAGCCTCTTACTAATCTCTAAAATTCAGGTAATCCTTATCTCCTTCACCTAGGGTTTAGCAAATTAAATGAGATCAAGAAAATTAATAGAAATGTGCTATGCGTGTGCTACTCAAATAATCTTGGCTACTGTTACTATTTTTGTCCATATTATATCCATTCGTTCTAGAGTATAAAACCCTCATGGATTCTAACACAAAGGCACATTTGCATTGTAGACGGAAATCTTTTCTCTGAAAGTGTTTTGTAATGTTTAGTGTTACATGTGCCAATATTCACTGGCTTCATTCATTCCATTTCTTATCAACAGCAGCAAGTTTGCTATCTTCCAACAGGCTCACCACCAATTGGAGCCTCTCAGGAGATCTCTATGAATGGTTTACTTTCTTAAAGTTTCCGGAGGTTAATTTGCCTCATAAGGCTTTTCAATTGACATAATTTTTTCCTGTTCTCTTAGGTACCAAGAAACTGAGGTCTGGGAATCTTGCCATCCATTGATGATGCTTTAAGTAAGCCTGTTTCTGGGTGGGGAAAAAAAGGCAGCAAATATTTCTAACACCGCCCAACCAGCTTTTTCCTTAATTAAGAGTGAGCTCCCTGGCAAGTGAAGGTGGTCAGAGATAAAAAACCATTAGCAAAATAAACAAGCTGATAAACTTCTACTAGACCCTGTGGAGAACTTTTTTCTATGTGTCCAAAATTTAAAGCTGATTGCCACATCATCTGTAATTACTAGACTCTCTTACACAGCCAGGCACTTAAAGGACTTGTGCAATTGCTGAAATTGAGAGGGATTATCCTTACAGCCCTGGTCAAAGCTTAGTGGAAAATGCACTTTCTTAAATGCACTGTTCTTAGAATAGATGAGACAGACTCTTCTTGGGCCAGGAGGTGAAGTGGCAGTGTATATAAGTGGAAAGTGGCAGGTGGCAGAGAGGAAATTTTTTTTGCTTTTTCATAATTTTTAGGTCATCATTGTCTTGAATCTCCTGGGCTACATGAACTAAACCTGCAGACTGCATTACCCAACAAAGGATGGTGACTTCTATACATTATCCTTGGGAAGTGTTTATAGAAACTCATTTTATGTGGTTTTTCAAAGCTAAACGTGAAACGGAGCAGGACCCTACAGTCCTTGCCCTCCACATCCTCAGATTGTCTTTTGTCTGTGGAAAAACCTTAGCCAAAGAATAAGCTTAATCAGAGAAGTAAGAAAATGCAGAAACAAATAAAAACAGTTAAAGGAGACCAAATAATGTAGTCATTAATTATAATCAAGGGCCATATATAGTTCCTCCTCAAAGGCCATAGATAATATTCTGAGCCATCTCTTGGGAGCTGTCTTGTAGATACTGACATGTTCCTGGAGTAGAAGTTAACTATATGATGACCAGACTGTAGCTATGACATAAGTTGCCACAATTCTGAGAATAGGTCTCAAGAAAGGAAATAGACCAACCCTGG
The DNA here is from genome assembly GCA_024291935.2 of Okapia johnstoni. Classification (NCBI taxonomy): domain Eukaryota; kingdom Metazoa; phylum Chordata; class Mammalia; order Artiodactyla; family Giraffidae; genus Okapia; species Okapia johnstoni. The sequence goes on from CM044310.1 coordinate 21,950,359, forward strand.
AACTGAAGATTAATTCTACTTAAAACAATCAAGGGAGCTTCCCTGGTGGCTCAGATGGTAAAGAATCTTCCTACAATGCAGGAGACCTGGGTGGGGAAGATACCCTGGAGAAAGGAATGGCAACCCACTCCAGTATTCTTGCCTGGAGAATTTCATGGAGAGACAAGAATGGAGGGCTACAGCCCATGGGATAGCAGAGAGCTGGATAAGACTAAGCGATTAACATTTCCACTTTCTTTCACAACAATCAAGATGATGCTGGTCAGATCACCAATGACCAATGTGAAGATGACTGTCAGAGCTGACTGTGTGTTTCTGCATGTAGCCTTCTCCCTTTGCCTGGAAAAGCTTTTGCCTACTGATTATCAGCGGGGAGAGCTAGCCTTTGGACAGGTGTTCCGCCCTCCCCTTTTGAACGGTTGCTGTCCTTCAAAATAAAGCAAACTTTCCTTTCCACCAACCTGGTCTCTTTAGTGACTTTTGAGTGGCAAGCAGCCAGACCCCACTTTCGGTAACAGTGGTTTTCCAAAGCTGAATGGAATCCAGTTATTTTGGGTGGCTTAAGCAAATATCTGGGTTTCCCACATGGCTCAGTGGTAAAGAATCCTCCTGCTCACGCAGGAGACGTGAGTTCCATCCCTGAGTCAGGAAGATCCTCTGGAGAAGGAAATGGCAACCCACTCCAGTATTCTTGCCTGAGAAATGCCATGGACAGAAGAGCCTGGTGGGCTATAGTCCACGGGGTTGCAAAAAAGTTTGACATGATTTAGTGACTAAACAACAACAAGCACAGATCAGTCATGTTTCTCAACTAGACCCCAAAGTTTGCCGAGGACAGACGTCTGTCCTCTCTCCCGGGGACATCCAAGGAAATAAAGAAACTGGGCAGCTGACCCAAGTCACACTACATGGGAACACAGGACAGCAGTTAGAAGACACGGCTGCCTCAGGGAGCAGGGAGGACAACCGAGAACCTTTGTCTGCCCATGGAACAGAATCCATAGATAATTTGGGGCAAAAAAAAAAAAAAAAATCCTGATACTCATCAGCTGGACCAAAAAGCAGAGCCATCTAGAATGGGGTGAATTAGAGGGAATTAGGATACCCTCAACATCCTTGTGAAATTGCAAGCACAACTTTTTTTTCTCAACTCTTACGAAAAATGTCTTCCGCCATAAGGTGATGAAGAGTGGTTACCCATGGTCTGGATCCAAGGTGCAGACTAAAATATTTTAAAATTAGTTACCAAAAATAAGGGTGGGAGGTTTCACATAAAAGTCTCTGTTTCTAGATTCTGTTGAAATCACGGGATCTGGCGCCCTGATCCACCTTCTCACCCAGCGATGGGCCAGGACAGGGCTCTCAACCTTCCTTCCCCTTTAAATGATGTGTGATCTTTACTTGATGCACTTATAAGTGAGCGAGACCAGGGCCAAACCCAAATTCAGCTGCTTGCTGCTCAAAAGGTCACTCCTCAAGAGACAAGTGTTCATGGAAAGGGGAAAGTTGCTTTGTCTTGGAGGCCTTCGATCAGGGAAGATGATGGATGGAATGATGTCCTAAGAACGTCTCCAAGCTACCAGCTGGGAGATAAAGGTTTTAAAGGCAGTGGGGGGGGGGGGCGCTGCCAGGGGCATGATCAGCACATGCTCAGTTCTCCGATTAGTTCACATCAAGGTGAAGTTTTGAGCATCACCGATCTTCCGGTTTCAACCGGCCTGGGGTCTACGTGCTTGCGGTCACAAGTTTCTACCTGGTGGGGATTTAATTCCTATAAAAACAACTTGTCAATGGTTAGAGCTTTATATGTATTTTTTTTTTTTAGAATTTATTCTTACTTTATTAACAATGTGACTTAAAGTCTTTTCAAGTAAAAAGGGTTTTTAAAAAATAATTTAGAATAAAAATTAAAATATAACTCTGATATAGATTTTCATTTATTTACCTGAATTTTTTTATGGAACTGGGAGCTCAGTGACTCTGCTATTGGGCTGGTTTAGCATCTAAAATGTTACCAGTTTCTTGGTCCAACAGGTATTCTTTGTTTCTCTATATTCACATTTCCTAATCACTCACTTTTTGTTAAAAAAAATTCACTATCTATTTATTTATTTTTGACTGTGCTGGTTCTTCATTGCTGTGTGAGGACTTTCTCTAGTTGTAGCCAGTGGGGGCTTCTCTTGGTGCAGAGCACAGGCTCTAGGCGCACGGGCTTCAGTAGTTGCAGCATATTGGCTCAGCAGTTGTGGCTCTCAGGCTTAGTTACTCTGCATCATGTGGGATCTTAGTTCCCCGACCAGAGATCGAACCCATGTCCCTTGCACTAGCAGGTGGATCTTAATCATTGGACCACCAGGAAAGTTCCTAATCACTCACTCTTGAGCCAGTGCTTTGAGATTCAGAGGAGGCCTGGGAGACTAAAGCAAAAGCCTTTTGCTTTAAATGGAAGGGCTTGAATGCAGTTTCAATCCCTTCTTTTCTCTGATACCCCTCAATCTTGAGGGGGGCAGTATTGTATGAGAAAGGGAATAACATTATTTTTCTGGCTCCTGTAGTCAAGGAGCAAGTATGACAAAGGACGTATACACAGGGCGCTATGGGTGCAAAGACACACGTGTGTGTGGATGCATGTACCACTGTAGGCAGTTTGGAGTTGTTGGTGGGAAACTAACACTGCAGGGCAAGCTGGACTCAGCCATCATTCCTCTGCCCAGCCCTGGGAGCACTCCAGCAGGCAGTCCTGACCCTGCCATGGAGTTCTACTGAAGTTATGTACAAGCCTCCTGTCCATATCTTGTGAAGTAAAAGGCTGACTCAGAAGTTTATCATTGCAGCCTTAGGGAACAAACTTATGATTGCCAGGGAGGAAGGATGGGGAAAGGGATAGTTAGAGTTTGGGATGGACCTGTGTGCTTGTGTGCTTATGCTAAGTCACTTCAGTCATGTCCTATTCTTTGCACCCCCATGGACCACAGCCCACCATGCTGTCCATGGGATTCTCTAGGCAAGAATACTGGAGTGGGTTGTCATGCCCTCCTCCATGGGATCTTCCCCACCCAGGGATCAAACCTGCATCTCCTGCATCTTCTTCATTGCAGGTGGAGTCTTTACCGTGCTGAGCCACCAGGGAAGCCCAGTAATATCCATACCTACCATTTATTGAGCACCTACTATGCACAGGTATAGATAAGGAAAGCAAAGTTCAGACAAGTTAAAACATTTGCCTAAAGCCACTGTAAAGGAGTGTTAAAGCCAGAATTCTGTCCTGGAGTGAACCCTTAAACACTACCCTTGACCTTGGCTCAAAGGACACCAGGCAGGTCAGGCAACATGTGAAGGAGAGTGATTGAAGGGTAATGGGGAGGAAAATTAGAGGTTCCAGTGGCTGACGCCGTGGAAAATGGGGGCCCATGTTACCAATTTTTTAAAAGAAACTTGAAATCTGTACTTTCATGTGGACGCCATTAAAAAAATAACAATTTTTTTTTTTTGCAAATCAAACAAAATACACTGCAGGCTGAAGCTGGTGCCCAGACGGCAGTCTGAACCCACAGCTGTGCACTCCTCCAGCCTGGGTCTGTCTCCAGCTCAGAAGGTTCCTCCTGCCCCAGACACACCTCCCAGCCTTTGATGTGTAACTTCAGCTGCTCCAGGGCTTCCAGCTATTCCATCTGCTGCTTGGTCTCACTGATGTTGGAGCAGATGGTCTTCATGGCCTGCAGGGCACTCTGGACCATGGGCTGGTCGGGCTGCTTGCTGGGAGTCCTCTTGCTATATTTAAAATGGATAACCAACAAGGACCTTCTGTATAGCACAAGGAACTCTGCTCAATGTGATGTGGCAAGCTGGGTGGGAGGGGAATTTGGGGGAGAATAGACACATGTACCTGGATGACTGAGTCCCTTCACTGTTCACCTGAAACTATCACAACATTTTAATCGGCTATACCCCAAACCAAACCTGGTAACTCAGTGATAAAGAATCTTCCTGCCAATGCAGGAGACATGGGTTCAATCACTGACCTGGGAAGATCCCACATGCTGCAGAACAACAAAGCCCGTGCACCACAACTACTGAGCCTGTGCTCTAGAGCCTGGTTGTTGTTTAATCGCTCAGTCGTGTCTGACTCTTTGTGACCCCACAGATTGCAGCACGCCAGGCTTCTCTGTCTTTCACCGTCTCCCGGGGCTTGCTCAAACTCATGTCCATTGAGTCAGTGATGCATCCAACCATCTCGTCCTCTGTCGTTCCCTTCTCCTGAGCCTTCAATCTTTCCCAGCATCAGGGTCTTTTCCAACGAGTCAGCATTTTGCATCAGGTGGCCAAAGAATTGGAGCCTTCCAATGAATATTCAGGACTGATTTCCTTTAGGATTGACTGGTTGGATATCCTGCAGTCCAAGGAACTCTCAAGAGTCTTCTCCAACACCACAGTTCAAAAGCATCAATTCTTTGGCACTCAGCCTTCTTTATGTTCCAACTTTCACATCCATACATGACTTTTGGAAAAAACATAGCTTTGACTGTATGGACCTTTGTAGGCAATGTCTCTGATTTTTAATACACTGTCTAGTTTTGTCATAACTTTTCTTCCAAGGATCAAGAGAATCCAGCGCAGTGAGAAGCCCACGCACCCTCAACTAGAGAGTAGCCCCCAGTTGCTGCAACTAGACAAAGTCTGCGCAGCAATGGAGACCCAGGGCAGCCAAAAATACATACATAAAAATACCCTTTTTTTAAAAAAGAGTTAGAGATTGGGAAATGTGAAGCCATAGAAACAAAGAATAGCTGTTGAGTTGGGGAATTGGTAGCAATTTAGACTATAATTCTGCCACAACTCAGAATACCAAACTCCCAGTTCCCTGAAAAATATAAAGGTCTGACCCACATTCCAAAATTGTTTTTATAGGAAGAAGATCCCTCCAGATGAACACTGCTGACCACAAGAACACAGACCCTAGACTGGCTGAAAGCAGAAGTTTGATGACGCTTGAAACTTCACCTCAATGCCAACCGATCCTAGAACTGTGCATGAGCTGACCACACCCTGCTCATTGAGCACTATAAAACTCCTCCCTACCCCCTTCAGGGTGCTTCACACATCTTGAGGGCATAAGCCCGCTGTGGTCCCCTTTGCCTGGCAAGGCAATAAAAGCTACTTTTTTCTGCTTCACTCTGCATTTCTATTTGGCGCCAATGAACAGAGGCAGAGTCTCAGCAACACTGCTAGGGCCACTTTCTGAAGATGCAAAGGAATAACATTCTGGGTAGAGAGGTGAATCATAAACTAGGCAGAGGAACTCAGTTTTAGGGAGACTCATATTTGCACTCATCCCTGAGTGGGGATCCTTTATATTTGGGGTCTGATGGATGCGCCAGACATTTGGGTCCCCAAAAGGAAAATGGATGTATAAAACAGTCCACTTATGGATACTCGGTCCTTCTGATTCTGGTGGCTTTTGTGCTTTTTGGCCCACGTAGTTTTTCCCAGACCCAGAGAACGACAGGGTCATCAGCAGGGTAAAAAGGCAGCTTCATTTGGAGGTGCTATTTTATGACTGTGCTCTGTGTGCTTGCTGGTGGTATTCCGTCAAATGAATGCTTTTTGAGGGAAACACCGCTGCCTAAAATTTTATCACTTTTCTTAATAACCATCTTTATGCTTACCTGGGGGATCCTAACGCAATTTCCTTGCACATCTGTCAAGTTAATCCGTTGGCTGTCACCTTGTGTTTGGAGTCAAAACAAATACATACACGAATCCTTAATTTATAGCAGGAATTTCTTTAAATCATATGAGGCTAAAGGAGAGGCTTTGTTTTTTTTAATCCCATGATGTATTCTGTTGAATAGGTTGAATAAATCTGACTTGCTGCCAAGGTTATTAAATAGACTCCATCTTTTACTCTGCTAGTTCTCCCCAAATTTTTGCTAAGGAAAAAAATTCTCCTCTGTCAAAAAGAAATATTTAGGTCACTTACAGAAGTTATCTTTGCCTTGAAAACTTAATTATGGAAAGATTCAAATTTTCTCGTATGTTATTAAATAATGCCACAATTTTTTTGACTTGATACATCTGTTCCAATTTAAGTGAAGACCTGATAATAGGAATAATGATTATTGCTGTTATTAAGCTGTAGGTGGAGAAGGCAATGGCACCCCACTTCAGTATTCTTGCCTGGAAAATCCCATGGACAGAGGAGCCTGGTGGGCTGCAGTCCGTGGGGTCGGTAAGAGTCGGACACGGCTGAGCGACTTCACTTTCACTTTTCACTTTTGTGCATTGGAGAAGGAAATGGCAACCCACTCCAGTGTTCTTGCTTGGAGAATCCCAGGGACGGGGGAGCCTGGTGGGCTGCCGTCTATGGGGTCTCACAGAGTCGGACACGACTGAAGCGACTTAGCAGCAGCAGCAAGCTGTAGTTACCACATCTTGGGGCTTCCCAGGTGGCACTAGTGGTAAAGAACCCACCTGCCAATGTAGAAGACATAAGAGATGCAGGTTTGACCCCTGGGTCGGGAAGATCCCCTGGAGAAGGAAATGGCAACCCACTCCAATGTTCTGGCCCGGAAAATCCCATGGACAGAGGAGGCTGGCAGGCTGCAGTCCATAGCATTGCAAAGAGTCGGACACGACTGAAGCAACTTAGCACACACACACGCATCACATCGTGAGACAACTATCCTCCCAACTGTGATCCATTTCGTGAAAAAAATGGCTCTTTTTATTTAAAAAAAAATTTTTTTTTTGGAGTCTGAACTGCAGAGGGATCTAAAATCTGTGAATTTCTCTGGTTTGAAGATATTCGTCATTGTGCTCAGTCACTAAGTTGTGTCTGACTCTTTATGACCCTATGGACTGTAGCCTTCCAGGCTCTTCTGTCTATGGGATTATCCAGGCAGGAATACTGGAGTGGGTTGCCATATCCTTCTCCAAAGGATCTTCCCGACTCAGGGATAGAACCCTCATTTCCTGCATTGGCAGTGGATTCACATCATGTCTGACCAATCAGTACACATGCAGACAGCATTCGATGCCAGAATGGTGAGTCCCCACATTCCACCTACACCCACTTTCCCTGAACCATGCATTTCTGCAGATCTGTCCTCAGAAAGTCAACAGAGGAGGGCATCACAAAAGGAGGCACTTTTTGCACTGAGTGCATTCTGGATGTTTAAAAGACCTGCATTTTTTTTAATATGACCCAACCCCTTAGCAACAGTGATCTTTTACACTCTAGCAGGAACCTTGGCTCTTCTGGGCTTAGGGAGTTATTTTGACTAGACTTGGTTTTTACCTTCTTTTTCTTTTTACAACACAGAGCTATCACATGATGCAGCTTTATCTACCCCCTCACTCTATTGAGAACGTTCTTTCTTTCTATTTCTTCCACAAGAAATCAAACCTCTTTCATCTTCTCCCCTGAAATATGTTAGGGTATTCCTGTGAGCTGACTCATTGGAAAAGACCCTGATGCTGGGAAAGATTGAAGGCAAAATGAGAAGGGGGTGGCAGAGGATGAGGTGGTTAGATAGCAACACCAGCTCAGTGGACATGAATTTGAGCAAATTTTTGGAGACAGTGGATGACAGAGGAGACTAGTGTGATACAGTCCGTGGGGTGGCAAAGAGCTGGACATGACTTAGCGACTGAACAGCAACAACAACATGTGATTTATTCTTCCAGATCCCAGTAGAAGTGCTTTTGCTTTCAAAAGAGAGTACTTGGAAAGGGATATATATATATATATATATATATATATATATATATATATATATATATACTTATGGCTGATTTATGTTGTACCACAGAAACTAATACAACATTGCAAAGCAATTATATTCTAGTTAAAAATAAATTAAATTTTTAAAGATAGTTTTTAATCAATTAATTTATTTTAACTGATGGCTAATTGCTTTACAATATTGTGGTGGTTTTTGCTGTACATTGACATGAATCAGCCATGAGTGTACATGTGTCCCCCCATCCTGAACCCCCTCCCCACCTCCCTCCCCATCCCATCCCTCTGGGTTGTCCCAGTGCACCTGCTTTGAGTGTCCTGCTTCATGCCTTGAACTTGCACTGGTCATCTATTATACATATGGTAATATACACTTTTCAATGCTATTTTCTCATATCATCCCACCCTTGCCTTCTCCCACAGAGTCCAAAAGTCTATTCTTTACATCTGTGTCTCTTTTGCTGCCTTGCATATAGGATCATCATTACCGTCTTTCTAAATTCCATATATATGTGTTAATATACTGTATTGGTGTTTCTCTTTCTGACTTACTTCACTGTGTGTAATAGGCTCCAGTTTCATCTACCTCATTAGAACTGACTCAAATGTGTTCTTTTTTATAGCTGAGTAATATTCCATTGTGTATATGTACCATAATTTCTTTATCCATTCATCTGCCGATGGACATCTAGGTTGCTTCCATGTCCTGACTATTATAAACAGTGCTGTGATGAACACTGGGGTACATGCGTCTCTTTCAATTCTGGTTTCCTCAGTGTGTATGCCCAGTAGTGGGATTGTGGGTCATATGGCAGTTCTATTTCCAGTTTTTTAAGGAACCTCCACACTGTTCTCCATAGTGGCTGTACCAGTTTGCATTCCTACCAACAGTGTAAAAGGGTTCCCTTTTCTCCGCACTCTCTCCAGCATTTATTGTTTGTAGACTTTGTGATGGCGGCCATTCTGACGGGCCCCAGACAGATCACAAAGCACCAGAAGTGCTTTTGCTTTCAAAAGAGAATACTTGGAAATGGGATATATGTATACTTATGGCTGATTCTTGTTGTACCACAGAAACTAATACAACATTGTTAAACAATTATACTCCAATTAAAAACTAAATTTTAAAAATATTTTTAAAAATAAAAAAGATAATAATATCCCTTTTTCCATGGTACCCTTCTGCATGGGGCTGTTGTCCAGTAGTTTCTGGCACAGAAAATGCACCCAGGAACTGTTTTCTGGATGAATAAGGACAATATTCGATTCCCCATCTTAGGTCAGAAGCTGACCATTGGTAATTGACACATAAAGTCCTCCTTTGCCTCCTTTCAAGCTCAAGATTAGCATGCTTAGATGACCCCATTTTAACAGTGAGATAATCTTGTACAATGACAGGCAGATCTTCAGAAAGGCAAAAATCACCAGCACTGAGGATCCGGTTCTGAACAGCAAATGATGAACAAGGAGCAGCGCCTTAAGGAGCCCTCAATGGCCACACAAAGGGAACAGTCTTGGCGCTGTTAAGGGAGGACTCGCAAATCAGTGAGGGTGATAATTAAGTGGGCTTTTCAGAAGGTTTATATGTTCACTGATGCAGTTTTGAATATTCGAGTTTAAGAAGAAAAATCATCTAGAGTGCAAAAATACAGACGCTGACTTCTAAGACCACTTTCAGTGTCAACCGCTTAGAAACCCAAGGGTGAGATAAGCTACACAAACCTTTAATTTAAAGCACTATTATAAAGATGTACCTGGGCTTGACAAAAGCTTGAACAGTACTTTTGTTGAGTTTTGTGATGTTTATGTATATGCCTTGTTGAATTTTTAGGTATGAAAATCTGTTCTTCATAAGGGCAGAGGCTATTTATTTTTTAAAAGGCCTTGACAGGCATTTTAGAAAATAGAGTTAGAATGGAGAGAAGCACAGTTGGTCAGGACACACCCACGTCAGAGGTAGAAATTGCTTCATCTCTAGACTATACTGGGGCAGTGACAACGTTAAAAATGATCCTTACCCTCATCAAAACAAATGAGACTTCCAACCTCTGCAATCAGTTCTTTACAAGATTATATGCAACATGACTCCATTAAGAACATTTATTTTTGCACATTCTCATTATTTAGCAGCAAACTTACTACTCTATGTAATAGCTGAATAATTGATTGAGTCTAAATAGTTGCAAAGGTTACTTTATGAGGTTAAGTGAGCTTAGGGAGTGTAGCAGTCAGTAAATACAAACATATACAAAGTAACAAATAAGCCCCAAATCACACACACCAGCAAAGGCTGATTTCTCACATATGTCTCTCTAACTAATCTCAACTGTATGACTCTGGTTACCAAGAAGTAAAACGTAAACTGATTCATATATAGCAGCCAGACTTTGTAGAGTACAGTCTCTTTTGAAGTGCTCTCGAAATTCTTCACATGAAACTGGAAGATTCTTAATATGGAGAGGACCACACTGAGAAAGGAGGGGTACAAATATGAATCTACAGACCAAGCTGTATAGGAAATGGGATCTTAAATTATTTTTAATTTTTTAAAAAAGAAGTGAAATTACTTTATTTTCTAAAACCACATGGACTTTCTCATTTAAGTCTTTCAAGAATATACAATTTTAGGGATCATCTTTAAGAAAAAGAACTAAAATTACAAATAAAAATCAGGAATGGATGTGCATATTTACTTAGGAGGATAACATAAATCACAAGAGGTTAAATATTTTTAAAAGCTAACCAAGGCCACAAATATCACAAAATTTCCGGGAACAAATGCAATATCGTTGATAAGTAATGACTTGATGCAGCTCTGTAATTCTTACACATATTTTGTTGAGTATGCCTGAAGAGCTTCTTTTTTAAAAAGATTTTTTTTTTTGATGTGGACCATTTTTAAAGTGTTTATTGAATTTGTTACAATATTGTTTCTGTTTTGGTTTTTTGGCCGAGAGGTATATGGGATCTTAACTCTCCGACCAGGGACTGATCATGCACCGATTTGGGAGATGAATCACCGAACCCCCATTGGCTTAGAACACCTCCCAGTCTAGTTCGCTTTTCTCTTAGACTCTCTCTCACCCTCCCCCAGGCGTGTGGATTGTTTATCCCAGGTGAACAAGAGAAGCACATTGTGACAAATCACAATTTCCTCTTCACCTATGGCTTAGATCAGAATCTAAAACGTGAAACTTAAGAGAACACGATTCTTCTAACTCAACACCCATCCCCTCCCCATCCTCTGACTTTTGGCTGTTTGAAAAGCATTGGCTCTGTCCTGAGTTTAAAATTTCTATGATGAGTCTCAAAAGTTAGCCATGGGCTTGTTTGCTTTTTATTTTCATCTGTTCTGGGAGTATTGTCATTTGGGCAATAAGCCAGAAATGCCCCAGCTGTCCAGTTGTAAACCAAAGCACAAACAGATGCGGGGAGACTGCATACCTGGCTTAATATTTCATATCATCCTGACACAGATGTAGTTGTGCAACTGCAGCAGGCCCACAGACGCTTGGAAGGCAGCCAGTTCTAACAATGTTCTGTATCCCAAACCCAAACACTCTCAATGTGGGTGGTGGTATTGTTTAGTCGCTAAGTTCTCTCTGGCTTTTGTGACCCCATGGACTGTAGTCTGCCAGGCTCCTCTGTCCATGGGATTTCTCAGGCAAGAATACTGGAGTGGGTTGCTATTTCCTACTCAGTCTGGTTGGGACTCGGTTAATTTCAACGTGGCTCCCTCAAGGCAGGAGATGCTGTAATTAATAGAAAAACCAGCCTATGGGGGAAAACCAAAATTACTCCCAGAGAGAGAAGACAGACAGAATTAAACAAGCCTCTTTCCCCTCTAGTGTGTGTTATATTTATTTAAATATTTACTTAGAGCAAGCACATTTGAATGAATTTTCAGTTAAAATTAAATCAACTCACTAAACCATATTTAAGAGATGAGAAATGTACAGTCAATACAGGGAGCTAATTTCTGAGTCTGATTGACTTGAACCTAAGGAAAAACAGAATGTGTGAGGGTGGTGGTCTTCTTAGAATGGACAGGGCTTTACAATATAGAAGGCATCCATAACCGAGCAAAGCTGGGGTGAACATCCCCATGATTCAAGAGCATGAAGAAGTTGAATAACAATGGGGTACTCAGCTGGCAAAGAGCAGAAAGAAAACAGAAGTGACTCAGAAGCTTTTCAGCACCAGCCTCCCTGTCCCCAGGTATGAAACTCACTCAGTGGAAAATTCCATCTCCATTTCCCAAACATTCTCAACAAGATCTATGTGCTGGCCTTTCTGAACTTCAAAAAGTTGACCTTAACCTTCTGTCTTCCAATTTGGTCTGTCCAGTGGGAGTCACCAACCAGACCCCAGAGAGCAAGAGGAAAGACATATCAGAATATTTCTGTCCTGCCTTTTCTCTGACTTGGTGCCAAGACTCTGACAACAGCCCCACCTCTCTAAGATTACCACCCCCAGAAGATCGTCCCACCTCCAAGCCTCCAGCCCTGAGTTATGGTGACACTGGCTTCTCCTCTTTCCCTTTCAAAAATAAATGAAAAATGTCAACAATAACCATGTTTATAATAAAAAAAAAACTACAGTAATTTAAAAAATGTAGTCTGTGTGTCACCAGACCCAAACAGATCTACACAGTTGTTTAAAAAAATCACTTCACTATATATTGAGTTTCAAAGATACGGCCAATGTATAAAGATAAAAATAATTTCCTGGCTCTAGACTCAAGAAAACGTAGTTCTGTCCCAAAGAAGGTTTTTCAGAAGCCAGACTGATAAAGCAGGTCAACTCAAAGCTCAGGGTAAGAGCAGAACGTGTAATAGGAGGCAGCTTTCTTAAGGTTTGCATTTTAGGACATTTACCTCTGGTCATTCGCCAAATAATGTCGTATGTGTCAACATATGAGAGAAAACCCATTTGGTTGCTTTATTTCTCCAACAAGAGAACACATTCACCCCATTTGTAATTTTTATTTGTATTTGAATAATCACTGGATAAAAGACTCCGTGAAAGTGAAGAGCAAGCAGTATGTGGTCAGACCCAGTACTGGGAGTGAATGCTGCTGTGTCACTTTCCAGCTGGGGGACTTGAGTTGAGTTTAGTGTCTCCATACCCTGATTTTCTTGTTTGTAAAATAAGGATTAAAAATACTACCTTTATAGAACCCTCCTACACTTTTGGAGGGAATTAAATTGGTGCAGCCACTATGGAAAGCAATATAGAGAGTCCTTAAAAAAATAAAAATAGAGGTACCATGTGATCCACCAATTCTTCTTCTGGGTATATATCTGGAAAAGGTGGAAACTCTAAATAAAAAAGATATGTGCACCCCAATGCTCACAGCAGCATTAATTACAATAGCCGAGACATGGAAGCAAATGTGCCCATCGAGAGGTGATTGGTTTAAGAACATGTGGTATCCATATATACAATGGAATATTACTCATCCATAAAAAGAATGAAATAATGCTATTTGCAGCAACACGAACAGACCTAGAGTTTATCATACTGAGTGAAGTCGGTCAAAGACGAATACCATATGATGTCACTTATATGTGGAATCTAAAAAATAATACAGATGAATCTATAGACAAAGCAGAAACAGACATAGAGAACAAATTTATGGTTAAAAATTTATGGTTTGAAAGGGGGTGGGGGGAGGATAAGTTAGGAGTTTGGGATTAGCAGCTATAAACTACTATACATAAAATAGATAAGTAACAAAAGGATTTACTGTATAGCACAGGAAACTATATTCTATATCTTGTAATAACCATAAAGAAAATGAATCTGGGAGAGAATATATATATATATATATATATATATACACACACTATTATATAATATATATGTTATTGTATATATATATATATATATTATTATTTCCTTCCCAGTGTATTGAAACACACACACACACACACAAACTGAATGATTTTGTTGTACACCTGAAACATTGTAAATCAACTATACTTCAATTTTTTAAAGTAAATTGAGCTTAATTACTAAAGCTTTTTTTTCAGTTGGAAAATTGTGTCAGATTTAGGGTGTGGGTTCAATCCCTGGTCAGGAAACTAAGATTCTACATGCCATATAGAGCAGTCAAAATTTTTAAACATAATAATCTATGTTCTTGCGTTTTGCTCATGTAGCATTTGCTTGTTGCTGCATGTGTTGTATTGTACACTTGATATGCTAATTCAGCTGTGATTTAAAAAGGCAGAAACCAGGCTGTTCCTCTTTTTGTCTCATTTTCTCACGCATTGTTTAAGAACTTAAATTACTCTGATATTTTGCATTTACAACAGAAATAAATGAAATGTGGCAGATAAAATTTAGGTTATATCAAGTTTTTATGGCCCATAAAAAGCGCACACCATCTGAAAAAGCTTTCCAGGTAATTATTAAGATGTGAGGATAACCGTGAGGCATTTGAGCTGGAGACCCGGTAATCGCGTTAAAGCGGTTGTGAATGCATTAATTTATGAATAAGTGTACCATCCTCTGTGTTGCCTAGAGCTGATGAAGTCAGATCCAATTCTGAAAACCCCTTAGAGAAGAAAAGCATTGTTTGAGAAGCAAGGGTTTGGGGAAATCAGTGAATTTTAAAATAAATACGTCTTGATAATTAAATCTAAATGAGTTCTGGGGAGAGATGGTTGGGGGCGGGGACCCCTTCGAATCAGTAATCCTGAGATTAGAGGATCTGTCAGTCTGGATTATGTCCACATATTTAGTATTATTAGTATTTCCTTCCCAGTTTATGGGAGCACAATTTCGTCAACATCTCCAGGCAAAACTAGTAAGATCATGGAATAATATTTTCGGGCCTTAAAACATACAATGCACATCTTCCAAATAGATGTATTTAGTATTCCACTCTTCTTAGCACAAAAATTGCCAAAACCTCTATGTATAAATACGGGGTTAATTTGCTTATGTCTGAGATCTACTGATGATTCATCATGGACACAATAAACTCATTTCCCTATTCTACAGAAAATGAGTACAGGGACTTGTAATTTGTCAAACCTTTTCTGCAAGTGAGGAATAACAAGGCCAAATAGACTGTATTTTCTAAGACATTAACCAAGGTTAACTTTTATGAATAAACCATGACTTACCAGTGGACTGGCAGAAAGAGAGAAGAAGAAAAAGAAGAGGTGGGGGAAGAGAAGGAGGTGTGGGAAGGTTTTACCTTCTTGGCCTAAAAGATAGTCAAATTGTTTATTTTCATTCTGTGCTTCCCATTGGAGTATTCATTCATTCATTTTATTTTTAGAGTCAGTTGATTGTGTAGGTAGTGCATATTGTAGAACACAAATGATCAGCTCAGGGGAAGAAAAAATTAATTCATTCTCTCCCAGCATGGCTTCCAATACACAGGATGCTCGTGCAGCTGGGGGCTTGGGAAGCAGGTGTGAGATGTCAGGGCACTCCTGCTCCATCATGTATTTCATTTTGGTGGTATTGTTGGTTTCTAAATATGCCTTTCTCTCCTTGTACTGAGGTGCCTAGATTGACGGCTTTGCACTGTGTTGCTTGGTCAAGCTCAGTACCTGATATTGACATTTCCACGAGAGGAGAGGCCGGGCTTATTTCACATGTGTTGTGGTGTCTGTATAGCTTACTCATGGCACAAAGCATTTAGCGATGATGCCAGTTTTCGTGTCTGCTGAGCCTCGCTTGTTCCTGAGCATCAGGAGCTCAAGCCTCTGACAGACAGGAAATTGGATCCTCAGAGACACTTGAGTCATATTTCTGCAGGAGCCTGACCCTTTCTTCATAGCAGCCCTGGCCAGGCCACCATCCAGAAGCAGACTCATAAACATTAAGCATGACTCCAAGTGGAAAACTTCGTGCCACCCCTGGGAAGCATGCTCAGAGGACCCCAAGAAGTCTCTGATGGAAAGTCAAGGCTGCCACACGTACAGATCTCCACAGCCCCTCGTATCACACTTGAAATACCCAGATGTTGCATTTAATATGTTTTCTCTTGAGGAACAATTACTGGGCATCATTTAATAGAATCTCAGTAGAATGTTAAGAACAGGGAATGCTGAAACAGAACAAAACAAGGAGCCAACAGTGTGTATTCAGGTTCACATCATTTGTCAGCAGGATCAAAGGTTACAAGTCTAGTTTCAGCACCAGGGGCTCCTTAAATATCTGTGTGATAAATGATACCAGTGATTCCCTCTTTTTATAGTTAATATGTCCAATCCTGAGAAAGTATAAATACCCCTTGTCAAAAACTGTTGCCTCTTAATTTAAATGTAAAATTTGTTGTTACAAATGAACCTATCTATAGAACAGAAACAGAGTCATAGACATAGAGAACAGACTAGTGGTTACCAAGGGGGAGAGGGCTGGGGAAGGATGGAGTGGGAGGTTGGGGTTAGCAGATGGGAGCTTGTATATTGCTGTTTAGTCGCTAAGTCATGTCTGACTCTTTGCGACCCCATGGACAGTAGCCCACCAGGCTCCTCTAACTGTGGGCTTTACCAGGCAAGAATACAAGAGTGGGTTGCCATTTCCTTCTGCAGGGGATCTTCCCAGACCAGGGATCAAACCCAAGTCTCCTGCATTGGCAGGTGGATTCTTTACCACTGAGCCACCACGGAAGCCCTAAGCTTTTATATAGAGAATAGATTAAAAAAACAAGGTCCCACTATAGAACATAGAAAACCACATTTGATATCCTATGATAAACCATAATGGAAATAATATTTTAAAAAAGAATACATATATATGTATAACTGAACCACTTTTCTCTACAGCAGTAATTAACACAAAACATTATAAATCAACCATATTTCAATAAGAAATAAAATAAAATTGCTACAAATTTTATTGTTACAAATAAAGAAGAAAATATAACTGCTGGTAGCCCCACCTTCACAGATAAACAGTATTTACTTCCAGTGTTATTTCTTTATGCATATTTATAAGGAGAGACCATAAACATAATTTGCATCTTTTTCCCACTTAGCAAAGCATCAGAAGCATTTGTGTGAGCACAAAGATGTCTTTGGAAACAGAATTTTTGTTTCTTAAGTTTTTAACATGGTAATACATAACCAAGGTAAAAAAAAATATGTAAAAAAATGCTAGCAAGCCTCAAGGACACCTCTCTCTCTCTTCTCCCAAGATGCTTTTATCTTGGTAATATATCTCATCACTATCCATTAATCCCAATGCTTTTCCATTAACACAAACGTGTAAGAGGTGGGTAATATTTTTCTGACACTTGGAAGAAAAGCTATGACAAACCTAGACAGCATATTAAAAAGCAGAGACATTACTTTGTCAACAAAGGTACCTATAGTCAAAGCTATAGTTTTCCAATAGTCATGTACAGATGTAAGAGTTTGACCATAAAGAAGATTGAGCACTAAAGAATTATGCTTTTGAATTGTGGTGCTGGAGAAGACTCTTGAGAGTCCCTTGGACTTCAAGGAGATACAACCAGTCAATCCTAAAGGCAATCCATCCTGAATATTCATTGGAAGGACTGACGCTGAAGCTGAAGCTCCAATACATTGGCCACCTGATGTGAAGAGCCAATCATTGGGAAAGACCCTGATGCTGGGAAAGATTGAGGGCAGGAGGAGAAGGGGTTGACAGAAGATGAGATGGTCGGGTGGCATCATTGACTCAATGGACATGAGTTTGGCAAGCTCTTGGAGACTGTGAAGGACAGGGAAGCCTGGGGTGCTATAGTCCATGGGGTTGCAAAGAGTCAGACATGACTTAGTGACTGAACAAGAACAAATGTCAGAAGTCCAGAGAAGAGCATTAGGACCCATCAAGGTCCACCCAATGCAGTGTCTTGCAAAAATTCTGAAATCCCACACTGACTGGAAACA
This sequence comes from Okapia johnstoni, assembly GCA_024291935.2. Taxonomy (NCBI): domain Eukaryota; kingdom Metazoa; phylum Chordata; class Mammalia; order Artiodactyla; family Giraffidae; genus Okapia; species Okapia johnstoni. Next base: position 21,967,981 of record CM044310.1, read on the forward strand.
CCTGTGGAAATCCAGAAAGCTGACAAATTCTCCAGGGTTCAGATAGAGTTTCACTCTCAGAACAACAAGGCATTATTTTTTCCTGATGAAATTTCAATGAAAAAAGTAACTTCAGTATTCGTAAACCCTAAGTATTTATTGAACCAAATTAGCTTTTGATCACAATTAGATTAAAGGTCATTTTTTAAGAATAAAATTGACCCTACTTCTTACTATCCCAAGCACTTTTATAAATGTTTAATCATATAATCCTCATGGTAACAAAGCACCATCATTAATTTTACAACTGAAGCAACAGAGGCACAGAGAGGTTAAGTAACCTGGCCAAGGTCACACAGTTTGGGAGCAGGAAGCCAGGACTTGAGAGAACCACGGCTTGTGGTGAAGGCTGAGCTCCACTGCTTCGTGGGCGTGGGGTGCAGAGAGCAGTTGGAGGGGTTGACTGTGTGGTTTTGGGGAGCAATTTCCTTCACTTTTCCTCAGGAACAGTCTCTCTCTCTATCACCATCAGCCTTGGCAATAACAAGATGCTGTTTATCATTTCTTTTCACCCTTTTGTCTGTATTATAATAAGCAAGTCATAAAGCTGCTGTTCTCTGTGGACAACATTCCATAATGTTTTCTGTTGCTTCCCTTAATACTTCCAGATTCTAGTGACTTCCCTGATGGTCCAGTGGCTAAGATCTCACACTCCCAATGCAGGGGGCCCAGGCTCTATCCCTAGTCAGGGAACTAGATCCCACATGCTGAAACTAAAGATCCTGATGGCACATAGCCAAATACATTGAAAAATATTATTTTAATATTATTTTTAAAACCTCCCAGATTCTAAATCTTCACCAATCCCCTTACACCAGATAACAGAATGCAAAGCTTTTGTCCTTACTAACCCATTGAAAAGTGAAAGTATTAGTTGCTTAGTCATGTCCAACTCTTTGTGATCCCACGGACTGTAGCCCACCAGGCTCCTCTGTCCATGGGATTCTTCAGGCAAAAATACTGGAGTGGGTCACCATGCCCTCCTCCAGGGGATCTTCCTGATGCAGGGACCGAAGCCAGGTCTCCCACATTTCAGGCAGATTCTTTGCCATCTGAGCCACCAGTGAAGCCCTATTAACTGATTGCCAAGTGTCTAACTTAAGAGACAGAATCCTATGCTGTGGCAACCCCACCCTTAGCTCCCAAGGCATATTTAGAATCAACCTCATTTCCAGAAGTTCCCCTCTATTGATCTTGATGAGGGGCTAGGGCAGCAGCAATTATAAAAGCTCTCAGTAATTTGAACGTGCACCCAGGGCTGAGACCCACTTCAGAGAGAGACAGTCATGTGTGTTGGAATCCCTTGATGGAGAAAAAGACTTCTCAACAGAAGAATCATCATGAAAGAATGAGAGAGGTTTGTACATATTGTCTGTGGTGCCTGGAGCCTCTTTTCCTGAAGGAAAGAACTGGTTTTCCAAGCAGAAAGAGATTATTAAAAAGGCTTCACTTCTTTTAGAATTGTGGTTTTGTCAGGGGAATATGCCCAGGAGTGGGACTACTGGGTCATATGGTAACTCCATCCTTAGTTTTTTTAAAGAACCTTGATATTGTTCTCCATGGTGGTTTTACCAACTTACATTCCCACCAACAGAGTGGCAGGTTTCTCTTTTCTTCACACTCTCTCCAGCATTTATTCTTTGCAGACTTTTTGAGGGTGGCCATTCTGACTGGTATGAGGTGATAACCTCAATGCAGTTTTGATTTGCATTTCTCTAACAATTAGTGCTATTGAGCATCTTTTCCTGTGTCTCTCGGCCATCTGTCTATCTCTCTTGGAGAAATGTCTATCTATTTTCAGGGCAGGAATAGAGACACAGATGTAGAGGATGGACGTGTGGACATGCGGGTGGTAGTGGGATAAAGTGAGAGATTGGGACTGACATATACACTACCATGTGTAAAACAGATAGCTTGGTGCTCTGTGATGCCATAGATGGGTGGGATGGGGGAGGGTGAGAAGGCGGTCCAAGAGGGAGAGCATATATATACATAGACATATAGCTGATTCACTTTGCTGTGCAGCAGAAACTAATGCAACATTGTATATCAACTATTTTTTTTTTTTTTTTAGTGAAATAAAGACAAGTTGTAAATGTCTAGGTCTTGGTCCAAAGTGGCTGAGTTTTCTCAGCTTCACATATGGGCAGTGACAGAACTGGGATGAGGGTAACCAAGGAAACTGGTCCCCTAGATGAAGGGGATGGATTGTGGATTCTTGGGATGCACAACCAGCAGCCTGAGTTGGGAGGACATCAGATGGAAGGAAGCTCCAAAATCACCCATTTCCTCTGCAGGGTTCTGTGGCTTGAAGGATGGGAGTTGATCATCACTGAGTGGACACTACAGACCTAGGACAGAAGACCGTGGGGGCAGCAGTCAGGATGAAATGAGAACCGGAGGCTTCCTCAGTGCTTCAGGGTTGTGCAAATCTCTGTGTTCCTGAGAATCAGAGACAGTGAGGGAAATTTTCCATCGAAATGGTTCGATCCTTTTTCCTGCCATCCCTGAGGGCGGGACTCAGCCAAACTAAGTACTCTTAGGACCCTGAAGGGATGCGCCATTTACCTTGAGTGCATTTATGTTTTCCACGTGTATTAATTTGCACTCTAATGAAGTTGAGGAAGTGGGTGTAATCAAGCTGTACCACTGCATCAGAGAGGATGGAAAGGAGAAGGAAGGACTCATCCATCCTAAGAGAGTATTTGACAAAGAAGGATGGGCTATTTCTTGACAAGGTGCTTCAACACTGAGAAAACAAGGATGGCCTGACCTCTGAGAGTTCTCAAAATAGCAACGGTGATGTCACCCCAACAGGAAGACCAATTAGGTTGTTGGTCTTTCATTTTGTGTTGAGGTTTTGAAGGAGATGAAAACAGGAATCAAAAAATCTGGGTCAAAAGTAGTGAGATGAAGTGAACAGAAAATACACACTTTATCACTCAGTTGACCCCATGGACTGTAGCCCACCAGGCTTCTCTGTGCATAGCGTTCTCCAGGCAAGAGCCCTGGAGCAGGTTGCCACTTCTTCCTCCAGGGGCTCTTCCTGACCCAGGGGTTGTACCTGTGTCTCTTGCATTGGCAGGCGGATTGTTTACCACTGAGCCACCAGAGAGGCACAGATTTTGTCTGGACTTAGTTAGAATGTGGCCAAGCCAAAGATGTTCTCATGGGGTTCAACTACATCATGTTGCTGTCTCTTGGAGAAAGCAATTCCACTTTTATTTTTCACATAAGTTAAAATAGAATCAATCTACATATTTAAATAACATGACAATGACATTCCTAAATGATAATTTATTGAAAATTAGCTGGAAATATTGAAAATCATTATTTTCCACTAGTCATTTGAAGCTGAATTCTTTTCTATCTATATGCAAATGTTGGATTCTTTAGTCTACATTTTTTTACAATATTGTAAAATTGCCTATTTCATAAAGTTAAAATTAATAAAGTTCTGTTATGATTGTGAAGCTTTTCGATAGCAGGTTTGAAAAATTCATGCCTGAATGTAAATGTTGCTATCATATGCTTTTATGCTGGCATGAAGCTATAATTTACATTTTGATATTTAAGTATAATGAATTATTTTAATATCTTCCCATCACTACAAGGATTATTGATTCTTCAGAAAAAAAAATCAGACATTTAAAAATGAACATGAGCTTCTTAGAAGTAAAGCCAAGCTGTCAAATCTCAGAGTTTATCTCTAATTATCTGAACCCTGTTCTCCATGCCAGGATCTTTGGAAATTTCTCTTTGTTCCTTGTTATTTCCCTGGGTCTTATTTGATTATCTAATTTTTAACTGTAATTTAAGTCCTCTTTGGGAGAGCAGCATATAATTAAAATTGGTCCTAATTGTATGTTTTTATTTCACTGCAGCTTAATGAGAAATTATAAAACAATTTGGTAAAGCTGGGAGATCTGAGCCCAGGGAGAGGTTGCCGTTGCGGAAGGCTTTCTGTCTTTAATCCCCGAGATGCAGACCAAAACCTCGGTGATCCCAGTGTGTTTCTGGGGCTCAGAGCTGTGGAAATGGGGTAGAGGACATAGGGCTATCAGCTTTTGCCTGGGTTACCCGTAGACATTCCGATTCAGTTTCAAAAAAAAAACTGGGGGCTTCCTGCGTCTTCAGGAAATGAGCAGATCCAGTTACTGCAGCCAAACATTCTGCCGACCCTCTACCTCTGCTAGCCAGCTCCAGCTGGCTTTTAAGGTGTTATGTGCATGTGAGTTCTCAGTCGTGTCGGACTCTTTGTGACCCCAGTGACTGTAGCCAGCTAGGCTCCTCTGTCCATGGGCTTCTCCAGGCAAGAATACTAGAGCGGGTTGCCATTCCCTCCCCCAGCACATCTTCCCGCCCCAGGGATTAAACTGGCGTCTCCTGCATTGTCAGGCAGATTCCATACCACTGAGTCACCAGGGAAGTCCCACAAGATGGTATGTATACCCTTCGTTTTTGCTTATTTCTTTATTCCATTCATTTCCTCCTTTTCTGCCCCATTCCTCAATCACCAGGATCCTCCCTACAAAATTATTAAGATGAGAATCCCATCAGTGTAAACAATATCACAGCTTGCACGTGTAAGACTTGCTTGGAAAAAAAAAATCTTTGTTTGTATCTTCAGTACATTCATTATAGCCTGCATTTGAATGTACTCTAGTCAACAAAAGAAAAGTGCCTGGTGGCAAAGCCAAAATAAATAAATAAGACTGAGGGAGGGTGGGGGGATAGAGGAAGTAACAAGTGGGAGATACATTGTCTGTGATCATCAACTTGCCAGCGTTCACAGAAAATTCTATGAGTATGACTTATGGAAACTTTTGTAAAGAAGTTATGACATTCCAGGGCTTCCTTGGTAGCTCAGTGGTAATGAATCTGCCTGCCAGTGCAGGAGACACCAGAGACTCAGGTGTGATCCCTGGGTCGGGAAGATCCCCTGGAGGAGGGCATGGCAACCCACTCCAGTATTCTTGCCTGGAGAATCACATGGACAAAGGAGCCTGGCGGGCTACAGTCCATAGGGTTGCAAAGACTCGGACACAGCTAAAGCAACTGAGCGTGCACACAATGACATTCCCACCAACAGGGCGAGTGGGAATGTCATTACTTCTTTACAAAAACTTCCACAAGTTATACCCATGAATGGTACTGATGAGCCTATGTGCAGGGCAGGAAGAGAGACACAGGCATAGAGAATGAGCATGTGCATACGGGGAGGGTGGGATGAATCGGGAGATCAGCACTGACATATATACACAACCACGTGTAAAATGGTATCTAGTGGGACGCTGCTGCATAGCACAGGGAGCTCGGTCTGGTGCTCTGTGATGACCTATGGGGTGAGGGAGGGGCTGGCAGGGAGGCACAAGAGGGAGGGGATATATATATACACACATATGACTGATTCACTTTGTCATATGGCAGAAACTAACCTAACATTGTAAAGCAGTTATACTGCAATTAAAAGGACACCGGGCTAGCGTTCTGTTAAAATATCTTCCAATGTCATTTATTTTAACTCTTTACTTATGATACAATAGCTGTTAATGAGGTTCTGGAAGTTATGAGTAGATTCATCTGGTAAGTTAAAGGAAGTCCAGGTTTTTCACTGTGATGACTGCCACTGCCCTAAGTTTCAGGGGTTCTCTACAGTCCAGGAATTTGGCTGGGATATACACAAACAAGGCAGGTCAAAAAAGTGCTAAGCATTTCCTGAATGTTTTCCAAATTGGTTCCTAAAAACTTATAGGAAATTGAGGTAAGGACAGGATGCTCTAGAACATAGACCAGGGATATCAAAGTCTGGGGACATTCAGCCCGTAACAATAGGATTCAATGATTGCATGCCTACCCCCACCTCCAAAAATGTATTCAGGGTTCTGTGCCCTGTTGGACCCATGTTCAGCCAAGTCTTACATTTCCAGCTCATTTGACCTATTGCTTCTATGCAACATCTGTACCTCTGGCCATCAATCTGATGAAGGAATTGACTCCAGAAAGAAGCAGAGGGGAAGAATGGGTGCATTTATGAACAGCAGTCCAAGTTCAGTAAAAGGAAGCTGGGAGAACATTTTGAAGTGCTTAATTACCTCTATGAAATAGGAAACACACTCCTCTGCCAAAAATAAGTTGAAAAGTGATGACAGAAGTAATAGAGGGGGTACTTGGAAAAGTATTTCCAGCACTTGAGAGTAGAAAACATGGCAGAATTTCTACACTTTGTTGAGGACATTGACTTCATATGATGAGGATGTGCCCTCTTGTATGACAAACCCAATGGAGTTTGGCCACTCAGATCCAAGCAGAGAAATTAGATCATCATTTTTATTTAAGGCTGTAAACAGAAGGGCCAGGGAGTCTGGAGGGTTGTCAAGAATGTTTTATACATACATACATAAGGTGTAGCTTTAAGTGTTGTTACTGGGCAGATAGTAAGCTAGTCCACAGGACAAGCTTCAGGTTAAGATATTTTTATGTTTTGTATTTTAAAATATAGCTTGTTAAAAATATCTTTCAATGTCATTGATTTTCTTTTTTTTTTTAATAGGATCAAGTGGCATTCTTAGGAGACTATTGCAGTTCAAATCAGGATGTCTCTTAAGACTGAGATTACAGGGGATTCTCCTGACAGTGTGTTTAAAATGATACCAACCTTGGGACGTCCCTGGTGATCCAGTGGTTAAGGAGCCACCTTCCAATGCAGGGGACATGGGTTCAATCCTTGGTCGGGGAGCTAAGATTCCGCATGCCTCCAGGCAACTAAGCCCATGAACACAGTGAAAGATCCCGCATGACACAATGAAAGACCTGTGAGCTACAACTGGACTCAATGCAGCCATAAAGCAAATAAACAGATATTTTAAAAACTGATATCAGTCATACTTCATCCAGCCATGGAAATGAAAACTCAACAAGAGTCTTCCTTCTTTATGGAAGAGTCAATCAACCATCTCTTTTAGTTATCCAAACATCTATTTGCTTAAAAATCCTTTAAAACACACGTATAAGTTTTTATTCATCCTTCATTTATTTTATCAAGAGGTTGGACTTCTACTCCAGGCAGTAATTGGGGTTATGAAAGGACAGAGTGTATTTCCTCATAAAGCTTCTATTTCAATGACTGAGCAAAAATGGTATCACTATCCTGGCTTACAAAATTAGTTCTGGAAAGTCAAGGAGTCAATTTTCATAACGAATCCAGAACCTCCTGGTCAGGTAGAAGTGGATACTCTAATTTCTCTAACCTGATGGGTACATTTATGCTAAATAAAATCACCTCATGGAAAATGCTAGTCTCAGCTAAAGGTCATACAGATCCATCCAGAGGGTTGTTTTCAAAATAATTCGAGGCTAATTCATCAGAGTATTCATCAGAGACAGTGTCATTGAGCAGGACCCTATGAGGTCTTCCCAGAATAGAACCTCACCCATGTCCTCTGCCCACCTTTTGTCTGTAGAAAAACTTTAGTCAAAGAATAAATTTAATCAGAGAAGTGAGAACATGCAGAAAAAAGACAGCCAAGCCAAACAAAATGATAATACTTCAGCCACTAAACAAAGTCAAGGACCCTTAGTTCTTCCTCAAAGACTACAGATAAAATTCTGAGCCATGTCCTTTGATCTGTTTCGCAGATACTGAAACCCCCATCAGGTGGGAGAAGTTTACTGTCTGCTCCCCACAAGCATGCAGACCCCAGACCAGTTGGTTGATGATGCTGACTACCAGTAACCTCACCACCAACCAATCAGAAGAATGCCCACGAGCTGACCACGCCCTACTCTTTGAACCATCACTACAAATCTCATCCTTACCTTCGGTGGGGGGGCACACAGTCTTGAGGGCATTAGCCCACCATAGCCCCCTTTGCCTGGCAAAGCAATAAAAGCTACCCTTTTCTACGTCACCCAAAACTATCTCTGCGTTTCTATTCAGCACCGGTGAACAGAGGGTGAGTTTCGGCAACGATAGTGATATAGAGAAAAGTGGCTATTAAGTGCGCATGAACTAAAAGGAACTTTGGTATCTGAGCAGCAGCGAATCACCATTTGCAAATCCACACAGAACCACTCTTCAACACTGACCCCATGTGGTCATATGGAGTAATGACAACAGTTCATTTTCTGCTCGATGAACCTATTTACAGGGGAGGAAAAGATGCAGACGTAGAGATGCGACTCGCGGACAGTCCCGTTCACAAGGAAAGGGAAGCAAAGGATGGGACAAATCGAGCGAGTAGCATTGACATATGTACACTACCATGTGTAGAATAGCTAGCTAGTGGAAAGCTGCTGTATGGCATGGGGAGCTCAGCTTGGTGTTCTGTGATTACTAAGGGGTGGGATGTGGGGGTGGGAGAGAGGCTCAAGAGGGAGGTGATAAATGGATACAAATACGGAAAGATCTTCTGGAGAAAGGAATGGCAACTCACTCCAGTATTCTTGCCTGGGAAATCCCAGAGACAGAAGAGCTTGGCGGGCTACAGTCGATGGGATCGCAAAAGAGTAGCACACGACTTAACAACTAAACAACAAGAAGCCAACAACAAGACGCCAAACAACAACCAACAAGCCAATGTGGCAATTTTAGTCCTGTGTTCTTGGTCTGGAAATGAGTCTGTTGGCCAATCCAGGCTCATGCAATATATTTGGAATTTGCTGGGATTTCTTGGAAAGATATCTGAGAAAAAGAACACTGTAAGGGAAAGAGCCTGTGTCTATCTGCCCTATTTCATCCTGCTTGGAAGGCTGTCATGTGAAGATGTGATACCTGAACCTGTACAGGCATTACAGTCATGGGGAGAAAAAGGGAATTCCAAGGGAATTGGTAGTAAGGAATATTACCAGTTATAGCTCTGCCCCAGGTGGCGCTAGTGGTAAAGAACCTACCTGCCAATGCAGGTAAGAGACGAGGGCTCGATCCCTGGGTCAGGAAGATCCCCTGGAGGAGAGCATGGCAATCCACTCCAGTATTCTTGCCTGGAGAATATTCTCCCATGGACAGAGGGGCCTGGCAGGCTCCATGGGGTCTCACAGAGTCAGAGATGACTGAAACAACTTAGTACACATGCACTGAACAATCATCGCACTGCCTGTCTCCACACTTGTTAATTTCAGTTCTTTTTATGTGACAGTTTTGTTATTTTAGTACAAAATGCCCCCCTAAATGCAGCTTTGTTTCATTGTACTGAAAATACACAATTTAGAAAAATTAAAAATAAAAAGGCACACTAAAAATTAAAAAAGTTTCCCAGTTATACATTTAAAAACATCATGCACTTCTACTTGGTAAGTCTTGTCTCAAATGTCACTCAATGATTGATTTTGAAATTCATCATTTCTTATCTGGCTTTTGACTTGATAGCAACTTTCACCAAGGGGGCAGGAGTCAAGTGTTTTGTTCATACCCTGACACATAACAGAGGGCCTGGTAAAATAGCTGATACTCAAAAATATCTGCCAAACAAAAGTTGGATGAGCCAAAGAAATGCTATTTCAGATTTCTGTGAAACACTGAACATTGTTACCAAATTCCAGGTCAGGCTACATTTCAACTGAAAGGCAAGGGCACCTTCCAACCTAACAAATACATCTTGGAATTGAAATTATTCCTCCAAACTTTTGATGTATAAGGAAGAGGTGCCCAGTTCAGGCTTCAGCAATCGCTCATGTTTGATTGATTGTGTGTCTTCAGAGGTAAAAGTTACAAATTGGCTCTAAAGGAGTGACTCACCAAGGAGGGATTGATTTTCTGTAAGTGTCCCAGGGGCAAGGCTGGTCCCTAAGACAGGCAAGCACTCTGCAGGCTGCCGCATCCTCTAAAGCAGAAAACCAGCCTCATAAATACCACTGCTAGTGTTCCAATTGAAATCTTGCCACTATTTGCACTGAATTGTCCAGCATCTTTCCAATCATGGATTGAGTATCCCAAACCCTATTGGCTCCTCCAAGTATATCACTGGCCCCAAGACTATTGACACAGAAAGAGTAGATCTGGATGTGCTGAAACCCTCAAAGTTGGATTGCAGAGGGACAGTTATAGGCACTTGATCGCAGGTTGGAGTTTGTTTGGCTACACTTTCCAAAAGAGAGTCCCACTTAGTGCAGAGAGGACCTCTTTGAGGGAGGGGAAGGGAAAATAGCATGTATTTTAGCCCTGCGTGGGTTATGTACTTGGCTATTTATATTCGCTTAATCTTCAAAGATTTATTTTCTCTATTTTCCAAGGGACAAAATTGAGACTTATGATAGTTACACTGTGTACATCCACCCGGATAGCAGGTGTCAGATGGAGCTGGTATTTGAACCCAGGACCTCTGCACTCTCACGTCCAAATGCTATCTGTAAAGAATGGCCATGACGCTTCAGTTCATACATCAAATCCAAAAGCATGGTCCCCTGCCCAGAGCTGTGCTGCGATATTTCTGAAGGGACATCTGGGGTAAGAAGGACAAGTATCAAGATTGGCTAATAATGTGACCAAGGCTTCATTAGAACTACTTATTTGCTATTCCTGTCCCAAATCATAATGAATGTCAAAGTGTGCCAACTTCACTCGTGTTTGTTCTATTATTCTACATTCAGGCTTTCTTTTTTTACATTCACTTATTTTAGCAGATTTTTTAAAATCACTGAGTAACCAAAAATATCTGGTTATATTACAGAGAATGCCCTCATTCTTTTCTAGAAGTAGATACGTGCCTCATTAGGGTAGTCAAAGCATTGCTTCGGAATGGCCCCAGAAGGTCATGGATGGGCCTTGACCCAGTGAGATGAGAAGAGCAAGCAATCTATTTTGTTTTACTTATTTATAACATTTTTGAGAAGGAAGACATGTTTTTTGTTTTCATTTTATTTATTTGGCTGTGCTGGGTCTTAGTTGAAACACACTGGATCCTCGCTGTGTCATGTGGGATCTAGTTCCCTGGCCAGGGATTGAACTTGCGCCCCCTGCATTGGAAGTGCAGTCTTAGCCACTGGACCATCAGGGAAGTCCCCAAAGACATGCTTTCAACAAGACTTGAGCTGAAGAGGATACTGCCCTTTGCCAATTGAGTCTTTCTGCCGTGTGAAGCTTGAAAGTTACATCAACATGCAGGAGAGATGAGCCAGGAGGGGACAACAGGTCCTGGTGCCATTGTTTCAGACACCAATCCCTGCTCTGCCTGAATGCAATACTCCTCACGGACAGTTATACCAACAAACTCCCTTTTGTACCTGCATTATTTTGAATTAGATGTTTCGTGTTGCTCAAATAGTCAGGCAAGTAGCCTGAAGACATGGGGGCACCCTTTTTGTACTCAGGATGCTAACCACCTTGAGTTTGTTTTAAAAGGTGGAATAAAGGGTGCACTTGAGCTATTTTCATTCATCCATCCATCCATCCATTCATTCATTCACCAAACATTTACCAAGTGTCCTTCTCACATCAGGCTTGATGCTGGCTGATATCCGCCTTGGTCTAAATCCCTCACCTCAACCCGTTCACCTTCTGTCATTTCAAATTCCCATAATCAGAAATCAACACCTTGCCCAGGTCTAATATCAAGTCTGTCCAGGGTCCCCTCCACATGGACACATTTGCTGATGAGGTCACTGTCACTCTTCTGGGCATTTAGGAGGTGTTGTCAGGGATACTCCCCTTCTGGATGATAAGAGTGATGCTGGCATTTCCCTGGCTATGCTTATGTTGAGCTTGATACTAATCCCACCTCTGTTATGGATACAGTATCTCTTCTATGATACTCACTCCCACAGATCTTTCTCCATTAGCACCGCTGATGTGCAGATCAAACACTTCTCATTTTTTATCAGCACAAATAAGGGGCAGGCTTTATTGATGAACACACTCTGTGATGTTCAATCACTAGTCAAGTGCTTTGATCTTGAATGTTCGAATGCAGATTGAACAATGTCACCACCCAAGCAGGCTTCTTCAATAGCTTAGATTCTCAGTCTCTAATTAATGAGGATGATGAAATTTTCACCACGATATTTTCTAGACTCAGTACACTAGGCAATGGGTTGGTTTTCTTATTTCTTTCTTTTGACTGTTAAACTCTTTTGGTGGGGGAGAGGTTTTACCATATATTTTGAAGTCACTTTGACATACAAGTAGCTACAAAACCAAATGGCCAAAAGAGAGAACATTCTGATATTTTTCCATCCGAATGGGTTGGAATTTATGTTCTGGTTGATTTCTTTGATCTATATGTTGCTAAACCACTCCGTCTAATGGTTTCCTCTTTCCTTGCAGTGGATTGGTGGAATCAACCAGCTTCATATTAGAACGTGATGCAGAGAGAATTGCCAGTGAAAACTCAGGGGGACCAGTGTTTCTCAATTTTTCCCAAGCATAATCTCCACCCAAGTGAGTCATGCTCCCCAAACGTGCTCTGCATCCCCATGCCCACTATGGCAACCCATTCCAGACGTACTGAACCTGGACAGGGGTGTCTCTTTCAGGTCCTCTCCATGCCCCCCCCCACCACCACCCTTCAGGCACCAGGAACATCTTTCAGTGTCATTCCCATTGACCTTGAAAAGATCCTTCAGTGCAGTGAGAACAGATTTGGTGCCTTCTTGTCTAACTGAGTTCAGAGTGAAACTGAGCAGGACCCTGTGGGGCTCCTGGGCACACAAGTCTTTCTGTATCTCTCCTGTTCTTGTTTGCAGGAGATAGGCTTTATTTAGCCACCCTGACCTTCCCTGAGTTCCAATGGGTAAGTTCAAACAGTTGCTAATCAGGAGAGGGAGGGCATGCAGAGACAAGGGAGAAGCAGTCAAGAAACAACAGTGCAGCCTTGGGGCAGGATCCTGGTTCCCCCCCAAGGATACACAGAACAGTATTTTGAGCTGTTTTGCAGATACTGAAACCCCTACCAGGTGGGAGAAGTTAACTGTCTGCTGTTCAGAAGCACATAGACCCCAGACCTGTTGGAACCAGAAGGCTGACGAGGCTGACTCCTGATTACCTCACCATCAACCAGTCAGAAGAATGTCCGTGAGCTGATCACCCCCTCTTGAACCATTTCTATAAAACTCTTCACTAACCCCTCCAGGTCAGAACACATAGTTTTGAGGACATTAGCCCACTGTGGCCCACTTTTGCCTGGCAAAGCAATAAAGCTATTCTTTTCTACTTCACCCAAAACTCTGGGTCTGTGATTTAATTCAGTGTGGGGGTACAGAGGCCAGAGTATCAGATTCAGCTTCAAGAGACAATGTCAACCCCATCAGAGACCAGCTGTTTAATCTTGGAAAGCATGTCATTTGTTCAATGACCTGAGTTTAATATGGTACTTGAGAACATAGATGGTGGAGCCAGGCTACCTTGGTTCCAGCCCCAGCCTTGCCACTCACTAGCAAGATGACGTTGAACTAATCTCTTCATTCAACCTTCCACAAGTATATATTGTTTGAATCGGCAGCTCTATTGCAAGCACTCTCCTTGGTGCTGAAGATACATCAGTGGAAAAAGAGAAAAAATGCTCAGAGAGCTTACATCTCATAACATGTAAGCAATAAAATATGAACCTCAGAATTAATCAAGTTGCATTAAATACTGAAAGGTCATTAAGTACAACAGGGAATGAGAAGGGAACAGATAATGGGGATCACGATTGCTGATGATGGAGGCAGGTGACAATTTGAAACAGGTGGTGAGTTAATAGTCTTTTAAACTATAGTTGATCAAAAACCTGAAGAAAATGTGAGGGATTTAGCCATGTGACTATCTGTGTCTTAAAATACCACCATTGTAATGGTGACAATAATACTCTTCCCCTCATAGCCTTGTTGTGAAGGTTGGAATGACTCTCGCACATAAAATGTTTAGAAAAATATCCGGCTTGGACTTTGTGGTGGTCCAGTGGTTAAGAATCTACCTTCCAATGCAGGGGACATGAGTTTGAAGCTGCATCAAGAAGCTAAGATCCCACATGCTGCAGGGCCACAGCTGAGCCCACAACTACTGAGCCTGCACGCTCTAGAGCCCAAGCTCCACAATAAGACCCTCTCACCACAACTAGAGAGCCCACACATGGCGACTAGAGAGAAGCCCATGTGCTACAACAAAGACCCAGCACAGCCAGAATTTTAAAAATTGCCTGGCTTGTGGGAAGGTTCAACAAATGTTCATACTTAATTATCTGTAATGTCATATGCAAGGATGGGGCAAAATGCACAGCATTTGTGTTATATATCCACACAATATGCAAAGTCTATAAATGATGGCTGCTATCAGTATTGTTGTACTAGCTGTTACCATTTATGAGTAGAAAATACCTACATTTCAGAGTGCTCGACGTATAGCTGGATAGAACATTTCATTCCTTCTCTGAGCTAAGAGACGTCACCATGTGGGGTGCAGGTTTCAGCTCCATCAGGAAATCCAGAAGCTACGTTATTAACATTCCCAGGAAAGTCAAACATTTGCCAAAGGTTGAGCTGTTCTACATGACTCGCGAGGATGGTGGTGGTAAATTGGGATGGGCTAGGTATCTTCTGAGCTATCTCAGGCATGCAGCTAGGCCAGAGGCTGTATCTTCCTTTGTAGTCTGTATCCATGTGTTTTCTTGGTATCCCTAATCCTTGAAGGGGACTCTAAGTTCTCAGAGGAGTGCCATCACATAAGGAAATTTGGTAAAGAATGGCAGTGAAGGTTGGAAGCCTCTTAAATGAGGAATCATCCCAAGTTCATGTTTAAGATGGAATTAACTTGAAGTTCAGTTCAGTTCAGTCACTCAATCACATCCAACTCTTTGCAACCCCAAGGACTGCAGCGTGCCAGGCCTCCCTGTCCATCACCAACTCCTGGAGCTTGCTCAAACTCATGTCCATTGAATCAATGATGCCACCCAACCATCTCATCCTCTGTTATCCCCTTCTCCTCCTGCCTTCAATCTTTCCCAGCATTAGGGTCTTTTCTAATGAGTCAGTTCTTTGCAGCAGGTGGCCAAAGTATTAGAGTACTGAAGTCAAGATCACTTTGCTTTTTATGTATGGAGGTATAGCTGCTCAGAAAAAGGCCTCCAGAAGTCACAGCAAATCACTGTAATACAAAACCCATTCTCTCTTTAAAATTTTTCATTTCTCACTGTTTCCCTATAAATCCCCTAGGCTCAAACCAAAGATTGTTCACCAGGCTTCAAGAGCCTGGAACATTTTAAACTCCAGTGACTTGTTTTATTTTCTCTATCTCTCAATACAATAACTATTAATTCAATGAATAGCATGCTTGGAAACATTCATGGCAATAGCTTCTTGGGATTGTCCCCAAGGTTGCTACCCAAGAAACACCAAAACAAAACAAAATAAGCAAAAATTAAACCCCAAGTATTATATTTATTGTTTAACCCAGGCTGATTCTAAGAAATCTGGGCTAATTTACAATCCACTTCTGATGTTGAAGCTGAAACTCCAGTACTTTGGCCACCTGATGTGAAGAGCTGACTTATTTGAAAAGACCCTGATCTGGGAAAGATTGAAGGCGAGAGGAGAAGGGGACAACAGAAGATGAGATGGTTGGATGGCATCACCAACTCAACGGACATGAGTTTGAGTAAACTCCGGGAGTTGGTGATGGACAGGGAGGCCTGGCGTGCTGCAGTCCATGGGGTCGCCAAGAGGTGGACACGACTGAGTGACTGAACTGAACTGAACTGACAATCCACTTATTTTTTAACTTTTTTGCCAAAATCTAGCTGATGCACAGTGTTGTTCCAATCTCTGCTGCACAGCAAAGTGACTCATTTACACACATATGCACATTCTTTTTCTTTATATATCATCTCCCATTATGGTTTATCTCAGGGTATTGAATATAGTTTCCTCTGCTATATAGTAGGACATTGTTGTTTATTTATCCTATTTATAATAGCTTGCATATTAACCCTAAACTCCCAGTCCTATTCTCCCCAACTCCTGATTCCATCTGCAACCACAAGTCTGTTCTCTATGTCTGTGAGCCTGTTTCTGTTTTGTAGATAGGTTTGTTTGTGTCATATTTTAAATTCCACATATAAGTAATATATGCTATTCGTCTTTTTCTGACTTAGTTCACTTAGTATGATAATCTCTAGTTGTATCCATGTTGTGACAAATGGCATTATATCATTCATTGTCCATACTGCTCAATGACTGAGTAGTAGTCCATCTTACAAATGTACCACATCTTCTTTATACATTCATCTGTCAATGGACATTTAGGTTGTTTCCACATTTTGGCTATTGTGGATACTGCTTCTATGACCATTGGGATGCATGTATCTTTTTGAATTACAGTTTTGTTCAGGTAAAGTCCCAGGAGTGGAATTGTTTGGATCATAGGGTAATTCTATTTTCAGCTTTCTGAGGAACCTCCATACGGTTCTCCACAGTGGCTGCACCAACTTACATTCCCATCAACAGTGGAGGAGATTTCCCTTTTCTCCACACTCCCTCCGGCATTTGCTATTTGTAGACTTTTTGATGATGACCATTCTGACTGATGTGAGGTGGTACCTCACTGCAGTTTTGATTTGCATTTCTCTAATAATGAGAGATGTACAATAATCTATTGACTTCCTGCTTACACCCTGTCTCTGATCACCCTTTGAATGGAGTGTATGTATCGCTCACTTTGTAAAGAACAACCGTATTTATCAGGAGGCACGATTCATCTTTATCCAAAGCAACATATTGGGGCTTCCCTGGTGGCTCAGAAGGTAGAGCATCTGCCTGCAATGTGGGAGACCCGGGTTTGATCCCTGGGTCGGGAAGATCCCCTGGAGAAGGAAATGGCAACCCACTCCAGTACTCTTGTCTGGAAAATCCCATGGACAGAGGAGCCTGGTAGGCTACAGAGTTTCAAAGAGTCGGACATGACTGAGCAACTTCACTTACTTAAAGCAACATATTTATCCCATATCTAATGAACCAGGATAACATGTTGACCCAACAGGGAAGGAGAGGGAATAGTGGATTTACAGACTATGGAAACGCTATTACCTCTAGGGGCAGAAAACAGAAACACAAACATCACAGAAGAGTGGACACGGATTTCCATCCTAGATGGTTTTCTGCATAAGTAACAGCCTGTTACCCATCCAAAGAATCAAAGGTAGAATTTGGGCTATTTCCTTAGGAGAGTTAAATTTAAATTTCTTACGACCAGAAGCCAAAGTTCCAAGAGGAATGGAATTTCTGGGTCCTTCTCGAAACCGGGGTTCAAGCTAGTTTCTATTAGAATTCTTTTTTTTTTCTCCCCTGCCATTTGTTAGTGTGAGAATAGCCAAGCAGATATTGGCTTTTACTGCATGCATGAGAATGACCTTGGGGTTTCTTTAACTCTGTTTTTTTTACTGTATGTTTTGTCCTGATTTATACAGAAATATTAGCTTGTCAACATTCCCTCTAGCAACCTGTGTGGGAATTCAGTCCAATGTATATTTTCTTATCGCTTAATTTCTTTGGTTGCCGATAGAACCATTCGTTTTTATTTCATCTAATTTTATATTGTGACTTGCTTTTGAGTCACCCATATTTCCTGAATCACAGTGCTGCCATTTGCTTTTATAATACCACAAATAAAAGATGAGAATCCATTTAGTAGTATTTTTTGTGGCATTTCTTCTCCTGATTTGTACCCGTATTCACTAAGCCAGCCTATTTCTTTTATTTCTATAATTTTACACCTTTTTTCAGAGCTAATGGGCTGTTAGTTTATATCCCAATCAGTTTCTTGCTACATTACAATACAGAATATGATGTATTTACATGGGCAGAAGAATATATTTTCTCTACAAAACTCTTTAATATCACTTTCAGTGAATGCACGATGAAAATCACTCAGATACTTCTACAAATATTCCACATGAAACCAGAATGCTTTGTAATCTGATGTGCTTTAAGTGGTGGAAAATAAAACACTTGTGATTTCTTAAATGGGCCCTGAGCGAGTGACACTGAACCAGGTTTTGCTAGACATACATGCCTCTTTGAGGCTTCCCTTGAGCCCAGTTGGTAAAGAATCTGTCTGCAATGCAGGAGACCCAGGTTCAATTCCTGGGTCAGGAAGATCTCCTGGAGAAGGAAATGGCAACCCACTCCAGTATTCTTGCCTAGAGAATCCCATGAACAGAGGAGCCTGGCAGGCTATAGTCCATGGAGTTGCAAGAGTCGGACACGACTTAGCAACCAAACCACCACCACACCACCACCACACGCCTCCTTGCACAAAATATTTAATTTCCCAAATACCTGAGGTTGTGTTGGTACCGACAACTGTGGACCTCAGAGGAAGGACCACCATCCAGGTGCTGTGTTGCCCCCAGAACATGGCAGAGGGACCCCCGCTCTGGGAAGCTGAGGGCTGAGACCCAGAGTTTCCGAGGAGGTGGCACTGTCCAGGGTGGGGCAATGCCTTGAGGCTTGTGATGAGGCTAGTTCTGGGAGTGTGAAAAGAAGCAGACGTTGCCACCAATTTTTGTTTGCAGTAGAAAGTTCAAGCAACTGAGATTTGACCCAGAGATGAGCAAGCAAGTGGGAGCCAACAGACCTTGAGACTGGCTGGACCTGGGACCCTCTGCTGCAGCATTTGCACCTGTTGACAAATGTCTCCTCCAGCAACAGATACAAATAAGAGACCAAAAATAACTTGATGCATGTGCAGCTGGGGCAAATTATGAACAATACGATACAAAAAGACCACAAACCAACTGCTGCTTCCGAGGTGCTGAGAACAGCAACAGCAGAGTCCCACACATGATTCTTGCACATGGCATTACCAAGAGGATGTGCAGATCACCGAAGCCATCCCTCCTGCAATACCCACATGTGCCAACCCCATCTCACTCCATTTAAGGAACCAGCCCAGTCCCCTTGAGGAACCCTCAAGGGAGCCTGACATTTGCCTGAATTTCTCTTCAATTTCTATGAATTAAAGAGTCCAATGTGTTCCCTGGTAGCTCAGCTGGTAAAGAATCTGCCTGCAATGCAGGAGAGCCTGGTTCAATTCCTAGGTTGGGAAGATCTGCTGGAGAAGGGATAGGATACCCACTCCAGTATTCTGTGGCTTCCCTGGTGGCTCAAGCGGTAAAGAATCTGCCTGCAATTCAGGAAACTCAGGGTTCGATCCCTGGATTGGGAAGATCCTCTGGAGAAGGGAATGGCTACCCACTCCAGCATTCTGTCCTAGATAATTCCAGGAATTGTATAGTCCATCGAGTCACAAAGAGTCAGACACAACTGAGAAACTTTCACTTTACTTTCCAAGAGTTCAATGTTTCTGGTCAGTAACAAGGCAGTAAGGGTGGGACACAGCTAGAAATACCCAGGTGCCAAGCTGCCTGGTGAAAATGACCTTCCAACTGCCTGGGATGGAGTCAATTCCACCCTCTGCCATCTGTGTCACCCTGAACAACTGACTGGACTTCTTTAAGTGTACGTTTCCTTATCTATAAAATGATTATAGAAAGAGCATATGCTTTAATAGTTTTCATACAGATTCAATGATTCAACTCATGTATTATGCTCAGGAAAGCATCTAACTTAAGGGTTCCAAAATACTATTGTCGCCGCAAGCTAGGTAATTTAAATTTAATATTGCTGAATCTCAGTTTATTTAGTGGTAAAATGAGTAATATGTACAGTTTTATAGGATTAATTCACCCTGCAAATGGTTGCAAGTTACACACTATGCCAGGCATGGCTCCAGGAGCTGGGAAAGCAGGGTTGAGGACTTCCTTGGTGGTCCAGTGGTTTAGAATCCACCTGTGAAAGCAGAGGACACAGGTTCGATCCCTGGTCCAGGAAGATTCCACATGCCTTGGGGCAACGAAGCCTGTACGCCACAACTACTGAAGCCTGTGCACCCTAGAGCCCATGGTCCGCGGCAAGAGAAGCAACGGCAATGAGAAGCCCATGCACCACAACTCCAGAAAGTCAGCATGCAGCAATAAAGATCTAGTGCAACCAAATATAGTAATTAAATAAATAAGAATGTTTTTAAAATGCAGGGTTGAATCAAGTTATACTCCATGGAGTTTTCATTGTGGACTGGATGAGTGGCCCTAGGACAGACAATCAGCAAGGAAACAAATAAATGAACAACATAACGAGGAAACAAAGGCCCATAGCAAGGGCTCAGTAAAACACAGTTATATTCTTACTGGGTGGGGCCTAGGCCAGACTAGATATTTATCCAGGAAGAGATGCAGAAAAAAAGGGCATGAGGATACAAAAGGAGGGAAGATAAACACAGTGTTTCTTCAATTCACTCCCTTATCGTGGACATCAGGCAGGCAGAGAGGGGTTCTGTGATTTTCTTAGTGGTATTTTTTCAAAATCATTCTGGCCATGCTGCACAGCATGTGGGATCTTGGTTCCTTGAGCAGGGATCGAACTTGTACCCCTGCACAAACAGTGCTGAGTCTTAACCTCTTCCCAGTGGTATTCTGGACCAGGTCCAGTATGAATTCTGCAACTTGAGAGTAATATTCAGGACTGGAAGGGAAGAGATGATGGGGAAGTAAGATTTGCAGATCATAAGACTGTGAAGAGGAAGGAAAGGAGGGGAACTCTGAGTACATTTTTAGGACTATTTTTATGACTTTAGTGTTCATATGATCTGACAGAAAGAGGGAAAGGTGAACAGGCCCTGATTCATCAGTCAGGGATAACACACTGCTGGATGAGTTCAGAAGGTGAGAAATGTGTGTGTGTGTGTGTTTGGGTTGGAGAGGGAGCGGGAGGAAGAGAGAGGAGGAGGGGCAGAAGCAGATACAAAAGAAGACAGTCCTTCTTCTTTAGTAGTACCACATAGTCCACACGTATTTTAGAACTCCATCTGCTTTTTCTTTTTTTTTAACTTATGTATTTGGCTGCATTGGGTCTTAGTTGCAGTAAGCAGGATCTTCATTGCATTATTTGGAGCTTTGGGGCACCTGTGGTACAGGTGCTCAGTGGTTGCAATGTGTGGGCTTAATTGCCCCTGGGCATGTAGGATCCTAGTTCCCTGTCCAGGGATGAAACCTGGGTCCCCTACACTCCAAGCCAGATTCTCAATCAACGGACAACCAAGGAAGTCCTTACCCCTGCTTCTGAGGTCACGTCTAGGGATCTAAATAGAAGGAAATGTGGGAAATTATTAACAAGAGTTTTTTTTTTTTCCTTTTCAATAAAAACAAACAAAGAATAAAAGCCTCAGCTCTTGGCTGCCCAGACCTATTGTGCACACTAAGTTGCTTCAGTAAAGAGCAGTATTGCATAGGAACCTGGAATGTTAGGTCCGTGAATCAAGGCAAATTGGAAGTGGTCAAACAGGAGACGGCAAGAGTGAACATTGACATTTTAGGCATCAGTGAACTAAAATGGGCTGGAAAGGGTGAATTGAACTCAGATGACCATTATATCTACTACTGCGAGCAAGAATCCCTTAGGAGAAATGGAGTAGCCCTCATAGTAAACAAAAGAGTCCGAAATGCAGTACTTGGATGCCATCTCAAAAATGACAGAATGATCTCTGTTCGTTTCCAAGGCAAACCATTCAATATCACAGTAATCCAAGTCTATGCCCTCACTGGTAATACCGAAGAAGCTGAAGTTGAACGGTTCTATGAAGACCTATAAGACCTTCTAGAACTAATACCCATAAAAGATGTCCTTTTCACTATAGGGGATTGGAATGCAAAAGTAGGAAGTCAAGAAACACCTGGAGTAACAGGCAAATTTGGCCTTGGAGTAGAGAATGAAGCAGGGGAAAGGCAACAGAGTTTTGCCAAGAGAACGCACTGGTCACAGCAAATACCCTCTTCCAACAACACAAGAGAAGACTCTACACATGGACATCACCAGATAGTCAATACCGAAATCAGACTGATTATATTCTTTGTAGACGGAGAAGCTCTATCCAGTCGGCAAAAACAAGACCAGGAGCTGACTGTGGCTCAGATCATGAACTCCTTATTGCCAAATTCAGACTTAAATTGAAGAAAGTAGGGAAAACCACTAGACCATTCAGGTATGACCTAAGTCAAATCCCTTATGATTATACAGTGAAAGTAAGAAATAGATTCAAGGGATGAGATCTGATATACAGAGTGCCTGAATAACTATGGATAGAGGTTTATGACATTGTACAAGAGGCAGTGATCAAGACCATCTTCAAGAAAAAGAAATGCAAAAAGGCAAAATGGTTGTCTGAAGAGGCCTTACAAACAGCTGAGAAAAGAAGAGAAGCGAAAAGAAAAGGAGAAAAGGAAAGATAAACCCATTTGAATGCAGCATTCCAAAGAATAGCAAGGAGAGATGAGAAAGCCTTCCTCGGTGATCAATGCAAAGAAATAGAGGAAAACAATAGAATGGGAAAGACTAGAGATCTCTTCAAGAAAATTAGAGATACCAAGGGAACATTTCATGCAAAGTTGGGAAAAATGAAGGACAGAAATGGTATGGACCTAAAGAAGCAGAAGATATTAAGAAGAGGTGGCAACAATACACAGAAGACCTATACAAAAAAGATCTTCATGACCCAGATAACCACAATGATGTGATCACTCACCTAGAGCCAGACATCCTGGAATATGAAGTGAAGTGGGCTTTAGGAAGCATCACTACAAACAAAGCTAGTGGAGGTGATGGAATTCCAGTTGAGTTATTTCAAATCCTAAAAGATGATGCTGTGAAAGTGCTGCACTCAATATGCCAGCAAATTTGGAAAACTCAGCAGTGGCCACAGGACTGGAAAAGTTCAGTTTTCATTCCAATCCCAAAGAAAGGCAATGCCAAAGAATGTTCACGCTACCACACAATTGCATTCATCTCACATGCTAGTAAACTAATGCTCAAAATTCTCCAAGTGAAGCTTCAACAGTACATGAACCGTGAACTTCCAGATGTTCAAGCTGGATTTAGAAACAGCAGAGGAACCAGAGATCAAATTGCCAACATCCGTTGGATCATCGAAAAAGCAAGAGAGTTCCAGAAAAACATCTATTTCTGCTTTATTGACTATGCCAAAGCCTTTGACTGTGTGGATCACAACAAACTGTGGAAAATTCTGAAAGAGATGGGAACACCAGACCACCTGGCCTGCCTTTTGAGAAATCTGTATGCAGGTCAAGAAGCAACAGTTAGAACTGGACATGGAACAACAGATTGGTTCCAGATTGGGAAAGGAGTACGTCAGGGTTGTATATTGTCACCCTGCTTATTTAACTTATGTGCAGAGTACATCATGTGAAATGCCTGGCTTGAGGAAGCACAAGCTGGAATCAAGATTGCAGATGACACCACCCTTATGGCAGAAAGTGAAGAAGAACTAAAGAGCCTCTTGATGAAAGTGAAAGAGAAGAGTGAAAAAGTTGCCTTAAAGCTCAACATTCAGAAAACTAAGATCATGACATCTGGTCCCATCATTTCATCTCAAATAGATGGGGAAACAATGGAAACAGTGAGAGACTTTATTTTCTTGGGCTCCAAAATCACTGCAGATGGTGATTGCAGTCATGAAATTAAAAAATGCTTGCTCCTTGGAAGAAAAGCTATGACCAACCTAGACAGCATATTAAAAAGCAGAGACATTACTTGCCAATAAAGGTCCTTCTAGTCAAAGCTATGGTTTTTCCAGTAGACATGAACGGAGTGTGAGAGTTGGACCATAAAGAAAGCTGAGCACCGAAGAATTGATGCTTTTGAACTGTGGTGTTGGAGAAGACTCTTGAGAGTCTCTTGGACTGCAAGGAGATCCAACCAGTCCATCCTAAAGGAAATCAGTACTGAATATTCATTGGAAGGACTGATGCTGAAGCTGAAGCTCCAATACTTGGGCCACCTGATGTGAAGAGCTGACTCATTTGAAAAGACCCTGATGCTGGGAAAGATTGAAGGCAGGAGGAGAAGGGGATGACAGAGGGTGAGATGGTTGGATGGCATCATCAACTCGGTGGACATGAATTTGAGTATGTTCCAGGAGTTTGTGATGGACAGGGAAGCCTGGTGTGCTGCAGTCCATGGGGTTGCAAAGAATTGGACATGACTGAGCAATTGAACTGAACTGAACTGAAGTTGCTTCAGTGGCATCCAAATCTTTGCAACCCTATGGACCGGACCATAGCCCACCAGGTTCCTCTGTCCATGGAATTCTTCAGGCAAGGATACTGGAGTGGGTTGCCATGCCCTTCTCCAGGGGATCTTCCCCACCCTGGGATCAAACCCATGTCTCTTATGTCTCCTGCCTTGGCAGGTGGGTTCTTTACTACTAGTGCCACCTGGAAGCCCCCAGACCTATTTAGAGCTCACATGTAACTATGGCTCCTCTGGCCTGGTGTCCTGTTTTCCCAGCTGCTTCCTCCCTAGGGGTGACAAGTGGCATCAACCTGGAAATCCAGTGAACTGCCCTCACTTCAGCCTGGGTCCAGATTCTCAAAGGTGCTCTCTGGGAAGACCTGCTCCCACCCGGAGTGCCTTCTCCTACCCACCCCCACCTCCTCTTAGGCCTGGCACCTCCGTGTGCCTGAGTTAGGGTACACAAATGGATTTTCCCAGAGAAGGGAATGGCAATCCACTCCAATGTTCTTGCCTGGAGAATTCAATGGACAGGGGGTGGGGGCCTACAGTTCATGGGGTCACACAGAGTTGGCCACAACTGAGCAACTAAGAACACACACAATAGATTTTCAGTTTGCTCAGAATCTCTCTAAGTCTCATTTACAGGCAGGATTTTGTTTTCTTTTCTTTCAGAATGCTTTCTAGGCTTAGGAAGCCCTCTGTTGCTCTAATGAAGCAGAAAGAAGGTGACACAGGACGCAGACAGCTTGGTTTCCTTTCTGAGGTTGGACTGAGCCTTCCAGGAGAGAGAGGGGTGACCTGAGCCCTTTCCTAGAAGAGGAGACGAGGCGGCTGTCTCAGCGCTGGGAGAGGGGTGCGGGGAAGGGGTGGCAGCTGGGAGTTGAGTGCTGTCTGGGCACTGGGATATTGTCAGGAGAGAGGTCACTCTGGCTCCCACTCCCTTCAGATCCACAGGAACAGGAAGAACCTGATTAGGGCACCGCCCACCCCCCCCACGCCCCCCCAAAAGAAAACAGTGCCGCAGAGAGAGGGTACTTCCTTCTTTAATAGTTAACTGAAGTTAACTGCGTTTAAACTCCATGAGTACACAATGGTAACAAGTCAACAGTTAACCTTTCTAACGTTACCAGTTTACAGTGTGTTTTTGCACATGACATTTTGAGTCTTTAACACACAGGTGTACCCAAAATACAGGTAAAGTGTAGAAGTCTCTCAGTCGTGTCCGATTCTTTCCAACCCCCTGAACTGTGGCTCGCCAGGCTCCTCTGTCCATGGGATTTCCCAGACAAGAGTATTGGAGTGGGTAGCCATTCCCTTCCCCAGGGGATCTTCCCGACTCAGGGAAGGAACCCAGATGTCCTGCATTGCAGGCAGATTCTTTACCATCTGAGACACCAGGGAAGGCCAAATACTGGTAAATGTCCATCTATGTAAACACATATTTCATGTTTCCTGTTCTCCCAGTGGAGGTCGAGGATGGTTATGCAACAAATGCATGGGATTTTTAATTCCTGAAGTCAAGATCTTCCAAAACAACAGGGCAATTTACAAGTCGCAGGCGCTGAGCGCCTGCTGGGAAGGACCAAGGGTAGATGGGGAAAGGAAGGACCCGTCTCCATATTCGTGCAGAATTCCCGAGGACCCCGCTGCAGGGGGGCGAGGGGCCGAGTCTGCAACCTCGACCTCGCAGTTTCCCCGTGGGAGGAGTCGGTAAGCGGGGACAAGAGATCGCGGCTGAGAGCCATCTCACCTGGTCCGTCTGCCTCCCGCGGTACCACTTATCCAGAGCTGGAGGCGCCCTGCGTCCCCGCCTGCGCGCTTCTACCCCTGTGCCCAGCTCCCCTCCAGCTCAGCATCCGCGCGGGATGGTGTGGGTGCTGGGCGCGCCCGGAGGGCCAGGGATAGTCCCGGAACCCCAGGACCGGGAAGGAAATGAGGGTGGGACCAGGAGGCGGCGGCAGAAGAAAAGTTGGTGGCGGAACGCGGGCAGCGGCGAGGGCCGGGGCGCAGTCATCGGAGACGCGACCGGGCTTGGGACGCATCAGAGTCCCTCACTCGCGCGAGTCAGCAGCGTTATGCGAATGCGGGACAGCGGGACGCACCCCGAGTGTGCGCCCCGGGGCTGCGCCGGTCGCTGAGCTGGATGCTGGCGAACCCGAAAAGGTGAGTGTGGAGCGCCTCTGTTCCCCTGTCCCCCGTCCCTGGAGTGGGCAAGTTCTCCAGGCTTTTGGGCGCAAGGGGCAAAGAGAACTTGAACTTCAGGTCCATCTCCGGGATCTAGCAAGGGCACTAATCCCACCTGGAGCACCTCGGCGGGGCACCCCCATCCCTGGAAGAGAGGGCGCTGCGTACCCGGTCTCCCCTACCCGAGACCACCTGCAGACAGGCTGCTGAGAGGTCACCCATGGGGATGACAAGGGGGCGACAAAGAGGATGCTGTACACAGTTTGTCCCGAACCCCAGTACTCTGAAGGACTGTAGAACTGAGAAGGGGGGCCCAGTTTTTTGCTCTTTCCCCGAACCCTGGGACTCCATCTGTCTCTTACCTAGATTGAACCACACGGGGACTGAGAATTCTAGGGGTGAGCTGGCCTCTGACCCCGTCTTTTCCCAGTCCTCTGGTCTCGAGAGCCGACTTTAGCCCTAGGGGGGACTCTCCATGAAGCTCCGGGGAGACCTCTGCTTGTCGGAGGCTTGGGATCATCCCCGCGGGCAACTCCCAGGGTCCTCGCCGGTCGGAAGGGTGCTTGTAAGGGTTGTGGGTCTCAGTGCGCTGGTGTCTGGGAACAGTGGGTGCATCTCCAGATTTACAGTGAGTTTACTACCTTTGCCGATTTTTATGATGTACTCGCGGCACCTGGGAGGAGCCAAGCACACCCGGATCAGAAAGGGAGGAGGCGGCTTCCACGCCTGGGAGCAGCGGGCCACGTACGCCCTCCGTGCCCGGCTCAGGGAGTAAAGAGTCTCACCCCCATCCTGCCTGAGGTTGCACTCACAGTGGCTCTTCAGGTGTGCTGGGATGCCTGAGCTTGGGGACGGGACGAGGTAAGAAAAATTATTTCCCTCGCAGGGTGTGGGGGTGTGCAGGTTCCTGGTGACACCTGTAACTTAAACTCCTTCAAAGCAGGGCGCAGGGTCTGTCTCCTCCTTTCAGCGCCCAAGGTTCTACCGCAGTCCTGATAGAAAGATACACATCACTAATGCTGAAGGTAAGCTCCAATACTTTGGCCACCTGATGCGAAGAACTGACTCATTGGAAAAGACCCTGATGCTGGGAAAGATTGAAGGCAGGAGGAAAAGGGGACGACAGAGGATGAGACGGTTGGATGGGCATCACCGACTCTTTGGACATGAGTTTGAGCAAGTTCTGGGAGCTGGTGATGGACAGGGGAGCCTGGTGTGTTGCAGTCCATGTGGTCACAAAGAGTCAGACACGACTGAGTGACTAGACTGAACTGAACTGATACAGAAAATAGATAACCAACAAGGACCAAAGGTATAGCATGGAATTATATTTAACATCTGGTAAAAACCTATCCTGAAAATGAAAATGTAATTGAGCAGGACCTTGTGAAACAGGAGGGGAAGGGTACTGGACTTCCCTCATATCCTCTGCTTTAGCTCTCCTCTGAAGTACCTAGATAATAGTATTTGATGCACATTTCCTGAGTTGTTTTGTAGATGTGAACACCCTCACTCCCCACCCCCCCACCCTGCACTAAATGGAATAGTTAACTATTTGATGACCCTGAGCACATAGCCTCAGGCTTCCTGGAGCCTAAGGAGTGATAATGCTAACCCCTGAGACCCCACCCTTTCCCCTCATCATTAGACAATTGGAGAATTGTGCACAAGCTGATCACAGACCCTGCAACACCCCCACCCCTCTCTTCAGTTCACTTCAGTCCAGTCACTTAGTTGTATCCGACTCTTTGCAACCCCATGGACTGCAGCACGCCAAGCCTCCCTGTCCATGACCAACTCCCGGAGTCGACCCAAACCCATGTCCATTGAGTCGGTGATGCCACCCAACCATCTCATCCTCTGTGGTCCCCTTCTTCTCCTGTCCCCAATCCTTCCCAGCATTAGGGTCTTTTCCAATGAGTCAACTCTTCGCATGAGGTGGCCAAAGTATTGGAGTTTCAGCTTCAACATCAGACCTTCCAATGAACACCCAGGATTGATCTCCTTTAGGATGGACCAATTGGATCTCCCTGCAGTCCAAGGGACTCTCACACAGTCCAAGGGACTCTCTAGTGGGAATCTGCTCTATAGCACAGGGAGCTCACCTCTATGCTCTGTGATGACCTAGATAGGTGAGATGCGGGAAGTGTGGGAGGCAGGTCCAAGAGGGAGGGGATATATATATAGATATATATAGATGTATAGATGGATCTCTCTCTCTCTCTCTACACACACACACACACACACACACACAGCTTCTCAGGCGGTGCTGGTGGTAAAGAACCCTCCTGCCAATGCAGTAGATGTAAGAGACTTGGGTTTGATCCCTGAATCAGGAAGATCCCCTGGAGGAGGACATGGAAATCCACTCCAGTATTCTTGCTGGGAGAATCCCATGGATAGAGGAGCCTGGTGGGCTACAGTTCATACGGTCACAGAGTTGAACATGACTGACATGAATTAGCATGCATGCATAGCTGATTCACTTCACTGTACAGCAGAAACTAACACAACATTGTAAAGCAACCACATCCAATTAAGAGAAAAAGAACTTGTAGAAAGAAGGCTCCTTTTCAAAGTAGTCTGGCTGAAGATTGATCAAGGAAGGCATTTTTGCCAGTACTAAAATGAAAAAATCTGGAGCCAGGCCATATCAGAAACCCCTTTGCTTGTTTTCCCAACCTCATGGGTTTAAGTTCTCAAGAACCAATATGTTTTCAGCTAGTTTGGTGACAGCAGTACTGTTGTGGTGTAGGAAAGCATGCCGGACATAAGCCAGGAGAACAATTAGAAAAGTATTAACAGATGATTTAATATAAATGAGAATATTACAAGTTGTAAGCTTGACATGCCTCTATTAAGCATTATTAAGGCAGAAATTGTACTGCATATAATGCCACAATCTATTTTACTGAAAAGATATATGTATAGACTCTAGATGTGCCAGTGTAATTAACAGCATTCTTCCAGTGAATCTTAAAGCATCCAATTTACTCAGATTGCACTTTGCAACTCACTGCACTTACTAATCAGCTTGTCAAGCATAATAGCCATTTGGGGCTAGATGTATTTAATCCTATGTGAATACGCTTATCAGGAATGTCTTAGAAAGACAATGTATGACTTCCTGGCGAAGAAATGGTTGCAATTAGCTGGTAATCATGCAATATCTTGTTACTCTAGTTTTAAAAATTTACCAGGCTAATTCAGTGGTAGAGGAATTCAGAAGTTACAGCAGAAAGTTCAAAGTGTGATTATACTGGGGATCAGAGCATTCTTGGAGGTATTTGTTCAAGACTTAGCTGTAGAGTTCAATTCTGAAATCTCTGAGTTCATCTGTGCCGAGAAAGCATTTGCTCTGACACCTGACTCAATGGATTGTGGATCATATAGCTAATATAGTACCCAAAGTCCTGGGAAGAACTGATTGCTGTTATATTCATTACAGGGCCCTGTTATTCATGGGCCTCTGGCTGTATCTGGGGACTGGACTCCTTCTGCATGAGCAAAATCACATGTGTTCAGAGTGGAATGAGCATTTAGCATCTTAGGTTACGACTTCTTTTTTCTCTTCATTTATTAAGGGGATATCAGTTATAACAATGCTTTTGAATAGGAGCAGAATGTCTAGTGCACCTGATCTCCTGACACAGAGCAATCAACTCCTTCTGCAGGATCAGGATGGTGAGCTTAGAAATTCACAGGACCAGTGACCCAGCCTGGATCCTACAGGATGAAAGGTAGGTGAACCAATTGTCATGTCTTTTTCATCAGATAATATTTGTGAGCATACATCCTTGCTTTTAAAAGCATGTGTCCGGACTTCCCTGGTGGTCCAGTGGTTAAGATTCTGCCTTCCAATGCAGGGGACATGGGTTCCATCCCTGGTTGTGGAATTAAGATCCCACAAATCTCAGGGCAGCTAAGCCCAAGTGCCACAACTACTGAGCACATGCACTCTGGAGCCTTCCCACCACAATGAAGATTCTGGAAGATCCTGCATGCCACAACTAAGACCTGATGCAGCCAAAGCTAAATAAACATTAAAAAATGAAATCATGTGTCACAACCATAATTTTTTGCATTTTTATTGTTAAAAGGAAGATTACCTTTGTTACATTTCACTCTTTCCCAAGTAGATGATGTAAGTTGTGTAAATAGGAAAAACACAGTCCAGTAGCATTTCATTTACTCCATCATCATGAATGGTCTTTGGAAATCATACAGCTCTTCAGTCTAAACCTTTTTCATTTGTAGATATTACTAAACTGGCTCCCATAGAGAACCTATTGTGTATGGCCTTCATCTCCATGTACATCAAGACAAAGGTCTACAATTATTGAAGACAGTTTCATTGAAAGGTATTTGGGACACAGGGTGGACACAGCAGTTTCATAAGTCAAGAAACCAGCCCCCTTGGATATCATCTTTGCTCTGAGAATCTCCTAGCTTCTCAGGGACTGGAAAAGTCTGAAATGCAAGTACAGTTAAAGAGCCTTGTTGGGAGATGACAAGCAAAGTATGGAGGGGGTTCCAGCATTTGTCTTGTGTTTCTGTTTCATTGGCCTGGTTGGAACCAAATTTCTCCCCCTGAGCATGGTTAAAGCTCCATATACAACACGGCTCAGAAGCCACACCTGAGAACAGAGGTTCTGGAACCTGGAACCTGAGGTACTAATGGGTCACAAGAATGATAAAGCCACCCACGGGATTGCCTGATGCTCAATACCTTTCATTGCTTTTAGAAAGTGTTCAGAGGTGTTCTGTCTTGCCCTGCCTGGCTGAGATGAAGAATGAGGTCACAAATCTAAATTATCATAAGAGAATCAGTATGAGTATTTACTGCACATTCAGATACGGTTAATAGTGTCCCCTCTCCCTGCCCATTTATATCCATCCAGAAAACCCAATGTGTCTTTGTTTGGAAATAAGATCTATGCTGATGTCATTAAGATCTATGCTGATGTCATTACTTCAAGATCTTGAGATGCAATTGTCCTGGATTTAGGGAAGTTCTGAAATCCGATAACTGATGTCCTTACAGGAAGAGGTGAGAGTGCTTAGAGACACACAGAGAGGAGACGGTCATGTGACCTGTTGTTGTTGTTCAGTTGCTAAGTTGTGTCTGACTCTTTGCAACTCCATGGACTGCAGCACCGAGGGCTTCCCTGTCCTTCGCTTTCTCCCAGGGTTAGCTTGAACTCATGTCCATTGAGTTGGTAATGCCATCCAGCTATCTCATCCTCTGTCACCCCCTTCTCTTCTTGCCTTCAATCTTTCCCAGCATCAGGCTCTTTTCCAATAAGTTGGCTCTTCGCATCAGGTGGCTAAAGGATTGGAGCTTCACCTTCAGCATCAGTCCTTCCAATGAATATTCAGGGTTAATTTCCTTTAGGATGGACTGGTTTGATCTCTTTGCAGTCCGAGGAACTCTCAAGACTCTTCTTCAGCACCACAATTAGAAAGCATCAATTCTTTGGTGCTCAGCCTTCTTTATGGTCCAATTCTCACATCCATAAATAACTACTGGAAAAACCATAGCTCTGACTATATGGACCTTGGTCAGCAAAGTGATGTCTATGCTTTTTAATATGCTGTCTATGTTTGTCATAGCTTATCTTCCAAGGAGCAAGTGTCTTAATTTCATGGCTGCCCAAGAAAATAAAATCTGTTACTGTTTCCACTTTTTCCTCATCTATTTGCCATGAAGTGATGGGACTGGAGTTTGAGGAGGCAAAGATTGGAAGGATGCTGCCATAAGCCAAGGATGCCTGGGACCACCAGAAGCAGGAAGAGGCAGGAAGGATTCTTCCCTGGAGAGCATAGTCTTGCTGCTTCTTTGATTTGGGAGTCCTGGCCTCCAAGTTCTCCAGACTTGGCTTCTCTTTAATGAGTTCTTGGTACAAAATCATCTCCTTACATCTCCTTAGAGATGCTGTCCCCAGCCTGCTAAAATAGCTCTTCTACCCTCCTCATTCATCACTCTACTCAATTTATTAGACTATTCCATTTTCTGCAGAATTATAACTATTTTAAGTTTGTGTCTCCATTTGCTCCTGGTGTGTGTGTCTTCATTCAAGATGCAAAATCAGTTAGAGGAGGAACTTGTCTGTTTCCCCCCCCCCACTATATCCTCAGCACCTCCAACAATGTATCTTGTTAATATTTGTTGAATGAGTGAGTGAGTGAATGAATGAGTGAATCTTATGCATTAACACAAGCTTCCAAGGATATCTAATTCTTCGTGACTGAGGGAAGATGTCCCCAGCAGCAGGATCTGGATTTTGGTTTTGGTGACTCCACAGCACAGCAGGGACAGAACTTGGTAAGAGGCAGCAATGAATGGTTGTGGATTTTAGGGCAGAATGATGCTGTCCTGTGTTTTTCCCCTTGGAGTCCTCCTGCAGTTTCTCTGGAAGATGCCTCTGCTTTGGACAAAAACACATGCCATCTCCTTAAGCCAAACTCCCACAAACGAATCCTAACTAGTGGAAGATTTTTTCCTGCTTCACTTGTAGTCTCTATTCACTGTGGGTCCTGAAGTCCTCCAATGTGGCTGAAGGGGAAGAGCATCATGGGCAGTTATGAACTCTCAATGGGCAGTTATGAACACCCAGAAGACATGCGGAAAATGTGAGCTTACACGCAGGGCCATGGGACCAGGACCTAAGGGACAACCTCGGGCTCTCAGCACAACCAAGTTCTAATGGTGCCTCAACCTTTGACAAACTGAGGGATCTTGCCTCGAAACTTCCCTTCTCTGGGTGCATTTTCATGTAGGCATTCTTTTAACCAGTGTTTACTGAGCACTTACTACATACCAGGAAGCATTCTAGGTGTGAGGGTTTTAAAGAGGAACAAAACAAAGTCCCTGGAGGTCATATTCTTTTAGGGCCAGTGAGCCATAAAGAAGTGAATAAATAGAAAATATGGCTCTCATAGTGACAAGAGCTCTGAATTAGTGCAGAGAAAAAAGGCTGGAGAGGGAAGGGGTAAGATTTACTATTGTATATAAGGGGGCAGCTAAGACCTCTCTGACGAGTAAGCACTCCTATAGAGGCTGGAAATAATAGATAGATGTTATTTAAAATATACATTTAAAAATAATGTCCCTTTTTAAAATAAGTTACTCTATGGGAGTTACTATTTGCATATAATATGTTTTTTGCTTTAGCTTCCTCATTTTAAATTTTGTTGTTGATGTATAGTTTATTTTGAATATTGTGTTAGTTTCAGGTATAGAACGTAGTGATTCAGTTATTAATTCAGATTATATTCCATTATAGGTTATTATAAGTTATTGTTTATAGATACTGTGCTATAGAGCAACTTTTTGCTATTCATGTATTTTATGTATAGTAGTTTGTATCTCATAGTCCCATACTCCTAATTTATCCCTTCCTCCACCACTTTCACCTTTAGTAACCATAAGTTTGTTTTCTACGTCTGTGTGGGGATGTTTAACTTATGTCTATGAATATATTTCTGTTTTGTAAATAAGTTCATTTGTATCATTTTTTAGATTCCAAATATAAGTGATATCATATATTATTTCTCTTTCTGACTTACTTCACTCAGTATGAAATCTCTAGGTCCATCCATGCTGCAGTGAATGGAATTATTTCATTATTTTTTATGGGTGAGTGAGTAATATTCCATTCCATACACATGGACATCACCAGATGGCCAACACTAAAATCAGATTGATTATATTCTTTTCAGCCAAAGATGGAGAAGCTCTATAGAGTCGGCAAAAACAAGACCAGGAGCTGACTGTGGCTCAGATCATGAACTCCTTATTGCCAAATTCAGACTTAAATTGAAGAAAGTGGGGAAAACCACTCAACCATTCGGGTATAACCTAAATCAAACGCTATGATTATACAGTGGAAGTGACAAATAGATTTAAGGGACTAGATCTGATAGAGTGCCTGATGAACTATGGACAGAGGTTCATGACATTGTACAGGAGATAGGGATCGAGACCATCCCCAGGAAAAAGAAATGCAAAAAAGCAAAATGGCTGTCAGAGGAGGCCTTACAAATAGCTGTGAATAGAAGAGAAGTGAAAAGCAAAGGAGAAAAGGAAAGATATACCCATTTAAATGCAGAGTTCCAAAGAATAGCAAGGAGAGATAAGAAAGCCTTTCTCAGTGATCAATGCAAAGAAATAGAGGAAAACAATAGAATGGGAAAGACTAGAGATCTCTTCAAGAAAATTAGAGATACCAAAGGAACATTTCATGCAAAGATGGGAACAATAAAGGACAGAAATGGTATGGACATAACAGAAGTAGAAGATATTAAGAAGAGGGGGCAAGAATACACAGAAGAACTTTACGAAAAAGATCTTCATGACCCAGTTAATCATGATGGTGTGATCACTCACCTAGAGCCAGACATCCTGGAACGTGAAGTCAAGTGGGCCTTAGGAAGCATCACTATGAACAAAGCTAGTAGAGGTGATGGAATTCCAGTAGAGCTATTTCAAATCCTCAAAGATGATGCTGTGAAAACGTTGCACTCAACATGTCAGCAAATTTGGAAAACTCAGCAGTGGCCACAGGACTGGAAAAATTCAGTTTTCATTCTAATCCCAAAGAAAGGCAATGCCAAAGAATGCTCAAACTACTGCACAATTGCACTCATCTCACACGCTAGTAAAGTAATGCTCAAAATTCTCCAAGCCAGGCTTCAGCAATATGTGAACCATGAACTTCCAGATGTTCAAGCTGGTTTTGGAAAAGGCAGAGAAACCAGAGATCAAATTGCCAACATCCGATGGATCATCGAAAAAGCAAGAGAGTTCCAGAAAAAAACATCTATTTCTGCTTTATTGACTATGCCAAAGCCTTTGACTGTATGGATCACAATAAACTGTGGAAAATTATGAAAGATGGGAATACCAGACCACCTGACCTATCTCTTGAAAAACCTGTATGCAGGTCAGGAAGCAACAGTTAGAACTGGACATGGAACAACAGACTGATTCCAAATAGGAAAAGGAGTCCATCAAGGCTGTATATTGTCACCCTGCTTATTTAACTTATATGCAGAGTACATCATGAGGGCTGGGGGAAGCACAAGCTGGAATCAAGATTGCCAGGAGAAATATCAGTAACCTCAGATATGCAGATGACACCACCCTTATGGCAGAAAGTGAAGAGGAACTAAAGAGCCTCTTGATGAAAGTGAAAGAAGAGAGTGAAAAGTTGGCTTAAAGCTCAACATTCAGAAAACCAAGATCATGGCATCTGGTCCCATCACTTCACGGCAAATAGATGGACAAACAGTGGAAACAGTGAGAGACTTTATTTTTTTGGGGCCCCCAAAATCACTGCAGATGGTGATTGCAGCCATGAAATTAAAAGACACTTACTCCTTGGAAGGAAGTTTATGACCAACCTAGACAGCATATTAAAAAGCAGAGACATTACTTTGCTGACAAAGGTCCATCTCGTCAAGGCTATGGTTTTTCCAGTGGTCATGTATGGATGTGAGAGTTGGACTATAAAGAAAGCTGAGTGCCAAAGAATGGGTGCTTTTGAACTGTGGTGTTTGAGAAGACTCTTGAGAGTCCCTTGGACTGCAAGGAGATCCAACCAGTCCATCCTAGAGGAGATCAGTCCTGGGTGTTCATTGGAAGGACTGATGTTGAAGCTGAAACTCCAATACTTTGGCCACCTGATGCGAAGAGCTGACTCATTGGAAAAGACCCTGATGCTGGGAAGGATTGGGGGCAGGAGGAGAGGGGATGACAGAGGATTAGGTGGTTGGATGGCATCACCAACTCAATGGACATGGGTTTGGGTGGGCTCTGGGAGTTTGTGTTGGACAGGGACGCCTGGTGTGCTGCAGCTCATGGGGTAGCAAAGAGTTGGATACGACTGAGTGACTGAACTGAACTGAATATTCCATTGTATATGTGTACATCTTCTTAAGCCAATCATCTGTTGAGGGCCACTTGGGTTGTTTTCATGTCTTGGTACAAAGATCTGTTTTCTGATGAATTTCTCTAGCAGTGTAAACAGTTCCATCTCATTTTCTCACCTACTACAAAGTATTATCTAGTTGTACCAACATGTATTCAGATTTCTTCTGTTCCTAATCATTCAGATTGCTTCTGTTTTCAGTTTTTTTGTTTTTTGGGTTTTTTTTGCTACTACAATGCAGTCTTGTTAAGCCCTATCTGGTACTGGTAGAACATTTGCTGAAGGGAGGTGTTTTAAGTACTGGGGCTGGAAGGATTCTCAGGTCTACTTGGGGTTCAACAGGAAAAGAATTATATGATTGATTAGCAATCCTGATCTCAGCCACAGGAAGTGGACAATGATGCTTTTAGTACCAAGTGTCTGCCGTGATGTTTCTGCATCTCGATTTCCAGTGAGAATGAACTTTCAGAGTCATGACTCCAAACGCACCTGGTGATCATCAACAACTCCCCAAAACATCTTACCTTTAGTAGTGTGACTGGATTTTGTGTGCTAAACAGTGAGTTTTTATATATTTGGGATTTGTTTCAGTTTAACCCTTACTCCATACGACCACTGAGAGACTTACTGCATCTCTCTTTGCTCCAAAGCAAGGTGGTCAGTGATTTTCTGAGTCTGTCTATCATCTAGCAGTCAGTCTGCTGTTTGGCAGAGGGTTTCCAGAATAAACTTCAAGCAGATGGTGCTTTTATGTTCTCCTATAAACCAGAATGAGCGAGGTGTTCTGCAAACAGCTGCTATTTCAGTTATATAAAAATGATTTCACAGCTGAGAAGAGAAATTGTAAAATGTCAAGGAGAATGGATGTCCACTGGGTACACCAAGCAAATGATCAGAAATAACCAACTTTGTCTGGCCAAATTAAACACTGTGTACTTTCTAAATGTTCTGTTATGCCGATTTCTCCAGAGTGGGAGGCCACACTTGAAATGTTCCAATGGAATTCAACTCCCTACGGCTAAGTATTGCTGCAGTATTTGAGCCCTAATGATTATGCTCAGTAAACCTATTATGTCGATGTGCACATAATAAGGTTTAGATGTTTTGTCATTTCCTAGCACACATCAAAATATAAAAGCATAAAAGGGTTTTCCTGGAGAGTGAACTAGATTCCGCAAAGTGGAGAAGACAGACAAAAACCTTGAAGGTGGGGGTCGTATTTATCTGTCTATATTCAGACAATGTACGAATATGTATTGCTACTTTCTAACATGTATTTTCTCAAAGATTCTTGCCTGGAGAATCCCCATGGACAGAGGATCCTGGCAGGCTATAGTCCATAGGGTCACAAAGAGCTGGACATGACTGAGTAACTAAGGAAAAAAAAATGTATTTTCTCAAGGTAGAAGAGGGAAAAATAAAGCCAGTTTCACAAGTTCAGGAAAGAAATTTGTTGTTGTCAGTCTGTTTCAGTCAGTGATAGATTCTTGGTATTTCTATGGCAGGAATGTGATGTGATATATCTTTAAAGCTTCCACTGATATATTAATATTTATGGGGAACTATATTCAATATCCTGAGATAAACCATAGTGGAAAAGAATGTAAAAAAGAATTGCCCTCATTCTTCCCAGCGTCAGGGTCTTTTCCAATGAGTCGACTCTTTGCATCAGGTGGCCAAAGCTTCAGATTCAGCATCTGTCCTTCGAATGAATATTCAGGGATGATTTCCTTTAGGGTTTAATGGTTTGATCTCCTTGCTGTCCAAGGGACTCTCAACAGTCTTCTCCAGCACCACAGTTCGAAAGCACAAATTTTTCAGCACTCAACCTTCTTTATGGTCCAACTCTCACATCTGTACACGAGTAATGGAAAAACCATAGCTTTGATTATATGGACCTTATACTTTGCTGTACAGCAGAAACTAACACAACATTGTAAATCGACTATATTTCAATAATCAATATTTATGATATGTCCAAAAGTCAGCTATCAGTGGCATATCTGTTCATCATTTATCTTTGTTAATAAAGTTTTATTGACATAGCCATACCCATTTATTTCTATGCTACTTTTGCACCACAACACAGAGTAGTTGGGATAGAGGTCTGAATTATTTTCTACCTGGCTAATTACAGAGAAAAGTTTGCTGACCTCTGATACTTTCTACTCGGCTGCCTAGATGCAACCCCAGCTTTCCATGTACAAGCTCCATGACCTCAGGGAATCTACACAAGCTCTGGAGTCTTGGTTTAATTGTTTTAATTTTGAGTCAGTCTGTGAGAAGCAGGACCATCCCTTGGGCAGACTCCTGTGTTCCCCACCTGCCTCTTGTTTGTAGAAAATCTTTAGCCTTCTAGGCCTTCTCCAGATTCCAAAGAACATATGTTATGAGAGAAGTGAGAAAATGCAGAAACAAGGGGAAACAGTCAAGCAAGACAAGGTCATAATAATTTAGCCATAAAACAAAGTCGAGGACCTTTAGTTCCTCCTCAAGGACTATAGATAATATCCTGAGCCATATAGAGGGGTTTTGCAGATACTACATTCCGCTCCCCTCCCCCATAGATGTTAACTACATGCTTCCCACCAGCAGCTAGACTCCAGACCAGTTGGAACCAGAAAGCTAATAATATCGACTCTTGATTACTTCACCCCCAACCAATCAGAAGAATGTCATGAGCTGATCAGGTACCCTGCAACCCTCTCCCTCACCCAATCTTTAAAAACCTTTCGTAGGTAAACAAAAAGGACCTACTGTATAACAAGTGTACTATATTCAATATCTTGTGATAACCTATAATGGAAAAGAGTCCAAAACATATATATATATATTATATATAACTGAATTACTTTGCTGTATACCCGAAACACTGCAAATCAACTCTACTTCAATTTTTAAACTAGCAATAAAAAAACCTCTTCCCTGAAAGCAGTGGGGGAGTTTTGGTTTTTTGAGCACGAGCTGCCTGTTCTTGCTTGGCCTCATGTTGGACACCCTCCAGTCATCACTGTACTTTCCTTCACCACAAACCCATGACAGTAGATTCGCTTTACTGTGTGTGGGGAAGTGGGTCCAAGTTTGGCTTGGTAACAATTTTGCAAATTATCCAGGTGACAGTTTTAGCTGTGCTTGCTTCATCCCATTTCTAGCCTTGCGGATGGATGGGGGCTTCTGCATTTTTCATTGGTGGTACTAGCACTTTTATTAACATGCTTTCTTGTAAAAGATTCTAAATAGCATAGCAAAATGAGACCAAAAATTCCCTCAAATTACAACACCCTAAAATCACCATTAATAGTATTAGCAAGTTATCACTTCTATCATTTAAACCCACATGGCTGCAAGGAGATAGATAAAAATGCACAGAGGGAAGGATAAATCACTATATAAAAAAAACTATATTCTGCATGCTTTTGATAAATAATGCTGAATTTGTTCTTGCTTGTATCTAACAGAAGACAAAGTATCCAACATGAATTGCTAGACTTCAAGTAAAAGTTAGTTTGACCTCAGAAATATTGGTGTTGAAAACATTCTGGTAAGATTGAGGGGAAAAATGTTCGGGTAAAGTTAATGTTTACAGCCATCATTTAAAGTGTTGATCCTGTTATTGGTTTAAATGTCTTGACCTCATTGTCGCTAATAAGCTGAGTCTCATTTTTAGAAGGTGAAGGGGTGACCAGCTTCTTATTTCTTCCCTCTATTACTAATCATTATGATATGCTTGCATGTGTGCATGCTCAGCCATGTCCGATTCTTTGCGACCCCATGGACCACACTGCCAGGCTCCTCTGTCCATGGGATTACTGGAGTGGCTTGGCCAATTTCTCCTCCAGGGAAATCTTCCTGATCCAGGATAGAACCCACATCTCCTATGGCTCCTGCATTGGATTCTTTACCACTGAGCCATTATGACCTGCAGTACTCGTTAAAGTTTGTAACATTTACTTTCCATAGTGCATTTCCAGTCCCTGCATTTCTGAATCTTAGTTTCCTATGAAGATTATCCTGCTTCTTCCATCCCTGACTTTGGATTCATCTGCTTTCCACCTTCCAGGGGAGTTTTAAGTGTTTTCTTTATCTGTTGTGACTCCTCAGCCAACCTCCTTCAATTAACTTACAGAGAGAGATTACATCATTTCATGCTTTCACCATTTTTATGTGGCAAAAAGGAGATCAAACTGTAAACACATTGTCTTGGGTTGGAAATCTCGAAAAGCTTTTTCAAAAGATACTATGTAGTTATAAGGGATTCCTATTCAATAATCTGTTTAATAACCACTGACTGGTGTCCTGTGTGCCAGGCTGTGCCTAGTACCATGTTTATTACTCTGTTGTTGGCATCCACGAGCTCACCGAGAAGTGTTTCCTGCCCATTAACAGGCTTATCCTTCCTTCTGGTGGAAATTTCTCTAACGAGAAATGAAGGATTATCTCATAATTGAAGTCTGAGCCTGAAACACTGATGCCCCCAGGGCAAGTAACTGCCTTCAATTATTCAGAATTTATTCACTGCTGTAGAAGTTCTGCGTTCTTTCCAAAAGGCAGAAAGAAGGAAGGATGAGGGATATTTAGAAAAAGAAGAAGAAAACCATGTATTGTGTGAACCTCAGGGCTGATTTCCTAATCTTTTCAATCTCCCCAGAAACTTATCTGCTTCTGAAAAATATTTACCTTTAGCAGGTGAGTCACCATTTATAGACGATGATTATATAACTCTGTTCCCACTGGTGGTTGCCGGGGAGGGGGGTGCGGGGGGACCGTTTGGGGGAAGGGAGGGGAGGGAGGTTGGGGTTAGCAGATGTAAGCTTTTATGTATAGACAAGGTCCTACTGTAGAGCACAAAGAACTACATTCAATAGTGATAAACCATAATGGAAGAGAATATAAAAAGAGAAATATATATTATATATATATTTATATACATATATATTTATACACATAACTGAATCACTTTGCTCTACAGAGGTAATTAACACAACATTGTAAATCAACTATACTTCAATCAAAAAATAATAAAATTCTATTATCTTTCCAGGGGAGGGAAGCTTGGAGAGAGAGGCAGTAACTCAGCACAATGAAACCTAATGGAACAGAACACAGCCTAATTCCAGGGAGACCTGTGCAGCCACTCTGAAACTTTATGACCACATCTGACTTCTCCTGTGGGTGTTCCTTATAAGGCTGCTCCAAATTCCCCAACGAGAGGCAATCACATAAAACCAGGCTGGGTTCTGCAGGTTGATGAGTTGGGTCTGGTTAGCAGAGACCTGCGTCTCCTGTTTGCCTGGTCTGGTGCCTGCTGGGGACATGAGGGGTGGGGTGCTCAGAACTTTGACCCACAAGGTGTTTGGATCTTCATCCATCTTTGCTTCAAGGTAGTGACTGCACAGTGTAATGAGACATCAGAGTTAAAATGCATCATTTCCTAAGGAAAATGACATACATCTGATTTTCTTATGGCGTAAAGAAACAGGGAAACTCAGTTAGTCAAGCACATGGGCTGGCTAGTTCCTCCAGATCACTACTGTTTCATTTTGCCTTCTGTGTTAAGAGTGCCATAGGTCAGGATTGAAAATAGCATTTCTCCAGGCAACCAGGCTTGTAATCTCAGTGAAGGAGAAAGGTGAGTATGAGCGACACTAGGAAGTAAGGAGGCAGAGACCTGGAGAACACGTCCACTTGTTCCCATGTTTGACTCAGCATTGCTGGTTCTTCCAAGTGTTTTCAAATCAAAGTGTTAGTCACTCAGTCGGGTTCAACTCTTTACGACCCCATAGACTGCATCCCACCAGTCTACTCTGTCCATGGAATTCTCCAGGCAAGAATACTGGAATGGGTTGCCATTCTCTTCTTCAGGGGATCTTCCTGACCCAGGAATCGAACTCAGGTCTCCTGCAGTGCAGGCAGATTCTTTACTGTCTGAGCCACAAGGGAAGCCCCTGATCCTGAACTCCCTAACCCTTCCCTCATCTTCCCCACCCCTCACCCCCTCAACCATAAGTTCCTTCTCTAAGTCTGGGTCTGTTTCTGTTTTGTAAATAAGCTCATTTGTCTTTTGTTCACACTGCTATATTTAACGGAGAAGGCAATGGCACCCGACTCCAGCACTCTTGCCTGGAAAATCCCATGGACGGAGGAGCCTGGCAGGCTGCAGTCCATGGGGTCGCTGGGAGTCGGACACGACTGAGCGACTTCACTTTCACTTTTCCCATTCATGCACTGGAGAAGGCAATGGCAACCCACTCCAGTGTTCTTGCCCGGAGAATCCCAGGGATGGCGGAGCCTGGTGGGCTGCCGTCTATGGGGTCGCACAGAGTCGGACATGACTGAAGCGACTTAGCAGCAGCAGCAGCTATATTTAAAATGTATAACCAGCAAGGACCTACTCTATAGCACAAAAGAACTCTGCTCAGTGTTATGTGGCAGCCTGGCTAGGAGGGGAATCTAGGGGAAAATGGATACATGTATATGTATGGCTGAGTCCCTTTGCTGCCTGTCTGAAAACACCACTACATTGTTAATTGGCTATATTCCAATATAAAATTAAAAGTTTTTTTTAAAGCTGAAACCCATTGTTGTTTTGAACGTCAAATGCTCCCCTTATTAAAAGCGACTCAGCTAACAACCAAACAAATTCATGTGTG
The DNA here is from genome assembly GCA_024291935.2 of Okapia johnstoni. Lineage (NCBI taxonomy): Eukaryota > Metazoa > Chordata > Mammalia > Artiodactyla > Giraffidae > Okapia > Okapia johnstoni. The sequence goes on from CM044310.1 coordinate 22,010,837, forward strand.
GCCAGTTTTGCAACTGTAAGTGTAATTAGTCATCAAAGTTTTCTGGGATCAGTAACTTTTAATTTTTTTTCCTTTTCTGTACCGTGCACATCATCCATCCATCATGATGCTTGGTGTGAGGGACTATTTTGATATCACCGTGTTTTTCTGGCAAAGCCCTTGAAGCCCTGGCTTCATCGCCCTGCTAAGTTATTTGCAGAGTCACATACTCTACAAATTCAGCCCAAGGATGGCTGAAACAGTGAGGTCCTCAACTGCATTAGATTTGTTTGTTTGTTTGTTTGTTTAATCTATACCACATTTACCAGACCTGAGTTGTTTAAAACAATGTGATTATATCATTTTTGCTGTTTTGCAGGTCAAAAGTTTGAAAATGGGTCTTACCAGGCTGAAACCAAGGTGTCAGCGGAGTCATGTTTCTGAAGCTTCTAGGGGAACATCTGTTTCCCTTTCGTTCAGGTGGTTTCAAATTCAGCTCCAGTAGGTTGTAGCACAGGCTTCTTTTATGCTTAACGGGAGGGGGTGTGGTTGGTTGTTGCAAATTTCTTGGTGCAAGAATCTTTTGCTCTTGCAGCTGTCTATGTAGGTCAGGTCAAGACAGATGTTCCTGGATAAATTAGGAGTTTGGGATTAACATATACACATTACTATATGTAAAATAGATAAACACGAACCTACTGTATAGCAAGGGAACTCTACTCAATACTCTTTAAATTCCTATATCAGAAAAGAATCTGAAAAGGAATGGATATATCTATATATGTAACTGAGTCACTTTGCTGTACACCTGAAACTAACACAACATTGTAAATCAAGTATCAGTTCAATTCAGTTGCTCAGTCATGTTTGACTCTTTGCGACCCCATGAACCACAGCATGCCAGGCCTCCCTGTCCATCACCAACTCCTGGAGTTTACCCAAACTCATGTCCATTGAGTCGGTGATGTCATCCAACCGTCTATCTCATCCTTTGTCATCCCCTTCTCCTCCTGCCCTCAATCTTTCCCAGCATCAGGGTCTTTTCAAATGAGTCATCTCTTCCCATCAGGTGGCCAAAGTATTGGATTCTCAGCTTCAACATCAGTCCTTCCAATGAACACCCAGGACTGATCTCCTTTAGGATGGACTGGTTGGATCTCCTTGCAGTCCAAGGGACTCTCAAGAGTCTTCTCCAACACCACAGTTCAAAAGCATCAATTCTTCGGTGCTCAGCTTTCTTTATAGTCCAACTCTCACATCCACACATGACTACTGGTAAAACCATAGCCTTGACTAGACAGACCTTTGTTGACAAAGTAATGTCTCTGCTTTTTAATATGCTATCTAGGTTGGTCATAACTTTCCTTCCAAGGAGTAAGCGTCTTAATTTCATGGCTGCAATCACCATCTGCAGTGATTTTGGAGCCCCCCAAAATAAAGTCAGCCACTATTTCCACTGTTTCTCCATCTATTTCCCATGAAGTGATGGGACCGGATGCCGTGACCTTAGTTTTCTGAATGTTGAGCTTTAAGCCAACTTCTTCACTCTCCTCTTTCACTTTCATCAAAAGGGTCTTTAGTTCCTCTTCACTTTCTGCCATAAGGGTGGTGTCATCTGCATATCTGAGGTTATTGATATTTCTCCTGGCAATCTTGATTCCAACTTGTGCCTCATCCAGCCCGGCATTTCACATGATATACTCTATAAGTTTAATAAGCAGGGTGACAATATACAGCCTTGACGTACTCCATTTCCTATTTTGAACCAATCTGTTGTTACATATCCAGTTCTAACTGTTGCTTCGTGACCTGCATACAGGTTTCTCAAAAGGCAGGTTCAGAATTTTCCACAGTTTATTGTGATCCACACAGTCAAAGGCTTTGGCATAGTCAATAAAGCAGAAATAGATGTTTTTCTGGAACTCTCTTGCTTTTTCAATGATCCAGCAGATGTTGGCAATTTGATCTCTGGTTCCTCTGCCTTTTCTAAAACCAGAGGAGTTACCCCACGTCCAAGGTAAGAGAAATCCAAGTAATACGGTAGGCACTGAGAGGGGGCATCAGAGGGCAGACAGACTGAAACCACAATCACAGACAACTAGCCAATCTGAGCACATGGACACAGCCTTGTCTAACTCAGGGAAACTAAGCCATGCCGTGAAGGGCCACCCAAGACGGATGGGTCATGGTGGAGAGGTCTGACAGAATGTGGTCCACTGGAGAAGGGAATGGCAAACCACTTCAGTATTCTTGCCTTGAGACCCCCATTAACAGTATGAAATCAACTATGCTGCTGCTGCTAAGTCACTTCAGTCATGTCCAACTCTGTGCGACCCCATATACGGCAGCCCACCAGGCTCCCCCGTCCCTGGGATTCTCCAGGCAAGAGTACTAGAGTGGGTTGCCATTGCCTTCTCTGGAAATCAACTATATTCCAAGATAAAATAAAATTAAGAAATAAGAAAATAAATATTTTCTATTTAAGAAAATAAGAGAGATGTTTTTGCAAACCTCCAACAAAGAACAATGTTATTCTCTGTTCTGCAACTTTTAATCTCTATATGAATGGAAAAGGGCTATGCCTTTAAAGGTCAGAGCCTTAAGAATGGGCTATCCTGTGTATTTCAGGCTATAGGCAATATTCCTAACTTGCAGCAAAAGCAATACAATACAAAGGTTAAAGTAAAAGAAATAGATCCAACATGGAGCCAGATTTGTTTTTCCCTATTACAAGATCATTTCTCAAGGGGAGACTTGACCACTAACTCAGGTCTCTCTGTGACCTGAGTTGGCATAACAGTCAAGCACCTGTGCATTCTGGACTGGTCTCTGTAGAAATAAAGCACTAGTGGTCAGTCATGTTTATGTTCAGGGCATCCCCTTTAAAGTTGCCTTCAACCAACAAAATAAAGAGCCCAAGGGAAGAGTCTAAGAAGAAACCTTTCTGAGCCATGCACAGAAAGTCACTGCATAAGAGAGACTTTGGCAGCTGTTGTGACATATTGTGTATCATTGTAGGTCTTTAAAAAACTGCTTGCTGTGATAACAAGCAGTCTGTTGGAACAGCTGCCAAGAAATGTTAAGGTTAATCTCCTTTATTAATGAAGACGAATGTGTCTCTGTGTGCCTGCCTTTCTGGCTCTATGGCATTAGAGACAAGGAAGTTTGTGGTTGTGGGCCCACCTTTCATTCCCTGCTGTGTGTGTTAAGGATTTATTTGTCACATTACTTATTTGCAGCATTTAGGTGGGAGGGTTAGGGTTTTCTGCCCCATTGAAGAGAGAAGTAGCAAAAGGACGCTAGCAATTCCCTTCTTCATTCACACTCTTTGTGCCCCAGGGAAACATAGTACAAAGCTTCAGAATCGTCCACAGACATTGATCACTCATCACCCTCATCTAACGGATGTTGAGAAAGGCCGACGGGATGGAGGATGTGAAGCACCGTCCTGGGAAACACATTTTATGTTTCTCTCCTTGTCTGAACTGGTGTATGTTTGGGGGCACATTCCTTAACCTCACATTTTTCACTTCCTCTATGAGAAACTGAATTTCTACCAAGTTTAGCAGCTTTCACCAGTTAGCAAATCCTCTCAGGCAGAGCAGAGTTCTATCAATTAGAGGGTAAGAATCCACAGAATGGGGAGCAGCCCACAGACCTACTGGTACCTAAAGACTGATAATATTAACTCCTATTATCTCGACATCACCCCATTAGAGAATTGTGCACCAGATGATCACATAACCTGGGACTCCACCTCCTTCACCTGGGTTTTAAAAATGCTTTCCTGGGACCTCCCTTGTGTTCCAGTGGTTAGGGTTCTGCACTTCCAATGCAGGGGTGATGGGTTTAGTCCCTGGTCAGGGAACTAAGATGCTGCATGCTTGTATGAAATGTGGAAGTGTTAGTTGCTCAGGCATGTCTGACTCTTTGCAACCCCAAAGAGTATGTAGCTCACCAAGCTCCTCTGTCCATGGAATTCTCCAGGCAAGAATACTAGAGTGGGTCACTGTTCCCTTCTCCAGGGGATCTTACCGACCCAGGGATCAAATCTGGGTTTCCCTCATTTACAGTCAAAAAAAAAAAAAAAAAGCTTTCCTGAAACCTACTGGGGAATTCAGCTATTTTGACAACTAGCTGACTGAACTCCTTATTTGGCATCTGCAATAAACACCTTACTTCCTTTCCCTTCACCACATCTCATCAGGAAATTGGCTTTAGTGTGTGCAGGCAAGTGGACCCAAATTTTATTCAGTAATATCAACGTTGACTGATATCGAAATCTAAATTTTTTGTAAAATTGATGGCTTAAAAACAACTAAAATTTTAGACCCTTAGCAGCTTCAGTTTTCATTGACTTGCTATGAAAAACTTATACTTTATAATTCCAAATTAGGGTTCATTGATTTCCATTACAGAAGGACTGTTTCCTTTGAAACAAAGACTCAGCCTTAGATCCTTAAATAATCGCAGTAGACAGTTCTTATGCACTGAGCTCTTAGATAGAGTTTGACGCATTTACTGTTTCATCTAAATGAAGGAAAAAGGGGCAAAGAAATGTGCATTTAAAGCATGAAAAGCTGATAAGAAATACAGGAAACCAGCAGTATTTTTATTAGAAAAAGTAAGAGTTTCTTTAATGAACACATTTATCACATGAGTCTTACAAACCATGCACTGCATATTTTGTATTAGGAGTTTTTTTCTTTTATTTTTTAGTTTATTTCTTTCATTTAAAAGGTTTGCTACTGAGGTGGTTGGGTAGTTTTTTGTTGTACTTTGAAAGAGAATTAGATCATTAGTGGAAACTACTGCCTAAAACCTGAGACTAGTGAAGACATCCGATACTGATAAATATGCTGAAGGAAAAAAAAAAAAAGAGTCATGTCTTGGAAATGACAGTTTGCCAAGAGAAGTCAGGTGAGTGGTCAGTTACAACTTCTCTGGCAGGTAACCTTTGTATCAAGACTAAAAATAAGGAAGACAGTCATGCCATAACCTGAGAGAGAATTTTGCAGAGAGTGGAAACAGCCAAGGCAAATATGCTGCTCATGTATACTCCCATTACATGCTGCTGCTGCTAAGTCACTTCAGTCGTGTCCGACTCTGTGCGACCCCATAGACGGCAGCCCACCAGGCTCCGCCGTCCCTGGGATTTTCCAGGCAAGAGTACTGGAGTGGGGTGCCATTGCCTTCTCCGCCCATTACATGAGGACCGTAGAAAATCAACACGGACATAGCAGAGGGAGGGAAGGCGTGAGTGTGGGCAGTGCGGTGGGCAGGGAGCAGATGAGAGAGAGCTTTGTGGGTTGTGGTCATGAACTCAGATTTACTCTAAGCAAAAGGAACACGTGGGAAGCAGCCTTATGGAGAGCTAAAAGCTCCTTCACCCTTCGACATGATACCATTGTCCAGTACAACAAATAGTGGTATCAAGATGTGTTCACATAGTGTCATTTACCTAGGACTGTAGTAATGATGCTAGGACTAATTCACAGGGGTAGAAGCAAAAATATTTAGTGAGCACATATTCCAACCCTGAATAAAACATCTTCTGTTCTTAGGAAAATCTATGATGTTTTCAGCTCCTATCAGTTTACCCCTGGTTGAGACCACAGAGCACAGCTGATCTCTGTTGTGATCAACATGACCAGCTCTGGATAAGCCTGTCTTCAAAGAGTGAGATGCTACACAAACTCATTTAAGTCACACAGGAAACAGGAGGACAAATTTGACCTCAGGGCTCTGAATTCCATGTTTCAGATACTAACACAGAAGTCCTGCTCAAAGTGGGTGTGGTGGGAGAGGACTTGTGGACTCATCCAGTGTAGATCCAAAGATAAGCAAGTGATAGAAGAAAGTGATGGGATAAAGAGTCCCAGATGGTTGCAGAGGGGTGACTGTATGTATATAAGGATGCCCTTGTCTTGGCAAAATTGCACTGAACCAGCTGTGTGACTTGGAATAAACCAAGCAACCTCTCTGATCCTCAATGTTCTCGCCTAGTAAATTGCAATAGCACTTTTCCTACCTGCATCCCAGGGTTGCTGTTGTGGGATCCATCGATGGGAAGGTGTTTGGACAAGTGTGACATGTGCAAGTGAAGGCATGGTCTTTGCAGGTGGGAGGTGAGTGACATTATAACTAGGTCAGGGAATAGGTGGTAGCTGTTTGTGCATGCAGCTCCAGTGGTATGGACTCACAGCAAACCAAGAGAAGTGTTCTTGCCTCTAAATGAAACTGACTTTCTAAATGAAGATTCCATTTTAAATTAGGCAGTGACTGAATTGGTGCCAGTAGTTGTTAAGACTGTTTCCCTGTGTTTGCTGGCAAATTGGATCAGAGGCTGACGTATTTGGTTCTGCTGATATCTGAAACGACTGACAGCACTTTGGAGCCAGTCAGAAGCTCTGAGAGTGACTTCCAACCCTGCCACTCTCTGACTCTATGGCCTTGGGCAGCAAGGTCTATCTTCAGCATCCTATCATAGAAAAACAGTGAGATCTCTGGCAGGGCATGTAGGGAGGATGCAGTGTCTGTTCAAGGTCTATTCCTTGGGCAGGAAGGCTTGGATGGCAAATGATGGTGTTACCAAGTCCAAGTTGGTACTGCTCACTGCATGACAGGCCAATATATCAAGAGACGAGGTGTTGGGGAAAGGAATAATGGGACCTAATTTGGAACCAGGAGACACAGAGAAGACATCGTACTAACGTCCCAAAGAACCATCTTCCCTGAGTTAGAATTCAGGCTTCTTTTGTATTAAAAGGGGAAGGAGTATGCCTGGTTCTTGCAAACTTCTTGGTGCCAGCCAGACTTAGAAAAGATGTAATAAATAATCTTTTGTTTTTGCAGTTATCCACCTGTCTGGTCACAATGTTCCCACAAATCTTCAACAAGATAATTGTTACTCTCTGTTCTGTAACTTTTTCTCTCTGTATGAATGGGAAATGCTATACCTTTGACAGTCAAGCCTGGGAGTCAGAGCCTTGAGAAGGGCTTTCTTGCATATTTCAGGCTTCAGGCAACATTCTTTTACAAAATGTGCAGAACCAGCATGACTCAGCACAGGCCACAGAGCACAAGGGTTACAGCTGAAGGAATAGATCCAATATGGATCAGGCTTGTTCTTTCCTGTTACAATGAGAAACCCATTCCCCATTTTGACTGGATAAATGGAGCCAGGTGCTATTCTTAAAGCAATCAGAAAAGGCCAGAATAATTCCAGGCTCTGACTGATTGATTTGGGATCTGGATTCCAAACTCCACTCTTAGAGCTGGTTCCATGGTGAGCAAGTTGTTGAGGCTGAAGGAAATCAGAGGAGATTGGGGGACAGTGCTTCTCTGACCTGACCACACTCATCTAGATGTGGACCCTATCCTTTTTCCTGAAATAATATCACCTGCCTTCTTCCTCTCTTTGGGGTTTATCATACAACACTTTTAGCAGCACTGTTGAAATATATTTCCAATTTCCATCATGACAAATGAAAATAGAGATGGTATTCACTGAGGGAGTCTGTGAGATTCTGGAACATCACACAGTCTAAATTATTTGACATGGTATCTTCATTTCTTTTCTTCGGTCACAGTCCAGTTGCCTTCTCAATGCACAAACCAACTCCTTAAATTGAAGTATCCAGTGAGGGCGTGGATTTTTTTCTTCCTGTCTGGTAACCAGATAAGCTTAGATCAAATATCTATATTTGCTTGTCTGCCCCTCCATTGCTGAATGGAATTTAGAGGCATTCATATCTGTGAACCTCCAGCCTCACCTTAGAAAAGCACCTCATTTATGTTGAAAGCAGAATTAATGGACAAGGAATTGCTGAGTTGCATTTGGTGACCTGCCCTCATGTAACCATAAATACATTCATTTTCCTTTTCCGCAGGAGTTTAGCAGAGTTAATATTCCTATTATTAAATACTGTTTAATCACCTCCCTCTGTACGGCACTGAGAGGATGTAATAAAACAAGTTTCTCCAACCAGCAGTTCTTTTTGACCTCTGAATCCCAGGTGTGATTTTTTTTCAAGGAAATATGTGTAACTGACAGCATTTGAGAGAAGAGCACTATTGGTAGAAACAATGAAGTTAAAAGTTCTTTCCTTTCATGAAAACAGACAAGCAGAATTACCTGGGATATATCTTTTGAAAGCAAAATTGAAGCACTCAAGATTGCCCTGAGTTTTTAGGTCATTGATTATTATAATTCCTAGTACAGATAAAGAAGCATGGACCATGAGATAATTATTCCCTACCATTGAGGCAAGAACCATCTGAGCTTTCTATCAAATGCCCCATAAATCAGTCAGGAACTTGAATCTTAGTTCATGATCATTAATATAGTTTCTCTTGGATGGAAACTTTTATTTGGAAAAAAAAATCAGTATGTATATTTTTCTGTTTCCTAATACTTAGCATGATGCTTTCTTGTAACTTTTATTAGTCTAGATGCTATTTGTTTGCAAATGACAGAAAATTTAATTCAGACTGACTTATACAAGACAGCTCACAGGGCTGTCATTCCAGAGATAATCTGCTTCAGGCACAGCTTCATCCAGCATCCCAGACATTATTCAAGAATATGACTCTCTCCACCCCCTTGAATATGATTTCCTTCATTTGGAATTCAGGCACGCCTTTACCTTGAAAGGCTCCTAGCATCCCCCAATCTGTGTCCTTATAGCTTAGAAGACCTAGGGAAAAATAATTGCTTATTTGTTTTTCTCCAAAACAGTTCCAGCCAAAATTGTAAGGTTTAATCTCATTAATCTGAGTTGGGTCACATGATCACATCTGAACCTACCAATCAGGGAACAGAATGCAGTAAGTCCCTTACGTAAGAATGAGTCTCATTCCAAGAGCACCGTTTGTAAGTCCAATTTGCTCCTAAGTCCAACAAAATTAGCCTACATACCCAACTAACACAATCGGCTATATGGTACTGCACTGTAATAAGTTTATAATACTCTTCACACAAATAATACATAAAAAATAAACGAATACAAAAAATAAAGGAAACATTTCTGATCTTACAGTACAGAAACTTGAAAAGTACAGTACTATATAGTACAGCAGCTGGTATACGGGGGCTGGCATCAAATACGCAGGCAAGAAGAGTTACTGACTTGAGGATGGAGAGGGGGTGGGAGATGGTAGAGCTGAAAGATCATCAGCAATAGGAGATGGAGGGCAAGCTGCAACTTCACTCACACCTGACATTGATGCAGCACGGGTTCAAGTCTCTGGAAGTTCACAACTTGAAGGTTAATATGTAGGGGACTTACTGTTCTGTGATTCTTTAGACGTGAGTTATGTGCTCAAATTCAAAGCTGTGAATGGATGCCCTGGGCTCTGTCTTACCCAGGATACATGCCCAGATAATGGGAGAAGATAGTATCTGAGGGATTACCACAATGCTGGTATTAAAAGCTATGGGATTGAGTGTTTATAGATATAATCACTGGCACTGAGTACTGGTTTATAATTGCAAATTGTGGAAATACTATGCAATGAAAGACTGGGTGCTATTAGAGAATAATTCTTGGGGTGCTTAGGGAGAAATATTTGGACGTTCAACTTCTCTTGTACTATATTTCGGCTGCCAAGTATTTTTGACTTGCTTCCTTAAAAGCCTCTCTTCAGTAGAAGTGTGGAAAACATGAAGCTTGAGGATCTTTCTTTTCCCTGTGACAAATTTATGTGCAAAGTGTGAGCCCTAAGATTGTGGTTTCAGCACATGTGCAAATAGCACATAATTAAAAGTGTTTCTACAAACAGGTTTAATGAGTGATGCAAGAAGCTGCATGGTACCATACACTGGGTTTTAAACAGGCAAATGAGCCTTAATTCTGTTGCATGTGTGCATGCATGCTGAGTCACTTCAGTCATGTCCAACTCTTTGCAATCTTATGGACTGTAGCCCACCAGGCTCCTCTGTCCATGGGATTTTCCAGGCAAGAATACTGGAGTGGGTTGCCATTCCCTCCTCCAGGGGATCTTCTCCACTCAGGGAGCGACCTTGAGTCTCTTATGTCTCCTGCGTTGACAGGTGGTTCTTTACCACTACCATCACTTAGGAAGCCCCTTAATCCCTTTGGGGGATATCGTTTGATGAATAAAAAGTACTTGAATCCTTTCCTAAACTAACAAGTGTTGATGGTGTTTTAATGTCCAAATTCAGGCACAAAATGCTATAATTGTAAGAGCAACGGGATACATCCATTTCTGTCCAAGATGTAATAACAGGAACCAGATTAGACCTCCTACTTGAAACAATGAAAAAAATGGAAAAACTACAGGAAATAATAGTTTTCAGATACTGGGGACAAGGTAACTCAGGGTTTTGATTTCTGATTCAGGAAAGTGTTAGGCAGTTAGAATAGGAAAAAGGAGTCCAGAATGGCAGTGGCTAAAAGCCAAGGAAGGGAAAAGCCCTCGAAAATAGAACAAAGGAAGGTCCGAGGACCAGGGTGAAACAAACAGCACTCCTGGCTAGCCTAATTTACATAGGGCAGGTCCAGGGGGAGGATAAAAAACAAAATTGGACTGGGGGCCTCTCTTCTCTTTGTGTCTTTTGGATTGGCATGCCCTCAGGCCTCCAGGATGTATTTTCCCTTACTTTCTAAATAAACCTGAGCTGTAACACGGAGCTGTAACACTGGTCCATCAAAGAGCTGTATCACTGGTCCCTCCGAGGGCTGTAACACTAGTCTGTCTGTTGCTTCAAATTTTTGTTGCAATGAGACAGAACCAAGGAAATTACAAACTCCCCTGACAGAAGCAAACTAATTAAGTCCTGTAATGGCCCTGCCATGTCACTGTGTCAACACAGAGAGAGGAACCCAAGCAGATCCTGGTACTTTCCAGAGCTGAAGAGATAGAGATAGAGGTCTTAGGAGGCCGAAACAGCTGGAGTTCTCAGGGGAAGAGAAGTACAGGAGAAGAGACATCCCTAGGAATCCACAGAGGGTCCTCTTCAAACTTTTATCTGTGCATAAATGTGAGGAAACAACCTCGCATTAGGAAAATGCAGAAAAAGAGCAGACTAAGGGATAATTGGGTCCTGACTAACAGCTTAAAAGCAAGTATTGAAAGGATCAAATCTGGGACTTCCCTGGTGGTCCAGTGGCTAAGACTCCATGCTCCCAATGCAGGATGCCCAGGTTCAGTTAAGGAATTAGATCCCACATGCCACAACTAAGGGCTGGCACAGCCAGATAAATAAATAAATATATATATACATTTTTTTTTTTTTAAAGAAAGGACCAATTTGGTTTGAAGAAGCTTAAGCGTGTGTCTCATGGGCTTCCCTGGTGGCTGAGACTGTAAAGAATCCTTCTGCTATGCAGCAGATGCTGATTCCATCTCTGGGTCAGGAAGATCCCCCAGAGAAGGGAATGGCTACCCACTCTAGTATTCTTGCCTGGAGAATTCCATGGACAGAAGAGCCTAGTGGGCTAGCCCATGGGGTCACAAAGATTCAGACACAACTGAATGACTAAGCACACAGACAGACACATAACATCCATTTTACCCAAAGCTAGTTTAGTAGTGATTTATTTTTCTCCAGAATTAATTTTTGAATAGATGTTTAATTGAAAGGACTGGAATGTTTATGTTATTAAGATTCCCTTCTCCACTGTGATTTCCTGGGGTACTCAAGAATGTCATCAGGGGTATTGACATATATACACTACTATGTATAAAACAGATAACTAACAAGACCCTACTGTGTAGCACAGGGAATTCTATTTAATACTCTGTAGTGATCTATATGGGAATAGAATCTTAAAAAGAGTGGATATATGTTTATAAGTGATTCACTTTGCTCTACAGTAGAAACTAACACAACATTGGAAAGCAACTATACTCCAATAAAAATTTTTTAAAAAGTCATCAGGGCTTGCCCATTATTGTTTCATAAATATCTAAGCCAAACAGAAGCAGAAGGCAATGTCTAAACACCATCCTTTAATGGATTTATTATACTTGTATCATTCTGTGAGCATACATATTCATTTTTTAATGTAATGATTCATGTACTTTGAATACCCTGTGCCAAGATGTGCATTATTTTTGAGTTTTTAAATTACTGTCGGCAAAATAATCCAAAACCTTTTGTAAAGAAGACACAGTTATTATAGTTTGAATCAAAGACCAAAAATGAAGTAGGCTGTTCTTTTTAGAAATCCTTTAATTGGCAGGTGAAATCAAACAATTATGTAATGCGTTAATAAACTGGTTCAGCAAATGTGTTCTTTTGGCAGTCAATTAGGAAAATGTTTTGGTATAAACATCAATTACAAAGTTGGAAGTGGATATAATAAAGCTGTGATTAAAAATAAAACATCCACGGGATTATAATGGTTGATTTTCTTAAATGCTTAAATTTCAGCTTTGGTGAAGAAGGAATTCACGGGGCATGGACTCCATCTTAGGCCTGTTCGTGCCGATCATGTTCGGCCACCTCTCTAATGCACTCTGAACTCTGTGCTTAGTGCCTGTGGAAACGACAATAGAAGGACAAGACCCCCTCCGGACAGGGAATCTTGAAGATTGTATTCAGGTTACTCATCACCTAAGGGAAAACATACACTAATCCCCCTACCTCCGGAGAGGTCATAGATTTTTTTCTGTCACCTCGGGCTTATTGATAATTGATTGTTTGAATATGGGGTTATTGTGATTGTATTTACCTTTCCTTTGTTTATGTAAGTCACAAGGAAATTGGGGTGGTGGGTTCAGACACGCACACATGGGGTATAAAAGATTTTCACAAATGCTGGTCGGGGTCCTTGGCTAAGAGGAGACTCTGCCTTGGGCCCGCCGGTGTAATAAACTGCACTTCACTATCTGCATCGTCCTTCTGAGTGAGCTTGTTTCCCGGAGCGTGTGGCTATAACATTGGGAGTTTTTGTTTGTAAGACGATATGAAACAGCTCCGACACTTGAGATTCCCTTCTTCACCGTGGATATTCTCCCTCCATCTCCAGCTCCTCCCTGGCTGAGATGCAGTGATTTTCCTGGGCAAACCTGTACCCATCACAGACCTGGGTGCAGGGCTGGAAGCTGTCTCTCCTTGAATCTCCACTGAAGAGAGTAAAACTGAGCAGGACTCTGTGGGACTCCTGGACACAAAAGCCTTTCTGTGTTCCCTGTCTTTTGTTTGCAGGAAATAGGTTTTATTCAGCCTCTAAGACCTTCCCTGAATTCCAACCTGGCAGATTCAAACAGATGCTAATCAGAGAAGGGAGAGGATGCAGAGATAAGGGAGGAGCAGTCAAGAAACAATAGTGCTGTCTTGGGGCAGGGTCCTTGTCTCCCCTCAGGGGATACACAGAACAATATCTTTGAGCTGTTTTGCAGATATTAAAACCCCCACCAGGTGGAAGAAGTTAACTGTCTGCTGCTTGCAAGCCCATAGAGCCCAGACCGGTTGGAACCAGAAGGTTGATGATGCTGACTCCTGATTACCTCACTACCAACCAATCAGAAGAATGTCCATGAGCTGACCACGCCCTGCTCCTTGAACACTTTTAAGATGCCTCACTACCCTCTCCTGGTCAGGATTCATAATTTTGAGGGCGTTAGTCCACTGTGGCTCCCTTTGCCTGGCAAAGCAATAAAGCTATTCTTTTCTGCTGTATCCAAAACTCTGTCAGTTCAGTTCAGTTCAGCTGCTCAGTTGTCTCCGACTCTTTGCGACCCCATAGACTACAGCACACCAGGCCTCCCTGTCCATCACCAACTCCTGGAATTTACTCAAACTCATGTCCATTGAGTCAGTGAGGCCATCCAACCATCTCATCCTCTGTTGTCCCCTTCTCCTCCTGCCCTCAGTCTTTCCCAGCATCAGGGTCTTTTCAAATGAGTCAGTTCTTCGCATCAGGTGGCCAAAGTATAGGAGTTGCAGCTTCAGCATCAGTCCTTCCAGTGAATATTCTGGACTGATTTCCTTTAGGATGGGCTGGCTGGGTCTCCTTGCAGTCCAAGGGACTCTCAAGAGTCTTATCCAACACAACAGTTCAAAAGCATCAATTCTTCAGCACTCAGGTTTCTTTACAGTCCAACTCTACCATCCATACCCGACTACTGGAAAAACCATAGCTTTGACTCTGAGATTCAATTCAGTACCAGGGTTTAGAGGCCAAATCTCAGCTAAAAGACGACAGTGGTTTCCTGGGATCATCTTCAAGTTTCTAAAGAGGTGTAATTCCCAGACACCCCAAGACCTTGGATAATGGATACCTAATCCTTCAGCTCTAATGTCTCATAGGCAGGTCAGCACAGATCACTCGCACTGAAGTTGGCCATTCTTGAAGCTCCTCCCACCTCTAATCCAGTTTTCCTGCGTGTGAGAGCAGCTTTCAGTGACATGGTTATGTTTCCTCTTCTATGCTTTTTATATGCTCATCACAGGTCAATATGCAATTTACTTTGCAGAAGGTTTGTCTGTTCGATTGACAGTCTCACAGTTAGACCATGACAGAATTATTCTGTGTCTCCACCTTTGCCAAAGCAGACAGTTTTTCACACTTAGAAATTCCATTTCAGCTACTTTAAGTAGGTACCAAATGGCTGTCTACTTACTATAATTATTGCCAATTCTACAACTCTCCCACATCTTTACACTTTTAGCAAATCATTTTCTAAAAGTACCAGGGGCACTTACAGAATAACAATGTATCTTTTTTCCAAATACCTCAAGCCAGCTCTGTGTTGGCTTTCAAAATATGTGTTGGTTTAAGTGATATTTTCTTGATTAATGGTCTAATTAGTGGTGCTTAAAAATTGCTAGGATGCACCGCCTAATCTTTCAAAATTGTGTTTAAGGAAAGTCAAAGGAAAATTCAGTGGCATGACATGAAATAAAATAATAAATCCTTTAATGTACTTATTAAAATGTAGTATTTGTTCTTCACATCGGTGAGATATAGATCATTATTAATGACAGCCCAGTACATGTCCAGAACTACTTAAATTTGGAAAGTCCTGGAGTTTATTTTTATATTTCTACATATACATCTAAAGACTATTTTAGGAATTAACATTTATGCACTTATAACTTTATGAATTTGGACATATGATCAAAGCAAATGCTTTGGTTATGTTCATTATTTATGGATTTTATTCATTGATGATTCAGTGCCACATTTAGACATTTATGGTCTAATTTCTCACTTACTGCTTTATCTGTTGTATTTAATTTTCCAAGGGATGGAATGGCTCAAGTGCCTCTTGAGGTAGACACTAGAATTTTTCTTGAGAGGATACCAGGGGGTCACAAAGTAGGAGATAGAGACCTTTCTATATTATCACACACACACACACACACACAAATGGCGTAAGAAGCCAGAAAACATGAGTTGTGTGTACTGGCCAACTCAAATTTCTTCTTTAGCAATTTTAAATTGTATACAAGGCAGATAATACAGACTATATAAATTATACATGTAGGTAAATATAAATTATATATATATTCTTAAAATGTATTTTACATCAAACATTTATTTTTTTAATTTTTATTTTATATTGGAGTATTTATATTACGTTATAAATTCTTTAACATCCAGACAGAGTGAGAAACTTGGAGCATCAATGCAGGCAGAAAGATGTATTTTTTGTCTAGCTACCATATCATAAGACTAAGTATATACATTCTTTTTAAAATTTAATCTTTATTTGAAAACTAACCTTTGTATATTCTTACCATAATTCTTATTTAAACCTTTTATAAAAATATTGCTCCACTTTATGTGCAGAATTTGGGGATTCCAGGGTAAGTTGTAGCACACAAGTGCATGCAGGTACACACACACACACACACACACACCCCTCAAACCGCTGTGAACCAGTAAGGTTATTTTTTTTTTCATTTCAGCCACTTCAATAATTTCACCACATCCCCCTTCCAATCTCTGTGTTGACACAGGGTGAAAGGTTTTTCAAACTAAGTGACCTTTCCTTTGGGAACATTAGCTTATAGAATGGAACACACGTCATTCACTGTACAGAAGAGCATCACGTTAAATGAATGGTGGAAGTTACAGCAAAATATGGAATTTCATGTATGCAGCATATTGAAACATTGAAAGGTGTATGTCCTGAAATAATTACATTTTTATATTATCCAAACTAAATGTTTTAAACTTTCGACATCCCACTCTGCCATATTTCAGCTGATGGAAGGAAGACATTCACTGACAGAGAGCATCACAAACTGCATCACACCAGGGATTCTCATCTGGAAAGAATGTGGCTTGTGTCGGAACGGTAAACGGAATTAGAAAGTGATTTCATGGGGTTCCCTGGTGGTCCAGTGGTTAAGAATCCACCTTCCAGTGCAGGGGACACGCATTTGATCCCTGGTTCAGGAAGATTCCACAAGCCACGGGGCAACTAAGCCCGTGAGCTGCAACTACTGAAGCCTGAGGGCCCTAAAGCCTGTGCTCCACAACAAAAGAAGCCTCTGCAATGAGAAGCCCATGCACCGCAACTAGAGAAAAGCCTGGGCAGCAGTTAAGACCCAGCACAGCCAAAAATAAATTAAAAAAAAATTTTTTTTTAATTCATTTTCTGTGATAAACATTTCTTTTCACCACAGGGTAAATCATCATTTTTTTAACAAGAAAATAAACATTTCAACATTCTATTGAACTGCACTTACATATATTTTAGCTTTTCACATGCAGTTATTCAAAAGTATATCACAAACTCCTCTCACAGCAAATGCCTCATGTGCATACAAGCTTGGGGCCCAGCGGAAGGGCTCGAAAGTTCAGACAAAAAGGAGCCGTCCTGGCTGTCATGGGGGCTGGGGTCCACATGTGTGCCCATTCAGCAGCTCAGTCGTGTAGGATTCTTTGTGACCCCATGGACTGTAGCCCGCCAGGCTCCTCTGTGCACGAGATTTCCCAGGCAAGAATACTGGAGTGGGTTGCCATACCCTCCTCCAGGGGATCTTGCCAACTCAGGGATCGAACCCGCGTCTCCTGTGTCCCCGGCATTGCATGTGGATTCTTTTCCGCTGAGGGACTGTGGAAGTCCCGCTGGGGTCCACATCCAATACTAAACACCCCTCCAGATGTCGGTGCAACAGACAGGGCTTCACCTTCACAACTCCTTTCTAGGTTTGGGACACAGGAGGGGACTCCTATTCACCCAGACTCAGAGAAATTATGAATCTGGGCTTTTGTTGCTGGTTTTCCAGCTGCCTGAAATGAGGAAAAGCATATCTCTGTATGATTGCACATTACTTTTCTAGGCATGCATTTTTTTCCTTCCAGGAACTTCAACGCCTGTGTTTCAGGACTTGAGATAGCAGACGCAAAATTTTAAAAGAAGGCGCAGGGCTTCTCTGGTGGCCCAGTGGCTAAGAATCCACCTGCCAATGCAGGGGACTCAGGTTCGATCTCTGGTCAGGGAAGATACCACATGCCTTGGAGCAACTAAGCCTGTGCACCGTGACTACTGAGCCCACGAGCCACAAGAGAAGCCACCACAATGAGAAGCCTGGGCACCATAGCCAGAGAGTAGCCTCTGCCTCCCACAACTAGAGCAAGCCCTTGGACAGCATCAAAGACCCAGTGCAGCCAGAAATAAAGAAATAAAAAGAAGGCACACACACAAAAAATCACCTTTAAAAAAAATGATCTTTCATATTTTTCCTAGCAGTCTGGGTAAAAATGTTTCCAGGTGCCCCAACGTGGTAATAGGAGAGAGGGGCCAAATGTTCCTCAATTTCCAACCCAGGGACCAAACTACATTACGACTTGGGTGTGGTGGTAGATGTGGCTGTGTCTCCCTTTTCCTTCTTGTTTTGAGTTAATGGTTTGATTTGGTCTATTTGTAGGCAGAGTAGTCTGTATGGGGCCAAGAGTGACAAGGTGCTGATGATTCAGACTCACAGAGCTCTGGAGATAGAAGAAAAACTCAGGACAACTGGGGATTCTGCTCAGATCCCTAAAGATTGCTCGAGACATTTCAGCTGAAAGATAGTGGTATGTTATTTAGCAAATTTTTCTTAGACTACCTTCTATCCGCATGCGTGCTTCACTGGCCATCAGCATCATCTTTGCCACGTGGCCAGTGCCATTCTTTTGTCGTTGTTATGGAAAAGGAGCTCTCTTTGGCAACCCAGAGTGTGGAGAGCTTCCTAAGTCTTCATTATTGCTGCTTACCAAGCTCTGCTCTTTCCCCAGCCTCACAGACATCCTATCATAATGGACAGACAACAAAAAAGTGGCCTCTGACACTAATCTGTGAAACTACATGCTTTCATGCTTCTGAAAAGCTGGCAGTAGGAACTCTCCAGGTGGTGCAGTGGCTAAGACTCCACACTCCCAATGCAGGGAGCTCGAGTTCAATCCCTCCTCATGGAACTAGACCCCCACATGCTGCAACTAGAAGTCTACATGCCACAACAAAAAAAATCCCATATTTCTTAACTAAACTCTGCACAGGCCAAAAAATAAATAAAATATTAAAAAATAAATACATAAAAAGCTGGTAGGAAAGGAGCCAAATGGCTCTCCCAAATTTACAAATCCATTCTCTCTTCCATTCATAGTTTTTTCCCAGCATTTTAATTATATTTTTAAAATTTTATTTATTTATTTTTGGTTGTGTTGGGTCTTTGTTGCTATGCAGGCTTTTCTCTAGTTGCGGTGAGCGGAGGCTACTCTTTAGTTGTGGTTTGCATAGGCTTCTTGTTGCAGTGGCTTCTCTTGTTGCAGCTCCCAGGCTCCATAGTCGTGGCACATGGACTTAGGTGCCTCGCAGCAGGTAGGATCTTCCCAGATCGGGGATTGAACCCATGTCTCCTGCATTGGCAGGCAGACTGTTTACCACTGAGCCACCAAGGAAACCCTGAGCACTTTAGATTATTGTTTCTTACTAATACTTTCTTTGCCTTTTCATACTGTTCATGGGGTTCTAAAACTCAACATTCAGAAATCTAAGATCATGGCATCCAGTCCCATCACTTCATGGCAAATAGATAAAGAAACAATGGAAACAGTGACAGACTTTATTTTTGGGAGTTCAAAAATCACTGCAGATGGTGACTGTAGCATGAAATTAAAAGACACTTGCTCCTTGGACGAAAAAGCTATGACAAACCTAGACAGCATATTAAAAAGCAGAGACATTATTTTGCCGATAAAGTCCATCTAATCGAAGCTATGGTTTTTTCAGTAGTCACGTGTGGATGTGAGAGTTGCACCGTAAAGAAAGCTGAGCACCAAAGAATTGATGCTTTTGAACCGTGGTGTTGGAGAAGACTCTTGAGAGTCCCTTGGACTGCAAGGAGATCAATCCTTAAGGAAATCAGTCCTGAATATTCATTAGAAGGATTGATGCTGAAGCTGAAGTTCAAATACTTTGGCCACCTGATGCGAAGAGCTGGCTCATTAGAAAAGAGCCTGATGCTGGGAAAGATTGAAGGCAGGAAGAGAAGGGAACGACAGAGGGTGAGATGGTTGGATGGCATCACCGACTTGATGGACATGAGTTTGAGCAAGATCCAGAAGTTGGTGATGGACAGAGAGGCCTGGCACGCTGCTGTCCATGTGGTTGCAAAGAGTCCAATACAATTGAATGACTGAACTGAACTGACTGACTGATGGCTTTATCCTGTCCTTTTGCTCCTGGGTTGTAGGAGAACTGAGTCACAGATGCTGGTGGGTTCTCCCCAGGTCTCACTAAGCTTATAAGTAAATGTGGATTCTAAAAGAGCAGGAAAAGGGGAATTTTGAAAATGTCATTCAGGAAAAAATGAAGACCTTTTATTTGGAAGGTTTTTTGTTGGTTTATTTGTCAAATGCAAACACTGCATTTCAGATTTCTTGTGTTTAAATTGTGAGTTCCCTCCAATGATCTCTACAAATTTATAAAATGTATTTAAGTTATGCTGGTATATTTACTGTTTAGAATTTTTTAATAGAAGAGAAAGTTCACAAAAGAACATGTCTTGGGTTTCTGCATTCTTATGGGGTCCTCTGACTCAAGATGGTCAGGTCACTGTTATTTTCCAGATGGAAAATAAAGACCCAAGTGCTTTATAGTCCATTAGGGAAATTATCCTGCTTTCTCCCAGAAATCAGTAATAATATTGCCTTCCATATATTCATATTCACATTCAATACTGCAATAATAAAACAATTCACAATACTCGACCATCTTCATGTTCTAAGAGTTACCTTCAAAATGTCATTGCTATATTAGGTCAAGTTTTTAGATAATATATATATTCATATATGTGCATACATATTTAATTTTTTTTCAAAATGTGAGGTTATCTCTTTAAGTCCTGCAAAAGCTGAAAGAAAATAAAACCCTTTCTGTATACTTACATTACCCATAGGATTAAAGCACTTTGCAAACAGTGAAGTAAACAATGCTTTTTAATTTGTTGTCCATGTGATTATGACTTTTTGTTTCATTAGATGGTGTAAGTCACTTTTTACACTGTACATTTCCCTTTGCTTTCTTTGCAAAAGATAATGTGAAAATATATAGAGAGGTAATCTTCACCTTTCTACTTTTTACTGTGAAAATTGGAACTGAAAAGACCCACTACTTCATTTGAGAGAGATCATAAACTCAAGTGTTTAAGGAATAGTTTCTAAGAGAAGACAGAAGAGAAAATCTTTGTTACTTTGGGCTTAACAAAGGTTTCTAAATCAGGACTCAAAATTGCTAACAATAAAATAATAAAATAATTGACCTTTAAAAAATTTTTAAATTCTACTGATTAAAGATGTAACTATACCAATTAGTAAGATGGTGATGGACAGGAAAGCCTCATGTGCTACAGTCCATGGGGTTGCAAAGAGTCAGACATGAATGAGCAACTGAACAACAACAAGTAAATCTCAGATAAGGAGAAAATATTTGCAATACATCTCTCTGACAAATTTTGTACAGATTCTTTTAAATACTCTCACAACTCAAAAATAAAAGATGAGCTAATAAAAATATGAGCAAAAGACGTGAACAGATTTTTCATAAAGAAAGTTATGCAAGTGGCCACAAAGAACCAGAAAGAAGTGTTTAACATCATTAATCATCAAGAGAATTTATATTAAAACTAAAATAAGATATCCTGACACATCTTCTAGAATAACTGAAATTTAAAAGTGTGACAACAAATCCAGCAGGGAAGCCCAATGTTAATGAAAATATGGATCAAGTAAAACTCTTTCATCGCTGGTAAAAATTAGTTGGCAGTTTCTTTTTAAGTTAATCATATACTCTGGAGTGTTTCCAATACCACCAACTAGTATCTGATGTTCCAGACACCAACTGGATGTCTTTCAGTTTAACTCAATTATGACACTACCTACCTGGAGACAGCATCAGACTCCACAGGTCAAGAGCTGTCTCACAAGACTGCCCTGTCCCCCGCCTTTTGACTCCATTGCAAGCCCAAGTTGTCATCTGCACTTCTGACCCACCGATGAAAATCTTAGGATGCCCTTCTCAGGTTTGAGAATTTCTACAGTGGGTAATAAAACTCAGGGAATATTTCCTTATGTTTACTGATTTATTATAAAAGACTACCACTCAAGAATATTCATATGGAAGAGATGCAGAGGGTAAGCTTTAGGGGAATGAACATGGACCTTCTGTTAGGGGAAGCACTGACAGAAGCCACCTAACCTGGCCAGGCACCATAGGAGCCACGTGCATGAGTTATCTTTCAACAGGAGGTCCTGGTAAGAACACAGAACTAACAAGCTACCTCCAACTGGAATAATTTGGGAAAAGTTAAAAGGAGAGAGAAGATGCCAGTCCATAGGTCCTACCAATCTCCCAGAATCCTCCTTGCTGGAATCCATCTTGGCTGAGCGATGTGCACACCACCAGCGAAGACCGTGAGTCAGAATGATTGGTCAGAGACAACCTGGAAATTAATCCCAATTATCATAGAGCCCCGAGACTGCAAGCCACATGGCGGAGCAGTCCTCCTGGGGTCCCTTACCCTGCTGCTCTTCTCCTGGGCACCTCTTCCCAAAAAAGTTTCTTGCTTTGTCAGCACGTGTGTCTCCTCGGACAATTCATTTCTGAGTGTTAAACAAGAGCCCACTCTCGGGCCCTGGAAGTGGCCCCCCTTCCTGTAACAGTTCTATGCCCTGTCTCAGTGTACCACCTGCCCAGTATCACTACACGTTCACCAACCAGGAAGTTTATCAAATCTCATTGTTCAATAGTTTTTAATAGAGATAAATCTTTAGCTCTCCAACCTTCTCCTTCCCAGAGGTCAAAGCCCTAACCCTCTAATCACTTGGTCTTTCTGGTGGTCACCTCCAGTCTGAGGTTAACTAGGTGCGCCACCTGTCACCTCATTAGCATAGTCTCACATGTGCTCAAAAGGAGCTCCTTATGAATAACAAAAAACAATTCTGTCACTCAGGAAATTCCTAGGGATTTAGAAACTCTGTGCCAGAACCTGGCCACAAAGATCAAATATATTTTTTACTGTACCACATATTCTAGATAGTTTCCCAAGAGAAATCACCATCAATTTGAAGAAATCCTCAGTTATCTTCTTACTACCTGAAATACTCTTGTCAGTCATTCATTTGTGCTCTGTAAGAGCAAGAGTTCTGTCTGTCTTATTCACAACTGTGTCTGATTTACTGAAACGGTGTTTGGAACATGGTGGTTTCTAAATAAATATTCGCAGAATATGTGAATGAATATAATCCGCATGTTAACACTCTGAAATAGACTCATTCTTATTTCGCACAGGGCAATGATTAAATTGCCCGTGATCACATAACCAGTAAGTGGTAGAGTTGAGATTTGAACCAATCTTTTCATCAAGACAACCATGGCAAGTGAGCCTGAAGGTTTGCATGATTTGGATTTCCCTGCTGGTCCAGTGATTAAGAGTCCATCCGCCAATGCAGGGGACATGGGTTCGATCTCTGGTCAGGGACGATCCCACATGTTGTGGGGCCACTAAGCCCATGCACCACAACTACTGAAGCCCCTGTGTCCTAGAGCCTGTGCTCTGCAACAAGAAAAGCCACAGCAATGAGAAGCCCATGCACCACCGTGAAGAGTAGCCCCTGCTGGCTGCAACTAGAGGAAATCTGTGTGCAGCAACAAAGATCCAACACAGCCCCCCCCCCCAAAAAAATTGCCTGAGTTCTTTTAGATTCTAAAAGATGCAGTTCTACCTTCAAAGTCATTGTGATCTCTTTAGTCGTGATTTAGCAGAACATTTTTGTTTATGATCACCCACTAACTACTTTCTCAACCAGCCTTCTCAATGCACCTTCCTCAAAAAAACTGCAATTTCTTTGCATGCTCAGTCGCTTCAGTCATGTCCAACTTTCTGCAGCCCTATGGACTGTGGTCTGCCAGGCTTCTCTGCTCATGGGATTCTCCAGGCAAGAATACTGGAGTGGATCACTATGCCCTCCTTCCGGGAATCTTCCCAACCCAGGGATCAAACTCTAATCACTTGCATCTCCTGCATTGCCAGGCAGATTCTTTACCAATAATGCCACCCAATTTTCCACTGCTTGTATGTAAATTACATCCACCATACAACATGCTTCCCCAGACTTGTAGAAAAACTCAGTCTATGTGGGCACACTGACATTCAGGCACCTCTTCGAGGACATGGTGCCTCCCAGGATATGGCATTTCATTTTGCAGCTGCTATCAAACTTGACATCCAATTTCAGTCACTGTGGGGAACAAATGCAATTTTACAATAATTAATGTGGCAAATTACCACTAACAAATACAGTTAAGTAACATACATTTCACCTCGTTAAGCATAACTATGACATGTGAAGGATGGTGGGGGATTCTTTTAGATAAGTTTTTGTATTTCTAATAGTAGTTATTCTCCCCTGGGGGGGGAAAAACATCCTCATCTCACAAATGGGATGCTTTTGTTGGAGAAGAAGGAAACTTTCATGGTTTTCCAGCTTTACTGGGGTTTAATTGACAACTAAAAATTGTTTTTATTTCAGGTGCAGCTTGATGTTTTGGAGTATATTTATGTATACATTGTAATATAATCATACCAATCAAGCTGATTAACATATCCATTACCTCTCATGGTCTGTGTGTGCGTGCATGGTGAGAACACTTTAAGATTTATACTCTTAGCAAATTTCAAGTGTCGACTAAAAAAATATTAGTCACAACCTTTAAATAGTGTGTGTGTTAGTCTCTCAGTCATGTCCGATTCTTTGCTATTTTATTCCATTAATTATCATTCTTAATATAGGGAGGTGAAAGTGTTAGTCACTCAGTCATGTCTGACTCTTTGTGACCCCATAGACTATAGCCCACCAGGCTCCTCTGTCCATGGAATTCTCCAGGCAAGAATACTGGAGTGGGTTGCCATTCCCTTCTCCAGGGGATCTTCCTGACCCAGGGATTGAACCCGTGTCTCCTGCATTGGCAGGCAGATTCTTTACCATTGAGCCACCAGGGAAGCCCTATAAATAGACAGTTGTCTTCTTTGGTGTTGTAATGTCAAGGACTTTGAGCCCAGGAGGCACTATCTCAGTAGTCCAGAGAACACTGCTTTGAGGAGACAGGAGAGGGAGTCAGGCTATATACATTTCAATTCAGTTCAGTTGCTCAGTTGTGTCCGACTCTTTGCAACCCATGAGCTGCAGCACGCCAGGCCTCCCTGACCAACACCAACTCCCAGAGCCCACCCAGACTCATGTCCATTGAGTCGGTGATGCCATCCAACCATCTCATCCTCTGTCGTCCCCTTCTTCTCCTGCCCTCAATCTTTCCCAGCATCAGGTTCTTTTCCAATAAGTCAGCTCTTTGCACAGGTAGCCAAAGTATTGGAGTTTCAGCTTCAAGATCAGACCTTCCAATGAACACCCAGGACTGATCTCCTTTAGGATGGACCGGTTGGATCTCCCTGCAGCCCAAGGGACTCTCAAGAGTCTTCTCCAACACCACAGTTCAAAAGCATCAATTCTTCGCGCAGCCCTCTTTATAGTCCAACTCTCACATCCATAAATGACTACTGGAAAAACCATAGCCTTGACAAGATGGACTTTTGTTGGCAAAGTACTGTCTCTGCTTTTTAATATGCTGTCCAGGTTGGTCATAACCTTCCTTCCAAGGAGTAAGTGTCTTTTAATTTCATGGCTGCAATCACCATCTGCAGTGATTTGGGAGCCCAACAACATAAAGTCTCTCAGTGTTTCCACTGTTTCCCCATCTATTTGCCAAGAAGTGATGGGACCAGATGCCATGATCTTAGTTTTCTGAATGTTGAGCTTTAAGCCAACTTTTTCACTCTCCTCTTTCACTTTCATCAAGAGGCTCTTTAGTTGCAACAAAGGGGACCGGCAGTCTGAACTCAGCCAGAAAGAATCTGTTTGCAATGCAGGAGCCTCAGGAGATGCAGGTTTGATCCCTGGGTTAGGAATATCCCCTGGAGGAGGCATAGCAACCCACTCCAGTATTCTTGCTTGGAGAGTCCCATGGACAGAGGAGCCTGCCAGGCTACAGTCCAAAGGGTCACAAAGAGTCAAACATGAAGTGACTTAGCTCGCACACAAGGAAACCTAGATATCAAGCTAAAGAACTTAGTGTTATTCTATGAATGGGAAGATGCAGGTCTCTGGGCTCTCTGTGTTCACTGAATTCATTCCTTTCATATGCACCTCAGCTGTCTGGGGCCAAATCCTGTTTCCTGTCACTGTAAGGGGTGGCAAGCATGGCTGATGGCTGCATCTTGTATCCCCTCACCTAGCTCCTCAGCAATCACCATAGGGGGTTTGCAGCATCTGCAGGATTGCAGGAATTGTGTTCGCTTTTGGGAGTCCTCATTCACATTAGGAGGCCAGAAATCCCTGAGAGCTGTGACATTTTTTGCCCGCAAATATGGCAGGAAATAATTCATTTCACACATGTATGCAATATAGTATTGGTAACTATAGTCACCATGGTGTACATGAGATCTTTGTAATTTATTCAATTTGTATCACTGAAAGTTTATACCCTTTGAGTAATATCACCTCATTTCCTTCCAGCCCCTGGTAGCATGATGTTAATCTCTCTTCTATGAGTCTGACTGTTTTAGATTCCACACACATGGGAGATCATGAAGTAATTGAAATGAGTCATCTTTACTATCTCAGTGTATTGGGTCTGTTAGTTACCCTGGGAAATAGAAATGTCTATTAGCCTCTCTCTATCTGTCTATTATCTATTTATACATACATTAGCTCTACATGAATTACTTTTGGACTTTGACGGAAATGGAAAGTCTTGGCTCCGGGCTCTATTCAATGATCAGAGAACAGGCATTATGATAAAGGAAGAGCCTTCATTTCAATGAAATATTTCTTTATCCATGATAAATAAGCTCCCTAGAAAATAATAATATCAAACTACTGAGCATCAATGTATTTCAGAAAGAAAGCTAGTGAGAGAAACAGAGGGAGGAAGGAAGGAAAGAGTGAGGGAGGGAGAGAGAGAGAGGAAAGAAGGAAAGAGAGAGACAGGAAGGAAGGAAGGAAGACTGTAATTCCAGCTTGCCAGGGCTTCCCAAGTGGCACTAGTGGTAAAGAATCTGCCTGCCAATGCAGGAGACATAAGAGACATGGGTTCGATCCCTGGGTGGGGAAGATACCCTGGAAGAGGGCATGGCAACCCGCTCCAGTATTCTTGCCTGGAGAATCCCACAGACAGAGGAGCCTGGCAGGCTACAGTCCAGAGGGATGCACAGAGTTAACTAGAAATGTCAATCACAAGGAAATGTCCATAGTCAGACTATCCCAAGCAGCTTTTTCTGAATTCGAAGGAGAGACACATTTTGGAATTCACATCTACTTCACTTACTAGACAAACCCTTGATGCATATTTGTATAAGGCGACACATTAGGCTGAATGGCATCTTAGACCTTTGTTTAATTTCTTAGTTTGACACAGTAAAGTAAATGAAGAAAAATATTATTTTTCAATCAAAAAGTTATAAATATGCAAACAATATAATATGTAGTGGAGCATGAAAAAAAAGGGGCTTACAGCATTTTCTTAATGGAAATTTTATGAAGCTTTTAGAGGTTTGGTTACTGGGAATGATTAACATTTTGTTGTATCACAGTCTGTAATCTGCGTGTCTGAGGATTCTCACCACTTCAGTATGAACACTATCATAAACGTTACAGGGTGCTATGGCAAGGACTGAACCCCACAGACTTCATGAAACTTTCGTGATTAAACTTGAGAGATGATGGAGATTGTCTTTTCATTGCTGTCATAGTTTATCCTGATTCTTTACAGGTTTATTGTATATTACTGGGTTGAATCATTGTACTCTGTATTAATTAAAGCAATCTTGCAGCAGTAACAGATAAATTCATAGTCAACCCAAGGAAGCATGTTTAGACTCTAATTAGCTGCTGGGGTATGAGGGGCTCTGCTCCATGTGGTCATCTGGAGATCAAACCTCCTGCCATCTTGCGGCTACACCATCCTCTAGAATCTCAAAGACACTGGCTGCCTTCCTTGCCTTTGGCTAGTGGATGAGGAAAGAGAATGGTAGGATAATTCCACGGGAGGCTATTAGGAATTCTTCCATGTAGGAATTTTACTTACACTGAACTAACTAGGACTAAATCACATACTCCACTTACTGAAATAGAAGCTGAGAAACAGTCTACTTGTATATCCAGTAAGAAAAAAATCAAATATTGTGGATAGATACATAGGATACACATTCATCGTACATTTTGATGGACTCCTTTATTGTGAATCTAGCTTCCTAAAACAGAAAAACAACAACAACAAAGAGCTCTGTTTTTCTAGCCTTACTGTCCTGAGTGTGTAGGCATGTGACATAGACTTTGCCAATTAGACACTCTTGTGTGAGATTTTGATACAGGAGTTACATTAGGATAGATGGGTGGGACACAGGCACGGTGAACATGCAGCATGTCTCTCGGGTCAACGGTGCTGGTGGCTTTCCAAGTATCATAGCTGCAACGGTTCTCTCCTATTTGAAGGTTCTTCCTGTCACCATAGTCCCACCCATCTCCCGGCTCCTTTAATAAGATGGTTCCTCCCACCCTGTGGTCCTGCCTATCTTGTGACTCCTCCAATACGATATCTTAGCCCAAGTTCCCTCCAATAAGATGACTCCTCCTAACCCATTGTCCGTCTCATAAGATGACTTCACACGTGCGGTGGTCTCTCCCATCTCAGTTTGGCCCATGTTCATACTTTCTTTTGCCATCCTGGTTCAAAGGAGTGTCTCTGAAAGTTATCACTGGAAGCCTCACCAAGAACCTCATCTTGTTTACCCTCCCTTGGAACCATTCTTGAGCTTCCTAATATTTCTTAATAAGTCCTTTTCTGATTAAATTAAGTACAGTGACTGTTCTCTGCAACTAATGATGCTGGAATGTAATAGATCTCTGAGGAAAATAAATACAAACTTAGCAACACACATGACTAATACTGATGGGTCACTTTGTCTTCAACTATGAGAAGAGTTTTTATTAAGCCACGTAATACATTACTGCTATCATTTAAAAATTATAAGATTTAATCTCTAAACCATGGTATCTGACTTCGCATTCAAAAAACAGAAAATTTTGGCATATTTGAGAATAGATATATGGGACACTTCATTAATTCATCAAACATGTATTTAATGCCTATGATTTATCAAACGTTGGTAAAAGAAGCCGAATATTAGGGCATTTTCTTGCAGTCATGTTATGGAATGCGATGCAGATGTATGTGTTATCTCTTGTGAGATAGTCAATAATGTCTCAGTGAATCTATTTCCATTTTGTTTAATGAAGATGGATCAGAATGAATGGATTTCTCATATTTATTGCCCAGTTTTAAAATGCGAGACTGTGTTTTGCAGGCTCAGGTGCACATTCCCACAATCAAGTAAGCTGTTATCCTTCCCGAAGCTGAATCAGCAGCTTTCAGGTTTGTCTTTCATTCATGGTCATTTTCAGTGGACCAAAGTATGGACCTCCATGAAATGACTTTATGGTGACTGAATTGCTCTTGTCCTTTGGGAATTATCAAGGTCCCAAAGATCTTAACTGGGCTTCCCACGGGGCTCAGTGGTTAAGAATCCACCTGTCAATGTAAGAGACACAGGTTCCATCCCTGGGTGATTCTCTGGAGGAGGAAATGGCAACCCACTCCAGTATTCTTGCCTGGGAAATCGCACAGACTGCGGAGCCTGGTGGGTTACAGACCATGGGGTCTCAAAGAGTCAGATGCAACTGAGCGCACAGCAAAGATCTTAATCACTGGGTTATTAAAGTTCTTGATGATATAAGTGAAGTGAAAGTGAAGTCGCTCAGTCGAGTCCGACCCTTTGCGACCCCATTGACTGTAGCCTACCAGGCTTCTCTGTCCATAGGATTTTCCAGGCAAGAATACTGGGGTGGGTTGCCATTTCCTTCTCCTTTTGATGACATAAGCCTCATTTTATTTTTTAGAAGGGGCATTTCCTGGGGCTAAGTAAACATGTTTAATACAAAGCACAAAAATATTAATGTTTAGAGGGCACAGGCTCTGGGTCATGCATTTCTGGTATAAAGTAGGGTTTTTCAACCTTGATAAGATTGACATTTGGGAGGGATTCTTTGTGGGCTTTCCTGTGTGTTGAAGGATGCTTACAAGTATCCCTAACCTCTACCCTCAATGTTCCGGAAACACTCTCTACCCAGTTATAACAACCCAAATTTCTCCAGATATTACCAGATTCTCCTGGGAGAAAAAAACACCCTCTCACCGAGAATCCTTGGTTTCAGAGCTGAGTTTATTTTTTGTTTTTTGATGTAGATCATTTTTTAAAGTTTTCATTGAATTTGTTACAACATTGCTTCTGTTCGATGCTTTGTTTTTCCAGCCGTGAGGCATGTGGGATCTGAGCTCCCTGACTAGAGATTGAACCTGCACCCTCTGCATTGGAAGGCGAAGTCTTAACCACTGGACTGACAGGAAGTCCTCAGGAGCTAAGTTTTTTTTTTTTTTTCCGAGGGAAGGGATATTTCTATAATGATGCCACAGGACCAAGATCTGAAAGCATACACTCCTCAATTCTTTGGAAGCAGTTTTCTATCTTCACTCACATTCCTCATTCCCATGCCACAGGACCATCAAGAGTGTTGCTGGGTTTTACTCTTTTTTCCCTCCCTCTCCTACCTTCTGGCCAACTTCTGTGGTGAGCATTGCAGGTGGAGAGGAAAAAGAAAGACACATAAAATTCTGGGGGAAAGGCTGGGATTTAGGGGCCTTGGCTCCAGTCTCCATTCCTCTCCATTCAGCTACAGGATCTAAGACAGGTCCCCTATCTGAGCCTCGTTTCCCTCATGTGTAAAAACAGATGATCTAGCTTAATCCATAAAGCAGTTTGTGAGGATTTGAAGGCAATCAAGCTAGTTTACTCCAATTGTTTTTTGAAAAGGCAAAGAAATTCTACATTTGAAAAACTGCTTACAGCTTATAAAGTATTTTGTACAAGCAATTCACAAAAGATGAACAGCACATAACCAGTAAAATTAATTTTAAATTCACTGGTAATTGATGAAATGGAAATTGAAGTAATAGTGTGATAACAAAATTATATCACCGTTGGGGTAATAGAGTCTAGTCCATATGCTCTCCCTTTCCCTTTGTTCTTTCCATCAGTTGATTATGAAGGAAGTGATGCCCAGGTTATGACAGAGCCACAAGAGGGAAGGAAACTGGATCCCTGAGTGACAGCATGGAGAAAAAACGCCCACCCTCCCACACTGAGCTTCTGTGAGCATGCTAAGTCCCTTCAGTTATGTTCAACCCTTTGTGACCCTACGAGCTATAGCCCACCAGGCTCTTCTGTCCATGGATTCTCTGGGCAAGAATACTGCAGTGGGTTGCCATGCCCTCTTCCAGGGGGGATCTTCTCTACCCAGAGATCGAACTTGAGTCTCTTACAATTTCTTGCATTGGTAGGTGCATTCTTTACCACTAGCACCACCTGGGAAGCTGGTACACTGAGCTATACAGTAAGCAAAAATGCAACCTCATCGATTTAATCCAGGAAACTCATCAGTCCCCAGGAACTGAAAAATTCCATGTGACCTCAGTGTCCAAAGTGGCGTTTTATTTGGAGTCACATTAGTACCAAATATGCTGTAAAAGAAAGTTTGCAACCTCGCAGAAGCAAGCTGGACTTCAGAGGTGTTCTCTTCAGCTGCCATTGGGTTGAATTAGTTACAAAATTTTTTAAATTCAGAGATTTTATACGAAATGTGAATTTCTAGAATTCTGTGAAAAGTTTGGCACTGTTGGGATGGTATAATGACAGGAGGTGAGTGAAAGTGCCCTGTAACACACTGAATTTCCCATTCACTTCCCCTGGGTCTCCTTCACTCATTCCACTCCGTTTTCTCTCTCCTGACTTTGTGATATCTGCCACTGACTGACTGTGAATAACTAGCAATTCAAGATTTTCTACACTTGTAATTAGAGAACTATTCTTGTGATATCAAATTCTATTCTACCCTTTAAAAGGAGTCTAAATGTTTCTCAACTTCAGGACACAGTAGCTTTATTCATCTCCTTTCCAAGTCTACATTTCTGAACATTGGCTTCTTTCAAAAGCAAGGGATGGCTTAACCATTTGATGTTTTTCCCTAAAGGAAGTTTTGTTTAAGTCTAGGCCCCTAACTCTTCTCTTTTTTCTCTTGCATGGCAAGACAGAAAAAAAAAAAATTCAGAACCAGTGTCTAATGAATATCATTTGTATTAGGGTTGTAAATATCCACCATCTCAGATTGAATATGAGACTTTGAATAAGGGTTCTCCTGAAGCAGGAAATCTAATATTGTTTTTTTTTTAGAAATTATTTCCCTAGAACAAGCTTCTTTGCCAAAGCCTACTGCTTTGTATTATTCACGATCCAATTAAAATTTACTTTTTTCATACTAATGATACTGTATAGGTGTTGTTTTGGTCTCAGATATATCAATGCATTTGATGATGCATTTTATTTAATGGGTGGCATCTTTTGGTGCAGAAGAATAAGATTTCCATGAAGAATTTCATGCTTCCCCTTTAAACCATCCTGGTTTGTCAGATTGGCTATTCGACCCAAACTTAAACTTTATTCTCACTCTAATCTCTATCACTCATCTTGCTCCTGCCTCCTTTCCTTCAAATCTTTCTTTAATGTCTTCTGCTGTTTTCTAAGAAAACAGTATACCATGATTAAAAAGGTGGCACGGTGGTAAAGAATCTACCTGCCAGATGCAGATTCAATCCCAGGGTCAGGAAGATTCCCTGGAGTAGGAAATGGCAACCCACTCTAGTATTCTTGCCTGAAAAATTCCATGGACATAGGAGCCTAGTGGGCTGAAGTCCATGAGGTCACAAAGAGTTGGACATGACTGAGCACAGACATACACACACACATGATTAACAATAGTAGGTCCTGACTATATGGGATAAATAATGTCTCTTTTGCCAGTGAAAAAAAAATTCATTCAATCTAGACAAAACAAGGGATTTATTGGTTCACAAAACAAGTATCCAGAGAAGCTTCAAGCTGAAGGTATGGCTGTATCTAGGGGCTCAGAAAAACATGGTTTCTCTTTGCCATCTTTTCATTTTTCTCTTCTGTTGTGTCAATTCCAAGGAGATACACTTTTCAGTGAAGGCAACATTGGCTGCCTAAGATTTCAGACTCACATTCCTCAAGTCACACGTCTAGTGGAAATGAAAGTTATTTTTCTTCCCTGAACTTGAACATATTTTGGATGAAGAAAAAATTAACATCGTAGTCCTGAGAGTGCCAACCTTTGAAAGGTCAGTAGGTTATAAGTTTGACCCTTGGTTAGTATGTTGAACCTTGGATTTCAGAAGGGTTCTCACCATTCCCTGATCAGAATGGCTCACTATCAAAATTATTTATGTAAACAACACAATTTGTTGACAGTCTGTTTTCTTTCTAGGAGTCTGGGATTTTGGTATGTGCCAAGCAGAGGATGCCTACGTGACCAACTCTCCCCAACCCCTTGAAAACACCTGGGCAATGAGCCTCTAATGAGCTTCCTTAGTAGACAGCTTTTCAGAAATGGTGTTACATGTTGCTAGAGGAATTAAGTGCACCTTTTTTATGACTCCACTTGGCATGCAGATGCCCAGGCTTGTGTTCCTTATGGGATGCTCATTGTTTCCAAGACTCTATTTGACTGTCTGCAGAGAAGATTCCAGCATCAGCGAGGGGCAAGTACCCAAATGAATTGGACTTGGGAGGAGGGAGCACTCTGTGAAACAAATCAGATTTCTGTGGCTCCCTTCTCTTTCCTCATTAGGGGAGGATTTTGTTTTCTTATTATCATGAACTTTCAATTATTGTTGTGGTTTTTTTGATTACATCTTCTCCCTTTCCATTTGTCTCTTGGATTTTGCCTTAAAGATAAAACCAATACTCTTATTTTAGTGTTTGGCAAGGAGTAGAAGAAAAAAAACTGTCAATTTTCACGTTTTACTGAAAGCTAATTCACTGAGTGTTAAACATTTTTAGCCGAATAATTTAATATTGTACAGACCACGTTATAATGGGTTACACAATGCAAGCTTTTAATGTATTTTCTGCCCCTTGTGATTACTATCAACTCCTTGATTATCCCATTATGGCGCATTCTCAGCTTTTAGTGTCTTCTAATTGCCAATAAAATGCATAAAAATTCAGCACTGAAGGTTTATGATGACAAAATCAATATTTTCTCCTAGTAGTTAAAATGTGTTTGTAAAACAAGCTTTTATAGAGAGGGAGGGAGGAAAAGAATGTAAAAATATATTAACATTTTTTTCTGCCTAGACTTGCTTGATGTAAAATTCTTCATGCCCTTCAAAGCTCTGACCTCACTAAAGGTCCATTTTAATCAAGGCACCTCTATAATTTTCCTCCCTGAAGTCCTATGGAACACAGGCAAAAGGTCAAAATATATTCATAATGTTTTCATAATGTACATTTTTCATTCTAAAGATATATGTCTTGTATCGATTTTATGCCAAATAATGATAACTAGGCCTAATCCCTAGGTCTTAACATGTTAACACTATACCATGATTAATGAGCTTGCAAATGTAAGTGAGGTTTTCATTTTCTATATACCACCAACCCAACAGGGAAATAAGAGAGTGCTTTTGATATTCAGTTCACCCAGTGAGTGAAAGCACCACTGTAGCTTGTAAATTAAAATAATGTCTGTATACCTTGACTCTCTTCACATTTTTCTCTTTATTACTCTTTCCATCTTATTAACTGTCACTAACTTCAAAGCAAATGATACATTCGCTACAGGATAAAGATATTTTATTAAGATTTGCAATATTAATATTAAATGATTAAAGAACTATATGCTTTTTATTGACAAAATCCCCTATGAGAGCAAAATGTCATGGGGAAGGTCCTTTCTTCCTTCCTCTCTCCCTTCCCCTTTTCCTTCCTTTCTTCCTTCTTTCCTTCCTCTCTCCCTCCTCCACTCTCTTTTTCTCTTTCTCTCTTTCTTCACAGACACCTTTGCATTTTTTAATAAACAGAGAGAAGAAAAAATGACCAAGGGTAAAAATATTCAATTAGCTTGAATTAACTCATTCTTTTGTCTCATAAATCAGGCACGATTTCAATTTTGTATCTAGTATTTGAAAGTCTTAGCCACACTTTGTTTTCAATTCCATTGACTTCACCCTTTCCCTAAAATCTTCCTTTTCTTTACTGTCTTAGGAGTTGCCTTTTATAATTTAATGGGAAATCAAAATATTATTTTAATTTTACAATGGTTGCTATATACGTCCCTAATAGAAAAGGAGCTACACTTGAGAAGCTGATGAAATCCCACACATAGGAGACTAATCTACCTGAAGGAAGTGGGCTAAGGACAGTAGTCTTCAGAACCGCAGAGAACCAGGAGGCATCTGAGCTATTAAACATCTGAGCATTTATCCTCACACTGGGTTAGGGAAGTGTTCTTTTCATATGGATTTTTAAGAGGCTCATGAAGAGTAGCCAGCTTGGCTCACTTTTCTAGATTTTAGGGGCATCAATAAACGATATAGAGAATTAGACTGTATTTTGTAATTTGCAGTGGTGGGAAGGGGAACTCTTACTAGTGTCTTCAGATTCCAAGTGGCATCTCTCTGTCATAGACTCTTAATAAAAAGTCCAATGCACTCTCCTTTGGAAATCTATTTCTGTAAATGAGTCCATCAGTTACCAGAATTCATTTTACATCTAAAACTGTGTTCTGAGAAGACATTAGCCCTTTGATACCATCCTT
The DNA here is from genome assembly GCA_024291935.2 of Okapia johnstoni. Lineage (NCBI taxonomy): Eukaryota > Metazoa > Chordata > Mammalia > Artiodactyla > Giraffidae > Okapia > Okapia johnstoni. Next base: position 22,046,128 of record CM044310.1, read on the forward strand.
TCAAATGGATTTCCATGGTCCTAGGAGATCCTGGAGAACATTAAGGCAGACCTTGGGCAAAGAAACAATGGCTAGATTATGGTTCCTTGGCATCGGTAGGATTGTATCCTGTCCAGAGAAGTGTAGTTTCATTTCCTAAAAATCCACCCTAACAATGAAGTTGATATCATGTGTGAGCTCTCCTGACAAACTCTCCTCTGGATCTTGTTTCTGACATACCTACTAGCCTACACTGATTGATGTTGAGGCTGAAACTCCAATATTTTGGCCACCTGATTTGAAGAGCTGACTCATTGGAAAAGACCCTGATGATGGGAAAGACTGAAGGCAGGAGGAGAAGGGGACAACAGAGGATGAGATGGTTAGATGGCATCACCGATTCAATGGACATGAGTTTGGATAAACTCCAGGAGTTGGTGATGGACAGGGAGGCCTGGCGTGCTGCAGTTCATGGGGTCACAAAGAGTCAGACACGACTGAGCGACTGAACTGAACTGATTGACGCTGGACTGGTGAGTCCTGCTCAATATCTTTGTACACCTGAGTCAGACAGGAATGCCATATGTTGAATGCCATATCAGCCAAGAGAGAAAAACAGATGTCAGGTTAAACCCGGACAACCCATGCATCCATCATCATTAAAAACACATGATTCATTAAACCTCAACCATTCATACAATCTTTAAGCAACCAAAATTTATTTTAACCACTTTCATGGGCATCCATCCAAAATGTGTTCTGCTTTCATGCTCTGTAAACAGAAAATGATGACTGTAGGATCATGTGTTTGTGTGTATGTGTGATCATGCATGTGTGATTGTGGGCACATGTGTGTCACACTAAGAATCATCACTGTAAACACTGGTGGTATGGTTGAGTACACGTGATTATCTCTGGAACTAATTCTTTTTTTAAAAACTGAATTAAAAAAATAATTTTATTTATTTTTGGTTGTGCTGAATCTTCATTGCTGGGTGGGCTTTTCTCTAGTTGTGGTGAACAGAGGCTACTTTTGAGTCGTGGTGCACAGGCTTCTTATTGCAGTGGCTTCTCTTGTTGCAGAGAACTGGCTCTAGGGTGCACAGGCTTCAGCAGTTGCAGCATGTGGGCTCAGTAGTTGCAGCTCTCAGGCCCAAGAGCACAGGCTTGATAGTCATGGTGCACGAGTTTAGTTGCTCCATGGCATGTGGGATCTTCTCAGATCTGGGATCGAACCTGTGTCTCCTGCATTGGCAGGCAGATTCTTTACCACTGAGCCACCAGGAAAGCTCTGGAAGTAATACTGCTTGTTCCTTTACTCCATTGTTGTGGACAAACAAGCTTTATGAATTCTTCCCTTTGGTTTTTATAGTTACACCCCGAAATCTTACTACACATGCTGTCACTTTTCATTGCTTTTAGAATGCTTTCTTAAAAGTTCGACACATGCAAATTTGCTTCTTGTAAACAACTTTAGCCTGAAAAAATGTATTTTCTGTAATATAAGTTCCAAAAAGGAAGGATCTATTTTCCCTTGTTCATCTAGGAACTGACACATAGCTGGGCTATACTGAGAGCCCATTAATATTCTTTTAACAAATAACCAATTCCACTGGAGTTGTGTGTAAAATAAGAATAAATTGCTTTGAGAATCCAAGTGGCTTTACTTTGCTTACAATTTATGAGCTTAAACAGAAACCTGGCTGGTTTGTATTGGCTTCTAAGGGGTTTTTGGTTATGTCACTAGAAAGTGGGTTTTATTATTTTATTTTTAAAACTTATTTATTTATCTTTGGCTGCATTAGGTCTTCATTGTTGTGTGTGGATTTTCTGGGGCTACTCTCTAGTTGTGGTGTATGGGCTTCTAATTGTGGCAGTGTCTCTTGTTGCGGAGTGCAGGCTCTAGGGTGCATTGACTTCAGTAGTTGAAGGACATGGGCTTAGTTGCCCTGTGGCATGTAAAATCTTCCCAGACCAGGGATCAAACCTGTGTCCCCTACATTGGCAGGTGAATTCTTAACCACTGGATGGCTAGGTAAGTTCAGAAGTTTGTTTTCTTGTCACAAGTTCTCCTAACATTACCATCATCTTCATTATTATTTTATGCATTTATTTTCACCCAAGTATCTTTGGCCACTTATGGGAAATTCTCCTTCCTCCTCTCCACCTAAGTGGCCCCTGGCTGTGCAGTGGGTAAGACTCACATTTACAATGCACAGGGTATAGGTTCCATCCCTGGTTGGGGAACTTAGATCCCACATGCACAGCCAAAATTAAAAAAAAAAAAAAAAAAAATCCAAGTGGTTCTAGGAAAAACCTGTAGTGATTGACTTGTGAGAGCTCTCCAGTCAGGGATTTCAAGTTGAACTCTGCCAGCTAAGCCAGGTTGGGGGAAAGTAAAAGTGAAAGTTGCTCAGTCGTGTCCGATTCTTTGTGACCCCATCGACTATACAGTCCATGGAATTCTCCAAGACAGAATACTGGAGTGTGTAGCCTTTTCCTTCTCCAGGGGATCTTCCCAACCCAGGGATCGAACCCAGGTCTCCCGCATTGCAGGCAGATTCTTTACCAGCTGAGCCACAAGGGAAGCCCAAGAATACTGGAGTGGGTAGCCTATCCCTTCTCCAGGGGATCTTCCTGACCCAGGAATCGAACCGGGGTTTCCTGCACTGCAGGCTGATTCTTTACCGACCGAGCTATCAGGGAAGGGATGCTCCAAGAGATCTGGACACTCATTGCCTCTTGCATATTTTTCTTACTCCATTTGACTTTAATTTCCTTGCCCTACTCCAAACTCTTTGAGTGCCCTCTTGGTTTATTTATGTTTGTTTACTTCCATTTAAATCTTTCCACATCAACCAAGCCACTTATTTTGTCTGTGTAATTTATTGGCCCAGATGTTACTTCCTGCCTGCAGATTTTTTTTGCAAGTTAGTCCAAGGCCTGGCCTTTTATTCTGTCTACTTTCTGTATCAATTCTCCTTCAGAAAACATGATGAGCTCATTTTAAGGGGAGACAATTAATAGGTTCTTTTGCCGACCCTTTCCATTTGATTGGAGAATCTTCCTTTCATATTACTCATGGAGATTTCTCACCTTGAATGCAATGATGTAACGTGATGATGACTCTCATGGTTAAAAGGAAGATTATCTTTCAATCATTTTGTCCAATCCAATTGTAATAATCTACTTTGTTCAATTAAATTTTTCAATTTGGGAAGTCTCCTTAACGTTCTATTAGATTGAAAATGATCACAACCCCACACCCTCTATAAAGTTATCTGTCCCTTTAGAAATGAGAAAGAAATGACAAGCCACTCCAGTATTCTTGCCTGGGAAATCCCATGGACAGAGGAGCCTGGCTGACTACAATCCATGGGGTCGCAAAAGAGTTGGACACAACTGAGTGACTGAAAAAGAACAAACATCTCAATATATTTTATTTGATAATGAGCTTCATTAATAATTGCTATTGCTAAGATTATTCTGCCAAATATGTCATATTTGTCTTACCCCATGAGAAATTCACTTCAATGATGGTAAATGTCAAATCATTCAAAGTGTTATCATTTTAAAAATATTGTCTGTTCATAAATTATAGTTTTCTAAACCATTCCTTGTGAAAGGAAATGAATTTGCACTTGGTTATGGATTACAGATATGGAAGTAGATTATTTAAACTATCTTTCCTGGGCATCTCGTTCCCTGTAGGCTGACATTTCTAAGACCCCAGAAAGGCATAAGCTAAGATGGAAATAATTTGGCAGAATCTGTTCACATATTTGCTAGGCAAAGTGGCAGGAATGGGCAAGTGTGTCAAGTGTGGCTGATGGTGAGGGTTGCAAGGGTAGGAAAGACAGTCTTAGAGCATTTTGAAATATTTTATGGTATTTTAGGCCTGCAATATTTTACAACTTGAGAGACAACGAATTAACTCTGAGAAAAGTTAGAAAAAGGAACGATGGGTTTATTTAAGTCAAGTGAAAACAGAAACCTTGTCTAACTTTTCTGTTTGCATATTTGTGTGTGCTTTAGTGTGTTTAATCAGCTTTTCATGTGATAGTTATGTTCTGATTCTGAGATTCTGATGTCATGTGTGCACATGTGACCTCTATCATGAATATGATAAATGTTGCAAAGAGAAAGTCTGTGAAGAGATCATTAGATTTGGACTCTGAAACTTCGGGGCTTTGTCTAGGAGGAGAAAGTTACTAGGCAAACCTGGGCAAGTTATGGACCTCATTTTGACACCTAGAAATTGGTTTATGATCTCTGCCTTGCCTACTTACAAGAACACAGGAATAGTGTGAAAATCAAATGAGTTACCGGATGTGACAAAGTCAGTTCAGTTCAGCTGCTCATTTGTGTCCGACTCTTTGCAACCCCATGGACTGCAGCACGCCAGGCCTCCCTGTCCATCACTAACTTCCAGAGTTTACTCTAACTCATGTCCATTGAGTCAGTGATGCCATCCAACCATCTCATCCTCTGCTGTCCCCTTCTCCTCCGCCCTTCAATCTTTCCCAGCCTCAGGGTCTTTTCAAATGAATTAGCTCTTTGCATCAGGTGGCCAGAGTATTGGAGTTTCAGCTTCAGCATCAGTCTTTCCAATGAATATTCAGGACTGATCTACTTTAGGATGGACTGGTTGGATCTCTTTGCAGTCCAAGGCAATCTCAAGAGTCTTCTCCAACACCACAGTTCAAAAGCATCAATTCTTTGGCACTCAGCTTTCTTTATAGTTCAACTTTCACATTCGTACATGACTACAGGAAAAACCACAGCTTTGACTAGATGGACATTTGTTGGCAAAGTGATGTCTCTGCTTTTTAATATGCTGTCTAGTTTGGTCATAACTTTTCTTCCAAGGAGCAAGCGTCTTTTAATTTCATGGCTGCAATCATCAACTGCAGTGATTTTGGAGCCCCCCAAAATAAAGCTCGTCACTGTTTCAATTTCTTCCCCACCTATTTGCCATGAAGTGATGGGACCAGATGCCATGATCTTGGTTTTCTGAATGTTGAGCTTTAAGCCAACTTTTTCACTCTCCTCTTTCACTTTCATCAAGAGGCTCTTTAGTTCCTCTTCGGTTTCTACTATAAGGGTGGTGTCATCTGCATATCTGAGATTATTGATATTTTGCCCAGCAATCTTGATTCCAGCTTGTGCTTCATCCAGCCCAGAGTTTCTCATGAATAAGCAGGGTGACAATATACAGCCTTGACGTACTCTTTTCCTATTTGGAACCAGTCTGTTTTTCCATGTCCAGTTCTAACTGTTGCTTCCTGACCTGCATACAGATTTCTCAGGAGGTACTCCCAACTCTTTCAGAATTTTCCACAGTTTGTTGCAATCCACATAGTCAAAGGCTTTGGCATAGTCAATAAGCAGAAGTAGATGTTTTTCTGGAACTCTCTTGCTTTTCTGATGATCCAACGAATGTTGGCAATTTGATCTCTTGTTCCTCTGTGACAAAACTGTGGCAAAACATGGATATGTTTTGGATATGTTTTTGTGGCAAATATGGATATGTTTTTGTGGCAAAACATGAACAGAAATCACACAGGAAGGAAGCATTTTTAATTATTCAGATTCTCCAAAATGTATGGGCTTCCCAGGTGGCACAGTGGTAAAGAATCTGTCTGCAATGCAGAAGACATGGGTTCGATCCCTGTGTAGGGAAGATCCCCTGCAGAAGGGAATTGTAACCCACTCCAGTACTCTTGCCTTGAGAATTCCATGGACGGAGGAGCCTGGTGGGCTACAGTCCATTGGGTCACAAAGAATCTGACATGACTGAGTGGCTAACACTAACTACTAACACTACTAAGCTGTACATGCGGGGACAGTACTTCTCCAAATGTGATCAGGAGAAGCCTTGAGGGTCTCAGGAAACCACTTTAGGGAGACAGTGAGTTCAGAAAAGTGTTTATAATAATACAGTGGAATTTTCCAGAGGCTATAACATATGTGATGTTGTCACCACTGGGAAGACTAATGGGATGTCTGTGTGTGTGTTCTTGTATTTTCTAAAACATTCTAAAGTAGACAGTTTAGAGCAAAGTTATTCACAGTTCCAAAGAATAACTCAGTTTTTTTTTTCAGTACCTCCACTGGGCTTGTACTACGAATCTTTAGTTCCACTAGCTAAATCTTTGTAACTTCCCTTTCATGTAATAAAACACATCATGAAAACATAAACTTTTCCTAGGACCTGTAAGGAAACACAAGAAATACACTGCTACCTTGTCTGGAACAAATTTATTAATTCTTTCCCAAAATTCATATTTAAAATTTTTTTCACAACATTGTGATTATGACTCAATAATATTTTATTTTAACCTGTCAGAATATTTTTTATAACATAGTTTTCTTATATTTAAAGTTGAATAGTTGGATTTCAAAATGGAGATTTGGAGATTTGCTTTCTTAGCCCAAAGCTTTAAAATCTGCATAAAATGCTGAAAAATTGAAAACCGACTTATAAGCTAGTGTTCTAGCTCATGAAAGGGACAACTCTATTAAAAAAACCCAAAAAACTAGCTTGACCTTTAAATGAGAAATAAAACATAACAAAACCTATCTTTCCCTTAGCTTTACAAGTGTTAATTTCTGGTCTTCTTCACTAGAAACTTTCAAATAATAATATGGTGGCAGATTTTGTGATCTTTCAGAGTTAAAGACAAAGGAATTGAATCTTTTTAATGTAGACGCTTTATGTTTATAAAAAGTCAAAACTTAATTGGTTACTTGTTTTCATATTAGCGGGCTTGAAGAAAAAAAAGACATGGATGCATCTTCAGGATAAATCACCATATTGCATTTACAGAAATGCTGCCCACAATAGATGAAAAGATTTTAATACTTGGCAGAGTTGACATTACCAAATTTCTGACGGAAGAAAAGGTAGTGAAATTGAGGACTGAACTGCAGCTTTCTGTGATTCTGATTTACTTTTCAGATGTTTCTCTGAACTTGGATATCTCCCTCCGTAGTGTTATCTTCCATTAAAATCATTCTTAGCAAAGTCCTGCCATGGAGCTAGAGGACACTGAAATGAGCATTCTCCAAACCTATCAATATAGGGAATTTAACTGGGCTTCTTTTTTGTGCTTAGGCAAAACTTGTCATTTGACAGTACCAAATACCTGTCACACTTTAAACCAAAGTTAATTGTGAATTACGGCTTGTTTGCAAGAATACAGCATAAAAGTACTTACTGAGACTCCTTCCTAAGTTGGGGTGAATTTATGACACTTTTGAGATTGGCTAATTATTTGTAAAGTCTATTCAGTTTGTTAGGACTGCTGGTGAGAAAAGATTTATTAGAACTAATGTAAAATGTAATGAAATAGATTGGCTCCTTATGAAATATTAATATTCATTAACTCTGGTCATTGTAAGTCTATATTTGTAATCTCTCCTTGGTGGATACTCCTAAGTCGAGCTGCAGATGGTGCTTTAAGCTCTTATGCCCAGAAGAAGTCAAAGCACTACATAAAAAGCTTCTGAGAAAGATAAACACCAAACAGGATAGTGATTATCTTACAGTGAATAATTATGTTTGGGATGAGAAATCAATAGACTTCAACTTCTCTCTCTCCCTCTCTCTGTCTCTCTCTCTCTATATATAAACATCTACAAAGTAGTGCAATTCTAACATTTGCTTATATGCAAAGTATATATAAAGTATGCCTGTTGTGTTAAGTTGCTTCAGTCGTGTCTGACTCTTTGCGACCCCATGGATTGTAGACCATCAGGCTCCCTCTGTCCATGGGATTCTCCAGGCAAAAATACTAGAGTGGGTTGCCATGCCCTCCTCCAGGGGATCTTCCCAACCCAGGGATCAAACCTTGTCTCTTATGTCTTCTACATTGGCAGGCAGGTTCTTTACCAAATAATGCCACCTAGGAAGCCCATATAAAGTGTATACATATATATATATATATATATATACACACATGCACATAGATTTATATCCACTACTTCCATCTACCAACTGTACTGCATCTCTTGTTTAATTTCTATTAGGCATTTTAATTAGGTATTAGCACTTTTAGGGGGGAGGCTGTCTTGTTCATTGCATCTGATACAACATTTAGAAGAGTGTTTTTCTAACATGTTGAATGATTAACGTGGATCAATGGGGTAAGAGATTCTGTCACTGTAGTTGTTCACAGACCCAGAATGAAGGCTCAATCAAGATACAAGATTTCACAAAAATAGAGTTCCCATATGATTCCACAATCCCATTCCTGGGCATATAACTGGAGAAAACTCTAGTACAAAAAGATACACGCACCCCAGTGTTCATAGCAGCAATATTCACAATAGCCAAGACATTTTGTATTGTTGTTTAGTGGCTAAGTTGTGTCCAACTCTTCATGATGCCATGGATGGAAGTAACCTAAATGTCTATCAACAGATGAATAAAGAAGATATGGTACATGTATACAATGGAATATTATTCAGCTGTAAAAGGAATAATGCCATCTGCAGCAACATAGATGGACCTCGAGTTGTCATACTGAGTGAGGTAAGTCAGATAGTGAAAGAAAAATACCATATGATATTGGCTATTTGTGAAATCTAAAAAAAGTATGGTACAAATAAATATATTTACTAAACAGAAATAGTAACAGATGTAGAAAATAAACGTGGTTATCAAGGTGGAAATGCAGGGTGGAGAGGAGATAAACTGGGAGATTGGGATTGAAATGTACACACTACTATATATAAAACTGATAACTAATAAAGACTTACTGTATAGCACAGGGAACTCTACTCAATACTTTGCAATGACCTATATGGGAAAAGAATCTATAAAAGAGTAGATATGTATATATGTATAACTGATTCATTCTACTGTACACCTGAAACTAACACAACATTGTAAATCAATTATACTATAATAAAATTTTTTTAAAAGAGGAAGACAAATACTGTAGGATATCCCTTATATGTGGAATCTAAAATATGACACAAGTGAACTTATCTATGAAACAGAAACATACTCACAGGCATAGAGAACAGACTGGTGGTTGCCAAGGGGGAGGAGGAGTTGGGGCTGGATTGGGAGTTTGGGATTAGCAGATGCAAACAAGTATATATAGGATGGGTAAACAGCAGTTCCCACTGTTGAGCGAAGGGAAATACATTCAATACCCTGTGATAAACAAAAGTGGGAAAGTATATGAAAAAGGATGCATATATATAACTGAATCCCTTTGCTGTATAGCAGAAATTAACACAACATTGTAAATCAAATACACTTCAATAACGTAAAACTTGAGAAGCAAAATTTCATAATCATGGAGGTGGAGAAGTGAGGTAGAGAGTCCAGACCAAGCAAATAAATATCTTCATTTTCGTTTTTCATCAGCTCAAACAATTCACATACTCACACATCCTTGCAAGAAAGCCAATCAGAACAACCAGCTGCGTTCTCAGGACAGGGACAATGGTACCTATGAAGTTTTCAAGGTTTGCTTTTATGCTCAACAAATATATACTTGCTGAATGAACAAACTGATCAAACAACTGAGTGCTGTTTCTGAACTTGATTCCTTTACTGAAAAATATTCATTAGCTATTTACTTTGTACCACAAGACAGGACACAGGCCACCAGGGGATGAACACTGAACAAAACCATGAAACACAAATGGAAGGAAGCTCTTCTTAGCCTATCTGTTTATACACGGATTCTATTTATTCACCCTTTTACATTGAACCTTGCAACTTTCAATTCCAGGGGTTGGCCTTATTTTGAAAATGTGGAATCAATGGGTGGATCAACAATTTTCATTGCTGGTAAACGGTTTTTAAAATGATACACAACTATGGATCCTTCCTGTTCATCACTGACAATAAGCAGAAACATTCAATGTGCCTTAAAGTCAGCAGCTTTCTGCCCTTCGAAATATGACAAAAACCTCTGTGGTCAATGACATTTTTTAAAAGCAGGACTGGCAGAAACTTGACGTACTTTTTAACTGGCACCCTGCCATTCCTGTCCATGTTCCATTGGCCAAATTAAATCCACGGCCAAGTTGACACCAGCAGAGAAGACAGTGAAATGGTGTAACCCAGATTGGGCCTTGAATCCACATGCTAGGACTCAAACTTGGCCAAAATCCAGTCTTCCAACTAAGATCACACACCTAGTTTCAGGACTTAATGAAGCTCAGGTTCTTGATGTCTCATTGCATACAGAATTCAGTGAGAGACAAAGTGACAGGTAAGGAGCAGACTTCTTTAGAGAGACACACTCCACACAGAGTGTGGGCCATCTCAGAAGGCAAGAGTGGCCTCAAAATATGGTGTGGATAAGTTTTTATGGGCTGGATAATTTCATAGGCTAATGAGTGGGAAGATTATTCTAACTATTTGGGGGGAAGGGGCAGAGATTTCCAGGAGCTGGGCCACCACCCAGTTTTTGATGGTCTTTGATGGTCTGCCTTGGTACTGTCATGGCACCTGTGGGTGTGTCATTTAGCTTGCTGATGTGTTACAATGAGTGTATGCTGAGGCTCAAGGTCTAGTGGAAGTCAACTCATTTGCCATCTTGGACCAATTTGGTTCTAATCAGTATATGTGGTGTCTTCGGGCCATGTCATGCTTTCAAAGGTTGTAGCCTGCTCCCTTCCCTTCTGTTTCAAAAGCATACCTGTCCCATGTGTTTGGGGAAGGGAGGAAAGACTCTTTGCTGAACAGTCTTCCACATTAATGACAAAACTGTCATTATCATGATCACTAACACTATATGTCACTGTTATTTATTGCTATCACTAGCAATTGGAGAAGGAAATGACAACCCACTCGAGTGTTCTTGCCTGGAGAATCCCAGGGACGGGGGAGCCTGGTGGGCTGTCGTCTATGGGGTCGCACAGAGTTGGACACAACTGAAGCGACTTAGCAGCAGCAGCAGCAGCAATACAATCCACCCTTCCCATTTGAAATCTCTTCGTGATCTGCTTCATGCTCCTCACTTGCCCCTCAAAATCCAATTGCACTAAATCATCAGTGACTGTGACATAAGAGATGGGCTTTTGTCTTTTTTGCAAAACATCATACCATGTGACAATGTGGCCAGCAGATAGATGGTCCCTAGGAAATATTTGTTGTATGAGTGGATGAACATAGTTCTTAGACCTTTCAAAGAAAGTACAAAAAAGTTCACACTGCTGTTATGTATGTTAGTTATTGAGTGTCTATATTAACATACATGTTATATACTTAAAATATGAATATTACATATGCACATAGGTATCACGCTCATGCTCAATCGCTCAGTTGTGTCTGCCTCTTTGTGACCCCATGGACTGTAGCCCACCAGGCTCCTCTGTCCGTGGAATTTTCCAGTCAAGAATACTAGAGCAAGTTGCCATTTCCTCCTCCAGGGTATCTTCCCAACCCAGGGATCAAACATGTGTCTCCTGCATCTCAGGTGGATTCTTTACTGCTGAGCCATCAGGGAAGCTCTCATATAGGTTTGTGTATACACATGCATACTGTATGTGTGTAAGTACATATATGTGTGCATGTATATGCAGTTGTTGAAATGACTTTGGGAATTAGTGATGGAGTTAGTGCTACTTTTGTTTGTCTGGTGGTTTATGAAGATTTAGGCAGGGCCATGAGAGAAACGTGAGGAAAAAGAAGTTGTGTTAATGGCAAGGATGCTAATGGTGGAGTTGATTGAAAGCGAAAACTGCAAAAGTGTTACATGCAAAATGGAATGTTACACGGCTGAGAGGGAGCCATGTGAATCCCTGATGATTACAAACTGCAAATCAAGCTTTTCATTCCATCTTCCTGTTGTCTTAATGATTTTCACAAACCAAATTGTTGCCCAGGGTACTAGGATACATCAATATAACTATTTCAGGAAAAATAGCATAAAATAAAATCATGGAAAATTAGATCCTAACAAAAACAACTCTCATCACTACTTGTTACTAGTCACTCTTATCAACTCATCCAATTTTGCATTAACTTCCTTCGTTAGCAGCTCTCTAACTTGCCTTTTGCTCTATTTGGAGTTTTGAATTTTTTTTTCAAGAAAAACAACTTTAACTGTAACGATCACTCAGACATAACTTTTTCAAGACCAAAATGCAGAATCGTAATTTCCATATTCATCATTTCCAAAAGTGCTGTACTTGACTTTGCAACTTTTTTAATAAAAAGAGAAAATGTTCATTAAGTCTCAAGTGGAGAGTGGTTATATTTCTTATTAAAACTTTTCTAAGTAGTGCAAAGAAGAAGATAGACATAGAAAAATCAAAGCTCCTAAGTGCTTATCCATCAGCAGTTTTGTTAAAAAGCTATCATTAAGAAAGAAGAAATGCAAATTGCAGAAACAAGGTCACAATTTAATTGATACAAATTGCAGCCACCTGCTTATCTTATTTCCAAGGGAAAGGATTTTGCGTGTGCAATGAAGTAATTTCTTTGTAGGAAAGAAAAGTTGCTTGGCCATCTTTGTTGCTTAGGCATTAATTTAAATCTCCTCAGTCCAGTCCACTTGGCTCTTGCACCATCTGACCAGGATGTTAGCATCTGTGGCTGACTTGGGAGTCAGAATAATAACCCCATTTCAAATGACAACACACTCCCCAGGCCACGAGAGTCTGGAGAACCCACTGGGTAATTAATTGGTGATTTTAAAAAGGAGGACAGATCCAAAGGGTCTTGGATTGAAAATAAATTTACATTTACCAAATGGGAAAAAGGAAGAGAGATAAATTGGGGATTTAGAATTAAAAACACACAGGGAACTATATTCAATGCCTTGTAATAGCCTACAGTGAAAAAGAATCTGAAAAAGAATATCTAGATCTATCTATCGATCACCTATCTGTATATATAAAACTGAATCACTTTGCTGTACACCTGAAACATTGTAAATTAACTCTACTTCAGTAAAAAATAAAGAATGATTAAAAAAACACAGAAACTCTAGGACTGGCGTGTGAACACTACAGTATTACTTCTAGAGTTGGGTTAAGAGGGATAGAGGTTCAGAGAGCTACAAATTTAAAATGTCAATATGGTGTCATGCAGGTACATAAAGAATAACAAGCCATGCTGTAGTCATCCTCTACTTATACGTGTGTGTGTGGGGGGTCTTCCCTGGTGGCTCAGATGGTAAAGAATTAGCCTGCAATGCAGGAGACCTGCATTCAATCTCTGGGTTGGGAAGATCCCCTGGAGAAGGGAATGGCTACCCATTCCAGTATTCTTGCATATATATCTTCATCCTATAAATGCAAGTCCAGCACTCATAGTAAGTCAAAGAAAGGTCATCTGATTTTTTATTTTCCCATATGACATTTTGCCTGAAACTGTACTTTTTTGTATGCGTGCCATTATTTTGGAAAAGCTATTTGAAACCGAATTATTTAGAAATTGAAGCAAACATATATATTAATAAAACCCTGAATAATCATTTACAACTGCATGGGACGTTTTGCTGATTATTAATAGATTTTTCCTTTGGGAGGTAGAATTTGAATCATTTAAATTTTATCTTTATTTTCTAATATTCATTTCATTATTTCTTGCTAACAACTGTTACCTAGATGAAATGCTTTTAATTTTAAAATATTTTAAAATGTTTTCTCTTTCCTAAAGAAGAGGGAGTTGAGTTGTCAGTAATTTGGAACCAAGAAATCACAGGCTTGTCAAATAGCAACGACGTATTTGCTACTTACCTTCCCCCCTGTTGCATTTTAGTCTGATAGAAAATGACTGCTTTCGTGGCTAGAATTGGTTTCCAAAAATTTATATCCACACTTTCTGGGGCTCTTAATTCACTCAGCTTTTTAATTCCTTTCAAAGTACTAAAGAAGTTTTGCTTTGCTGAAAAGAACATTGTTCTCAACTTAGCAATGAAAAAAGTCGACTATGCTAAAAATCTGACTCTTATATAGACTATCAAGAGTTGAGATTGTTGGGCAGTTATCCATTCTGAAGTCCGCTCAGGGTCAGCCCTTCAGCTAAGGACCATGGACAGCACGATCTGTTTGTATCATGGCAGGGCACGAGCGGGAGAGACGGCTACCTAGAACTGGGTAAAAGCAATTTTAATAGCTATGTTTAATATCTTTGTATGGTGGCATATTTGACGTAACTAGATTTAATCATGATAATCATTTTGAAATGGACAGAAATACAACCTCACAACGATGTGTAACAGAAAATGACACAGTGTTATGGGTCAATTATACTTCCAAAACAAACAAGCTTACTCAGAGAAAAAGAGATCAGAATTGTGGTTACCAGAAGGAGGGGTGGTGGGGGGGAATTGGATGAAGGGAGTCAAGCACACCCCCAGCACCTACTTATGTCAAAGTGTGTACCTCCCAGTTATAAGATACGTAAGTATTAGGGATGAGATGCGCAACGTGATCCATATAATTAGCACTGGTGTACATTCCCTTATGGGCTTTCCTGGTTTCTCAATGATAAAGAATTCGTCTGCAATGCAAGAAATGCAGGAGACACGACTTAGATCCCCAGGTCAGGAAGATCCCCTGGAGGAGGGCATGACAACCCACTCCAGTATTCTTGCCTGGAAAATGCCATGGACAGAGGAGGCTAGCGGGTAACAGCCCATAAGCACTCACAGAATCAGTCACAGCTGAAGCGACTTAGCATGCACGTTACACTGTATGTCTTTGTTCAGTCGCTAAGTTGTGTCCTACTCTTTGTGACCACGGTATGGATGCTGAGCATCAGGTGGCCAAAGTATTGGAGCTTCTAGTAAAAGTGGAAAAAAATAACAGAAGATGAACCGAGCCTTTCCTGCTACTGCAGGAAAAGCCTGAAGCCCTACACCTGCCCTTCTCTGCACCCTTTCCTGGTAGGAAGCAAAAGCCGTGAGATTAACAGCCTGCCCAGCATCATGCAGGAATTTCTCAGGGAGTTGTAGCAGGCATGGGAAGGGTGTGTGTATGTACCACAGTGGAGGGAAAACCAGACAGCAAGTTGGGTCAGCCTGCTAAAGGAGAGACATTTCTTGTCCCAGAGCTTCCTGAATTCCTCAGTACAACTTTTCACTAAGTTGTGGTTTGGACAGTAGCTAATGGTAACTGCCACCTTGTTTATTTATTTATTGGTTGTGCCACCAGGCATGTAAGATCTTAATTACCCGACCAGGGATAGAACCCACACTCTCTGCACTGAAAGTGTGTGGTCTTACTGGACCGCCAGGGAAGTCCCATATCACCTTTTTTTTTAATAATCAAATTTATTTATTTTTAACTGAAGGATAATTGCTCTACAGCATTGTGTTGGTTTCTGCCAAATATCAACATGAATCAGCCGTAAGTATGTCTATGTCTCTTCCCTCTTGAACCTCCCTCCCCCATCCCACCCCTCGAGGTTGTTACAGAGCTCGGTTTGAGTCACACAGCAAATTCCCATTGGCTGTCTATTTTATATATGGTAACATCGTCACCTTGTTAAAATTCAGGGTCTGGGACTGCCCTCCATGGTTTACTCTATTCCTGGCTCTCCACCAAAGCAGCAGTGTGCACGAAACATTCCTGTGTTATTGTTTCCAATAAGAGTAATCACTTTGTTTGACAGCATATTATGGCAAACCTTTTACCTAACCAAGTGTGAAAGAGAAAAAGCATTATGTGTCTACTGATTGTTATCATATACTATTTTATTTAACAGTAACATATTTTCCATGAGTGAGTTATACAAGGAGACATAAAATATGCATGCATATATTTGGAAATCCAGTTAGTCAGCTGAAAAACCCAGCTTCATTTTCTTGGTTATGCTACAGTTTCCATTTGGACACCCTGAAAGGTAATTGTTGCCCTTGACAGACAGGGGCTGCTCTTCTCAAGTTCACGTGTGTCAAATGCCATGTCACTGAGATGATGGGAATTATTTGTTCAGGATCCAGTGGGAAATTGAACTTAGGGTTATACAATGAGGTTTAAATTTGAGTTTAAGGATATGGTTAAGTGCTGTTTAAAATACATCAACTGTTTATTGAATGTATATTATGTCCCAGGCACTGTGGAACCTAGTGATCAACAAAATCCTAGCCTTCGATCAGCTTGTGCCTAGGTAGGCAATACCGTCAATAAGCCATTAAATGACAAGGTAATGAATTCTATGGTGGGAGGTGTGAGGAATCCTGGGACATGGGCATAAATCAGGATGTCAGGGCTAAGGAAAAACTTTCTCAGAGATGTATGTCCATGTTGAAGAACAAGGTTGTTGGAAGTAGGCTCAGCCAGGGAAGGAAAAGGAAGTCTTTGGGCAGACAGAACAGTAGGTGTAGCAGATGCTGCCAGGGCCACACCCACAGATCTACCCCATGCTTCCTGCTCCCTTCCAAATGGTCCTACGCTCATCTCCTGTGCTTGAAGGCTCTCCTTCATCTCTCTAGCTTCTGAAATCTGCATGGCAGGACAAAGGGCAGAAGAAAGAACGCTCCTTCCTCCTAGAAGCCCTCAATCTATAAAAATTTTCCAATCCTCTCCAACCTTGAATCCTCTGTGACTATGTGACTGTAGTTGGATGCAGCGATGTACCATTTCTAAGTCTAGCTTCAATACGGCTTGCATGCTTCTGCTTTTCCTTGTACCTCTGCCTCTAGCATTAGCATAAGCCTGGGCTCACCTGCTCAGGATGGGAGATCAGGTAAAGCATAGCCAGTTTTTCCAATGGAGGTCATCCTAAATTGGTCATAATCAGCTAGTAGCCAGGCATGTAAATGAATGCCAGGCAAAACCAGGGGGAAAAATTTGCTAAGGTAATATCAGTCAAGATGAGCACAACCGATCAGTTTACCCATAGACTTAGGGATAATAATAAATGGTTAAATAATAATTGCTCAACGTTACTGAATTTGGGAATTACTTATTACACACC
The DNA here is from genome assembly GCA_024291935.2 of Okapia johnstoni. NCBI lineage: Eukaryota > Metazoa > Chordata > Mammalia > Artiodactyla > Giraffidae > Okapia > Okapia johnstoni. Next base: position 22,063,010 of record CM044310.1, read on the forward strand.
ATTATTATGGCAACAGCTAACTGACACAAAACATACCATGATTTTAACTGGGCTTGTTAAGGATCTGGAGCTAAATGAAAATTATCAAAATTCATGGGATACAGCAAATCACTGTCTAAAGGGAGATTTATAGCACTGAATGCCTATATTAGGAAAGAAAATATATCTTAAATCAGTAACGTAAGTTCTCACCTTAGGAAATTAGAAAGAGAAAAGCAAAAAAAAAAAAATCCAAAATAAGAAGAAATTAATAAGAATTAGAGCAGAAATTAATGACATTGAAAACAGGAAATTGGTAGAGAAAAATGAATGAAAGCCAAGCCAGGTACTTTGAAAAGGTCCATAAAATTGATAAGCCTCTAGGCAGGCTAAGGAAGAAAGGGAAAAGACACAAATTATTAACATAAAAAATGAATGAGGGGACATTGCTACAGATCCCATGGACATTAAAAGATATTAAAGAAATAATATGAACTATGCTGACAAATTCAGTAACCCAGATGAAATGGACCAATTCCTGGAAATACACAATTTGCTAAAACCCAACAAGAAGAAATAGACACTCCAACTAAGCTTATAGCTATTAAATAAATTAATTCAAAACTCATAACATTTCCAAACAGAAGCTCCAGGCCCAGAAGCAACATGAATGGATACACTGAGGTACATCCAAATGATGGAATATTATTCAATGCTAAAAAGAAGTGAGCTATCAAGACATGAAGATACACAGAGGAAACTGAAATGTAGATTACTAAGTGAAAGAAGCCAATCTGAAAGGGCTACCTCTCAGGCTACTTATTGTGCAATTCCAATTATATGGTATTCTGGAGAAGGCAAGACTAGGGAGACAATAAAATGGTCTGTGGTTTGCCAGGGTTTGGAGGTAGAAGTGTTAAATAAACAGAACACAGAGGATACTTGGGCCAATGAAATTACTCTATGATACCATAATGATGAAAAAAATAGTCATTCTAATTTTGTCCAGATTTACAGAATGGCCAATACCAAGATGAGCCTAATGCAAACTATGGACTCAGGGTGATTATAATGTGTCAATGTAGGTTTAGGGCTTCCCAGGTAGTGTTAGTGGTAAAAAACCCTCCTGCCAATGCAGGATGCAGGTTTAATCCCTGGATCAGGGAGATCCCCTGAAGGGCATGGCAGCCCACTTCAGTATTCTTGCCTGGAGAATCCCGGGAACAGAGGGCTATAGTCCATAGGGTTGCAAAGAGTCAGACATGACTAAATCGACTTAGCACGTGCCCAACGTCAATTTGACTTATAACAAACGTAGTTCACTGTTGAGGGATATTACGAATGGGTGGCTGTGCAAGTATGGGGGCAGAGAATATATGGGAAGCTTATCCCTTTCCCCTTAATTTTGCTGCAAACCTAAAACTGCTCTAGAAATGGTCTTAATTAAAAAAAAAAAAAAGAGAAGGCGCTAGGGAGTGGGAGAGAAGCCCAAGAGGGAACAGGTATCTATATACATACAGCTGATTCACTTTGTTGTACAGCAGAAACTAACACAACATTGTAAAGCAATTATACTCCAATAATAAAATGAAAGGGCTTCCTTGGTGGCTCAGCAGTAAAGAATCTGGCCGTCAATGCAGGAGATGCAGGCTTGATCCCAGGGTCCAGAAGATCCCCTGGAGTAGCAAATGGCAACCCACTCCAGTATTCTTGCCTGGGAAATCCCATGGACAGTGGAGCCTGGAAGGCTATAGTCCGTAGGGTCACAAAAGAGTTGGACATGACTTAGGGACTAAATAACAACAACAATAAAATAGGAAAATAAGAAGAGAGGTTAATAACTTTCCGATAAGTTTCGGAAGCAGAAATTCAATTTAGATTGAGAGTTTTCCTTCCAGAACCCAGGGGGCTCAATGACTCAGCTATACACATCTGCTGCCATTAGCCACCTGCTGATTTGCTGCCCAGGTGGTACTAGTGGTAAAGGACCCACTTGCCAATGCAGGAGATGTAAGAGACCTGGGTTTGATCCCTGGGTCAGGAAGATCCCCTGGCGTGGGAAATGGCAACCCACTCCACTATTCTTCCTGGAGAATCCCATGGACAGGGGAGCCTAGTGGGCCACAGTACATGGAGTTGCAAAATGTCAGATATAACTGAGTAACTGAGTACAGCATGCACGATTTGCTGCCAGGTTGGCATTCCCATCTAATCGGTACCTGGTCAGCTCAGTCCTTCATTGTCTACTTCAGACTGTCTTGCTGTATATATGGCCACTCTTAAGAAATTTACCAGTTCTGATCTCCACTAGAATAATTTTGGATAGCCAAGAACCTGCTACTGAGAATACTATGGCGGCCACAGAATTCATCAGAAGATGCCTCTCACATTTATGCAAGAAAATTGCAAGGTGATAAACAAGACCCTTTCTGCTTTTCTGTTCAATGTTTTATTATGTTCCTCCTCAACTTCATGCATGAAGACTACAGAGAGTTTTAAAAATTAATATCTGTACTTTATATATATTGACTTGTCTTCCCCCTAAGCCACGGGAAGGCTTCGATGTAAAAATAGCTGTTAAATCTTTTATTACTCCTGTTATTTTGAAAAGGAGTTCACAAAGTCATCTCTGGTTGTGTATGAATCATCACTGTTCCTATTTTGCTGTACTGTCTGGAAAGGAGAAAATTGAACACTACCCCACTAATCGCTGATCAACAAGCACATATTAGCTGTGGTACAAAGAGTTCCTTTAGTGGGTTCATTGAAAGTATCACTGAGTAAGCTGGAGGATCCCAGCTAATGACTTTGGAAAAGCACTCTAAACAATAAACGCTGACTAATGAAATGAAATAGTATAATAAATACTGGGGCTCACAGTTTAATAGACAAGGTCACCAGCCAGAGCTGTCTTCATTTTGGAGCTTGGAAACATCACAGAGGAGAGGTTTATGACTGAGACAGAACAGCAGGATGGTCTATTTCTGGTTCATCCTTACTCCAAAGATGTAGTCTTTCAGGGTCCTCACGTGAAGAGTGGGGTGTAGACCTAACTCTCCCATCAAGTTAGTCTAGTCCTTAAACTCTGTTCCTTACCCTTCATCTTGCAGGGTTGAAATGTGAGTTTAGCCATGATTTCCAAAATTGTCTTCCAGGGATAAGAGGCCTGCAAAACTGTGCTTACTTCCTGTGAGCATTTAGCCAGACACCCTTATCCTTCCCTGGGCTCAGAGACAGGAGGAAGCTGGCTCTCCTGAGATGTTCGTCTTGGGGAGGATCTTCAGAAGAGAGAGAGAGCTTCTGGTCGAATAAAGACCTCACCCCAGAGGCCCCATAGGAGGCAGCAAGTCCCCTGGCTGGTGATTGTTCAGTCATTAAATAACGTCTGACTCTTTGTGACCCCATGGACTGTAGCCCGCCAGGTTCCTCTGTCCATGGGATTCTCCAGGCAAGAATACTGGAGTGGGTAGACATTTCCTCTTCCAGGGGATCTTCCCGACCCAAGGATTGAACCTGAGTCTCCTGCATTGACAGGTGGATTTTAGTTCCCTGACTAGGAATTGAACCCCAGCCCCCTACATTGGGAGTGTGGAGTCTTAGCCACTGGACTACCAGAGAAATCACCTCCTGGATAATTTTGTTTAGACTTTCTATAGCAACTTTTTCCCCTTGTAGTGTAATTATCTACCTCCTCTCTCCTAGGTAATGACTTCCTGGAAAATAGAGGCATTTCTTTGTACCACTGTTTACTAAGGTAAGATATAATGAGTTACTCGTATGTGATTTAAATATATGTTTTGTGCTTAGTCACTCAGTCATGTCTGACTCTTGGCAACCCCATGCACTGTAGCCCACCAGGCTCCTCCGTCCATGGGGATTCTCCAGGAAAGAATACTGCAGTGGGTTGCCATGCCCTTTTCCAGGGGTTCTTCCCAACCCAGGGATCGAACCCAGGTCTCCTGCATTACAGGCAGATTCTTTACCATCTGAGCCACCAGGGAAGCCCAATTTAAATATATAAATAATTACAAATAAGTAACTGACGTGTATTTTCATGTGTCTGAATACATGATATCACAATTTAATAGATAGATTTGCTTGTCAGGTGGCTGAGTAGGTAAAAAATGTTTAAGCTCCTTTCACTGTCTAATGGGTTATAGGTATTGCATGCCATGGAATACCTTAAAATATGCTTTCTGTGCATGCATGCAAGCTAAGTTACTTTAATTATGTCTGACTCTTTGCAACCCTGTGAACTGTAGCCTGCCAGGCTCCTCTGTCCATGGGATTCTCCAGGAAAGAATACTGGAGTGGTTCGCCATGCCCTATCTAGAGGATCTTCCTGACCCAGGGATAGAACCCACATCTGTTATGTCTCCTACATTGGTGGGTTCTTTACTACTAGCACCATCTGGGAAGCTCATACACTTTCTACTTTAGGAAATTACTAACTACGATTTAATATACAGAGCATACATACGAATTACAGCACTAATATTCTCAGAGTAGCAGTTGTTCTTTCTGGAGCTTCTATTCATCTATAAAATGGGCACACATCACATCTTCAAGTGATGTTTATAAGTCACTCTGTACTGCTTGCACAATCTTCCAGTTGAATATGGTCTACTTACTTGGTTCATTGATTGAAATCACTTCTTGGCAGATGGTGAACCTTAGAAAACTGCACAAATTATTTGCATTCACAATCTGTGCTACAAAGGGAAAACCAAAACCAAGACAAACAAACAAAAAACCAGGGAGTTTGAATAGTATGTTATAAAACAGATGGATCATACCTGGTCTCTTAGTTTTAACCCCTGGTAACTCCTTCAAGTCAGGCTGGAGGCATAAACTATGTACATGACCAGCAGGTGAAACATACCTTCCTATTGAGCCTGACACACTGAAGTAATTTCAAGCTCCATTAAATCATGATTCATCTCTGCTTGGTGATGTACATATTACTCTGTCTAAATATACTTGTTTCCACGAACTGATATGCATCAGAAATTGTATATCCAAGGGCTGGCTGGGATGTTCTAGTCATTCTGAGGGGTTTTAAAGCTGTAAAAAAAAATGTGCCTATGGTTGAGAATGATGTAAATCCCTGTGTTTTAACTTTAAGAAAGATGCTAAGCCATTACAGTGTTTAATTATTTAGCTGTTGTAAGGCTGTTGTTCCCAGGTCTGCCGTATTAGTTGACTTGACGTTCCAAAATTTATGCTAAAAGTAGAACTACCATAGGACCCAGCAATTCTACTCCTGGGTATGTGCGTCTGTGCTAAGTCTTTTCAGTCATGTCCGACTCTTTGCAGCCCTGTGGACTGTAGCCCACCAGGCTTCTCTGTCCATGGGATTCTTCAGGCAAGAAGACTGGAGCGGGAAAATAATATATGTGTATATGTATATATAACTGAATCACCTTGCTGTGCACCTGAAACATCGTAAGTCAACTATACTTCAGTAAAATAAACATATTAATAAAAAATAAATAAATAAAATAAAAAGAATACTGGAGTGGGTTGCCATGCCGTCATCCAGGGGATCTTTCAGAACCAGGGATCGAACCCGCATCTCTTATGTCTCCTGCATTGGCAGATGGGTTCTTTATCAACAGCACCACTTGGGAAGCCAACTCCTGGGTATATATCCACCCCTCTAAACCAAAAATACTAGTTTGATAATGTACATGCTCCCCAATGTTTATAGGAGCACTATTTACAATAGCCAAGTTATGGAAACAATCTATTATAAGTGTCCATCAACAGATGAATGGATAGAGATTTTATATATGTATATATATATAACTCAAGGAAAGCTGTATCTCCTTTCCCAACCAGCCTGGGAAGTCACACACCATTATGTCCTCTGCTTTCTCTTCCTTGATGTAATCACAAATTCAGCCCAATTTCAATGAAAAGGAAAACAGAGACCATGTGGGGGGAGGTTCTGGAGAGAATGGGAAACTAGAAATATCACTATGGCAAATTTTTGGAAGATGGAATTTGAAAATCTTTTGATTCATGTTGATTATCTTATTTTTTAAAAAATGGAACTTAAAAGAAATGAAAGAATAACAGTAAAGATTAATAAAACTAAAAGCTGGTTCATTGAGAAGATGAACAAAATTGACAAGACTTTAGCTAGACTCAACAAGAAAAAAAGAGAGGAGAATCAAATCAACAAAATTAGAAATGAAAAAGGAGAGTTACAACAGACAGTGCATAAATACAAAGGATATAAGAGACTATTATGAACAACTATATGGCAATAAAATGGATAACCTGGAAGAAATGGACAGATTCTTAGAAAAGTTCAATCTTCCAAGACTGAACCAGGAAGAAATAGAATTATGAACAACCCAATTACAAGCACTGAAATTGAAGCTGTGATCAAAATCTCCCAAAAAACAAAAGCCCAGGATCAGATGGCTTCAGAGGAGAATTCTATCAAACATTTAGAGAAAAGCTAATGCCTATCCTTCTAAAACTCTTTCAAAAAATTGCAGAGGAAGGAACACTTCCAAACTCATTCTACGAGGCCACCATCACCCTGATACCAAAACCAGACAAAGACAACACACAAAAAGAAAGCTACAGATTAACATCACTGATGATCATAGATGCAAAAATCCTCAACAAAATTTTAGCAAAAAGAATTCAGCAACACATCTAAAAGTTCACACACCATGATCGAGTTGGGCTTATTCCAGGGATGCAAGGATTCTTCAATATACACAAATCAATCAATGTGATTCCCCATATCAACAAACTGAAAGATAAAAACTGTATGATAATCTCAATACATGCAGAAAAAGCCTTTGACAAAATTCAGCATCGATTTATGATTAAAACTCTTCAAAAAATGGGCATAGAAGGAATCTACCTGAACATAGTAAAGGCCATATATGATAAGCCTACAGCAAATATTATTCTCAGTGGTGAGAAACTGAAAGCATTTCCCCTAAGATCAGGAACAAGACAAGGGTGTCCACTTTCCCTACTATTATTCAACATAATTCTAGAAGTCCTAGCTACAGCAATCAGAGAAGAAAAAGAAATAAAAGGAATCCAGATTGGAAAAGAAGTAAAGCTCTCACTGTTTGCTGATGACATGATACTGTACATAGAAAACCCTAAAGATAGTATCGGAAAATTACTACAGCTAATCAGTGAATTTAGCAAAGTTGCAAGACACAAAATCAATACACTGAAATCACTTGCATTTCTATATACTAACAATGAAAAATCAGAAAGAGAAATTAAGGAATCAACCCCATTCACCACTGCAACAAAAAGAATTAAATATCTAGGAATAAATTTACCTAAGGAGACAAAAGAACTATACATAGAAAACTTATATTTATATTTATTTTTATATTTTAATAAATATATAAATATATATAATATAATATATAAAATATAAATATATAAATTTATATATTTATATTTATATTATTTAACTCATATGCAGAGTACATCATGAGAGACGCTGGGCTGGAAGAAACACAAGCTGGAATCAAGATTGCCAGGAGAAATATCAATAACCTCAGATATGCAGATGACACCACCCTTATGGCAGAAAGTGAAGAAGAACTAAAGAGCCTCTTGATGAAAGTGAAAGAGGGGAGTGAAAAAGTTGGCTTAAAGCTCAATGTTCAGAAAACTAAGATCATGGCATCTGGTCCCATCACTTCATGGGAAATAGATGGGGAAACAGTGGAAACAGTGTCAGACTTTATTTTTTTGGGCTCCAAAATCACTGCTGATGGTGATTGCAGCCATGAAATTAAAAGACGCTTACTCCTTGGAAGGAAGATTATGGCCAACCTAGATAGCATATTTAAAAGCAGAGACATTACTTTGCCAACAAAAGTCCATCTAGTCAAGGTTATGGTTTTTCCAGTGGTCATGTATGGATGTGAGAGTTGGACGGTGAAGAAAGCTGAGCACCGCAGAACTGATGCTTTTGAACTGTGGTGTTGGAGAAGACTCTTGAGAGTCCCTTGGACTGCAAGGAGATCCAATCAATCCATCCTAAAGGAAATCAATCCAGGGTGTTCATTGGAAGGACTGATGTTGAAGCTGAAACTCCAATACTTTGGCCACTTCATGCAAAGAGTTGACTCATTGGAAAAGACCCTGATGCTGGAAAGGATTAGGGAAGGAAGAGAAGGGGAGGACAGAGGATGAAATGGCTGGATGGCATCACCAACTCGATGGACATGGGTTTGGGTAGACTCCGGGAGTTGGTGATGGACAGGGAGGCCTGGCGTGCTGTGATTCATGGGGTCACAAAGAGTCAGACGAGACTGAGGGACTGAACTGAACTGAACTGAGTGAAAGAAATCAAAGACAACATAAACATATGGAGGGATAGTCCATGTTCCTGGGTAGAAAGAATCAATATTGTGAATATGACTATACTACCAAATGCAATCTACAGATTCAGTGCTATCCCTATCAAATTACCAATGGCATTTTTCACAGAACTAGAACAAAAAATTTCACAATTCATATGGAAACAAAAGACCTTAAATAGCCAAAGCAGTCCTGAAAAAGAAGAATGGAGCTGGAAGAATCAACCTTCCTGACTTCAGATTATACTACAAAGCTACAGTCATCAAGACAGTATGGTACTGGCACAAAAACAGAAATAGAGACCAATGAAACAAGATAGAAAGCCCAGAAAGAAACCCATGCACCTATGGGTACCTTATTTTTGACAAAGGAGGCAAGATTATACAATGGGGCAAAGACAGCCTCTTCAATAAATGGTGCTGGGAAAACTGGACAGCTACATGTAAAAGAAAGAAATTAGAACACTTCCTAACACCATCCACAAAGATAAACTCAAAATGGATTAAAGACCTAAATGTAAGAGCACAAACTATAAAACTCTTAGAGGAAAACATAAGCAGAACACTTGATGACATAAATCAAAGCAAGTTGCTCTATGACCCTCCTCCTAGAGTAATGGAAATAAAAACAAGAGTAAACAAGTGGGACCTGATTAAACTTAAAAGCTTTTGCACAGCAAAGGAAACTATAAGTAAGGTGAAAAGACAACCCTCAGAATGGGAGAATATAATAGCAAATGAAACAACTGACAAAGGATTAATTTCCAAAATATACAAGCAGCTGATACAACTCAATGCCAGAAAAACAAAAAACCCAATCAAAAAGTGGAAAAAAGACTTTAACAGACATTTATCCAAAGAAGACATACAGATGACTAACAAACACATGAAAAGATGCTCAACATCATTCATTAATAGAGAAATGCAAATCAAAACTACAATAAGATATCACCTCACACTGGTCAGAATGACCATCATCAAAAAGTCTACAAACAATAAATGCTGGAAAGGGTGTGTAGAAAAGGGAACACTCTTGCACTGTTGGTGGGAATGTAAGTTGTTACCCCCACTATGGAAGATGGTATGGAGATTCCTTAAAAAGCTAGGAATAAAACCACCATATGACGCAGCAATCCCACTCCTAGGCATATTCCCTGAGGAAACCAAAGTTGAAAAAGACACATGTATTCCATTGTTCACTGCAGCACTATTTACAGTAACTAGAACATGGAAGCCACCTAGATGTCCATCAACAGATGAATAGATAAAGAAGTTGTGGTACATATACACTATGGAATATTACTCAGCCATAAAAAGGAACATCTTTGAGTCAGTTCTGATGAGGTGGATGAACCTAGAACCTATTATACAGAGTGAAGTGAGTCAGAAAGAGAAAGATAAATATCACATTCTAACGTATATATATGAATCTAGAAAAATGGTACTGAAGAATTTATTTACAGGGCAGCGATGGAGAAACAGACATAAGAGAATAGGCTTACAGACATGGAGAGAGGGGAGGAGACGGTGAGATGTAGGAAAAAGTAACATGGAAACTTACATTACCATATGTAAAATAAATAGCCAACGGGGATTTGCTGCATGGCTCAGGAAACTCAAACAGGGGCTCTGTATCAATATAAAGGGGGGGGATGGGGCAGTAGATGGCAGGGAGGTTTAAAAGGGAGGGAATATATGTATACCTATGGCTGATTCATGTTGAGGCTTGACAGAAAACAACAAAATTCTGTAAAGCAATTATCCTTCAATAAAAAATAAATTGAAAAAATGGAACTCCATTAAAACAAATTGAAAACTTTATGGTCCTGTGGTTAACACTCTGCACTTCCAGTGCAGGGATGCGGGTTGATCCCTGGTCAGGAAACCAGGATCCCACATACTGTGAATCATAGCCAAGAAAATATATTAATCTTTCAAAATTTAGTTTAGATTTGAGTTTAGTTTAAATTTAGATTTAAAGAAAATTGAGAGGATAGTACAGAGATTCTATATATACCCTGCACTAAGCTTTCTTTATTCTAGATTCTGATGATTTAATAATGCTAATTTACTTTACATCTACTGCTATATTATTTCTTTTAAAATGAAGAAAAAAGATCTAAAAATAATTTTAAAAGGAATTTAAGTATAAAATAGATGATGAATATCGATTCAACTTCCTAATACTTAAAGAATTTTTATTAAGTGAATTAACCTACAATTGCCTATTAGTTCAGATTTCAATCATCACTAAAATTAAATCTGCATTAGCTCTTCTTTTTTGGAGGAGATTTAACACTTTGATGCTACCTCATCAGACAGCTCCACTCCCTCATTCCAGCACTCTGAAGCATTATTAACTATCCCTGAAAATGACGACACTCCTCTCTTTTACTGGGAGAAAGATCAATATCAATTTTTAAAAGCAATAATAAACTCAAATAGAAAAATGATCCTAGAAGTGGACAGAAAAATCAACAGAAATTGGCTCTATGGCAAATTTACCAGAATGATACAAAATTCTTCTTATCAAAATACCAAAGTCTCCAACTTTTATGCATTTCCAACGAAACACAGTTCCACCCATCCAAAGTTATCTGTGCTTTGTAACACGCTGTATATGAAGACTGTGGTTGCTCAATGTTATCTCTAGAGTCAGCTCCCTCATTCACTGTGTCCTCTTTGAACCTGAGTCCAAAGGAAAACATACGGGGTTTTCTCCTAGATGGACTCTCAGCCTCCGATGTGCCGCTGATAACTCAGGATTTCTGTGGGTAAGTCTTCACTTGGTTCATCGTCCTCTAAAGTGATGGATGAAATCCTTACATCTGAGGACCCAATTTGCAAACATCATCTGTGCCAGTCCATTTTCTATCTGTCTTATTTCTCTTATCTCAGACTTGGAACTTCTGCACATCTACTAAATCTGCATATGTTTCCACGGAAACTGCATCAGAAAATCAGGGCCAGGGAGTGAGGAATTCAGGTGTAAAAATTTTACACAGGTCACTGAAATGTGGGAGCACAAGTATTTGAGTTTGCAATCATTAGCTTCCTTTCCTTAAAAAAAATCATTGTCCAGGGGCTTCTCCGATGGTTCAGTGGAAAACAATTGACCTGACAATGCAGGAGACACAGGATCAATCCCTGATCTGGGAAGATCCCACATGCCATAGAGTAACAAAGCCCATGTGCCACAGTTTATTTTTTTTTTTTCAGGGACACAACATGCTTGGCACACCTATGCAAATCCTTTATTAGAGCAACAACCAAAGTACAGGATGGCTCACATTTTTGTTCCTGCTATAGCAACTACTGAGCCTGTGCTCTACAGCCTAGGAAGTGCAACTACCGGAGCCCAAGTGCCACACTACTGAAGCATGCATGCCCTAGAGCTTGTTCTCTGCAACAAGAAAAGCCACTGCAATGAGAAGCCCACGCCCTACAACTGGAGAGTAACCCCCACTCACTGCAATTAGAAAAAAAGCCCGAGCAGCAATAAGACCCAGCACAGCCAAAAATATATAAATAAATAATTTAAAAAAAATCATTGTCCAGAAGCTTTCCTGTTGGTCATAGGAAAACTAGTCTGGCAATTATTTGTTCATCCAATCTTAAGACCTATTGCTTTAGGATGTAGAGTGTATGTGATGCAAAAATAAAGTAAGTAACTTAATATTTTTATTTTAGATTCTGATGTGATTATTGGAAAAGATTCTAACATTTTTGAAATGCATAGTACAGAAAATAAAAGATGTTCCTCTTTCTCCCACCATCTTATACCCCCAAAATAACTACTGCTGGCATTCCTGTGTCCAGACTTGTAGCCCAAATTAACTGTTCAAATGAGAAGCAGATGATTAACAGAGCTAGGGAAGGTTTATTTATATGGTGTTATGTCAAATACACTAAAGATATTTCTGACTGATCTTCCTTCTGCCTGAAACACATTATTCTCCCACATCCTGACTTTATTCAAGTCTTTGCTATAATATGGCAATCAGTTCAGTTTAGTCACTCAGTCTTTTGCAACCCCATGAACTGCAGCATGCCAGGCTTTCCTGTCCATCATCAACTCCCTGATCTTGCTCAAACTCAAGTCCATTAAGTTGGTGATGCCATCCAGCCATCTCATCCTCTGTTGTCCCCTTCTCCTCCTGCCTTCAATCTCCCCAGATTCAGGGTCTTTTCCAATGAGCCAGTTTTTTGCATCAAGTGGCCAAAGTATTGGAGCTTCAGCTTCAGCATCAGTGCTTCCAATGAATATTCAGGACTGATTTCCTTTAGAATGGACTGGTTGGATCTCCTTGCAGTCCAAGGGACTCCCAAGAGTCTTCTCCAACACTACGGTTCAAAAGCATCAATTCTTCGGCGCTCAGCTTTCTTCACAGTCCAAACTCACATCCGTACATGACTACTGGAAAAACCATAGCCTTGACTAGAGGGACCTTGGTTGACAAAGTGATGTCTCTGCTTTTTAATATGCTGTCTAGGTTGGTTATAATTCATCTTCCAAGGAGTAAGGGACTTTTAATTTCATGGCTGCAATCACCATCTGCAGTGATTTTCGAGCCCCCCTAAAAATAAAGTCAGCCACTGTTTCCACTCTTTACCCATCTATTTCCCATTAAGTGATGGGTCTGGATGCCATGACCTTTATTTTCTGCATGTTGAGCTTAAAGTCAACTTTTTCACTCTCCTCTTTCACTTTCATCAAGAGGCTCTTTAGTTCTTCTTCACTTTCTGCCATAAGGGTGGTGTCATCTGCATATCTGAGGTTACTGGTATTTCTCCCAGCAATCTAGATTCCAGCTTGTGCTTCATCCAGCCCAGCATTTCTCATGATGAACACTGCATATAAGTTAAATAAGCAGGGTGACAATATACAGCTTTGACATACTCCTTTTCCTATTTGGAACCAGTCTGTTGTTCTATGTCCACTTCTAACTGTTGCTTCCTGACCTGCATACAGGTTTCTCAAGAGACAGGTCAGGTGGTCTGGTATTCCCATCTCTTGAAGAACGTTCCACAGTTTATTGTGATCCACACAGTCAAAGACTTTGGCATAGTCAATAAAGCAGAAATCGATGTTTTTCTGGAACTCTCTTGCTTTTTCAATGATCCAACAGGATGTTGGCAATTTGATCTCTGGTTCCTTTGCCTTTTCTATATCCAGCTTGAACATCTGGAGTTTTTTAGTTCACGTACTGCTGAAGCCTAGTTTGGAGAATTTTGAGCATTATTTTGCTAATGTGTGAAATGAGTACAGTTGTGTTGTAGTTTGAACTTTCATTCGCATCGCCTTCCTTTGGGACTGGAATGAAAACCGACATTTTCTAGTCCTGTGGCCACTGCTGAGTTTTCCAAATTTGCTGGCATATTGATTGCAGCACTTTCACAGCATCATCTTTTAGGATTTGAAATAGCTCAACTGGAATTCCATCACCACCACTAGCTTTGTTTGTAGTGACGCTTCCTAAAGCTCACTTGACTTCACACTCCAGGATGTCTGGAGTATAGAATGAAGCAGGGCAAAAGCTAATAGAGTTTTGCCAAGAGAACCCACTGGTCGTAGCAAACACCCTCTTCCAACAACACAAGAGAAGACTCTACACATGGACATCACCAGATGGTCAATACCGAAATCAGATTGATTATATGCTTTGCAGCCAAAAATGGAGAAGCTCTATACAGTCAGCAAAAACAAGACTGGGAGCTGATTGTGGCTCAGATCATGAACTCCTTATTGCCAAATTCAGACTTAATTGAAGAAAGTAGGAAAAACCACTAGGCCATTTGGGTATGACCTAAATCAAATCCCTTATGATTATACAGTGGAAGTGAGAAATAGATATAAGGGACTAGATCTGATAGAGTACCTGATGAGCTATGGACAGAGGCTCATGACGTTGTACAGGAGACAGGGATCAAGACCATGTCTAAGAAAAAGAAATGCAGAAAAGCACAATGGCTGTCTGAGGAGGCCTTGCAAATAGCTATGCAAAAATATTGCAATAGGGAAGAATAACATCTGACTTCATATTGGATCAGTTTCTTTTACTTTTACCTTTGTATCTTATTGCTTTTGCTACAAGTTAAGAGTGTTGCCTATAGCCTGAAATACACAGGATATCCTATTCTCAAGGCTCTGACCTTTAAAGGTGTAACACTTTTCCATTTTCTTAGAAACTAAAAAATTGCAGAAGGGAGACTCACATTTGTCTTGTTGAAGGTTTACAGGAACATCATGACCTTACCTATGTGGACAGCTGCAAGAACAAAGGATTCTGACACCAAGAAGTTTGCAGCAACCAGTCACACCCTCTTGCCTTTCAGTATAAAAGAAGCCTGAATTCTTTCTGCTTGTTTGTTTTTATTTTCAAAGTCAGTATCTATTTAGAGTTGCCCATCTGTTTGTCTTTCTTTTAATTTTTATATTTTTACATTATGAAAGTATGATAACACATTTACAGGATACTTGGAAAATGCAGAAGAATGTATTATAATTATTAAGTAGATAAATTAAGATTTTTAGTTGGAGTTTCAGTATCAAACTCTCAAAAATTAATAGAATGAATATATAGAGAAGTAGAAAGATAGAGTAGACCTCAACAGAACTGTGAACCAATTCAACATAATTAATATTTATACAATTTTCACACAACAGTAGGATGCAAATTCAAGTTCACATAGACTGTAAACTGGGAGACACTGGAACATATCCAGGGACTTATAAAAACAAGGTGCAAAAATTTCATGGTCTAAAGGTATTGATTTCATATAGAGCCTGAAAAGAAACTTAAATTCTTGGGGAAGAAAGTTCATTGGGACACTAGTCCGCTATATTCTTGGTCTGCTGGCTTTTTAAATAAAGCTGCTATTCCTTGCCATAGCACATCATCTCTCAGTTTATTGGCCTGCCATGCCATGGTGAGCAGTACAAGCTTGAACTCCCTCAATCTTTCATTCACAAAGACTTTGCTGACCACCTTAACTGAAATAACAGCCACTGTCTCTCCAGGCAGCTCTATCTTTCCTCTGCTTTCTATTTCTTTAGAGCATGATCACCCTCTGGGAGTTATTGTATGTTCATCTGTATACTTGTCTTATTGACTATCTTCCCCTCAGTTTGGTTCAGTTCAGTCACTTAGTTGTGTCCAATTCTTTGCAACCGCATGAACCGCAGCACGCCAGGCCTCCCTGTCCATCACCAACTCCTGGAGTTTACTCAAACTCATGTCCATTGAGTTGGTGATGTCATCCAACCATCTCATCCTCTGTCGTCCCCTTCTCTTCCTGCCCTCAATCTTTCCCAGCATCAGGGTCTTTTCAAATGAGTCAGTTCTTCGCATGAGGTGGCCAAAGTGTTGGAGTTTAGCTTCAACATCAGTCCTTCCAAAGAACACCCAGGACTGATCTCCTTTAGGATGGACTAGTTGAATCTCCTTGCAGTCCAAGGGACTCTCAAGAGTCTTCTCCAACACCACAGTTCAAAAGCATCAATTCTTCGGCACTCAGCTTTCTTTATAGTCCTACTTGATGATAATCCTTATGAGGACAGAAGCTTTATCCCTCTGAGTCACAGTATAGATTGAGACCATGATGCACATGTTTATTGACCCAATGAAAAGTGGAAGAATGCTATGCATGTCTCTTCTCTCCCACGTGTGCTCAGAGCAGACATGTCACTTGGGTGATTCCATTTTCCCCTTGGTCTGCTCATTTGGATATTCTTCCCCATCTAGGGCTCCCAGAAGCTACCGAGAAGGCACTGGAGCTGTTGATGACCAGCAAATGCTGTCCTTGCTGGTCTCAGGTCTAACATCTGTGACTTGGATAACTGTAGAATACCAATGTATAAGATGTTAGTACGATTGTTAAAGTCATTTTTATTCCCTTCTTATCATCACTTTGAAAACTGAGTGATATATATATGTCAACCCCAATCTCCCAATTTCTCTCTCCCCCTGCCTATATCCTGCTAACCATAAGTTTGTTTTTTACTTCTGTAACTCTTTTTCTGCTTTGTAGATAAGTTCATTTGTACTCCTTTTCTTTTTTTTTTAGATTCTACATAAAAGCGATATCCTATACTATTTGTCTTTCTCTGTTTGACTTCACTCAGCATGATAATCTCTAGGTCCATCCATATTGCTGTAAATGGCATTATTTCATTATTTTTTATGGTATGACATAGATACACTATTATATATAAAACAGATAACTAATAAGCTAATTTTATATTGTATATAAAATAGATAACTAATACTCTATATCACAGGGAACCCTACTCAGTACTCTGTAATGACCTACATGGGAAAAGAATCTAAAAAAGAGTGGATGCATGTATATGTATAACTGATTCACTTTGCTATATACCTGGAACTAACACAACATTGGAAATCAATTATAATAATTTTTTTAAGTAAACAAATGAGACCTAAGAACAGGTGAATGAACCTTCTCCATTGGATTAGAAGGAAACACTGCCAAGGAGACAGGATAAACAGTCACATTTACAAAAATAACAGACCCTCCACTTGTTTTTGAATTCTGTTTTCCCAACTTACTACCTTCTTTTTACTGATGTTTTTTGACTCTAAAATTGGAATAATAATAGAACCAACCTCTCAGAATTGAGTTGTAGAGTTTGATGCTAATAAATGTAGAGCAGTTGGAAATTTGGTCCATGATAATTTAAGTATTTGCTAGTACTATTATTATCATAACATTCAATCATAAGAACCTGTGTTATCAGTATTATTCAACACAGTTTTTCTTTTTAGTGTGAACATTCCTGATTATAAGTTTTAAAGAAGTGGATTTCAAATATTTTGATCACAACTCACTACAAGAAATACATTTTATACTTTGAGCAATACATATGTTTACAAAAACGTGTGTCCACACATGTAATACTAAAACAAAATTTCACGAATCTATCTTTATCCTCACTAGCTGCAATGTTGTCAAGTACATCCTACTATGCCCAGTTTTGTCCTATTCTAAGCTAGAATGCTCTAATTGATTTATAAAATAAATACTGGCTCTGACCTATTAACTTATTTCACACCACTAGTGTGCTGTGGACTGCAGCTTGAGACACTGCCCTAGAAGCAGTCTTGGGCTCTTAGAGTGGCAAAACTTATTGGATATTTATTTTTTCTTATTTTCTGATTTCTAATGTCTTCATCACATTTTCTTCATTCAATATTATTTTTCCCACTGGTTTCAAATTGTGTTTTATTTATATTAGCTTAGTGGCTAATCTTAAATTTTCGTTAACATATTGTAGGTTTCACCCAGACAATTTATTTTTTTCTATAAATATATATATTTTACTGAAGTATAGTTGACTTACAATGTTTCAGGTGCACAGCAAGGTGATTCAGTTACACATATACACATATATTATCTTTCAGGTCATTTTCCATTATAGGTTATTACAAGATATTGACTATAGTTCCCTGTGCTATACAGTAAAGCTTTGCTGCATGTTGTGTATCTATTTTTTAAAAATTAGAGATCTAGTATTCTATTCATACTAAGTCAAACAAGTTCACACAGACAATTTAGAAGCAAAATGCATATTCTTTTTTCAAATTATGTTCATGGGTCTGTGTATATGATATAGTCTAGTATTTGAATTTTTTTTACATTTTGACAGAAAAAATTCAATTCTTGGGCATGGATAATATTTTTTAGAAAACTAGAACAAATGGTAATTAGAACTCCCCACCGGGGAGATGGATCAGACACTGACTCAGGCACAAGTTGTCTCAAATATCCTCAGGTTTAATTAGACAAAAGTTACAGCTGTGGGTATTGTTTCTGATTTGCAAAATGTATCAGCAGGCACGAAAAATTAGCAAGACATATGTGGAGACTAATCCACCAAATTAAAAGGGTTCTGTTTGAGGCTCAGTTTTGCAGATACTGGCCAAATGATTTTAGACACTTCTTTTAATCTGCCTCTACATCAGATGCATTATGTGTAAAATGGAGGTGTCCATTGCTGCCAAGTAATGTTGTTACAAGATTAATAGAATTTCCTCCCCTATGTTGTAGAGAAACATAGTGTACTTCAGACAAAGAAGATATTTAAGGAAGAAAGTAATGGCTCCAAACAAACAAGCACAAGGAATACAAGGAAACTTTTCAAGGTGTTGATCATGTCTATTACCTTGATTGTGGAGATGGTATCATGGGTATTTACATATGTCTAAATTTATCAAATGTACACATTAAATATGTGTGGTTCTTTCTATGTCAATTATAACTCAATAAATCCATGTTTTAAAATAAGAAAGTGTGGATCATTTGATTTTTTTAAACTGGAGGTTTTCAAATAATTCATAATGATAAAAATTGTTTATCAAGGTCCTCAACAAGTTTTGAACTGTATTATGTAGTTTATAAACAGAACTGTTAAATAAAACATATGTTCTAAAATGTTTAGTCTGATAAAATTGATTCAATTGTTTTTCTATAAGACCTTACGTCTATCTGATTTTGGAGCCCCAAAAATAAAGTCTGACACTGTTTCCACTGTTTCCCTATCTATTTCCCATGAAGTGATGGGACCGGATGCCATGATCTTAGTTTTCTGAATGTTGAGTTTAAGCCAACTTTTTCAATCTTCTTTCACTTTCATCAAGAGGCTCTTTAGTTCCTCCTCACTTTCTGCCATAAAGGTGGTATCATCTGCATATCTGAGGTTATTGATATTTCTCCCAGCAATCTTGATTCCAGCTTGTGCTTCTTCCAGCCCAGCGTTTCTCATGATGTATTCTGCATATAAGTTAAATAAGCAGGGTGACAATATACAGCCTTGACGTACTCCTTTTCCTATTTGGAACCAGTCTGTTGTTCCATGTCCAGTTCTAACTGTTGCTTCCTGACCTGCATACAGGTTTCTCAAGAGGCAGGTCAGGTGGTCTGCTATTCCCATCTCTTCAGAATTTTCCACAGTTTATTGTGATCCACACAGTCAAAGGCTTTGGCATAGTCAATAAAGCAGAAATAGATGTTTTTCTGGAACTCTCTTGCTTTTTTAATGATCCAGCGGATATTGGCAATTTGATCTCTGGTTCCTCTGCCTTTTCTAAAACCAGCTTGAACATCTGGAAGTTCATGGTTCACATATTGCTGAAGCCTGGCTTGGAGAATTTTGAGCATTACTTCACTAGCGTGTGAGATGAGTGCAATTGTGTGGTAGCTTGAGCATTCTTTGTCATTGCCTTTCTTTGGGATCGGAATGAAAACTGACCTTTTCCAGTCCTATGGCTACTGCTGAGTTTTCCAGATTTGCTGGCATATTGAGTGCAGTACTTTCACAGCATCATCTTTTAGGATTTGAAATAGCTCAACTGGAATTCCATCACCTCCACTAGCTTTGTTTGTAGTGATGCTTTCTAAGGCCCACTTGACTTCACATTGCAGGATATCTGGCTCTAGGTGAGTGATCACACCATCGTGATTATCTGGGTCGTGAAGATCTTTTTTTGTGATGGTGATTGCAGCCATGAAATTAAAAGACACTTATTCCTTGGAAGGAAAGTTATCACCAACCTAGACAGCATATTAAAAAGCAGCGACATTACTTTGCCAACTAACGTCCATCTAGTCGAGGCTATGGTCTTTAAAGTAGTCATGTATGGATGTGAGAGTTGGACAGTGAAGAAAGCTGAGCGCTGAAGAATTGATGCTTTTGAACTGTGATGTTGGAGAAGACTCTTGAGAGTCCCTCGGACTGCAAGGAGATCCAATCAATCCATCCTAAAGGAGATCAGTCCTGGGTGTTCATTGGAAGGACTGATGTTGAAGCTGAAACTCCAACACTTTGGCCACCTCATGCGAAGAGTTGACTCATTGGAAAAGACCCTAATGCTGGGAAGGATTGGGGGCAGGAGGAGAAGGGGACGACAGAGGATGAGATGGTTGGATGGCATCACCGACTCGATGGACATGAGTTTGGGTAGACTCCGGGAGCTGGTGATGGACAGGGAGGCCTGGCATGCTGCAGCTCATGGGGTCACAAAGAGTCGGACACGACTGAGCGACTGAACCGAACTGAACTGAACTCACTTCTATCTGAAGTTCTAACAAAAAAATGACTTTTGGAAAAAGAAGTATATTAGTTAATGAAGTTATTCCCCAACAGCAACAATATAGGATGCACAGAAGGCTATATGAATAAAGCGACTGATCCATCTAGCATTGTCTTGAAAGGAACTCATGCTATATGCACTATAACCTGGGCTCCAGGAATAAACTTTCAATGGGGCTTTCTTTATATCTTGTATTGTTGTTGGTGCTAAAGAAAGAGCCCATTGCAATCCTTCTCTCCTTATAAAGGGACACTCATATGGGGAAACAGAATTCAACCCAAGGAATTTCACTTTATAACCAAACTTATTATTAACTTTTATTGCAAAAACCAAAGGAATCCTTATATGTAAACATAAGAAGGAAAAACTAAAAATCAGATATTATACCATCATCATGAGACATTCACAAAAAAACATTTTGGTTAGAGTGATTTAAAGGGAATTTTTATTTCAGTAAAACTACTAAGAACATTAATTTCCAATGGTGAAAATTCTATGATTAGTCAGAAAGGGCAGGGGTGGTTTTGCTGCTGAAATGCCCAAACACAAAAACATATCTTTTAATAGTCATAGAAAAACCTCCAATGTGTTTAACTATGGCAGTGATTTCTGCTCTACTTCAATTATAGGGTCCTCATTGAAGTGAGAAAGGTATTGATTAAAACCAGGAAAACTTTGTGGGCAGAGCAGGGTGGGATGAACTGGGAAATTGGGATTGTCATATATACACTACTGATACTGTGTGTAAAATAGATAACTAATAAGAACCTACTGTATAGCTCAGGGAACTCTACTCAGTGTTCCATGGTGACCTAAATGTGAAGGAAACCCAAAAAAGAGGGGATTTATGTACATGTATGCTGCTGCTCCTAAGTCGCTTCAGTCATGTCCGACTCTGTGCGACCCCATAGACGGCAGCCCACCAGGCTCCCCCGCCCCTGGGATTCTCCAGGCAAGAACACTGGAGTGGGTTGCCATTTCCTTCTCCAATGCGTGAAAGTGAAAAGTGAAAGTGAAGTTGCTCAGTCGTGTCTGACTCTTAGCGACCCCATGGACTGCAGCCTACCAGGCTCCTCCGTCCATGGGATTTTCCAGGCAAGAGTACTGGAGTGGGGTGCCATTGCCTTCTCCGATTTATATGTATAGCTGATTCAAATTGCTGTACAGTAGAAAGTAACACAACATTGTAAGGCAACTCTACACCAATAAAAATTAATTTAAAACAATAAAACCAGGGAAACTTCTTACTGTTTGTAGTAAGATCTAATATTCAGTGGAGGAGCTGAGAAGTTGATGGCATTGCTTTAGAGCTGCAAGAGGAGAGTGTAGTTGGCAAAATAATGACCCCTCCCAAAGATGTCCATGTCTTAATTCCCAGAACCTGTGTACATGTGTTACCATATCTTATAAAGGGGGATTGAAGGAGTAGACGAAATTAAGCTTGTCAACTAGCTGACCTTAAAATAAGGAGATTGTCCAGAATTATCTGGGTGGGTCCCATATAATCATAAGGATAAAGAAACTTAAATAATGTGGACAAAAGAGGCAAAATGAGAAAGATTCAACTGGCCTTGTTTTAAAGATGGAAGAAGGGGCCATGAGCCAAGGAAAGCAGGCAACTCCTAACACCTGAAAAAGGCCAGAAAACAGCTTCTCCCCTAGAACTTCCAGAAGTGAGGCATGCTCCTGGCACTTTGATTTTAACCCATAGAGGCCTGTGTAGGACCTCTCACCCACAGACCCATAAGAGCATAAGAGTGTGGGTTATTTTAAGCCGCTAGGATTGTGGTAATTTGTTATAGCAGCACCAGAAAACCAGTACAGGATACTTGATCTAAAAATCTGTGAAGATTAAATCCATTGGAAATGAACATATTTTCCTAAATTGTTGAGTGAGATTTTGGTCGAGTTTAGCAGTGACATCAAGTACCTTATTGCCTCATATGAGAAATCTGTGCCAAGACATACCTAACGTATGCTACACAACCTTGTAAGGCTGGTGTGCAACAAACATGCAATACCCATGACCTAGTGAGGACAGTTTTGGCCCAAATTCTGTTAATGCAATAGTGCAGAAATCCTTTTTTACAGAATGGAAGTCTCAGGATCCTGGGACAGTCAAAGCCAAAACTGACATCAAGATCATGGTAAGGGAAAAAAAAAAACCAAGATGATGGAAACTTTAGTGGTTATGTGCTGTCTCTTAGGATATAGGTACTGCAAGTTTAATTATAAACATGAAGACGCACTGGTTAAATACTTTTTAAAATTAATTATTTATTTTTGGTTGTGCTTGGCCTTCCTTGCTGAAACCCAGTCTTTCTTTAGTTGCGGGGGCTGATCTCTAGTTGTGGTGTGTGGGCTTCTCATTGTGGTGGCTTCTCTTGTTGTGGAGCACCTACGCTAGGCGCCTGAGCTTTGGCAGTTGCAGCACACAGGCTCTGTAGCTGCACCATGCAGCATGCAGATTCTAGAATGTGAGCTCAGTAGTTGTGTCTCATGTGCTTTGTTGCTCCGTGGCAAGTGGAATCTTCCTAAATCCAGGCTTCAAACTCACATTCCCTGCACTGGCAGGTGGATTCTTATCCACTGTACCACCAGGGAAGACCTGGTTGAACACTTTAAATTACTCATGTCTCCATATGAAAATAGAGAAAATATACAGAGAGGTCAGTGGTGCCTCTTCCCCCCGACACCACCACCTTCACCCCGTCCCCCCACTCTGCTGCCCACTGAAGCTCCAAGCCCCTTGCACTGCATTTAAACACTAGACTAAGAGAAGTAAAAAAAAAAAAAAAGAAAGAAAGAAAGAAAGAAAGAAAAGAAAAAGAAAACCATAGCAAAGATTGGGGGAAATTCATTTCCCTAAATATTTCTCTGTGCCTATCTTTCTGCCTTGGTCAGCTTACCCCTTAATCCATCTCTTTCTCATTCTCTTTCTCTCTCTCTCTCTCTCTCCCTCTCTCTCTCTCTCTCTCACACACACACACACAGGCACACACATCTTTCTTACCTAACCACGTATTTCCAAATAGGGACATTGGTTGAGAAAATCGAAGATTAACAGGAATTGGAGGATCCTAAATCTCTAAGAAGCAGATCCTCAATGGCTGAGAAATGTCTTCTCACCAGTAACTGAGGCAGATTTCTGTGTCAATAAAACATAGGAGAAATGTCATCAGCTCAGTCTGCTGCATTTCTTTCGCATTCTATTATTAACCAGTGCCAGAAGAACTTGTTTGCCTGCTCTCTGTGGGCTCTTGGGTTTGCTAAAGAGGACAACGGCAATGCCTTAGATGCGTCTACTTCTACAGAGCTCTGCCCAGGTTCACAGAACTCTAACTAAATACCCTCAGCTTCAGGGCATGGGTTAGGACTGCCAGACAGAGGGAATTTGAGCTCTAATCTGTCCTAAAACCATGTCCCTGATCTCCCTCCTCCCTGCATCCCAGTGCTCGAAAGTGGAAGAAACGGGGCAGTGATGTGGTTCAGGGGGTGTGGAGAGCCGTACTGCAGAGATGCTCAGGGAGCTGGCATTTCCCACATCACCTGCTCATTTTCACTCTCATGACCACCCGATTCCTAATCAGATTTTAGATGCCTCATCGACGTTAGCTATTTTGGAATGAGGTGTGGCAGAGGGTAAAGTTGCTATAATTCCACACGCCACATGATTGCAGGAAACTCAGTGTATCTCCCTGCCTTCTCCACGTATAAATACAAGTGATCAAGAGGGTCTCTTCACAATAATGGACTTATGCTGCCAAACCACATCTGCTGTCTGGTCAGAAACCTGGACAGGGGCTGTTCTCTCCGTTTATATCTACCAGAAGGCACGTGCAGATTGGGGAAATGGCTATTTTTTTAAGTTTATTATTTTTTTTTAATGTGAATCATTTTTAAAGTCTTTATTGAATTTGTTACAATATTGTTTTGGAATTTTCTTGTGTTTTGATTTTTTGGCCACCAGACATGCAGGATCTTTAGTTACCTAATTGGGGATCAAACCCACAGCATTGGAAGGTGAAGTCTTATCCACTGGACTCCCAGGGAAGTACCAGAGTGGCTATTTTAATAATTTATCTATTATATGTGTTCTCTGCAATTGGAACAAGCATAGTACGTTTGTTCTATGTACTACATGTGAAACAAGTAGAAGATTTATGTGATGTCCTATAATATCTGCTTCTACCTGGATGGGGTGAAAATACACTTTGGGGTATCACTCCGTCATGCATCCCGCCATCAACACCACACATGCTCACTTCTCACCAATCCTCACTCCTGAGCATCTCTCTAAGCAAAGAGCTACATCTAACATGAAAGGGGCTTCTATCAGAGAAACAGATGAGCTTGTTCATGAAGGGAGTGAAAATTGAAGCCACTGATGAGCTATTGTGTCATTGTTGTTGTTTTTAGTCGTTAAGTGGTGTCTGACTCTTTGTGACTCCATGGACTGTAGCCCACTAGAATCCTCTGTCCATGGACTTTTCCAGACAAGAAAACTGGAGTGGGTTGTCATTTCCTTCTTCAGTGGATCTTCCTGACCCAGGGATTGAACCCTCACCTCCTGCATTGGCAGGTAGATTCTTTACCACTGAGCCACCAGGGAAGCCCGTACTGTGTAATAAATGAGTACAAATTGCAGTGCTATTTACAGTTTCACATGGCACAGAGCCTGGGACTTGTGTCTATACAGTTATCCCATTTGGAGGACTTTTCATTAATGGGTCTTGCTATGGCCAGAACCCATTTGGAAACTGGACATGAGAGTGTGAGCCTACTATAAATATTAGGGTGCTGTGTAGTCTGAAACTAAATTGTGGTTCAAGTCTTTAAAGAAGAACCAATTTCTAAAGAAGAGAAGTTTAAGATTTAGACTCAACACTTAGTGATTGTGGGCTGGGTGGGAGCAGAATTGAAATGCTGTGTTAAACTGCCATTATAGTTGTTAGGTTACTTTCACTTTCCCAGAGAAAGTGAAATCTTGCTGAAAAGCTGAGACCATGGGTTTTTATGAGCTTTGAACATCTTTTGAATAGTTATTTGACATATAATAAGTATATGGCATAGCTTACTGCTAAGGACATGCATATGCATAGTCTCAAGGACTTATAAGTTAAGGACATCTGCAAATATCCACAATTTAATTATCTCATTTAAAATGAATACTTCTTAAAGAGAAAGACAAATACATATGATATCACTTATACCTAGAACCTAAAATATGGATGACACAAATGAACTTATGTACGAAACAGAAGCAGCCTCAGAGATGTAGAGAACACACTTGTGGTTGCCAAGGAGGGAGGTGGTTGGGGGAGGAATGGGGGGAAGGTTGGGGTTAGCAGATGGAAGCTTTTTATCTAAATAGAATGGATAAACAACAAGGTGATGCTGTAGAGCACAGGGAACTATATTCACTATCTTGTGATAAACCATAATGGAAAAGAATATGAAAAACATATATATATGTATATACATATATACATATATATATGTAAAACTGAATCAATTTGCATATAGCAGAAATTAACACAATGTTGTAAATCAATTATGCTTCAATTTAAAAAAGAAAGAAAATGAATACTTAGTATTATCAAATTGTGTGAAAATATAAAAAAGTGCCCCAAATTTAGTTATATCATAAGTTGATATTATGGGATTCCCCACTCCAAATTAACATGTTGGCCTTGTTTTCTTTAAACTGAACAAGTCTTATGTTTAGATTACTTTTCTCTAAACTACCTTTGACTGCTTATTCTGACAGAGCTTAGTTTGTAGCTGGAGTTAATCTAAGTAGCTCAAAAAAGAAAACAATGCTTGATTTTGTCTAAAAGCCTTTGGTCGTTCGATGCATGATACAGGGTGCTCGGGGCTGGTGCACCGGGATGACCCAGAGGGATGGGCTGGGGAGGGAGGTGGGAGGGGGGTTCTGGAAGGGGAAAACATGTACACCCATGGTGGATTCATGTCAAGGTATGGCAAAACAAATACAATATTGTAAAGTTAAAAAATAGATAAACTAATTAAAAAAATATATGATCATATGTAAGACATTGGTTATAGACCTTTAGCACAGTGAAAACCAAAATTTTTTCTTATGCTTAAGTAACACTAGAATAAAAATAGACCCAACCCTGTTAATTCTAAAAAAAAAAATAAATAAAATAAAATAAAAGCTTTTGGTCATCGGCCTTATGGAAAATTTAAGTATTGACTGGAAGAAATAAAATCAACTTTCATCACACAGAACTGAACATGAAGTTTCAGCTACTCCAACAAAAGTAAGAATTACAACTGCAAGGGGGAAAAATGGACAATAGGTTTGTTTTGGCTTATGGGATTTCAGTTCCACAACACCACATGTCATGGGACAATATGGAGCTATTATCATCCCCATTTTACAGACAGGAACACTGAGGTATGGAGAGGCAGAAGCGTTCCATGAGGCCAGGAGTAGCCAGACCTGGGATCAGACCCAGACAGTCTGGCTCTGGTATCTAATCTCCTATTCACATTCTGACTTGAAGACCTGCTGGGCTATCCAGCACCCAGGTGACCTTGAATCTTTTTTTTTTTTTTGGTTGCTCTGTGGGTCTTTTGGGATCTTAGTTCCCAGTGAAAGTGCAGAGTTCTAACCACTGGACCACCAGGGAATTCCCAAATGACCTTGAATCTTAAATGTACCCCTATGTATCACTGTGGAACTTGTGAATATCAATGAGGTAGTCAATAGATTGTCAAGGTATATTAACCTGGGCTCTAGAGGTTAAGGGCTTACTTGCTGGCTCAGACAGTAAAGAACCTGCCTGCAATTCGGGACACCTGGGTTCAATCCCTGGGTCAGAAAGATCCCCTGGATATGGGAATGGCTACCCACTCCAGTATTCTTGCCTGGAGAATTCCATGGACAGGGAACCTAGCCCACTACAGTCCATGGGGTCACAAAGAGTCAAACCTGACTGAAAAACTAACACTTTCACTTTTTTTTTCACTAGAGGTTAAGCATGTTACTCACGCCAGGCTGGGCAGTTCTGTGTGCATGACTCCACCCGGGGGACCCAACTGCTTGCCCCCTGCATGCCCCCTGCACACCACCCATCTTGTGAGTTGCCTCTTTGTGCTGCCCTCTGCACCATTAGCATCTCCACCCCCTACTCTTTTCACTTCTTTCACCTGAAACGTTCCCTCTAGGAATCCTGTATTGTCCACTCTTAAAGGACCACATTCATTTCATGATTCCAAACAGCGATGGTACACACTGTCTACACCAAACAGTCTTGCTCCTGAGTCCCGTCTATGCCTTCTATATGCCTGCGTGTTATCTTCCCAACCAAAGTGCATGATCTCCAAGTGCCGACTAGGAGTTTGAATATAATATCTAAGGCACCTAGCATAGATTTTGTTTCCCAGTGGGTGAAGGTACTACACACTGAATTCTGATTGATCTGACTGTGTCACTCATGGATGCCCTAGCCACCTGGATCACTATTATTGATCACTGTATTCCAAAGCTCATGTAGTTCTTACTCCACATTTTATTCACATTTATCAACTCATTACTCTTAATTCCCTAACGAGAGTGCTGTGGGGTAAATGACCCCCAAGACAGCAGGCTGAGAGCTTTAGAGGCCAGAAAAACCCAAATATATCCAGGTGGATCCTGCATTTTGCAAACAGATGACAAGTATATATCTTTCAACACCTGCAAATTTCTTCTTCAAGGTGTTAGCATTTGGTTTGAAGAGATGTATCTGTGAGAAAGATAAGTAATTTTTGATGTATTTTTATTGAGGTACAGTTGCTTTACAATGTTGTGTTAATTTCTGCTGTACAATGAAGTGAATCAGCCATATGTATACACATATCCCCTCCCTCTTGGACTGCCTCCCCCCTCCCCAGTTCCCCCCATCTAGGTCATCACAGAGCATCAAATTGAGCTCCTGTGCTTCCCACTAGCTATTACACACGGTAGTGTATATATGCCAATCCCATTCTCCCAATTCATCCCACCTCCCCTTCTCCACTCTGAGTCCACACGTCCATTCTCTACATCTGCCTGTCTATCCCTGCCCTGCAAATAAGTTCATCTATACCATTTTTCTAGATTTCACATACAGTCATTAATGTGAGATATTTGTTTTTCTCTTTCTGACTTACTTCACTCTGTACGACACTCTCTGGCTTCATCCACATCTCCACAAAAGACCCTGTTTCATTTCTTTTTATAGCTGAGTAATATTTCATTGTATATATGTACCACATCTACTTCATTCATTCATCTGTCAATGGACATTTAAGTTGCTTCCATGCCCTGGCTAGTTTTTGGTGTATTTTATTTTATTTATTCTTAAATGGAAGAATAATTGACTTAAGATACTTTTAAATAAAAGTTTTGCTATCTTGGAAGCAATTTAAAACTCAGAGATGTAAAACCACAGTGGCCCAGCTCACCTGTGGCCCACACGACTACAAATCCTTTGTAGGTCATCCAGCTGTAAAGGGAGGAATGAACTTGGCTTTTAAAATTATTTTTTGGCTTCAACAACACTTAGAATTCAATTTCCACTAGCAGGCATGAGTCATGTCTCTCCCTGGCACTCTCATAGCTGATGGGGAAGAGTAATCATGTGTATTGATCTCTCTGACTTCCTATCTATTCATGTTTTCCAATGATGTGTGGGGAACACATTTGCTTTGACAGCACTGCGCTCCTGATCAAGTGAAAAACTCTGAGAAAAATCAGAAGCATCTATTACGTTTCAACCTTACTTGTAACCCCTGAATATGTGGGTAGTAGCAAAAAGGGTGTATTTCCAGAGACTTAAGGATTTTCCTCTAATAAAACTATGGTCATCAGAAACATCTTATCCATTTAATGGAAACTGACAATATCATTCACCTAAAAAAATTGTTTTGGTTACTACTTAGCCAGTCGAAGTTTCTCTCTGTTACCTCAATTCCTTTTTACGAATTTACCATGAAAATGTCCAGCATACAAAAAGACATAAAATATAATACAATGGGAAGGGTGAATGAGAGTTTGGATTAGTAGATGTAAACTATTATGTATAGAATGGATAAATAACAAGGTCATACTGTATAGCGTAGGGAGCTCTCTACTCAATATCCGGTGATAAGTCATCATGGAAAAGAATACGAAAAAGAATATAAATATACATATTTTGTATATGTTTGTTGTACAGCAACAATTACTTTGTTGTACAGCAGTAATCAACACAACATTGTAAATCAACTATGGTGATGGTGATTTAGTCGCTCAGTCATTTCCGACTCTTTTCAACCATATGGACAGTAGCCCACCAGGCTCCTCTGTCCATGGGATTTTCCAGGCAAGAATACTGGAGTGGGTTGCTATTTCTTTCTCCAGGGGAACTTCCCAATCCAGGAATTGAACCCAGTTTCCTGTATTTCAGGCAGTCTTCTGCATAGCAGGCAGATTCTTTACTGACTGAGCAAAATCGACTATACTTCAACAAAAATAATGGAGATTTCTCAATAATTGGTTGCTAATTTATAGAAGTCAACATGCATAAGAAATCATTTTGATTGGGATCAGGAGCCAAGCGGAAGACAAAGTCACTTTTCTGGGAAGTCTTGTCTGTGTTTAGATTTAACCTACTTTGCTTAAGAAAAGCCAACTGTATTCCTTGTCGGCAGATACCTGGGGATTTGTGTCTGTTATTCCCTCCAAGATAATTTCCTGACTCAACAAATGAGCGTTGCAGGTGGAAGAAAATAATAACACTTTTCTGACACCGTGTCCAGGATAAAGACTCCACATTTAACAAGAATAAATAACCATTTTCCCCAACGCAGGTTTAAAAGTAGGTCAAGAATTTAGGTTAAGGAATTCAGAAGCCTCTTGTTATCTCTGGGCCTTGAATTTCAAGGGTTTGAAGCATGTGTTGGCCTCACATGATTGCAGGAGGCTGCAGGGCTGGAAGGTAATTATGGACTCTTCCTCTCCTGTTCACGTTGCTCTGGACAGGTGACCCTTTATATAAAAATCTCAAAGTAGTGTGTCAATTTCCAATAACTTTCTGTAATAGAAAAAAAAATGCTATTGAAGCTCTGGGCAGAAAAATGCAGCTATTGTGTTCAAAGCTCTACTTTCCATCTGACAGCAAAAGACAATGGTTTTGGGTGTGACAAGTCAATCCATTGTGCTCCATCCTTGCTAGAAACACTGCTCAGGTATGAGCCTCCAGCCTGGGAGAACTCTATTCAGGTGACTCTTCAGAGGTCTCAATTTTCAAGCGGAGAAGGCAATGGCACCCCACTCCAGTACTGTTGCCTGGAAAATCCCGTGGGCGGAGGAGCCTGGTAGGCTGCAGTCCATGGGGTCACTAAGAGTCGGACACGACTGAGTGACTTCACTTTCACTTTTCACTCTCATGCATTGGAGAAGGAAATGGCAACCCACCCCAGTGTTCTTGCCTGGAGAATCCCAGGGATGGGGGAGCCTGGTGGGCTGCCGTCTATGGGGTCGCACAGAGTCGGACATGACTGAAGCGACTTAGCAGCAGCAATTTTCAAGAGAAAAAAAAAAAAGAGTGCTCTTCAGGATGGAGATTAACAGAAAGGAAAGCCAAAAGCTAAAGATGATGGTTGATTTTCCCACTGGCCAGGCAGGCAGTGCGAGTCAGTGGAATAGTCTGTGTTGGGATTATATGAAACCTTAACCAGCCACAAGAGATGGCCCAGGATCCCAGAAAAGTGATATTGATCCAAGTGATCTGGAGCCACAGTATTCATTAACCTCCTTCTAGCAATGGCAAGAATGTATTTTAATTTCAAATAACATAATATTTGCAACATGATGAAAGTGTGATTGGTATTCTTTGTTGATGGAAGAAATGAACGACAATATTGAGGTTTGGTGGCAAGACCAGAATCAAGATTCTCTCTTTCTGTGTGACTCATTGGGACCAAATTGGTTTCTAGACAAGGCAATGAATACAGGAGGGTTTCTGAATTTTGGAATACAGCTTCATGAATTTGTTCAGAGGCTTTTAGTCAGTGTTCTGACAGCTAATTACCTTCCCTTCCCCAGGCAACCAGAAAAGAGTAGTTCTTATTTTTTTAAGTGGTTTATCACTACTATGGTAAATCAATCTAACCACTTATATATCTCAGTCAAATTGTGTAAAATTATTTCTACATAGCAACAATAAAATAGAGATATAACTCATATGGCCTGAAATAAATATTGCTTCTTTTAAATTGATCATATAGGAAAGGGCAGTTGCATAAAAGCAAAACAAAAAAAGCAAACAAACAAACATGGACATTTTAAGCTAACATGGGTTTTTATCATTGCTACTCCTGATACTATTTAATTGTAGCCTTGGATTAATCATCTCAAAAACTGTGTTTTTGAAATAATAATCTTCATATACTTTTATAATGGCTACAAAAGAAAAATATATTCACTGCAGAAGTTAGGGGATGCAAATAATTTGTGATACAAGTCATACATCTACCAAGAACAACTATTTTTATTGTATATTCCTGGATGCTTGCTCCTTAGAAGAAAAGTTATGACCAACCTAGATAGCATATTAAAAAGCAGAGACATCACATTGCCAACAAAGGTCCGTCTAGTCAAAGCTATGGTTTTTTCAGGAGTCATATATGGATGTGAGAGTTGGACTATAAAGAAAGCTGAGCACCGAAGAATTGATGCTTTTGAACTGTGGTGTTGGAGAAGACTCTTGAGAGTCCCTTGGACTGCAAGGAGATCCAACCTGTCCATCTTAAAGGAAATCAGTCCTGAATATTCATTGGAAGGACTGATGTTGAAGCTGAAACTCCAATACTTTGGCACCTGATGCGAAGAGCTGACTCATTGGGAAAGACCCTGATGCTGGGAAAGATTGAGGGCAGGAGAAGAAGGGGACGACAGAGGATGAGATCATTGGATGGCATCACTGACTTGATGGACATGAGTTTGAGTAAGCTCTGGGTGTTGGTGATGGACAGGGAGGCCTGGCGTGCTGCAGTCCATGGGGTTGCAAAGAGTCGGACATGACTTAGTGACTGAACTGAACCGAAATACATACATTTCTTGTGTTACACATAAACTTCCCATTAGCTATCTCTTTTAAACATGGTAATGTATATGTTTCAGTGCTACTCTCTCAATTCTTTCCCCCCCTCCTCCCCTGCTCTGTTCACAAGTCTGTTCTCTATGTCTGAGTATTCCTGCCCTGCAAATAGTTTCATCAGTACCATTTCTCTAGATTCCATATATATGCATTAATACATGATACCTGTTTTTCTTTCTGACTTACTTCACTGTATATAACAGGCTACCCAGGTTCATTCCACTAGAATGCATGGGCTGGGGGTGGCAGTGGGGTTCAAGAGTGAGAGGACATATGCACACTTAAGGCTGATCCACATTGCTGTATAGCAGAAACTGACACAAAACTGTAAACCAATTATCCTCCACTAAAATAAATTTAAAAAAAATACATATATTTATGTGCTGTATGTGTATAATTACAGCATACTGTTTTCACTTAACAATGTATTATGAAGCTGTACAATGTATTATGTATTTTTTTCTATAGCATCAGTTTTAATGCCTTCATCGAATTCAGTTGCAAACAGTATATTTTATGTATCTAGTTTCATAATGTTGGAGATTTTGATGAGTTTCATAGTCATTGATAATTACATCATTCACAATATCTTTGAACATATGTCCAATTATACCCTAGGATAATTTCTAGAAGTGGAATTTCTGGGATTTGCATATATTTGAATACATTTGCCCCTCCGAAAGTACCATTCAGAGTGTTTCTTGATATCTACTCATTTTACCCTGTGCAGAAATTGTCCTGTAATTGTCCCCTTGGCCTATGGATTAACAACCCCTGGAAAAACCATAGACTTGTGGCAGCAAACTAGATAAAACCTAGAGTCTCCATATAGCCTCTATATAGGCCTCTTCATAGGGGCCACCCACTCTCTTCCTAAGACTGGCTCCATGCCATCTCTCTTGAGTTTTCAGACAAGGAACTGAGGGCTCCCGAGAGGTTCAGGGAGAATCCTGGGGACACCTTATCCCCTACGACGCTGTTAGGAAGGAGAACGCCTCCCCGTCTTTCCCCAGCCAGCAGACTGCTCTGTGTGCGTGTGTGTAAAATTCGGATATAGAAGAAAACAAACAAGCCAAAAGTTAAGCAGCAAATTCAATATTAAATGAAGGTCAACTCAATTAAACTGTAACACAGGTGTTTAGAGCATGATGAATACTCAGAAAATCACTACAATGAGACCAGCTCCCAGCTCAAGAAACAGCATAACAAACAAACAAAAATACCCAAATGGAACCAGCTGGGACCAAAATGGCACTGAATCTGACTTCCAACATATTCTGTCTCATTATATGCTGATTTGACTATGTTAGCATATTAAATGACACAGCTACCAGCAGGCAGGATTGGACATGAAGAAGGGAAAGAAGATAAAAGAGGGGTGGCACTCCTCTCCCTTTGAAAAGCCCTGCCCCTCCCCAGGTAGACTAATGCATATGCCCCCCCGCCACTAGCCTCACTCCTCTTCTCTTTGTCTTTACTCTCTAAAATTAAATCCCTCTTCCCAGGTGGGTGAGAAGCTGATCTGTGAACTTAGTTCTCCTTCTCCATTCTTCCACCACTGAATAAAGCTTATGCTTCTGATTCACTATTTGGCTGCTCAAAATCTAATGGAAAAAAATTTTAAAAAGCCTCAGTTGGACTAGTGCCAAGCAGGATCCATACAACTTAATTTGGTGGCAATGGTGGTACATGGAGTTGCGGATAAGTTCTTCTTGTTGCTGTAGAATATTTCTGAGTATGAAGGTCATTTTATCATCCCCACAGGTGCTTCTTGAGACTCTGCTACGGGCCAGCTATTTTCTAGATTTTTGAGACTATTAAGGTGACCAAGGTCAGATAAAATTTGTATTTTATTGGAGGCATATATGACTCATAAATTTGGGGGGAAGAATAAGTATTCCATGGACCACAAGGCAGTGAGTGTGAAGGAGTATGAGATGATGAGTAGGAAATACAATTTAGGGGACTTACCTGATGGTCCAGTGGCTAAGACTCCACGCTCCCAGTGCAGGGGCCTGGGGCTTGATCCCTGGTCAGGGAACTGGATCTCACATGCCACAACTAAATATCCCACGTGGAGCAATGAAGATCAAAGATCCTGTGAGCTGCAATTAAGAACCAAATAAATAAATATTTTTTAAAAGAAAGAAAGAAAGGAAAATGGTCTACAGAGGTCATTTCAAAACTCTCCAAATGGGGGGTCTTGGGCTGAGATCTAAATGAAGACTAAGGGTCAGGAAAAATGGCCTGTCAGATCATTCCATAAGAAGAGGTCAATGAGACAAAGGCCCTGAAATGGAAACAAATCCAGTCTCTCTGAGGCATAGATATGAAGGGCTCTGTGATAAGAACATGATGAGAGTGGGGGAAAAATGCATGATGGGATTTAAAGATTGGAAGGGACCAAATGCTCAAGACTTCTAAAGGCTCCAGATTCTCTTCCATTGGTGCATCTATGTCCCAGTGTCCAAATCCCACCGTTCTTCTAAGGGCTCCAGTCAGGTTAGTTTAGTTGTTGTTAGTTGCTAAGTCATGTCTGACTCTTTGCAACCCCATGGACTGTAGCCCACCAGGCTCCTCTGTCCATGGGATTTCCCAGGCAAGAATACTAGAGGGGGTTGCCATTTCCTTCTCCAGGGGATCTTCCCCACACAGGGATCGAACCTGAGTCTCCTGCATTGTCAGGTGGATTCTTTACCACTGAGTCACCTGGAAAGCCTCCAATTAGTTTAAGGGGCCCCCTAAGGGGCCCCCTAATCACTTCCTCCGAACTCCTTTACATCTTCAAAGACAATGTTTCCAAGGAAGGTTAAGTTTACAGGTACTAGTGATAGGACTTCAGCGTTTATTTTGAGGAACCCAGTTCAACCCACTAAAATGACAGTCAGCAAGTTCTGATTTCTCTAGACTCCAGTTTCCACATCAGTAAAATAATCCAATAAAATAATAATAATAGGAACAATGAAATCAGCACCAATCACTGGGTTATTCTAAGAATTTAAGACAATCAGGGTGGAAACTGCATCTTTCTAAAGGCATACTCCTTTATAGTGGAAGGAATTGGATGATATTAGAAAGTCTTTTTCCTTGTTCAGGTCTTTAGGGAGGAAGAATATGGTGGGGAAAGTATGGGGAAGCAGACAGAGAATGGGTGTGAATCAGAAAAACAATTTTACATTTTTCAAGTTCTACATCAAATCTATAATGAAACAGGAATTTTAAAAAAAAGGTGGGGGGAAACTCTTAATCCAACTTGGGAAACCTTAGCATTTCAGACTTTCCGTAATTGAAATGCTTCCAAATTAGAGCAGAATCTGAGAAAATATCATATGAAAACAGTTTAAATTGTATAACATCAGACAACTCTTTATTACTAAGCAATATGAAAAGCCTATACAAAGAAAATCGTATCTACACAGTCACCAGACTGAGCCAACAGAACTAAAATTTGTGCTGTATGTCTACAGGGACATTTTCTGTATTAGATCAGAAATTCTTACTTTATTTTCAGACATACCCTCAGGGCACCAACAACTTGATTTTTGCTCATGGTGAAATCACCCATTTCAGCCTCCTGCACATTGTAGTGACAACACTTCCTTTGCCTTTGGAATCTTTTCTGAATTCCCTGAATTCAAGTTTCCAATGCTATTAGCTTGCCACCTTTTCTCAATTTAGAAATTCTCATGGTCCCCAGGGGAAATTTCCAAAGGATAAATTTAGGAGACTGCTTAGCTACTCAATGTTCTGTTCTAAATATCCATTTCCAAGTGCAAATTTGCCAGCCATGCACAGATGCACATGGCATGAGTTAAGTACAAATGTATTTCAAGAACAATGCAAGACTCTGTAACTCTAATACAGTTGGTCCCAAGTGGGCAATTTGTGCACCTGTTAGAATTACCATTCTTCTGCTGATAGCTTTGGACCACCTTCATAGGTGACAGCCACACATAGAAGAAAGCATGCAGGAAAAAGTTAACAAGAGACAGGAGTGTGATATGCCAGTGACATTGGAAAATCCTCTGATGAATTACTCAAGCTTCACTCTCTGAGAGATACAGTACAAAGCACACATGTTCCAAGAGAAATAATTCTCTATAAGCTGCTGCATGAATAAATGAAGCAAGCATATCCCATAAGTGCAAGTTCTGATATTAGGAAATTAGCCCAGGTTGCTGGGTTGGAGGGTCAGCTAGTCTCAAAAGACTTGTGTGTTGGCTGTCAGCGGGAATGTAAGTTGGTACAGCCACTGTGAAAAACAGTATGGAGGTTCCTCAAAAAACTAAAAATAGAATTACCTTATGAGCTGGCAATCACATGCCTGGGCATATATCCAAACAAATGTATAATTCAAAAACATACCTGCACCCCTATGTTCGCAGCAGAACTATTCACAATAGCCAAGACTTGAAAACAACCTAAATATCCATCGACAGATGAATGGGTAAAGAAGATATGGTACATATATACAATGGAATATTACTCAGCCAGAAAAAAGAATGAGAGAATGCTGTTTGCAGCACCATGAATGTAGCTAGAGATTATCATACTAAGTGAAGTAAGTCAGAAAGAGAAAGACAACATATGATGTCACTTATATGTGGAATCTAAAATATGACACAAATGAATCTGTCTATGAAACAGAATCATAAACATAGAGAGCAGACTGGTTGTTGGCAAAAGGGAGCAAGTTGGGAGAGGGCTAGAGCGGGGTTAGCAGATATAAACTTTTGTATATAGAATGGATAAATAACAAGGTTCTACCATATACCACAAGGAACTATATTCAATATCTTATAATAAACTCTAATGGAAAAGAATATTTTAAAAAAGAATGTATATATATATCTATATATATACATTCTTTATATATATATATATATATATATATATATATATACTCTCTCTATATATATGTGTAGTCTCTAAATCATGTCTGACTTTTGTGACCCCATAGACTATAGCCCTCCAAGCTTCTCTGTCCATGGGATTTCCCAGGCAAGAAGACTGGAGTGGGTTGTTATTTACTTGTCCAGGGGATCATTCTGATCCAGGGATAGAATTGATGTCTCCTGTGTTGCAGGCATATTCTATACATAAATATATCTGTCAACCCATTTCAGTATTCTTGCCTGAAAATTCCAAGGACAAAAGAGCCTGATGGACTGCAGTCCATGGGGTCGCAAAGAGCTAAATATGGCTGAAGCAACTGAGTACAACATGGCATATATATATATATTACTCAGTTATATATATAATTGAATCACTTTACTATAAAGAAGAAATTAACACATTGTGAATCAACTATAGTTCAATTAAAAAAGATGTGTGTTGGTAAAATTTTCAAGAAGTTTGAAGAGTTATTTGTATTTCTGGGATTCTTTTGCACAGCTAGCTAAACAACGGATAAAGCTTTCTCTCTTGAGCATTGTTTTTATGCCAAGATATCTCTGAAGATTACTTTGTTACTGAGATTTAGTGTTGCAAAGTTTGGTTGATTCAATGTCTAGAATCTACCCCATTTTTTTTTGTTCCTGGTGCTTTGACTGGGATAGATGATGCAGTATATATGTAGCCTACAAGGTTATATCAACACACGTACTTTTCTTTGAATGTCCATCTCAGAGTAAGTCTCTTATTTGGCCAATGAAAAGGAGACAGAAACCAAGTACTTTTTCCCAAGTCATATTCATATATCTTTTCTCATGAGGTTTTATTGTGAGTCTAGTAACTGAGTACAGATTCCCAACTTCAGAAATTAACATAGGAATATTTCATTCACATCTGAGAAATTAATTTGCCCTACAGTCATATTGACAGCTTGGAGACTGAAATATGTCCTGTGGTTCATTTTGCCTGTAGATGGGGTATTCAATCCTACATGCTGATTAGTGTATCTATCTTATTGGGGTTAAAAGTCACATCCTTAGATAAAGATGTGATACACACACACACACACACACACACACACACATAGCAATACCTCATATAATATTCCATTGTATATGTATATATACACACATATATAATGGAATATTACTCAACCATAAAAAAGAATGAAATAATGCCATTTGCAGCAACATGGATGAACCTAAAGATTATCATACTGAAGTAAGTCAGAGAAAAACAAATACCATATGCTATCACTTATATGTGGAATCTAAAATATGACACAAATGAATATATCTACAAAACAGAAATAGACTCAGATAAAGAGAAAAGATTTGTGGTTGCCAAGGGGGAGGGGAGGGAAGGGCTGGGAGTTTGGCATTAGCAGATGTAAACTAGTATGTATAGGATGGATAAACAACAAGATCCTACTATATAGCACAGGGAACTATATCCCATATCTCATATCTTGCAGAAAACCATCATTAAAAAAATATGAAATATATATATACTTTGCTGTATATATATATACACTTTGTGATATATATATATATATATATATATATATATCATTTTGCTGTACAGAAGAAATTAATGACATTGTAAATCAGCTATACTTCAATAAAAATTTCTTTTAAAAAGTCACATCCTTCACAGCTGCTTCCTACTGTCAATAGCCCAAGAAGCAGAGTGGAAGGCAGAGATTAAAAATCAGCACAGGACTGACTTGAATTCAGGCCAAAGGCTGAACAATAAAGGCTTTCAATAAACTCATGTGTTCACTAATATTTATCTCCTAATCCATTCTCCAGGGAGCAGCCAGAGTGATTCTATTTAAAACATAAGTCATATATTGTATTTCTGTGCTTAAAACTTTCCATGAATCACTCATTTTCACTTATAATAAAGTGTACACACCTGGCCATAATCTACCAGTCTGCCTCCCATCTTGAACCTCCATCTCCTCTTCACCCGCTGCCCACCGCCTCCAGTCACACTGATGTCTCCATATGCATCAGCCCACACAGTCACTTTAGACAAATTACCAGCATAAAACCCTTTAAAATGATGACTCAACTCCTCTGTTCGCACAAAAATCCTTTAGGTGCAGAAATGGCACTTTACATAGTTCTGTTTCTTCCATGAAGAAACACTTACTCAACGGGTCATATCTAATGCCCGTGTGTGGTTTGTAAATTCAGAACCCAAGTGGAAATCTCCTGTAGAAAATGGCCTTTGGACATCTCTTAAGATATCCTTAAAGTATGCAGTACACAGGTTTTTCATATACATAACATTGTTCTCTGTAGTAATAATGGCTGTAGAAGATGAAAACCCCCGAGACAAATCAAAGTGGTAAAACCAAAGATTCAAAGCAGACATTTAAAGGTCCAAGTCATTATTCTTTCAGGACAACTATCAAGTCCTTAGCTGTCAATGAGAGATGGTGAAGAATTTACAAGCATTTCAGCTTGTCTTGCTGTTTCTTCCTTTCCATTTTAATACTTAGCCTCTATCATCTCAGGCTTCCCAGGTGGTGCTAGTGGTAAAGAACTTGCCCACAATGCAGAAGACGTAAGAGATGCGGGTTCGACCCCTGGGTCAGGAAGATCCCCTAGAGAAAGAAACGGCAATCCACTCCAGTATTCTCGCCTGGAGAATCCCGTGGACAGAGGAGCCTGGCAGACTCCAGCCCATGGGGTTGCAAAGAGTCAGACATGATTGAAGCGATTTGGCATGACACACACACACGCTCTATAATCTCAGCACGTGTTAGTACAGGGGTCCCCAAACCCCAGGATACCAGAAGGAGTCTGTAGCCTGTTAGGAACTGGGCCACACAGTGGGAGGTGAGCAGCAAGCGAGCAAGTGAAGCTTCATCTGTATTTACAGCCCCTCCCCATCACTCGTTTTATGACTTGAGATCACAAATGGTGATGGCCTTAAAATTTTAAGACTACTTCAAATCTCCATACCTTCTGGATGGAAGTCAAGGCAGAATATCCTGAGATTGCCACAAAAGCACTAAAAAGTCTGCTTCCATTTCCAACATCCTTTCTTTGTGAAGCAGGATTTTTCTGCAGTGATAGCAACCAAAATGAGATTAGGGAGTAGGCTGGATATAAGCAACCACACTTCAGGTGGCACTGTCTCCCATCACTCCCAGATGGGACAGTTTAGTTGCAGGAAAACAAGCTTAGGGCTCCCACTGATTCTGCATTATGGTACAATTATTCATTATATATCACAATGTAATAATAATAGAAATAAAATGCACAATAAATGTAAAGTGCTAGAATCATCCCCAAACCATCCTGCTACCACCCCAGTCCATGGAAAAATTGTCTTCCACAAAACCTTTCCCTGGTGCCAAAAAGGTTGGAAACTGCTGTGTTAGTAGGTTTCCTTGTTGGGAAGATTTGATGCATGATTACACCTCACTCACCCATGGATTAGGTATTAATCCCGTCAAAACACTTGTCCTTATGACGTCACACCACTATCTACAGAAGATGTTCAACATGTGTGAAGCAGGAAGTGTCGACCAAAACATCAAGATTTCCAAAGTAAGGCCACAGACCAAAAAGCGGATTTTCAAAGGAGTATCTGAACTGTTAGTTATTCAATGGTTCTTAAAGCCTTTCGACCATTTCAGGAACATAAAAGATGCTGGAGAAGGGAGGAGATGGCGAGTTGCAAGGATTTCTGGGCTGATCAAAGAAACAGCCTTCCCAAGATGGCAGCAGCACATCTTATTTGAGTGTCGCCTTGGCAGGTTGCATTCTGGGAAGTCCCTCAGCACAGACAGTTCAGAGGTCACTCCTGCCCCTTAGAGCTCTCAGACCCAGAGATTCCCAGCCCCCCTAGACACTCAGCTCCTTCCCCCATGAATTCCCTTGCTCTTCATCCCTTCTGGGCAGTGGAGGGAAGAAGGGGAGGAAAAATAGACAGTGGTTATTTCCATAGATGCTTCACAGAACATTGGCACATTCCTAATATAAAATGTCAAGAAAGTAAAA
The DNA here is from genome assembly GCA_024291935.2 of Okapia johnstoni. Taxonomy (NCBI): domain Eukaryota; kingdom Metazoa; phylum Chordata; class Mammalia; order Artiodactyla; family Giraffidae; genus Okapia; species Okapia johnstoni. Next base: position 22,104,505 of record CM044310.1, read on the forward strand.
ATGGTGGATGTAGACCTCAATATTAAAGCCAATAATTTACAAAATGGGGGAACCTTAGAAAGATTCCCACTGAGATCATGAACTAAGCAAGAAGGTCCACCATTTCCCCTATTATTTAAAGATAGCCTTGAGATACTAGTCAAGACAGACTAAATGAAACAGTCAAGGGTATACAAATCAGATAGAAAAAATAAAACTGTCTCTATTTGCAGAGGACCTCACCATATACCTAGAGAGCCAATGATGACACTAACTCAAATTCTGTAAGAACCCTGCAAAACATAAAACTAAGTTACAAAAATTAATAGCATTTTGATGCATCTGTAATAACTAGTTAGATGATGCAAGGAACCTGTGGATCTCATTTTTAATAGCAACAAAGTAGATAAGTATTTTGGGATAAATGTAAGCAGCAATGTGCAAAGCTAGTGTGCAAAATTATCTACACAACTCTCAAGACAAAAATAAAATTGAACATTGTATGGTCTCTCTTTTTCTAAGTAGGGCATTGCAAGATCATCAATATTTTAAGTCATCGAAATTTTAATACTTTTTTTGGACTGACACAAACTGATGTTACATTTAATATAGAAAGTAAACACATAAGAATAGCCAGGAAAATATTACTGAAAAGCAAGTCTGAGGAGCAATTAGACTTACCAAGTATCAAAATAAATAAATAAAGAAGAGCAGTGAGTGGCTGGCATTAGTACATGAGTTGCCAGATCAGTGGACTGGAACGGGAAGTTCTGAATAGACCTAAAGGCCTGTAATTATATAGTCCACGGTTAACATGACATTTCAAAACATGGAGGCAACATAGTCTTTAAAATAAATGGTGTTGGAATAAATGAGTAGTCATTCAGTCAGAGACCATATAGTTAGATCCATTCCTCACACCGTACACAAGACAAACTTCCAAATGAATGAGAACTAAATTAAATGAAAGAAAAGGGAGGGAGGGAGGGAAGAGGGACGGAAAGAGGAGTGGAAGGAGGGAAAGAGGAAAGAAAGAAAGAAAAAGAAAAGAATCAAGAAAGGAAAGAAAATATAATGATAAATGGATTTCTATTTTATCTGAGTCTAGGGAAAACCTTTCCAAATATGACTGAGGCTGATGGAAGAAGCTACACAAAACACACCCCTCAGGCCTAAGACCAGCTCCTCCCTCATGACTCTCTATGTAAACCCACTGTGCACAATAGGGTTAAAATAGAAGCTTACCTTCAAGGATGGGAATTATTCTTCCAAAGCCTGGTGAGGCACAAAACATCCACAGGCATATTTGCAGGTAAGCAAGAATTAGCATAAACAGCAGCTGCAACAGCCCCTCGACACAGACAAATATGAGGATTTCTGCCCCTAAAACTAAGGTAGGGAATAGATCTGCCCAGAATGGTGAATGAGTTACCTACCTTGTGTTAACCCCAACACCAGAGTAAAAAATAGCTCTTTGCTGCTGGCCTAAACAGTTTCAGTTTCTGGATCTGTCTTTCTAATTAAAATTGAATCTATACTTTTATTTTTAAAAAGCCAATAGAATAACAGGAAATCATAAAAAAAGAAATCAACCTTGTATCTTCATTGGAAGAACTGATACTGAAGCTGAAACTGCTATACTTTGGCCACCTGATGCGAAAAGTCAACTCATTGGAAAAGACCCTGATGCTGGGAAAGATTGAGGGCAGGAGGAGACAGAGGTGACAGAGGATAAGATGGTTGGATGGTGTCTCCGACTCAATGGACATGAGTGTGAGCAAACTCCAGGAGACACTGGACAACAGAGAAGCTTGGCATGCTGCAGTCCATGAGGTCACAACGAGTTGGACATGACTTAGCAACAGAACAACAAATGTTTATATTTTTTAAAAAAGCAATACAATAACAGGACTAAAATATTGTTTCCCCTAAAATAGGTAAACTCAGTAGTCATTCTTTTTTACATTATTAAAGGATAAATTTTGTGGTCCTTTAACTTTTAAAAATTTTATGCAATTTTAAAAATTACTTTCCATTTACAGCTATTATAAAACATTGGCTCCATTCCCCATGTTGTACGTGCATCCTTGAACCTATTTTACACCCAAGAGTTGGTACTCCCATCCCCCAAACTTTATATCCCCCTCACCTCTCCCCTTTCCCACTGGTAACCACTAGTTTGTTCTTTATATCTGTGAGTCTGCTTCTGTTGTGTTATCATTCATTTTAAATGCTTTATTTCCATCTAAAGTGTAACAGCATAATCTTAGTCACTTAAGAATAGAGGCAATTAGGACTTCTCTGGTGGTCCAGTGGTTAAGAATCCACCTGCCAATGCAAGAGACATGGGTTTGATCCCTGATCCAGGAAGATCCCACATGCCATAACAACTGAGCCGGTGCACAACAGCTTCCGAAGCCCACACACTTAGAGCCTGTGCTCCACATCAAGAGAAGCTGCTGCATTGAGAATACTGTGCATCGCAACTAGAGAAAGCCCGCACGTAGCAACAAAGACCCAGCACAGTCAAAAATAAAAATAAATAATAAATAATTTTTAAAAACTTAAAAAAAAGAATTTAGTTAAAAGCAGCTTCCCTTTTCTCCACCCAGAAACTGATCAGAATACAAGAGAAAACAAAAATTTTTCCATTTCCTTCTGGGGTAAAACCCCAGTCTCTAGGTCCATCGAGTCTATTATCTGCAAAGCCAACCAGGGATAGCCAGTCCCCATGTGCGTAACTAGGGAGGTACATCAGGATAATAACCACCTAGGTCTCTGCACAGTCCAGCCCTGCTTGAGTCAGAAAGGAGAGAGCTTGAGAATGGAATGAAGAGCAGGTAACAGGTGTAAACTCTCCTCTTTGCTGGGATCAGGAAGAGTCTGGAACATTAACCACTAAAACTTTTCTTTCTTTCTTATTATTTTTCCTTACCCCTAAACTTTCTGATCACACCAGGCTCATGAAATATTTTATGGTCGATAAATAATCAGATTTTTTTTTCTAAACAAGAACCTGTTTTACTTGATGGTCTCTGTTGAAAAAGACTCCTCTAATGAATAAGGCCATGTATCCATTTTTGTCTCCAGTTCCCTGTAATTTTGTAGCCTATTAAGTTTTGCTGCATTCACTGTCCTTTCCTGAAATGTTAATGCTATCTTTGAAGACCATATTAAATCACCCTTCCATTAAAATGAAGAAATGGCCCTAGAGTTCTTTATTTCTTGTGGCTCATTTCCTGTTGAAACTATGCTCTGAAACCCTTGGCTGTCTTGTGCATCAGTGCATTGCACCAATCTTTACGGGCTACTGGAATCACCATCTCTGGAGGCTGAGGAATTCCACATGCTGCTCATCTTTTTCTGCAATGCTGCAGCAGTAACTTGCCCACAGCATTGGTTCCATCTTAGTGATGCTAAGTGAGCTGATAGCCCATTTAAGAAGAAACAAAAGATGTAGGCATTGGCACTCAGACTGGGACCAGGGACCCTTTGCTGCAGTGCTGCAATGCTTGCACCTGGACAAAACTCTCTTCCAGCAACAAAGTACAAAGAAACTACAGGGGACTAAAAATAACTGCAAGCGCAGTTGAGACAAATTCTGGGCACATGTACCCCCGTGGCTGATTCATATCAATATATGGCAAAAACCATTATGATATTGTAAAGTAATTAGGCTCCAATTAAAATAAACTAATTAATTTTTAAAAAAGATAAAAAAACCCCCAACTGCTATTTCTGAAGAGCCAGGAGCAAAAACCTGGGGTCAAGAACAAACGCAGGGTACTGGGCATGCCCCCTGCCCACATCATCACATAAGGAGTGGGCAAAACACCTAAGCTGTCCTTCTAGCCTGACCCCTGGACACATCCCTACACTCACCCCATGTAAGGAACCAGTTCGCTCCTCCCGCATTGAAGCAAGCAAGCAAGCAAACCTGTTGCTTATTCTTACTTTCCCCTGCTGCAGCTTGGGCCCAAATAAAGGCCCTGAATTTCTTGCCTAGCCTCTAGTCAATTTCTACTGATGGTAGGACCAAGAATCCTGGTCAGTATCAGCACCTATTTCCAGAAAGCATTGGATTTAACGAGAAGAACTAGGTATGGCCTTTCCAGTAAGGGAATGATGGGGTGAAAAAGAGCATAGTCCTGTGGTAGCTGGTGGCCTCTTTCCTATCAGTTTGAACTTTCTACAGAATCTAGTGACATAAATCCCAAGTTGACCCTGTTTAACTGAAAAAAAAAAGTCTGAGGGATTTTTTTGTTGACTTGTGACTAAAACAATAGGGACTGAACTGGCTGGCTGCAGGCTTGCCTAGAACCTGGGGCTTAAACGCGAGCATCCTGCCTGGTTTTCCTCCATCCTTCATCCAATTTTTTGCCGAGTTGGACTCATCTATGGGGTTGTATGATGTGGTCCCATTGTTTCAGGCTACCCACTCCATTTTGGCATTTTAAGCAGAAAATAAATCATCTTTCTTTAATGGCTCCAGAAAGAAACATGTGAATTCAACTTTGCTTAGACCAATCTGGGTACACTGAGAGAGTATTTCCATGCCTGGGGCAACCATCTGTTTAACTCTGTCTGAGTTCCCTGATCTAATCCCAAAATCTGGGTGTAGAGATCTTCCAAAACACAAGGACAAATAATGGGAAAGAAGTGTTCCCCAAATACATGTACACCCATGGCTGATTCGTGTGAATTTATGGCAAAAACCACCACAATATTGTAAAGTAATTAGCCTCCAATTAAAAAAAAAAAAAAAAAAGAAGTGTTCCCCAAATGGAACTGGGTGCTTGGATCACAAAGAAGTGGGGGGGGCATGCTTGGTAACTGGGTCATCCATAAGCAAGGATGATGCAGGCCGAAAAGAAAAGGAAGGCCCAAATGAGCACACCTCATACGGAAGGGGGTGCAGACATTCCCACCTCCATTCCCTGACTAAAACTTAACAAGGTGGCCACACTTGACTTCAAGAGGGCCTGGGAATGCGATCTTTATTGTGGATGTTCAAATGCCCAGCCCTACTTAGAGTTATTATTGGGTTGGCCAAAAAGTTTGTTCAGGTTTTTTTCCATCCGATGTGACAATACATTCTTACAATACAATGGAAGAATGGCTATGGAGGACAACTTATGGTTTCTGTAGTATTTTATTATATGCATTCCAGCAGCAGTGTTTTACCTGGCCATATGTTCTCTTGAATAGGAAAAGGTAGGGGAACTTCCCTGGTGGCCCAGTGGTTGAGACTTTGCCTTCCAATGCTGGTTTGATCACGGGTCGGGATCCCACGTGACTTATGGCCAAAAAAACAAAACATAAAACAACAGAAGCAATATTGTAACAAATTCAGTAAAGACTTTAAAAAGGTCCACATTTAAAAAAAAAAAAAAAACCAACTTTAACAAATAAAAATTTTTTTTCAAAGGTTAAAAAAAGTAAGTAAATACAAGTGAGATACTGCTCCTACCATCATCACACAATTTGTGTTTCAGAGACAATGTATCAAAAAGCTGATAACCCTGATGTTATATAAGAAATAAATGTGTCTTGTGTTTGCTTCAGGTTCCTGATGTGGAGCTTCTAAATCCCTGGGATTTCCCCAGTGAAAGGAGTAGTATTATGTTTGGTAGCCCCTTCTGAGTACATCCTATTGAAGGACTCCATGGTAGGACTCTAGGTAGTCTCACGACAGGATTTGGCACTGATAAAAAGATGAAACACTATCAAGGTGCTGAGACTGAGCCACATGCTACCTACCAGTTTGACCTCTAAGGAGGTGAAGAGGGTGGCAGATTGAATTCAATCATGGGATCAGTGATTCAGTCAATTCCACTGATGTAATGAATCCCCCAAAGAGAGTCTGGACAGCTTGGGTAGCATCCTGATTGGTGAACAATAGTTGTATCAGGATGGTGATCTGTCCTGAATCCAAGGGAAAAATGGACACAGAGGCTCTGTATTTGGACCCTCTCCCTACGTGTCTCTTAACTTTGCTGCTCTTGATTTGTATCCATTAAATAAAACTGTAATTGTATTAGAGTGCTTTCCTGAGCCTTCTGAATTGTCCTAGGAAGGAAATCATGAGAAAACACCTAATTTGTAGCCAGCTGGTCAGAAGGACAAGTGCTCTTGTGATCCCTGAACTTGTGACTGGCATCTTAAGTGAGGACATCCTTTTGGGGACTTTGCCCTTAATCTGTGGAGTCTGTGTAGCTTTGGATGGTTAGTGTCCGAGTGGAGTTTCAGTAACTCTGTCCCTCAGTTCTCTCGAGGGTGAACTTAGAAGGAGGGCCTCTGGGTCATCAGACAGGTGTTGGTTTAGGTTTAATAGATGCTATTTCTACATGTTGTTAGGACTTCCCTGGTGGCTCAGCTGGTAAAAAATCCACCTGCAATGTAGGAGACCTGGGTTCTATCCCTGAGTTGTGAAGATCCCCTGAAGAAGGAAATGACAACCCATTCCAGTATTCTTGCCTGGGAAGTTACATTGACAGAGGAGCCTGGTGGGCTACAGTCCATGGGGTTGCAAGAGTTGGATATGACTTAGCGACGAAATCACCACTACTGCTACGTGTTGTTAGACACCCAGAGTCATTTTATTTCCATTTAATATGTATTTTCCTCCACCTACATGTGTATTCACCAAAAGAAGCTTCCTGAGTGAAGGTGAGTTCTTTCTCATGAAGTCTTAAACTGAAGAAGCCATTCTGCTCCTTAACCCAATTTTGTATTCTTGTCTATTATTCCTTTCTAAAACTGTTTATTTATTTGGCTGAGCAAGGTCTTAACAGCAGCATGTAGGATCTAGTTCCCTGTTCAGTGATTGAACCCAGAGCCCCTGGACTAGGAGTGTGGAGTCTTAGCCGCTGGACCACCAGGGAAGCCCCCGGTCTATTATTCTTTACTGATCAGCTTCAGAAGGTCCCTGGGGTACTGCCTGCCCTCAGAAGGTCGAGGGAAAGAAAAACCAGCTCATGCATCCTACATTGTTTTCTATTAGAAATCTCGTATGGAGTGTTTGATTAACTGAAGCTTTCTCCGTAACTCTGCTTTGAACTCTTCTCATATTTTCGCATCCACAAACATCCATTGTACCTCAATTATTTTGCAACAAAGAAGCAAATCTCTTGAAGGAAATAAAAAATAAGAAAGGAAAAGGAAACCTAAGAACTCTGTGCTGGGCTTTAGTCCTTTCTCATGAAGTCTCAATCAAACAACATTATTCCACTTTTTCCAGGTTCACTGTTTTTGTTGCTCTGGAAACCTCCTGGGAGGGTCAGAATTTCAGAAAGTGTAATCACATGCATGGCAACCTCCACACCTGCCTGTACCGTTAGCCCATGTTCTGTAACAGAGCAAAGTGAGCTTCTGTAGCTTTGTGCCAGTGGCTGAACCACGGCTCTCAATTTGTTCTGAAACATTCAAATGAAGGACTTTGCTCCTGGAGAACAGTCTTCAAAGGAACATATACACAGAAGCATGAAAACATACCTCGAAATGGATACATTTTAATAGGGAGGCTTCCCTTGTGGCTCAGTGGTAGAGAATCTGCCTGCTAATGCAGGAGATGCAGGTTCGATCCCTGGATCAGGGAAGATACCCTGGAGAAGGAAATGGCAACCCACTCCAGTATTCCTGCCTGGGAAATCCCATGGACAGACAGCTTGACGGGCTACAGTCCAGGAGGTCGCATGAGTTAGCAACTAAGCAACAAAAACAGTAGGGAGGCACAACCTCACCCTCTAGCAGCTCAAATCGCCTTTATTTCTAAGGCTCCAAACAGGAAAGCTAATACTCTGGTTTTACAAAAGTGTGAAAGATGCTAACATAGATCTCAAGCTGGGATTTAAAGAGTGATGACGTGAGCGTGTGTTTCCCGACAAGGAGCTCCAAACATCAGTGTGGGGCTCGATGCTGGAGTGGGGGAGACCTGCTGTGTGTATTCCCTGTGCGGCTGGCATCACGTGGACCCTAGGATGCTGAATCTTGTACTGAGCTCCATGGCTGCACATTTCATCAGCCGCCCCAGGCAGGCTGGAGCGCGATTACTTGGTGTTTCTGAGAAAATGGAAACGATGCAGAGAGTTTCTGGAGGTAGTGATGAGAACTGTTGTGCTCATTGGCTATTGGTGTTCTGAGCACCTACTGTAGAGAAAGATAATGAAGGAAAAAGGGTTACTAAGCATGTCATCATCCCCCAAGGAAACCTGCAGCAATGAGGACCTTGTCCCATGGTTTCAGCTGCCACGATCCCAGGTAACCTCTCTATGAGAAGCCTGGCACACAAGGCCAAGGCCCTCCCCAGGCCCTGCGTGGTTCTGAGAGTCACCCCTGAGATGCCCCGGGGGCTGCTCCCCTGGGGACCGTGACAGGCCACACAGAACACTCCCAGCATTCCATTCGGGACCAAAGCTGCTCCAGGCAATCTGGAGAGCCGATTCAGGAGAAGGTCAAGGGAGAGGGGAAGCCTGATGAAGGAGAAGCTTGTCCGTGTACCCTGCAAGATGCTCCCTGGCTCCTTCACGTTTAATTTAAATCATTGACAGCTTTGGTGAGGCACACAAAACTGCATATATTTAAAGTGTACAGTCTGATGGGTGTTAACGTATAAAGGAATGTCATATCTATATGATAGCTACGGCATCTATCTACCCATCCATCCACTCATCCATCTATATCCATCCTTTTTATCTACCTATCAACCTATTTATCTATTATATATCTATTTATATATGTATGTAGGTACAAATCTGTCTATCAATCCATCTATTCTATCTATCCATCCATTTATCTCTACATCGATATCCATCAATCTTTATGTATGTATGTATCTATCTCTCTAATCCCACAGGATTGTTTTGTCATCAGTTTGATCACAAATATATACTTTCATCTAAGTCATTTCCAGTGGAGACTCCTTTTAGAGTGAATTAAAGTGGGCATGACCTTTAGATCTAATAGGCTTAAATGCCAACAAAAAATGATACAGTGCATTGAGACATTTTCCTCAAAGGAAAAAAAAATCTCCCAGTAAGAATGATCACAAGGTGATGGATAAGGCTCTTCAGAAGCTAATCTCCGTGCAATTAAGCTGTGGACCACAATAGGTGCTTTTGTTAGTTCCGGGGAATGATAAGAGGAAAAAAACTCTTCATCCATTTGGCCTCAGAGAAGAACTAGGCAGGGTGCTGAAGATTTGCTGGGACAAAGGAGTTGAATTTCTGATAAAATAAAAATGAAGCATGTTCCCCCTGTTAATGATAATGACCAGAGTTAAGTGAATGCAATGTTGTCTAATGAAGAAATAATTTTTTTCATCATCCCTTAAAAGGCGTAACCAGACTTGAATGAAATGCTGCATCACACAGCTCATATCAGAGGGCAACAGGCTTCTTTCCAGGTTCCTCACATGAAAGATGGCCTTCCCAGGTGGCACTAGTGGTAAAGAACCCACGTGCCAATGCAGGAGACCTAAGAGATGCAGTTTTGATCCGTGGGTTGGGAATATTCCCTGGAGGAGGGCATGGAACCCACTCCAGTATTCTTGCCTGGAGAATCCCATGGACAGAGGAGCCTGGAGGGCTACAGTCCACAGGGTCACAAAGAGTCGGACATGATGAAAGCAACCTAGCATGTGCAGACAGTCATGAAAGATACAGCTTAATCAGCACAGCCTTTTATACAGAGCGAGAGAGCTGAGATGTCCAAATGACCTGCTAATACATTTTAGCATCATGACTCATCAGCTTTAGCTTTTGGTCTGTTCTTAAATAAATAAACTTGAAAATCAGTTCCTGGAATTTGACAAAATCACTAAGTCCAGGGATGACTCTTCTAGGATCGATTCCCTGATTGGGGACAGCTTTAGTCATTAATGGCTAACCACCAACTTTTTTTTTTGTAAGGTAAAAGAGAAAAAACAGGCACAGACACACACCATTTATTATTTTTCCATTCTTTTTTTTTAAGCTGTGAGTTTAAATCCTCAGCACTTAAAATTTTACATGCAATATGTAGATTTCTTTAAAAAAATATTTCAAATGCTATTTAAATAACATCCTTATATTTCTCTGTACTATTTCTATACTTGCAGTGTTGCAAACAATTTGTGGGCAATAGACAGTTTTCTGATCCAAGCTACCCTTCTCTGAGGAAGCATAGCTGTTTTCATAAATGCTTCAGCATTTTATGTTCATTAATTACCGAGGAAAAAAAGCAAAATAAAGCAACCCCCTCAAACAAAATCAAAATAAAGACAAACACACACATACACACATACACAAGAAATGCAGAGCTATTTACCTGCTCCTTGCTCATGCTATTTTCTCCCTTTAGGACTTTCACTTCTGCATATTTCAATATGGCTCAATGCCTTACATTTGAAAAAACTTTCATCGTACATAGACACAAGATAGTATCAAATTACTTACTGTCTCCCTGCTCATAGGAGACATCTGTGTTTTGTTCAGTTGGTTTGGTTTTGTGTTCCCAGCTTTTCTCTTCCCAGAGCCAATCCCCCTTTTGGTATTAGCACCTAATTTCCTAGGGGGACACAGGTGCCCCATCCACTGTATCTCCTCGGATCATTTCGGAACAGGGGTTAACCTCAGCCCCAGGATGCAGGAAGTCCTCGGACCCAAACTCGGCCAATCAGTGCATCACACCCCGTGGTGTTCGTGTTGTTGTTGTTTAGCGGCTAAGTTGTGTCCAACAATTTTGCGACCCTGTGGACTGTAGCCTGCCAGGCTCCTCCGTCCATGGGATTTCCCAGGCAAGAATATTGAAGTGGGTTGCCATTTCCTTCAGGGGATCTTCTCAACCCAGGGATTGAACCCACTTTTCCTGCATAGGCAGGAGGATTCTTGACCACCGAGCCCTATCACACTGCATAGAGAGTATATAAATGACAGACATGTAAGCCAATGACATCCCCCCTGGCACTTTGCTGGGTCTATGGAGAGGCAGTTGTCCTTAATTCACTCCGGTTTCTAATGAGATAAGTGAATAGTTATGAACTGCATGGACCTGTCATCTAAAAAAAAAAAAAGAAATTCACAATCTAAACTTTGAAAGTTATGGTTTTATTCAGAGGGAATTTTCAGGACTTCAAGCCAGGGAGGCAGTGTCTCAAGTCACCCTGAGAGAAATGCTGTGAGGAATTGAGCAGGGGAGCCAGGATACACAGGAGCTTTGCAACAAAGGGCAGATGGCAGGAATGAAATATTACTGTTAATTAAAGAAAATTGGAGATCTCAAGTTAATTCAGAGCTTTCTGTGTATAAGAAGATGCAAGAGTCTGGACTCAGTGAAACCATTTTCTGGTATGCACCTCAGCTATCTGTGGCTAGAATCCTGTGTTTCCACACTCTGAATTTCCTCACTGTAGGCAGTGGCTACAGTCTGATGGCTGCTATATGGCAGGTATTCTTTCCTTCCCGAGTTCCCTCAGGGCACACTGGCTCATGTCAGAGGGTTGCAGTTACTGATAACTGTGACATCCTTTGTTTACTGAGATAGCACGAAATATCCCACTTCTCAGAAATATCTTGTTTTCACTTAGGAAGAGTCTTCCTGAGAACTATGGGATAAAATGGAGCCCAAAAGATGGAAGTCCTATTGCCATAAATCAACTTTTGAATTTTGGTTTTCTCCTGTACTTTTCAGCAACAGCAGGCAATGTATATATTTAATTTTAATTTTTGCTTATCATGGTTGAGTGAAGCCTCGGTCACTTGAGTATAAGAATCCTGAAAAAATACACTCATGGTAGACTCTGCACTGTATTTACCCCTAATAAGCTCTCTCCTGCATCTACCTTGAAAGCACTGCTTCCTACATCCAAGATGCGTTTCCCTTTTCTCAGTCTAGAAACTCTGTGGCAGGAGTTTAAGCATATGCCACATCTCCTTCTACTCTCCCAGGACAGGCCAATCGATGCCCTTTATGGCTCATAGTGTGTTAGCCATCCAGTAATGTCCTACTCTTTGTTACTTCATGGACTTTAGCTCACCAGGATCCTCTGTCCATAGAATTCTCCAGGCAGGAATACTGGAGTGGGTTACCATTTTCTTCTCCAGGGGATCTCCCTGACCCAGGGATTGAACCCGGGTGTCCTGCGTTTCAGGCAGATTCTGTACCATGTGGGCCATAAGCCGTGGACTATGAGTGATAGAAGATGTGTGGAGGGAAGTGTCTGTACCTCCTTAATTTCTTCAGCCTCTAATACAGGGCTGGCCATGAAGTAACTCAATAACGTGCTGACTATTCACAAGAGCCCAGTCATGGAAACAACCTACATGTCCATTGACAGATGAATGGATAAAGAAGATGTACATATATACAATAGGATACTACTCAGCCATTAAAAAGAATGAAATAATGTTATCTGCATCAACATGGATGCAATTAGAGATTATGATACTAAGTTGAGTAACTCAGATAGGGAAAGGCAAATACCATATGATATCACTTCTATGTGGAGTCTAAAATATGACACAAAGAAACTTGTCTAAGAAACAGAAAGAGACTCACAGACATAGCAAACAGACTTGGGTTGTCAAGGGGGACAGGAGGTGGGGGAGGAAACATTTGTGAGTTCAGGATTAGCAGATGCAAACTATTATATATCAAAAGGAAAAACAGAAAGATACTACTGTAGAGCACATGGAACTGTATTCTATATCCTGTGATAAACTGTAATGGAAAAATATGAAAAAGAATGTATATATACATATGATAGAATCACTATGCTATACAGTAGAAATTAACACAATATTGCAAACCAACCATATTTCAATAAAAAAATAATAATGTGGCTGACTTTATTTTTGGGGGCTCCAAAATCACTGCAGATGGTGATCAGCCATGAAATTAAAAGACGCTTACTCTTTGGAAGGAAAGTTATGACCAACCTAGACAGCATATTAAAAAGCAGAGACATTACTTTGTCAGCAAATGTCTGTCTAGTCAAGGCTATGGTTTTTCCAGTAGTCATGTGTGGATGTGAGAGTTGGACTATAAAGAAAGCTGAGCACCGAAGAATTGATGCTTTTGAACTGTGGTGTTGGAGAAGACTCTTGAGAGTCCCTTGGACTGCAAGGAGATCCAACCAGTCTGTCCTAAAGGAGGTCAGTCCTGGGTGTTCATTGGAAGGACTGATGTTGAAGCTGAAACTCCAGTACTTTGGCTACCTGATGCGGAGAGCTGACTCATTTGAAAAGACCCTGATGCTGGGAAAGATTGAGGACAGGAGGAGAAGGGGATGACAGAGGATGAGATGGTTGGATGGCATCACCAACTCAATGGACATGAGTTTGGGTAAACTCTGGGAGTTGGTGATGGACAGGGAGGCCTGGCGTGCTGCAGTTCATGGGGTTGCAAAGAGTCGGGCATGACTGAGCGACTGAACTGAACTGAACTGAGAGAGCAGAGGAGCCACCATCTACCAATCTTTATGGATTTTTATCTATTTCAGGTGCCCGACTCTCTGAAAAAACTCTCCTTTATTTCCCAGGATTTCTGAATGTCTTCCTCTTCCAGCTTCTCCATCAGGAGTGGAGCATAACCATCCACACCATGTCCATTCAGTCTGCTGTGTTTTGAGGGATTTGAGACATTTATCTCCCATAGTTCTGGAGGCTGGAAGTGAGAGATCAGGGTGCCAAGCACTGTCCTAGAAGCATTAATTAAACAATTCTTTTAATAGTTCAACAAATAGGCACTGGAAGAATTATTGTCTTACACAAAGGAATCAGAAGCCCTGCAAAGTAACTTGTCAAGATTACACTTGATATATATATTTTTTTACTTTTTATTTTTTGGCCATAGTGAGCAGCATGTAGGATCTTTGTTCTCTGACCAGGGATCAAACCTGTGCCCCTGCATTGGAAGTGTGGAGTCTTAACCACTGGATCACCAGGGAAGTCCCTGTACTTGACAAATTAAATATAATATATATATATATAACAGACACATATAAATATATATATATATATATATATAGGACATATATATCCTAATATTTGTATAATATATATAGCCTTATACATATTATCATATCATACTTCTTAATGAATATATAATAATATATTATATAATATATTGCTTATGGGCTTCCCTCATAGCTCAGTTGGTAAAGAATCCACCTGCAATGCAGGAGACCCCAGTTTGATCCCTGGGTCTGGAAGATCCCCTGGAGAAGGGATAGGCTACCCACTCCAGTATTCTTGGACTTTCCTTGTAGCTCAGCTGGTAAAGAATCTGCCTGCAATGTGGGAGACCTGGATTCAATCCCTGGGTTGGGAAGATGCCCTGGAGAAAGCAAAGGCTACCCACTCCAGTATTCTGGCCTGGAGAATTCCATGAACTGTATGTATAGTCCATGGGGTCGCAAAGAGTCAGACACGACTGAGACAACTTTCACTCTCACATTGCTTATATATATAGGACTTCTTAGGTGGCGCTAGCGGTAAAGAACCAGCCTGCCAATGCAGGAGATGTAAGAGACACGTATTTGATCCCTGGGTAGGGAAGACACCCTGGAGGAGGGCATGGCCACCCACCCATGGGAGAATTCCCATGAACAGAAGAGCCTGGCGGGCTACAGTCCATAGGGTCACAAATGCTGGCTTTGACCTCCAGCAGTCTTCTTCTAGAGCCCCCGTTCTTAACCAACACTCTTCCCTGTCTTTATATTGACCTTCATCTTAAACAGGATCTGCTCTTTGAAAATGGCTCTATATAAATACAATATGACTATGAGGCATAAGAATGAATTATGAGGGGATGGGATAATTAGAAATATTCAAGGACACTGGTTCTCACCTTTGGGTACATATTGAAATCACCTGGGAAAACGACCAGCCTCTCAGTTTTGTGCAGGAATATCTGAAAGTGAAAGTGAAGTCGCTCAGTTGTGTTCTACTCTTTGCAATCCCATGGACAGTATCCTACCAGGCTCTTCAGTCCATGGAGTTGTCCAGGCAAGAGTACTGGAGTACTGCCATTTCCTTCTCTAGGGGATCTTCCTGACCCAGGGATGTTTCTGCTTTTCATCTCAAGAAGCGCCACCAGGTGGTGATAACCACATTCTACAACCAGTTTTACCTGCACACTGAATTTGTGCAATTATAAAAATGACTACTTTGGGTGTAAACATCCTTTCACAGCATATGCATACATTGAGACTCATTGGTAGCTAGAAATCCCCCAATTGGCATTTTCAAAATCACATTTTCATCTATTGTTGTAAAAATAAACAATAATTTGGGAAAGCATCTTTGAAGTCGCCCTCTCCCTCGTGATATTTCAAAGCAAACATGAGTCCTGTGGGATTTGCCAGGTGGTTTGATTTCAGTTTTAAAAACAAAATTACTGTTTTATCAAATTTTCCAAGGGTGCCTGTCAATCAGGTTGGGCTTCTCTTCCCTCCAAGGTTACCATGGAACCCCTTACCAGAGGGGGTTCAGCAATGTTTTAGACCCTCCATATCACTCCCCACCAACCCTGGAGCAAAGCCCATTAAAAGTCAGAATAAGAGGAAAACACAAAGAGGGCATCTGAGCCAGCTCCAGCCTTCAGGGAACCCAATTTCTGCTAAAGAAGATAAGATTCATCCCCTAGAACAATACTGAGAACAACTTGAGATTATAAATTAGAGATAGCAACATGGTGCCACGATGGCTGTTTTTTATCCACAGATATATGTTGTTGGGTCCACGGCTTATTGCCAAAAAAGAAAATTTGACAACATTCAAAACATCAGAATGTTTTGCATAAAAATTCAGATCCCTGGCTTCTCTTGAAAACTCAGAAATTCCATCAATACCTGCCATGCATTTCCATACCCAGGACATTTGGTTGAGCTGAACAGTGTGTCCCCCGACCCCCACCCCCACCCCAGCCAAGTGTTTCCACTTCCTAAACCTGTGAATATGCTGGGCTCACAGACTTAGAAAATGGAGCGTAAGCTTTGTCTTGGTTGTAATTAACGAGGGTAGATAGGAATAAATAATCATAATGTTATCACTTTCCATTGTACCATCCAACTTAGCATTCCATTTCAGGAGTGCTCCTCAAACCAATTAGTAGTGAATTATTTATGTTAGCAGCTGCTGACAAGTATATTCCAGCTGTTGCTTCATGAAGAGCATTCTGTGCAACTCAAATTTTGCCCAAGGCCCATGTAAGAAACCAAAGTCAACATCAAGTGTAAGGAATTTACCTCACGTTCAAAGTTAAAGACAGTCACACACAGAGACCCCCCATATGCAAAGCAAAGATATCAATCCTTCCTGTCCAATTTTGGCTTTAAGGTTGCAAGCTAGAACTCTTATTTGCTCTCGTGTTCTGTGCAAGATCTGGCCTTATGAGGAAACCCAAGTGCAAATTCTCCCACTACCAAAGGCAGACACTTTGAGGGTCAGTTGTAGGGTAGAATCCACCACTTGGGGCCCCTCAAGTACCTTGACATTCCCTTCATTTGCAAAATATCACTTACGAACATGCAAACTTTCGTAGTAACCAGAGCAAAACCTTACTATGAAGTCAAATTATCGACAGTTTTAAAAGAAACGAGTTGAGATATGTGTAACTTTCTTTCCAATGGCTTCCCACATAAAAACTCATTCATTCATTGTATCATCACTCAACACCCCATTTCGATTCCCAAGATGACAGGTCGGTAACAGGGAAACTTATTGGAATAATCTGTTCAGTAATTGTTAGCAGACCGATTGAATTTAGGAGAGTTCCATTTAAATGGGAATTTTTAAATTAATTTTTATTGGAGTATAGTTACTTCACAATATTGTGTTAGTTTCTACTGTACAGCAAAGTGAATCAGCTATACATATACATATAGCCCCTGTTTTTTGGCCTTCCTTCCCATTTAGGTCACCGCAGAGCACTGAGTAGAGTTCCCTGAGCTATAGAGTAGGTTCTCATTTGTTACCTGTTTCATACATATGCGTGTATGTGTGAATATGTGTGAATCCCAGTCTCCCAATTCATCCAACCCTCCTCCTTCCTCCTTGGGATCCACACATTTGTTCTCTACATTTGTATTCTGTATTTGTATTTGTTCTCTATTTCTGCTTTGCAAATAAAATCTTCTATACCATTTTTCTAGATTCCACATATATGTGTTAATATTCGATACTTGTTTATCTCTTTTTGTCTTACCTCACTCTATAGTAAGTCCCTAGGCCCATCCATGTCTCTACAAATGATTCAATTTTCTTCATTTTTATGGCTGAGTAATATTCTTGACGGGAAATTTTGGAAATGTAAAGGGGGGCTGTGCTTGTGGGAATTTTAGCAACAGTTAGATAAATGGTGATGAGAAATATGATAGTCTTTCTGGTGTTTGGGAGGATCCAGGTGTCCATCAATGGAATGAGTAGATAAACAAAGTGCCGTCTATTCATACAGCGGAATAACATTCAGCCTCAAAATAGAAGGAGCAACAATCTATGCTACAACATAGATGAACCGTGAGCACATTATGTGAAATTAACTAATCACAAAAAGACAGATTCTGTATGATTCCAGTTATACAAAGTCCCTACAGTAGTCAAAATCATAGACACAGAATGCAGAATTGGTGGGTACCAGGAACTAGGGGAAGGGAGGGATGGGTAGTTAATGTTTAAGGGGGACAGAACTTCCCTGATGGTCCAGTGGTAAGACTCCATGCTCCTAATGCAGGCAGCCCAGGTTCGATCCCTGATCAAGGAACTAGATCCCACATGCCACAACTAAGAGTTTGCATGCTGTAGTGAAGACAGAAGATGTCCTGCAACTAAGATGTCCCATGTGCTGCAACTAAGACCAGGGGCAGCCAAATAAATAAATAAATGTTAATGAAGACAGAGCCTAGACAGATTCTAAATGTATTTCATGCCATTGAACTGTCCACTTAAAATGGTTAAGATGATAAAATTTAGGTTATATGTATTTACCACAATAAAGGGTGGAAAAGCAAAGATAATAAACATAAATAATATTCCTTAAAGGAATTTTGAAAAGAATTCAGCCTATGGGTTTGTTTATCTGGTGCAGGAAGAATGGGGCCACTATCCCCCAGAAAAATGAGAGCTATGCTTCTTTAATCTCCCATGTTATTTATTTGCTATTACTGAAGACATTTGCATTGTTCATTTAATACACTTTTTAAAGTTTTCATTGAAGTCTAGCTGATTTACGATGTCATGTTAATTTCTGTTGTACAGTAAAGTGACTCAGTTGTACATACATATATATATTCTTTTTCATATTCTTTTCCATCATGCTTTATCACAGGATATTGAATATAGTTCCCTGTGCTCTACAACAGGACCTTGTTGTTTATCCATTGTATATATAGTAGTTTACATCTGTTAATTCCAAAACCCTCAATCCATCTTTCCCACACCCCAATACACTTATGTATTGAAAATAACATGACAAAAAATGATATAATGTATTTTAGACTAAACCATACAATTAAAGAAAGGTGAATTTGAGGTTTTTCACTGAAAAACTGCAGGGACAGAGATGACCCAGCTGACGTGAGACTGGCTGCCCAGGACCCAGGTGTCTAAGTGCAAGATGGAGTCCGGAAGGGCAGGGGCTTAGGACTCTGCCCTAACGAGGTGCCCTGGTGATCCCTGTCTTGGCAACAGCAGAGAACAGCACTGTTGCCATGGACCTTGAATGCATGGCAGCCACCTTCAGGAGGGACAGAGCTGAGGCTCCTCCTGGTGACCTCCAAGTAGCAGACTTAATGAGACCTAAAATCATAAAGGGTTGTTGTTAAGGAGTAACAGTGGGCAGGTGTCACTGGTCGACCAACCAAGTCCCCTCAGGTCACCAGTCAGCATCTACTGATATTCTAAGGTCTGATAGTGACATGTCATATAACAGCAATGAGACACTGCTTTTATCTAAATGTGTAAATTTAAAACAGGCTTCAAGTCCTTCTATATTATAATAGTTCCATCTATATTATAATAGTTCCATCTCAAAAACAGTTGGCAAAAAATGGGCACAGGTCACCATGGGCACTGCCACCACCCTGACCCACACCACCACTGTCACCCCTTCTGGGACCTTGATAAGAACCCTCAACCTGTCTCCGTGATTCTTTCTTTGGCCCTCTGCCAGAGACATCACTCTAATTTTTTTAATTGAAGAGTAGTTGTTCACAATGTTGTGTTAATTTCTGCTGTGCAGCAGTGATTCAGTTATACATGTACATATAACACATTCTTTTAAAAGATTCTTTTCCACCACAGTTTATCAAAGGATACTGAATATAGTTCCCTGTGCTCTACAGTAGGACCTTTTGTTTAACCGTTCTATATAAAAACACTAGCATCTGCTAACCCCAACCTCCCACTCCACCCCTCCCCACTCCCCTCCCCCTCGGCAACAGCCGGTCTGTTCTCTTTGTCCCGTAATTCTGTTTGGTAGATTCCTTCATTTGGAGCCATCACTTAAAAGGTGAAATGGCAGCATGCCTTGCTCCCTCTTCCCAGCCTTCAAGGACATCTAATTCCGCTTAGAATTTTTAAAAATCCCAAGTGGTCACTGACACTCTGAGTGACCTAACCCCGCACCCTCCATCTCCTGTCGCCTCCCAGTTCCTCACTGGGCAGTTACCTGGTGTTTGTTAATTCCTGAGTGCAAAACTACTTTGGCCTTTTAAAAAAGGGTATCTTGGTTTGGGAGGCTTTTATATGAGAACGCCTAAAACCCTCACTAGGTATCCAGAGATGCATGACTGATTGTGTTGAGCATCTTTGTGTAAAAAGCCAAATTGGTGGACAAAGTTTGTTTTTGGTTCTTATGGGAAGACGTGCGTGAGTCACAGGTAGGAGCGGCAGCAGCCGCCAGCGCACACGGCCCCGAGAGCACAGGAGGAGCCGCGAGGCTTCCAAGCAATACATCAATCTTGACAGCGGGGCTTGGATGCTGATTAAGTAGTGAACACGGGGAGATGAAAGACCCTCCAGAACCTTCGTCTTGGCGGCGTCTTCTCTCCAGACGCCAGGGCAGTGGAGCGCCTGCCTCCGCAGGTGACACGGTTGTTGCTACTTGGCCCAGAGATGGATGGTAAACAGATGGAAGGAATCACTGATGCGGCTGCTCTCTTCCTCATCCTCTCCACCTCCGCGGTAAAACCCAACACTGTGGATTTCAGTGAAGAGGGCTTTTTCGGGAAGTTCAGGGAGCACCGGGTGAGAAGTGGGAAATGGATGACGTGAAGAGAATGCAGGCACTAAGGGTGCTCCCTGAAGCTATCTGCCAACCGGGGATTTCTGGATCTTAATCACTTGGTTGACATTCTGGGAAAAACTGCAACACACACACACACACACACACACACACACGCACGCACGCACGCACGCACACATCCCTCAAAAGGATCACATCTAGGACGTGAGGGAGGCGGGGTATTTATGAGCATGCGTGCTCATTCGCTTCAGTCGTATCAGACTCTTTGCGACCCCATGGACTGTAACTTGCCAGGCTTCTCTGTCCATGCCATTCTCCAGGCAAGAATACTGAGGTGGGTTGCTATGCCCTCCTCCAGGGCATCTTCCCCACCCAGGGATCCAACCTGCATCTCTTAAGTCTCCTGCATTGGCAGGTGGGTTCTTTACCACTAGCGCCCCCTGGGACGCCCTCTGGGGTGTTTACACGCCACTTCTAAGAGTCATTGGTGAAGGGGTGCTCCTGGGATAGGCTGTAACTACTCCCCAGCCCTCCCAGCCCAGCCCACAGTCAACATGTACATTTTTTTTTACAAATTTAAGGAGGGAAAGAGGGAGTGATCTGGATCACAGAGAGACACATAGGAGAGTAAGCAAGTCAAGGGCAAGAGTGAATGTTTCTGGCTGAAAAATCCAGGAGCGATGTGAATGGCAGATGGATGGATGACTTACAACTATACCTCCCCCCTCTGCCTAAAAATCCACCTTCACTTGCTCTGTCTTGCTTGCTTGCTAAGTCACTTCAGTCATGTTGAACTCTTTGCAACCCTATGGAGTGTAGCCCTCCTGGCTCCTCGGTCCGTGGGATTCTCCAGGTAAGAATACTGGACTGGGTTGCCAGGCCCTCCTCCTTGGGATCTTCCTGACTCAGAGATCAAACCTGCATATCTCAAGTATCCTGCACTGACAGGCGGGTTCTTTACCACTAGCACATGTGGGAAGCCCTCCTTTTGCCTGGATGAGTTCTTTTTTAAAAAATTTAATTAATTAATTTTATTTATTTGCCTGCACCGGGTCTTTGTTGCAGCACACTGGATCTTCGATTTTCCTTGTGGCATGCAGAATTCTTAGTTGCATCATGTGAACACTTAGCTGTGGCCTGTGGGATCTAGTTCCCTGACCAGGGATTGAACCCAGGCCCCCTTTATTAGGAGCTTGGAGTCTTAGCCACTGATCTACCAAGGAAATCCCTGAACCAGTTCTCATTGTCATTTATGCTTCAGTTTGTACCTGTAGTTGCATGGTGATTGCACTGTGCTGCTATTGTGTATTTGACCATCCCCACTAGACTACATACTAACTGAAGCCTACGGTTGTCGGCTTCAGCACATAAAAATTAAGCACTCCCAGCTCAGTTTGAATCTCAGATGAACAAAGAATATATTTTTAGTCTAAGCATATCCCATGTGTATCCTGTACATGTGGTATTGACTGGGAATCACACGCTACCTGGCATTGGATAGGGGCTAATTCTGATGAATGAATGGACAGGGTATTTGAAGTAGCCATTAGCTAATTAGCTAAAGGTGGCATGCCTCTGGTTTTACAGCAAGGCTGTGTTAACTTTGCCACAGCGGAGCCTGTACAGGGATCACTTTTTCTCAGTGACAAGATGTTCAGTGTGCATGATCTTCAGGAAATGCACTGGCTCTCTTTCAGGGGCAGTCATTAATTTTCAGGGTAGCAACGTGGAAATCATAGCGTGGTGGAGACAATAAAGCTGTGACCAGTTTGTGGGTGAATAACCATGTGTCTAAGCATCCATGTATTTTGTGTCTCTTCATCTTTAATCATTTACGGAAGCAACTGTGTTATTAAATATAACAGAATATCACAATAGGCTCACAACAGTTACTTCCCTTCTCACTTGCTCAGTTGAGAAATCTGTCTTGATGTCCTGTCCAAGATAAATGATGCCTTTTATGAGGCAAAAGTTTGCTGCTATTGGGGAAATGATCATGGAGGACATGGAGTCCCCGTGTCATGGAGGACACGCGTGGACCCCGGGAAACTGACAACACCCATCAGCTTCCATTCACTGTTTTCACTGCAAATTTATTAAGGAATTTCACTCCCTCCCCTGAAACATTTCTGAAAATTGTACATTTTTTATATATCTCTATATATTTCCAGACATGCTGATATCTGATCATTAGAATGGCTTTTCCCCCAATCTGTGGATTATGCATGAAAATTCTTTCAGAAAGAACAGGAAGATATAAGCAAAGGCATAAATCACTGTGCTCCTTGTAGAGTTCATGGGAAGGGTACTTCTTTGAGAATTCTGAGAAGGTACCTTGTATAGAATTTGCTGTCTAGTAAATCCTGACTCTATGGACAGAGGTTCGTAACATTGTACAGGAGACAGGGATCAAGAAAATCCCCATGGAAAAGAAATGCAAAAAAGCAAAATGGCTGTCTGAGGAGGCCTTACAGATAGCTGGGAAGAGAAGAGAAGTGAAAAGCAAAGGAGAAAAGGAAAGATATTCCCATCTGAAAGCAGAGTTCCAACGAATAGCAAGGAGAGATAAGAAAGCCTTCCTCAGTGATCAGTGCAAAGAAATATAGGAAAACAACAGATTGGGAAAGACTAGAGATCTCTTCAAGAAAATTAGAGATACCAAAGGAACATTTCATGCAAAGATAGGCTCGATAAAGGACAGAAATGGTATGGACCTAACAGAAGCAGAAGATATTAAGAAGAGGTGGCAAGAATACACAGAAGAACTGTACAAAAAAGATCTTCATGACCCAGATAATCACGGTGTGATCACTCACCTAGAGCCAGACATCCTGGAATGTGAAGTCAAGTGGGCCTCAGAAAGCATTACTACGAACAAAGCTAGTGGAGGTGATGGAATTCCAGTTGAGCTATTTCAAATCCTAAAAGATGATGCTGTGCAAGTACTGCACTCAATATGCCAGCAAATCTGGAAAACTCAGCAGTGGCCACAGGACTGGAAAAGGTCAGTTTTCATCCCAATCCCAAAGAAAGGCAATGCCAAAGAATGCTCAAACTACTGCACAATTGCACTCATCTCACACGCTAGTAAAGTAATGCTCAAAATTCTCCAAGCCAGGCTTCAGCAATACGTGAACCGTGAACTTCCAGATGTTCAAGCTGGTTTTAGAAAAGGCAGAGGAACCAGAGATCAAATTGCCAATATCCGCTGGATCATCGAAAAAGCAAGAGAGTTCCAGAAAAACATCTATTTCTGCTTTATTGACTATGCCAAAGCCTTTGACTGTGTGGATCACAATAAACTGTGGACAATTCTGAAAGAGATGGGAATACCAGACCAGCTGACCTGTCTCTTGAGAAACCTGTATGCAGGTCAGGAAGCAACAGTTAGAACTGGACATGGAAAGCAGACTGGTTCCAAATAGGAAAAGGAGTACATCAAGGCTGTATATTGTCACCCTGCTTATTTAACTTATAGGCAGAGTACATCATGAGAAATGCTGGGCTGGAAGAAACACAAGCTGGAATCAAGATTGCTGGGAGAAATATCAATAACTTCAGATATGCGGATGACACCACCCTTATGGCAGAAAGTGAAGAAGAACTAAAGAGCCTCTTGATGAAGGTGAAAGAGGAGAGTGAAAAACGTTGGCTTAAAGCTCAACGTTCGGAAAACTAAGATCATGGCATCTGGTCCCATCACTTCATGGGAAATAGATGGGGAAACAGTGGAAACAGTGTCAGACTTTATTTTTTTGGGCTCCCGAATCACTGCAGATGGTTATTGCAGCCATGAAATTAAAAGACGCTTACTCCTTGGAAGGAAGATTATGGCCAACCTAGATAGCATATTTAAAAGCAGAGACATTACTTTGCCAACAAAAGTCCGTCTAGTCAAGGCTATGGTTTTTCCAGTGGTCATGTATGGATGTGAGAGTTGGACGGTGAAGAAAGCTGAGCACCGTAGAATTGATGCTTTTGAACTGTGGTGTTGGAGAAGACTCTTGAGAGCCCCCTGGACTGCAAGGAGATCCAATCAATCCATCCTAAAAGAGATCAATCCTGGGTGTTCATTGGAAGGACTGATGTTGAAGCTGAAACTCCAATACTTTGGCCACCTCATGCGAAGAGTTGACTCATTGGAAAAGACCCTAATGCTGGGTAGGATTGGGGGCAGGAGGAGAAGGGGACGACAGAGGATGAGATGGTTGGATGGCATCACCGACTCGATGGACATGGGTTTGGGTGGACTCCGGGAGTTGGTGATGGACAGAGAGGCCTGGTGTGCTGCAGTTCATGGGGTCGCAAAGAGTCAGACACGACTGAGCGACTGAACTGAACTGACCTGAAATCCTGACTCAGAGGCTGACATCTGGTGGGAGATGTAACAGCCTTGACATTGACACATTGACATATATGCAACTCAAGCCCACCTTCCATCAGGGGCAGAAGTGGTTGAAGTAAGTTAAGGAAACTGCATCTATGGGTCTATTGGCAGCAGGAAGGTGAGCTTGATTCTAAATAATGGTGTAAATGATAAAGGATTCCCAAAATGTAAGTTTCGGCTGTGTGCCATGACAACTGAAGAGACATTTCTTTTTTTAAAAAAATATTGCTTTTACTTCTTGGTTGCACTGGGTCTTTGTTGCTGCTGGAGGGCCTTCTCCAGTTGTGGTGAGCAGGGGCCACTCCTCTCCGTTGTAGTGCACAGGCTTCCCCTTGTGGTGGCCTCTCTTGTTGCAAAGCACAGGCTCTAGGTGCATGGGCTTCAGTAGTTGCAACAAGCAGGCTCAGTAGTTGCACGGGCTCTAGAGCGTGGGCTCAGCCGTTGTGATGCATGGGTCACTCCTCTGCAGCTTGTGGGATCTTCCCAGACCAGGGATAGAACCCATGTCCCCTGCATTGGCAGGTTGATTCTTAACCACTGGATCCCGAGGGAAGTTCTAGAAGAGACATATCTATAAGGGTGAGAGCTGATCCAATAATACTCATCATTTTTTTTTCCTGAATTTTATTTATTTATATATGGCTGCTCTGCATCATTGTTTCTTCGCACAGGCTCTCTCTAGTTGTGATAAGCAGGGGCTTCTCTTTGTTGCAGGGGCTTCTCTTGTTGTGGAGCTCAGGCTTTAGGCATACAGGCTTCAGTAGTTGCGGCACATGGGCTTATTTGCCCTACAGTGTGTGGGATCTTCCCAGAACATGGATCAAACCCCTGTCCCCTGCATCAGCAGGTGGATTCTTAACCATTGGATCACAAGGCAAGTCCTCATACTCATCTTCTTATCTTCACTTAATATCTACAAATGTGCTTCAGCACCCATCAGAGTATCGAAGAAGTTTCCCATGAACCAGAATCCACAAAGGAAGTTAGATTTGATTTATTTCATTTGATGAATCCCTACCTTGTCACTGATTCTATGAGGCCATGGGCTTACTGAAGTCTAGCATATTTAATCTAAGAATTAATATTAATATAAATTATTATTGATAAATGAGATTTTTTCAACTTAGTAATGATGCGGGAAACCATTTTTCCCCCTACTGTGCACAATTAACCATGAAGAGAATAATTATAGGCCTCATAAAAGTAAAAATCAAATTAAATAGTTGGATATGCTTAGGGAATTAGAAAATGTCCTACTCATGAGTTTTCATAATTAAGAACAAGAAACATAAAACTGCTCAATAATATCATGATAAATAATTTAATCTTTTATTTTCATTCTCCATTATGGTAAATTAGGAGAAAATGAGATGAAAGGGGACAAAGACTGAGAAAATACACTGGGTTTACAGAAGAGCTGGGAAGCTAGAGGCTTTGGGTTTGACAAGTCTGCACTTCATTACAAGAGTTATTTCCATTGTACAACAATTAAACTCAGTGCTTTCTTGGGTCTCATTTAGATGTACCTGTGAACAGGGGTCAGAAGAGAGAGAGAGAAACAGAAAAAGAGATACAGAGACAGAGAGGGAGATGCTTCAGTAACTTTTTTTTAAAGGTTTTTTAAAGATTTTTTTTATGTAGACCATTTTTAAAGTCTCTACTGAATTTGTTACATTATTGCTCCTGTTTTATGTATTGACTTTTTGACTGCAAGGCAAATAGAATCTTAGCTCCCTGATCAGGGATCAATGTCTTCAACTGCATTAGAAGGCAAAGTCCCAACCATTGGACTGCCAAGAAAGTCCCTTAGTAAATCTTTAAATAACTGATACAAGTGGAAAATATATTCTTCTCAGATTTCCATGGAACATTTTACCAAAACAGTAAGTCCCATACATACAAACAAGTCCTGTTCCAAGATCACATTCTTAGGTAAGTCCAATTTGTTCGTAAGTTCAACAAAGTTAGCTTAGGTACTCAGCTAACACAGTCGGCTATATAGTACTGTGATGTAATCAATTTATAGTACATTTCACACACATAATATACAAAAACCAAAAAGCACAATAAATTAAAAAAAATTAATCTTGCAGTACAGGACCTTGATAAGTACAGTAGCACAGTACAACAGCTGGCTTGCAGGGGCTGGCATTGAGTGAATGGTCAAGAAGAGTTACGGGAGGAAGGAGAGGAGGTGAGAGATGGTAGAGCTGAAGGATTTTCAGCAACAGGAGATGGAGAGAAAGCTGCAGTTTCACTCATACCTGAAATGGATGGCACAGGTTCTGGTTCTTTGCTGGAACCAGATGCATTTCTGCATCTTTGAACATGTACAACTTGAAGGTTGGTACATACGGAACTTACTGTATAGATCGTATTCTGGGACCTAATGAAAGGTTTAAGTAATTTTAAAGGTTTAAAATAATATGATTTATATTCTCTGACCAGAAAGGAACTAAATTAGAAATTGTTGGGGGAGTTGGTAATTCCTCGGTTCTGTCTTAATGCAGCAAAAATTTGAAGCAACGGATGGACCAGTGTTACAGCTCCGTGTTACAGCTCAGTTTTATTTGGCAAGCAAAGGAAAATACATCCTTGAGGCACGAGGGCAGGCTGTCTCCAAAAGACGCAAAGAGAAGAGAAGGCCCTGGCTCAATTTTGACTCGTCTTTTTATGTTTTTTCTCCTCCCCCTGAACCTGCCCTATGTAAACTGGGCTAGCCAGGAGGGCTGTTTGTTTCACCTGAGGTCCTCACTCCAGTCCTTGCACCTTCTTGTTCTATTTTTGCAGGCTTTTCCTTCTTTGTCTTTTAGCCACCGTCATTTTGGACTCCTTCTTCCTATTCTAACTACCTAACAAAACCAATACCAGATCTATGAAAAATTCCCAGATATTTGGAAATTAAATAACACAATTTTAAAGGACTCAAATCAGATATTAGGGCTTTGAACTAAATGACAATGAAAAGGGGCATATCAAAATGTATTTGATCAGGTTTGGCAAACTGGAAGAAGGTAAGAAAGGCTTCTGGGTGTTGGCCACCAGACGGATAGCAGCTTTGAATAACATTAAACACAATTTAGTTTCCAAATGGATGGGGAGATGATGAAGAAAGATGTTTAGGAGCATTGACTCTCAAAAGGGCTTATTCATGATCACCAATTAAGATAAAACATTACCTATAGTCATTCTTTGCCCTCAAGGAGAAAAACAATACAGGTGGTAATGAACTGCTTTCTTAATCTAAGCCTGCACTTTTGTAGAAGTTCCCTTTCTGGCCATGTCTCACCTAAAAAAATGGAGCTCTTTGTCCAAATTAAATGTGATCACCAAAGCTGCATCAATTCATTAGCGTCTCCTGTGGGCTGCTATAACAGAATACCATACACTGGGTGCCTTGTAAATAACAGCAACTTATTTCTCATATTCCTGGGTGCCAGAAGTCTGCTCACAGACTTCGTGTCTGCTGACAACCTGCTTCCTAGTTCATAGAAGGCTGCCTTCCCTCTGTGTTCTCACTTGTTGAAAGAGGTGAAGGAGCTCTCTTGGGTCTCTTTTATAAGGACACTAATCCCATTTCTGAGGACTCCACCTGAAATGGAGCAGGAGCCTAAAGTCCTTGCCCCCTCGTGTCTTCAGTCTGCTTTTTGTCTGCAGAAAAACTTTAGCCAAAGAATAAGTTAAATCACAGAGGTGAGCAAATGCAAAAGCACAGAGAAACAGTCAGGACAAAACAATAATAGTTTAATCACTAAGCACAGTCAAGGACATTTAGTTCCTCCTCAAGGGTTATAGATAATATTCTGAGCCATATCCTGTGAACTGTGTTATAGATATTGAAACCCCCACCAAGTGGAAGACGTTAACTACATGATGACCAGACTGCAGTGAGCATATAAGCTGCCACAATTCCAAGAACTGACCTCAAAGAAATGGGAATGAACCCACCCTAGAACTGCACTTAAAATAATCAAGGTGACAATGATCCAGCCACAGTGTGACCAGTTTCAAGATGACTGTCAGAGCTGACCGTACTGTTGCTGCATGTAGCCCCCTCCCTCCATCCACAAAAGCCTTGCCCACTGAGTGTCAGGGGGTGGGGGAGGCGGAGTCAGCCTTTGGACATGCGTCCCCTCCCCTGCCCGTAGCTGGCCTCCAAAATAAAGCAAACTCTCCTTTCCACCAGTCTGGCCTATTTAATGGCTTTTGAGTGGCCAGTAGCTGGGCCCCACTTTCAGTTACACAGCTTTAAGACCTAATCACCTTCCAAAGGCTCCACCTCCCAAAACCATCACCTTGAGGAACAGGGCTTAAACTTATGAATTTGGACAGTTTACTTGCTAGGCTATGTTTGACTCTTTTGCAACCCCACAGACTAGCCAGCCAGGCTCATCTGACCGTGAGATTTCCCAGGCAAGAATATTGGAGTGTGTTTTCATTTCCTTCTCCAGGGGATCCTCCCAGACCAGGGATTGAACCTGCATCTCCTGCACTGGCAGGTGGATTCTTTACCCATGAGTCACCAGGGAAGCACATTCTGCCTATAGCAGCAGCCAGAGAGATTTGGGGGAGTGAAATTATAAAATTCTTTTTTTTTTTAAATAAAGTTTGATTTTAAAATGTGCACAAATAGAAGTCTTTCATGATTTCTTGAGCAAATCAAGAAACCCCAAGGCACTTTCAGGCAGAGAGGGAAATTTTATTTTGTATTAAAACAAACAGATATGATTTCTGATTACCTTATCAGTTTTCTAGATTAAATCTGATCATTTCATGACAAATCATATTCCATAGTCATTTAAGGTGGTTGGGGTAGTTCGCTGTGAAGTGGAAACACAACAATCATGATAAACTTGGCAATTAAGTCAAATATATCCTGACAAATAATATGCAGAATTCATACATTGTGGTAATCCTGATTTTGCAAAACTGCAGACATTTTTTCCTGGATGACTCAGATGTGATGTGGAATTCACCCACGTAGAAACATGCCTTGATGAGCTTATTGTGGTCATGGGGACAGCTAAGTCTCTGATGAGAGCCATCAGGAAATAATCATTACACTTATTCAGACCTTCATGCTACAGTTGTGAAGTCAGTGATTCATGTATCTACAACATTTAAGGGAATTAAAAAAAATGAGGTCATAGGAAGCATGAGCCTGAGTGAGGGTGGTAGAAATTGAGATGAGTGAAGCATCAATTTCCCACCAAGCCTTAGTTCCAACAAGGGAGGCATCAGATATGAACACCCAGGGAGACAAGACTCCGACTCCCTTTTTGCAAATTAGTGACCTCCATCCTTCCTTTGAAAAATATTTTTATTCTACTTAAAAAATATTTAATACATAAATACACATTTAGTTTAAAAAAATAACTCTAAACACGGGCTTTCGTGGTGGCTCAGATGATAGAGAATCTGCCTGCAATGCGGGAGACCTGGGTTTGATCCCTGGGTTAGGAAGATCCCCTGGATGAGGAAACGGCAACCCACTCCAGTATTCTTGCCTGGAGGATCCCATGGACAGACGAACCTGGTGGGCTACAGTCCATGCGGTCGCAAAGATTCAGACATGACTGAGTGACCAACACTTTCACTTTTCTAAACACAGATTAAAAAAGAAAATGAAAATCATTAAATTCCTACCATTGAGATAAAAAGATATTTATATGTAATCCTTTCACTGATATGTGGATGGATTTAAAACATAGAAAATGTGTGTTTTAACCTTAACCTTCAGTGATTAAACTAAGCTCAGTCACTTCAGTCATATCCAACTCTTTGCAACCCTATGGACTGTAGCCCACCAGGTTCTTCTGTTCATGGGATTTCCCAGCAAGAATATTGGAGTGGGTTGCCATTCCCTCCTCTAGGGGATCTTCCTGACCCAGGGATCAAACTTGCCTCTCCTGCATCTCCTGCATTGCAGGCAGATTCTTTACCGCTGAGCCCGATGAAACTGAAAGTGTGTACAAACAGCATTTTGAGAATAATATTACAAATACAAAATAATCAGGCATGGTTTCTCTGCTTTTCTACTGACGTGTTCTATGTTGGAGTCTATGCAGTAAATCCATGTTTTACAGACTCATTCTGTATTTTCTATGTGAGCTGAAATGCATCTTCAGAAGCAAATTTATATAATTAATTTTGGGGGGCTGCACTGCAGGGCATGTAGGATCTAGTTCCTTGACCAGCGATCGAACCCATGCCCCCTACAATGAAAGCACAGACTTAACCACTGGGCCACCAGGGAAGTCCTTCCAGAAGCTGCTCTAAAAGGCATGACTTTTTGCACTTTATCCATTTCTCACTCGGCTTTACAAGCCACGCTATAACTAGTCACAGGCCAAATGAACACCTTGTACATATGACCCTGGATTGAGATCAGTAACCATTAACATAGTGCATTCTCCAGGTTGTCTACATCTGGGCAATGTGATGCTATTTTAAATGGTCTCAGCCAGACCATTTTGTGATCACTCACCATTTAAGTGCCTTTTGGCCTTAAAAGCTGACCACTTACAGGCAGCCACTTGTTTCACAGAGAAACATGGCTGGGCCTGGTTAGAGGTGAGGGACATGGGTTAGACCTTCAACAGCAAAGCTCCAACAACCTTTCTTCAAAGAAATTCATCTGTATTTCACAAAACTCTTTGGAAATGGCTGAGCAGGTGGCTGGAATTTATATTCATTGAGTTTTCTCTGCTGTTTTTCACTTTTTATTCCTGGTTGACAGCTTTTTAACTAACTGCTAGTATACAAGTAGTTATGCTGTTTGGTTATTTTCCATGTCCACGTGCTTCTTTGCCACCATCCTGGAAAGTTTTCACCAGAAATATAAGCATGGCACTTCCCTGGTGGTCCAGTGGTAAAGAATGCACCTGCCAATGCAAGGGACACAGGTTTGAACCTTGGTCCAGAAATATCCCATATGCTTAGGAGCAACTAAGCCCTTACACCACAATTACTGAGGCAACACTTCAGAGCCTGTGCTTGCAATAAGAAGCCATCACAATGAGAAGCCCTCACACCACAACTAGAGAGGAGCCTCTGCTCGCCACAACTAGAGGAAGCCTGTGTGCGGCAATAAAAACTCAACACAGCCAAAATTTAAAAACAAATAAATTAAAACAAACAAATAAATTCATTAAAAAGGGGGAGGAAAAAAGAAATGTAAGTGCAGTCTATTGGAAAATCCAACAAACCAAAAAACAAATGCATTTCTTTTTTAAAAGATATATATATATTTAAATAGATCATTTGTGGAAAATTATGAACAAGGACAAATTATGATTCTCATTGTGGGTTGTGTGATTTTTCTCCCACCAGGCCCTGAGCTTCTTTACAGTCGAAATTCTTTTTCTTGAAAATCCAAGATGAAATTCCAAAATTTCTAAATAGTGCAAGATGCAGGCAGATAGTAACAAATGCAGGTTCAGTCCCTGGGTTGAGAAGATCCCCTGGAGAAGGGAATGGTAACCCATTCCAGTATTCTTGCCTCAAAAGTTCCATGGACAGAGGAGTCTAGTGGGCTACAGTCCATGGGGTCACAGAGAGCCAGGCATGACTGAGAGACTAGTGCTGATTGACTGACTGAGCCTATGGAAAATATTCATCTGGTAAACTACAGAGAAAGTTAGATTAAGCAAATCAGTGACTCTGTTTTCTTATTTTAAATATTTTCATGTGTTTGTCAGAAAATTCCAATATAATAATTTATTTCTGCATTTAAATGATGTTGAATCCTCTTTTAAAATATCTTTTTTTCCATTTCAATGATATTAATTAAATTTATAGAAATAGATTGAAATTTGGCATACAAATTAAACTGAATTTATGCTCAAAGGAGAAACGGACTATTGTGTACGAGTGTACAAACACTGACAGACATGGAATTTTTTATTTGGTGGAGGGAAGAGTCTCTTTTTAAGATTAAAGAATTGATACAAGAATCTTCTATCTAAATATAAGTTTAGGAAGCACACATCTGGTCTATTTGTCCTGTTATGCATCATCTTCCATGTTTAGCTTTATGCATTTTTGCAATTTTGCAGTTTGAGAAAAGCATTTCTAATCATGAGATTCTGTGGAACTCAGCTCATTCCCTAAATCCTATCAGTTCTTCCATGGCAGAACAGTGGCATTGAAAGTGTATAAAAAATAATGAGGCAATGGCTTATTTTGAAATTTATACCATATTAACTCATATTTAATTTTTCTGCTTTCTATTAACCATGTGCAGGAAAACTCTTTCATTTCTGCAAACCATCAGCTGTGTCTGAAACACTCTATAAAATAGTGGCCTTTTCAGTATGTAGAAAATAACTCCTTGTGCAATGAAATTCACAGATTTATAGTAGACAGAAGCAAACTTAATGGATGAGTTGAAAAACCGTTCCCCATTAAGGGATTTCTCCTGTGGTTCAGCAGTTAAGAATCCACCTTCCAATTCAGAAAAGCAGGTTTGATCCCTGGTCTGGAACTAAGATCCCACATGCTGTGGGGTAACTAAGCCCACATGCTGCAACTAGAGAACCCTCACTCTGCAATGAAGACCCATTGCGGCCAAATTTTAAAATTAATTAAACACTATTTGATAAAAAGAAAAGAAAAATGTTTCCCTTTTGCTTAGTACCAGAGATTGTCTGCCAGTATCAGATAATGAAATAATATTAGCTGTAATAGTTAATTTCATTCAGCATGTATTTACCCAGCAGTCACCTATGCTCTTCACACTGATGTATTGTGGTAGTCTGTTCGCTGCTACACCTTCACACACACATCCTTGGTCTTCTCTTTTTCGTTAACAATATCCACAATTTTAGCTGGTTGGGCAGGGTAAACACTGCATTTGCCTGCATCTCTTGCAGCTATATGTGTTGTTGTTGTTCAGTTGCTGTGTTGTGTCAGATTCTTTGCGACCCCATGGACTTCAGCATGTCAGGCTTCCTTGTCTTTCACTATCTTCTGGAGTTTGCTCGAGCTCATGTCCATTGAGTCGATGATGCCGTCCAACCATCTCATCCTCTGTTGCCCTGTTCTCCTCCTGCCCTCAGTCTTTCCTAGCATCAGGGTCTTTACCAATGAGTCAGCTCTTTGCACGAGGTGGCCAAAGTACTGGAGTTTCAGCTTTAGCATCAGTCCTTCCATTGAATATTCAGGTTTGATTTCCTTTCGGATTGACTGGTTTGATCTCCTTGCAGTCCAAGGGACTCTCAAGAGTCTTCTCCAGCACCACAGTTTGAAAGCATCAATTCTTCGATGCCCTACCTTCTTTATGGTCCAACTTCACATCCATACATAACTACTGGAAAAACCATAGCTTTGACTGCAATTATATGTCATGTGATTACAGTCTGGCCCATTGGATATGGAAAGCAATGCACACACTTTCTGGGTCACAGCTTTAAAAGAAGAGGACATATCTTTCTTTTCCTTCATCTCCTCCCCCACCCCCATCAGTTGTAATAGGATGTGAAGGTTCATCTTACTGAAGTGTTTAGTTAATGACAATCCTTGAGAGAGAAGCAGTAGTAGCCCCCACTTGCCACAACTAGAGACAGCCTGCACACAGCAATGAAGACCCAGTGCAGCCAAAAATAAATAAATATGTTTTAAAAAGGAGAAGAAAGTGGGACTCTGATCAGATTTGGGGCTCATCTCACATTAAAAAAGAGAGAGCTTCCCTGGTGGCTCAAGGGTAAAGAATCCACCTGACAATACAGGAGACATGGGTTCGATCCCTGTTCTGGGAAGATCCCACATTCCGTGGGGTCACCAGGCAGTGGGCCACAACTATTGAGCCTGTGCTCTAGAACCTAGGAGCCACAACTATTGAGCCCACATCCTGCAACTACTGCAGCCCGTGCACCCTAAAGCCCATGCTCCTCAATGAGAGAAGCCATTACAATGAGAAGCCTGAGAACTGAAATGAAAAGTAGCTCCCGCTCACCACAACTAAAGAAAAGCCTGTGCAGAAATGAAGTAAAAATAAATTAATTGAATTATTGAAAAGAGAGATAAGCAGCAAAAGAGAAAGTGCTCCTGCATGAACATTCTCAAAGAATGCTAGTTTCCAGAGACTCAAAAAAGTATGAAATAATCACCAGTCTACATACAAGGCAACCTATCATCATCACTGTTTGAAAGTTGCAGAATCTGGCAGTCAGAAAGATATGCATTGATAATGACATTTGCAGCAACATGGATGGACCTAGAGGTGATCATACTAAGTGAAATAAGTCAGACAGAGAAAGACAAATATACAGTATCACTTACATGTGGAATCTAATAAATGATACAAATGAACTTGTTTACAAAACAGTAATAGACTCACAGACATAGAAAATAAACGGGGTTACCAAAGGGGAGGGGAGAGGGGGAGATAAATTAGGAGTTTGGAATTAGCATATACATACTACTATATATAAAAGAGATAAACAACAAGGGCCTACTGTATAGCACAGGGAACTATATTCAATATCTTTTCATAACCTATAATGGAAAAGAATCAGAATAAGAACATATATATAATATATACATAAATACATATGCATCAATTTATTCAGTCATGTCCAAGTCTTTCCAGCCCCATGGACTGCAGCCTTCCAGGTGCCTCTGTCCACTGAATTTTCCAGGTAAGATTACTGAAGTGGGGTGCCATTTCCCACTCCAGGGGATCTTCCCAACCCAAGGATCAAGCCCATGTCTCTTGCGTCTCCTGCATTAGTAGGTGGATTCTTTACCACTAGTGCCACCTGGGAAACCCACATATATATATACACATACATGAATAACTTTGCTGTACACCCGAAACTAACACAACATTGTAAATTAACTGTACTTAAAGAGATACACGCTGAGTTAAACATCAGAGCTGGGAGTCAGATTTTCCAATTAGAGCCTTTGATAAGGAGGTGACAGGGAGAGAGAAGAGTTTTAAAAGCTTTTTGTTGTTCACTCCCTAAGTTGTGTCCAACTCTTTGCAACCCCATGGATTGCAGCACACCAGCCTTTGCTGTCCTTCACTATCTCCTGGAGTTTGCTCAGATTCGTGTCCATTGAGTCAGTGATGTTACCTAACCATCTCATCCTCTGCCATCCTCTTCTTTTGCCTTCAATCTTTCCCAGCATCAGGGTCTTTTCAAATGAGTCAGTTCTTCACATCAGGTGGCCAAAGTATTGGAACTTCAGCTTCAGCATCAGTCCTTCCAATGAATATTCAGAGTTGATTTCCTTTGGGATTGACTGGTTTGATCGCCTTGCAGTCCAAGGCTCTCTCCAGAGTATTCTCCAGCACTACAATTTGAAAGCATTGAAGGTAAATGTCCTGTGAGAGCCTGTATTTCATTCTAACAGGCACATGATTTAATGTAGAGGGTAGTGAGATAATCCATCAGGGCTGAAAAGAGCTTTAAATTCCTGAGTAGCAAGTAAAGATCTCAGAATCCAACAGTATTACAGGCCATAAACATCTTTCTACCTTCATTCCTCCCTATCATGCCTCCAGTACAGACAGGTAGCCTCACTGCGGCCCTTTGTAATTAGAGAATTCTTACAATATCTATTTATTTATTTGGCAGTGTCAGGTCTTAGTTATGGCATGTGAGAATTTTCGATGCAGTGCATGGACTCTTTAGTTGGGGTGCGTTGGCTCAGTTGCTCCAAGCCACGTGGGATCTCAGTTCCCTGATCAAGGATGGAACCCACATCCCCTGCATTGCAAGGCAGATTCTTAACCACTGGACCACCAGGGAATTAGAGAATTGATACTTAGAGGTTGGAAGAATTTGGCCAAGGGCCTTATGTGATAAAATAGAAGCAGAGAGAACCAAGGTTACTTATTTTTGCTGTTTAAGGACAGATTAAGGAAGATTTCTTGAACAGCTGAGATTGGTAGTTTCCCGAGTGTTCGGTCTGGTTTGTAGACAAACAGAGGCTATGGGAGAAAGTCCCTCAGGGTGCCTGCAAACAAATCTCTCAAACTTTCTGGACAGCTGTTCGTGAATGTTCAGTTGGGCCTTCAGGGAAGCGGGTGAGATGTTGGTAGAGATTTCTGATAAGATTTGACTATTCTCATCGACAGTTTCTTGGTCCTTTTTATTTAAAGAATGCTCCTGCTGGTCTTTTCTAGACTTAAATCAGCAAATATTTCTAGCCCAGTAATGTCTGGTTATAGGGACAGCTAAAATTAAATACCAAGCGGAAATATCCAGAATACCACTGGTTTTCCTGAAAAGAGACCTGGACTTGATATTTTACCCTTAACACTTGATCCTGAAGTAAAAAAGAATATTTTCTCAACTATTATATATTAATATTTTATATAAATATATTATTTATTACAGTGTGTGTTAGTTGCTCAGTCATGTTCAACTCTCTGCAACCCCATGCATAGCCTGCCAGGCTCCTCTGTTCATGGAATTCTCCAGGCAAGAATACTGGAGTGGGTTGCCATGCCCTCCTCCAGGGGATCTTCCTGACACAGGGATCAAACCTGGGTCTCCTGCATCACAAGAGGACTCTTCAGCATCTGAGCCAACAGGGATATACATATACACATGTATATGTACTATACATATACATATGACCATATATATTCAAACTGGTAATAACATATATTGGACCATACATATCCTAATTTGGATGCATATCCATGTACTTGCATATATACATATATATAGGGGCTTCCCTAGTATCTCAGACAGTAAAGAATGTGCCTGTAGTGCAGGTTCAATTCTTGGATTAGGAAAATCCACTGGAGGAGGGCATGGCAATCCACTGCAGTAATCTTGCCTGGAGAATCCCATGGATAGAGGAGCCTGGCAAGTTACGTTCCTTAGGGTCAAAAAGAGTCAGACAAGACTGAAGTGACTTATTGTGCACATAGATGCCAGACTTTCAGTTCAGTTCAGTTCAGTCGCTCAGTCGTGTCCGACTCTTTGCGACCCCATGGACTGCAGCACACCAGGCCTCCCTGTCCATCGCCAACTCCCGGAGTTTACTCAAACTCATGTCCATTGAGTCGTGATGCCATCCAACCATCTCATCCTCTGTCATTCCCTTCTTCTCCTGCCCTCAATCTTTCCCAGCCTCAGGGTCTTTTCCAAGGAGTCAGTTCTTCGCATCAAGTGGCCAAAGTATTGGAGTTTCAGCTTCAGCATCAGTCCTTCCAATGAATATTCAGGACTATTTCCTTTAATATGGACTGGTTAGATCTCCTTGCTGTCCAAGGGACCCTCAAGAGTCTTCTCCAACACCACAGTCCCAAAGCATCAATTCTTCAGTGCTTAGCTTTCTTTATAGTCCAACTCTCACATCCATACATGACTACTTGAAAAACGATAGCTTTGACTAGATGGACCTTTGTTGGCAAAGTAATATCTCTGCTTTTCAATATGCTGTCTAGGTTGGTCATAAATTTTCTTCCAAGGAGCAAGCTTCTTTTGATTTCATGGCTGCAGTCACCATCTGCAATGGAGAGTTCTGACAAAACGTGGTTCACTGGAGAAGGGAACGGAAAATCACTTCAGTATTCTTGCCTTGAGAACTCCATGAACAGAACAAAAGGGCAAAAATATAGGACACTGAAAGATGAACTCCCCAGGTTGGTAGGTGCCCAATATGCTACTGGAGATCAGTAGAGGAATAACTCCAGAAAGAATGAAGAGACGGAACCAAAGCAAAAACACCCAGTTGTGGATGTGACTGATAATGGAAGTCAAGTCCGATGCTGTAAAGAGCAATATTGCATAGGAACCTGGAATGTTAGGTCCATGAATTAAGGCAAATTGGAAGTGGTCAAACAGGAGATGGCAAGAGTGAACATCAACATTTTAGGAATCAGTGAACTAAAATGGACTGGAATGGGTGAATTTAATTCAGATGACCATTATATCTACTACTCTGGGGAAGAATCCCTTAGAAGAAATGGCGTAGCCCTCATAGTCAACAAAAGAGTCCAAAATACAGTACTTGGATGCAGTCTCAAAAATGACAGAATGATCTCTGTTTGTTTCCAAGGCAAACCATTCAGTATCACAGTAATCCAAGTCTATACCCCGACCAGTAATGCTGAAGAAGCTGAAATTGAACAATTCCATGAGACCTACAAGACTTTCTAGAATTAACACCAAAAAAAGATGTCCTTTTCATCATAGGGGACTGGAATGCAAAAGTAGGAAGCCAAGAGATACCTGGAGTAGCAGGCAGCTTTGGTCTTGGAGTACAGAATGAAGCAGGGCAAAGGCTGATAGAGTTTTGCCAAGAGAATGCACTGGTCATAGCAAACACCCTCTTCCAACAACACAAGAGAAGACTCTACACATGGACATCACCAGTACCCCTTCCTCCAACACATTTTTATAAAGGACTATAGAGAAATGTTAGCCTATACAGAAAATAAAGAAATGCCATTTGGGATTTTATCGATACCTCTCTATTTTCAGTGGTTTACTCTAAGCTGAACCTTCTCTAAGTTGAAAACTTGTGTTCACAGTGACACCCAAACAGTGAGCTGTTTGGGGATTTGTACCTCACCTGTACCACGTGGAAGGGAAAGGTACACCTTTGATCCCAGGTGATGCGTTATCTACTTGTATCTACTGAGGAAGGAGTCATTTTTGTTGACATTTGAGTCATGTTTTAAGCTGCTACACTCATTAGGGTCTTTGTCATAAGCCCATCATGATTAAAACCTCAGGGGGTACAGAGATCAATTGGAATGTTTGGTGGTAGACAGAGCACAGATCTGATTTACATGTAAATTATTCTACATAAAATAGATAAGCAACAAGGTCCCAATGTATAGTGTGTGCTTGAGTGCTCAGTAGTATCTGATTCTTTGTGACCCCCATGGACTGTAGCCTGCCAGTCTCCTCTGTCCATGGAGTTTTCCAGAAAAGAATGCTGGAGTGGATTGCCATTTCCTTCTCCATAAAATATAGTACAGGGAACTATATTCAGTATCTTGTAATAACCTATAATGGAAAATAGTCTGAAATATATATATATGTATATATATATATATAACTGAATCTCTTTGCTGTACATCTGAAACTCACACAATATTGTAAATCAACTATTTTTTTGTTTTTTAAACTATATTTAAAATTTTTAAAAGTTTTACATACTTATCATAGTATCAGAAATTCCACTCCTAAGTATTTACTTAAGATATTTAAAAATGTATGCCCTCTAAAACTTGTGCATAAATGTTCATGGCAGGATTATCTGTAATCATCAGAATGTGGAAACAACCCAAATATCCATTAGCTAATAAATAATAGATTGTGAATCTGCATAGTGAAATCACATACAGTCATAGAAAGGAATGAATGTGATACATATTATAATATGAATGAACCTTGAAAACATTATGCTGAAAGATGCCAGTTGCAAAAGGCCACACGTTATATATTCCATACATATGAAATGACCACAATTGACAAATCCATAGAGACAGAAAATGTATAAGTGGTTTTGAGAGGTGGGGGGAAAGAGGACAGTGACTGCTAATGGGTGTGGTGTTCCTTTCAGGACTGATGAAGATGTTCTGGAATTAGATAGTGGTGATCGTTGGCAACCTTGGCTACATACTAAACACATGGGAAGGTACACTTGAAAAGGTGGATCTTATATTGATTTTTATCTCAGTTTTTAAAAAAGAAATTATTAAAGTAACCCTGCTTGTCTTCTTTCCCTTTCCTGGGTCACTACTCTCTACACTCAGCTGGGAACACTTCCCACATAAACCACTTGTATTTGGATACTTGTTTTATGGTTTGATTTATTTTTGGCCACACCAGGTGGGATCTTAGCTCCCCACCAGGGATCCAACCTGCGCCTCCTGTATTTGAAGCCCGGAGTCTTAACCACTGGACCACCGGGAAGTCCTCCAGGTTTGATTTTGAAGGAGGGCAAAGAGTCACTCAGTCATGTCCCACTCTTTGCCATCCCACTAGTCTCCTCTGTCCATGGAATTCTCCAGGCAAGAATACTGGAGTGGGCAGCTGTTCCCTTCACGAAGGCATCTTCCCAACCCAGGGATTGAACCCAGGCTTCCCACATTGCAGGCAGATTCTTAACCTCCTGAGCCACCAGAGAAATTGAGGCAAAAACCCATCTGACTGCCAGTTTAAGGTGAAAGTCATGTGCCCCCTGCTGATAGATTGGGGAGGAGCAGGGATTACAACAGACTGTTCCCCAAGGAAATTTCTAATGCTTGGCTACCTGGACTGTCCTTCTCTGTGCATCTTCAAGATGTGTAGGGGCCACCTTTACATAGATGGTTTAGCACTTCACTTTGGAAAGTAGGGGTTCTTACCTCCCCATTGCTTTGTTGAGTCCTGAAACAGCCCTTTATAACATTCCATTAGAAGTGTCAGAATGTTATAGCGACCTTCCACAGTGACTCAGAAATCAAATGATGCAAATACAACCACTTAGGTATGCTTTGTGTCTCCATCAGCATCCTGAATTTGATGTTAGTCATTTTTCATAGTCTCTTTAACTTCAGAGTTTGGTGTGCTTCTTGGCAAGAGAGCTTAAACACATCACTCACAATGTGTGTGTGTGTGGGGAACGTATCCATAAAGGAGAGATTTCAAATCTAGACTTAACAATTACCAGATCTCATGCATTTTCATTTTTCATAAAGAAACAATCTATTTCATTACCGTTTCATTTATTTGACCTAACAAATCCTCATTCACAGGCGAGGCTGACAAATTCAACAGACTTTAGAAACCATTCATCAATATCCAGTTTGTCATAAATTCACTCCAACGTTGGAAACAGGCCCAGAAACTAATTTGGTATTTCTTCTTGCAAATGATCCATAATTCATATTTACTGTTTCCTTCACATGTGACAGGTATTTGATTCTGTAAAAATAGCAAAGTTGGCTGGCCATGCACACACACACACGCACGCACTCCCCTCAGAAATAAAGAGGGGAGCATTCTCCAACGGCAGGGCATTGCCAACCCCTCTTTAAAGATACTCTAGGGGAAATAAAAATCAGTTTTCAGAGAAAAATAAAAATAAAAACACGTCTGAGTAACAATAAGCTGAAAGAAGTCCCTTCCCATTGCTTAGTTCAGCAAAAAGATGTTGGTTCCAGTTTTATGGTTGTTGGTGGTACGTGACCCAGAATAACTTCTTTTGTCAAAAACTGCAGTTTATTTCAGATGTTCAGATAGGTAAATTGAAAGTGCTGGGAATTTTTAGCGCCATGAATTTCTGCCTTGGCTCTGGAATAAATGCAGTTATATTGACTTGATCCTTTCTTGCTAACCCAAGAAGTGATTTATTGAACAGAAGCATGGGAAGTAGCAATCCTGGGACGTGTTTGACATTGAGAGAGATTGTATATGTACGTTATCCCCCTTGGAGCCCTTGACCTCCTTGAAAATACATGAAAAATACCTTTAAAAATATTTGACTATCTTGTGAACTCAAAGGAAACAAATTATTTGAGCCTCAGAGACTACAACAAGTTATTCCTTGTTAAAAATGAGACCATAAAACAATCTATTCCTCTTCTGAGGATGGGATGTGATGGTTAGAATGTTTTCTCTCCAGAAACATTGTTATTCAGTACTTGAGAGCTATATGAAAACAGACCGTAAAAAAAGTGGTTTAAAGTGGCAAGATCTGAATCAAACACTACACTTTCAGACTTTTCATGTTCAAAAGCCATGGGGAAAATTTCCAATTAATTCTTCAGAGCTTGGAAAGAATATTATCTTAAACAATAATACAACAGTGTTATCAGTACTCAGTAGTCAATTTCCAACCTGTTCATCCTCAATCAGACTAAAAGTTTACTGACAATAGCTTCTGTGGTTGATACTCTATTCATTGGAAATGGTCAACATTTCCAAGAGAGGCACAGCCTTCTTTCTAATGAAAACAGGATTCACAACAAATATTGATTTCTGCATGAGAGATATTTCAGGGTAAATATGGTAAGTAAGGGCTTCCCTGGTGGCTCAGATGGTAAAGAATCCACCTGCAATGCTGGATACCTGGATTCGATTCCTGGATTGGGAAGAACCCCTGCAGGAGGGCATGGCAACCCACTCCAGTATTCTTGCCTGGAGAATCCCCATGGACAGAGCAGCCTGGCGGGATACAATCCATGGTGTCTCAAAGAGTCAGACATGACTGAGGGACTAAGCACAGCACAGCACATGGTAAGTAAATATGGTACAGGGATCAGTGGACGCTGACAAGGGTTGCCTGTGTCTATGGACTAATGTCCAGCAGGCATCTCTGAGCCTAATGGACACAGGGACTGCTCAGCTGAGCTTTATGGTGTCACTTGCCTTTGAGCTTATATTTGCTTCTGTTGAGTGGGACGAGTAGAACTCCGCCCACTGTGCTGGTTCTCTTTCTTGAAATTTTATTGAAATATAGTTGATTTACAATGTTGTGTTAATTTCTTCTATAAAGCAAAGTGACTCAGTTATACATATATATTCTTTTTCATATTATTTTTCATTATGGTTTATCACAGGATATTTAATGTAGTCCCCTGTGCTATACAGAGGACCTCGTTGTGTATCCATGCTGTATGTAGTAGTTTGCATCTACTAATCCCAAATTTCCAATCTATCCTTCCTCCAAACCCCTCCCCCCTTGGCAACCACAAGTCTTTATGGCTGCGAGTCTGTTTTGTAGAAAAGTTCTTTGGTGTCATGATTTAGATTCCATATATAAGTGATATCATATAGTGTTTATCTTTCTTTTTCTGATTGGCTTCACTTAGTATGATCATCTCTAGGTCCGTCCATGTTGCTGCAAAAGGCATTATTTCATTCTTTTTATGGCTGAGTAATATTCCATTACTTTGGCCACCTGATTTGAAGAGCCTACTCATTGGAAAAGGAAGACCCTGATGCTGGAAAAGATTGAAGGCAGGAGGAGAAGGGGACGAAAGAGGACGAGATGGTTGGATGGCCTCACTGACTCAGTGGACATGGGTTTAA
This sequence comes from Okapia johnstoni, assembly GCA_024291935.2. Lineage (NCBI taxonomy): Eukaryota > Metazoa > Chordata > Mammalia > Artiodactyla > Giraffidae > Okapia > Okapia johnstoni. The sequence goes on from CM044310.1 coordinate 22,148,086, forward strand.
GCAAGCTCCAGGAGATGGTGAAGGACAGGGAAGCCTGGCGTGCTGCAGTCCATGGGGTCGCAAAGAGTCAGACACAACTGAGCAACTGAACAAAAACAAGACAAGTATTTCATTGTATATATGTACCACATCTTCTTTATCCATTCATCTGTTGATAGACATTTAGGTTGTTTCCATGTCTTGGGTATAGTGAACAGTGCTGCTAAGAATGTGGGCCCATCCTGCTTGTTGATTGGTCAAATTGTTCTTGGCATCTAAATTCACTCATCCTCATGGGGACCTTCTCCTAGCATGATGTCTGCATCATCTACACACACAAGTTCTATCACAGTGAGCTGTCCCATACATCAGGATCTAGAGAGGTCCAGACAATCCCATTTGAAGATGTCAACACATGCAGTCATGGTTTCAGTAATTTAAAGATATATAATATTTTAATGTTTCAATGAAACAATGGCAATGTAGGGTTTAAGAAATTATGATATATATATCCATACACTTTCCAAATTAATTCCTTCAACACAGACAGATATTTTTATTCCAAATATGCTGTTCACGAGATAACCAGGACATTTAAAAATGTGAATTAGGAAGACATGGTAGAGATTAAGAATCCACCTGCCAGTGCAGGGGACACGAGTTCAATCCCTGGCCTGAGAAGATGCCACTTGCTGCGAGGCAACTAAGTCCGTGAATCACAAGAACTAAGCCCACACTCTAGAGCCTGAGAACCGCAACTACTGCACTCACGTGCCACAGCTACTCACCTGCTGCAGCTACTGAAGCCCATGCCCCCCAGGGCACGTGCTCAGCAACAAGAGAAACGACCACAATGAGAAGCTCGCTCGTCGAAATTAGAGAAAGACCCAGGACGCCAAAAATTAAAAATAAACAAATAAAAATTTTAAAAGGAACACATGGTAGATACCTTAGTTTGATGACAGCACATGGTTTTAGGACAGTTGGATACCCTCACTGGTAATTGTCTTCCACCTTTAATGTGACTTCATTTGCTTGGTATCAACTGCTTGCAGTAATGTTAAGTGGCTTAATCTATGGCTTTCTCGAACTTTGCGTCCACACAAAGTTCGTCCATTCTGGTACTTGCTACTCAGCCCCACCCCAAGAAAGGACTTGCTGAAAAGTGTCTCCATTTATGGTTAACGGCACTGGAAAAAATAAACGTTTTCCAGGTCTGTATCTTTTATTACAAAACCTGAACCTATTCAGTAAAATAACATCCATTTTTTTTGGTTTTTTTTTCAGCTCAGACTACTAGCCCAGTGTGTTAAAGCAACATTGGCTGAATTTCATGCCAGTTTTCAAATCTGCAACTTTCCTTGTATCTTTCAGGCCTTGTTTTTAGCAGAAAACATTTGCGCTGAAAACAGACTTTCTGAAAGAGACCACAAGGAAATCTTAACTAGGTTCTGATGTTGTCAGTGGTTTCAATTTTTTCATACAATTACTGGCAAGAAAGCAAGAGGGTTCTGTTAATTCAGAGAAGTTTGAATTGATGTAACTAGCAGGCAAAGAAGACACTAAAATACTTGAAACTTTAAAATATGAGAATGGTTACTAAGGGGAAAGTTTTGTGGGGGAAAGAATGAAGCATGGGTGATTATATTACTTTTTTCTTTTTCTTGACTGGACCACATGGCACGTGGGATCTTAGTCCCTGCAACCTCCTCCAACCAAGGATCAAATCCTCACCCCTTGCATTGGAAGTGTGGAGTCGTTTTTATTATTAGTTTTTTAAAAATTTTGACCATGATGCATCTTCCTTGCAGCACGAGGGTTCTTTGTTGCAGTGTATAGGCTTCTCTAGTTCTGACACATGGTACTTGTTGCCCCAGGGCATGTGGGATTCTACTTTCCCAATCAGGGATCAAACCCGAGTCCTCTGCACTGGAGTGTGCTTAGTCGCTCAGTTGTGTCTGACTCTTTGCCATCCCATGGACTGTAGCCCGCCAGGTTCCTCTGGCCATGGAATTCTCCAGGCAAGAATACTGGAGTGGGTAGCCTTTCCCTTCTCCAGGGGATCTTCCTAACCCAGGGATCAAACCCAGGTCTCCCGCATTGCCGGCAGATTCTTTACCAGCTGAGCTACCAAGGCAGATCCTTAACCACTGGTCCACCAGGGAAGTCCCACAGGTGATTATATTTCTGTAAGGACATCTCCCTAGTCTGCATACAAAACAATACACATAGAAATGGGTAATTATTTGTCTGGGGATCACCTGAATATTGACACTGAAGATGTGTATGGAATTGCTTAGATGAAGTGGGAATAATAATTTCCAGGAGACAGGGGAAAGGAAAAGTGTGCAGAAAAGTAGTGGTACCCATGGTGTGCAATATTGTACCCCCTGCCCCTGGAAAGAGCCAAAAATCAAGCGTCATGTTTAAAGCCTCTTAAAAGTAGTTTGTGTCTTAAACACTTGAACTTTGAACAAAGAGCATTCCATTGAATTCTTGAGGCCCGTGTACTGTTAATTCACACACAATTGTGATACATTCAATTATTCATTCAACAAACACTTATTGATTAATTTTAAATGCCCTGATGCTGTACTAACTGGTTTCTGGATGAACAAGGTGGACATAGATTCTTCTTTGGGGAGCTTACAGTCTAGGGGTTGTGTGGTCTCACAGGCAAAAGTGGTTTATAAGAAACAAATTAGAAAGTCTAGGATCTGATATGGGAGGAACAAAGAAATAAGACCAGAGAGAGAAGTGACAGCAGACAGCGGATGGCAGTAGCACCGTAAAAATCAAAGGTGAAATTTCAAAGAGCTTGCCCTTTGGGTTGTTTACAAAAGAACAAGCTGGCTTAGACCCGTGGCTCCAGTGACAGTCAGTGAATTCTGCACAGGTCACAGCAATAGCCAGTGGCACCAGGTGACCCTCAGTCCTGCACTTGAATTTTGCTTAAATCCTCCTTCCATTAAGATGGCAAGAAAGAGGCATGATTTTAAGTCAGCTAACTCTCCATGAAGTATGATTAATATTTCAAGGCATTCACTGTGTTATAATATGTACAGAAATGCTCATATATAATTTTTATTAAATTATAGTTGCTTTACAATGTTGTGCTAGTTTCTGGTGTACAGCAAAGTGACTCAGTGGTACCTATATACACATATTCTTTATCATTATGGTTTATCACAGGATATTGGGTATAGTTCCCTGTGCTGTACAGTAGGACTTTGCTGTTTATCTACTTTATATACAGTAGTTTGTATCTGCTAATCCCAAACTCCTATTTTTATCCCTCCTCCAGTCCCTTTCCCCTTTGGTAACCATAAGTTTGTTCTCTATATCCATGAGATATCTCTATATCTCTACATATTCTCTATATCTGAATCTGTTTCATAAATAAGTTCATTGGTAGAATCACTCAGATTTAACACTGTTGAGAACAGAAGATTTCTCATCATGATCTGACAACAGTCTTGTTCTTTTTGTCGTCGCGGCATGCCCAGTTGATGGCTATTTTACCTAGAGCACTTTTTATTCCCCATTCAATGTGGCCAGTGACTGACATGCCACTGTATCCACTGACTCACCACATTGAGGGTGAGAAGATTGAGCTGAAGGTAGGAAGACTCTGTCAACAGCTCCATGTTTGTACTGTAGCTGCAAACCTGCAGGTCTGCCTGGAGGAGGCAAATGCAGGACCACCCATTCGGAGATCAGAGGAATATGCATGTGAAGGTGCTCCCTCCCCAGTGTTGCAGATGACAGTAAGGATATAATGGCATTTCAGAGCAAGTGTGTGAATGAAAAACAAATCCTAGGAACTGAGGGCTCATTTCCAGGAATAGGTTTATAACTGAAGAGGAACAGGCAGTGGCAGGCATATACCGTATAGGAAGTTAAAACCACTCCAGTTATTTCCAAGAGCAGAACCATTTTTACATTGCAACTTGGGGACAGAACTTCAGCCTGGGGTAAACTAAATGACACCATTGCTCTCCAGAAAAGAGTTCTGAGATGGTAAACCACACACGGGATAGGCAGAAGCCCGCTGTTACAATATGCAAAATATCACTGGGTTTTCTGAAACGTTCGCTGCTACTACCCTAACCCAGAAGTGTGAACAGGACTGAAATCTGTCTCTGTAATACTCCAAACATCCATATGAAATGTACAGATGTCAGCCCAGTATTCAGATGCTTGGTCGACATATTACCAATCGCAGAATGAGGATGTTTAAAACCTCAGATGCTGGACATCACAGACACATGGCTAACTACATTCTGGGGGATGCCTCATCTCCCATTCACCTGCATCCTCCAGACTGGTACCAATTATCTCTCATTGTGTGAGGCTGCATTAGCATCTCTGTTACCCAGGGAAGCAAAAAGCAATCGCTGCAAAAATAAATCAAAGTTTTGATTTGCCAGTAGAGGAAAAAAGGTGACTCTTATGAAAGTAAATTTCAAATCATGGCTGTCTTCAAAGGGTAAAGTAGAGGGATCAAGAAAATGTGTGACTTTTCGAAATTCAAACAGAAAAATAGAAATTAAAGGTGATGGCTGGTTTATAATATGCAATGTCAATTAGCCATAAAAAACAGTCATCATGGTTCCTTAGACTCTCTCTCATCTACTTTTGCTTGGAAAAAGACCAAATATCTAAGTGTTTGGCAAGAAGAGGAAAGAAGGTAGAGGAGGAAATAGAGAAATATGTACATTGCTTTTAATATTTTGCCTTTAATCTTGTCAATAAAAAACCAATAATCCTATAAATTGAAATAACTTAGTATTAAGCTTGTAAAACATACCAAAATCCACCATCTTACATGGAGTGTAAAAATTTTTATGGATTGAGTACACTCATATGGCAATAACAATGAAATGAAATTTTTAAAAGATGCCAAGAGAATTTGAGTTGTCCAGGTAAAATGAACAGTTTATTCCCTGGACAGTTTCCATATTCAAATGTGATCTTATTTCCTGTTAAGATGAATCTCTACAAATGATGCAAATATTTGCTTTTTAACGTGGGGTCAATTAACATTGCACCGTGTTAACAATTGAAGACCTTGGGATTAATTGTCATTCATCCAGTCAACTGAACTTTAGGCGGAAAATGCAGTCTGTATATGCAGTGACCCCTAACCTCTGTTCTGCAGCCTCCAGACAGCAAAGTCACAGGAGTAGCTTGCCTGACACGGATTTGTGTGGCCATCTGGCATATCAGAGAGTAGACAGAATACACTCTAGCAAGCCTAGGCAGAAAACTGATAAGTACATTTGAGTTTATTTCCCTCTTTGCTCTTTTTTTTCCCCCTTTGTTTTCCATTTCAGCCATGAATGGAATTTTTCTTAATTTTTTTCTTTTTCTTTCTCTCTCTTTCTTTTTACTTTTTATTGATTAGTAAGCACTAAGAGCTAGAGAATCTGACATGCTGAAAGAAGAGATTTGAAACTATCCACGACTTGAATTGTCATGTAGATATTACATTTTTGGTGCTGTTTTCATATCACCTACATAATTGAAACCATTCAAACAAAAATGTGAAGACTTCAAGGAATCAGAATTTTTACTTCCTCCACATCTTAAAAGGAAATTAAGGGAGAAATGCCTGGGTCAGGAAGATCCCCTAGAGAAGGCAATGGCACCCCATTCCAGTATTATTGCCTGGAGAATTCCATGGACAGAGGAGCTGGTGGGCTACAGTCCATGGGGTTGCAAAGAGCTGGACACGACTGAGCGACTGACACTTCACTGAACTCATCTTATTTTTCTTTTAGGGTCACATATGTCAGGACAGAGGGGACAGAAGGGGAGACAAGACAATCTGGAAACTAAAGCAAAAGCCCAGTGTGAGACGATCCAAGAAGAAATCAAGATTCCACAGAGACTTAATAAATAAACAACAAACCAAGTACCTCTGCTGTTGCGTTTGTTCAGCAGCTAAGTTCTGTCCAACTCTTTGCAGCCTCGTGGACTGCAGCACATTAGGCTCCTCTGTCCTCCACTATCTCCCAGAGCTTGATCAAATTCATGTTCATTGAGTGGGTGATGCTATCCAACCATCTCATCCTCTGCCGTCCCCTTCTCAATTTTGCCTTCAATCTTTCTCAGCGTCAAGGTCTTTTCCAATGAGCTGGCTCTTTGCATTGGGTGGTCAGAGTATTGGAGCTTTGGCTTCAGCATCAGTCCTTCCAATGAATATTCAGGACTGATTTCCTTTAGGATTGACTGATTGATCTCCTTGAAGTCCAAGGGACTCTCAAGAGTCTTCTCCAGCACCACAGTTCAAAAGCATCCGTTCTTTGGCGCTCAGCTTTCTTTATAGTCCAACTCTCATATACATATGTGACTACTGGAAAAACCATAGCTTTGACTAGATAGACCTTTGTTGGTAAAGTAATGTCTTTGCTTTTTAATATGCTTTCTAGGTTGGTCATAGCTTTTCTTCCAAGGAGCAAGTGTCTTTTAATTTCATGGCTGCAGTCACCATCTGCAGTGATTTTGGAGCCCAAGAAAATAAAGACTGTCACTGTTTCCTTTGTTTCTCCATCTATTTGCCATGGAGTGATGGGACCAGATGCCATGATTAGTTTTCTGAATGTTGAGTTTTAAGCCAGCTTTTCTACTCTCTTCTTTCACTTTCATCAAGAGGCTTTTGAGTTCCTCTTCACTTTCTGCCATAAAGGTGGTATCATCTGCATATCTGAGGTTATTGATATATCTCCTGGCAATCTTGATTCCACCTTGTGCTTCATCTAGCCCAGCATTTCACATGATGTACTCTGCATATAAGTTAAATAAGCAAGGTGACAATATAGAGCCTTGGCATACTCCTTTCCTGATTTGGAACCAGTCTGTTGTTCCAACTTCTAACTGTTGCTTCTTGACCTGCATACAGATTTCTCAGGAGGCAGGTAAGGTAGTCTGGTATTCCCATCTCTTTAAGAATTTTCTACAGTTTGTTACGATCTACACAGTCAAAGGCTTTGGCATAATCAATAAAGCAGAAATAGATGTTTTTTTGGAACTCTCTTGCTTTTTTGATGATCCGATGGATCTTGGCAATTTGCTCTCTGGTTCTTCTGCCTTTTCTAAATCCAGCTTGAACATCTGGAAGTTCATGGTTCACGTATTGTTGAAGCCTGGCTTGGAGAATTTTGAGCATTACTTTGCTAGCATGTGAGATGAGTGAAATCATGAAGTAGTTTTAACATTCTTTGGCATTGCCTTTCTTTGGGATTGGAATGAAAACTGACCTTTTCCAGTCCTGTGGCCACTGCTGAGTTATATTCATGGCTGTGTCAGTAGGTCCCAACACAAAGACAACTGCAAGGCACAGTCCCAGGAACTGATTGTGAATTTGATGCCCAAGGGTCTTATCTTTGAGGAAATAATAAGAACATGATGAGGAAGGGCCTGAAATTGATGTGTTGTAACTGTACATAGACAGTTGTACAGGTTGTGTACTGCTCAACTAAGAAGGCTCTATTCACATACATGATCATATAAACAATGTTCCCTAGTGTTGATTAGGCTATAATGTGAATAGTCTCCCAGGAAAGCCACAGGTCAGATGAACTTACCTGTCTCTCATAATATCTTTCCCTTCTCAAGCAGAATCTCCACTAAGGTAATTAATGGTCTGTCGGAAGACAGTTGGCTCAAAGATGAGAAAGTGAATCATCAAACTGAATCATCAGTTCCCATGGGTGTGAGCTCATATCCTGGATTCTAGTCAACAAAATCAACTTCAAAACTCTTTAGAAAATATAGTTTCATATCAAGACATCAAATTAATTGCACAAAAACCAAATATTCATGCTGGATCTCAAAAGAGTTGATGATACAGGGATGCAGAATCATTCCATATGAGGAATGAGAAAATTATTCTTGATTCTGCATACGAATGCAGCAAAATCTTCAAAGAAATCTCTTTACTAGGAATGATGAGGTGTAAAGAGAGGCAAAGTAGTGAAATTATTTTCTGCTGCACTGCAAGAAAATGTAGCTGTTAAAGGGAACATTTCTACAGCCTATTTGGTATTTTCCACAGTTGATTTAAAGTTATAAACTGAATTGTTTAATTCAAAGGAAGTTTCTACACAGAAGACTTTTCAAAAGTATCTCTGAAGATAGTAGTTTCTGGTAGTGTCACTGAAAGCTTTCTTTTTTAAAATATTTATTTATATTTTTAGTTGCACTGGGTTTTTGTTACTGTGCCTGGGCTTTCTCTAGTTGCAGCCAGTGGGGGCTACTCTCTAGTTGCAACGCATGGGCTTCTCATTGTGGTGGCTTCTCTTGTTGCAGAGCATGCACTCTAGAGCCTGGGCTCAGTAGCTGTGGCACAATCCACAGCAGGGATCGAACCTATGTCCCCTGCATTGGCAGGTGGATTTTTAACCACTGGACCACCAGGGAAGCCCCTGAAATCTTTCTTGGACAACAGTGCTGCCATGTGGCAGAGCTCTGGGTGGCACAGCTGGGATAATCAAGGAGTAGAACAGACCTGAATGAATGAACAAACTGAGCAAATTTCTTGGAACTACACAGCTCCAGCACTGAACAAAGCAGAAGACAACAACAAAAGATCCTCAGTGAGGAGTTAATGACTTCTATTGGAAGGATGCTACGTTACACTCATGATCTATATTAACAAAGTAGATACAACAAAGTAAAATCACTGCCATTGAAAGGCTAGAAAAAAAATGTTAAACTTCCTATTAGTGAATGGGGAAAAATGGGAGAAAAAAACTGATTACATAACTCCAAAGAAGGCAGGAAGGGAGGGAGGAAATAAGCATTAAAAAAAGAGTGAGAGAGAGAGAGTGAAAAGTTCCTTTCTCTCCAGTGGTCTTCACTCCTCTCTACTTGGTCATCCTGAGTCATCCATCCAGGCCCATCTTAACTCACCCATCTGGGAAGACCCTCTGACACTTTTTAGCAAAGGCATTTGGCTCCTTCTTATCATGATCCTAAACATGCCTGCATGATAACATCTACAATGTTTTTATTACAGTCATTGGATATCTCCTTGTTTTGAACACTGGGAATCCACGACCTTTTCTACAGATTGTGGCTTGGGAGTAAGTTTAGAGAAAACAACCCTCCTGTCCATTCATGCTTCAATATGGCACCACTCAGGCTTTAGCAGGAACCATGGGAAACCAATGATTGCCCAGGATCTTCTTGAGGGTTCCTAGTGGCCACCATAAGTGGGTCAGAGATCAAGACATGATGTAGAAACCCCACAGAAGACAGCATGGTAACGAGTCCTCTGGTGAATGAACCTGAAAGCATTTACAATTTACTGCAGTGAACACAAGCATGTATATCTCAGGAGACAGCATACTGTAAGTTATTTGATAAGGGGCTTCTTTTTGTAATTTTAAAGATTTTTTTTGATGTAGACTATTTTTAAAGTCTTTATTGAACTTCTTACAATATTGCTTCTGTTTTATGTTTTGGTGTTTTGGTCACAAGGCATGTGGGATCTTATCTCCCTGACCAGGAATTGAACTCACACCCCCTGCATTGGAAAGCAAAGTCTTAACCACTGGACCACCAGGGAAGTCCTGATAAGTGAATTGTTGACTCTTCCATCTAGAATTGGAAGTGATGAGATCTATTCAAGCTGAAGTCTTTGTAGCTTTTAGGAAGTCCTTAGTAAGGTTCATCAAGCTTCTTGTTTCCCCAACCACATCCCCCTAAAACTGTGACCTGATTAGTTATAGATCTGCAAAAGTTGATCTTGGTCATGCACTCTGTCGGAATCTAACACTTAAGGTCAGTTTCTGCTTCTTACTACCCTGCTTGCACCATCTTTCTAAATGGCCCACATATTATAAACACTAATTAATTGACATCACCTCTTCACAGATGATTTGCAAATAATTCCAATACCCAGTCTATGGTCAGGCACCACCACCTTAAGACCTAAGAAGGGCTGATCCCAGGAAGATCTGATCCATACTACAGAATGAAACCCAGAGCTACTGGATGCTACTGGAAAGAAAGAAAAATAGCATCTTTTCCACTGGAAATAAGCCTGGAGAGAGGTCATTTTGGGTCTGTAGACATCCCAGCTTACCATATATTGGAGGAGTCTGTCTGATAATGGAGCCAACACATCAGAAGTAAGAGCTAGGGGGTGGAACAAGAGAAACCACGTCTCATTAGCTCCTGGATACAGCTATGCCTGCAGTCCAAATTGCCAACAGATGTTCTAGTACCTGAGCTGAAAAATGCTCCTTTGTAAAAGTCTTTATTGAATTTGTTACAGTATTGTTTCTGTTTTATGTTTTGGCTTTTTGGCTGCAAGACATGTGAAATCTTAGCTCCCTGAGCACATATCAAACCCATAGGCAGAGTTTTAATCACTGGACCACCAAAGAAGTCCCCAGAATGCTCCTTTTAAAAGCCAGATCCATACTTGTGTATCGCTGGAAAAGAAACAGTTGTTTGATCCCATAAAGTCAAGACCATATATTTATCTTGGTCTCTCTCATTTTTAAAACATGAGAAAATAGTGACACAAAATGTCAGAAGAAAGAGGAGAAGGATGAAGAAAAAGGGGAAAAAGGAAAGAAGGAGTGACAAGAGTGATATTCAGATTTTAATTGAACAGACAAACTAAGAAATAGAGAGGCTGTAAGCTGGCAGCCTGATAATCCCCCAAAACACTTATTCTACCCCAAAGGTTGCTGCCCATGAAATAAGATGCATGTTTATAAGCTTAGTATCAGAGTCCCATGGGTGCTTTGCAACTAAACCTCCTCCTTTAAAATCTCATTGTTATTTCAGAAAGTAATTTTAGTTGGATTGTGAATTATTTGGATCAGTGGGTTTTGATAAACAAGCTTGTTCTAAACTGATACACCAGAAAAGCCATTTCTAAGGACAATTAAAAACGAATTGCTTTTTTCATGCATCAAGAGAACTCTCGGTGGAGGTCTCACAGGGGGCCCAGGTGGGAGATATTTATAATCTCGGTACAGATGACCCACTGCTAACTCACTGATCCCCAAATTTCATTTCTGTCTCACTACACAGAGCAAAATGAAATGAAGGATTCTGGTTCTGTATTAAAGCAAAACTTCTTTTAGAAAATTAGAGATGTTTGGGTATCCTTTTCTTTTGAAAGAGGCAAGGTGAGGAAATGCAGACGTGGAAAAAGAAGAGAATAACCAGTTTCACAAACTTGAGAGTTAATTTTTTTACCATCTTTGATGATCTGAGAAAAAGAGTGGAACCCAAGATCACTTTTCAGAGGCACAGCTTGGAAGCATCAGTGTTTCTAACCTGATGTATTCAGTGTATACCTGAATACAACCTGATGTATCCAACCTGGGATAAGTAGGAGCCCCTAAAGCTGCAGTCTGAAGTTTGGCCTGAAGGGTGAATACACCCCCTGGAACCCTTTCCCAATTAGGACTCCAGAATGCTGTTACATGGGACTTCCCAGAGTCTGGATGCTGGTATCTGCCCAATTTAGAGATGTATAAGCTGTTACTTCTCTCTATTGTTTCCATTTCTTTTCTTCTGATGACTGTGCATTGAAATCAAGTTAAACAATCTTCTATTTAAAAAATCAAAATGTTTATTTGTGTATAACAAGTAGCTTCTTTTGCTAACGAATCCTTCGAACCTAAACCAAAAGTAAAACTTATGGCAAAATGGGTGGGTAGCAGTAGGTTGGAAGAGCAGATGATAGCACGAATGATGAGACTGGCCAGGGAAGATGATGACCCTGGGGATCTCAGGCCTCACCTTGAGACGGATGGCTGCTCAGCACCTGTTAGTATTTTCCAGATGTGCCAGGTTTTTTGTTTTTTAGAGATCTATTAGTTTTCTACTGCAAACTTGGGCTAAAATGACCATTTTATCATCTCACAGCCTCCCTGGATCAGAAGCTCAGGCAGATCCACTGCATTCTCTGCTGTGCATCTTACAAGACAAAAGTCAAGGTGCCTGCGAACTCTTCATTGCAGCACTCAGGTTTCTTTAGTTGCAGCTCACAGGCTTAGTTGCCCTATGGCATGTGGGATCTTAGTTCCCCAATCAGGGATTGAACCCACATTCCTTGCATTGGGAGGAAGATTCTTAACCACAGGACCACCAGGGAAGTCCCTGAATTTTTGATTATTGACAACTATTCAAGGGTTTTTTTTGTTTTTTTTTTTTAATTTTTATAACATTTGTTAGCCCGAGAGTCCACTGCTTGGGTCTAGATACATGCTTAGTAGAACCCAAAAAAAAAAAAAAAAACTATTTGGGGACTTTGCTTGGGGCTTCCCAGGAGGCACTAGTGGTAAAGAACCCTGCTGCCATTGCAGGAGATGTAAGAAGAGCAGGTTCAATTCCTGGGTCAGGGAGATCCCCTGGAGGAGAACATGTCAGCCCACTCCAGTATTCTTGCCTGGAGAATCCCACGGACAGAGGGGCCTGGAGGGCTATGGTCCATAGGATCACAAGGAATCAAACCCAACTAAAGCAGCTTAGCACACAGGCACTGTATAGTCCACGGGGTCGCAAAGTGTTAGACACAACTGAGCGACTTTCATAAGAGATACCAAATAAAGTGCCTTTACCAGGTTACTTGTAATGGAGAACTCATTGGCAGAGTTAAGAATGGTCATTATCTAAAATATAAACCCAAGGACTTCCTTGGGTGTCCACTGGTTAAGACTTCATACTGCCAATGAAGGGTATGCAAGTTGGATCCAGCAGGGACAGAAGATTAAAAATAAAATAAAATTCCAGAGCTATTGTTCACATTTGCTACAATCACCAACAACTTAATCCCACCCACAGGGAAGAAATGGTAGCAGATATTGGATTCAGCAAATTTCTGGAATATACAGACCAGAATTAATGGGACACGTTACCAGGATCGTCAGATACAATACAGAAAGTGTCATGCTTAGTTGCTCAGTCATGTCCAACTCTTTGTGACCCCATGGACTGTAGCCCGCCAGGCTCCTCTGTCCATGGGGATTCTACAGGCAAAAATACTGGCATGGATTGCCATGCCCTCCTCCAGGGGATCTTCCCAACCCAGGGATCAAACCCAGGTCTCCCGCATTGCAGGCAGATTCTTTACCATCTGAGCCACCAGGGAAGCCCACAGTATAGGATATTACAATGAAATTCCAATTTCAGATAAATAGCAAAGACATTTTCAGTATAAGTGTGTCACAAACATGGCATGGGACATACTTATACTAAAACAAAATTGTTTATATGAACTTCAGATTTACTTTAGCATCTAGTAGATTCTGCTGGCCAAATCTGCAGCCCTTGTATAACCCAAAAATGCAAGATGAATTAAAACAAGCCACTCATTGGGATATAAACCAGATTCAAATTTTGGTAGAGTGTGGACTCTGGAATGAAGTGAGCCAAAAACTGAAATTCTAACACTTCCACCTACTACAAAAATATTCTTGGTTCAATAAATTTCACCCTATTCAATTTTCAATTTTCTCCTCTGGAAGTTGTCTATAATAATGATCTCAATCAACCTAGATGAATGGCTATAACAAACAACACTTCAAGATAATGGCTTAACACCATAGAGGTTTATTTCTCATTCATATCAGAGTCTAACACGGTCAGTGATTGCCCCCTGAGGTCATCTGGGGACCCAGTGTTCTTCTGCCATGGTCAGTTCTCATCTGAGTCCTCTTGGCTGGACCACAGATGGTGCATATGAGCCATGACTTTTGTTAGGTGTGAATATTACATCTTAAAATATTTTTAAAATTCTCATCACAAAGGAAGATACTTCATAGTTCTCGCCTATTATGACAGTTATTTAAATTATCATAATACCCTATCATTGTGTTTGTAGAAAGATTACACCCATGCTTTTACCAACCTAAATAGAACAGAGTGGTGAAAAGTCATGTTCTCAAGATAATATTCAAGAATGGGGCCTGGGCTTCCCTGGTGGCTCAGTGGTAAAGAATCTACCTGCCAAAGCAGGATACACAGGTTTGGTCCCTGATCCGGGAGGATCCTACAGGCTGCGGAGCAACTAAGCTCATGTGCCACAACTACTGAGCTGGTGCTCTAGACCCTGGGAATCACATCTGCTGAGACCACACGCTGCAACCACTGAACCCCAAGGGCCCTAGAGCCCATATTCTACAAGAGAAGTCACCACAATGAGAAATCCATCCACCACAACTAGAGAGTAGACCCCACTCTCTGCAACTAGAGAAAAGCTTACACATCAAAGAAGACCCAGCAGAGCCAAAAATAAATAAATAAATTTTAAAAACTTAAAAAGAAAGAGTGGGGTTTTTCCTCTTTCTTCTTTTTAATATGCATCCACTTTTGCACCATTTCTGTGATGGTTTTCAAATTTTCTGGAATTTATCCCAGTAATAATTAAATGTTGCTCATGTCAGATCCAGTGTTCACCTAACTGTCTCCTTATTGTGCTGGAATAATACACAATCATCAGAGAATTAGCCTTGTGAATGCAATGTAGGAGGAAAAGGAGGCTTGCAAGCCTGGGAACAATAATTAGGATTTTGCTCAGAAGTACCTATGATGTGGCTTCTCTGAGGAGGGGTGTTGAGGAAACAGAGGAAGAAAATTCACAATGAAATGGACAGAGAGAGCAACATAATAGGTCTCTCTTGTTATTTGTCTGTATAACAGATTCCTTGGTTGAAAGAGAAATTAATCATGAAGAAGAACAAGGATCAAGGAAAAGCCAGTACCACTGCAGCCGCAGTGGACAGTCTGCTGAGACCAAGGACAATGTTTACAGCAAGGGTGATTTAGTGAGGCTAACCGATCCGGCCACCCATCTTACAAATCAGCCCCGATTGAAAGACTACTAAAAATATAATATAGCCTCAGGAATATAGTAAAACTTATTCTTGTTTGCCTGGCAATTTCCTTGGGTTTTTTTTGCACTGAAATTCCTGTGACCTGGGCACCCTGCCATCACAGGAAAGCCAGGATACTGAGTCACCTGACTCAGAAGAGGTTATGCATTTATCCCAGAGAGTAGTAAAGCCTCTGGTGACTTGCAGATGGGATGGGATTTGCACAGAGGCTATACATCTGTTTGGCTGTTGCTTCCCCTGGACTGAGAGCAGTTTGGAGGCAGAGACAGGAGCCTTACTCACCTCTGCTGGGGATACAGAGCAAACACTCATTCACAGTTTGTTTCAGTTATGAATTGCACTTCATTGAGTGAATTCAAATAGAAATTAATTAAGTTAAATTGGCAAGACCTCAAGGCTAAGGTCATGAAATCTGACCTGCCCCAGGTCTGATTCTGTGGCCCTAATGCACTTGAATGGGCTTCCCGGGTGGTATTGGTGCGTTGAGCCGAGGACTCTGTTCATCACTGGGTCAGAGCCATGGAGCTGCAGTTTTCATGTCCTGTGGCTGGTACTCTGGTACACTCTGAAGAAGCTCCACATAGAGCTGGGGTGATTAGGATGTGCCAATGTATGTCCATCAACAGTACAAAGGTACCAAAAAATAAAGAAAGAAGCTTCATAGAGTTGATGAGTGTGTGTGTGTGTGTGTGTGTGTGCTCAGTTGCTCAGTCATTCCCACCTCTTTGCAACTGCCTGGACTGTAGCCCGCCAGGCTCCTCTGTCCAAGGGATTTCCCAGGCAAGAATCTGGAATGGGTTGTCATTTCCCTCTCCCAAGGATCTTCACTACACAGGGATCAAACCCATGTCTCCTGCATTGGCAGGCGGATTCTTTACCTCTGACCCACCAGGGAAGCTAAAGAGTTGAGGACGATGTGGTAAACCTAGTTTTCCATAAGGCACCATCTAATGGCACATTTGTTTTTGTACATGGCTCCCAGCTCTGCTCTGTGCTGAATGTCTTCCAGAAACAAACTACAAAATCCCCGGGGTTGTGCAGCTGATAACTCGGACTTTGGAGGCTGGAGGGGTCAGGGCAGGTGGTGGAGGAGGAGTGAGCAGGGTAAGGACTTGGAAAGTGGAAGTAAGTTGCCCTGAATGAAGAAGACTGGGATACTGGAGTGGGGGGCTGTGTCCTGAGTCATGGCTGGGTCTGCAGGCTGCAGAACGCAACAGAGGTTGGCATTGCCCAGGTAGGGGAGCCCAGTGCTTGACCCTGACCAATAGGAAGGAAGTATCTGTGGCTGATTCTATGGAGCCAACTGATGCCTCCCAGCAGCATCATGAGGATGAACTGAGATACTGAGTCTGATGCTAGCAGCTCAGAGCTCAGCAGGGAAGAGATACTGAGCTCAGAACAGGGAGAGTCCCTCCTGGTGGGGCTCAGGACCCAGCATTTAGGGCGGAATCTATGCAAAATACAGTGCAGGCTGGTCCCCTCCTAGGACCTGGCCTCTCCTGGACTCCTAATGAATCACCAGTTCTCTGTGATTTTTATCAGCCTCGGACTGAGAGGAAAATGCAGCTAAAGGGAAAGACATCAGCCAATAGGAGCGTGGACTAAGTTCCTGCAACTTACACTGTCTGGCTCACTGTCTCTATAGCCACTTTAATGTATAATTTATGGGTAAATTAACAGAAACCAATCAAGCAAGGCTATGCACACAGTGCCATGATCAACAACAGATGTTTCCAACAGCGATTATTTTAGAATAATAACAACACTTTAAAAACGCCTGGTCATCAATACTATATCGGGAGTGCTAACAAGACTGATGGTCTTGTCAACCACACAGCCAGTGAGGGAACCTGTGGCTGATGCTGGTGCTGATTCTCTGCCTGCCATGGAGTCAGCCAACCCCACACCTCAGTTTTAGTTTATTCCCAGGACCCTGCATGCTGGGGCAATTTTTCTGGGGGAAGTGAGGGGAGGGCACATTTTTCAGGCCAATGTAATAGACAGCGGGGCTTCCCTGGTGGCTCCGTGGTGAAAAATCCGCCTGCCGATGCAGGAGATGCAGATTTGATCTCTGGGTTGGGAAGATCCCCTGGAGAGGGAAATGGTACCCCACTCCTGCCTGGGAAACCCACTGGACAGAGGAGTCTGGTGGGCTACTAGTCCATGGGGCCACAGAGAGTTGGACATGACTTGGAGACTAAACAATAGCAACAGCAGTATGATAGCCAATGGTTTCCTTCGGCTTACACCTGTTCACGTCTAAGATGGGGAGCTGTCCCCCTTCCCACCTCCCGGTGCTCAGACTGAAGCTCAGTGAGGTGCTGTTTCCCTCTCCCCTCCTGAAAACTCACGGGATAACCTTGGGTAAGAGAGAGGCAGTCAGAATCCTCACAACCCATGGCCCTACAATGGGAGGTGGGGTACTTTTCTGTATCTTTTGCCCCTTGGTTTCCTCATCAATAACAATACGTCCTGTTGTGAAGGTTACAGGGCATCACACAGTGGCCATGCTCAAGAGCTCGCCTGACTCCCAGCAGAGGCTCCCCAAGGTCAGCTGAGGTCACTCATGTTTTCTAAGGAACTTCCCATACACCTCTGCTGGGTCCCACTGGCAATGAGAGGCAAGACCCTGACTCTTTGATCCATCCAGTGACTGCATCATCAGCTGGAGACATCAAGAAGTTTGGGGTCTCACCTCATGTGCATGAAGGACCTCAGAATTACACGTTTGAAGCTGTCTCCAAGGGAGGCTGCAAGTCCAGGGACAGAATCACACAGAGTGGATTGCTCCAAAACCTCTTCATCATGTGACTTAAAACTCCAATCCGCGACAAGACCCAATTTTCCCTTGAAACTAGGACAGCTAACTCTTGAATAACTGGGGGATTAGAGGCATTGTTCCTCCAGGCAGTTGAAAATCTGCATATAATTTATAGTCAGCCCTGGTATAAACGGTTCCTCTTTATCTGCACCCTTAGATTCCAGCAAAGGAAGATGGTGTAGTATTCACTATGGAAACATATCCATGGATAAGTGGACTTACGAAGTTAAACCTGTGTTGTTCAAGGGTCAGCTGTATTTCCAACACGTCTTTTCATTGTAGCATTTGCATTTAAGAGCATTCACTTGTTCATCATGAGCAGTTAAACTATATCAAAATTTTGAAACGTGATTTTGTGTATTCTCCATTTATTTATTGAAACTGGACTGGGCGGTGGAAAAGCGGTATTTTTAAACGGCCTGGTTTTTTCGTTACATCCAAGAAGCTCTGCTAAGATATTAACAGAGTGAAGACATTTATGAATGAGACAAAGAGGCGTCTATGAAATCATGAAATTGCAGGCTGAATTCTATAGGCTTTTGTGCATTTTCCTGGGAAAACTTCCACTGATTTAATTAGATTATTGGAAGTGGAGGGAACGGGCAGAACAGAAAAGAAAGAGGGGCGGGGAAAGGGCGCATACATGGTGGGAAAAGGTAGCGCCCTGAGGTCTGGAGGGAATTCGCTTTCCAAGCAACAGCTCCAGGTGCAATTACCTGTAAGACCTGCAGTCCCTCCTGCCGATGCTAGAGGGCGCGCCCGGGCACAGACGTCCCAGCGCGGACGCTGCAGACGCTCCAAGCGGCCGACAGGGGGCGCTATTACAGCCACAGCGGGAGCCCTACTTGGAGATGCGGAGCCCGGTCACCTTCCCAGTGGAGCGAGGTTCCACGGCCCTGGGGCTGGTGGACGGGGCCAGAGGGAGGCTTCCCTGTGCACTGGGGGAAGAGATCCCACCTCGTCCAAACCCTGAGGGCGACTTTAGCTTTCGGAAGGCTGGAGGGAGCATTGCAATGAGCCCAGTGACATTTGCAAAATCCTCTCTCAGAATATCTCGGAGATCGGTGTCCCTGGATTAGAATCTCAGCTCTTCCCTTCGCTGTGTGACTTTGGACAAGGGGTCCACTTCTCTGAACCTCAGTTCCTTCCACCACTAAAATGGGACAATGACCATGCCCAAATGGTATAGAATTAAACGAGACACCCGCAGGGGGCCACAGTACAGGGCAAGTGGCACGTGGTAAATCTTCACCTATCATCTTACTATTACGAACATTACTCTTGTTACCTATCGTTGTTACTATAGTATTGTGACTACACTATTACTATTACTGTATTACTATGTTACTGTGTTTGTCCATTGGGCTGCTGTTTGGCCACTCTAGATACTTGTCCCAAAAGAACTATTTCTTTGGTTAGAACACGCGGTTCTAAAACTTTTTGATCTTTTCCATTTTTGAAAGTTTCAAGGGCCTGAAGTCTTTCTGGGTTTGTGCAAATTTACTTGCCATTGAATTTCACCCCATTTAAATCGATCTAGCTAAAATGTCTCTGTGGGCAGAGGGATCAGATGAAGACTCAAGATTGCTGGCTTAAAAGATTCCTGCTGGCTTTTAGCAGGAAAGAGAAGTCAGCTTCCTCAAGGATACCTCAAAAGGCCATGTGGCCCAAGGGCTCCGGGCTGGGAGGACAGCCACCTGGGTTCAGATTCCAGTTCTGTCCTGAACTCCCCTGTGACCTCAAGGGGGCACTCCATCTCTGAATGCGTGCTCGGCTACACATGAGGCGATCAGTGGATTCTTATCCCTGTGGTTCCTCCAGCTATGACTTCGTGGCTCCTGGTTATCCTACATCTGTTAGAAGACTCTGATATTTGCACAAATGCATGGGTCTGAGGAAGGAGAACCCAGCCATTGTCAACCTCAAAGGGATGGTGGGGGTGGGGGGCATGGATTCACCAAGTCCTCTGTTGGACCATTAGTTCAGCCACTGCCTACACATGACCTTGGCAAGTCACTCTTTATTCCTCCCCGAGGGGTCAGCATGTGATGACGTTCAGGGTAGGACACATGACCTTTGACCTTTGCTTTCAGCTGGAGTCCCAGCCCAAAGTTGTGTAGAAAGAGAGAGGTGTCCATCAGCGGGAGTTCAAGGTCATCAGTGGCCACCTTATAAAGAGGAGCATACTCAGCACTGCTTGATCTCAGACTGTGGTCAAAGGCAAGTCCATCTTCCTTTATGGGGCTCTTCTCCAACTGAGTAAGTTCACAGTGGCCCCTGCAAGGGCTCTAGATACCCTAAGACTGGGTCCAAGTCCACCCTCTCTAACTGTGCAACATTAAACCTCTGGCCTAACCTCTGAACCTCCGTTTCCTCCACTGGAAAATGAGGGTGTCAGGGACTTCCCTGGTGGTCCAGTGGCTAGGACACTGTCCTCCCAGTACAGGGGGCCTGGGTTCTGTCCCTGGTCAGGTAACTAGATCCCACATGTCACAGCTGAGGATCCCACATGCTGCAGCAAAGATTCTACCTGCCACAGTTAAGGCCCAGTGCAGCCAAATAAATATTAAAAAAAAAGAAAAGAAAAATGGGGTTGTCAGTTCTCCAAACTGACGAGAGGAACATCACCCAGGGAGCACCCCCAAACTTCCACCTTCTCACTGTGCCCAGACTCAGGTGCTTCAGGCCTCATGTTGCCTTCTTCTTCTCCCTAATCAGGAGTATGGATACGTTCTGTTCACCATCAAAGCCGCATGTCAGGAGGTTAAATTGTGAACCAAGCTCCTAAACATCAAGGATAAACGTGCCTCTGCACCCCAGTGTTCCTAGCAGCACTATTGACAACAGCCAAGACACAGAAGCAACCTAAGTGCCCATTAGCAGAGGAATGGATAAAGAAGATGAGGTACACATATACAATGGAATATTACTCAGCCATAAAAAGGAACAAAACAAGCCATTTGCAGCAACGTGGATGGACCTAGAGATTATCATGTGGAATCTAAAAAAAAAATTATACAAGTGAGCTTATTTACAAAACAAAAATAGACTTCACAGACATAGAAAACAAACGTGTGGTTACCACTGGGGAACAGGGGGTGAATAAATTAGGAGTTTTGGGTTAACAGATGTGCACTACTATACATAAAATAAATAGCAAGCACCTACTCTGTAGCACAGGGAACTATATGCAGTATCTTATAATAACCTATAATGGAAAAGAATTTGAAAAAGAGTGTATATATAATAACTACTAGCTACTTTGCTGCCACCCGAAAACTAACACAACATTGTAAATCAATTATACTTCAATTAAAAAAAAGATAAATGTGTCTTCAAGGGACACAGGCATAGTGGCTGTACTTGACCCTGATATTGGAGATACAGTCACAGACCCAAGACCACAGTGAACCCCCAGGACCTTGCCCTGAGCAGGGCCTGATGGAGAGGAGAGGTGAGAGGTGGCCAGCAGAGAGGAGGAAGCATGCGGGCATGTTTCCTGAGGGAGCGAAGCCGGTAGGCTTGCAGACCTACCCTGGCTCATTCCAGGGTTTCTCCGTGTGACGCCAAAACAATTCCAGAATGTTAGTTCTTCATTAGAGATGCTAAAGACAGAAAGGAACAAAAGATCTAATTAATATTGAAATCAGAGTGATGCTGATGGAACAAAAGGTTGGAGAGGCAGCAATAGCTATCCTCTGGCCAACAGGAAATATATGACACATCTCCCATCAGGATGGAACAATAAAAGTCCAAATTACCAGCATAAAGAAGGACAAAATTAGGCAACAACATCCAAGCTGCCTGACGACTTATTCTTAGCTGCCTGGCTCCTGGTGATGGGTGAAGGGAAGGAAATTCATGCCCAGAAATAGAAGAACAGTGTTTTCTGGAGGAACGTTTGCCAAGCATCACTGAAAGAGAGAGAAATGGGCTTAAACTGCTCTGGGATTTCTCTCCATCTCCTTCTGATAAAATTAGGATCCATCTAAGGGTTTCTCTGGAAGCTTGTTGGAGCCCATGGCAGACAAGGACCCTTTCAAGGTAAGTCAGCGCAGAGAGAC
Organism: Okapia johnstoni; assembly: GCA_024291935.2. Lineage (NCBI taxonomy): Eukaryota > Metazoa > Chordata > Mammalia > Artiodactyla > Giraffidae > Okapia > Okapia johnstoni. The sequence goes on from CM044310.1 coordinate 22,169,817, forward strand.
TGTTCTGAACCCACTTTATCAACATCATGGGGTCCCTACAAGGTCCTCAATCCCACTCTCACCTGTGACCGGGCCCCATCTTTCATTACTGAACCTGCTCCTACAGCACAATTGTTATTGCCTAATAACAATCTATTACCTGCTCCTACACATGGAGAAGGTGAGAATGACAGACCCTGGGCATTTGCACATCTCTTTCAACCGGATGATCTGCCAACTTTGAAAAGTCAAAGATCAAGCACAAAAATCTGCATTTTCAGAAACTTCTGTCTTTAAATCTGTCTTTAAATGAGAGAAGAAATAGGAAGGGACTATCAGTCCACTTTTCAGTACCATGAATTTGGACACACAGTAGACTAATGTTTATGTATAGCTCACTGAGTCCAGACACTTAAACCTCTCCAGCCTCAGTTTTCTGGGCTGTAAAATGGGGATGATATTGGGACCTACTCGGTGGGAATGCGGGGTGCATTGGAGGCTGCAGGGGAGTAGAGTCTGGCATGGTGTCACTGTGGGCTGTGATGGTTGTCACTGCTCCTTCTAACAGAACTTTCGGGGCAGGAAGAGAAGTGAGACATGGACCTTTCCTCAAGGGGAAAACCTTCCACTGCACAGGGACACACAGTGCATGAATCCCTAATATGTGCATCTGCACAGGGGATGGAAACACAAAGGTAAGGACCCCAGGGTGGAAGTTGATTAGAGATACAGAACAGAAGGAAGGGGGTGGCAGCACAGAGCAGGGGCCCCTGAGCCAAGTCCAGAGGACAACCACGGTTTCTCCAGGTGCCAGGAGTTGGGGAGGGACGCTGGGCACAGGAAGGAGTATTATGAGCCCAGGAAAAAGATGCACAAAGCCTCCCGCTGTCTGGGGACCTGGGCAGGGTCCAGTGTTCTTGGGATACAGAGAGATGAAAATTTCCCTGATGAATCAACCCTCCCTCACTCTCTTATGCCTAGACTGTGTGCTTCAGGCTAAAGTGATGTTCCCTCCAGCCTGACATCAGGCTGATATCAACACAGGTCGATATCTGACCCAGGCAAGACCAAGGTGTATATTCTCGTCTATGGCCACAGAACTGCAGGGTCAAGAATGGATACCAGACCCAATATTATTCAAACCTGGGATCTTGGTGAAGGCCCTAGAGGAGAGAAGCTTTGGTTTTCTGGACTTGAATATAAAACAACATGAACTTCTGGGTGTCAGAGGCCACATATAGAAAGAGTCCCAGCAATGTGGATGCAGCCAGAGATGATCTCACTGAGCGAAGTAAGTCAGACAGATAAAGACAAATAGTACATGGTATCACTTATAGGTGGAGCCTATAATATGACCCAAATGAACTTATCTACAAACAGAAACCGACTCACAGACATAGACTACAGACTTGTGGTTGCCACAGGGGTGGAGGGTTGAAGGAGGGATAGATTGGGGATTTGGGATTAGTAAAAGCAAACTAGTATATATGAGGTGGATAAACAGCAAGATCCTATTATATAGCACAGCAAACTCTATTTAATATTTTATGATAGACTATAGAATAGGAAAAAAATGTCTATATATGCATACATATGTATATATAAGAATGTACATATATATAATTATATTCATTTATGTATAAAGGAATATATTTATATATACATATATATCCCTGGAAAGGGAAATGGCAACCCACTCCAGTATTCTTGCCTGGAAAATTCCATGAACAGAGGAGCCTGGCGGGCTACAGCCCATGGGGTTGCAAAGAGTTGGCCATGAATGAGCACAGACACAAACATGTATATGTAAGGCTATATACATAAATATATATACATACATACATACATACATAACTGAACCACTTTGCTGTACAGCAGAAATTACCACAACATTGTAAATCAACCACACTTCAATAAAAAAATTAATTTATAGAAAAAGTCCATCTGAGAATAAATACAACCTAGAGGATATCGGAACTAAGGGTAGAGAGAAACCAAATCCTAATGAGCTTCTGATCCAATCTTGCTTGAACTCATTACATCCACTTCTAGTTACGTGAGCTAACATACTGGGTTGGCCCAAAAGTTCCTTTGAGTTTTTCTGTAAGATGTTATGGAAATACCGAAACGAACCTTTTGGCCAATCCAATACTTTCTCTGTTGGCTCAAGCAAGTGAGATTTGGGTTTTTGTTCCTGATCAACAAACAAAATGCCCAAACATAACTAGGGAGGGGATTCCAGTTATACCTGCCAGACCTCATGAGTTATCACCACTGTCCTATCCCATCCAAATGGATAATGAGATCTTTCGCTCAAAGAGTATAGCTCAGTCATGTCCCTCTAGAGTACTGAGTCCAAGAAACATATTTCCTATCATAACTCTCAAGATTCAGACTTGAGGAAGACTGAGTCCCTTTGGGGGACAGCCTTTTGGCAGCTGCTAAAAATCAACCCAGGAAATCCGGCTCATTTGTCAAAGCCTCTATTTTCTCCAGAGGTGATGTGGGACTCTGTTTAGTAACCAAACAGTTTGTGTAAGCAGCAGGGAACTTTTGATTTCCCTCTGACAGCACATCCATCAGAAGATTCTGCCTTCAGCTGTGACAGGCCAAGCCTGAGCACATGATGCTTCCCTGGGGATAGGAAGGCTTTAGCATGGGAATGCTCTTAGTCTTTTTGGATCTCTTAGTTCCTAGTCTGGCTTCCCAGGTGGCATAGTTGTAAAGAATCTGCCTGCCAATGCAGGAGACACAAGAGATGCCGGTTCCTTGGATCCCTGGGTCCCTGGGTCACGAAGGTCCCCTGGAGGAGGAAAGAGCTACTCACTCCAGTATTCTTACCTGGACAATCCCATGGACAGAGGAGCCTGGCAGGCTACAGTCCATGGGGTTGCAAAGAGTCAGATGCGAGTGAGCAACTGAGCACGCATAGCTGATAGTTACTGGAAGGAGAGACAATGAATTATTTCAAGAATGAGATGGACAGCATCATCCTTGAGATGGTACACCCACCCACCAACACACATGGCTGCATTTTTATTTCTCTCCAAGAGTACAGAGTTCATCCCCTATCAACCGATGCGTGACTGGCTACTGGGGGGCTTGGAAACTACAGTTCATTGACAAACAATACAGCTATTAATCACAGAAAAACAAGAGCCCACCAGCAGAAGCTAATGAGAAAGGCACTCAAAAATTATAATATAATATAGAATAGATAACCAACAAGCTCCTACTACATAGGCACAGGGAACTATATTCAATATTTTGTAGTAACCTACAGGGGAAAAAAATCTGAAAAAGAAAAAATATATATGTGTACAACTGAATCACTTTACTGTACAGCTGAAACTAATATAACATTGCAAATCAACTATATTTAAATATAAATAAGCAAATAAATAAATAGAATACTTTTTAAAATTATATGTAATTAAGCTCTAAAATTATTTTAAAGCGTAATCAGGTGTTTAAAATATAATCAAGCTCTAAAATAGTATTTCCACCATATGATATCACTTACATATGGAATCCAAAATACGACACAAATGAACATATCTTCAAGACAGAAACAGACTCACCAATCTAGAGAAGAGCCGAGGGGGGAAGGAGGTGGGGAAGGGAAAGACTGGGAGTTTGGGGTGAGCAGACACAACTATTATATGTAGGATGGATAAACAACAAGGTCCTACTGTATAACCCAGGGAACTATATTCAGTATCATGTAATATATAGTCGATATGCTGTGATAAACATACTGAAAAGAATATGGAAAAGGATATATGTATGAGCCACTTTGCTGTACAGTAAAAAATAACATGACGTTGTAATCACTACTGGTGGCTCAGATGGTAAAGAATCTACCTGCAATGCAGGAGACCTAGGTTCAATCCCTGGGTCGAGAAGATCCCCTGGAGGAGGAAATGGCAACCCACTCCAGTATTCTTGCCTGGAGAATTCCACGGAAAGAGGCGCCTGGTGGGCTACAGTTCATGGGGTCGCAAAGAGTCGGACAAGACTGAGCGACTAATGCTTTCTACTTTTCTTCTACATACTTCAATAAATTTTTTTTTAAATTTTGAACTGTATCATATTTTACAATCCCCCATAGGGATTGCATCACACACCATTTTAACCATTTAATGATAATTCTATTATCGTTGTGTAGATTTCCGTCTGACAACACATTCATCAGAAGATATAAAGGAGAGAAGATTGAAATAAAGAGAGGAAGATTCAGTTTATCTTCAGTTTCTCCCAAATCTTATCTATGACTCCACTCAACACCACCTGTAACAGTAGATCTTACCACATATTGCCACAGGAAATTTGCCCATGGTTTAAATAGAATAATTTGAAAAGAAAAGCAAGCAAAAAACAAAGAAACAACTCTCTTTAACTTGTACAAGCTCAGGTGTTCTTTAAAGGACTTTGCAGGGTTACTTTGGCTCCAGGTAGGATGCTCATTTAGAACGAAGGTTTAACCCCCATTTTACAGATAAGAAAACTGAGCTCAGGGAGATTCAGTCATTTACCTCAGGTCAAATAGAAAACAAGATGGAGTCAGGATTGAGCCAATGTCATTTGTCTGAAAACTCGACCAAGGAATTCACTCCCCTTGCATTCTTTTTTCTTTTGAGCCAAAAAGGGTTCCTTTTTGACATTCACTGTTGGAACCTAAAAAGCACAAATCTACTCCGTATTCCGGAGGATGGTTCTCGAAAGACTTCAAAAGAGCTGTCAGGTCCCCCTCTTCACTTCTCCAGGGGCTTTTTCTTCTCATCACCAGGCTCAACACTCACGCTTTCTTTAATCATTTCTCCTGCGGTTCGATCTCAAAGACTCTCAGCCCCCCAGACACTCAGCATTCTTGCCTGGACAATCCCATGGATGGCAGAGCCTGGTAGGCTACAGTCCATGGGGTAGCAAAGAGTTGGACATGACTGAGTGACTTCACTCACTCACTCACTCATGTGATCTGCCAGACTTCCCTGGTGGCTCAGTGAAAAAGAACCCACCTGCCACTGCAGGAAGTGAGGGTTCAATCCCTGAGTCAGGAAGATCCCCAGGAGAAGGAAATGACAACCCACTCCAGTATTCTTGCCTGGGAAATAACATGGACAGAGGAGCCTGGCTGGCTACAGTCCATGGGGTCGAGAACGAGTCAGACAGGACTTAGAGACTAAACAATAAAAACAACCAATATGATTTGCCAGTTTTTACAGGATGGCAGCAAATTAAACAAACATTTCTCTGAACCAGATGCAGCCTGAAGTCTGCCCACCTGTGACCTCTGTTCTGAGGGTCATGCACCCATTTATGCCAAACAAAATCATATCAATCTGTGGCAGCCTCTTCAAACAGGTGACAGGTGGTTCCACAGGGAATTAGAGCCATGATCTAATAACTTTTAATAGAGTATAATCTGTAAAAATACTGAATCACTATGTTGTATACCTGAAACTAATACCATATTGTAAACCAACTATACTTCCATTAAAAATACAGTTGGTTGATTAGTTCTCATTGTGAACAAAAGTTCCAAGGTTTCTTGCACACACACGCACACACATGCACATCATTAATATGCATCTTCTACTTTTTTTTTTTTTAACATAGATGTAGTTGTCAACTTATAATGTGACACTGATCTCTTCCAATATTGCAAAGGTTCCAGCTCTTCAAAATCCTTCATGTTCTCAGATTCAGTTCCCCCAAAGTCCCAAGTCAAAGAAACCAATTTGGACATCACCACAATTTATACCTTTCTAAATTCATTTTTTCTCCCTTACCTAAGTCACCATCCCAACGCTCAGAATTTCCACCTAATGATGATCTTTGGTGAAATCTGCACGACTCTCCCTGAGGAGTCACAGAGTCTCCCAGACCATGAATAAGTGACAGAGTGACACTCCACAGACCAAGGGTGTCTCTCCCCAAGATGTTAAGGAGCATCCACATCTTTGGGGTGCCCCTAGTGATGCTGAGGCCAGAGGACAGCTCTCAGGATGACACTGTACACCTTAGTGTTGTGACAAAGTGTATGACAGATATTGACATGAGAGCTGTGACAAGTGCATCACAGCCATTTAATGAATCCCCCCCACTGACCCAGGCCCTGGAATCTGCAACAGAGCCTGGGCTCCCCTAGAATTGTCGTATAGCAGCTCTGGGCTTGGTGATGTGCATGCTCTGGTTTGCTAAGATCAGGCCACAGTTTGCTAGAAGAAAGTCCCATCTTCATGTGGTCATGAAAGTGACAGTTGAACCCAAACCTATCACCTCCCAAAGCAATTCCTCTATCAGGCTGGGTGGAGGATACTTTTAGTATATTTCTGGGAAGAGGAGAAAGCCAAGTATAAGGCAACAATGGGACCCATGAACTGGGCCACGCCTCTGTAGGGTAGAGCTCTCTGGGACAGGAGAGTGGGGGTCCTGTAGTGCGGCGCTCCCCACCAGGCCCTTGGGGAGGAAGCAAAGCTGAAGGGACTACGGAGCTGAGCCATTTATTTAAGCCCATGGCAGCATAATCACACAGATACTGTCTCTCTCTAAATAAGTGATCGTAATAACGATGTGGAAAGATAAATAACATGGCATTGTCTAAAGCAAACATGAGAGATGAATCACCAACATATATTTTGTTCCTGAGCAGACAATCAATGGTGACTTGGCTCGGGTCTTTCCAGACTCTGAATATCGAAGGCTTGAGATCTGTTTAAGCAAACCTTCCCAGAGTCCAGCGCCTGCCAGGAGCCCCAGGGCAAGGCTGTGTGTACTTTGAAGCCAGTCCACTTTCTGTCTCGAGAGGAAAATTAGCCTTCCAAGCCCAGGAAACAGGCTATGCCAAATTGGGGCTTCCCAAGGATTACTTTTTTTCTAATTTTAATTAGACCTCACATCAATTCTTCCTTATCAAAATCATCTCCTACTTAAGACACAGCCTCCTGCAGTTCACTGTGAGAAGGAATCAATGCCTCCCAGATCTTGTCTACCTCAGGGAAACCCCTGGAGGATCTCGGGATCTTCTGTCAACCACAAAGTTTATCAGAGGGGAACAAAGTTTCATTTAACCTCTAAACAGGAACCAACAGAATAGAAAGAAGGCAGACCTCGGCCCTATCGTGTTTTTCTAAAATGAATGAAGACACAGGACCTGGGAGCTCTCTTAGCAGCTTAAAGGAGAAAGGACTGCTCTAAAGATGGAAGTCCTTTCTCTTGAAGTTCTCAGCCACAAAAAGAAATTGCCAACCAGTGAGCCAAGAAAAAACTGGCAGGAACTCTAAACTTGGTGATTCAAGCAGACCCCTGTGAAGAATATGGGAAAAAAAAAAAAAATCACAGGCTGGTTCCTGGTTGAATTTGGAGTTGTAAATCCAGCTCATTAAGACAAAGAACACAGAAGAAATGTGCTTTAACCAGATTCCCCAAACTGTGAGCTGTGTCCTGCTGGTATAAACGAAGGGGAAGAAGATCCCCCTCCTCCATCCCGGGGGAAGGAGACAGCCCGTGCAGCTGCCTCTGATCCCAGATGAGGACTTGCCACTGCTCACTCCCTCCTCAACATCCCCATCACTCCCTCCTCAGCATCACCATCGCTGCCCATCAGCATCCCCACCACTCCCTCCTCTGCCCTTGGGAGCCTGGGATGCTCAGAGCAGCTGCGTGACAGAACGGGAAGGAAAGGACCAAACGCCTGGGCATCTAGAAGTATAAAGCTCGTTGTACCTTGATGACGTCTTCATCCGCAGACCTGCATTCCACAGCCTCTGACACGTCCACCACCAAACCATCCTCCTGAAGCGCCACCATCTTGATGGGAACCGAAACAGCCTTTCCAGTGAGAATGGCTGTGTTCAGAACTTCCGGGTCCTGCTTGCAGAAGAGAAGACAGCGCATGTCAGCCACAGGCACACCCATGAGCCCCCGGAAGCTTGACCATCAAGCCACCTCAAGCTCACTGGTCAGCTGGAGGTCATGTCCTCTCCATGACCTCTTCCAACATAGCTCATTCAATTACCTGTATGTTTCCCGTGTACATCGGAAAGCTATTCATTTTTACCACCCAGCATCCATCTACCTGCTAAGTCATGCCCAGTCAGTGTCTCTCTTCCTCCTTCTGTTAATAACAATCTTACATTTTTCCTTTGGGTACCACTCATTCCTGGCAGAAGCACAGATCTTCTCTGGCTTGTGAGAGGGGTTGTTGAGGAAAACAATCAATCAACAAGCAGTAAAAGAAATGGAGAAGGGTTTTATTGGAGCCAAACTGAGGACTGTAGCCTGGAAGCCTGCTTCCCAGCTGATTATGAGAAGCAGGGTTCTCAGCACAGTCTTATATTTTGTCAGAGCAAAGAACATTAAAAGTCAGGGGTACATTTTTCAAAGTTTCAAAATAAAAGAACAATCCAGCACATATACAGCAGGCCTGCATGGCCTTGACGCCTGGGAAGGGTGTATGCTTATCAAAGGAGGGCCAGCATTGACATTCCAGGAAGAGAGGCATTTAATCTTTATTTTTAACGTGGACATTCTTTGCTTCTGGCCAGTGTGTGCTTTTCTTTAATAATTAAAGCAGATGTACAGTGTCTGTTTGATATGCTACAACCAGGCTGTTTTAGTTAGCATTAAACCCATGTGAACTCATGCATAAGCCAGAATGACTTCCTCATATCTCAATATGTGAAAATTCCTTTTATCAGTCTCACGTCCCAATAAGCCCACCACAAGGTGAAAATATCATTATGCTGAAAATGCATTTAATACACCTAACCTGCTAAACATCAGAGCTTAACCTATCCGGCCTTACATATGATCAGAACACTTACATGAGCCTACAATGGTGCAAAATTATCTAACAAAAAGCCTATTTTACAATAGACTGTTGAATAGCTTATGTAATGTATTGAATACCGTAATGTAAGTGAAAACCAGAATGGTTGTAAATGGATCAATGTTAACCGTCACGATCGCATGGCTGGGGCTTGCTGCCTAGCATCACATAAAAGAAGGTACCATGTATTGATAGCCTGTGAAAAGACCACAATTCAACGTTCAAGGGTTTCTACTGAGTGCATATCATTTGTTCACTCCTGTAAGTCAAGAAATCATAAGACAGAGACCATCTGCTCGTGTACCTTAGTCGTAGTGATGCTTTTGGCCCCAGTGAACATGTGATTCAACCTGGCCAGTTTGCTGCAGTATATATAGGATGGATAAACAAAAAGGTCCTACTGTAGAGTACAGGGAACTAATTCAACATTCTGTGACAAATCATAACAGAAAAGAATATGGAAAATCATATATATATGCGCATCGCTTTGCTGTATAGCAGAAATTAACACAGCATCGTAAATCAACTACATTTTATCCACCCTGTATATACTAGTTTGTATCTACTAACCCCAAACTTCCAATCCTTCCCTCACCCACCTCTCCTCCCCTTTGGCAACCACCAGTCTGTTCTGTATATAAACACTTCTGTTGACTTTTCATCTTCAGAGATCACTGAAACTCAGAAGGATCTTTGGGCTAGAAAGACAATTATGCTGGCCTCAGAAAGATACCTTCAAGAAGGGAATGTCGCAGTGACTCCTTCTTCCATGTGTAGAAACTGAAGCCTTCGTGGGTTCATTGAAGTACCACCAGCCAACACAAAGGCAATGGGGAAAACTAGATCCTGGACCTCAGCGCCATGATGCTGCATGCTGCCATCAGCCACTCACGAGGGAAGAAATAATAACTCTGATATAAGTGAGCCTCTGTTGTGGGACAGGAATTATTACAAGGGTATGTCATCCCATATAATCACTATTAACAGAGGTACAGCAGTGGTTCTCTTTGCATCTTCATTTCACACAGAATTCAGGCTATACGGAGGCCCTAAATAGAAAAGAATGTGAATTGCATTTCAGCTTCTGGGAATTGGAGGGAAAAAATGGTCATAGGGGAAACCTGTTCAAGGATGTTCATGGGAGCTCAATTCTAACAAGAAGATGTCAGAAACAGCCTCTAAACATCTATCAGTGAGGGAGCTGCCTGAAGAACTCTGTGTGTGTGTGTGTGTGTGTGTGTGTGTGTGTGTGTGTGTGTGTGTGTGTGTGTGTGTGTATTAGGACACTAGACAGATAGAAGATGCTGTTGGATCCATATATTGATGAAGAGCAGATTGAAGTTGGGCTCCTGGGGTCTAAAAACAGGATCTGCTTCTCAGTTCTGCGACCCTAGGGTGGATGTTCGGTTCATCTCTTGTACCCCAGTCCTCTCACCTGTAAAATATGTATTTCAGAGGATTGGTAAATGAGGTGGGCATATCCACCTATTCCCTTGAGCATGTGGTCTGATTGCATTACCTGCCCCCTTTGAATTGTGATGTTTTGCCAACAAACAGGGCAGAACCACACGCTCATTTCCAAACAGATACTCTGAGAGCACAGGACCCCTCTCTGGCTCTTTGTGTGGTTTTAAAGATGTGTTTATTATTTTTGGCTGCCTTGGGTCTTTGCTGTGGACTTTGTTTAGCTGTGCCAAGTGGCGGTTGTCTCTGGTTATGGTGCTCAGGCTTCTCACTGCAGTGGCCTCTCTTGTTGCGGAGCACAGGCTCCAGGGTGGGCTTCAGTCATTGTGGCTGTCAGGCTCAGTAGTTGCAATGCCTGGGCTTAGTTCCTCCTTAACATGTGGGATCTTCCCAGACCAGGGATCAAACCTGTGTCTCCCCAGCGTTGACAGGAGGATTCTTAACCACTGGACCACCAGGGAAGTCCCTCACTGGCTGTTTTTTGGCCACAGTGATGGTGACCACTGTATCAGTCTGGGTCCTGGAGTGAGGATAACACTTAACAAGGACCCAGCTGGCCCAGGCTGGAGTGTGAGGAAGAAGCAGCCTCTGCTGTTTTATGGATTAAAACTTTGGGATCATAAGTAACATTTGAACACATGACTTTTGACTCTGTCATCTCAGTTTAGAGACAACAAAACAAAAACTTGGGAACAAACTTTTTTTTTTCCCACAGAAATGTGAGGTGGCAATTCCAAAATCATTTAGTGTCTCATAGGATTGGGCAAATCCATACCCATATTGTGGTTCACGAGAACCCAGCTTTTCTGCGATGGAGGAAGCAGTCACAGGATGGCCAGCAAAGCAGTCAGAATGGATCCGATGCTGTGGCACTGGGATCAGACAGAAAAAGACAGAACACACTGACTTAGGGCAGGAGATGACAAACGGGAAGAGAGAGCCCAAGAGAAGGTAAAGAATACACACTTAAAAAAGGAAAGTGTAGGTTAGCAGTTCACGAAAGAGACATACTGGCTGAATATAGTCTCGGTGGTCATTTACATAAAGGTGATATTTGAAATGGAAGGGTAAATAGGAAAGATTATCAAGGAAGGGCTTGCCAAGAAAAGATGACGGGGCCTTGGGGAGCACCTTATTTTGGTGCGTTGGAAGAAAAAGCTATGAATGGAATGAAAGGAAGAACAGTGTTTAGAAGAGAAAAAACAGGGTACTGCAGTGCGCCAAAACCAGGGAGGAGAGTTTTAAGAAGGAAAGACAATCGACTATCAAACAGAAATGTCAAGAAAAATGAGGGGTCAAAAAATGTACTGATTTTGTACTGATCAGCAATTATTTGTCAACTGTAAGAGTGCGATTTCAATAGTGAATTGAAGGCAAAAGCCAAATAACAAATAAAAAAATAGAACCCATGACTGAATTATTTGAAATTTGGGCATGAGAAATGGAAGATAGACAGAAGGTGGTGGCTTGAACCTATAACGAGATCGAGGGAAGATTTTTGTGAGTTTCCAGGAAGGAGAACTGAGAGTAGAGGGCATACTAAAAATTTGAGAGTAAGGTTCTAGATGGAGAAAGAAGAGGGAAGAAGGGTTGGATTTAAGGACGCTGAGGGCACAAACAGGCTGGAGGAGAAAAGGAAGGTTTTTCCTTCTGCGTTAGAAAAAGGAAAAAAAAATATGAACACATCTGAAGTAGATTCGAGGGAAACTTAATTTAAAACTTAAGGGTCAACAAAATGGTTCTACTTGGCAACGTGGAAGTCAATGTAATATAACCTATTTGCATTTATTTGACCAAATTTATCTTAGAATTATGCATATATGACATACTATGATTCTTTGTCTTAGTAGCTGGTGTTTAAATGAAACACTGTATTAGCAAGATGCTGGACTTCCTTGGTGATCCAGTGGTTAAGACTTCGTCTTCCAATGCAAAGGGTGAAGGTTCAATCCCTGGTCAGGGGAGCTGAGATCCCACATGGCATGTGGCAAAAAAAAAAAAAAAAAGCAGAACACAAACAAAAGAAGCGATATTTCGACAAATTCAATAAAGACTGTAAAACTGGTTCACATCAAAAAAAAAATCTTTTAAAAAAAGATTGTAAGATGTTAAAACACTTTTCTTTGCATTTTAAAAAGTTTCCTTTTTTAACAGCTTTATGAAGGTGTAATTTCATATGTGTGTCTAAACAAGTTAGACCCTAAAGCGTGTCAGAGAGGCAAACAGAAAGAACAATGAAGCATAGAGACATAGGAAGATAGAGACAGTTCCTAGAGACTAAAAAAGGAAAGTCAGAGAGAGAGTATATATGAGATAATATTCTGGTCTGTGTTCTCTGCATTTCTGTGTCCTCTGCTTCCCCATCCAGTGAGCTGTCTGCCCCTTTACACAACTCAGCTCTGACAAGCAAACAATTGCATAAGTATTTTCTCTAATTCCTTTCTGATACCTTACTATCACCACTTCTACAAAGTTCTGCTTCATTGCAATGGTTCCTCTGTTGCCTGAAATACAGTTCCTTGTACACGTGTGCATGCTAAGTTGCTTCAGTCACGACAGACTCTTTTCGACCCTCTGGACTGTAGCCTGCCAGGTAACTCTGTCCATGGGGTTCTCCAAGCAAGAACAGTGGAGTGGGTTGACATGTTCTCCTCCAGGGTATCTTTCCGACCCAGGGATCGAACCCACATCTCTTAGTTCTCCTGCATTGGCAGGTGGGTTCTTTACCACTAGCGCCATCTGGGAAGCCCTTTCCTTGTACATCTTGGACTAAATTAAAACTGAATGAAGCTTCCGGTTGCCGCAGACCCAGCACGCTAATGACAGCTGCTCAGTGAAAACCTAAACCTGATTAGATGGCTCCGTGGAGAGAAATACTCCAGAGGAAAAGCCAAGGACTATGGAAACTCCAGTCCATGGTCAGGATTTTATTTGAATATGAATAAACCCTTCTGTGCGTTTCTTACTGGGAGCTGGCTGGTGCCTTGGTGACTTCAATGAGCAGTGAGGAGCTTGGCTGGAGGCTTGGGCTGATTCCCAATCTCTCAATCAAGGTTTATCCACGGGTGGATGGAGAGCTGAGCGGGGGGCAGAGCAGAAATGAGGAAGACAGGACAGAGAAATACAGGGAGAGGGAAGGAGATGGGGAGAGAGACGGAAGGAGACAGTGAGAAGAGAGAGAAAAGGAATCAGCTTAAAGCAAGAGAACACGTAAGCTGCAATCAAGTCAGGAAGAGTCAGAGACAGGCAGAGAGAGAGAATGATGGTGTGACAAACTGAAAAGGGGCATGAGGGTGGAGATGATGAGAAGCAAAGAGAAAGTCCTAGAACTGGTGAGACGGTGATGAGAAGACAGCTGAAGAAAAGTTATCAAAAAGCCCCGAGTGGAAATTCAAGGAAGGAAAAATACAGTGTTTGAATTAGAAAATGCACTAGGTGGGACCAGCAGCAGATCACACATTTCAACAGAAAATAGAAGACATCACGATATATTGAAAACTTTTCAAAATGAAGAACAAAGAGAAAAGAGACGAAAATAAATCAATAAAAAATCAGAGACCCGAGAGTCAACATCAGGCTATCTAGTATAGCTGTAACTGGAGCCTAAGAAGGAGAAGATTTTATGTATACATAATACATATTATATATGTAAGCTTATATACATATATAAGGTTATATATATGCTATGGGCTTCCCTGGTGGCTCAGAGGTAAACAACTCTCCCTCCAGTACAGGAGACTCAGGTTCGATTCCTGGGTCGGGAATATCCCCCGGAGCAGGAAATGGCAACCCACTCCAATATTCTTGTCTGAAAAACCCCATGGACAGAGGAGCCTGGTGGGCTACAGTTCTTGGGGTCACAAAAGGGCCAGACATGACTTAGCAACTAAACAAGAAAACAAAAACATATCTATATATATAATTGTATGTAGATTATATGTAATGTTATATTATGTATATATAAAATAAAGCAATTTCAAAGAAATAATTGTCAAAAATTATCCAAATTTAATAAAACCCAAAGCCCCACAGTTCCAAGAAACTCCAAAGTCCCAAAGTAGTCTAAAGATTTTAAATAATCATGTAAGGTACATGAAAATCAAACTGCTAAAAATCAGTGATACAGTTAAAGGATGTCACAGAAAAAAGAAATATTAGGCATAAAGAAGCAAAGATACAAATGTCAGCAGACTGCTCAACAAATAATAGAATGGCTCCTTGATATATACCCAGGGGGTTTGAAACATTTCCCTCAAAATATTTCTACATGAATGTTTACAAACCTTTTATATTTCATATCCAATGTTGAGAAACAATAAATACAAATATATGAGTTAATTCTCATTGACTAAATTGGGTGCTATTAAAGTGCAGGTGAGTTAAGTCCTGATGTCACGTCATTACAGAGACAAGTCTGAAGGTTTACCTGAACCTGCCTTATTCCCCACTGCCACCCCAAAAAACTAAAGCTCTTCTTAGAATAACTTGGTGAGTTCAGACATTTTTATAAAAAAACATATCAAGTGAAGAAGGTTGCATGTCACTTGGGGCAAATCTGACAGAGAGATGCAACTTTTTTTTCAAAGTGTTTGAAATTTCTATCACTGAAAAAAGTCTGAAAGAAAAAAAGTGAGAAGCAGAACTCAGCAAAAATTCATCCCATCCTCCATGTCTTTCATATTCACTTGCCCAGAGGAACATTGTGATGTGAAGATCTAATCCAACATTCCACGATTAAATAAAATATAAGTAACAGGATATATTATAACATGTGTACAATTTTCTGTCTGATAAATTATTCACCACTTCTTTCCTTCGCGGACACAAGTCTATTAAGATTCACGTATAAAGTGAATGCTTTGGGAAATTATTATAAACTAATTCTAAAGTGCGGCCCCAGCACTTACGGACAGCATTCCAAGAATCAAATACATGTGAAAGAAACTGCTGGATATAAATTTATTTTTGTCTTCACAGCTGTATATTAGATCCAACTTCATCATTTCTTTGCCTGAATCTTTAAAGCATATGTTGTTGTTGCTGCTGTTCAGTTGCTCAGTTGTGTCCTACTCTTTGCAACCCCGTGGACTGCAGCATGCCAGGCTTCCCTGTCCTTCACTATCTCCCAGACTTTGCTCAAACTCAGGTCCATTGCTCAAACTCATGTCCATTGATGTCATCCAACCATCTCATCCTCTGTTGCCCCCTTCTCCTTTTGCCTTCAATCTTCCGCAGCATCAGGGTCTTTTCTTTGCATCTAAATGAGTTTATTTCTCAGGACTGACATTTATCTGGCTAGACAAAGAAAACTCTTTGAACCTTCCATCAATTTAAAAAAAGTTTCAACTTTTTCATCATCTATCAATTCACTGTGTTGAAGAAACTAAGTTTTTCCATTTGTACAGCAAACTCAAATTGCAAAGTAATGGATCACCTGTTCTCTTAATTCCTTACTGAATCATATTTATTAACATCTAAGGAGATTTTATCATATGAGAATTCTGTTTTGTCTAGACTATAGCTCCACATTATGCTGCCACTGAGAAGTGATCAAAAAGTAGATCCAGGCTAAAAGCTCCTTGCCCTGTATCTTTGCCAGAACCTCAAACCAGAGTTCCCTTTCTCCATCTCTGCTGAGAAAATAATCCAGTGACCCCTAGGACACCAGTAAACCTCCAAGAACCCAGCAAAATGTATTAATTCCGGAGGCAAATATAAACTGAGTTATTATTTTAATCTGCATTATCACCAGGAGTTCAGAGCTGCTACAGATATAATTGTGCCAGTATCTAATATTGCTATTAGTATTTTTTTCTCATTTCACCTGAGAAGAAAGTTATTATTTTATTAGATGAGTTTTCAATAAGCTTGGATATTGATGTAGAATACAAAGTGACAGGAAATATTACTGCAAGGAATTGAAGGGAAAATGGAAAGTTTCTCACAGAGGAACCTGGTGGTTGGGGGGAGTGATAAGACAAAAAGAATCCATTGTCCTTTTGTTGAAATCATTCTCTCAGCTCAAGATGTACCTCCTACAGTTAAAACCAGACTGGTCACCTATTTAAAAAGTCATAACTTTTAAAAAAATCATATATAGACACATAAGATTTGAATGTGAATTTTGTCTAGAAAATGTCTTAGGCTTTCAAAATGCCAGCCTCACATTTATTCTAAGTTTTTGATTCTGAGCAATGGGGAGGTACCATTTGCTGAGATGGGGAAGACTGGTGGGGACGTGGGGAAGAGCACAAAGAATGGGACTTGAAGAGCCTCATGAACCCTGGTATGACTAAAAGCTTAGCATACCCTTTACAAATTAGATTTCCAAAGCCCGATGCTACAGAAAGAGTTGATTAACAGGAATTTCACTCTATTAGAGGCTTGTTCTCCGAGTTACAAATGAAGCCCTTTGAACTGGAACTCAGATCAACATCACTGAGTAATCATTCACCGGCTGTGAATAAAACACATAATCAATTAGCAATGCAAAGAGAATGAGCTTTGGGGAAACACAAATCGCCTCTGACCAAATGACTATCTGACAGCGCTTGTCTTGGGAGATGCTGGCTAGTCTCATGCTGATGAAGATCTGTGTGTCTTGCTGGGACGGTGACATTCTAGAGCTGCACCACTGGAAGGAGTGACGACCACCAACTGAGTCATGGTTCTCTTCACCTGCAACTCCACATCATTATTGCTAATCCCAGAAAAGATCTGGGACTTGGGAGACAGGAATTTGGGGGTCAGTTCAGCTTACGCCTGGCTAAGTATCTTAAATTCTCTCTGAATTTGGAACAGAACAAGTAAATGACCAGGACAAGTCATCCCCACGTCTCAGTTTCCCTTGTTTGAGCTTGATTAGATGATCTCTAGGGCACTCCCCTGGTGGTCCAGTTGCTAGGACACCACATTCTCAATGCAAGGGGACCAGGTTTGATCCCTGGTTGGGGAACTAGATCCCACATGCCACATCTAAGACCCAGCATAGCCAAATAAATACATTTTTAAAAAGATGATATCTAATGATGCCATCCAAATACCACCTATCAACCTTCAGCTATTGAAATACATCTGAGTGAGACAGAGATATAAATCCCAATGTCAAGTGGGCCTTAGGAAGCATCACTGAGAACCAAACTAGTGGAGGTGATGCAATTCCAGCTGAGCTATTTCAAAACCTAACAGATGATGATGTTGAAGTGTTACACTCAATATGCCAGAAAATTTGGAAAACTCAGCGGTGGTCACAGGACTGGGAAAGGTCAGTTTTCATTCCTGTCCCAAAGGAAGGCAAGCGAATGAAAGTTCAAACTACCGCACAACTGCACTCATCTCACACATTAGCAAAGTAATGCTCAAAATTCTCCAAACTAGGCTTCAGCAGTACGTGAACTAAAAAACTCCAGATGTTCAAGCTGGATATAGAAAAGGCGAAGGAACCAGAGATCAAATTGCCAACATCCTGTTGCATCATAGAAAAAGCAAGAGAGTTCCAGAAAAATATCTACTTCTGCTTCATTGACTATGCTAAAGCCTTTGACTGTGTAGATCACAAAAAACTTTGGAAAATTCTTAAAGAGATGGGAATACCAGACCACCTGACCTGCCTCCTGAGAAACCTGTATGCAGGTCAAGAAGCAACAGTTAGAACCGGACATGGAACAACAGACTGGTTTCAAATTGGGAAAGGAGTATGTCAAGGCTGTATATTGTCACCCTGCTTATTTAACTTATATGCAGAGTACATCATGCGAAATGCTGGGTTGGATGAAGCACAAGCTGAAATCAAGATTGCTGGGAGAAATATCAATAACCTCAGATATACAGATGATACCACCCTTATGGCAGAAAGTGAAGAGGAACTAAGGAGCCTCTTGATGAAAGTGAAAGAGGAGAGTGAAAAGCCTGGCTTAAAACTCAACATTCAAAAAACAAAGATCATGGCATCCGGTTCCATCACTTCATGCAAATAGATGAGGAAACAATGGAAACAGTGAGATTTTATTTTCTTGGGCTTCAAAATCACTGCAGATGGTGACTGCCGCCATGAAATTAAAAGACACTTGCTCCTTGGAAGAAAAGTTATGACCAACCTAGACAGCATATTTAAAAGCAGAGACATTACTTTGCTGAAAAAGTCCATATAGTGAAAGCTATGTCAATAGCTTTGTCTATATAGCTTTGTCCATAAGTCAAAGCCATATAGTCAAAGTACTCACGTCTAGATGTGAGAGTTGAACCATAAAGAAGGCTGAGCGCCAAGGAACTGATGCTTTTGAACTGTGATGTTGGAGAAGACTCTTGAGAGATTTTGGACTGCAAGGAGATCCAACCAGTCAATCCTAAAGGAGATCAGCCCTGAATATTCACTGGAGGGACTGATGCTGAGGCTGGGGCTCCAATACTTTGGCCACCTGATGCAAAACGCTGACTCATGAGAAGAGAACCTGCTGCTGGGAGAGACTGAAGGCAGGAAGAGAAGAGGACGACAGAGGATGAGATGGTTGGATGGTATCACCGACTCAATGGACGTGAGTTTGAGCAAGCTCCAGGAGATGGTGAAGGACAGGGAAGTCTGGCGTGCTGCAGTCTATGGGGTTGCAAAGAGTGGGAGGTGACTAGGCAACTGACAAATGGTAGCTCTATTTTTAGTTTTTGAAGGAACTTCCATACTATCCAATACTCTTAATCAGTGTAATCTAGTGCTTTGCCATCTGCTGTCTCTCTGACAGACCATGTCTTTCACCTTCTCTACTCAAACTGGCCAAGAAACAACTTGACCAGACATCCCATATCTGCCTGTGTTATGTGGAAACAGCCAAGGAGGCAATCAATCAGTCTCTGTCTATCTCTCTCCTATTCCCAATGAAGGAAAAGGAAGAATACAGAATGAAAAATTGGACAATCCCTGCCCTCATTGAGGGCATCATTCACTTTGGGCCACCAGCCTGAACGCGTTGCCAGTAAGCCACACTGGACTTAATTTCCTTTTAAAATTTTTAGATAACAATTTAAAATTGCAAACATTTTTCATCCTCAAGTTTCCGGTCTGTCAAGGACATTTGGAAGGTGGGGGCCATCCTGAAGAGGAGAGCTGAGTGGTGGCGCCCCCTTTCGGCAGGGATGAGCGTCTTTCTCCTGTCTCCACCCGCTGTGTTTGTTCTCAGGCCCACAGCTCACCCGTCCAATTGGGAACCCGGTCCCCCAGGATCTGATGTCAAGCCCCGGAATCTACAGTATCAGTGGTAGCACTGTGGTAGGCACCGCAGAGTTTTTATAAATGGGTGCGCCTGTCCTCAGGAGGTTTATGATCCCAAAGACAAGAATTCCATGGAGCCCGGTTGGGGGGAACCTGGCAGCCTGCCTGCCGTGCCTCCTGCTGTTTCCTTGTTTTTTTTTTCCTCCTGGGAGATGCAGAGTCATAGTTTCCTCCCTTGGAACGATGCCTCTTCATTACCAGCAACTTCACTCTGGCTCTGATGTGTAACCACCTGAGCGGCAGTCCATCATCACCCCAAGGAGGACGTGGCAGGGTCAGCCCCATCCTCGAGGATTCGTGTCCCCCTCTTTTGGGGTCAGAAGAACGCCAGATCAGGGCCAACCTGCCATTGTGGGGACAGAACCGGGGTTGCTCACCCTGTGCGGACACTGCCCTGCCCATGAGCCTGGCTGTGCATGCTGCCTTTCCCATCCGAACTCTGAGCCGCCCTGGGGGACCACGCGGAGCTTAGAGGTGGACGCGCATCCTGGGCAGAGCACAGCCCTACCCAAACTAGACCGCGTCCAGTCCCAGCCAGTTTCCCCTGGCAGGAAAACCCTTGCTGGCTGATTTATTCCTCCATCCATGAGCTCCCCTCCTGCGGAGACAGCAGCACCTCATAACCTTCACCAACCAAGGGTGAGCCTCTTTCAGGTCAAGGGTGGTTCTGGGGAAAAGGGAGATGGGTCATGTGGGCCCAAGGTCCTCAGTGCCCCGTCCCCTGGCCTTCTCTTAACATCATGCCCCTTCTCTCAGAAAAGAACCAGCAGCTTCTCCTGCTGAGTCTAAATCAATAAAGGCACAATTGGTCCAGCCAAGGATGTCAGTGTTCTAACTTGGTCTTTAATTGTGCGAGAGAATATTTCATGCTTTGTTAAAGCAATTTCACATACACACATTTCTGTTCCTGGGCAGAAAGCCCTTGCTGGCACACAGGCCTCCTCCAGCAGGTGCATGAAGATATGACCAAGAACTTACCGTCCAGTGTGAAGCGCGCTCTACACTTTCTAAAGAATGGTGGGGTTATGGTGGTCGAACAACTGGACTAACCTCGTTTATCCTCTAGATCACATTAAAATGGGAATAAGGGAATAAAAACACTGTAATCCATAACAGCAACAGAAAAGAGCCATCGGCAGATAAAAGACTCGCACCATCTCTGAGGATGGAAAGAGACAGATGGCCGGGGTAACAGATGAAGCAAACAAGACAGGCTTCCCATTGTCAGAGAGTTAACAATGAAGACAGATAGTAACCAGGCTCCACAGAAGTTATCAGCGTTACAGACCTTAACAATGTGAAACTCACAAAACCAATAAATATCTAGATGGGGAAAGTGGCAAGAAATCTGAGAGTCATTGCTTCTACTTTCAAATAAAAGCGTCAAAAAAGCATCAGTCTCACTGGCTAAAAGTGTGTCCTGGAAGAAACAGACATGGTGTGGTGATGGAGGTGGAGGTGGCAGTAGCAATTATAGTAATAATAATAATACTTCCAAACCTTGGCAAGATTTTTTTTCTACAAACTTTCCTTTCTTGAATTTACCAAGGTATTTAAAAACTGAAATCTCTTCTTGTCGGCTTCCCCCCCCCCCCCGCCTTGAAATATGAAATATGCCATCTCTACTCTGGATTCTTTGTCTTCTTGTATCTATAAATAAAAAGGAATTTAACACTTTCACAAATAAAATACAGCCTGAAGTAGGATTTCCTCGTTATAAAATATGGTGTCCAACCACTAATCTGTCTATCCACCAGCCAATCCTCTGGCTGTGGATTCGTGGGTGTGACCTGCCCGGAATGATGGCTCTTTATCACTGATGTCATACGGGGGTTTCTTGGATTTGTGCTTTTTTCTTTTGTTTAACATTTTGATAAGCCAATCAAAAACGCCATCTTAGCGGTTTGCAAAGTTAAAGCGATTTAGGAAAAGATGTGCTGGACTCTGCAATAAGCTATACAAGAAAAAAAAAAAGGTGCATCGCAACATTTATTTGCAGTTTTTCTCAAGGGGGGCCGAAGTACAGCTGGTGTGCCCTGGGAGCGGGGGAGGAGGTGAGGAGAGGAAGGGCTGCAACAATTACCTACAAGCTGTATCTAGTCCCGTGGGTCAGAGACCATGCCGTCCTGTTAGGAAATATTTTTATTTTATTTTATATACTAAAATTATATTCTATTTAATTTCATAAATAAAATAAAATAAAACATTTTTATTTTCTTTAATTTCACTACTCGTCTTAAGTGTCTCCCGTTTAAGCATGTTGGCATCCTAATAAAAAAAATAGTTGATGACATCTATCATACTCTTACTTGGTAAGGAGAACTGTGCATATAATGTTGCCTCATTCCATCCTCAAAGTCACCTGTTGAGGTAGTCCTATTACACCCTTGACTGGGAAGGAAACCAGGGCTCCAGAAGGCTAAGGAGGTGTCTTAGATCCTATGGCTTAAGGAAATGTCCTCACTTCACCACAGGCATCCTCATTTTCGCAGCTGTGGGGGAGGAGGAAGCATTGTTCCTGTATTGATGAGCACAGAGGCAGAGAAACGCTTTGTAGGCAGGACCCAGGTTCAGCATTTCTAAGCAGGAGCTCTAAATTAAAGGAGACTGAGGTGAATTTGGGAGAGAGTTGATGTCTCTAGGTGCTCATAAACATTTGCATATTTATGACTCCACCTTGTGATAAATAACTCAGTTCCTAACTCAGTTCCTCCCTCAACAGTCAGGGTGATTTTTTTTTTTCAAAAAGAAAATTATTTCCTCAGAATACAGCCTTCTGATGATTTTACCACCTTGAAGGGCGAGTCAAACAGAAGCACACACCGTGCACATAATCGCTCTCAATTTTGTCATTCAGGGCTCATCACCCAACCAAACAGAATAATTCCTGAGCAGGAGGCTCTGATGGATGTGCCGCCCGACGGACTTTTTTTGGTGAGATAGGTCATAAATATTAATGGTATTGACAGAGCCTTAGAAATTTGTCATGTCACATTCCTGCAACAGAAACACCCAGAATCCTGTCACTTTGTTCTTCCCATTGACAGCCACCAGTTTGTTTCCCGAACTTGTGTGGCTGGACCTATCTTTTCAGAAACCCTCCATCAGCAAAGGTTTTCCAGAGCCAACACAGGCTGACTCATTCTAACATCTCAGTGGGTTCTTCCTTTTTCTTTTCTACTTAACTGACTTTTGCCTGCATTCTCTCCAGCCCTTCCTGTTTCTGTCCTCAATTTTTATTCTGTGCACGTGTGCTCAGTCGTGTCCGACTCTTTGCGACCCCATGGACTATAGCCCACCAGGCTCTTCTGTCCATGGGATTTCCCAGGCAAGAATATTGAAGTGGGTTGCCATTTCCTACTCTATGGGATCTTCCTGACCCAGGGATCAAACCCGAGTCTCTTGCATTAGCAGGTGAATTCTTCACCATTGAGCCACCAGGGGAACTCTAAAAAAATAAAACAATAGAGGTTTAGATTTTATACTGGAGTAGGTAGCCATTCCTTCTTCAGGGGATCTTCCCGACCCAGGGATCGAACCCACATCTCCTGCAGTGCGGGATTCTTTATCGTATGAACCACTGGTAAATGGCATAACCTCACCCACCCCCATACCCTGTAAAGTGAATACTCTACTGACAGGTTTGCTGAATGTGGTCACTGGTTCCACATGGTGGATTATTAGCTGTGGGTAGCTGAATTGCCCTGCTTGTTTACTTTGCATCCTCACCAGCATTTGGTGGGTCAGTATTTGCTAGTTTAGCCCATTCTAATAGGTGTGTGGGGTTTCCCTTGTGGCTTAGCTGGTAAAGAATCTGCCTGCCAAGCAGGATATGCAAGTTTGATCCCTAGGTCAGTAATATGGAAATGGGGAAGGAAATGGCAGTATTCTTGCTTGGGAAATCCCATGGATGGAGAAGCCTGGAGGGCTACAGTGCATGAGGTTGCAAAAAGTGAGACACAACTTAATAACTAAGCAGCAGCAGCAATAGGTGTGTAGGGGTATTTCATTGTGGTTTTAATTTGTATTTTCCTAATGGCAAATGATGTTGAACATCTTTTCAAGAGTTTATTTCTCAGCCGTATCTCCTCTTTGGGGACATAGCTATGCCTTTCACCCGCTCTCTAATAGGATTTGTTGTGGTGGCTGTTTTTCTCCTGAGTTTTATGAGTTCTTTATATACAGAAGGGCCCACTGACCCAGAATGCTCTGCTCAGCTGATTTTTTTGGTCTCTTTTCACCTTAAAGGCCAAATTTTAGAGAGGCCTCTCCTGACCACCTGGGTAAATTCTTTCCTTCCTCATTCATTTGCAATTGCTTCTTGTAGATCACATCAGTGTCTATAATTCATGCTTATCTGTTTGCTTCCATATTGGATCACAAGCACTTCGTTTATATGCTCACCAGCTGTTTCTCCAGCACCTAGCTTGGTGTCTCGTATACAGTTGGTGCTTAATGAATGCTCTGTCTACAGGCACAACCTTTGCTGCCTGGCTGGATGAGACTCACTTGCCTGGGGCAGGGTCCCAACTCTCCCATGTGACCTTCTTCAGGCTACTCAGTCCTACAAGCCCTTCCCCTAAACGCCCGCTCCTCCCCAGGGCATCACCTGCACCAGCTCACAGCTCAGTGCCTCTTCAGGCTGTTGCCAGAGATGCTCTTTGGACTTTGATGCCATCCCCAGCAGCCCACCACCTCTGAGAGTTCCAGGCTCCTGTCCCCACCACTCTCCTGTCCTCAGAAAGCACCATGTCTGCACTCTGCTCTTCCAGAAGATCCCACAGCAGAGCCGCTGGGCTGAAGGAGCTGGCCCTTAAGGAAACAGAGAGACAGGAACCCCCTAGCCCTAACCCTAGGCTGGTATTTGTTTTGCACTAGCATGTGTGAAAAACAAACACAACCAGCTTAGTCGTGTCTGACTCTTTGTGACTCTGTGGACTGTAGCCCACCAGGCTCATTTGTGCATGGGTTTTTCCAGGCAAGTATACTGGAGTGGGTTGCCATTTCCTCCTTCAGGGGATCTTCCTGACCCAGGGATCGAGCCCCAGTCTCTTTCATTGCAGGTAGAATTCCTTTACAATTTGAGCTATCGGGAAGTCCCTATAGTTTTTCGCAAAGCAGGATGCTTTTCACTAAGCAGGAATACAGGCAGAGATGACCAGCATCTTGATTTTGTCCTACTTTCTATTCAGCTAGGATCCTGGGCTCTTTGTTCTCCTAATTACTCCCCAGACCCTTCTCCCTCCAGCCCTGACGTCTCTCGTCCACATAATGTCCTGCTGTCCCTAATGTCCTGATCAGCCCCCTGTCTTGGCTCCCAGGGACTCTCTGAGCCAGAGCCCAGAATTCTGTGCTAGTCCTTCAAGTGAGATCACAAGATGAGCTCTGGCCACAGAGAGTGTGACTGTGGCAGAGGTGCAGAACGGTGTCCCATTCACCGGGCACTATTACCCTTGGGACTTCACAGGTGCACTGGATGCTCATCTTGGGGTCCTGGCCAGGGCCCCAATGTGAAATCACATATTTTAAGAGGTTCTAGACCATGAGCAACATTTATAAGGAAAGCCCTTGAAAACAAGTCACATGACTCACGTTCACGTTAAGGTCAAAAATGAATGAAAGTCGGAAGTTAAAGGAAAAATTGGTGAAAAGGATGGCCTTGGAGGAAGAAGGTGAGGAGGAGGACAGGGGTAGGAGTAGGGGATTGTAGTTCAGCTAAGGTGCTCAGGGAAAGTCCCTCTAACAGTTGATTAGAATCCTGAATTGTGCGTGTGCATGCCATGCTCAGTTGCTTCAGGCTCACACACACACACCCAGACTTCTCAGGACACAGTTCAGTAACATCCACAAAAGAAAAGGATTTCCACAGCAGACTCTGAACAGTTTCTAGGCAGGCATCATGGAAAGTGGGTAAATAAAATGCAGTTTAAGTGTATTCCCCTTGTTCGAGCAGCTTCATCAAGTGCACAGGAAGCAGCAGATTGTAAAATGCTCGTATTTCTTTGCATATTGAAAGTCCTCAAAGAAAGCCTCTTTGTGAAATTGATTCTGAAGCCCAACATCTCACCACTGGGAGCAGGATGATGCCCACAAAGGAGGTCTGGCTGACAAAGATCTCGGAGATGACCAGCTCCCTCAGGGCATCCTCCACCAGGTACTTCACCTGCCAGGTGATCTGCTGGGTGCCGGACAGGTCACTGCTGTTGTCAACTCCAAAGTCCACTTGCAAGATCTCATAGAAGGAGCCATTTGTTCTGGAAAACAAACACACACGGTAAAGTGCAGTTTAAAACTGAGATTCAGCAGAATGTCAAGCAGGAGATGAATTGCCACATTCCTCTTTGTCAAACTGAAGAAGGATCACCAAGTTCAACAAGTCACACGGAAATGTCAATAGAGCCTGATTCACAGGCTGCCGTAGATGACCCACACTTCAGAGTGGATGGACCATCCATCTTTGGGGCTCTGTGGAAAGCAGGCCGTCTTTCTCCAAGTGGGCAGCTCAGACTGCACCGCATTTCTGGGCACTGTCACAGCTCTGTCCTCCCCAGCCCCACGTGCGCCTCCACCATGATCCAAGGACCACACACAGCACGTGGCCAAACCCTTCATCGAGGGCTGCCATCACTCCAGTCCTGAGGCATAGCCTGGATTCTGGCTGTTTCTACTGCTACTTAAGTGTGTCTGTGGACTCGTGGTTCAAACTGTGCGCTTTAGAATTTGGGAAGAATATCAGTGGCCACCTAGCCTTGTGGGAGCATCATGAGACCAATCTTGGGAAAGGACCCCACAAGGTACATGGTTCATGACATCAACTATGAGATGCATAATAAGGGACTATAATGGATTCACCTGAAATGGGATGAGATGTAAGAAAAACCCCACCTAAGTTACAGGAATGTAAGTTGGTGCATCCTTGGTGGAAAACAGTATGGAGGTTCCTCAGGAAACTAAAAATAGAACTACCATATGATCCAGCAATTCCACTCCTGGGCATATATCTGCAAAAAACCTAGAATTCAAAAAGATACATCCACGTCTATGTTCATAGCAGCACCATTCACAGTAGCCAAGACATGGAAGTGTCCATCGATAGATGAATGGATAGAGAAGATGTGGTATTTATGCGATGGAATACTACTCAGCCATAGAAAAGAACAAAATAATGCCATTTGCAGTTACATGGATGCAATTAGAGATTATCATATGAAGTGAGATAAGTCAGAAAGAGAAAGACACATGCGATGATATCCTTTATATGTGGAATCTAAAATATGGCACAGACGAACCTATCTATAAACCAGAAATAGGGTCATGGATGCACAGAATAGACTTGTGGTTGCCAAGGGTGAGGGAGTTGGGAGAGGGATAGAATGGGAGGTTGGGACTAGCGATGCAAGCTGTTATATATAAAATGGGTAAGCAACAAAGTCCTATGGTATAGTCCAGGGAACTATAGTCAATATCCTATAGTAAACCCATAATGGAAAAGAATAAAAAAGAATATATATGTGTGTGTGTGTGTGTGTGTGCATGCATGACCGCATGAGAAAGCGTGTGACCCTGAGCCACAACTACTAAAGCCCAAGAGGCTAGAGCCCATGCTCTGCAGTAAAAGAAGCCACCACAATAAGAAGTCCCCACACTGCAACTAGAGAAAGCCCATGCAAAGCAATGAAGACCCAGTGCAGCCAAAAATAAATAACTGTCTTATTAAACACAGAACAGCTGCTTCATCTCCCCTCCTTGATAATTTTCTGGCTCAAAATGTTCATGGCGCCAGGGCTAAGAAAATCTACACTTGAACTTTAAGGTTTTCAAAAGCCAGAGCCATTTTTAACACCTTAGAAACTCCAGAATTTAACTTAATAACTAGTATATTTTTATTTAGCACCAGTAAGTGCCAGAAAATGGAAATACAGAGGTAAACAAAAGCGATGTAGCCTCTGTGTTAGTAATAAAGTAAATTAATCCTAAGTAGCAATAACTGTTATCATCAAAATCAAATAAAGGAGTTTAATATGTATCCAAAAGCTAAACAGCAAATTAAAACCACAGGGAGATACCACCACACACTTATCAGAATGGTTCAAATTGTATATATAAATGCCAACAAGGGCTCAAAGAAAATGAATCAATTATAAACCTATATATGAAGGTTCATAGCAGCTTTATTTGAAAGAGCCCCAGTCTAGAATAGGGCTTCCCTGATAGCTCAGTGGTAAAGAATCTGTCTGAAATGTGGGAGACCTGGGTTCTATCCCAGGGTTGGGAAGATCCCCTGGAGAAGGAAAAGGCTACCCACAATCCAGTATGCTGGCCTGGGGAATTCCATGGACTATATAGTGCATGGGGTTGCAAAGAGTCAGACATGACTGAGCAACTTTCACTTTCAGTCTAGAATGTTGCTCAAATATAATGGTTATACAAACTGTAGTGTGTACATTCATACCAGGGAGCACAAGGAAACAGAAAAGAACGCCGTTGATTTAAGCAACAGCTTGGACGGATCTCAAGGGAATTACCAATAGGATGAATGAAAGAAGCTCTCATGAATAGCTTTTAGTGCCCCTATGAAAAAAAATACCCAGAGAGCTCCTCACCCCTTCTGCCATATGAAGTTGGCATCACCACACTCGCATCATCAAATCTCCCTTGTTGGTGGATTCTGCTGTTATTATTTTAATTTCAAATATATTTCTCCAGCATGTGTACTCTATGAAATTTCCCATCTGGCTCTTTAATGATCTAACAAGTAATCCAGTGACTTCCCTGGTGGTCCAGTGGCTAAAACTCCATGCTCCCAATGCAAGGGGACAGATTTGATCACTGGTCAGGGAACTGGATCCCACATCCTGCAACTAAGAGTTCACATGCCACCACTAAAACCTGGCACAGCCAAATACATAAATAAATATTTTAAAAAAAACAAAACCAGAAAATAAGCAGGTAATCCAGTCCCTTGCCCTACTTTCCATTCACAGGAAAATAATTTTTTTTTCCCTTTCTCTCTCTCTTTTTTTAAAGTGAAATTTACCTTGCAGACGGGTATGAGTGACCTTATTTTTGCTTTGCCAACACTTCCCAGAGCTGAAAGCAATAAATCTTGATAATGAACAAACACTTTGCTTTCTTCTGCTTTCTCAGCTGCCAGATCCACAGCTATTTCTCACGTTAACAACTCACACTCACTTCCAGCTTAGTTGATTTTATCAGCATCGTCATGACCAAGTTCAGACACAGCTAAGACAACTGCTATAATTATTCTTTTCTTTGCCTGTCTCTTTCTGACAATATCCCAAACCTTCCTAGAAAAATGATGGTTCAAAATCATTTAAAACAAACTCCTCAAAGACAATTTGTTAGAAATTGTCCTTCTTTGTTGTTTCTTCTTGTGATTGCTCTTGATAAAAAATACTTATTACAGGGACTTCCCTGGCAGTCCAGTTAGAACACTGCGCTTCCACTGCAGGGGACAGTGGTTCAATTCCTGGTCTGGTCGGGAAACTAAGTTCCTGCGTGTTGTGTGATGTGGCCAAAAAATTAGGGAAAAAAAGTACGTAGGAGAAGGAAATGGCAACCCACTCCAGTATTCTTGCCTGGAAAAGTCCATGGACAGAGGAGCCTGGTGGGCTGCAGTCCATGGGGTTACATGACTGAGCACACGTGCATGAGGGTGGAGGGAGATGGGTTGGTAGCAATAAACTGGTAGAACTAAAAAAAAAAAAAAAAAAAAGTACGTATTATGCAAAAGACTTGCAGAATCAGTAGCTAAATGAATCTCCCTGAGTTAGAAAGCAATCCTAAAACATGAGGTAATATAATCTGGCCACATGCACAGGAGAAGGCCTTTCAGTTCTTCTTGGCTCTCCTTAAGGATTCTGGAGTAAATATTCACAGGTCTGTGGGCTTGTCTTAAGTAGCACCGGGGAATTTGTATTTTTACTTGTCTTAATAGCAGTTTTCAAATAAAAAGAATACACTCTCAGGATTCAAAATTTAAAATCTTAAAGGAAATAGCTGAACAAAGTTTTCCATTGCTGCCCCCTCCCCCCCAAGTCTTCAGCCAAACAAAGCTTTTATTCATTTTTCTCATTGGCTCTCTAGATAGTCTGGGCATCTATGAGCCTGAATATGAGTGCCTCTTAGCCTCATTTTCATGCAAAAAGAGTACTCTGTGCTCTCTGTTGACTTTTTTAAAAAATGCACAGCACGAGAGTTGTGAGTTAAGTTTTATTTGGGGCAAAACGAGGACTGCAGCCTGGGTGACAGCACCTCAGGTAGCTCTGAAAACCTGCTACTAAGAGATAGGGGGAAGGACAAGATATATGTGATTTGAGTGAAGGGGAAATGCCTGCAATCAAGTACGTGTTTTCCAGAAGATTTCTGCTAGTCTCATGAAGCTTTTGCTAGTCATGAAGGATTTTAGTGCTTTTATAGATACGAGGAGATACTAAAATTGGGCCCGTAAAATCAGCTCCTGAACTCTGTGAAGACTCGCCCTGCCAGTTTTCCCTGAGCACAGGCATGCATGCTAAGTCACCTCAATATTGTCTGACTCTCTTTGTGACCCCATGGACTGTAGCCTGCCAGGCTCCTCTGTCTATGGGATTTCCCAGGCAAGAATACTAGAGTGGGTTACCATGCCCGCCTCCAAGGAATCTTCCCGATCCAGGAATGGAACCAGTGTCTCTTATGTCTCCTGCATTGCAAGCAGGTTCTTTACCACTAGCGCCATGGGGGAAACCCTTCCCCGAGCACAGAGTGCCTCATTTCTGCTTTCCACCCTGAACTCCTTTCAGGGGTTGTTGAAAATCAGCAGCTGCAGCAGCACATGATTTAATCCCTATAGAGCTGGATGGTAAGTACTAATTCATAGTAGACATGTCCGTTCAGGCTCTCAAACACTTGATCTCTGACTCACAGGGAGAGGAGGGCTCTGGCCATTCTCTCTCTGACAATGAAGTGATCTGGTTGGGAAGTGAGGACAGAACCAGTCCCAAGGCCCCTTCTGACCATGGTTACTGGCAAGGACCATCCTCCCATGAATCCGAAGGAGAAGGAGTGAACCACCCTTAGGACTCTGAAGCAAGGCAGCCTTGGCTGAGGCAAGAACTCTTGGGGAGGAAAAATTTCCCTCTATACTGTAAGTTCTCTAGCTGGTCTAAGAATTAAATTGAGATGAGACAGATGAACAGGAGAAAGCAAAACTTTAATCACCTGTAGATATGAGTGAAGAGAAGTGAAGTGAAAGTTGTCCAGTTGTGTCCGACTCTTTGTGACCCCATGGACTATACAGTCCATAGAATTCTCCAGGCCAGAATATTGGAGTGAGTAGCCTTTCCCTTCTCTTGGTTATCTCCCCAACCCAGGGATCGAACCCAGGTCTCTTGCATTGCAGGCAGATTCTTTACCAGCTGAGCCACAAGGGAAGCCCAAAAATACTGGAGTGGGTAGCCTATCCCTTCTCCAGCACATCTTCCTGACCCAGCAATAGAACTGGGGTCTCCTGCATTGAAGGCGGATTCTTTACCAACTGAACTGTCAGGGACTGAGGAATTTGCCAAAATGGATAAAACCCTAAACTTAAATACCATCTTCAGCTAAAGACAATAGAAGATATTACAGGTAGGGGTTAGAACTTTGAAGAGGAGGAAGGCAACTCACTTGGAGATGAGCAAATGCTTGGTAAATAAACATTTGCTGGGTCAGGCAAAGATCTTGGGGTAGCATGGACTCTAATCTCTAAGGGTTCCCCCAACACCACACCTAGTCCAGATTCCTTACAGACATCTCTGGTGTTAGCTCTGAGAAATGGAGTATTTCCTGCTATATCAGTAAACAAGATGTCACAGTCATCATTGATTCCAGCCCTCCAATATGAGCTGGTGAGTCCTAAGGGCACTCAGGAAGGAGAAGAATATCTGTGAATTGGCAGTAATCAGGATACCAGCCCAGGATAGCTTAAGTGCATATGAAAGGAATGATTTCAGTGAGGCCAGACTCTTGCATCTTCCCATATACAGAAAAGCACTAATTTTTTTAACTTGAGATATCTGGTTTTCTTTAATTAACAATTGTTTTGTGTTGTTCGGGCTACTTATCCTTTGTTGCAAAACTTCTATATAACCCGGCTCCTCCCCTCACCTCCTTGGAGCAGTTCTCTCAGGGTTACTTGAGATGCTGTCTCTTGGCCTTGAAGTCCTAAAATTTCCCACCAAATAAAACACAACTCTCAACTCTTACGGTGTGACAATTTTTTAAATCAACAGCTTTATTCTGGGACTAGACTGTATATTTGAGGCAGACCCTATTTTTAAGGCAGTTGGAAGGAAAATAAGAATCTCTCCCTGAGTCTTGTGGACCTTGCTTGTTTTTATCTCAAAATACTTTGCATGCAAAGAGACATTTTGGGGTGGCAACTTTTGCTCTCCTCTAGAACTATTATGCACTTTTGGTGAGAATGTAAAATGGTACAATTGCTATAGAAACTGTTACAGTGATTCCTCAAAAAATTAGCATTACCATCTGATCCAGCAATTCCACTTCTGGTTATATACCCAAAAGAATTGAAAGCAAGGTCTCAGAGAGATTCATGTGCACTCATATTCATCGCAAAATTATTCATGAGAGCTAAAATGGATGCAACCCAAGCATCCTCTGAGACAGATGAATGGATTAGCAAAATGTGATCTATCCATACCATGGAATATTATTAGCTATAAAGAGGAATGGAGTTCTGTGACTTCCCTGATGGTCCAGGGCTTAAAACTCCATGATTCCACTGCAAGGGGTGAGGGTTCAATCCCTGGTCAGGGAATTAAGATCTCACATGATGTGCTGCCAGAAAGAAGGAATTCTGGCATCTGCTACAATATGTATGAACCTTGAGGACATAATGCAGAATGAAATAAGTCAGTCACAAAAAGACAAATACTGTATGATTCCATTTATATGAGATACTTAGAATGGTGATTGTCAGAGGCTGGAATGACTGAGTGGAGATGGTGACATTGTTTAATACGTAAAGAGTTTCAGTTTTACAAAATGAAAAGAATTATCAAGATGGATGGTGATGAAGGTTGCACAAAATTATAAATGTATTTAATACCACCAAATACTTAAAATGTACACTTAAAATGATTAAGAGTTTGCCATATTTTTATTTTTACCACAATAAGAAAAATTTAGAGAGAGAGAGAGAGAGAGAGAGAGAAGCTTAGGAGCACATTTACATGCCAAATGTCATCATTAAGAAATCAGAAGCTGTTTTTATAACTTTCAATTCATCTGTTGGTTTTCAATACTTCTCAGTTGTGCAGAAATTAAATGGAAGAAATTT
Source organism: Okapia johnstoni (assembly GCA_024291935.2). Lineage (NCBI taxonomy): Eukaryota > Metazoa > Chordata > Mammalia > Artiodactyla > Giraffidae > Okapia > Okapia johnstoni. The sequence continues at coordinate 22,202,697 of CM044310.1, forward strand.
TCATAGGCTCCTGAGATCCCACACTTCATAAATCTTCGTTGGTGAAGAGCTCTCCTTCAGGAAATATGCGTTCCCCAGTATCCAATTAATTAAAACCCAATGATTCCACCACAACCCCTACTTGGCCCATCGTATTCATTGCAACAGCTTCCAAAGCTTTCTTATAGGCCAATTACTCCAAAGTAATTAGGCTTTAAGTCAACCATACTTAAAAGGATTGTGTGCATGTGATTTCTGTAAATTATTCCTTGCTAATTATAGCTATGCAAGTAATCCTGATATTCTTTTGATGGAAACATGCTCTTGTCTAGAATGCGTTAATTAACGATATTATTTTGTCTGGCTAGTCAAGTACCAGCTAGAATCACACAGGAGGAAATGGTAAACCGTGTTAAAGAAAAGTGTGTTTCTCTTTTGTCTTGCAAAACTTGCTCAAGTCCAGTGAGATGGCCAGAATGAGATGGCTCCGGAAAGTGGCCACGATGGTTTTTAGAGGAGTTACTTTTCTAGGCTCCAGGAAAAGAAAGTTGGGTCCAGAGAAGATTCAGGCACCAGTTCTTATGCACCAGCTGATGTTCCGCTCGCATCAACAGAACTGAAAAATCTCATTTCGGGGAAGCAGATTCATTAGCACATTACAAAGGAATGAGAATTGAAGTTTGGGTAATGATGAAATCTGGGTGTGAGTAAGTACCAGGTCAGCCCTGTAGGGGGAGCAAAATTTGCCAACCAAATTTTGTCTCTTGTGAGACAGGAAGGGGACAGGGCACAGCCTTTAATAGAATGGCGTAGCTGTTGAGGACATGCCATAAATTGGTTAGAACTAACTAGATTCAAGTTGGCGGACAAGTGCTTTACCAGTCGACCTTGAGCCTCAGTACACGTGCATTATAACACATCAGCAAGTTAAGCAGCACTCCCACAGGCACCATGACAATTCCGAAGCCAACCATAAAAGACCAAAAGGTGGACAGTAGCCCAGTTCCTGGAAATCCCTGGCCCTCCCCCGAATAGTTGGAATAATCCTCCCACTCATTAGCCTATGAAATTACCCAGCCTATAAAAACTAACCACCCCATAGTTCTTTACCTGAGGATGGTATTTAAGGTGAGGATTTCAGCCATTTTGGCAATTTCCTCAGTTTTTCCGAGTCTCTTCCGTGTGTGTGCTAAGTTGCTTTAGTCCTGTCTGACTCTTTGAGACCCTATGGACTGTGGACCACCAGGCTCCTCTGCCCATGGGATTCTCCAAGTGAGAATGCTGGAGTGGGTTGTCATGCCCTCCTGCAGGGGATCTTCCTGACTCAGGGATCGAACTCTGATCTCCTGCATCTCCTGCACTGCAGACAGATTCTTTATTGCTGAGCCTCCTATATATACATATTTTTAAACTTTGATGTCCTTCTCTTAATCTGTCTTATGTTGGTTTAATTCTTTTTCCAGCCGGAAGAACCCACAAGGGTAGAAGAAAATCTGTTCCTCCCTAATAGGAACACATAGTGATATTGTGCAGGGCCCTGTGGGGTTCTGGGGCACAAAGCCTGTGTCCTCCATTTTCTTTGTTGATAGGAAACAGCCTTCACTTAGCCTCCTTGACCCACTGTGAGTTCCAATGGGCAGATTCAAGCAGTTCTTGATCAGGGAAGGGAGGGGATGCCAGACCAGGGAGAAACAAACAGTCAAGAGCAGCCTTGGGATAGGGTCCTGGTTCCTCCAAAATGGATACACACAACAATATCTTTGATTTGCTTTACAGATATTGAAACCCTCTCAATGTGGGAGCAGTTAGCAATTAACAATTGTATGCTGCCCACAAGCATGTAGACCCCAGGCCAGTTGGACCTGAAGATTGATGATGCTGACTCCCACTTATTTCACCATCAACCCATCAGAAGAGTCTCTACCAGCTGATCACAACCTCCTCTTTGAATAATTACTGTAAAACTTCTCACTATCTCTCCCAAGTGAGGACACATGGTTTTGGGGGCATTAGCCCACTATGTCTCTCTTTGCCTGGCAAAGCAATAAAATTATTCTTTTCTACTTCACCCCAAACTCTGTCTCTGAGATTTGATTTGGCACTGGTATACAGAGAAGCTGAAATTTTGCCATCAGTAGGAATTGGCCAGTGTCTAAGAATAGCCAAATGATGACCAGAGGCCAACTCTGACCCCCTGATCTTCTTCATTTAGCCTACTTACCATCTGTCAACATCAAAATGATAGATGTCATAAGAAGATATGCATTTCTATTGGTTGGAAGCGTCACTTATTACAGGACAGACTATGATCTTATCATAATGATCAAAAGCTGCCTCAGAGAAACACCCTCCCAGGGTCACGTCTGAAGAGGAGTGAAGTCCCTTATCAGATACTGTCCCTGCTCTTAGTAAAACTACTTTTACCTTTAGAAAGCCATTTTTTACCGAGGTCTGACTGTACTGTGGTCCGGGCCCTGACAAAGCAATTCTTTTATTTGTTGTTGCCTTTGAAGCAGGTAAAATGAAAACCCAAAGGGGTTTCTGGGAAGAAAAGCAAAATACAGCATGCAATTATCTTCGAGGATCTATTTTCATTTACCTAATTGTATGTTTTCATTACAAAATCAGTTTTGCCTTCATGGTTGAGAAAGAAATTAAAAAAACAAAAAACAAAAACCACACTTCATTTGGAATCAATTCTTTGGGGTAGATTTCTACTGAGAGAAGAAACCTCTAAGAACAATGTTTCCAAGCCTGGACTGCTCTTTTTTTATTTTAATTCATTTAATCCCCATAGTGAACCTGAAAGGAGACTCCCACTTGATAGAAGGGATACAGAGAAGTTTGTCATCTGACTCAATGCACATAGTTGATCAGAGGCAGAGGTGCCACCAAGGAACCCCACTCTTAACCTCCAAAACCCAGGCTACACTACACCTGCTTCTGTGCTCAGTTGTGATGCCAGGTTCCTGTCTGTGGGATTCTCCAGGCATGAATACTGGAGTGGGTTGCCATCTTCTTCTCCAGGGGATCTTCCCAATACAGGATCGAACCCATGTTTCTTGCATCTCCTGCATTGGTAAGTGGGTTCTTTACCACTAGCCCCAGCTGGGAAGCCCCAGCCTTACCTCTAAAAAGCTCCCTTTTCCCCTGGATCAGAATGATTCCTTCCATATCACAGTGAGAACTGCTTCTGCCACAGCTAGATGGTGGGTGGTATGCAGTGGTCTCAAACCCAGAAGGGTCAGCAGACGGCCTCAGTGGGCAAAACAAAGTGTGGTTCTTGAAAGCAATGCTCAGCTTATTTGCATTTAGAAAACAGCCAAGTTGAAACCTCAGCCTTTTTATTGGTTCATTATATTTTTCATCATCTATCTTTTCTGTGTATTTATTACAGTGGTACAAAGGCTTATTTCTAGTGGGTGATTTAAATGGATTCTTTCAACATTTTATGCTGCCATTTGCATATTAATCATATAGAAATATTCTTCTGTGTGATTAAGAAATGTGCTTTCTCATTCATCTTGAAGCACACTGCTCTCTTGTCTAGCCTTCCCCACATTTTTAGACAATGTGGATAATAAAAATATTAATTTGGGGAGTTCCCTGGCCATCAATGGTTAGGCTCTGTGCTTCCACTGTAGGATGCATGAGTTCAATCCCCAGTTGGGGAAGTAAGATCCCCCTTGCTGCACAGCATGGCCACATAAAATAAAGATATTAATTTAGTCAACATATATAGGTCCCTCACTCAGGGCCAGACACTACTACAAGCAATTTACATGGATAAAATAGTTTAATACCCAAAGCACATCTATTGGGTGATGCAATGGCTGATAATATCTCCCAATGTCACATCCATTTCCTAATCCCAAGATGTGACCTTCTGAAATAGGTTCTTTGTAGATGCAATATCAAATCAAGGACTTCCCTGGTGGTCCAGTGACTAAGGCTTCATGCTTCCAAAGCAGGGGATCTGGATTCCATCTCTGGTCAGGGAACTAGATCTCACATGCTGCAGCCAAGAGTTCGAAACTAAAGATCCAGCATGCCAAAATGAAAAGCAGAGATCCCATGTGCTGCAATTAAGAGCTGGTGCACCCAAATAAATTAAAAAGTATATTTTTAAAAAGATATCAGTCAGATCGGTTCAGGGCCCATTCACATGGCCTCATTTTACTTTAATTACCTCTTTGAAGCCCCATATCTCAAAAAATAGACCTATTCTGAGGTCCTGGAAGTTAGGATTTCAACATGTAAATGTGGGGAGAACACAAGTCCAACCAGAACAGTTAATTTTGCAAAAGTTCATGTGCTTCAACAGTGCAGGAGACCCAGTGTGCTCTTTTCTTTCTTTCTTTCTTTTTTAACTGGAGTACAGTACTGGTTCAGTGGTAAGGAATCCACCTGCCAAGCAGAGATGCATGTTCAAGAGACACTAAAGGCATGACATCGTCTTTAGTGAAAGAAATGAAATGACAATGTGATCTCAGGACTAGATTAACACTCCTTCTTGCTGTCAAAACACAGTCTATAGCATTCTGGACTCCCTTGGACATCACAATATCAATGAAAATAATCAATAAACAATCTATAATAAGAATAGAAGAACTTCCCTGACGTTCCAGTGACTCAGACGCCAAGCTCCCAATGCAGGAGGCCAGGGTTGAATCCCTGGTTAGGGAACTAGATCCCACATGCCACAACTGAGTTTGCATGCCACAACTAAAAGAGCTTGCATGCTGCAACAAAGATTGAAGATCCTGCAGCCTCAAGTAAAGCCCAGCACAGTCAAATAATTTTTTTTTTAAAGGCAAGAAACAAAAAAGAATAGAAAATAATTTTATCGGAGCCAAACTGAGGACTATAGCCTAGGGACCATCTTCCCAGATGACTCCGAGAAACTGTTCTAGAGAAGCATGGTTTCCAACACCGTTTTATATCTTGTCAGAACAAAGAACATTAAATAAGTCAGGGATACAGTTCAAGGAAACACACACATACAGATCAACATGTACACAGCAAGTCAGCATGGCTTTGGCATGTGGGAAGGGAGTCATCATCAAAGGAAAACCAGCATTGGCATCTCAGGAAGAGAGGCATTTAATCTTTATTTTTAACGTGGACATTGTTACTTTTGGTCAATGTGTCCTTTTCTCTAATAATGAAAGCAGATGAACGGTGTTTGTTTCATAGACCACAAATAGGCTGTTGTAGTTAGCATCAAGTTCAAGTTAACTTGAGACTTCCCTACTAGTCCAGTGTTTAAGAATCCATTTACCAATGCAGGAAACAGGGGTTTGATCCCTAGTTGGGGAAGATCCCACATGCTCAGGACAACTAAGCTCAGGAGCCACAACTTACTGAGCCCACTCACCCTAGAGTCCGTGCTCTGCAACCAGAGAAGCCTCCGCAATGAGAAGCCCATGCACTGCAAGGAAGGGTACACCTCGCTCACTGAAACTACAGAAAATCGTTACGCAGTAATGAAGACCCAGTGCAGTCAAACATAAACAAATTCAAGTTAACTCATGAATAAGTCAGAATGACTTCCCTTTACCTCAATATGTGAACATTTCTTTTATCACCGCTGGAGATCGTGTTGGTCCATGTCAATAACATGGTGCTGATTGGACAGAATAAGTAAAAATGTGGCTTGTGCCTTTTACTGGAGGCCTTGGAAAGACACATGTGCTCCAGAGGACAAGAAGATTTGGGGATCCACATTGCAGCGATGCTGTACCACATCTAGGGGTCACAGGCAGGCAGACATCCTCTCTGAAGAGGAAGGCAAAGGGCAGTATCTAATAAAACAGTGATAAAAGCACAAGATCTAGTGGGTCTCTCTTTGGGTTCCAGAGGAAACACCACCATCTACCACGTGATGTGCAAGGCTGCCAGGTTTGAGTGGAGCCAACAACAGGAAGAGGCATTGCAGTCAGTCCAGGGTTTGATGCAATCAGTTCTAGTGTTTGGAGTGAAGCATCGGACAGATGGATCCACAATGCCCAAGGTACCCATGTGGAGAAAGATGCAGTGTGAAGCTTATGGAACTCCCAATGGGAGAATCCTAATACAGGCTCTTGGGGTTCTAAAGCAAGACCACGCATCCAAAACAGTATATTGTATACATTTTATTTTTTAAATTTTGGCTGTGACGGGTCTTCATTGTAGAGAGTGGGCTTTCTCTAGTTATGGCTCAAGGGCTTAGTTGCCCTGCAGTCTGTGAGATCTTAGTTCCCTGACCAGGGATGGAACCTATGTCCCCTGCATTGGAAGGTGGATTCTTTTCTTTTTTAAAATTTTTTTTAAAAAATCTTATTTTTAAAATAAGCTTCCCTGGTGGCTCAGATGGTAAAGAATATGCCTACAGTGTGGGAGACTTGGATTCGATCCCTGGGTCTGGAAGATCCACTGGAGAAGGGAATGGCAACCTACTCCAGTATTTTTGCCTGGAGAATCCCATGGACAGAGGAGCCTGGCGGGCTACAGTCCATAGAGTCTCAATGAGTTGCACAAGACTGAGCGACTAACACTTTCACTTTATTTATTTAATAGTTGCAGGGCTTCTCATTTTGGTGGCTTCCCTTGTTGTGGAACACAAGCTCTAGGCCTAGGGGCTTCAGGAGCTGCAGCATGTGGGCTCTATTGCTCCGCAGCATGTGCGATCTCCCAGATGAGGGATTGAACCTGTGTCCCCTGCATTGGAAGGCAAATTCTTAACCACTGGACCACCAGTGAAGTCCCCCATACTGTATGTTTTTAAGAGGCAGCTCTCTGCATAGCACAAGGAACTCTACTGAGTATTCTGTAATCACCATTAGGTTGAGCAAGGGAATTCCACCTGGAACATCATCTTGAGATAGGGCAGCACAGGGAAAATCAGAGAGAAAAGACACCGTTGGGGTTGGGGAGGGGAGCCTAACTGCACAGACATCACTACTACGAGGTCAGGGCAGCAGCGACTTATGCTTTTTGCTTGCTTTTAACCATTTTTTTGAGGAAACAATACCAACATATTAAGAAAATAAATCAAAGAGTACAGAAAGAGCATGAATTAACCAACCAAGTTTTCTCCTGTCCCTACATCCCTGTTCCCTTCCTGAGGAACCACTGTTCAAGGTTTTTGCTGTGACATATGTATACAGATGTGACATGGAGTCCCTATTTTTTGCACTTTGTTTTTCCTTTTTAAAAATGCAACGATGGGGAATTCCCTGGCAGTCTGGTGGTTAGGACTCCAAGTTCTCACTGCTTAGGGCCTGGGTTCGATGCCTGGATGGGGAACTAAAATACTGCAAGTCACGGGGCAAGGCCAAAAAGTAAAATAAAATATAAAATAAAAATGCAACTCTAAGAGAGTAAATCTTGAAAGTTCTTATTACACACACAATTGAAACTCTGCATGGTGACATATGTCAACTAGACACAGCAGTGATCATTATGCATTATATACAAAATACCAAATTATTGTGTTGTACACTTGCAACTAATAATAATATTCTATAAATTTTGCCTCAATAATGATAATAATAAAGCAAAATCAGAAAAAGAACTGCAACCATAAATTTTTCTATATTAAACCACATAGGGCTTTTAATCTTACCACTTTTCCTGCTCCCACGGTGTCACCCAAAAGTTGGGGGCCAGGGCATGCTTACCACCCACCATGCAGGGCCACGGGAAGGTGGAAGGGTCAACTCCAGGTCTGAGTCCCTGTGTATCTGTGATGCGGAAACCTCAACTTCTCTGTACATAGGTATGGGATTAAATCTTGGAGACAGAGTTTTGGGTGAAGTAGAAAAGGATAGTTTTATAGTTTTGCCAGGCAAAGGGGGACACATCTGGCTAATGCCCTCAAATCCATGCCTCCCAACTTGGGGAAGACAGTGACAAGTTTTATAGTAATTATTCAAAGAGAGTGGGATCAGCTCGTGGACCCTCTTCTGATGAGTTGATGATGAAGTAAGTGGGAGTCCAAATGTCTGGGGTCTACATGCTTGTGGGCAGCATAACGTCATTAATTCTTAGCTTCTCCCACAGGGAAGGGGTTTCAGTGTCTGTAAAATAAACTCGAAGATATTGCTGTGTGTATCCCTTCACAGGGAAACAGGACTTTGCCCCAAGGCTGCTCTTGACTCTTTCTCCTGGTCTTGCATCCCCTCCCTTCCCTAATTAACAACTGCTTAAATCTGCCCATTAGCACTCAGGCAAGGTCATGGAGGCTAAATGAAGGCTATTTCGTATAATCAAAGAAACTGGGGAGACAGAAAGGCTCTGGTACCCAGGATCCCCACAGGACTCTGCACCTCATCATGTGGGCAGAGCTCTATAGGGCTGCGACCCAGAGCTTGAAGAGAAGGGCGTGGCCACATGAAATTTCTCAGGCGGAGGAGTGCATCCTCCCAGGCGTCTTCCAGGGCATGGTTATCTTCAGTCTGGAAGGATCTGGGTGTTAAGTCACACTGCTTGGTGCTCACCTCCTTAGCAGGTGGGTACAGGGCGGAGGTAAAGACAGGGGTGGCGGACACGCATTTCCGGAGATGGAACGGGGATGGGAGGTGGGGAGTGTGGGGTTGGAGGTGGGTAAGGGGTAGGGTCCGAAAGTGGTGAGGATGGGGAGACGCTGGTGGAACTAGAGATAGGACAGACCAGAGAGGCAAGGAGCCTGGGTGGGCTGGGCGGGGGGCGGAGCCTGGGTGGGTTGGGCGGAGGGCGGAGCCTGGGTGGGTGGGGTGGAGCGTGACCTGGGCGTGTCTGGGCGTGTCCGGGGGCGGTCTGGTCTAGAGCGCGCGAAGTCTAGCGGCTCCTGGGAGCTGGGGGTCACTGGTAGCCGCTCTAGAGATCCGGGTGTGCGGGAATTGGTCTTCCGACGGGAGGCGGACTGGGCCGGGCGCAGACATCGCAGACGCAGCACGGCCGGTGACTCGACTGCTAGTGACGCCCCGGGGTTCGGGGAGGCGGCGGAAGACGCCGGACGCGTTCCGAGGTCGCCCCAGAGCAGAGGTAAGGCGAGGGCGGAAGGCTGTGGCGCTGATGCTGGCGGCTCGGGAAGCATCCGACCTCCAGGTGCTTCTGGGAGGCGGGAACCTGAACCTGGAGTTTGTGCGGGGGATCTGGCGAGCTGGCTGTCCGCCCAGGGGCGCCGGTGCAGGGGCGTGTCCTCCTCCCTGAGTGGATGGCTCCTGCCTGGAGCTCTGGGGCTTTAGGGGCCAGTTTGCCTGCTCCTGCATCTCAAAGTGGTGCCCCAAGGGTCGATGAGGGGACGTGGCTAGGGGAGGGTTCTGTGGGTGGTCTCCCAACTTCCTGCTCCCGGGTCAGTCAAACTGCGGTCCTGGGGTAGGCGTGTCCCGGCTTCTTGCTCTACTTCACCTCACACGAGGGGTCCCTGCCCTGCTCCTAGTTCAGTCAACCTGTCATCACGGAAATTGGAGCGAAATCTCATCACCTCCATCCCTATAAACGTGGGGTCTCACTCCATCGCTTCTAGATAATCCAGGTTTTAGCGCCCCCTTCTCCACAACTCTGGGGTCCCAAGAACCGATGTTGGCCTACGGAGGAAGGCAAGGTTACAGCGCTAGTTTCTTGCCAGGAATATAGGACCACCCGGAGGCACCTGAGATTGAGATAAAAGCAGTTTGGGGGGTGCGGGTAGAGAGACTGGGGGTAGGGGGGCTCACCTTCAAGACTCTGATAAGTCCCGTGGATCTTGTAGAATTATTTGTTGGCGGTTCCCATAAGGAAAATTGCATTTCAAACCAAATGGAGTTCAGAATCTATAGTGCTCATTTGTAAACTATTGTTGATCTAACTCAGTTTCCAGGACTCTCATTCCTAATTCTGTGTTTTACTTCCTCCTTTCCACTTTGGGGACAATGGACCCAGGGGTCACCATCTGTATACAGATTTTGCTCATCGCCACCTTATCTGTTCAGGAGTCTTTATGCAAGAAATGCAAAAACCTCCTTTTGCTTAGATCAGGAGTCAGAAAACTACAGCCAGGGGCCACGTGCAGTCCATGATCTGTTTTGTAGGTCGAGTGTTAGAACACAGCGGCACGTTTTCATGAATTCATCGTCTCTGGCTGCTTTCCTGCTCCAACAACCAAGCTGTGTTACTGTGACAGAGTCTTGATATTCTCTTTTTCTTCTTCAGTCCTTAAAATATTTGAGTTGTATGAGGTAAAGCACAAAGAAGTGCTGGTGAATACTTGTCTAATGAACGAATTTGTGAGTGGCAAGTGATGCTGGCTTGTGAGATTGGCTGGAGCTTCCTTTTCTGGTGTAATTATTCAGTAGGGCTATTTCTTTGCTGACCTCAGTGAATCTTGTCTTCGCCTGCCTTGTCTGTCTGCTTTAGAAGATCTTTTTCAAGGAGTAAGATTGTTGTTCAGTTGCTAAGTCGTGTCCAACTATTTGCGATGCCATGTAGCCTTCTGTCCATGGGATTTCCTAGGCAAGAATGCTGGAATGGGTTACCATTTCCTTCTCCAGGGGATCTTCCCAATGCAGGGATTGAATCCTTGTCTCTGCATTGGCAGGCGTATTCTTTACTGATGAGTCACCAGGGAAACCTTAGAAATTAGCAGAGGGGTTCTACTTGGGAAGGTACTGGGGACCAACCAAGATACTTGCAAGAGGTGGCCAGGTGGCCACTGTGGTCTTACCAATCCAGATACTGGGCCTGAGAGGTCCAAATGTGATTTTCCACTCCTGCACCCTCAGAAAATTCTGTCTGGATACAAAACTGTGATACCTGTGGATATCTGTATCATAGGGCATATATTTTCTTACACTATTTCATCAAGTAGTAATGTTTTGAAACTCAGAGGACAACCCAGATGGTGTTTATTACTTCTGTGAGAATAAATTTTGCATTCCTTTTAGAAGAGATAAGAAAGATTGCATGAGAAAAAGTAAATATATAACCAGAGTTACATAATTAGGAGAAAGGCTCACATATTTTAAACTATATATATTTAAATTTTTTATTTACTTATTTATTTTTGATTGCCCTGGGTCTTTGTTGCTGCAAGAGGGCTTTCTCTAGTTGCAGCGAGTGAGGGCTACTTTCTAGTCCTGGTGCATGGGCTTTTTTCGTTGCCATGGCTTCTCTTGTTGCAGAGCACAAGCCCTAGCGTGTGCAGGCTTCAGTAGTTGTGATGTGTGGGCTCAGTAGTTGTGGCTCTCAGGCTCCAGAGTGCGGACCCAGTAGTTGGGGAGCACTGGCTTAGTTGTCCCGTGGTGTGTGATATCTTCCTGGACCAGGGATCGAACCTGCATCTTCTGCACTGGTAGGCGGATTCTTAACCACTGGACCGCCAGGCAAGTCCAAGTTTTCACATTTTATGCCTCTTCCCCTCGACACTCTTCCTCCCCTTTTCCTCGTTGGCCTTGCTTGTGCTGCTAGAAACACAGAAATGTTTGCTTTGGGATGCCAATGTGTGCCTATCTAATATTCCCATAATATCTATTCCATAATATTAATAAATGTTGCTTATTTTATCCTTTCTGTTGAATTATGTTATCAGATGAGATGTTAAATGCAGACTCATGGGATGTGTCTGACAAAGTGAGTATATGAATATATTCCTAACAAAACATCTGGCAGAAGCTGTAATCTCTGAATTGTGACAACCTTAGGTGGAATCGTTTTAATGGAATATAACTTACAAACTGCCTGCAATACTGTGATAAGAATTTTGAAAGCTGTTCAGTGCAAAAACCCAGTGCATTGGGTTAGAAAGGCAGAAAAAGTCTTGATTTTAAATAGTATTGTAATGAATGCCCATTGTGAGGCCATGTGAGTAAATGAATTTGAAAATCACATGATTATAAAGGAGGACAGAAGAGATTAGAAAAAGGAGCACATTTGGAAGTGTTCTAACAGCTAATGTCAAGCCAAAGGAAATGAGAGTCACACTAACAGACTCCTTGTTTGGGGACTAGATACATCCAGAGAGCTTGGCAGTGAGGTTGTTCTTTACATGAATATTGTTGTCGCTGTTACCTTGGATATACTTGAGTATTTCTAAGAGTGAAAAAACCAAGTCAACATATATGTGCTTCTTTAGCTGACCCAGAGATGCACAGATCTGTAGCCTGAAGAGCTGCTCTAGCTAATGTGAAGACCAGGGAGCATGATCATAGATGCTTGTTTATGTCAAATTGTTGGGGTTATTTGTTATTTAGCCACAGCTAACTAATACATCCACACTGATCTCTACCTTCTCTTCAATATTTTATCCTTTACTCTATATACAACATATTTTACAAACAATTTATGTGTTACCTCACATTATTCTCTAGCTTTATTAACATATTCAAGACTGCAAATGATGGAAACTTAATTGAAACTGGCTTGATGCACAGGGGCAATTCATTAACTCACATAATAAATTCACATGGATCAAAGCGTTGAGAATAATATTATTAGGATCTTCTTTTGTTCAGCGTTCTGAGCGTTTTTTTAAAATATTTCCTTGTAGGGGAAAAGTGAGACCCCAGAAGCTCTAAGTTTTCATTCAACATGGTTAGTACATACTCAGAATAAATCAAAACTTTTCTTTTTCAGTAATTACAGATAGGGCACACAAAGGACAAGCATGGCTTGAATACTGGAGTGAAATTATTCTTTTCAGCCCTCAAATAGCCTATTTTGTGATACTGGTGCATCTTTAAGTTGATTTGAAGGTTCTGATAGCTTACGCATACAGTGAACAGTGCTGGTATTCATGGTCTCTGAAGGAGAAAATTTATCTCCAGGACCAAAGATGGATCTGTTTACTCAGATCGTGTAGCAAAGTTTTCTTAAAGTATAAAGGGACAGAGAAAGCTTCTGACATAGACATCAGAAAGGGGCAGAAAGAGTACCTACCCTCACTAGCTTAAGCAGGGCATTATACAATAGGTAAAAAGAATACCTCAAGGTTGTAAGAGTTTCACCCAAACCTTTCCCAGTTTTTATACTTCCTGAGATAACTTCAGCACAAGATTAGCCAGGAAGAACCAGGTTCCAGGCAATGTCTGGGCGATGTCTCTGGGCAAGATACACTGTTTCTGTGTAATCAGGGGTACAAGTCTTGAGAAACAGGTTCCCAGACAAGATTTATTACAATTATAATCAATAACATATAGCCCAAGAAAAGCATTTCCATGAGCAAGACACTGGCTGTGTAATTATCAGCTCTGGACCTAAAGAAAAGCCAGTTCTTGGGTAAGATACATTGTTGCACAAGGCTTAAGGAAAGCATGAGCCAGGATGCTCACCTGCTACTTAAAGTGCCCTAGACTCCCTGCCTAAGTTAACTCGCTCAGTTCTTTATAATTCCCTTATGTAGCAAGCTCCACAGTGCGGCCCATGTTTCTCACAGGCCTGGAATGTCCTCAGTCACTGTCTGCTGAATGAATATCCTTGTGTGTTTCATAATCAAAGACACTGTGAGTCTATGTCAGCAGTCAGCTTGCTGGGTGACCTGTGGTTGATCAGGCAGGGTTGCTGAGGCCCTAACAAGGCTTTTGTATGAGGCAGTCCATTGCCCTGAGCTGGGTCCTCGACATCAGATGATCAGATTTAGTTCCAGACAATGCTGCAGAAGTATAAGTTCAATGAAACCCAATTAGCAGTAGGTCTCAAGGATGCAGAGTGTAATTGCTTATTTTCCTAAATAACAGAGACACACTGTGACTCAATTACAATAGTTTCATTGTGAAATAGAATTGGGGTAATTTACAAGTAAGTATATCTTATATTAATGAGATTTGTTCAATCTTATTGGCATTACTGTGAAATGCCTTCGTGCTGCAAATTATTTTCTAAATTGCTCATGTCATCTATGGAAGAAAAACATCTGATTTCCTTCTGGAGGTGAAATGTGTGTGTTTCAGAAAAGTTTCCATGCTCAACTTTCCTGGGTGACAAGGCTTGATTGTGCAAACGAAAGCAAAAAAAAAAAAAAAAAAACCTCACATATCTCCAAAGCATCAGTGTTCAGGTTAATATCCACCATGAAACATCCATGTATTAGGAATTTTTTCACCAGGAGTCTGGAAAGCTGAATCCACCAACAGTCAAGGGTCTTAACATTTGAGACGAACTCTGCCTCTGGGTATCAACAGTGTTACCAAATACTACCAAAACATTGGAGTTTGGAGCAGAGAAATATCATTGTAGGGCCATGCAAAGAGACAAGTGGCAGTTCCATGCCCCCCAAACCCCAAATTCCCTGAAGGGTTTTGACAAAGCATTTTAAAGGCAGGATAAAGGAGGCGCATGGTTGGTTGCTGCAAACTTCTTGGTGTAGGAATCCTTTGTTCTTGCAGTTGTCTATGTAGGTCAGATGATGATGCTCCTGTAAACCTCCAACAGTAATATTATCCATTCTGCAGCTTTTTATCTCTGTATGAATGGAAAGGTGTTATACTTTCAAGGTCAGAGCCTTGAGAATCCTGTGTATTTCAGGCTCTAGGCAACATTCTTAACTTGTAGCAAAAGCAATAAAATACAAAGTTTAAAGTAAAAGAAATAGATCTACTATGGAGTCAAATTTGTTCTTCCCTATTATAACATGGAGTTTCCCAAGTGGTGCAGTGGTAAAAAGTCTGCCTGCAATGCAGGAGACACAGGTTTGATCCCTGGGTTGGGAAGATCCCCTGGAGAAGGAAATGGCAACCCACTCTAGTATTCTTGCCTGAAAAATCCCATGGACAGGGGAGCCTGGGGGGCTACGGTCCATGGGGTCACAAAGAGTCAGACATGACTGAACAACTAAACAAGCAACTAAGCAACAACAATTGTAACATGACCTCAGGCTGAGAGTCGGACACGACTGAGCGACTTCACTTTCACTTTTCACTTTCACGCGTTGGAGAAGGAAATGGCAACCCACTCCAATGTTCTTGCCTAGAGAATCCCAGGGACGGGGGAGCCTGGTGGGCTGCCGTCTATGGGGTCGCACAGAGTCGGACACGACTGAAGCGACTTAGCAGCAGCAGCAGCAGCAGCAGCAGACAGATATTTAACATGCCTTTTCTCCAACTTGTTCACTTATAAAGTGAGACATTCATTTATTGGGTAACTCCTATGTACAAGTGCTTTTCTAGGCATTAGGAAAAGAGCAGCCCATGTGGGTAGATGAGATTCTTAATTTCTTAGAGCTTGCATTCTAGCAGCAAAGACAAAAAACACATAGATGAATGAAAAATGAATAATTAAGCAAAGGTTAATTTGATGCAAATATAATCAGAAGATATAATTGAGGTAGGGGTTGTGACTTTGGGAGGAGGATCAGGAAAGTACCTCTGAGAGTGGTAACATTTGAGTGGCAATTTGAATTATAACTTGTTGTTGTTTAGTCGCTCAAGGTGTGTCTGACTATTTTGAGACCCCATGGACTGTAGCCCACCAGGCTTCTCTGTCTATGGGATTCTCCAGGCAAGAATACTGGAGTGGGTTGCCATTTTCTTCTCCAGGCAAGAATACTGGAGTGGGTTGCCATTTTCTTCTCCAGGCAAGAATACTGGAGTGGGTTGCCATTTTCTTCTCCAGGGGATCTTTCCAACCCAGGGATCGAATCCGAGTCTCCTGCATTGCAGGTGGATTCTTTACCACTGAGCCACCAGGGAAGTGAGGAATGGAAAATTTGGAGTGGGAACATTCCAGGCAGACAGAATGGCACAGGGAGCCTTGAGATGGAAACTTATTGATGTCTTAAAATATCTTCAATTATACATTTCAGCCATTTCTCCTTTAGCAGAAATTTCAAAACCGTGTTTCACCTTTAGCATCCTGTTTTCTCCATTGTCATGGGTTGGATTTAATTGTCCTTATCTAGATTGAGCTTTCATTCAGATAATTTCCTAATGAATTGAATGTGTAATTAATTAAATTGCTTATGACTCCTTCCTAGATTTCTGCAGTTTGTTTTTACCATTCCCAATCTAGCCCATACCTCCTTCCCGGCCAGTTTTCTAATGTAATTAGCCAGCAGACACTAACGCATATAGGTAAAGAATCTGCCTACAGTGCAGGAGACACGGGAGACAGGTGTTCCATCCCCAGTTGGGAAGATCCCCAGAGGAGGAAATAGTCCAGTATTTGTGCCCCCAAAATTCCATGGACAGAGGAGCCTGGTGAGCTACAATCCAAAGGGTCACAAAGAGTAGGATAGGACTGAGCGACTAAGCAAGCACTCTCTAAAGCATAGAGGAATAAGAAAACGCTGCTGCTCAAACCTTACACATCCATGTATCCTGATTCCTTCCCAGTTACCAGCAATTGCCCAGGAAGTATGTCAAATTTAAAACGGTCATTCATCTAGTATTTACAGCAAGGGGTTGTGATAGGCTGGGATCTGGGACCCTTTGCTTGTAGCTGGACACTCCTGTCTTCCAGCAACAAAATACAAAGAAAGTGTATGAGACTAAAAATAACCGTGTGGATATGCAGTTGGGGGAAATTCTGGATGAAATATACAAAGAGACCAAAAAAAACCTCCCCAAACCCCCAAACCAAACACACAACTGCCATTTTGAAGAGCCTGGAGCAAAAGCATGGTACAGAGCATGCCCCCTGCTCTCAACACCACCTAAGGGGAGGGCAGACCACCTAAGCCATCCCTCTGGCCAGACCCATGGACACACACCCCTGTGCTGTGCTGTGCTTAGTCCCTTGGTCATGTCCGACTCTTTGCGACCCCATGGACTGCAGCCCACCAGACTCCTCTGTCCATGGGGATTTTCCAGACAAGAATACTGGGGTGGGTTGCCATGCTCTCCTTGGGGCACACCCCTGTCCTCATGCAGTGTAAGGAACAAGCTATTCCACCCACAGGGAGTGAGCAAGCAAGGCAACCTGTTACTTGTTCTGGCTCCCCGCTGTGTAGCAGGGACCTCCAGTAAAGCCTTGGCTGAATTTCTTGTCTGGCGCTAGTCAATTCCTATTGACTGGGAAAGGCCAAGAACTCTGGTCAGTAACAGTATGATGTCATAATGTCCCAGCACTTCTAGGCAGTATTGATAAAATTGACATTGATAAAGATGCTTAGAGTAAGGCAGCTAATACATATTTCACATGTTGATCAGATAAGTCATTGCCTCTATGATGGAATGCATGATGCTGTGATGGGTTCACCTGCTATCTAGAAATATATCAATCAGTGATGATGGCCAGTTCAACTCAGCCCACTCCAGAACAATCAACAAGAAAGTCAGAGTAAGGTTGCCGTCACTCCATATCCTGGAGCCCAGTAAATGTGCTGCTCCTTTTAATCCATGATTCAAAAATAAAATGCTTCGGCAACACGACAGCCAGTTACTAATCGGGGTGACCTTGTGCAAAAGACAATGCAACTTTTGCATTTGCCTTAAAACAGGAGGTAATAACAGAATCTATTTTGCAGGATTGTAAGTTTGTTGATGCATGCCATGTGGTGAATATAACACCAACCAAGGACCCTTACGGATATTATCAGTTCTCATCGTACTCATCCTTGGTTGTCACCTCTTCAGTTAAAGCTTTCCTTGAATATTCAATTTAAAATAACAACTCTTAGTCATAAAAAACAATGGAATCATGCCATTTGCAGCAATGTGGATGGACCTTGAGATTATCATACTAAGTGAAGTAAGTCAGACAGAGAAAGACAAATACCATATAATATCATTTATATGTGGAATCTAAAATACAACACAAATGACCTTGTCTAGGAAACAGAAACAAACTCACAGACAAAGAGAACAGACTTGCCGTTGCCAAGGTTGGGGGAGGGTTGAGGGAGCGAAGGACTGGGATTTTAGGGTTAGCAGATGCAAACACTTATATAGAGAATGGATTAACGGCAAGATCCTACTGTATAGCACAGTGAACTATATTCAATATCTTGTGATAAACCATAATGGAAAAGAATATGAAAAAGAATGTATAACCTGATAGCTTTGCTGTATAGCAGAAATTAACGCAACATTGTAAATCAATTATACGTCAATAAAATAAATTTAAGAAAAAACAACTCATTTTCACTCTCTCTTCCCTTATCCTGCTTTATTTTGCTTATTTTTTTTTTTTGGCATTAATTACCATTTGACCTGCTGTATATTTATTTGATTGTTATCTGTTTCACTCTAAAAAAACAAAAAATTTTCCTGATCATTGACGTCATCCTCCCTGAAGGATCATCCATGTCTAGATAAGTGTGTTGCATATAGTTGGTGCTCAATACATACTTGCGGATTAAACACATCAACAGTATCACAATCAACCATGCCTCATGGCTGAGGTTGAGCTGTAGGGACTGGCCAGTGGCTAAGTCAGGTGGATAATGCAGAGACAATTTTTATCTCTTCTTGCTCTATCCACAGTTGGAGAATGAGCTGGAAAAGAATTTGGATCACTGTTTTAGGCTGCCATCTCAGGTGGCACAGAGGTAAACAATCCGTCTGCCAATGCAGGGGATGCAGGAGATGTGGGTTTGATCCCTGGATCCCTGGAAGAGGAAATGGCAACCCACTCCAGTATCTTTTCCTGGAAAATTCCATGGACAGAGGAGTCTTGTGGGCTACAGTCCATGTGGTCACAAAGAACCTGACATGACTGAACACACACACATTCATGGACAAAGACCTGCTTGAGCTTTGTAAAAATAAAGTCCTTCTGATATGCTAAGCATTATAGGTAGACCTCATTACATGATTACATGCCATAATGTGACATCAGGGAGTTTTACCATCATCTCTGCTGAGCTGAGATTAAACAAAAACCCAGTAGGCACTGGCAGGAGGCATCTAGGTTTCATGGGATTATGAGCCTCCTCTCTTGCATGAGAAGAAGGATATTAAGAAACACCTAGAATAGTTTATCCCACACAAAGGGTGATAAATCATTACTGAAAGTGGAAAAGAAGGAATAGGCAGTGGTGACTTGAAGCATTATTTCATGGCTTTGGAAGACATGACATGTGAATCACTAATCTGGATCCTACCTTGGCTACCTGTTGTAAACAGCCGACTCTGGAAAAGACTCTGATGCTAAGAAAGATTGAGGGCAAAAGGAAAGCAAGCAGCAGAGGATAAGATGGTTAGATAGCATCACTGACTCAATGGACATGAGTTTGAGTGAACTCTGGGAGACAGTGAAGGACAGGGAAGCCTGGTGTGCTGCAGTCCATGGGGTCACAAAGAGCTGGACACAACAACTGAACAACAATCCTTGGAATCAGTTGAAATACCAAGCACTTTAAAAATAAAAAGATGCTGAATTTAAACAGAATTTTCTGAATGTTGTCTGTGGATTCTAATTTGGAACCCTTTTGTTTTTCTTATTTTGATCTGGGAAACATACACTGTCCTCTTAAGTTTATTTTCTTACAAATGAACTCATTAAAATGCAACAAAAATTAAACAAGCTTAATTAACTTAAGCAAATGTAATATTTTCATGGATTAACTGAAGGGAATAGGACCTAACACATTTATTTGTTATGTGCATCAAACGTATTAAATGACTAGCTTAATGATTCCTCCACAAACTAATACTTTTGTTTTAATGGAAAAGAGAATTAATCATAAAACAACTCCCTCTAGCAGCATGGAATGAATAAGTCATGGCAGACTGTCTTTCTAGATAATTAAAGTTCAGATTTAGCTTTTTCTTTCAGAAATATCTTATTTGATCATTTTATTTATTTAATTTTAAAATATTCATTTATTTATTTGGCTGCACCAGGTCTTAGTTGCAGCACATGGTATCTTGGATCTCCACTGCAGCGTGCGGGATCTTACATCGAATAATGTGGTATCTTCAGTCTTCCCTGTAGCATGCAGGTTGATTTTAGTTGCTGCATGTGGGGTCTTGGTTCCTCGATGAGGGATCGAACCTGGGCCCCCTACATTGAGTATGTGGAGTCTTAGCCACTGGGTCACCAGGGAAGTCCCAGGTATGGAGACTGAGGATGAGGATGCAATCCATCACAGTGTTGTAAGCAAAAGGATAGAGGTGCATAAGGAAGCTTAGAGATGTCTTCCATACCTATCTAATATGTACGGAGGAAAGGTTCATTAAATAAGTATATAGAATACCCAGCACAGTATTTGATCCACAGCTTTCAATTAATAAATGTGAATTCTTTGTTTTTAAGTATAGTTGACTTACAATGTTAGTTTCAGGTGTACAGCAAAGTGACTCTGTCACACACACTTATATATCTATTGTTTTCCAGATTCTTTTCCATTATAGGTTATTACAAGCTATTGAGTATAGCTCCATGTGCTATACAGCAGGTCTTTTTAAAAAAATCTATTTTATATGTAGTAGTGTGTATCTGTTAATCCCAAACTCCCAATTTATCCCTTTTCCCCCTTTCCCCTTTGTTAACTGTAAGTTTGTTTTCTATGTCTGTTAAACATTAGTTCTTTTAATTAGTTCCAACTGCCAGAAGTCCATATTTTTAAAACAGATGTTGGACCAAGAAGAAAGACTGAAGAAATAATCTCAATTCTTCCAGTACCTTCCTTTGTGATGATGAAAAGAAAATGATTTTTTTTTGGTACCAAGCAGATGGTTGGAGTTAAAGGTCTACAAAGCATTGTGATGTTATTTGCATTAATTAATTTAATAATTAATCATTAATTAAACTTTATCTAATACTGCTTTCATACATCTTGAGTATAAAATTGCTGCAAGTGGATGGAACTATGGTTTTTAGACTGATAATGTAAAAATGTCATTTATCTGCCTGTCTTATATGTCAACGGCAATGCATTTGAGTTAAGATTTGGAGAGAGTGGTAATAAAAATGGAATTTTAAAATATGATAATATGAGCCTGTTTAGCCTTCTAACAAGTAAAAGGAAAAAAAGGAATAATGTTTGAAAATAGTTATAAAAATTGAGAGCTTAATGGACAGGTCCAGATCCCAGTTGAAACCTACTTCTTAGCATCCCCTGCTGTTTAAAGCTTGATTTTTCTCACAAATATCCCCAAGTTGATTAGAAAATATCTGAGAATTCAATCTAATTACATGTATTGTTTTAGGACTTGGAAATGATTCATCTGGAACGTAATAAAGTTTAATCTTCCTCTTCACCCAAATTTATACTTGTTGGTGGAGGGGAACTTACCATATGTGGAAAGATGAGTATATTTCAGAAGAGGCTCCTGCTTACAATCACATTCAAGAAGCCATTATTCTAATTCAGATTTACTATCTGCTCCACCAGAACTGATCCCTCTTCATCCACACACAAATGATAATTTATGTCCTAATGGTTTGAACTGCTGACTGCCCATTGAGCTTAGAATTCAACTTGAATTGCTATCCTTCTTTATAGAATGATATATATTTTACTATGATTTAGAAGTGGCTGAGTGTATTATAAAATGTTTTAAATGCAAAAAAGCATCTCCTCTTAATTTAAACATCTTGTCAGGAGAAAACTGAGCCAACAAGGTAGTGAAATAATGTAATTATTCTGATTTATGGTACATATTCTTTCTTATTTAATCTGTTCTCTTGCCTTCTGAGAGAGAATTCTGGGAAAGTATTTAGCTGAAATAAGTAACTCTTAACTCCACTTGATTTATCTTTCTCTGTAAAATCCATATATATTTTTTTCTACTAGGACCTGAATTTATTTTTTCCTTTTTGGGGCAAGATTTATTGGGGGGAGTATCTTAAATTTCCTTAGTCTGAGTTAATATTGATCAGCTAATAAGCACTGAGTGGAAATTCAAACATAATCACATGGGCATTCTGGACTTTTAATTTGATTCCTTTTAAAGTGAATATAACAGTAATTTGCTCTCATTGATTGATGGGGACTGGAAAGTTTGGATAAATAACTCTTTACCCCAGTGTAGATGGGGGCTGGATCCTTGAAAATTTGAAAATAATCCACAAGGGCCCAAAAGTTGAGGGATGGTTTTGTTTCTGAGCTCACCTTGGATGAAGCAACACAATACTTTAAACAGATCACATTGAAGGGGTAGAAATGAAAAGAGAAACATCTTTTTCTGCGAAATAGGGTCAGCCTAAAAAGAGAACTCCAAAGACAGCTGTCAAGATGGAAATCAATCCAAGTTGTTTTTTTTTTAAATAGAGTGGCAGAAAGTTACAAGAAAAGGAGGCCAATAACCAAGGAAGAGCATCATCTTTCTGATTGAAAGTGGTCCATTGTCGAGAGAATCTTGGGATCCACAGTTGATGAAGTCACCTCCCCCCGCCCCCCCACCCCGCCCCACCACCACCACAGGACGAGTGCACATTTGTCAGAACTGTGATCTGCCAATTAAGACCAGTGATGACAGCTCAGTCTTTTATCTGTCTCCAGACATCCCCTCCAAAGGCTTCTGTTTAAATGTGTATTAGCTTGCTCCCTGCAGCATCCTCCAAATATCACTTTCTGGCTCTTAGGCAGCTAATTAGACACATCTGATGTCTGGCTGCATGTGTGTGAATTCTTCCCTGACCTGCCTCCCACATTGTGACACAGGCCAGGGCTTGCAACGGAAGGAGAGAGATTGGCACCTGCTTGTTTGTCTTTAGACTTGGATGAGTCTCCTTGTGTGTGTTGTGTATACTGTCGGTATTGGTTTGTGTACTCCAGGACATCTTGGCTAACTTTCCAAGTCAGTGGAGTAGTTCTTCCTCATATGTTTAATACTGTTGAATAATACTCCAGACTGGATATTTAGCCACATTTCCAACTTTTCCTCCCCACTGCAGTCTTTAAAGTCTGATCCGATTTGAGGATGAAAAACAGGTTTTTGTTTCATAGGCTAATTGGTTGCACTCAGGAGCATTGTGGTGAGAAGAATTCTGAAGACAAATCTGGCCCCTGATGGAAAGAGTGCTGGGAAAGAATGTGGTCCTGTGCTGGGGTTGATTAGCAATGTCTGCCTTGAGTGCAGGTGTGGAGTGGATACTGGGTGCTATGATTGATTAGCAGTGTCTGCATTGAGTGGAGGAGTGAAGTGGATACCAGGTGTTGTCTTATCCTGGCTTTCTTGATAGGGATGGACACCTTCGCCTTCCAAATTCCCACTGAGCCTGCAGATATAGATCTCCATAGTGTCACGTTAGGTAATGTGGTTAGTTTCTATTTACTAGGACAACAAATAGGTTCTTATCTTTGAAAATTGCCTTTGATGAGCTCTCAGTACACAAGATCTTGCAGGTCTGTTTCCCAGTGTCCTTTTGGCCATTTTTGTTTGAGACTGTCCCCATGAGAGTCTGCTGCTCTGTGGCTGTTGGTTTCCAGTATAAACCTGGGAAAATTTGGTCCTTTATGCTTTTGCATAAATTAAAATGAGCAGCACACTTTGGTTTACACTGTCTGGTTACTGCAGACAAATCAGCCCCACTTCTAAGATGCTCAAAACAAGACAACCACATCCGTGTGTTACCACAGCACAGGACCACTGGCCAGCATCTTCAGTAAACTTGCTACTGTGATGGCCACATAACAGGACTTATATGTTATGTCATTTCCTAGCACATACTCAAAAATATAGAAATACAAAATAATCCATCCCAGAGAGCAGACAGAAGACAGCTAAATGTAAAAGAAGGGGAAAACCGACTCTAAAATATTTGATTCAGAGAGTTTGGGGAACCCCCTTGAGGATGTGTGGTTTCTTAAGGTTGATTGGAAAAATAGACCTGGCTAAGCAAATCCAGAGAGAAACTGCTGTTTGTCAGCCAGTAATAGAATCCTGGCTGTTTCTGTGGCAAGAATGGGGCACGACAAATTTTTGAAGGTTCTGCCAATACCTCTAATATTTTTGATCTTTTCCATGATATTTTGTCACCGGATATTGAATATTGTCCCTTGTGCCATACAGGGGAGGTGAGGAAGGGATATAAACAACAAGGTCCTACTGTAGAGCACAGAGAACTATATTCAATGTCCTGTGATAAATAATAATGGAAAACTACAAAGTTACATATATATATGTATAGCTGAGTCACTTTGCTGTACAGCAGAAATTAGTGCAACTTTGTAAATCAGCTACACTTCAATAAAGTTTAAAAAGAAAACATAAAGCAGATAATGTGAATGTATCCTTGCAGACACTTTTGGTCAGTCAGTCTGCTATAGTTTTTACCCCTCAGGTAAAGATCATGTGTAAAAACTCTGATACCCTTGAGGGAAGTGCCCTAGTCAAGATTAGGTGAAGGAAGCACTAGACTTTTTAAAAAAATCCATTCTGAAAATCTCTGCTTTTTAAATTTTATTTATTTATTGGCCATGCTGTACAGGCATATGGGATCTTAGTTTCCTAACCAGGGATCAAACTCATGTCCCTGCATTGGGAGTCCAGTCAGTCTTCCCTGGACCACCAGGGAAGTCCCTGTAGGCTTTTTATCTTCCTTTATAATTCAAATGACTTTTTTTTAAGTTTCTTTTTTACTTATTCATTTATTTTAATTGGAGAATAATTACTTTACAGCATTGTGATCGCTTTTCCCAACAACAACATGAATCGGCCATAGGTGTGTGTCCCCTCCACCCTGAACCCCCTCCCATCTCCCTCCACACCCCATCCCTCCAAGTTGTCACAGAGCACCAGCTTTGGGTGCCCTGCATAATGCATCAAACTCACACTGGTTATCTGTTTTACATATGGTAATATATATGTTTCAATGCTGTTCTCACAAATCATCCCACCCTCTCCTTTCCCCACTGAGCCCAAAAGTCTGTTCTTTTAACATCTGCGTCTCCTTTGCTGTTTTTAATTGAGAGTAGAGAAAAGGCACAGGAAAGCTTGGAAAAGACCCAGAAAAAGGCTGTGGAGGACCTCTGGGTGGACTTGGCTGCCTTTTATGATCTCTCTAGAATCATCTTGCTTCTGGAAAATATTTACCTTTGGCTGATGAGGCAGCTCGTTCACGGATTGTGACTGCGAGGCCCGAACTCTCTCCAGGGGTGGGCAGCTTGCAGATGGAGCCACTTACTCAGTGCAATGAGCCGCCCAAGCCATAGGAAACCTAATGGGACAGAACATGGTCTAATTTTCCGGGAGAGCCAGGCAGCCACCCTGTGATTTGACATCCAATCAGAGTTCCCATTTGGGGCTCCCTGGTGGGTCGTTCAAAATTGCCGACGAACAGGCAGCTTTGTAAAACCAAGCTTGCTTTGGCAGGGAGCTGCCTCTGGGTGTGTAAGACTGCCCCTGTGATCTGCTTGTTAGATGTCCGTTTGCCTGTCTCTGCTCCCCCTCTGACCTGCCAAGGAATGAAGATTCCAGAAGCCCTGAAACAGATTCCCACAGATTTGTATATATTTCTGCTACAAATCTTCCCTGGTGGCTCAGACAGTAAGGAATCTGCCTGCCAATGCAGGAGAACTAGGTTCAGTCCCTGGGTCGGGAAGATCCCTTGGAGAAGGGGATGTCTACCCTCTCCAGTATTCTTGCCTGGAGAATCACATGGACAGAAGAGCCTGGAGGACTACAGTCCATAACATCATAAAGAGTTGGGCAGGACTGAAGTGGCTTAGCACATACACACACACACACACACTGGGACTAAGCAACTGAAGCCTGGGAGCTGCAGCTCCCTGCAAACAGGACGGTGCCCTCCAGTGATCATAGGGATAATGATACCTCATGAGCACTGTGCTGTGGTTGCCCATTTTACAGGTGCTGCCACTGAGGCAGAGTTTAAGGAACTTGCCAAGGTCAGACATAGGGTGAGCAGAATCTGCATCAGCGACTACATTTCCATCAACACACCCTACCCAGACCAGCTTTACTCGCTCACCCACCTGCTTCATCTTGAAGGCAGAGTGTTTATTTCTGCCTCCAGCACTGGGCATTCAAAGGCAGTTCACAGACTGTATCCTATTTAAATGAAGACCTTGGAGGTCCTTAATCAATTTTATTTAAAATTTTTATTTATTTATTTATGGCTTTGCTGGGTCTTTGTTGCCACACGTGGGCTTTCTCTAGTTGCAGAGAGCGGGGGCTACTCTCTAGCTGCGGTGTGCTGGCTTCTCCTTGCCGTGGCTTCTCTTGTAGAGCTTGGGCTCTAGCACACACAGGCTTCCGTAGTTGCAGCTTGCAGTTTCAGTAGTTGTGATGCAAGGGCTTAGTTGCTCCACGGCACGTGGGATCTTAGTTCCTGGGCAAGAGATCAAACCTGTGTCCCCTGCATGTGGATTCTTAACCTCTGGACCACCAAGGGAAGTCCCTTAATTTTAACCTCTGATTTCCAGGTCCTTATCCTGCCTTTCCCAAGTTTCATAGAGAATGTACTAGTTCTCACTCACCCAGTCAAGAACTGAACAGCCAGGTAACTTGCATCTCCAGAGACCTGGCTCTTTCCCGGCTAACATTTGCCTTCCAGTGTGGAAAAGAAAGACCTCTAGGATGAAAGCTTTACTATTTATAGTCTCATGGGTCATCACAGTGTCATCATCTTGGACAGGACATGCACCCTGTCAGCAGGACAGCCCACTCATTTCAGATGACCCACAATTAGGAGTCATTTGACAGAAGCCACTTGTATTTCTCACTTAACTCTCAACTCACTGCCTGTCTACTCAGCTTTCTCCCCCAGGCAGTGGCTGGTCTGATCCCTCAGTCATTGCCACATGATACCCACTTCAAAGGGCAGCATTTGTGAAGCTAATAACAAACACCTAATATAGTGGAATGTGTGGTCGGCCACCGGACACGTGAACATAAAAAGATGCTGGACATCATTAGCCATTAAGAAAATGCATGTTAAACCCACAGTGAGACACCACTGCACAGGTTCAGAATGGCTACAATTTAAGAAAAAGATTGACCATTCCAAGTTGGTGAGGATGGGAAGGGACAGGAACTTTCTGCTGGGGGGAGGGTAGAACGATGCAGCCATTTGTGTGCTTTTAAATTTTTTGAAGAGTAGTTGATTTACAGTGTTGTGTTTAATTTCTGCTGTACAGTAAAGTGATTCAGTTATACCTATATATTCTTTTCAATATTCTTTTCCATTATGGTTTATCACGAGATATTGAATAGAGTTCTCTGTGCTACACAGTAAGACCTTGTTGTTTTTCCACCCTATATATATTAGCTTACATCTGCTAACACCAACCTCCCAGTGATTCCCTTTCCCACCCCCACCCTACCTACCTTGGCAACAACGAGTCTGTTCTCTACGTCCATGAGTTTGGTTTTGTTTCATAGATACGTTCATTTGTGTCATAT
Organism: Okapia johnstoni; assembly: GCA_024291935.2. Classification (NCBI taxonomy): domain Eukaryota; kingdom Metazoa; phylum Chordata; class Mammalia; order Artiodactyla; family Giraffidae; genus Okapia; species Okapia johnstoni. The sequence continues at coordinate 22,229,864 of CM044310.1, forward strand.
TTGGGATTACACATGTAAGTTATGTCATATGGTATTTGTCTTTTTCTAGACTTACTTAGTATAATAATTTCTAGGTCCATTGATGTGGCTGCAAATGACATTATTTCATTTTTTTGGCTGAATGATACTCCATTGTATACATGTACCATATGCTCTTTATCCATTCATCTGTTGTTGGACATTTAGGTTGTTTCTATGGCTTGGTTATTGTAAATAGTACAACCACTTTGGAAAACATCCTGGCAGTTTTTCTTTTTTTTTCAAGTTAAATAGTCACCTACCCTATGATCTAGTCTTTCTGTTTCTAGATATTTACCCAAGAGAAATGAAATGGGCTAGCCATACAAAAACTTGTTCATGAATATTGATAGCAGCCTGTTTGCACTTGCCAAAACCTGGAAAAAACACAAATGTCCATCAGCAGGTGAACAGATAAACAAGCGGTGGTGTGTTCATACAGGGAAATGCAACTAAACAATGAAAGGACATTTACTGATACATGCTGTAACATGGATGGATCTGAAAGTAATTATGCTGAATGAAACAAGTCATGCAGGGACTTCCCTGGCAGTCCAGCGGCTAAGAATCCACCCTCCACCGCAGGGAACCTGAGTTCAATCACTGGTCTGGGAACCGAGATCCCACATGCCGCAGGGCAACTAAGCCTGCAGGCCACGACTAGAGAAGCCCTTGAGCCACAATGAAGACCCAGCACAGTCAAAACTTTTTTAAAAAAGAAGTCATGCAGAAGATGTATGATTCCATTTTTATGAAATTATAGATGATGCAGACAAATCCATAACTTCAGAACTCAGATCAGCAGTTGTGCACAGATTGGGGTGAGGGTCCCAGAGAGGGGTGGGATGGAGGGATGACAGAGTTCCTTATCTCAATTTCAGTCCTAAAGTCCCAGGCTTATATATAGGTCAAAACTTATGAAACAGAATATATTTTAAATACATGCATTCTATCTTATATCATGCATACCTCCCTAAAAGTTTTTAAAATAGCATTTTTGTTGTTGTTGTTTAGAGGCTAAGTTGTGTCTGACTCTTTGTGACCCCATGAACTGTAGCCCGCCAGGCTCCTCTGTCCATGGGATTTCGCAGGCAAAAATACAGGAATTGGTTGCCATTTCCTTCTCCAGGGGACCTTCCCGACCCAGGGAATCCAACCTGCATCTCCTGCATTGGCAGGCAGGTTCTTCACCACTGAGCCAGCTGGGAAGCTGATAATACCATTTGACACATGGTAAATATTTGATAAGCACATTTGGTGAAGGCATTTGTGGCAGGGAGAACAATTTTATTCCCTTTCCTCTGTTGCCCTTCTTTTCTTCCCCTTTTGCTTCCAAAGAACTAAATACATGGGAGAGGATGTGGCCTCCAGGGACCTAGTTACGGGGTGGCTGTGGGCTTTGGGTGCCTTGCCCCTAAGGGAGTGAGGTTATGGAGCCATTCACTGCAGTTCTGCTCTGCACAGCTCTTGCTTCTTGAGATCCCTGCACGGATGAAGAGGACATGCTGACATTCATGGAATGCAGTAGACAGTTTGAAACAATCCACTTTATGGGAACATGGCTCCAAGCTGCATGTTGATTACAACGCACTGTGGGAGAAGAACTCACTGCTATGGGAACTGAATGGGCCAGGGCTCGGAGACAGGAGGGAGCCTGTTATTTCAGGAAGTAGGACAAGACAGTGGGTCTTGTAGGTGGTGAAATGAACAGAATGAGATTAGGAATGCAAGCAGATACCCAATGGTGTGGGACTTCATAGGACCATGGAAAAGTTTGCTTTTTTTTCCCCTAGAAGTTTTGTTCCCCTCTCCCCCCAAGAACAGTAGGAAGTGACTGGAGATTTTTAAGCAAAAGACTGACTTTATCTTCTGTTTACTTGAAACAGTCCAGTGTGGAAGTCAGGTTGCTGTGTGGGGAGGAGATTCGAGGACCGGAAGAGTGCAAGGTGGGGTTCTGCTGTGGAGGATGCTGTTGTCATCCAAGTGGGAGGTGATGCTGGCAGGGAAAAGGCTGAAACCTCTTGAAGGGCAGCCCTGGGGACTTCCCTGGTGGTCTAGCGGTTGAGATTCTGCCTTCCAATGCAGGGGGCTGCAGTTCGATTCCTGATCAGGGAACTAAGATCCCACATGCAGTGCAGCCAAATTTTTAAAAAAAAATTTTTAAAGGAGAGGGGCAGCCCTCAGTTTCTCCATGTAGGCTGAGTTGATCTGAGCAAAGTATCTGGAGGATTCTGGACTGGACCAGAGAGCCTATGTCAGTTACGTTCATTGTGACTGGTGATCCCTTTTAAAGCTGCTTTTGGAACACTCTGTCATGACCTATATGGGAAAAGAATCTTATAAAAAGTGAATATATGTGTATGTATAAGTGATTCATTTTGCTCTACACCTGAAACTAACACAATATTGTAAATCAACTATATGCCAATAAAAAAAAATTTTTTTAAGTTGCTTTTGGCAGACAGAAAAGTTACCCCTAGAAAGTTTCCAAGAATAAATCATTTTCTAGGAACTATAAATAGAGGTGCTGTTGCAGAAGATATACTTGGCAGCCTGTTGTGACACGTTGCTATTAAAGCGGAGATAAAACAACGTGAGTTGGGATGGCAAGCAGCAGGTTGGTTTGGCTGCCAGGTTGTTTCGAGGTCAATCTCTTTGATTATTTTAGTTTTATTTTACTTACATATGTTGAAAATTTAAATTCAACTGGAGTTAAGTAATGGTGACTTTTCAACTTGAAGCAGTGGTTTGGGAATTCCCTGGTAATCTGTGGTTAGCATTCCATGCTTTCATGGCTATGGCTCGGGTTCAGTGCACCGTCAGGGAACTAAGATCCCGCAACCCATGCTACGTAGCCAAAAAATATAAATAATTGAAAAAAAACACACACACAAAGTAAAAAAAATAAGCTAAGTAGTGCACAGGGAGGGTGTACATGTGTTTGTGTGTGAAAGTGTATTGATACGTGTGTGTATACCACATATGTGTATGTTCCTATCATGTAAATACCTTAGGAAAAAAACAAAGTGAACCTAACCCATCAGGCTTAGAATTCTGCAGTGCTCTTACTTAAAACAAGTTCAGTTCATCTGAGAAGTTAGGCTTGAGTTGGCTTAAAGCAAAGTATCAAGCAAGTCATTTTTTAAAAATAATTTTATTTATTTATTGGTTTGCTGGGTCTTCATTGCTGTGGAGCTATTCTCTAGTTGCTGTGAGCGGGGACTACTGTCTAGTTGAAGTGCTCGGGCTTCCCATTGCAGTGGCTTCTCTTGTGGTGGAGCACGGGCTCTAGAGTGTGGTCAATGTTTGCGGTTCCCGGGCTCAAGAGCACAGGCTCCTGGGCTTAGCATGTGGCATCTTCCTGGATCAGGGATCGAACCCGTGTCTCCTGCATTGGTAGGCAGATTCTTTACCACTGAGCCACCAGGGAAGCCCAGGCAAGTCGTGCTTTGAAGACAACATGTCTACAGTAAAATGTGTGCCCGAGGATAACAGCATCTGGACAATGGTGGTGAGGACTGTCTGTCTTCAGGTCTGAGCTCAGGCTTACCTGCTACCATGGTATCTGTCCATCGTGAGTGAGTATCCATCAGCTGTCCTCAAAGGCTCAGAGACAAATCCCTGGGTGACACTGTGCAGGGATCCCCAAAGCCTCAGAGAAGTGCACGCTCTTTGTAAAGGAAGGAGACTGGATGAGATAAAGTCACTGTTCTTTCTCCCCCAGGATTTCCAGTTCTGATCAGGGAGCCGAACTGCTCTGCGTCATTACTTAGAAGTGAAAGTGTTAGTCGCTTAGTTGTATCCAACTCTTTGCGACCCCATGGACTGTAGCTCCAGGCTCTGTCCATGGAATTCTCCAGGCAAGAATACTGGAGTGGTTGCATTCCCTTCTGCAGAGGATCTTTCCAACGCAGGAATCAAACCTGGGTCTTCTGCATTGCAGGCACATTCTTTACCGTCTGAGCCACCAGACACGTGTCCTTTTTGTTGTTGTTGTTATTAATGTCATTGACCTTCAACTACCCTGGACATCTGCATGTGTGACTTTAAAAAGCCAGTGCAGCAGCACTGCCGTTGAAGATGAGAAGGCCATCAAAGTCTGACCCAAGTCCCATCTACCTGCAGGTTCTTGAGACGCTTGCTGTTAGAAATTAGGAAGAAAGTGCACCTGTATTGTGGAGACTGTTTCTTTTCAATTTTAGAGAAAAGGAGAGGAAAAAAAGCAATTAGCACAGTCCTTTGAAGAATTACGCAGCAGGGGTGATAGCAGCTGAGATAAAGAGTGAGGAATCATTTTATGAATTATAATTCATGCTGAGAAATCGATAGAGGGTGAATAAAGTGGTAACTTTTAAAGCAGAAAGACAATTCTCTTTGCCTACTTGTTTCAACTTAGGGATGCCTGAAGAAGTTCAGAGGGGAGGGATGAAAGAGATGAGGACTCAGACATGAGATAAAGTGCCATGCAATTCAGAACATTAGGAAGATTTAGAGGGATCCATCAAACAAAGGCACCCAGCAGCTGTGATTCTCGGCTCTCAAGAGTGTACCTGGATTTGTGGAGAAAGATTTAGAAGCTTAATTTACATACATGAAAGTCCATTTTTAACTTCCAATGAAGAGGCTGTACCACCCAGTGTAGTATTACATCAGGTATTCCCTGTTTCTCATGATAAATTTATTCTAGCATTGTCCTTCCTGACAGAATTGCAGAATGAGCTTTTCAGGTCAACTAATGTTTCTTCCACCTTCTCTCTTCCCTATCTCTCCTCTAACCCCCTTTTCCAGAGTGCTAATATCCCACTGGTCCTTTTTGTTTATTTTTCCTGGCTTTACTAAGTCATTGGGAGGGATGGTTTGTAGTATTTTTTATCCTTGTCTTTAGCCAGCCTGTGCTGATTAGGAATGCTTTTGTCTGTAAGCTTCCAGGTGGCTCAGTGGGTAAAGAATTCGCCTGTAATACAGGAGACATGAGTTCATTCCCTGGGTCGGGAAGATCCCCTGGAGGAGGAAATGGCAACCCTCTCCAGTATTCTGGCCTTGGAGAAATTCACGGACAGAGGAACCTGGGTGGCTACTACAGTCCATAGGGTCACAAGGAGTTGGATATGATGGAAAAGACTGAGCACAAAGGAGTAACAGAATCATAGTAGCTAAAACAAGCCGAAGTTTATTTGTTTCCAGGGCGAGAGGTCTGGAAGCAGGCCATTTTTGCTTTGTTTTAGTAGTATGATATCAGGACTGAAATCTTTGAGATTCTTTTGGTCTTTTCCTCATTCTTGTTGCCTCATGGTGCCAGAATGGCTGCTGTACCTCAGGCCATCTCATGCATGTGCCAGCAGAGAGGGGAAAAAGCTGAAAGTCAAGAGTAAAATTTTGTCAGAATATATATGTATGTATAACTGAATCATTTTGGTGTACAAGAGAAATTAACACAAGTTTAGTTCAGTTCAGTTCAGTCGCTCAGTCGTGTCCGACTCTTTGCGACCCCATGAATTGCAGCATGCCAGGCCTCTCTGTCCATCACCAACTCCTGGAGTCTACCCAAACCCATGTCCATTGAGTCGGTGATGCCATCCAACCATCTCATCCTCTGTCATCCCCTTCTCCTCCTGCCCCCAATCCTACCCAGCATTAGGGTCTTTTCCAATGAGTCAACTCTTCACATGAGGTGGCCAAAGTATTGGAGTTTCAGCTTCAACATCAGTCCTTCCAATGAACACCCAGGAGTGATCTCCTTTAGGATGGATTGATTGGATCTCCTTGCGGTTCAAGGGACTCTCAAAAGTCTTCTCCAACACCACAGTTCAAAAGCATCAATTCTGCGGCGCTCAGCTTTCTTCACCATCCAACTCTCACATCCATACATGACCACTGGAAAAACCATAGCCTTGACTAGACGGACTTTTGTTGGCAAAGTAATGTCTCTGCTTTTAAATATGCTATCTAGGTTGGCCATAACCTTCCTTCCAAGGAGTAAGCGTCTTTTAATTTCATGGCTGCAATCACCATCAGCAGTGATTTTGGAACCCAAAATTAACACAATGTTGTAAATAAACTATACTTCAGTAAAATAAATTTTAAAAGAGTAAAGTTTTGTCTTAACTAAGTTATATAGGTAGTGATTTAGTAGTGACTCAGACCGTAGAGAATCTGCCTGCAATGCAGGAGACCTGTGTTCTATCCCTGGGTTGGGAAGATCCCCTGCAGAAGGAAACGGCAACCTACCCCAGTATTCTTGCCTGGAGAATTCCATGGACAGAGGATCCTGGTGGGCTACAGTCCATGGGGTTGCAAGAGTCAGACAAGTCTGAGCTAATAACACTTTCACTTTCAGTACACAGTGATCACTATTATTATTACTATTATTATTTTCTTTCAGGAAGGCAAAAGCATTCCATAAGACTTCTGATCATATCTCATTGGCCAGAGCTGAGCCTGACTTCCAGCAGATCATTGCCCTGGAGAACCGAGATTACTCTTATTGGCTGACACTGATTATGATTGCTGTTTTGAGCTACAGAAGGGAGTAACTTTTTTGAGATCAAGGATATTCACATGCTATTGGATCAGATGGAGCTCTGCTGCCAAGAAGGTGGGTAGATAAGATACCAGGAAGGCAGAAGACAGGGTCAGCCCTATACTATTTACGCCATTAAATGTTGAAACGATCACTATTTTAAAGACGCTAATCAGTTGATCTGCCTAAGGAGGTATCTGCAGAAGTGGGAATGACAGTTTGCTTTGTATTAACTCAGACTTGCTTACTTCTTCAGTTAGCATTAACTGAGCACGTACTGAGTCAAGGCTCTGTACTGGGCCCTCTGGACACAGGACTAAGCCAGGAGGGCCTGGACTCACGCTTGAAGAGTTCACAGTGTAGAGTGGGAGACCCACCCTGACAAGCCAGTGAACAGGTGACCTCAGAGACCGGGAAGGGCTGCCGGAAGCAGCCAAGGGTGGAAGGGGAGAGACTCACTGTTGTGCAGGCAAAGTGTCTGGTTCCCACGGAGCAGGGAAGTGGGGGAGGAGAGGCTCGGACAGGGTCTGATGTATTTGAACAGAGACCACAGTGATGACTAGAGATTGTGTTAAATCAATGACCACCATTGAATTATGAGAGAATGAGCAGGTTTTCCTGTTTTTTAGGTATAGTGTATGTATCTCAGTTTCTCTGTCTACAAAAGGGGATCCAAATAATGGGTTGCCGTCACAGAGGGTCACCCCACACCAGTCTCCACTTGGTTGACTTCACCCCTCTGTACAAGCATCAACCATGTTTCTGTAAGATCCAGGCAAGGTAAGAGCTGGGGGTGGGAGAGTGTGGAAAGGATGAGGCCACTAATATTAATAAAAGGCCCTCATCAGAGTAGCCTGCAGGGCACGGGGGACCTGTGGGTACTGGGTCCTAGGATGCCCTGAGTCTGCAGGTGACTGGTTCCAGCTGTGACCTGGTCAGTCCAACCATCCGCCTTCCTCTTCAGGGTGTGTCTTACTAACCCATCTTCCAGGGTCTGTCTCCTCTCTAGGCACAGCATCAAGGGCTGTCACAGGATGTGGGGACCCACTAGGTGACCTTGGGGGTCAGCTCTGATCACTCCTTTTAGTCTGCTCTGCTGTCCCTAATAGGAGTTGGCCCCGTTCCTTCCTCCGCTCAAGAGAGGTGACAAGTGAATGGAGAGTTGAAACATATTTCTGAAATCTGTGAAGCTGACAGACAGAACCAGAAACTATCCTGAGGTGAAACTGTCATTCGGACAAAGAACACGGTTTATTCTTCTCCAGGGGGATGAAATCAGCTGTGTGAAGACTGGCGTGGGGTGGCCCTCTGTGACTGGATTTCATTGGCGGAGAAGGTGATCCATTATTTTGGGTTTGCTTTTGTAGACAGAAAGACTGGGATAGATAGATTACACGTAAGAAACAGGAAAGCCTGCTCATTCTCCCATAAGTCAGATGGCTGCCATTGATTTAATACAATCTCTAGGGAACTGACTGGCATGTTTAGGTTTTGTGGTTTTTTTTTTCAAACAGAGGTTGGTAGTTAGAAGGACTGTTTGCCCTTCCATGAGAGCCATTTCAAGGATGCACCTCAAGAGAGCAGGAGTAATGATCTGGGATCCTGAGGGTGACTGAACCCTCAGATAAACTCTATAAACTCTCAGATGCCACAGGCTGGCAGAGGGGAGGTGAAGACCTGGTCCCTGGGCACTGAAGACCAGCCCTGGAGGAAGTTACCTGCTTGTTAAACTGCCAGCTGTCCATCTGGAGTGGCTACCTCTTCTATCAGTCTCTCCCTGCCCTCTGGGTATGGAAGGATTCCACCTGGAAAGCTCCTGAACCCACAGTCGGTGACACATGTCATAAAGAAAACAATGCCAGGTAATGGGATCAGAGGCTGGAGTGGGTGGGCCTACTTTAGAGAAAAGGACTGCCCTAAGAGATCCTGCCAGGAGGGGTGTCTGAATCCCACAGCAGAGAAGGGGCCAAGTTGGCAAAGATTGGGTGGGGGGCCAGAGGGGGGCAGTTCCAGGCAGGGGAACAGCAAACCCTACATCTCAGAGGAGGGCCGTGTTTTGTGTGTTTAAATGATTTCTATAGATTTTTATATTTAATCATCACAGTAACATAACAGAAGAGCTGGAATTAGTCCCCATAGTAAAATGAATAATAACTTTAAGGAAATTACTTAGTGAAAGATCGAGGCCAAGGGTGTGGATCTCAAAATCTCTTCCCTGCTGACTACTGAACTGCAGGTGGAGGTGTGCCGGTGAGGCTCATATAATTTCCTGTTATAGAAAGAGAGCGAGAAACTCCCAGAGGAAAGAAGAGATAGGGACTCAGATTCTCCTTCTGGCAGAACTATGTTAAACTTCAGGCGTGACCTTGGCCGAGCCAGCTGACCTCCCTGACACAGTTCCAGGCCTCTTTATGTGCAATAATCTCTCCCCTTCTCACTTTCCAGGGTGGTTGTGAGAATTGCAGGTGCAAAGGGGGTCTCAGAGTCAGGACACGGTGTCGAAAGGAAGGTACAGTGACTGTCACAGACACATGCCAGACTTCGTTGTGTCAAAAAACTAATCGTGGGACTTCCCTGGTGGTCCAGTGAATCCACCTGCCAAGGCAGGAGACATGGCTTTGATCTCTGGTCTCGGAAGATCCCACAGTGCCTCGGGGCAACTAAACCCTGGGCCACAACAATTGAGCCTGTGGTCAACAAGAGAAGCCCCCACTAGAGAAAGTTGGCATACAGCAATGAAAACCCAGGGCAGCCAAACATATATAAATAATTAATTAATTGCAGCTGTTGTGTGTGATGAACTGGGTCTACCATCCTGCATATGCTATTAGGTTATTTCTCTAAGTGAACATTCCATTTAAAAATGAAATAGCAAAGGAGGAAGGAACAGTGGGATGAATTGGGAGACTGGAGCTGACATATATACATTACTATATATAAAATAGGTAACTAATGATAACTTACTGTGTAGCTCATGGAACTCTACTCAATGCAATGTCCTGTGGTGACCTAAATGGGAAGGAAATTCAAAAAAGAAGGGAGATATATATATATACACACACATATGCTTCTGAGGTGGCTCAGTGGTAAAGAATCTACCTGCCAATGCAGGAAATGCAAGAGACACGGGTTCGATCCTTGGGTCAGGAAGATCCCCTGGAGGAGGAAATGGCAACCCACTCCAGTATTCTTGCTCGGAAAATTCCATGGACGGAGTCTGGTGGGCTATGAGACTGCAGAGTTGGACACAACTGAGCAATTGAGCATGCACGCACATGGCTGATTCACTTTGCTGTACAATAGAAGCTAGCACAACACTGTAAAGCAACTATAATCCAATAAAAATTTTTAAAAAATGAAGCAGCAACTGATCAGGGATTCTGAATATCATTTCCCAGGTCTCAGCAAATTGCACAAAAATCTGAGATATTCAGTGGCTGAGTTAATGAGGAACCGTTGAAGGAAATTTGGGGCCAGGTGCTGAGTCCAAGTTCTCCCCCCTTCTAGCTGGGGATCTTTGAGGGACACACCCAGCTTCTCAGAGCTTCTGTCTGTCAAGTGAAGACAGTCATCCAACTCAATGGTTTCGAGATGTAGCCAGCATCTCTTCTCCTGACATCACAAGCCTTCTTCTGCTTTCTGGGATTGGCATGGGAGTTTCAGCATTTACAGCATCACTAATGAAAGTCATTTCCAAATTCCATCACAGCATGTCAGTGTGGATATTAGAGGAATTCCCTGGCAGTCCAGTGGTTAGGATTCCACATTTCCACTGCGGGGGGCCCAGGTTTGATCCCTGGTCTGGGAACTAAGATCTTGCAAGTAGCTTGTGCACGCATGCATGCGCAATCGTGTCCAGCTCTTTGAGACTCCATGGACCACAGCCCACCAGGCTCCTCTGTCCACGGGATTCTCCAGGCAAGAATACTGGAGTGGGTTGCCATTTCCTCTTCCAGGGGATCTTCCTGACCCAGGGATTGAACTGTGTCTTTTGTGTTTCCTGCATTGGCAGGCAGATCTGAACCACTGTTCCACTTGGGAGGTGGGGGTCAAAAAAAAAAAATTAGATCAACTCTGGCATTAGTAAGCCCCTTGAACACTGAACAAAATAAATTACCTGGTTCAGAAACTGTCTCTATCCCCCACCATTCTCAATCCACTTTCCTGATAAAGAAAACTGCTCCTTAAATTGATCTATTAAGTAGAAGCATGGATTTTTTTTTTTCCTGTCTCATAATAGGATCAGCTCAAATCAAACATCCAAAACCAGTACCTCAGGGACCTGTCTTCCAAATTGGATTTAGAGGAGTTCATTTCCAGGATCAGAAACTGAAGGAAATGGCTAAGCTGCTTGCAGTTTCCTGCTCCCACGCAACCATAAATATTCTCACATTCTGTCTCTGGAGGAGGCAGGCAGGGGCACCGTCCCCCCGTCAACTTTGGTAATAGATGATCCCTGCGTGGCCTGGGCAGGATGTCATAAAAGCCCAGTCTCATATCTGCGACCCCTTTAGACCCAGGGGCTCATTTTAGAGAACAGTGTGTTGACAACATTGGAGAGGAGAGAGGAATATGGCTTCCCCAATGGCTCAGTGGGTAACGAATCCATCTGTAATGCAGAAGACACAGGAGACCCAGGTTCAGTCCCTGGGTCAGGAATATTCCCTGTAGGAGGAAATAGCAACCTGCTCCGTATTCTTGCCTGTAGAATCCCATGGACAGAGGAGCCTGGCAGGCTACAGTCCATGGGGTCGAAAAAGAGTCAGACACAACTGACTAAGCATGCATGGGTGCATATATACTTTCAGATTCTTTTCCATTATAGGTTATTACAAATATTGAGTATAGTTCCCTGTGCTATATAGTAGGTCCTAGTTGATTATCTATCTTATATACACTAGTGAATATTTGTTAATCCCAAATTCCTAATTTAAATTTAGAGTTTGTGATTGTTTTTCAGTTTAAGAGATGTTGAGACAAATGGGATGCCAGATAGTTTCCCCAAACTCCTGAGGTATTTGTCAGAGGACAAGAAAGATTTTATCTGCGTGAAGGTGAAGGCCATCCGATTTTGTGTTTTTCTAACAAGGTAAATGCCAGGGACGATTCGTTTCTGTCTCATTTCACGCAGCCTTGAGAAATGAGCCCACTTGCATGCTCTGAGACATTGGCCAAGAAACGATGGAGTTGGCTTTGCTCTAACACTAGAAATCAGAAATAGCATTGTCGCCGGCGGGTCCATCCATATGTATTTGTGCCCTGAAGTATGATTCGGAAGAGCTGGAGCAGCTTTCCAGAATTGCTTTGGATGATCATAATGCAGCAAATCATCTAATTTATAGATTAAGCTGGCTCAGTCAACATATCTCTTTGCCCTTTCATCTAAAGAAAATAAAGGGTTGAATGATAGTCACATGGGGACAGAGTCACACAGTCCAGTGTCTAAATGTCCAGTGCCTAAAATAGAAAGTTGACTGGACCAGGCACCCTTCTGAGAGCATCTGCTTCCAGTGGGTGGCAGTCAGTAAAACAGGAGATAGAATTTTCATAGAATTTGGCTTATTGCTACCTTCTTTTAGCCTTATCTGAAAGATAACAATTTTAAGGGCTTTGGGGGAAAAAAAATAACTTTCCATAAGATTTGCCCATAATAACACAACCTTCTTTCCAGTATGCAAAGATATTTTAAAAAATATCTTAGCCAGACCAACTCTCCTGAGATGTGTCTGCTTCTAGGTGGGACATGGGGAGAGGGAAGGGGGCTTTGACGGGCTCAGGGTTCAACGGGAGGGGAGTAAACATTCAGACCTTCTCTGGCCAAGAAATTGCCAGCACCTTCCTCCAAATACCCATGTCACCCGCATATGATCAACCCCACCCACCTCACCCTCCCAGAGTTCACTTTTTTTTGTAATTTATTTTCTATTTTCTATTGGGATATACTTGATTTACAATGCTGTTTTAGTTTCAGGTGTACAGTGAAGTGGGTCAGTTATACATATACATCTACCCATTCTTTCTCAGATTCTTTTCCCATATAGGTTATTACAGAATACTGAGTGGAGTTCCCTGTGCTACACGGTAGGTCCCTGTTGTAGAATTCTCTTTTATCGTTGTGTTTTTTTCAGTCACCCAGTTGTGTCTGACTCCTTGCAACCTCATGGACTGCAGCACGCCAGGCGTCCCTGTCCTTCGCCGTCTCCTGGAGCTTGCTCAGACTCATGTCCATTGAGTCGATGATGCCATCCAACTATCTTGTCCTCTGTCATCCCCTTCTCCTCTTGCCCTCAATCTTCCCCAGTATCAGGATCTTTTCTAATGAGTCTGCTCTTCACATCAGGTGGCCAAATATGGGAGCTTCAGCTTTGACATCAGTCCTTCCAATGAATATTTAGGGTTGGTTTCCTTTAGGATTGACTGGTTTGATCTCCTTGCTGTCCAAGGGACTTTCTTTGGTGCTCAACCTTTTTTATGGTCCAGCTCTGACATCCATATGTGGCTACTGGAAAAAGCGCTGTGTACGGTTATTCAAGTACCGTCTGTGCTTTGGGCCCTCTCCTTGATTTTAGGTATAAGGCATACAAAAGGTACCCATCACTTACCTTCAAGCTTTTTACAGTGAAGCTGAGAGATATTAGCTGGCCATGTTCCTGTATGCTAAGAGCAGGTATTTTACAAGTGATATGGTTACATATTTAGACAAAGAGCTAACTCTCCCAAGAGGAAAGTGTTTCACCAGGGAAGGCTTTCAAGTAAAGATAACATTGAAATGGGGTCTTGAAGGATGGGTAGGAGTTTGCTAGGGAGAACAATGACCTGTGAGTAATGAAACAATAGTTACTCTTAATTGAGCACCAATTATGTGTCACATGTACCTTTACATGTTCAAAATGCCTTATTACTATTAATCAAGGCAATGGTATGAGTTGTAGAAAGCCTTATACCCATCTTACAGACTGGGAAAATTGACTCTCTCTGGTATGGGTAGCTTTTGAAACAGGCAGACTGTTCCTAAAACCTGGGTTCTGAGTTATCATATCACACTGCTGTTCTGGGAAGAAGCATCTGGGAAGAGGGAGAAACCTGATGACACATGAATGGTTGAAGAAAGTGTGTGTATCTCACCTGCCCAAGGATTGGGCTGTGTGTGACTCACCAGCCCTGGGACTTGGGGGCAGATAATCAAGTCCTTCTGAACCTCAGCTTTTTCACAAAGCGAGATGGGAAAGTGTCCTTTCTTGCAGGGGTTTGTGAGGATCTCTTTCCTTTGTGTTCCTCTCTTTCCTTCCCCTCCTCCTTTCTTCCCAACAGGTGTCTGCTGAGTATCTATTACCTGCCAGATACCTGATAAGCCCTGGAAATGCAGCTTAAACGGGGTCGAGTGAAGAGGGGTTCTCAGAGCTGGAACCAAGTGACTTAGCCTCGGCTAATGGTCACAGGGCACTGAGCTCCAGGCATGGATGGACCAGTGGTCCTCTGAGGAGCCCAGGGCACTGACCACAGCATCCCTGCGTCAGAGATCTATGTGCCTCTCCTTGTGTATATCTCTTTGACTCTACTTTCTCTGTATCCCTTTATTAAAAAATTTTTTGGTTTATTTTTGGCTGCACCGGGTCTTAGTTGAGACATGAAGGCTTTTCTCTAGTTGTAGCACATGGACTTAATTGCCAAGACATGTGGGTTCTTAGTTCAGGAATTAGATCAGGAATCAAACCTGCATCCTCCTGCATTGGAAAACAAAATTTTAACCGCTGGACCACCCAGGAAATCCCCCTCTGCATCTCATGATCTGTCTTGCCATCACCTTGTTCTGTTGGTTTTTATTTCTCTCTGTGTCATGGGGTCACAAAGAGTCGGACACGACTGAGCGACTGAACTGAACTGTGTCCTTAACTCTCTTCTCTCCTAGATTAACTCCCTTTAGAAGGCAGTCTGGCTTCCTCACTCTTCCTCTCTCTGTTGACTCTGTCTTCCTCTGTATGTTCTGTCTTCCTTCTTGATGTCTTCCTGTCTGCCTTCCTGCTTTTCTGTCTTTGACTCTATTTAAGCATATGGTTCTCAGTCTGTGTTTCTCTCTGTTATTGTGTGTCTGTTTCTTTTTCGAGGGAGGCTGTGCTGGGTCCTCGTTACGGTGCGTGGCCTTCTCTAGTTGCAGCGTGTGAGCTTCGTTGCCCTGTCGCTTGTGGGATCTGAGTTCTCCAGCCGGGGATCAAATCTGCATCCCTTGCATTGGAAGGTGAATTCTTCACCACTGGCCCACCAGGGAAGTCCCCCTCTATGTCTGTTTCTAGCACCATCTCCCTCTCTGGCTCCCTCTTTCTTCCCATCTCCTGTTCATACACCCGGAAACAGGACTTGTCCAGGGGATGGGAACCAGCCAGAGACCCAGCTACATCTCCCTATGACTGGACCCGCCAGGGACCAGATGCTAGAGCCTTACAGCGGTGCTCACTCACCTTCAGTGGGGTCATTGTTGTGAACCTGTGTCATCTGCTTGTCCTATGGAATATTTCTCTCAGCAGCTCTGTCTAATCAGGTTTGGGTGTTAATTAAATGACTGATATTTGCATGCTAGTTTGGTGGCAACTTGGTGTCGTATTAAATTTTAATTTGGCCTAAGCTCGATAAGAAGATTCCTTCAGTCAACAAAGACGCTTGTATTAACAGGTTACAGATGTAATTAGGCACAGCTTGACTGAACTGCTAATAGATTCAGGTACTGGAGAGGAATTAGAAATAAACACTTACACACTTATTATTCATTGTTGGTGCTGGGGTATGTGAGTTGGCAGGACCACCTGAATTATGGAAGCTGGAGCATAAAAATGCAGAATCCATCCACGTTTAAACTTAGATGTTGTCAACATTTTCTCCCAGTCTCTCTTTTTGCTCTTGTTTCTTTATTTGTGGCTTTTTCCCTCTTACCAGTCTCTCTCAGCTTGTGTGTTTGCTGTCTTCGCGGTCTCTGTCTGGGTGGCGTAGCCACAATAACAAATCACCATACAATAGATGGGGCTTCCGAGGTGCCGCTAGCGGTAAAGAACCCACCTGCTAATGCAGGAGACATGAGATGTAGTTCAATCCCTGGGTTGGAAAGATCCCCTGGAGGAGGGCATGGCAACCCACTTCAGTATTCTTGCCTGGAGAATTCCATGGACAGAGGAGCCTGGTGGCTACCGTCCATAGGGTGGCGAAGAGTCAGACAGGACTGAAGTGACTTAGCACGCATGCATACAATGGATGACTCAAAACTGTAGAAATGTATCCTTTCACATTTACGGAGCTAGAAGGTTCAAAGTTAGCTTGAACTTGGCCACAATCAAGGTCAGCAGCGTGATGCTCCGTCCAGAGGCTCCAGGGGAGAATCTGGTCCTCACCTCTTCCAGCAGCCCCTTGGCTTGTGCCCCAATCACACCAGTTTCCACTGCCGAGGTAACCTCAGTATCAATGTGGATGGATTCTTCCGCATATTCATGTCCTGTGCTTCTATAATGCAGGTAGGTCCTGCGGATTTATGATTGAGCCTGTTGGACTTCCGAAGGATGGAGAGTGATTTGACCATGATGAGAAGTTTGGGAGGGGGAGGGTGCAAGAGGGAAAAAGAAAGAGGAGGGGAAAGGAGGGGAGTGGAGAGGGGAGAGAAGAGAGAATCATTATGTTGACAAGTAGAGAAAAACGCAATTTCTAACTCTGAAAGGAGAAGGAATCACCAACAAAAATGTCCCCCAAAGACCAAGCAGGTGATGGATATGAGCAGAACAGCTCAGGTGAACATGGAAGTGGAGATGGCGGTGATGCGGCCACAAGCCAAGGGGACCAGAGGCCCAGATTCTCCCCTGGAGCCTCTGGAGGGAGCAGTGCCCTGCTGACCTTGATTGTGGCCAAGTCCCATGATTTTGGACCTTCCCCCTCCAGCATCATGAGAGGGTATGCTTCTGTTAGTATTGTCTGGTGGTTTGTTTCTGCGGCCCCTGGAATCTAATTGACTTCTTCTATCTGGGTCACATCGTCCTCTGCTTCCCTCCTATAAGAATCCCTAGTTGTATTCAGGATTCACCTGGATATTCCAGGATAATCTTATCCCCATTTCAAGATGCTAAACTGAATCACATCTGTAAATGTCCCCTCCCTTTTTTGGTCATTAAGGCAACATTTGCAGATTGCAGGGCGTAGGGTGTGGATGCTGATATTTAGTCTGTCACCCTGAATGCTTCTCTGTCTCTCTCCTGTTTCTTCTCCTTCTCACCATCAGGGAAGGGACCTCTCTTTTATTTATTCTTGGTTGCACTGGGTCTTTGCTGCTGCGCTTGTGCTCGGGCTTTCTCTGGTGGTGAGCAGGGAATACTCTCTAGTTGGGGTGTGCAGGCTTCTCATTGCTGTGGATTCTCTTGTTGCAGAGCACAGGCTCTAGAGCGTGGGCTCAGTATTAATAGTTGTGGCACACAGGCTCAGTTGCTCTGAGGAATGTGGAATCTTCCTGGACCAGGGATCAAACCTGTGTCCCCTGCATTGGCAGGCAGATTCTTAACCACAGCACCACCAGGGAAGTCCGAGTAGCAGCTTTTCTAAGGACTCCTCAGCTGTTCCATTTTGACCCAGAATCAGAAATTAACTGACTTTTTCAACAGACCAGGCAGACAGGAATATCCGTCTTGAGCTGCATCTCCTCTTTGGAGCCATGTGGATGGAGACCAGAACAGGTATGCACAAGAGAACCCATCACTGCTCTTGACCTTGACCAAGAGGAAGGCTTTTACCAACATGAATAAAGTGATCACTTTTGACTTGCCCTGCCACCTCTGGGAAGGTAGAAACCACTTCCTTTCAGAAGATAATTGCCATTAAGCTGTTTGCGGCATTAGCCAAGAGCTGGTTCTTTGAAGTTGGGCACTTGACCATCTCTACTGCTTATCAGATGTTGGCCTTGGGCACACCAGGAACCACCTCTGAGCCTCGGTTTTCTATCCTGTAAAATGGGCATGATAGTGGCACCTCCTTTGGGAGTTGCTGTGCATTTCTGGGCTCTCTGTATCTTCCTCTCCCTCTCTTTCTCTGCCTTGTTTCTGTGACTCTGTCTATCTTGTCTCTCAGTTTCCCTGTTCTCTGCTTTGCAACCCGTGTTTCACTGTCGCTAGCTGTTTCTCTAGTTGTGCTTATTTTTAATAGGTTTTTTGGTACAAACTTTATTAATTTTATTTTGTTTTATTTTTGCTGCACTGGGTTTTTGTTGCTGTGCACGGGCTTTCTCTACTTGCCGTGCGTGGTCTTCTCATTGTGGCAGCTTCTCTTATTGAAAAGCACGGACTCTATGGCGTGTGGGCTCAGTAGTTGTGGCACACAGGTTAAGTTGCTCTGGGGCATGTGGGATTTTCCTGGAGCAGGAATCAAACCATGTCCGCCACATTGACAGGTGGATTCTTAACCACTGGACCACCAGGGAAGTCCTCTAGTTATGTTGTAAGTCCTCTGGTTAAGTCCTCTACCCCCCTGCCTGCTGTCACTTTACTCCTTTATTTGAGGAGATGCATTCTCTTTCTGTCTTGGTTGTGCTGTCCCTCTCTGCCTGCCTTTCTCTCTCTCACTCACCCCGACGGGGGTTCTGCTCACGGGGCCCTCTGCTGGCCCTCCACAGCACAGAACAGGAGATTCCTTGTCCCTTTGTTGTTTTAGTTGTTAAGTCATGTCTGACCCTTTTGTGACTATGGATTGTAGCTTGCCAGGCTCCTCTGTCCATGAGGTTTCCCAGGCCAGAACACTGGAGTGGGTTGCCATTTCCTTCTCCGGGGAATCTTCCCGCCCCAGGGATTGAAGCTGAGTTTCTTGCTTTGGCAGATAGGTTCCTTACCACTGAGCCACTAGGGAAGCCCAATCCCTTTACCCACCCACAGAAGCCTGATAGATGCCTGTCTTCCAGTTCCAAGTCTGCAGATGGAGGTTAGCACTGACTGACAGCAGACTTCACTTTGTCTGTTCTTTATTATTTATCCAGTAGAGAGGGAGAGACTCAGCCATGCATGGAATTGACCCAAGCCTCTTGTATTTTTTATTCACTAGGATGTGGGTATCATCCTACTCAGGAACCAACACAGCAAAGAGTCACACTTGGCCTCCAACGTTGATTACTGTGGCTCAGGGGACATCAGTTAAGAGCGTGTGCTTTGGAGTTTGGCAAATCCTGGCTCAGCACCTGACCAGGTGTGACCTTAGTTGAGTCACTTCCGTCTCAGCCTTGGTTTCGCCTTTTGTAAAATTGGTGTGATGATTGTACCTCCCTTTAAGGGCACTCTTCATTTTTTCACCTGAGCTGTTCTGCTCCTTTATCACCTGCTTGACCTTTGTAGGGACATTTTCCCCTGTAGCTCAGCTGGTAAAGAATCTGCCTGCAGTGCAGGAGATCTGGGTTCGATCCCTGGTTGGGAAGATCCCCTGGAGAAGGGAAAGGCTACCCACCCCAGTGTTCTGGCCTGGAGAATTCCATGGACTGTATAGTCCATGGGGTCACAAAGAGTCGGATACGACTGAGCGACTTTCACTCACTTTTGTTGGTGACTGTTGCTGCTTTCAGGGGCTTCCTAAGTGGCACAGTGGAATCCATCTGTTAATGTAGGAGACACAAGAGACACAGATTCTATCCCTGGGTTGGGTAGATCCCCTGGAGTAGGAAATGGCAACTTACGCCGGTATTTTTGCCTGGAAGATTACATGGACAGAGGAGCCTGGTGGGCTACAGTCCATGGGGTTGCAAAG
This sequence comes from Okapia johnstoni, assembly GCA_024291935.2. Lineage (NCBI taxonomy): Eukaryota > Metazoa > Chordata > Mammalia > Artiodactyla > Giraffidae > Okapia > Okapia johnstoni. Next base: position 22,249,149 of record CM044310.1, read on the forward strand.
AGTGGGACACAACTGAATGACAAAGAATACAGGCACACTCCTTTCAGAACTTGAAACCTTCTTTTTCTCTGCTAGTCAATATATTGATTCTCTCTTCTCTCCCTCACCATCTCCACTTTCCTTCCACCTCCTCTTCCAACCCTTCTCCCTCCCTCTTGTATCCACCCGCCACCTCTCATCATGGTCAAATCATTCTCTGTCCTTCGGAAGTCCAGCCAGCTCCAGTATGATGCCCAGTTTTACAGATGAGGGACTGGAGACCAGCGAAATACTTCCTTTCTTGGGATGACCCAGAAACCTTGCTTCATAAGTGGGCTATGAACCCACGTTCTGTGACTCTTATTTCAGTGCCTCTTATAAAGACTCTGCTGACCTTCCTAGCAGCGAGGTCAAGGATGCGAACTGGGTGTGTAGGATCTGGTGCTTGTCTCTGACTGATAAGTGAACAATGTCTTAAATACTTCAAGATTATAAAATTCAACCAGAGAGATTGTAAATTTCAGCCAGAGAGAAACTAGGGTTTTGACTCTAACTTGAATCTTGATTTTTAACTTTAGTGCAGAGCCTCAGGTACCTCTAAAGTCTGCTCTGCCTAGCCTTAAACCCTCATCCCTGTGGACTCAAGATGAAAGAGCACTGATCTTTGTTATTATGATGGAAGACTTATGGACATCAAGGGCATAAATCAAGCACCCCTTCCTTAAGAGTAGCCTGGAACTAGCTTTGGAACACTTATTTCATTATTAGTCTTCCTACAGAACAGTGTTCCCTGCCTTTCAGTCCATGGGGCCACCAACTGCTCCTAAGTTGATGTCTCCACCTTTCAGAAAAAGAACTAAGACAGACTTCACCCCTTAATTCCACTCCTGTTGTCTCATTGGCTCAGTTTGGGTCACGTGTTCGCCAGTTATCCAATTGAAGGTAGCCAGAGTGGGGGGCGGTGTTCATGCCTCCCAATATGGCCGGCCAATGTCTATCTTGCTGGTACTAGGGGGATGGATATCAAGAAATGAGAAGTTCCTGATGAGTGTCTAGAACAACAGTGATGGTATCACATTCATTGAACATTCATGATATTACCTCTTACCACCTGCCAGACATGAAAGTTGGTCTATACCTTCATGGACTTTCCAATCGCTTGGATTTTTCTTGGTTCAGTTCCTTCCACTTTCTAGGAGGAGCACTCGTGTTTAGTGTTTCCCCAGCTTCAAGTTTTCCATGCAGGGGTTACAGACACATCTGCTTTATAGTCTGTTGAATAAATTATGAAGAAAGATTGGATCAAAAAAACTTCCTGAACAGCACTTAAAGCCCACTAGTTCCCCCACTCCGATCTTTTTTGCAGTGACCCCTTAGAGGGGTCCGATAGGTGGATGCTTCAGTTCAGTTCAGTCCTATGGGACTCTTTGTGACCCCATGGACTGCAGCAGGCCAGGCCTTCCTGTCCATCACCAACTCCCAGAGTTTACTTAAACTCATGTTTAAGTTTAAGTAAACTCAAACTCATGTCCGTAGAGTCGGTGATGCCATCCAACCATCTCATCCTCTGTCTTCCCTTCTCCTTCCACCTTCAATCTTTCCCAGCATCAGGGTCTTTTCAAATGAGTTAGTTCTTCGCATCAGGTGGCCAAAGTATTGGAGTTTCAGCTTCAGCATCAGTCCTTCCAATGAACATTCAGGACTGATTTCCTTTAGTATGGACTGCTTGGATCTCCTTGCAGTCTAGTTAATCTTTGCTACTGATGGATGTTCTCTGTCCACAGGTAGAGTGATAATGGAAGTTTCTTCCTGTTTTTTCCCTTTTCCCCCTATGATCTATTACCTCCCTGACACAAGAACTGTACTTTTAGCCCAGCTGAATTTTTATTGACTTTTCCTTTAAGTACTGTCTTTTTTGAAACGTTTCTCTTCATTTTCTTCAGGGACCGGCAGGTAGCTGGATTTTGAAAGTATCTTCTGCCCCGATTACATGTTATCAGAGGCCACAAAAATAGCATAGAAATGGTGGGCTAGGCAGACTTCAGAGGTATCTGAAGCTCGGTATTAAAATTAAAAATCATGATTTAGTTTCATGACCAAAACCCTAGTTTCTCTCTGGCTGAAGTTTACAGTTGTCTTAAAATTTTATCAATCATAAATCGATTATAGCATCTGAGGTGAGGGAGAAAAATGAAACAAAGTTAACGCGAGAGTCCCCTTCAGAGGCTGGCATGGGGAAGACAGAAGATGAGCAAATGGGTCTCAGATTTGGTTACTACTCCTGGGGCTTTCTGGATAGAAGAGAATCCAGTGTATAAACAACCACCGGCCTTGTGCTCAGTGTTTATAAGCTTTGGAGCTCTTTGTGCATTTCTCATACCAACAGAACTTCACATTGTGCAAAACACACTTCATCAGGCTTTTTTTTTTAATTTAAAAATATCTATATTTTTAAATTTTGGCTGCACTGAGTCTTTGTTGCAGTGTGTGCAGTATAAGTGCTTCTCTTGTTGCGGCACCAGGGCTCTGGAGCACAGTCTCTCTAATTATGGCGTGGCTTAATTGCCCTGAATCAAGTGGGATCTTAATTCCCAGGCCAGGGACCAAACCTGCATCCCCTCCATTGGAAGGCGGATTTCTAACCACTGGGCCACCAGGGAATTAAAAACCACTTAATCAGTTTTGTTGGGCATTTTTGCTTGTTTTGCTTCTTTGTTTGAGTTGAAGTTTTAGGAATTTGATATGCAGAGGTTCCTTTGGAGTTAGTTCGGGTAAGGTTTTAGCTTCATTTATAGGAAGAGATTGGAGAAGGAATTGGCAACCCACTCTGGTATTCTTGCCTAGAAAATCCCATGGACAGAAGAGACTGGTGGGCTACCATCAATGGGGTCGCAAATGAGTCAGAAACGACTGAAGTGACTCAACAGTGACATGGGAAGAGCTGGCTGGCTACAGCAATACCATGGCAGCTACAACAGTGGGTGTTGACTTGTAAGTTCTGATTTTGGCTGTGTCCCTGGGCAGCCAGTGTTTCAACTCTGCTCACTCATTGGTAGGAACAGAAGCAGTAGAACAGTGGTAAGAACAAGCACTTAAGTGCATGTCTTAACAAGAGACTTGCCAGGAATTGGTGTATGTGATGGTAGGGGCTAGCATGACAAGTTGGAAATCCACAGGGCAGGCCACCGGGATGATGGGAAACTGAAAATTCAGACAAGAGCTGACCTTGCAATTCACAGGCCGAAGTTTTTTTTTTTTTTTCATGGAAACCTCAGTTCAGCTCCTATGAACTTATCTCCACATCTGTACTTTTTTCTCTGCATTAATGAGTTTTTTTTTCCATTCCCAATCCCTCAGGACTTCTCTTCCTTAATGAATATCTGAAATATCTATTTGTGTTTGTTTAATCTCCCTGGTGGGAATGGTCTCTTTCAAGCTTGATCTCAGTGCCATTTGATTGTTTACTTATTATCTTCACTCCCACAATAGAAATTTGACAAGAGTTTTGGGTTATCCAAAAAGCTCATACAGTGTTTTCTGTAGATGGTACAAAAACCTGAACAGACTTTTTGGCTAACAAGAGACGTGGGTTCAGTCCCTGGGCTGGGAAGTTCCCCTGGAGGAGGGCATGGCAACCCACTCCAGTAGTCTCGCCTGGAGAATCCCATGGACAGAGGAGCCTGATAGGCTGCAGTCCCTGGGGCTGCAGAGAGTTGAATACCATTGAATGAATAAGCACACATGCATAAGATATGTTCAGGTAATACTTGGTGCAAAATGAATGAGTGACTGCAGTTCATATAGAGGGGAAAATATGCATGTACAACATGACAATGCTTCAGCTTCTCTAGCTCAATTATCATGTTTTCAGACTTTCATTCTAAATGTTCTGTTCTGTTGCCAAGTAGCTATTAGTTTCCAATTTAATATCAATGTAAAGCAAATCATCTGTATTTAAAAGGGAAGAAAAATAGTACTTATCACATAGATTGTTGAGAAGGTTAAGGTAGTGCTATAATTACACATGTCATCTCTCTTTATACTTATTCTGCTTGTTTCCTAAAACTACAGCTCAGAGGAATGTGAAGTCTGCACCCTGGTCTCTGTCAAATTGAACCATGAAAAGATAAAATGTGTAGGACCAGAATTTCAGGAAAGATCTGAGGCAATGGGGAAATTTGGAGTATCCCTGGATAACTCATTTGCAAAATAAACATTTGCTCTATCAAAAAACATACATTTTAGTGACTTCCCTGGTGATCCAGTGGTTAAGACTCCATGCTTCCAGTGCAGGAGGCATGAACTTGACTGCTGCTTGGAGAACTAAGATCCCACATGTCACAACTGAGAGTTCACATGCTATAACTAAAAAGATTCAGTGTCAAAAAATTTTTTTAATTAAAAAAATTATATATATACATACACACACACTCTCTCTCTCTAAGACTCATTGGATTTGACTGTGTGAACACTCAGTACTTTCACTTTGGCCATTCTGCGAGTCAAGTTTCATGTCCCTTGTCCCTTTTTGCTTGCTCTGTCATTCTAGGTCACATGATGAGCTCTGGTGCATTGCACTGTGTTCTTTAAGAGATGTTCATACAGTCCTTGGGGTTGCAGAAGAGTCTGACATGACTTAGTGGCCAAATAGAAGCAGAGTGGTGGTGCCAAGTGCCCCAGAGATGAAACCACAGGAGAAACAATCAAAGAAGTTATCAGCGTTTATCTGGTGAGAAAAGAAAAAAACTCATGGCTGGAAAGAAAGAGAAGGGATGGGAACTCTTTCTTAAGGATTGGAAGGGTCATCGTGTCAATGGAGTCTTCTCTTTTTAAAAAAAAAAAAATGAGTTCCAAAGTAGGAGTTAAAAGACTATCAATTTTAGCTCAGGTTTGTTATTGTTGTGGCTGTTGTTTAGTCACTGAGTTGTATTCAACTCTTCTGTGACCCCATGGGCAGTAGCCCACCAGGGTCCTCTGCCCGTGGAATTTCCCAGAAAAGAATACTGAAGTAGGTTGCTTTTTCCTCTTGCTAGGGGAATCTTCCTGACCCAGGGATGAAACCCATGTCTCCTGCATTGCAGGCTGAGTCTTTTTCACTGAGCCTGTTGGGAAGCCCCTTAGCTCAGGATAAAGAACCAAAAAGTATGGCCCAGTGCATAGTGCAGGGATTAAACTTTGGAGCACCAATGTGTTAATCTGATCCTGGCCTCACAACTTGCTAGCTCCTTGAACTTGGGCATGCTAGGCGCTAGGCTCTTCTATGAACATGTTTGATGTATTGACTCATTTAAGCCACACAACTTTTTGAGATACATGTTACACACACACACACACGCAAATGCTATTTATTGTGTGACTTTACAGATGTGGAGTCATTAGGTAACTCACCTCAAGTCACCCAGCTCACAGGTGGTAGATCTGTAGTTACCCATAGGTGCTTGCTGGCACCAGAGCTACCCATTGCCAGCTCTGTGAATGCATAACTGAATCTTTAGTGCATTGTGTAGATACAGGGCTGTCGACTTTTAAAGAAATGCAGATGTGACGGTTGGGAGTTAAGTTTCATTTGGGGCAAAATGTTGCCTGCTGTCCAGGAAACAGTACCTCAAGTAGCTCTGAGAAATCACTCCAAAGCGGGGAGGAGGAGGGTGAAGGTCAATATATATATGATTTTGATGAAGAGGGAATTCATGCAGTCAAGCATTTATCTTTGCCAAAGATTTCTGCTAGTCATGAGGAGCTGATGTCACCATGAAGGGATTAAGTGCTTTTTTGGATATGTGCTCAGTCACTTCAGTCGTGTCTGACTCTTTGCAATCCCATGGACTGTAGCCCACCAGGCTTCTCTATCCATGAGATACTCCAAGCAAGAATACTGGAATGGGTTGTCATACCCTCCTCCAGGGTATCTTCTCCACCCAGGGATCAAACATGTGTCTCCTGTGTCAACTGCATTGCAGGTGGATTCTTTACCACTGAGCCACCAGGAGAGCCCTTTCTAGATATGAGGAGATGAAAAGATTGGATTCATAAAATCAGTTTCTGAAAATATCTAACTATCTGAAGACTTTTCCTGCCAGTTCCCCCTCGCCCTTAGCACAGAGTCCCTCATTCCTGGTCTCCACCCTGAACTCCTTTCAGGGGGTGTTGAAGGTCAGCGGCTGCAGTAGCACATGATTTAATCCTTGTAGAAGTAGATAACAAGTGCCCACAGCAAGTGCCAATTTGTAGTGGCCAGGACATTCTTAAAACTATTAGAAAAAGTACCTCTGGCCACTGTTTTTCTAGTAAAGGGATCGGTTTATTGGGAGAAAACTTTTTTGAATTTTCAAAACATATGCGTTTCCAACCACACCCCCATAAGGCTTCTTTTCTTCTTTTTACTAAGTTTCTTTGAAAGTCTTTTGGAGGAGAAAGAAAAATGTGATTTCCAGGGTGTGATTATATTGTAACCTTTGAGAATCTGTCTTTCAGGCTAAAGAATGGTCTGATGTCTTTGTGTTATTAGGAAGTGTATACTTTGCCAATGAACCTTGGCTTCCGTTAACACCAGAAATCAGTCAAGCATCATCAGCCTGGGACCGGATTTTTTCACTCTTGGAGAGAAATAAATAAAACACGATTGCTTGCCCTGCAAGAGAGCGCCTGCCAACTTCCTCTGCAATAATTAAGTTTTCAGGCTTCACTATCAGCCTGACCAGACACTAATGAGATGCTGAAGTGTTCAAAGAAGTTTCATTAACATTTTAAAGCTTTCCCTGCCCTAGGGAAGCATCTTGTTTTCAAACATGGCCTCTGATGGGTAAAGTAAGGCAGAGTGTCTTCTGATGGATGGGCTGTCAGAGGAAATCTAATGTGACCAGCTGCTTGCTCAGAAATGGAAAGGAAACTGATCAATAAGTAGGACTTGACATCACCTCTAGGGAGTGTCAGCAGCATCCATCCAGCAACCGCAACTCCTGGATGCAGTGGCCACGCAAGAGGTAAGTGGTGGGGCTGGAACTTGAACCCAAGCACAGGGTATCCTACTCTTTGTGCTCATAACTACTGTCTTGTTGTTGCTGTTCAGTCGCTCAGTTGTATCCGATTCTTTGGGACCCCATGGACTGCAGCATGCCGGCTTCCCTGTCCTTCATCTCCCGGAGCTTGCTCAAACTCATGCCCGTTGAGTCGGTGATGCCATCCAGCCATCTCACCCTCTGTTGCCCCTTCTCCTCCTGCCCTCCGTCTTTCCCAGCATCAGGGTCTTTTCCAGTGGGTCTACTCTTGGCATCAGGTCATTTTGCCTCTGATACAGAAAAATAGATTCCTCTCTTGGCCGCTGACTCCAGGACCTTCAGCAAGACAATTCAACTCTAGAGAATCTCAGCTTTTCCTCTTAACAGAAAAAGTAAGCGCATGCTATGTCGCATGCCCTGTTGTTCTATGAATATGATACAGTATCATTATTTATCACACGATCAATCAACAAGAATCCATGCTTTCACGTGCTCCTTGAGGCAAAATGGGCAACAGGAGTGAGTAAGGCATTTCGTATAATTGACAATTTGTCAAATGCAAATCGTGAAGCAGATGCAAACACTATTATTACTATCATTGCTGCTCCTGGAATTAATTCAGAGGGTTCGTTGGTCATGTCTCTCAGTTCAGTTCAGTCGCTCAGTCGTGTCCAACTCTTTGTGACACCATGGACTGCAGAATGCGAGGCTTCCCTGTCCATCACTGACTCCTGGAACTTGCTCAAATTCATGTCCATCCAGTTGGTGATGCCATCCAACCGTCTCATCCTCTGTCGTCCCCTTCTGCCTTCAATCTTCCCCAGCATCAGGGTCTTTTCAAATGAGTCAGTTCTTTGCATTAGGTGACCCAAGTATTGGAGTTTCAGCTTCAGCATCAGTCCTTTCAATGAATATTCAGGGCTGATTTCCTTTAGGATGGACTGGTTTGATATCCTTGCAGTCCAAGGAACTCTTAAGAGCCTTCTCTAACACCACAGTTCAAAAGCATCAATTCTTCAGCGCTCAGGTTTCCTTATAGTCCAACTCTCACATCCTTACATGACTACTGGAAAAACCATAGCTTTGACTAGATGGACCTTTGTCGGCAAAGTTATGTCTCTGCTTTTTAATATACTATCTAGATTGGTCATAGCTTTTCTTCCAAGGAGCAAGCGTCTTTTAATTTCATGGCTGCAGTCACCATCTGCAGTGATTTTGGAGCCCAAGAAAATAAAGTCTGTCACTGTTTCCATTGTTTCCCCATCTATTTGCTATGAAGTGATGGGACCAGATGCCATGATCTTCGTTTTTTGAGTGTTGAGTTTCATGCCAGCTTTTTCACTCTCCTCTCTCACTTTCATCAAGAGGCTGTTCAGTTCCTCTTCACTTTTTGCCATAAGGGTGGTGTCATATGTGTATGTGAGATTATTGGTATTTCTCCCAGAAATCTTGATTCCAGCTTATGCTTCATACTCTTTTCCCAATTTGGTACCAGTTTATTGTTCCATGTCTGGTTCCAGCTGTTGCTTCTTGACCTGCATACAGGTTTCTCAGGAGGCAGGTAAGGTGGTCTGGTATTCCCATCTCTTGAAGAATTTTCCACAGTTTGTTGTGATCTACACAGTCAAAGATTTTGGCGTAATCAATAAAGCAGAAGTAGATGTTTTTCTGGAACTCTCTTGCTTTTTCAGTGATCCAACGGATGTTGGCAACTTGATCTTTGGTTCCTCTGCCTTTTCTAAATCCAACTTGAACATCTGGAAGTTCATGGTTCACGTACTGTTGAAGCTTGGCTTGGAGAATTTTGAGCATTACTTTGCTAGCATGTGAGATTAGTGCAATTGTGCGGTAGTTTGAACATTCTTTGGCATTGCCCTTCTTTGGGATTGGAATGAAAACTGACCTTTTCCAGTCCTGTGGCCACTGCTGAGTTTTCCAATTTTGCTGGCATATTGAATGCAGCACTTTAACAGCAGCACCTTTTAGGTTTTGAAATAGCTCAACTGAAATTCTATCACCTTCACTAGTTTTGTTTGTAGCGATGCTTCCTAAGGCCCACTTGACTTCGCATTCCAGGATGTCTGGCTCTCGGTCAGTGATCACACCATCGTGGTTATCTGGGCCAGGAAGATCTTTTTTGTATAGCTCTTCTGTGTATTGTTGCCACCTGTTCTTAATATCTGCTGCTTCTGTCTCTGGGATGCTAAAAACTTAAACTAGAGGGAATTCTGTGGTGATCCAGAGCACTCGGCACTTCCACTGCTATGGCCTGGATTTGATCTCTGGGCAGGGAACTAAGATCCTACAAGCCGTGTGCATGTGTGCATGCTGCATCCTTTCTGTCATGTGCAACTCTTTGTGACCCCATGGACTGTAGCCTGTCAGACTTCTCTGTCCATGGGATTCTCCAGGCAAGTACATTGGGGTGGGTTGCCATGCCCTCCTCCAGGGGATCTTCCTGACCCAGGGATTGAACCCGTGTCTCTCATGTCTCCTGCAATGGCGGGTGGGTTCTTTACCACCAGTGCCACCTGGGAAGCCCTCAAGTCATGTCTTGCAGCCAAAAACAAACAAATAAACAAACACCTAAACTAGAGAGCATTGTCTGGATGTGTTGAGGACCAAAGGGGCGATAGCTTAGCTACATTTAGCCCTTAATAGGCTCCTTTTAACTTGAAAAGATGCTAATAGTAATAGGACTAAGACTGTCAAATTCTCCCTCTGTCACCATTGTTCTAACACAAAGTGACACTTGGAATTCTGTGGCAAAACTGTCCTGCAGTTGCTTGGTTCCAACTTCTCAGCCTCGTCTTAGCCATGGCACATAAAGCTGGTCAGCCCTTGGGGGCCCCTTCTGCATGGAGCTTGGCTTTACCGCTTGGCTCTGTCTCAGAAAGCTGATCTTTCCACAAAAGAACTCACCAGTGGACTGTTTGCTTTTGCAAAGGAGAGAATGAGGTACCTCTGAAGATGTGTGCAGGAAACTCGAGTTTTCCCACCTCAGGGATGCCCCCTAGTGGACAGTAAACAAAGCAGTGGCCTGGCCCTTTGCCTGGTGAGGCCAAGATGGGTAGGCAGCTCCAGGGCAGGTGGCCTGAGGACCAAGGAGCACATTTGTGCTCTTTTCCAGTTCCAGAAGGGACCTGATCCCTCCTTCTCTTTGCTTGCCTCCAGGAGTCCAGGAGGTTTTTATGTTTACTCTCTTCTGCCCTTGGATCCTCTTTTTTTAAATATTAGTACTTTTTTTTTTTTTTAATAAATTTATTTATTTTAGTTTGGGGCTAATTACTTTACAATATTGTAGTGGTTTTTGCCATACATTAACATGAATCAGCCATGGGTTTACATGTGTTCCCCATCCTGAACCCCCCTCCCACCTCCCTCCCCATCCCATCCCTCTGGGTCATCCCATTGCCCCAGCCCTGAGCATTTGTCTCATGCATCGAACATGGAATGGTGTTCTGTTTCACATATGATAATATACATGTTTCGATGCTATTCTCTCAGAATGTCCCACCCTCACCTTCTCCCTCAGAGTCCATAAGACTGTTCTATGCATCTGTGTCTCTTATTCTGTCTCGCATATAGGCTTATCGTTACCATCTTTCAAATTCCATATATATGCATTAGTATACTGTATTGGTGTTTTTCTTTCTGACTTACTTCACTCTGTATAATGGGCTCCAGTTTCATCCATCTCAATAGAACTGATTCAAATGTATTCTTTTCAATGGGTGAGTAATATTCCATTGTGTATATGTACCACAGCTTCCTTATCCATTCGTCTGCTGATGGGCATCTAGGCTGCTTCCATGTCCTGGCTATTGTAAACAGTGCTGCGATGAACATTGGGGTACACATGTCTCTTTCAATTCTGGTTTCCTCGGTGTGTATGCCCAGCCGTGGGATTGCTGGGTCATATGGCAGTTCTATTCCCAGTTTTTTAAGGAATCTCCACACTGTTCTCCATAGTGGCTGTACTAGTTTGCATTCCCACCAACAGTGTAAGAGGGTTCCCTTTTCTCCACACCCTCTCCAGCATTTATTGCTTGTAGACTTTTGGATAGCAGCCATTCTGACTGGTGTGAAATGGTACCTCATTGTGGTTTTGATTTGCATTTTTCTAATAATGAGTGATGTTGAGCATCTTTTCGTATGTTTGTTAGCCATCTGTATGTCTTCTTTGGAGAAATGTCTGTTTAGTTCTTTGGCCCATTTTTTGATTGGGTCGTGTATTTTTCTAGAAATCAGCTGCAGGAGTTGCTTGTATGTTTTTGAGATTAATTGTTTGTCTGTTGCTTCGTTTGCTATTATTTTCTCCAATTCTGAAGGCTGTCTTTTCACCTTGCTTATAGTTTCCTTTGTTGTGCAAAAGCTTTTAATTTTAATTAGGTCCCGTTTGTTTATTTTTGCTTTTATTTCCAATATTCTGGGAGGTGGGTCATGGAGGATCCTGCTGTGATTTATGTCGGAGAGTGTTTTGCCTATGTTTTCCTCTAGGAGTTTTATAGTTTCTGGTCTTACGTTTAGATCTTTAATCCATTTTGAGTTTATTTTTGTGTATGGTGTTAGAAAGTGTTCTAGTTTCATTCTTTTACAAGTGGTTGACCAGTTTTCCCAGCACCACTTGTTAAAGAGATTGTCTTTTCTCCATTGTATATTCTTGCCTCCTTTGTCGAAGATAAGGTGTCCATAGGTGCGTGGGTTTATCTCTGGGCTTTCTATTTTGTTCCATTGATCTATATTTCTATCTTTGTTCCAGTACCATACTGTCTTGATGACTGTGGCTTTGTAGTAGAGCTTGAAGTCAGGCAGGTTGATTCCTCCAGTTTCATTCTTCTTTCTCAAGATTGCTTTGGCTATTCGAGGTTTCTTATATTTCCATACAAATTGTGAAATGATTTGTTCTAGTTCTGTGAAAAATACCATTGGTAGCTTGATAGGGATTGCATTGAATCTATAGATTGCTTTGGGTAGTATACTCATTTTCACTATATTAATTCTTCCAATCCATGAACACTGTATATTTTTCCATCTGTTTGTGTCCTCTTTGATTTCTTTCATCAGTGTTTTATAGTTTTCTATATATAAGTCTTTTGTTTCTTTAGGTAGATATATTCCTAAGTATTTTATTCTTTTTGTTGCAATGGTGAATGGTATTGTTTCCTTAATTTCTCATTCTGTTTTCTCATTATTGGTGTATAGGAATGCAAGGGATTTCTGTGTGTTAATTTTATATCCTGCAAGTTTACTATATTCATTGGTTAGCTCTAGTAATTTTCTGGTAGAATCTTTAGGGTTTTCTATGTAGAGGATCATGTCATCTGCAAACAGGGAGAGTTTTACTTCTTCTTTTCCTATCTGTATTCCTTTTATTTCTTTTTCAGCTCTGATTGTTGTGGTCAAAACTTCCAAAACTATGTTGAATAGTAGTGGTGAAAGTGGGCACCCTTGCCTTGTTCCTGACTTTAGGGGAAATGCTTTCAATTTTTCACCATTGAGGATAATGTTTGCTGTGGGTTTGTCATATATAGCTTTTATTATGTTGAGGTATGTTCCTTCTATTCCTGCTTTCTGGAGGGTTTTTATCACAAATGGATGTTGAATTTTGTCAAAGGCTTTTTCTGCATCTATTGAGATAATCATATGGTTTTTATCTTTCAATTTGTTAATGTGGTGTATTACATTGATTGATTTGCGGATGTTAAAGAAATCTTGCATTCCTGGAATAAAGCCCACTTGGTCATGATGTATGATCTTTTTAATATGATGTTGGATTCTGTTTGCTAGAATTTTATTAAGGATTTTTGCATCTATGTTCATCAGTGATATTGGCCCGTAGTTTTCTTTTTTTGTGGCATCTTTGTCTGGTTTTGGAATTAGGGTGATGGTGGCCTCATAGAATGAGTTTGGAAGTTTACCATCTTCTGCAATTCTCTGGAAGAGTTTGAGTAGGATAGGTGTTAGCTCTTCTCTAAATTTTTGGTAGAATTCAGCTGTGAAGCCGTCTGGTCCTGGGCTTTTGTTTGCTGGAAGATTTCTGATGACAGTATTAGTACTTTTAAAATAATTTTTAGTTATTTATTTTATTTTTGGCTGTGCTGAGTCTTCATTGCTACTTGGGCTTTTCTCTAGTTGTGGCAAGTGGGGGCTACTCTGTAGTTGGGGTGGCTTCTCCTGTCACAGAGCATGGGCTCTGGGGTGTGCAGGCTTCAGTAGTTGCGGTTCCCAGGATCTAGAACACAGGCTCAGTCGCTGTGGTGCATGGGCTTAGTTGCTCCACAGCATGTGGCGTCTTCCAGGGTCAGGGATCAAACTCGTGTCTCCTACATTGGCAGGCAGTTTCTTTATCACCAGGGAAGACCTGGAACCTGTTTTTGTTTTTAAAATCGGGTTGTGTAAACATTCAAAATCTATTCCCCATTGGCCATCCACTACCTGTCCCCTGACATTTCTGCTTCTTCTTTAGTTCTCTTCCCCTATTTTAATCTCGCCATCAAATACTCCATTCCTTTCTATTTTATATTTGTAGTGATGCATTTCAAGCAGTCTTGGAACTGTGGTTATACGTCAGTAGATACCCTGCATAGACAGCCATACAGCAGAGTACAGAATCTGAAGTCACATGACATAGATTCAAATCCAGGATCTACTACACTTTCTGTGGCCTTGGGCTAGTTGTCTCATCTGTTCAAGGCTTGGTTTCTTTCTTGTATTTAATTTGTATTTTATATTGGAGTATAGTTGATTTACAATATTGTGTTGGTTTCAGGTGTTCAGTTAAGTAATTCAGAAACACATATACATCTATCCATTCTTTTTCAGATTCTTTTCCCATATAGGTTATTACAGAACATTGAGTAGAGTTTCCCGTGCTACACAGTAAGTTCCCTACATACTAACCTTCAAGTTGCAAGCTTTCAAAGATGTGAATGTGCGTTCACATGTTCAATCATGTAAGTTAGTTCATGTGTCTGATGTATATTGTCACGTGTGTGTCCTCTACAAGTGGTTGTGCTGTTGTGTACTTTACCGTACTACCGCTGTATAGAGTACAGTCTACAGTGTCTTCATCTCAAGCCCAGAATGTCATCTATGATAAGAAAAAAAAGAGCCACTACCCAGACATCACTAGATTGTTTTTTTAAGAGGGTACTGTGCTCAGTCGTGTCTGACTCTTTGTGACCCCATGGACTGTGGCCCACCAGACTCCTCTGTCCGTGAGGATTCTCCAACACAAATACTGTAGTGAGTTGCCATGCCCTCCTCCAGGGGATCTTCCCAACCCAGGGATCGAACCCAGGCCTCTTGCATTGCAGGCGGATTCTATACCATCTGAGCCAAGAGGGTAGATAGAATGGAATCCAGCAAGGAACCAGAACCTGTGCCATCAACGTCAGGCATAAGTGACATTTTGTTGCCCTCCGTCTCCTGTTGCTGATGATCCTTCAGCTCTACCATCTCTCACCTCCTCTTCCTCCTCCAGTCAGTCACTCTTCTTGCCTGTTCATTGGATGCCAGCCCCTGTTAACCAGCTGTTGTACTGTACTACCGTACTTTTCAAGGCACTCTACTGTAAGATTAGAAATGCTTTCTTTATTTTTTGTGTTTGTTTTTTACGTATTATTTGTGTGAAAAATATTATAAACCTATTATTGTATAGTACTATATACCCAACTGTTTGTTGGGTACCTAGTCTAACTTTGTTGGACTTATGGACAAATTGGACTTATGAACATGATCTCATAGCATAACTTATTCAAATATAGAGGGCAATTTGTCCTTGCCTTGGTTTCTTAATCTTTTCAAAATACTCATTCTATGCAATGAAAGTGTCGTTGGGTTGTTCTAGGGCCAATATGAGATTTTCCAAAGTTCCCAAGTGTTTCCAGATCATCTTTTAACCAGAAAGGTGAGAGTGGACAACTGAATTTACTGAATGATTCCCAGGAACCCATTCTTTAAAGTGATGGATACAGCGATCGTTTAGGATATAAATGATTTTATCTCTGTTTCACTTGGAAGAAAAGCTATGACAAACCTAGAAAGTGTATTATAGAGCAGAGACATTTACTTAAAGGTCTGTATAGTCAAAGCTATGGTTTTTCCAGTAGTTATGTATGGATGTGAGAGCTGGACCATAAAGAAGGCTGAGCACCGAAGTATTGATGCTTTCAAACTGTGCTGTTGGAGAAGACTCTTGAGAGTTCCTTGAACAGCAAGGAGATCAAACCAGTCAATCCTAAAGGAAATCAGTCCTGAATATGCATTGGAAGGACTGATGCCAAAGCTCCAATATTTTGGCCACTTGATCCAAAGAGCCGACTCATTGGAAAAGACTCTGATGCTGGGAAAGAGATTGAAAGCAAAAAGAGAAGGGGGCAGCAGAGAATGAGGTAGTTAGATAGCATCACTGGCTTAATGGACATGAGTTTGAGCAAGCTCCAGGAGATGGTGAAGGACAGGGAAGCCTGGTGTGCTGCAGTCCATGGGATCACAAAGAGTTGGACATGACTAAGTGACTAAACAAAAGTCTCCATTTTACAGTAAGACTGAAGCTCTGAAAGTTTCCATGCTAAGATCATTCATGTAATAAACAAGTAAGGTGAGGTTTGAGTCCAATTTGTCCCACTCCAGTGTCTGTGCCTTGTCATCTATGATGATAATGAAATTCTTAGTTTTTAAAGTTATTTATTCATTTATTTTTGACCATTCTGGGTCTTAGTTGCTGCACAAGGGCTACTCATTGCAGTGGCCTCTCTTGTTGTGGAGCAAGGGGTCTAGGCATGTGGGGCTTCAGTAGTTTTGGTGCGTAGGGCCAGTAGTTGTGGCCCATGGGCTTAGTTGGTCCGAGGCATGCAAGATCTTTCTTGACCAGGGATCAAACCTGTGTCCCCTGCATTGGCAGGTGGATTCTTTAGCACTGGACCGCCAGGCAAGCCCACCACCCATGATGATGAACATTAAGGAAACACCTAATGAAATTCATGGATATTTTAATTGGCTGCTGCATTGATGGGAGAGCCCCCTGAATCATGACTGAACCTCCTTTTCTTAAAGGATGCTGAAGGGTTAAAGTGAACATACTAAGATCAGTCAGAGGCTTTGACTCTCTGGGGAAGTGTCTGGAAGCAAACACTTCTGCATGAAGCCAGATGGATGTTAAACATCTCATTTCACTGTGTGCTGAAGATAAAGTGAACAGCAAAACAAAAAATACAAAGACAAAATGAAATGGGAACCATTTAGAGGGGGGATTTCTCTGTAAAGAAGACATCCCTTGAGGGTGAATCAATACAGGCTACTCATCTCCTGTATTGTACATGGGTTCATTAAAAAATCAGTGGCCTCACCAATCAATAAAGCTTCAGGGACCCCGGCCTGTCTGACAGCCCAGAGGGTGCAAATTGCACAAAAGTAGATGGCTACTCTCCAGGAGGAAGGAATTTTCTCAAGTCAAATCAATAGGCCCACATCTCCAGGCTGCATAAGCCGGGGAACATTAATGGAGTTGTTTCAAAAAACCAAGGCTAATAAGCTCTGCTGTTATTCGATTTAACTTCAAAGATCTTAGTGTAACCTTACCTGAGGAGAGCAAAATTAAGTAGGGAATAAAAGCGTTTTTCACCTGCATCCCAGGGAAGGCCATGTGCCAACAGAAATCAATGACTTTCACATGGACACGCCACCTTTGTAGAATGCATGGGATCGACTTGCAGATGTAAACTGAAAGCTTTGCCTCAGGGTGGAGTGTAGCCTGCAGCCTCCCGACATGGTCTTCCTAAGTCCTAGGTATAAATGCACCAGCTAGAATCCTTGTTATAAGTCTTGCTGCTGCTGTTGCTGCTGCTACTAAGTTGCTTCAGTCATGTCCATCTCTTTGTGACCCTATGGACCATAGCCCACCAGGCTCCTCTGTCCATGGGGATTCTCCAGACAATAATACTGGAGGGGGTTGCCATACCCTCCTCCTGGGGGATCTTTACAACCCAGGGATTGAACCCACATCTCTTATATGTCCTGCATTGGCAGGCAGGTTCTTTACCACTGGTGCCACCTGAGAAGCCTTCTAACCCTTGAGACATTAATTCAGGATTTCTCAACCCTGCCATTTGCAGTCTGATAATCCTTTATTGTAAGGGTTTATCCTATCCATTGTACAGTGGGGTTTTTAAAAAAATTTTATTTTATTTATTTGGCTGCACTGGGTACTAGTTGTGGTACACAGGATCTTTAGTTGCAGCATGTGGGATCTAGTTCCCTGACCAGGAATCTAACCTGAGTCCCCTGCATTGGGAGCACAGAGTTTTAGCCATTGGACCACCAGGGAAGTCCCTGTGCAGTGTTTCACAGCATCTTTAGCCTCTTCCCCACTGGATGCCAATGGCAATCCCTTGCCTGAGTTGTAACAAGCAAACATGCCTCCAGACCTTGCTGAATGTCCCCTGGAAAGTCTTTTACCCTCAGGGTGAAATTGTTCCTGGGTAAGAATTGAATTTTACTTGCAGAAAAAAAATGTGGAAAAGAAGATAATATCTTGAACCTTATAAACTAATATTTAGGAGGTTAAGGCCTTTGGGATGATAGGAACCAGAGATAAAACTCTGATTAGACACTTTCTTTGTTAAAAAAAAAAATTTATATGGCTGTGCCAGGTCTTACTTGCAGCACTCGGGATCTTCAAAATTCATTGCAGCATGCAGGATCTTTATTTAGTTGTGGCATGTGGGATCTAGTTTCTTGACCAGGGATTGAACCCAGGCCTTCTGCACTGAGAGTGTGGTCTTAGACACGGGGCCACCAGGAAAGTCCCTGGATACTTTCTTTTGTTTCTTGTTTCTATGCACCAGTTTTATTTCTTCAGATAAGCTTCTTCACAAAATAGAGACCATGACCATGAGTAGACTGAAGCTCGTATCTGTGCAATTCTGTAATAAGGAAGGAAAAGAATCTTTTCCAACCAAGTTCAATCCAAAAGCCCGAGGAAGGGTTCTATTCCAGCTTAAGTAACAAATCTGCAAGTCACTCTGGAGCTCTCTGTGTTCGGGGGGAGTTGACAGACTCCAGTTAGCTCATATCTTCTCCTGGTGGGCAGGGGTTTCCTGCTAAGGAGAAGAAAAGAAACTTTTCTTATTCATTCATCCATCCACCCATCCATCAATCATGTACTTTGTACTATTCACTGTCTTGAGTGTTGAGGATATAAAGATAAATAGCTCACCTGTGTCCTACCTCAGAAAGGTTTTCAGTGCAGTTTATTAGATTTGCAGCTAAACTGGGATAATACCCCATGTCATTTCAGAAGATGGTGATAAGAAACTCTATTTTAATGATTTGGGAAATGATTGAAAAGGATCCGGAGTAGATATGGGACTTATGAGGGAGCAGACAGAATTTGATTAGGAAGACAATGAGAAATAAGGCATTTTCACAGTTGAAAAAGCCTTGGCCATTCCCCCCCCCCCCCCCCCGCCACAATTTTAAACTTTATTTTGTATTGGGGTATAGCTGATTAACAATGTAGTGATCATTTCAGGTGAACAACGAAAGGACTCAGCCATTTATATTCATGGATCCACTCTCCCTCAAACCCCTCTTCCCTCCAGTCTGCCACATAACACTGAGCAGAGTTCCCTGTGCTATACAGTAGGTCCTTGTTGGTTAGTGCTTTGGCCAGTTTTTAAATAAAATAGAGGAGATAGCAATTGTCCCAAAGCTCACCTTGTAGGGGAAGTGTCAGCAATGATACTGGGGGAAAAGTGTCACCCCAGATTCCTACCTATGCCCCTCCCTCGAATAAATACTGATAACTGTTATCTCAGTGTCAGGAGGAAGCTGCAACGAGGAAAAAAACAAAAACTCATTAGAACCACCGAGATCCAAAATGGCAGAGGATTTGACATCCAGTGAACCTTGAGCCTCATTATAGCCTTGGTACACCAGGGCCTCCCTGGTGGCTCAGATGGTAAAGGATCTGCCTGCAATGTGGGAGACCTGGGTTTGATCCCTGGGTCAGGAAGATCCCCTGGAAAAGCGAATGGCAACCTACTCCAGTATTCTTGCCTGGAGAATTCCAAGGACAGAAGAGCCTGGAAGGCTACAATCCATGGGGTCGCAAAGAGCTGGACAGGACTGAGCAACTAACACTTTGACTTCCACAGTACATTAGCTGAATGACATAACCAACCGGCACCATGACAGTTGACAGTTTCCATGACAACAACCAAAAAAGCCCAAACAAGGACTGAAAAGGACAGTTGCATCCATTCTGGGTCCAAACCATGCCCTTGTTCTTGGATAACTCATGAATATTCCTCTCACTCTTGCAAATCCCTCCCTTTTACCTCAGCCTTCCTGTATATGTGGTGTCTTCACCCAAATTGGATTGAGAAGTTATTTGCAAGCTAGGTTCCCACTTCTCCATTCTTTAGCCATTGAATAAATCTTCTGCTGTTCCAGTCTCAGGATCAGTTTCATTATTTGGAATCTGATTGGAGAAAGAACCTCCCTGGATGAGACGGGGGTCTCGGCTCAGGCTAGGACCCCGGCACAAGTCTGGTCAACCAGTTCAGTAACAGAATTATGAAGATCGTGTAAGCTGAGCAAATGAGTTTCAGGTTTACTCTAGTCAGAGAAGGATCATTGGACAATGGCCACTGGGTGAGAATTCTTTTAAATTATCTTTGAAAATAATGAAATTGACAACAATACAGGCGGTCCATAGGATAGAGGAAAGGTTATTTCTAAAGTTCTCTTCCAAAGATCCAAACAATATACTGAAATCCTTGTTTGCTTTATAGCATTAACCATGGGCTGGAATTTTTCTTTCACTTGTTATATGCTTGATTCTGTCTTTTGTCCACAATAGAACGTGATCCCTGTAGGTTCTCACAAGTCTCTGGAGTTCACTTCTGTATCTACATCCAGCACAGCATCTGGTATCTACAGGGTGTTCAGTAAATATTCCCTGAGTTTGTTCATTCATCCATCTATTATTCATTTATTCAGTCATTATTCAGTCATGCATATACCCAGTCATCTGTTCAGTGCAGCACTTAATGAATACCTATTCCAGTTGGTTTATCAAAAAAGAGCATTCTTGGTTGATATGTAGGTATTTGGAAGGAAATAATGTACAGATTGATAAACAAAAACCGATAGATGTTTGCATTGGTGCTTCTGTGTCTCCGTTTAGATTGTGCAAGTGGTACTTTATACATAGGGCATCCTCCCTAATGGAGAATTTTTCTTTTTGATGAACAACCCAAAGTAAGATCTTTCTCAAGTGTATGCTGGTGGATGGGTAGAGAAGCCTGGAGTGTAATAGTTCATAACTTGTATGGAGAGTTTGTTCTCAAAATCATGACTGTTGAGGACAGAGGTATTGGAATACCCATACTGGTGAGAATGTATAATGAAGCAACTGCTTTAGAAAACAGCTTGGCAGTTTCTCAAAATATTAAACATGGAGTTCTCATAGATCCAGAATTCTCACTCCTAGGTATATGCCCAAGAGAAATAAAAATGTATGTCCACGTGAAAACTTGTACATGATCTTCATAGCAACATTATTTGTAATATCAAAACACCATCAAACATCCATTTTCTGGTAATTGGATAAACACGTGGTCTATCCTTACAATGGAATATTATTAAGCCATTAAAAGGAATGACACACTGGTAGAAGTTACCACATGGATGAGACTCGAAAACATGCTGAGTGCAAGAAGTCATCACGAAAAGCCATACATTGTATAACTATGTTCACGTGGAAGGTCTGGAACAGAAAAGTCCATGGAAACAGAAACTAGACTTGTGGTTGCCAGAAGCTGTTAGGCAGGGAGTAAAGGATGAGGAGTGACTGCTAATGAGAAGGAGGTTTCCTTTGGGGGTGATGAAAAATATCCTGAACTTAATAGTAGGGTTACTATTGTTAACAGTTAATATCACAAACCTGTGTATCTAAATAAAACACTAATTTGTACACTTTACAAGCTGAATTTTATGATATGATCTGTAGATTTTATTCAAAAAAAAAAAAAATAGGGCTTCCCTGGTGGCTCAGTCGTAAAGAATCTGCCTGCCGATGCAGGGAACATGGGTTCCATCCCTGATCCAGGAAGATCCTGCATGCCTCGGAGCAACTAAGCCTGTGTGCCTGTGTGCCTGTGTGCCACAACTATTGAGCCTGTGCGCTAGACCCTGGGTGCTGTAACTACTGAAGCCCTGTGTGTTCTAGAGCCCACCTCTGCAACAGGAGAAGCCACCTCAATAAGTCGGCTCTCCACATCTAGAGAGTAGACCCTGCTCACCAGGACTGAGGAACCTGATTCAGAATGGAGACCAGCAGGATACTGGCTCCAGACAGCTGAGGAGAACATCAAAGGAATGAATTCAGTGAGCCTAGACTCTTGCATCTTCCCAGCGCTAACTTCCTTAACTTGGAATATTTGATTTTCCTTTAATTAGCAACAATCTTTTGATGTTCAGACTACCTGCCCTTTGTGGCAAAAGTTCTATATAACCTGGCTCCTCCCCTCGCCTTCGGGGAGTAGTTCTCTCAGGGTTACTTGAGATGCTATCTCCCAGGCTTGAAGTCCTAAAAAAATTCCTACCGAATAAAACATAACTCTCCCCTTTTAGGTTGAGAATATTTTTTAAGTCCAGACATGTCATGAAATGCCATTCTTGTCCAGGAGCACTGATAATTTATGGGTAAATTAGCTTTTTGTAATTTGAATTATATTATGGCCGTACAAGATGAGATGATGAAAAGTATGTCCTGTTTTACTACTGTAAATCGAGGTTTTCCATGAAGCAATAAATTGGTATTATTTCACCATGGCAGTAGGGGTGGAGGGCGGGGTAGGGGTTAAGAGTTATTTCTATTGGTGAGCTCACTGCTTGCACACAGAATTTCTCAGACAGCTCAGAAAAGGTACCTTAGAGGCAAGGATTTGATTTCTCCGTATACACGGTGGGAAGAACACAAACTCCATCCGTGGTAAGATTATAATGCTGAAGGCATTGCTTGTGCACCAAGAACTTCCCTTTGAAAATACTAGGGCTTGGCTGGATTCTGAATTTCTGGGTCTCCCGAGAAATACCCCAAGATTCGGAGTTTGTCAGAGGGCACCCCATCTGTGTCTGCCGGGTCCTGCCAGCTTGGGTCTTTCCTAGTCCTTCTTTTCGACTCTCCATTTGTGGAATAGGTGGTCGAGAGGTCACATTCGTATTCACTCATTTCCCTTTTTCTGGAATCATAGAAGTAAACTGTCAGTTATTGATGAAAAAAATAAGCTCCCTAAAAGTTGAGAATACTGTTTTATTCGGTGGACTTTCTGAGGACTTCAAGGCTTTGTGGCTGCTTCTAAAGTGGCTCTGAGGGACTGCTCTGAAGAAGTAAGAGAGGAGCCAGGATGTACAGTAAGATCCCCTACATGCAAAGTTCAAGTTGTGAACTTTCAAAGATGAGGACGGGTGTTCACATGTCCAATCATGTAAGTTAGTTAGTGTATCTGGCGTACATTGTCCTGTGTGTGCATCCTCTACATGTGGTTGTGCTTTTGTGTACTGTACTGAGCAGCACTGTATCAAATACAGTAGTACAGTATTTTTATTTCAAGCCCAAGATGTCCAGAAGCAAGCATAAATGCAGCCGATTCATGTTGATATATGGCAAAAACCATCACAGTATTGCCAAGTAATTATCCTCCAATTAAAATAAATACATTAAAAAAATCAACAGTGCTATAGCTGGTACTGTATTTTCAAGATCCTGTACTGTAAGATTAAAAATTTTTTCTTTATTTTTTTCTGTTTGCTTGTTTTTCATATATTATTTATGCAAAAAATATTATAAACCTATTACAGTGCAGTGCTATATAGCTGATCATGTTAGTTGGATACATAGGCTAACTTGTTCATATGTATGGGGCTTACAGTATAGGAGTTTTTGCAACAAAGATCAGGTAGATAGGTTATTAAAAGATTACTGTTAATTAAAGGAAAAAACAAATACCTTAAGTTAATGAATTTAGTGCTTTTCTTTGTTTTTTTTTTTTTTTTTATTTTAGTTGGGGGCTAATCACTTTACAACATTGTAGTAGTTTTTGCCATACATCGACACGAATCAGCCATGGGTTCACATGTGCTCCCCCTCCCGAACCCTCCTCCCACCTCCCTCCCCTAGTGCTTTTCTTTGAATGAGAAGATGCGAGAGACTGGTCTCATAGAAATCTTTCCTTGGATATGCACCTTAGCTATATCTGGGGCCAGTATCCTGTTCTCTCCACCCTGAGTCCCCTCAAGATACACAAGTCAGGGTGACTTCAGTGGCTGATGGCTTTATGGCTGCTACATCTTTGTTTACTGATACGGCAGTTGACGTTCTTTGCCTACATACCTTGGTTCACAATGCACGATACACGATTTTCTTATAGTCACAGTGTTTTCTTTTTTCCTAATAGGAACTTTACTAAGTAGCTTTAATAGGAGTTAGGAAAATTATGTAAACATTTCTCTCTTATTTCCCACCTTGAAAATCTGTTGATCCTGCCAAAATACCTTTAAAAAAAAAAAAAGAAAAAATGTGACTAATTGATGTGCAAACCCTGAACCCCTAAGCTTGTGACTCCAGCCTCCGTGCCAATGGAACTTCATTCAGAGTGCTGCTCTCTACCAGGCTCAGTGTCTGCCATCAGAGCCGGTACAGGAGGCTGAGCAGCACCATATGCTGGGCTCTCACCAGATAAACAGCTCTTCATCCCTCCTGGGCTGCTGTTTGAATCATATGAAGCGCTTGGATCTTTTCCTATGCTAACAAGTCTTGGTGCTACTGAACTCAGGTCCAGCTGCTCGCAACTCAAAAATCAATACTCGAGAGAGGCAAATGTTAGAAAGGAAAACTGGTTTTAATCAGAGTGCTGGCCATCTAGGGAAAGAGTGGACTCTATCCCCCCAAAAACCATCTCCAAAGATTCTGCTCTGAAAGTTTTTAAAGGGAAATATGGGAGTAATCTCAGTTAATTACTGAAATTGGGGGGCCAGAGTCATCCCCTACTCTGCAGGTTTGTTGATTTTTTGTGACTTTTTTCCCACTGCTTTCTTGTTCATGTAGTTAGTTTGTGAGATTACTGAAGGGAAATCTGGGGAAGAGATCTGTTAATTACTTATTCTTTTGGGGGGGGTTAAGAAGTGGGTTTATTTAGACAGACACAAGGACCAAGTGTGGGCCATTTCAGAAGGGTAGAGGCCCTGAAATACGACACAGTTTTTTGTTGTTGTTTTCTTGAAGATGGTGCTTTTGCTTTTGTCTCTTATATTTATCTATTTATTTGGTTGTGCCAGGTCTTAGTTGCAGCATGTGGGAATCTTTAGTTGTGGCATGTGAACTCTTAGTTTAAGCATGTGGGATCTAGTTCTCCAATCAGGAATTGAACCTTGGTCCTCAGCATTAGGAATGCTGTCTTAGCCACCTGGCCACCGGGGAGGTTTCTGGTGTGGTTACTTTTTACGTACTGGGTAATTTCACGGGCTGATGAGTGAGAGGGTTATTCCAACTATTTTGGGGAAGGTGTGGGGATTTCCAGGAATTGGGCCACTGTCCACTTTTGGGCCTTTTATGGCTGGCCTCAGAACTGTCATGGCTCTGGTAGGCATGTCTTTTAGATACCAATGTGTTACAGTGAGCATATAATGAGGCTCAAGGTCTCAGGCAGTTCAGTCGCTCAGTCGTGTCCAACTCTTTGTGACTCCATGGACTACAGCTCGCCAGGCTTCCCTGTCCATCACCAACTCCCAGAGCTTGCTCAAACTCATGTCCATCAAGTTGTTGATGCCATCTAACCATTTCACCCTCTGTTGTCCCCTTCTCCTCCTGCCTTCAATCTTTCCCAGCATCAGGGTCTTTTCCAATGAGTCAGCTCTTTGCATTAGGCGGCCCAAGTATTGGAGTTTCAGCTTCAGCATCAGTCCCTCCAATGAATCTTCAGTACTGATTTCCTCTAGGATTGACTGGCTTGATCTCCTTGTGATCCAAGAGACTCTCGAGAGTCTTCTCCAACACCACAGTTCAAAAGCATCAATTCTTTGGTGCTCAGCTTTCTTTATGGTCCTTTAGATTCAGTGCTTTTTGAAAGAAGTTTTTTAAAGCTATGTGATTCTGTTTTATTTTTTATTTTTTGTCTATACCACGAGGCATGTCGTATCTTAGTTCTCTGAGCAGGGATCGAACCTGCCCCCCTTAAATTAGAAACTCGGAGTCTAAACCACTGGACCACCAAGGAAGCCGCTCAGTTGCTTTTCTATAAGCAAGAGGCAGGGGACTTGGAGGGGCCTTTGTACTGAGGGAGTTGGGGAGGGACCTGCTAATTTCCATGGGTGGCACTTAAAAAGTTCTCCAGGTCTAGGGATGAAATGCTAAAATGAAAACATTCTACAAATAAAATAAGTGCTAAACTTTGCATGGAGTCATCTTCTGGGACCTAGGATGCTCTGAAATTTGGGTAAAAGATAATTTTTGGATGATACCTGTTTTAGAAAGAGTATAAAGCCTTATTGAAAGTGTTTTGGGTAGACTTTTTTCTTTAGAAGACAACTAAAAAAGTCTTGGTTTTCCCCTGGGAGTAGCCCATCAAACAGAATCAAAAAACATTCCCTGCTGTCTAATGGAGGTTTTGGAGGTTGGTGAAGGGTGTCAGGGAGCCCTGCTGTGAAGACGGTCAGTCTGCCCCAAATTAAGGTGAGCAGCTGACCCTTGTTAGAGATCTGAGATGAAAGCCAGTGTCTGTGTACATCTCCCAGGCCCCTGTGGGAGATTTGGGGAAATATAATGAAACGTAGTATCTCTGCCAACTCAGAAAACCTCTCCCAAAAACAGAAGAAGGGAAAAATTATTATCAAGGAAGTATTAACCCAGAATGCCTGCACATCACAGGCACATTGCTAATATCTTGCAAAGACAGAAAGCCATTTCACCATTATATAGAGCTAAGCAGGTACCACCCCTCTTGTATATGTTCTCAAGGTAAACAGTAACTAGTTCAGGAAGTAAAAGGATTCAACAGCACTGTTTGTCAGAGGGACTTCATCCTAAACTCTCCTGTTAATTAGGGTCCTTGCTTGTGCTTGTAAATTGCTTTTATCTAAGGAGAAAAGCAAGAAGAAAGAAAGAAATTTCTCACAGCACAGGGAGCTCAGCTTGGTGCTCTGTGATGACCTAGAGAGGTAGGAGGGGAGGTGGGAGGGAAATTCAAGAGGGAGGAGATATATGTATATGTATAGTTGATTCACACTGTTGCACAGCAGATACTAACACAACATTGTAAACAATTATACTCCAATAAAAATTTTTTTTAAGAAAAATAAATTTTTCATATTTTTAAGATGGATGATAGGTTTGCAACCTGGAGGCAAGTGTCGGTGGAAGTTACGATCACCCTCCCACAGAAATTGGGAGATAGAGGTGTTATCCTGCTATTAACATGGAAAAGAAGACAACCCTAAGTTGCAGACAAATGCTTATTTAGTTTTGAAAGGATTCACATACACTTCAAAGGAGGTAGAGAAAGCAATTACAAGTTTTCTGGAGTCAATTCTGTAAGAAAAAGAGACTCTTTTTGTACCAGGAAAAAAAATCAGAGTAAATTTTTCTTACTAAGAATGTGTTTTCTCATAAGGATCCCCAATTAGTTTAACTAATTACTATTTATTTTGTATACGTGTAGTTTTAGGGGAATGAGTGTGAGACCTGGGACATAGCCAGGCAGGAGGAGAGCCCAGAGGGCTCAAGCCACTGCCAAAGCTGACAGTTCTGTCTTCTCCTTGGGCATTTGTGCTCAGGTTTTAAACTAAATTTGTTAAGAACAGTGGTTTTGCATTCAGATACTATGTGTTCAAATCCTCATTCTGTCTCTATAGTTCTGTACCCTGGACCAATTGGAATTTTTTTTCTCTGTACCTCATTTGTCGCATTATAAGAATAAGAATACTTTGCAAAATTACTGTGAGGATTATGTGGCTATTGTTGATTGGGAAAAAAAAGCACAACCTAAAACTTGAGAATTATGTTTTCAAACTGAGAACTCATCAAACTGAGAACTTAAACCCGAGACACAGCCTCTAAGATAGGTATGAGGGAATGCTCTGAAGAGGTAATGGAGGAGCCATCATATATAGGAGTTTTTGTTTTTTAATTTAACTAAATTTATTTATTTTTAAATTAGAGTATAATTGCTTTACAATGTTTTGTTAGTTTCTTCTGTGCAATGAAATGAATCAGTTATATGTATACATATATTCCCTCCCTCTTGACTCTTCCCTCATCCCCACCTCCCACCCCTGTAGGTCATCACAGAGCACCCAGCGGAGCTCCCTGTGCTATACAGCAGCTTCCCATCACCAAAATAATCTACAAACAATAAATGCTACATATGATGTGGAGAAAAGGGAACCCTCTTGCACTGTTGCTGGGAACATAAATTGATAACAGCCACTATGGAAAACAGTATGGAGATTCCTTAAAAAAATAAAAAATAAAAAAAAGTAATTTTTGTAGCAAAGACCAGGTAGTTGGAATGTCAAAAGATTGTTCTTGTTTAGTCACTTAGTCATGTCTGACTCTTTTGTGACCTCATGGACTGTAGCCTGCCAGGCTCTTCTGTCCACGAGATTTCCCAGGCAAGAATATTGGAGTGGGTTGCAATTTCTTTCTCCACGGGATCTTCCTGACCCAGAGATCAAACCTGCATCTCCTGCATTTGCAGGCATATTCTTTACCATTGAGCCACCTGGGAAGCAATTCTAGACTTGTCCAAATGCTGCAAAAACACCTCGCTTCCTCCACTCTATACTTTTACATAGTGAGTCCTTTAATACTTTCAGACCCCCTCTCAGGGCAAAAGAGTCTGTTCCATGAATTTTAAAACTGGCAAAGAAGGGTTGGTTTGGTGCTTACAGGTGGTGTGCAGAGGCTGGTCTAAGAAAGTTTTGAGGCATCTACTGCCTAAACATTCTCTGGTACTTTGATAAGACTGAGGAAGAGATACCTTTAGTTAAAAGTATTCATCTTTGCTTTCTTGTCTAGTACCTTTGAGCTTCTGTGTATGAAGCAAACCTCATAAGATAGCCATTAGAAAAAACCTATTAATCAACTATTAGAAAAATCTGTTATTCACTGGGGAAGCCCATCAAAATATTTCTGTTTATTAAAAAGAAGCAGATATCTCAAGTTAATAAATACAGCACTTTTCTATCAATGGGAAGATACAAGACTGGACTCACTGAAATCATTCCCTTGTTATGAACCTTAACCATCTAGGACCAGTATCCTGCTTTTCTCCATCCTGAATCCCCTCAGAGTCACTTTTGGGGGTGGCTGCAGTGGCTGAGGGCTTAGCAGCTGGCCACTTGTTTGTCTCCATCCTAAATCTTCTAAGGGTGCACCATCTGGGTTTACAATAGTGGCTTGATGGCTGCAGTGGCCTCTGTTTACTGATGTGACTGGCAACATTTTTCCTCCACAGTATTTATTAAGTTCTAGGAATCATGCCCAGTTCATAATAAGCACTCCATATAGGGTAGCAATTATTACCCCTACTCTTACTACAGGGTTTACTTGAATATAAGGCAAAACAAAAAAAGATGTAGGTTCTCCCTAAGTGTCAAACTTCAGGCATTCACTTTGCAAAACTCTGTAAAGATGTGAAATATCTCATTCTCAGGAAAATTGATTAGTAAAGGGTTTTTATGTAGTTTGCATAGCCTCATATAGCTCTATGCATTTTTGGCATATATGTGAGAAGCAACATCTGATTCAGGAGCTTTTCTGCATAGCTCTACATTTCTCATGCTGAGAGCAGGCTCATAAGGAGGGATTATAATGTAAGACCAGGTGTCCCTTAGTTGAGGAAGGTCAATACAGTGGAAGACTGCAAAAGGAATCACACCGATTAAATTCTCGCTTCTCTTCTAAATGGAAAAGAAAGCAATGGATATTTCTTATGAGACCCAGAGATGCAAGATACTTTCCTCTGAAGAGTCTCTTGCTGCTGCTATTGCTCTAGAGTAATACAGTGGCAAGATCTCGGAGGAAAGCGATATTCAAAAACAGCTTTTGCTAGATAATATTTGCAGATCATCTCACATGTGTTCACAAAGCCAGATGACATGAACAATTAACTTTCCCTATGGAATTTTACGTGGCCTTCAGTTCTTCCAACATTAGATGCCCTACGTTTGTTTCTCCTTGTCCTTCTTGGGACTCAGAGAACCCTGCAGGTGTCACTTAGATCAATGACAGACTGCTGACTATGACATTTGTTCTATGTGTCTATTGCCCCCTCTTCCATTCTCCCCTATCCCCCCGCCCACACACAGGCAATGGTTGATGTGATATAAATAGGACTCATTTCTATATCAAAAGGTCATATTTGCCCCTTTGGATGCAAGGTCTATCTGGTTTTCTCTGGGAGCTGTGTTTGTGAATAAAATGCAGATTGTTGTTGTTTTTCAGTCACTAAGTCATGTCCTACTCTTAGCGACCTCATGGACTGCAGCATGCCAGATTTTCCTGTCCTTTACTATCTCCTAGAGTTTGATAAAACTCATGTCCATCAAGTCGATGATGCCATCGAACCATCTCATCCTCTGTCACCCCGTTCTCCTGCCCTCAATCTTTCCCAGTATCACCTCTTTTCCAATGCGTTAGCTCTTCGCAGCAGTTGGCCAAAATATTGGAGCTTCAGCTTCAACATCACTCCCACCAATGAATATTCAGGGTCGATTTCCTTTGGGATTGACTGGTTTGATCTTTTTGCTGTCCAAGACACTCTCAAGAGTCTTCTCCAGCACCACAGTTGGAAAGCACTTGGCCTTCCTTATGGTCCAACTTATACATCTTATCAAGGCTTCCCTGATAGCTCAGTTGGTAAAGAATCCACCTACAATGCAGGAGATCCCAGATCGATTCCTGGGTTGGGAAGAGCCCCTGGAGAAGGGATAGGCTACCCATTACAGTATTCTTGGGCTTCCACTGTGGCCCAGTTGGTAAAGAATCTGCTTGCAATGTGGGAGACCTGGGTTCTATCCGTGGGTTGGGGAGATCCCCCAGAGAAGGGAAAAGCTACCCACTCCAGTATTCTGGCCTGGAGAATTCTATGGACTGTATAGTCCATGGGGTCGGAAAGAGTTGAACACTACTGAGTGACTTTCACTTTTCACTCACTTACATCCATACATGACTACTGGAAAAACCATAGCTTTGACTATGCAGATATGAAAAGACTTTTACAGTTGCTTCTCTGTTTACTTGGAGTACTTTTTCTCCAGAACTTCCCTTGACTGGGACTATGTTATCATTCATATCAGACACAGATATTATTGGAGATTTGCTGCATGACTATGTTTATATGCTCCAACATACATACACATGTTCTTATTTTCTTAAAAAAAACCACTTATCCCAATCACATTTCTCAAAAAAATCATATGCTTCCAGTCATTTTACTCTCATCCTTCTTGCCAGTGATGAGTATAAGAATGGAAATACAGGAATCAGTACAATGAGAGACGGTACTTCTAGAAAAGACTTATTGGATTTACGAAGAGACACAAAGGCACCCCTTTCTCTGGTTGGATGTATTATATCATGTATGATTCCTGGAACTGCTGCAGCACAAGGACCAATTTGACTTGAAGAGGATGGAATGAAGGATTTTCAATAAGGAGCCTGGAGGAATGGCTGTTAGGCTCAGCTTTGTCAGCATCATAGGTTTTTAAGAAAACAAAAGATGGTCATTCTTTCCATTTTTAGCTCTTACTGAAAATCCTGCTAAGATTATCCTTTTTACAAACCTGGACATAATAATAAGGTTTTAAACCCCTCAGATCTGCTCTAAAAAACAATTAATGGCTCTGTCAGTGTGACCTTTTTAATGTGGTATAATTCACATGGCTGGTTATTTTGGAAACAGCCAAGGGCATGAATGAAGTGGGCAAGCTCAAGGGAGGTATGAACAGTTATCAAAATGCCTCTCTCTGCTCCCTCCTAACAGTCTTGTGAGGCTAAATGGGTGGACCAGGATGCTTTGTCTGTTGGATGCTCCTGGACGGTGACATCCACAAAAGCAGGATGACACACAGCCCATGCTTCCCCAAACATTTTGTCTTTATTGATGCTTTTACTAAGAAGGAGACTGAGTTGCTTTTCAGTAACCTTTCTTAAGAATTTATATTATATATACTGACTCACTGGAAAAGACCCTAATGCTGGGAAAGATTGAAGGCAGGAGGAGAAGGGGATGACAGAGGATGAGATGGTTGGATGGCATCACCGACTCAATGGACATGAGGTTGAGTAAACTCTGGGAGTTGGTGATGGACAGGGAGACCTGGTGTGCTGCAGTCCATGGGGTCGCAAAGAGTCGGACACAGCTCAGCAACTAAACTGAACTGATAATATATATATAATATATCATATATTTTATCTGTATTATAATATATGTACTTAAAACAAACAGTAAATAAATATATTCTATAGCAGCTATTTATGTTCTTAATATAATTTTCTAACTATAGCATATTGCATCTATATATTATCTATATGTGTATCTGTATATAATATGCATAGGGCTTCCCTTGTGACTCAGCTGGTAAAGAATCTGCCTGCAATGCAGGAGACCTGGGTTCTATCCCTGGGTCAGGAAGATCCCCTAGAGAAAGGAAAGGCTATCCACTCCAGTATTCTGGCCTGGAGAATTTCATGGACTACATAGTCCATGGGGTCGCAAAGAGTTAGACATGACTGAGCAATTTTCACTTTCACTAGCATAATATGTATAACATTAAAACAAACAAGTATATATATTTTTTCTTCTTATTTTAAGGGTCTGGAGATTACTATCTAAATACCAAATACATTAAAGGATTTACTTATGGTTTGTGGAATATTCCACTGGAAAATAAAGAATTTAACACTTCAGAAGTTGACATGAATTCTTTTGCTTTAGAGTAATCCTGCAAATTATTTTTGAAAATTTAACTATCACCTCTTGTGAACCAAAATGGGCCAGGATTAGCACACCACTGCTTAGAAACCAACCTGGATTACTTAACACATTTTATGAATCTAGGAAATTGTATGTTCAGAGTGTTTGATTGCATTTTTAAGAAATTTTCTTGGCCTTGCCACATAGCGTGTGGGTTCTTAGTTCCCTCACCAGGGATCGAACCTGAAGCCCTTGCATTGGATGGGCAGAGTCTTAACCACTGGGGAAGGACCGCTAGGGAAGTCCTTGATTACATGTTTTTGAATAGTAGTGTTATTAGGTATCTTTTAGCATGATTGCAAATGTTTTGTGTTTTCTCTTAACTAGATGTTCTTTTGCTGTTTTTATCTAAAAAAATACTGTAATCTTCATATTACTTTAGTGAATCCGAGTCTCAAAGGAGATATTGGAGTAAATAACTAGAAAATAAAGGGAATGGGGCATCCCAGTATCTGGTCTTAGGAGAGCAAACAAAACTGTAGGACTCACAGATGGGTTCTTTGGGGTTAGATGCCTTCCTCAGACCATAGCCAGGTCTTGGTCAAATAGTCACATTGAATACCTAAGAGTAGCGCTGAAATAGGAGAGGAAGATACAGGAAGAAAACATTTGAATAGACCACCTGTTCTTTGTATTTTCTCATGGGTGTTCTTGCATCTGCACTATTCTATCTTCTGACAATTATTTTCTTCTGTATCTTTTGTTAAAACTTGTGATTCAGTAAACATTTGTGAAGTGCCTCCTAGGTGCTAGGCAATGCTTGATGTACCTTGGATACACCAGTGACCAACAGAGACAGAATCTCTAGTCTAGTGAATACTCTGGACCTTATTATAAGCCTGTTAAAAGTTTTGAGAGCTTTAGAGAGATTCGGAATAATGGTTCATGACAATGGGGAGCTCTGTGAACAGCCCAAATCTGACGTTGTCTCTGAAAGTATTTGGCTATCTGGATCTAGCCTTGTCATGTTGTTGGGCCTCCATTTCTGTTTTTGAAAAATGAAGTTGAGGGACCCATTTTTGCTTGTGATTCTGGGGAGAACGTTTCTTGCATCTGGCATCTTTTTCATGGCAAGTATAATTGTTCATGTGTCTCCTCCATCCATGTACCTTTGTGCTATTTCCTGAGGGCCTGAAAAGTCATAAAATGGGGTGTCTGTTCAACAGGAAGATGTGAAGTAAAACGGGGCCTTACTTATTTCATTCTTAACTGCTGATTAGACAGCTCTCAGAAGGCTGAAAACAAAGGCCGTAGTGAAAATGTTATCCATCACTTTCATTCTGCAAAATTACAGTTTCAAGGAGTTAAAAATACCTACACTCCTTTTTCAAAGCCTTTGTTGAGCACTTAGCCTAGTAGAATTTCAATCTGTCAAAAAATTCTACTGTGTCAATTTGTTAAAGGATCCTGTTTATGGTTGGCATAAAACTATTTTAGTTCCATATGGTCAACACTTACGAATTGTCAGAAATGGCCCAAGCATAAAATTTGAATGAATCTGAGATTTGATTTATGAAGGACTGGGAACATCTGGTAAGGGATACACATGTACACAGAAATATACACATGCACACACACACACGCACACAAATATACACACACAGCCATACACATACACAGATAAACACAGAAATATACATATGTATACACATATACATATAAACACAAGCAGACACATACACACAACTAAACACAAATATACACATACACACCTACATACACACACACACAAGTATATACCTACATACATATACACATGCACACACACATGCATGCACATACACACAAATACATACACACACACACTTATATGCACATATACACACACAAAGAGGCTAAACAGATTATGTACTTCCACTAAGTGACGCTTACAGTTTTGTGAGTTATGATTGATTAGGATAACGCGCTTTTTCTGTAGTGTATTTATCATCATCTGTCACTAACTAGTGCATGAAAGCATGTTAGATACGTCTTCTCCAAGTGTCTTGACGTCTTGTAAATCAGAGCCCTTGTAGTTTCACGAACCTTCCTTGTTGTGGATTTCTGCGCCTGTCTTTGCTTTTTTCCCTGCTGACACATCTCGGGACACCCTCCCCCTCGCCCTTCCAAAGGCTGTGATTCCATTTTTGTGAAATGGAGGGAGATGAAGAGCAGAGTGGACACAACTGTGACCTTCACCCAGCAGTTAGAGGTCACCGTCTGGGAGCCCAGACTCCTCCTGCAGGTTGAGATCTTGGACACGGAGCTGAGCCAGAGCAGAGGATGGAGGGGTCCGGGGTCCTCGGACAAAAGGAGAGGAACCAGAGAGAGGATGGTGGGCCCATCCTCTGTGCCCCAGGACTTTCAGTAAAGGTAGGACCCAGGCCTTGGGGAAGCAGGATCCATAGGGGGTGACAGCCTGAGCTTGGGCTTCTGATGTCTCTGATGTGCCACCCATTTGTGGGGAGAGAAGCCAGAAGGAAGTGATGGGGGCATGTACTCAAAAGCCAGGCTTTGTCAACCACTAGCAACTTGACTTGAGAATATTATTTAACTCCTCTGGGTTCATTTCTTGGATTCCCAGGTGGCGCTAGTGGTAAAGAACCCTCCTGCCAATGCAGGAGACATGAGACATGGGTTCAATCCCTAGGTTGGGAAGATCCCCTGGAGGAGGACATGGCCACCCACTCCAGTATTCTTGCCTGGAGAATCCCATGGATAAGGGAGCCTGGAGGGCTACGGGCCATAGGTTTGCACAGAGTCAGACAGAATTAGTGCAAGCATTAGGGACAGCTTCTTACATCCATTCACTCATGCTCGTTGACCCACTGGTGCTTTCTTCTATCGTTTTGCTTTTACTACTTATTGAAGTCAACACACGTTTGCTGGAGGTGGTGTAACCATGAAGAGGGAGGTGCTGGGAATGACCTGCTGAGCGGTCATCCTGATTCTGCCACTTAGAGCTCAGTGACCCGAGACAAGAACTTAACCCTTCTATTCTTCACTTTCTCATACGCTATTGGGAATGATAGTACTGCTCCATATTGCGGTTCCAATGATTCTATTAGTAAATGTATGGTATATATATATAGTGCATATCTGTGTTGCATCTGGAGGAGGGCATGGCAACCCACTGCAGTATTCTTGCCTGGAGAATCCCATGGACAGAATCCCATGGAGGGCTACAGTCTATGGAGTCTCACAGAGTCAGACACGACTGAAGTGATTTAGCATGCTCACATGCACATGATGCATATAATGCATATAAATATAAAATATTCATATTGTGGATATATAATGAATGACATAGACAATCTATGAAACATACATACAAATTATATATCACAAATATATAAGATACATATATAATGCATATAAATATCAATTGCTTGTGTATTATATAGATAGAAAATGCACATGAAATTCACAATAATCTATTAAACATACATAAAAATTATATATATAATCACCAAACATATTACTATATAGTATATCACCTATCTACAATATACATTATCTATTATATCAATATATATCATTACTATACATATATACTACACATGCATACTACATATACATTTGACCCTTGAACATCACAGGTTTGGACTATGCAGTTCCACTAGTATGTGGATTTTTTTTTTTAATATGTTTGAAGGTGTTTTTGAGATTTGTGACAATTTGAAAAAACTTGCAGACAAACCATGTGGTCTAGAAATACTGAGAAAATTAGGAAAAAGATATGTCATGAATGGATAAAATCTATATGGATACTAGTCTATTCTTGAAGTGAAAGAGAAAGTTGCTCAGTTGTATCCGACTCTGTGTGACCCCATGGACTGTAGCCCGCCAGGCTCCTCTGTCCATGGAATTCTCCAGTCTAGAACACTGGAGTGGGTTGCCATTCCCTTCTCCAGGGGATCTTCCTGACTCAGGGATCAAACCCATGTCTCCTGCATTGGCAGGTGAATTCTTTACCACTAACGCCAACAGTACTGTAAAAGCCTGTAATGCAGGAGACGCAAGTGACACGAGTTCTGTCCCTGGGTTGGGAAGATCCCCTGGAGAAGGGAATGGCAACCCACTCCAGTATTCTTGCCTGGAGAATCCCATGGACAGAGGAGCCTGGTGGACTACAGTCCGTGGAGTCACAAAGAGTCAGACATAACAGCATGCATGCCCACACTGTAAATATATTTTTTCTTACTTCTGATCTCCTTTTTTTTTTTTTTTTTTCTTTCAGCTGTGCTGTATAGAATGTGGGATCTTTGTTCCCAGACCAGGGATCGAACTTACACCCCAGGCAGTGGAAGCTCAGAGTCTTAACCACTGGACTGCCAGGCAAATCCCCTCTATGATTTTCTTAATAAAATTGTTTCTCAATTTTTTCCCTCTGTCTTACTTAATTGGAAGCATGGGCTCTGTTTCCCCAACCTGCTGGCTTGCATTGAATCAGTAGAGGGGAAAAATGTCCCCTGAGGTCATGACCAAAGATATGTGGAGCCACGAACCTCCCAAACACCTCAGAGCACTGTCGTTTGGTTTCTGTCCAGACTATGGTCTTTTTAATCAATCATTATTTATTCCACAGACAGAAGCCAGAAGCACACCTGCACCGACACAAGGAAACACAGCAGTTTCCCTTGCAGCTGAGTATCAGGGTGGACCAGCAGGAAAGAATTTCCCGGTTTGGGGGAAGAACAACATCTAACACAAATTCTAGGATAATGTGTCATCGCTGCTGGAAAACAGGAGGGAGTGAGTGGTCAATACTATTTAGGCTTGTTATCCAGGTACTTCCTTTGGAAAGTGTATTCATGGGTTTATTTTATCCAAAAACTATCAAGAAACAAGGTAGCCCAGGACTTCCCTGGTGGTCCACTGGTTAAGAATCCACCTGCCAATGCAGGAAACATGGGTTCAATCCCTGCTCCCGGACGAGTCTATGTGACGCAGAGCAGCTAAATCTCTTAGCCACGACCAGAGAAGCCACCTTAAGAGAAGCAACACACACCACAACTAGAGAGTAGCCTCCACTCACTGCAACTAGAGAAAGCCAGAGTGCAGCAGTGAAGACCCAGCGCAGCCAAACTAAGAAAGAAACAGGGCAGCCCAGATTAGAGCAGTGTGCTTGCAGCTGCTTGATTGTGGCGGGAAGGCAAACGTTTTCACCTTCCCTTCTGGGTTATTCTGGCTGCCCCAAGAATTAAATGGATATGAGACAGAGAAAATAAAATTTGAATTTCACGCAGATGGGAGTTCATAGAAATATGAGGCTCAAAGTGAAAAAGTGAAAGTGAAAGTTGCTCAGTCGTGTCTGACTATTTGCAATCCCATGGACTATACAGACCGTGGAATTCTCCAAACCAGAATACTGGAGTAGGTAGTCTATCCTTTCTCCAGCGGATCTTCCAGACCCAGGAATCAAACTGGGGTCACCTGCATTGCAGGCAGATTCTTTACCAACTGAGCTACCGAGGAAGCCCAAAGAAGTAACCAAAGCACGCAGTGTTCATACCTTTTAGACAGAGAAACAATACATTTGTGAAAAATTGACAAGACAAGTTTGAGCTTGGGCTGGTAAATTAGTGAAAATGTTACAAGTTTTGTTTATACAGCCTTCTGGATCCTGAATTCCTCCTCTTCAGTGATAGGGATATGTTTCTACCTCCTGGTAAAGGGAGGGTACCTTTCACACAGGAGATTTATTTCCTGCTTTCAAGGAGACAGAAGAAAGGGTAAGAGCACCCTTCTTGTACCAGCTGTTTCTCAAGTAACTTTAATTCAGAATAATCAATATGCCACCTTGGTGCATTTTGGAATAGCCTGCCATGAGCCCCCTCCGTAACACTGTCACAGAACAAATTACGGTGACATTAATTTGCTTTTATCTCTCTTTTCCATTATGGGTGTTGCAGAGTCTATAAAGAGACATATAGCATTAACACCCTGAGGGGGAGAAAAAGAAGAAGGAAACTTTCCCAAATACCACCACAAATAAGTGCTTTTTGTTGTTATTGCTTTGCCTTGACTTTCGAAATAGTTATCAGCTCTGAGAATCAAGCATTTCGGAGGCAATGAATTCCCCAGCATGGGAGCATCCTGAGAGAGCTGATAACTGCCTGCGGCTGAGTATCTGATTTTTTGAGGCAGAAGACAGGCTGAAAGGAGAAGATAAAGCACCCGTCCTATTGCATAAACAAAAAGTGAATTAGAGAGAAGAGTGTTTATGTTCATGGAATCTAACAGCCTCTTAAGTGGACGCTGTTATTGGAGAAGACAGAGCTTCCTGCGAATGGCCGCTCTGCTCATCTTGCTGCTGGGCAGATATACGGATTGAAAAAGATAGATGAGAACCGAGTTCTGCTAGGTGAGGGCGAGTTGTCCAGGCTGTGGGTGCTAGTGGGGCTCCCAATGCCCTCTGGGAGACAGAGGGCAACTGGAAAAAGCCCCCGGGTAAGAAATATGGTCTATATAGAAAATAATAACAATGATGTAGCCAGGAATATTCCCCCCAAGAGATGACATGTTACAAGCTGTTTGTGACATCATGATTTATAATAAATAGATATATTTTAAAATTTTTTAAATTTAATTTCTTTATTTATCCATTTATTTTTGGCTGTGCTGGGCCTTTATTGTCACATGCAGACTTTCTCTAATTGCGGTGAGTGGGGGCTACTCTTTTTTTGCGGAGCGCAGGCTCTAGGCACCTGGGCTCAGTAGTAGTGGCATGCAGGCTTAGTTACTCCAGAGTATATGGGATTTTCTTGGACCAGGGATCAAATCTGTGTCCCCTGCATTGGCAGGCAGATTCTTAACCAATGGACCACCAGAGAAGTTCATAAATAGATATTTAGTCATCATCCATTTTTCTTTCTCCCATCTCCCTAAACCCTTAGAATTTAAGCTATAAAATGCATGGGAGCATCTTTTGTTGTAATCTTTTGTGTTTTGTCACCAGTTCAGAGCCATAGAGGTGACATGGGGGGTTTGTCATTACTAACAAGCCCCTTTCCTCCTCCGCAAGTGGTTCCCTAAGGTCCAGAGAGTCATTCTTTCTCTGTGTCCTGCAGAGCCTATGCTGAACCCTGTGAAATTCCCTCCTAGCATCCTTAATAACCGTCACTCTGAAATTCTATTGAGTGCTGCATGCCGTCATCAGACCAAACACATGGCATGCGTTATTTCCCTAGTGCTATTAAATTCAAAATCCACGTGAGAGGTAGGCACTGCCTGATTTTACATAAGGATCTGGTGCTCAAGTCCTTTGTCTGAGTCAGAGTGGACCTTGTCAAGGAACTGCGTTTGTTTCATTCTGGAGCTCAAACTAGTGGTTCCCAAGGTTTATTTCACACTGGAATCAACAGGGACTCTTTAATATCAATGGATTCCCAGGACTTCCCTGGCTATCCAGTGGATTAAAACTCTGTGCTTCCAATGCAGGGGGCACGGGTTTGATCCCTGGTCATGTAACTAGATCCCACATGCCACATGGTGCAGCCAATAAATAAAATAAAGTTACTTTAACATGTATGGATTCTTGGCTCCAACCCCGAGACATCCTAACTGAAGTGCCATGAGCTGAAACGGCAGTGGGATGTTGGGCCTCCCACCAAGCGATTCTAATACGTAACAAAACTCGGGGACCGTGGACTCATCCTTTTCATCCTGTAATGGCCTGTCTGGGGCTAGATCTTTCACTTGAGCAAAACCAAACTGAAGGCCAGAGACAGTGTCTTTGTCTTCTATATCCTGGACGGGAAACAGTAATTCTGGCACAAAATAGCACCATCGTAGTGCCTAATGGCTGAAGAGATTGGTAAAGAAATCAGTGATGGGCATCTCTGATCAGGAGAGGAGCCCTGCCCTGCCATTTTACTCCGTAGAGTCCCACCATCACTAGAAAATTGAAGATATTTATTATGCTCATTTTGATTTTGTTTGATTCCAAAGACCACCAAGAAAGTGAAGACATGGAGGAGGAGGAGAAAGGGAGGGGGTGCCTGTAACAATGAGAGCCCTGGTGCAAGTCTGTAACTGACCAGGACCCTGTGGGGCTTTCCTGAGACAGACCCTTCCCCTGTGTCTCCGTCTACCTCTTGTTTGTGGAAAGGCTGCAGTATCCCAAGTCTCCACTGACTTAAAAAAGCCACGCTCAAGAATTAATGATTGAAGGGATGTGGCCATGTAGTGACAAAAATTGGATTTGCGCTAGGAGAACTGGTAAGAACTCAAGCATTAAATCAGCTGTATGGCAATCACAGAATCTCTAGTTCCTCCCTAAGAACCTAGATAACAGATGCACATTTCCTGGTTGTTTTACAGATGCTAAAACCCCATCAAATGAAAGAAGTTAACTACTTGATGACCATGAGCTCATAGCCCTTGATTATAAAGGGCTCCTCTTCCATTTACTTCTGTAGGTATTTTACCTCTTTCATTCTTTTTTTTCTCATTAGTGTTGTGAGGAGCAGAAACTAGGGTTTCTACAGGTCCTGTCACTGCTCTCTGACTCCATCCTGGCTAAGAAGACAGTGACCATCCTAGATGACCACTTCACTATCACGGACCTGGATGTGCAGCTGGTGGCCAGCTTGTCTCTTTCCCTGCAGTCTCACAGATTGGATGAAAGAGCCATCATCTCAACAACAGCTGCACAGGAGATTCTTCGAGCCCCACAGCAGGTAAGATTCCAGAGTTCTTTTGTCCTTGCACAGTTGTGACCACTTCTCAAAGGAGAGCAATAGGGCTGGGGCTCATAGCTGGGAGTAGTGGTTCTTGAAACTTTTTCCTGCTTCTTATCCTGTCTCTGAGAGACGTACTCAGTAAGTTGGATAAATTTCCCTTACTTTTCTCAGTAAGTTGGATAAGCTTTTACACACTGACCATGTGTCCCAACTATCAGATTGTGGCAGGTTTTCTGTGGGAAAGGGTCTTCCCAGATGGCTCTCGTGGGAAAGGACCTGCCTGCCAATGCAAGAGACATAAGAGACACAGGTTTGATCCTTGGGTCAGGAAGATCCTCTGGAGGAGAGCATGGTGACCCACTCCAGTATTCCTGCCTGGAGGATCCCATGGACAGAGAAGCCTGGCAGGCTCTGGTTCATGGGGTCACAAAGATTCAGACATGATTGAAGGAAATTAGGATGCATGCACTTATCCGTGGGAAGAAGACTGCCTCAGACCACAACTAAAAATCACACATCTTCCCTTTTCTAAAATAAGTAATAACTGATACTTGAAAATTCTATTTCCACTGCTTAAGCCAGTGTGGCTAACAGGCACCAAGTATCTGTTGACTTGTATTAATTATGGACAACTTGAAACCTCTGCTCCATCGTTAATCTTGTAGCAAATCCATTTCAGTTATACCAAGGTCATTGAGTCTTTCAAGCATACCTGTCTGCATAATACATCTTTTCTCAGCTGCTTCAGAGGAGCTTGTCTTCCTAGTAAAGGATGCTTGAGGTGATATTATCTCCAGGAGTAGCCTGATGGGCTGCACCCAGAAGTGATTCAGAGGTATCCTGTGATCTTTTAAACCATTTTTGGAAGATTCAAAGACAAATTCTGCTGTCAGACTTTCAGTTAGTTCATGTGCATCTGACTGCATCCATCACAGTATACACATTTGTTCCTCCCACTCATGGGGTTACACACATTATTTATACCAGGATAATGAATGGAGTTGTATGAAATGGATATACAGACACAGAAGATTCTCTGTGAGTGAGCAAAGCAACATCCCCCATTCCCACGACTGGGTCTGGCTGGGGAATGACGTGGAGCTTCTAGAGAACCCGGTGGACGTGACCCTCCCGTCGGAGGAGTGCACCACCATGATTGACAGGGGGCTGCAGTTCGAGGAGAGGAACTTCCTTCTGAACGGCGGCTCCCAGAAGACTTTCCATAGTCAGCTGCTCAGACCTTCTGACTATGTCTATGAGAAAGACATGAAAAACGACCCTCTGAGTTCCACAGGCCCCAAGAGGAAGAAGATCAAGTTTACTTCCTACACCACCATCCTCCCGGAGGACGGCGGCCCCTACACCAGCTCCATCCTGTTTGACAGTGATGACAACATCCAGTGGGTCTGCCCAGATATGGGGCTGGGAGAGTCCCAGGGCTTCAGAGACTACATGGAGAGGCTGCAGGACCAGATGTGAACTCCTTTCTCATGTTTGTATTCCCTTTATGCCTTCTGTGTGTGTTTTTTCTTTTGTGTGCGTTTTTGTTTGTTTTGTGTGCATTTTTGTTTGTTTCGTTTTGTGGGTTTTGTTTTTATTTAATTAATAATGCTTTCTGTTTTTTGAATGGTGGAGCCGTGAGTCTGATCAGCAATAGGGGATGATTTAACAGAGCTTCATTTGTGGCAGTCTGGCGGGATCCCTTTCTAAGCAGGTATGAGAGAGAGCAAAGCAGCTGGGTTTGGAAGCCAAAATGTGCCCCTAGATCAACTCCAAGGGATCCTGGGAACCTCATAGGATGTTTTTGCACACTTCTTGGGACCAGCTCAGTGCTAACCCAATAAACCTAGAATTTGTGGATGTTACTCATTATCTCTGGGGAAATAGCCTCTTGGTTTAGAAAGGATTTGAGCGTTGATATTTCTTCTGTAAGTCCTTGGTAAAGTTCAGTGATCATCACTTGTTTGTGGCCTGAGAGTAGACATATGTAAAAGGTAACAGGGACTTTACCACTGGTGGCTCTGTGGTAAAGAATCCGTCTGCCAATGCAGGGGACACGGGTTTGATCCTTGGTCTGAGAAGATCCCGCATGCCACAGAGCGACTAAGCTTGTGCATCACAACTATTGAGTCTGTACTCTAGAGCCTGGGAACTGCAACTTGTGAGCCCACATGCAGCAACTATTAAACCCCGTGCCCTAGAGGCTGTGCTCTGTGACAAGAGATGTCACTGTAATGAGAAGCCCATGCACCGTAGCTACAGAGTAGCCCCCATTTGCAGCAACTAGAGAAAAGCCCTCGCTGCAAAGAAGACCCAGCCCAGCCAAAAATAAATAAACAAATAAATGAGTTTTTAAAAAGATAACAGAATGTAGCCACAGCTCTTATTAACAACGACTTCTGCTCTTTTTTAAAAAAAGTATTTTTACTGAAGTATAGTTGATTTACAGTATCGTGTTAGTTTCACATGTACAGCAAAATGGTTCAGTTGTACATATTATATATATTCTTTTTCAGATTCTTTTCCACTGTAGGTTATTACAAGATGTTGGATATAGTTCTCTGTGCTATACAGTAGGTATTTGTTGTTTATCAGTTTTATATATAGTAGTGTGTATCTGTTAATCCTAAATTTTTAATTTATTCCCCTCTCCTTTCCCCTTTGGTTACCATGTTTGTTTTCTATGTTTGTGAGTCTATTTTTGTTTTGTAAATAAGTCCATTCATATCTTTTTTTTAGATTCCACATATAAATGACATCATATGATGTTTGTCTTTGTCTAACTTATGTCAGTTAATATGATAAACTCTAGGTCCATCCACGTTGCTGCAGGTGGCATTATTTCATTCTCTTTTATGGCTGAGTAGTATTCTATTGTGTATATGAACCACACTTTATCCATTCATCTGTTGATGAACATTTATATTGCTTCCATGTCTTGGCTATTGTAAACAGTGCTACAGTGAACATTGGAGTGCATGTACTTTTCTGAATTATGGTTTTCTCAGGATATATGCCCAAGAGTGGGATTGCTGGACCTTATGGTAGCTCTATTTTTAGTTTTTAAAGGAAACTGCATACTGTTCTTCATGATGGCTGCACCAATTTACATTCCTACCAACAGTGTAGGAGGGTCCTCTTTTTTCTCCACACCCTCTCCAGCATTCATTATTTGTAGACTTTTTGATTGATGGCCATTCTGACTGGCGTGAGGTGATACTTCATCATAGTAAGCTCTGCTCTTGCTTTGATTCACATATGCAAAGGGCTGGGACTGAGGTCTGGTTGGATGCCAGGGATGTACATTGTACAACACTGAGAGTGGTTGTGTGTGTGTGTGTGTGTGTGTGTGTGTGTGTGTGTGTGTGTGTGTGCTTGGTTGCTCAGTTGTGTGTAGCTCTTTGAGACCCCTTGAACTGTAGCCCATCAGGCTCCTCTGTCTGTGGAATTTTTCAGGCAAGAATACCGGAGTGGGTTGCCATTTCCTCCTCCAAGGTATCTTCCCAACCCAGAGATCGAACCCAAGTGTCTTGCATCGCCTACATTGGCAGGTGCATTCTTTACCACTGTGCCATTTGGGAAGCCCTACTGAGAGTAAAGATCTCATTAAATTTTGTGCCCTCGGCTCCTCATTCAGCCCCACCAGTCTCTGCTCTGCATGTGCATCAAAAGCTACTTTCTCTGGTTTCGGATTCTTTTAGAAACATGAATAGAGGGAGGAAGTCAGCCTTTTCCTCACAGTCTGTTTGACTGGCATGTAAGTTTGATTCTCTGGGATTTGTGATGTCATGTCATTTACTGGAAATCTTTGTTGGATGCTGGTTTTCTCCACTTTCATCACTTTATTTTTCAGGGGTGGTACCTAAACTGTCCTCCCTACTTTATCTTTCCTGTGTGTGCTAAGTCACTTCAGCCATGTCCAACTCTTTGGGACCCTATGGACTGTATCCCTCCAGGCTCCTCTGTCTATGGGATTCTCCAGGCAAGAATACT
Source organism: Okapia johnstoni (assembly GCA_024291935.2). Lineage (NCBI taxonomy): Eukaryota > Metazoa > Chordata > Mammalia > Artiodactyla > Giraffidae > Okapia > Okapia johnstoni. Next base: position 22,293,831 of record CM044310.1, read on the forward strand.
GGTGTGGGTTGCCATTTTCTTCTCCAGGGGATCTTCCTGACTCAGGAATTGAACCCACATCTCCTGCATTGGCAAGCGAGTTCTTTACCACTAGTGCCACCTGGGAAGCCTTTATCTTTCCTAGTTTTCCTTAATGGAATATCTTATATCTGAATTGGACAAAAGGTTTTATTAAATAAATGAGTATCAATAAAACAGTGCTATTTAACAAATAAGTTTTACATGCAGCCTTTCTTTACTGCTTGAATTTTTGAGGAAATGTTGAGAACCATAAACACAATTGTCTTTTTTCCCTCTGGCGGCACAAATTTCATGGGAAACAAATGAAGTTCATTTCTGAGGGTCAAATTTCTCAAACTACTTTTAGCTCTATTTATGCAAGCATTGTGCGGGCATCATTTTTTTTATATCCAATCTGAAATCTAAAAATAGGATTGATGTGCACAGAAAGGAAATTGCCTAGGAAACAGCCTCAGAGGAGGCTTGCCATTTGCCTGAGCAAAAGTAAGAAAGAAATAAATAGAATGATATTTCCAATCTAAGGGTATGTACATTTAGCTTGATGATGACCAGTAAAATATTCACAGTTTTTTTTCCTGTGAGACAAAACATTCACAAGATGCACACAGAGCGAGGTCCATACACACAAGCACACACAAATACACACACACAGACACACACATCATACAAGGAAATGACTAATCCAAGGTATTGTTATTAGGAAAAACAGGAGACTGGAGACTAGTGGCAAAGAAGAAAGAAACCACATATGGCACTAATCTTAGATAACCTATAAAATGCTACCAGATGAACTACAGGAATGCTGTGAAGCAAAGCAAGAATTTGAGAGTAGGCAGACTTAACACAATTTTTATTTATTGAGATGGAATCTGCTGAGGGGACTTCACTGGTGGTCCAGTAGCTAAGACTCCACACTCCCAATGCAGGGGGCCTGGGTTCGATCCCTAGTCACGGAACTAGATCCTGCATGCCGCAACTAAGACCCAGTGCAGCCAAGAAAAAAGGGTCTGCTGAAATGGATATTGAGCTAGAATGGTTCACCACAGTATCTGTGGAGCCCTTTCATCACTAAGAAATAAAGATTTGGGGGCTTCCCTGATGGATCAGTGGTAAAGAATCCTCCTGCCAATGCGGGAGAAATGGATTTGATCTCTGATCCAGGAAGATCCCACATACCATGGAGCCACTAAGCCCGTGCGCCACACCTAGTGCAGCCCTGGAGCCGCAACTTCTGAACCTGTGCAGCGTAACTACTGGAGCCCGCTTGACTAGAGCCTGTGCTCCACAACAAGAGAAGCCACCACAACGAGAGGCCCGTGCACCGCAACTAGAGAGTGGCCCCGGCTCCTCACAGCTGGAGAAAGCCCTCTCACAGCAACAGAGAGCCAACACAGCCAGAAATAAATAATTATTTTTAAAAAGAAACATTTTTGAGGTCATAGGAAAAACTTTTAGTTTTCTTATTCTTGATCTAACATAATTTGTTCAAAATAATAGTAGCAACAATGTATTCAGTTATATATGCTTAAATATAAGTAAACTGAATGACAGTCATGATCATGGGACGGGAGAGAGGGATTAAGATTTTTAAGCTTTTTAATTTTTAAGCTGCATCAGTAATGTCTTATTTATTGAAAAAAAAGATAGAACTTAAGCAAAAATGCAAAACATCCTGTATTTCTATGGTCGGTACATTGGCCTCATTATTGTTCTATAATTTTAAACTATTTTATGATACAAATTTTAATATGAAAGATGGAGTTTAGGACAGCACATAGTATACCATGATGACTCCAAAAAGGTTAACTATTATTATTTTGACACTGCCTTTCAGTTGCAACTCTCTTATCTTTTTATTGAAGTATAGTTGATTTATAATATGTGTTAGTTTCAGGCATACAGCAAAGTGATTCAGTTATAAATACATTCTTTTTCAGATTCGTTTCCCTTATAGGTTATTACAAAATATTGAATCTAGTTCCCTGTGCTGTCCATAGGTCCGTGCTGATTATCTACTTTATATATGGAGGTGGTGGTGTTTAGTTGCTAAGTCGTGTCCAACTCTTTGTGACCCCATGGACTGTAGCCCGCCAAGCTCTTCTGCCCATGGTATTTCCCAGGCAAGAATACTGGAGTGGGTTGCTGTTTCCTTCTCCAGGGGATATACTTGACCCAGGGATTGACCCATATTTCCTGCATTACAGGTGGTCTTCTGTATTGTAGGCAGATTCTTTACTGACTGAGTCACTGGGGAAGCCTACTTTATATATAGTAGTCTGAATGTGTTAATCCTAGCCTCCTAATTTATCCTTCCCCTTCTTTGCTATTTGGTTTCCATAAAATGTCTTTCAATGTCTGTGAGTCTATTTCTGTTTTGTGTGTAGGTTCATTTGTATCATATTTTAGATGTCATATACAAGTAATATCATATGATATTTGTCCTTCTCTATTGACTTACTTCACTTATGTATGATAATCTCTAGCTACATCCATCTTTCAGCAAATGGCATCATTTCCTTCTTTTTATGGCTGAGTGATACTTCCCTGTATATATGTACCATATCTTCCTTTATCCATTCTTCTGTTGATGGACACGTGGGTTGCTTCCATGTCTTGGCTATTGTAAATAGTGTTGCTATGAACACTGGGGTGCACATAACTTTTTGAATTAGAGTTTTCTCTGGATATTTGCCTGTGAGTAGGATTCTTGAGTCATATATAGTTTTATTTTTAGTTTTTAAGGAGCCTCCATACTGTTTTCCACAGTGGCTGCACCAATTTACATTCCCACCAACAGTGTAGGAGACAACCTTCTTATCTCAACAATGGTTCTCCCTTCTGCCTTTGCTCTCTTATTAGGGATATTGCTTATCCTGTGTGAGTCAGTTTATGGAACCTTTTGTCCCACCTGTGCTCATAACTAGCTCACATAACCTCAAGAGAAGAACTTACATATCTGATGACCAAATCTAAGAAATGGAATTTAAAGGAGCAGCGGTTGGAAGGAAGGTCCTGCAATAGTCATCAGAGGCAACTCCATGACTCCAAGTGGCCAATGACCCAGGGATTCACAACAAGGCACGACCATCCTCTTCTAATCATTGACCGAGGGTGAAAACATCCAAACCAGCTTCCCCTAAGTTTTCCCTACACTATTCTTGTCTGTGTGTGTATGTGTGTGTGCATGTGTATATGAAAGAGAGAGAGACAGAGAGAGAGAGAACAGGGTGAAAGTCACATCCTGAGGGTGTTATAATTAGGTTGGAAAAGTGAGGCTGATAAAGCTTGATTTAAAAAAAAAAATGAAGCCAGGTGATCCAAATCATTTGATGTAAAAATAAAAGATACTGCAGCAGTGAGAACATTAGACTCAGCTCTTCCTATAAGAACCTCTAAGACATTACCCTGAATATGTGAGCATGTTGACCTAGAGGGGAAAAATAAAAACCACTTCATTTACCCTTGATTTTTTTTCTGCTAGGAAAGAGAAGGAAATTTATGTTATCTTTAAAAGCCACTACCTTTCACCTCTAGTGCACTTGGCCCCATGAGAAAGTAAGGAGCATTTTATGTTATTGAAGGACTCACTAGTGACTGTCCAAACTCACTCTGGAAATGACAACTGTAATATACATGCATCATGAGCTAGTCCAAATGTGGGTGTTTCATGGGGGGCCTCAACCATCCATACCTGGACCCAAATTAAAGTTCATCCCGAAGTCCTAAATCTTTTGCAGCGTCTGTCTTAACCAATCATTCTCACAATTATAGAGAAGGGTATTTACTATAAAATATCTAGAAAGTGCATGCACATATAAAAGTGAAAATGGTCATCAGTTCAGTTCAGTTTCTCAGTTATGTCCGATTCTTTGCAACCACATGAATTGAAGCACGCCAGGCCTCTCTGTCCATCACCAACTCCCGGAGTCCACCCAAACCCATGTCCATCGAGTCAGTGATGCCATCCAACCATCTCATCCTCTGTTGTCCCCTTCTCCTCCCGCCCCCAATCCTACCCAGTATTAGGGTCTTTTCCAATGAGTCAACCCTTCGCATGAGGTGGCCAAAGTATTGGAGTTTCAGCTTCAACATCAGTCCTTCCAATGAACACCCAGGATTGATCTCTTTTAGGATAGATTGATTGGATCTCCTTGCAGTCAAAGGGACTCTCAAGAGTCTTCTCCAACACCACAGTTCAAAAGCATCAATTCTACGGTGCTCAGCTTTCTTCACCGTCCAACTCTCACATCCATACATGACCACTGGAAAAAATCATAGCCTTGACTAGACGGACTTTTGTTGGCAAAGTAATGTCTCTGCTTTTAAATATGCTATCTAGGTTGGCCATAACCTTCCTTCCAAGGAGTAAGCATCTTTTAATTTCATGGCTGCAATCACCATCTGTAGTGATTCTGGAGCCCAAAAAAATAAAGTCTAACACTGTTTCCATTGTTTCCCCATCTATCTCCCATGAAGTGATGGGACCAGATACCATGATCTTAGTTTTCTGAATGTTGAGCTTTAAGCCAACTTTTTCACTCTCCTCTTTCACCTTCATCAAGAGGCTCTTCAGTTCTTCTTCACTTTCTGCCATAAGGGTGGTGTCATCCGCATATCTGAGGTTATTGATATTTCTCCCAGCAATCCTGATTCCAGCTTGTGTTTCTTCCAGCCCAGTGTTTCTCATGATGTACTCTGCATATAAGTTAAATAAGCAGGGTGACAATATACAGCCTTGATGTACTCCTTTTCCTATTTGGAACCAGTCTGTTGTTCCATGTCCAGTTGTAACTGTTGCTTCCTGACCTGCATACAGGTTTCTCAAGAGACAGGTCAGATGGTCTGGTATTCCCATCTCTTTCAGAATTTTCCACAGTTTATTGTGATCCACACAGTCAAAGGCTTTGGCATAGTCAATAAAGCAGGAATAGATGATTTTCTGGAACTCTCTTGCTTTTTCGATGATCCAGCGGATATTGGCAATTTGATCTCTGGTTCCTCTGCCTTTTCTAAAACCAGCTTGAACATCTGGAAGTTCACGGTTCACGTATTGCTGAAGCCTGGCTTGCAGAATTTTGAGCATTACTTTACTAGCATGTGAGATGAGTGCAAAATGGTCATAAATCATCACTAAGAATAACAACAAAGATTATTTGAAGAGGTGGCTAGTGCTTGTAGGAAGAGCTCTTGTATTATTAGCCAGGGGATAATTCCGTGAACCTCCATGGTGACCAGAGGAGAGGTGGCCCCACTTTGTAGAGAGAAGTGCTTTTTATTTCAACATAATTATTCATATGAGGCCTGCCGCTTCTCCAAGTTACTTTCAGTGTTCTCTCCATTTGTATACTTGACATTTGACCCAGGCATAAATGGGAACTCATTTCTAAAATAGAAGCATCTAAATTCGATTACAGGATGAGTCATAGCCAGCTAGGCATCCCCCTTTGGACATGGAGATTTTACAGAGGTTGGGAGGGGGGTGGTGGAGATCGAGGAGATGAGGAAGCAAGGGGTATCACCTTAGCGATGAGGAACCAAGTGAAAGTAGCCTGCAGATGACAGCGTTTCCCATGGCAACAGGGCTTGGCTTGGTGGAAGAAGCAAACCAACAATGAAACCATGGGGGCATCCGTGGTCTCTCAGTGGTAAAGAATCTGCCTGCCAATGCAGGAGATACAGGTTCAGTCCCTGGTCTTGACTGAAAAGATCCCACATGCCTTGGATCAACTAAGGCTATTCATAACTACTGAGCCTGTGCTCTAGAGCCCAGGAATCGCACCTACTGAGCCCATGTGCCGCAAGTACTGCAGCCAGCCCACACACCTAGAGCTGGTGCTCAGCAACAAGAGAGGACACCACAGTGAGAAGCCTGAGCACCACAGCTAGAGAAAAGCCCACACGGCAACTAAGATCCAGCACAGCCAATAAATAAATACATTTTTTTTTATAAAGAATGAAAGCATGGCAGAGCTTCCCATCAAACTGAAAAGTATACCACTCCCTAAAGAGGGCTTTGTAAGGAGAAAGGACAGAGTCAGTTAGCGAGATACAGTCCCTCCTGTGCAGTTACATTGTGGTTTTGATTTTCATTTTCCTTGTGATTTTTTTTAATTCTTTTTTTTATTTGTGTATTTATTTATTTGCCTGTGCTGGGTCTTAGTGGCAGCATGTGAGATATTTAGTTGTGACATGTGAACCCTTAGTGGGGTCATGTGGGATCTAGTTCCCTGACCAGGGATTGTACCTGGGCCCCCTGCATTGGGAGATTGGAGTCTTGGCCACTGGACCACCAGGGAAGTCCCAATTAGTGATGCGGAGCATATTTTCTCAAGCATGTAGGCCATCTGAATGCCTTCCTTAGAGAAATGTTTCTGTGAGTCCTCTGCCCATATTTTCAAGTGAATTGTATGTTTGTTTTACATTGAATTATGTGATTTCTTTAATCATTTGGATTTTTCTTCTAATAATTTGGATATGAACCCCTTATTGGAAACCTTATTTGCAAATATTGTCTTCCATTCCCTTTCTGTTTTGTTGATGTTGCAAGCTTCCCTATGCAAAAGCTTTTTATTTTGATTTATTCATTCATTTTTGGCTGCGCTCGGTCTTCGTTGCTGCTCTCGGTCTTTCTCTAGTTGCAGAGAGCAGGGGCTGCTCTAGTTGTGGTCTGTCGGCTTCTTGTTGCAGCGGCTTCTCTTGTTGTGGAGCACAGGCTCTAGGCACATGGGCTTCAGGAGTTGTGCAACATGGGCTTAGTTGCCCCAAAGCATGTGGGATCTTCCCAGAGCTGGGATTGAACCCATGCCCCCTGCATTGGCAGGCAGATTCTTAACCACTGGACCACCAGGGAAGTCCCCATAAAGCTTTTTAATTTGTATGTATCTGGGAGCATGTAGGTATCTCTCTATGTTCACATATATGTGGGGATAGGGACAAGATCACCAGGGATTGATGCAGATGAGGCAAAACTTTAGAGACATAAGAAAAACATAAAACTGCAAGGGATTCTAATTGGATCTCTGAAGACTTATGCAGATGTTCCAGTGGCAAGACAGGTGGGTGCTTTTCCAAGTGCCCAAAAGTCTCTCCACTCACTGTGCACACACTCTGGAAATTGCCAGCATCTCCTTGACCACTTTGGCAAATGCCACATATTGCTGGATGAAACGCAAAATCTCCTTGGAGATCCAGGGTTTGAATAGCTTGCTACATCTTAATAACTCCCCCTGCCCAAACCAAGCTTGGTCTTTCTCTAAGCCCCACAGGAGCCTGTGAATAAGTGGACAGAGATATAGAAGGTCTTTGTGAAGCTGAATGTGCGAAGCAGCAGCGTGATTCCTGCTTCAAAAGAGTTGGCAGAATGTGAATCAAAATGTTTTCCCAAATTTCCAAGTCCATTTTTTCCCCATCAGCATTATTTTGGAAATATGAAAAAAAGACATTTTTCACTAATAGCTTCAGCTAGTTCTTTTTCTAATGGAAAACAGGAGGATGGAGCCACCGAGAGCTCCCTCCAGAGCCCAGTGTGTCTGTGTAACTGTTGTTAGTATAATTGGATTCAAAAATAGAAGGAACAGGGAAAGTTTAAAACGAGATTCATAAAAGAACACTTTTTATTTAGAAGTTTATGTGCAAAGTGCAAATACTGCACTTAAGCTTTTTTTTTTTTTTTGTCTTGAAGTTCTTTAGTACCTACTGAAGATGTCTCCCTGAATTTATAGTTTATATGGGTTATGGTAGGGGGTGTTGTCTGCATTTAGAAAACTTAAATATATCAGAAAGTGCAGAGAAGAATTGAATATAATGTCTTCCCTAGCTGGAAACCAGTGGAATACTGTGACTTTGTAGATGGAAAATAATCATCCAAGGGCATTAAAATCTCCTAGGGAAATGTTCCTCTTACTCTAAGAAGGTTGGAATATTATCGATAGATAAAACCAGCCAAGAGAATTGTGAAAATAAGTCTGGCTTTCATTGTTGGTCTGGGTCTCTTGCTTAGATGCAATGTGTTTATTTTGGTTTTGAGGTTGAGGATGGTCTCTTAAGATCCTGCAGAGGCTAAGAAAGTAAAGGCTACCTTTTTTATTCCCTGGAAAACTTTACAGTGAGATGGGGTTGTTTTGGTATCTGAGGTCTGTATGGCTGATTTTTGTTTTTAGATTCATTTTTAATTGGAGGATAATTGCTTTAAAATATTGTGTTGGTTTCTGCCATACACCAACATGAATCAGCCACAGGTATACATACGTTCCCTCCCTCCCACGTCCCACCCCATTCCACCCCTCTAGGTTGCCACAGGCCCTGGTTTGAGCTCCCTGAGTTGGTATGACCAACTTTTCTACCCATTTAAACATATTTTACTTTGTTAAAGTGTAAACAAGAATGAAGTCATTCTTGACATGTCACTCTTCCCTTTCTTTCTTTGGCTTGAAATTATGTAAAAAGAAAATAGGGCAGGAATATCTGCATTTTTCCTTTTGTTTTGTTACTATTTTATCCTGTAAAGAGCAGTGGCCTGCTGAATGGGTGACATGTTTTTCCTGGTCATGGAAGTTGCAGGAAGGGTGAACTTCTGAAAAGACCAAAGACGTGGCATTCCCGTGTACTGGATCCAGAAAGTGTGAAGTTCTTTTACTCACTGAACAGTTTGAGTAAGACTTTTCCTAACCCCTGATCTCTTCCCAAGATCCCCTCCTCAGACTTTAGGGGGACACATCACTCAAAGGCTGAGAGTTGATCAAAGGAGGAGAGACAAAGCAAGAAGTCTCACCCTAAACCTCCTGCAGAAGGAGACCCCAATGAGGGGAGAGGAGAAGTTTGGGCAGTTAAATCCAGAGCGTAGTTTTGATCTGTACAGTGGACAGGATATTTTAATGAAGGAAGTGAGATTGTGTTCGTTACCTCAGCTGGCTACGGGTAATTGTACAGGACGAAGGAAAGAGGGGAAAAGTCTCCATGAGACATTTCTAATACCCATTTCAGTGGCGTGTTTCTGAAAGCCACTCCAAGTTGTAATAATCCACTAGAATGATTCACAGAACTCAGGAAAGTGTGACACTTGGAACTGCAATTTTATTATAGCAAAGGGGTATCATTAGGACCAGTCAAAAGAAAGGATGCCTGGGAGGGATCCAACTGACCTCTCCCTGCAGAGCCCTGGACAGCATTGCTTCCTCCCAGCTATGACGTGTGACATCATGCACAAAGCATTACCATCTGGAAGCTCATCTGAGCTTCTTTATTGGAGCTTCATCACATAAGTATGAGTGATTGAACCACATCCATGTAGACTAAAAAAAAACTGTACAATATGAGAGTTGCGAGTTTTTTGGAGCAAAATGAGGACTGCAGCCTGGAAGACAGCACCTCAGATAACTCTGAGAACCTGCTCCAAAGAGGTGGGGGGAGGGGAAGGTCAGTATATATGTGATTTTGGTGAAAGGGGAATATACATGCAATCAAGCAGATTTTTTTTTTCTAGAAGGTTTCTACTAGTCTGGTGAAGCTTTCTGCTAGTCAGGACACACAATCATCACAATGAAGGATTTTAGTGTTTTTCTTGACATGGGGAGGTACAAGAATTGGGCTCATAAAAATCAGCTCCTAAAACTATCCAACTCTCTGAAGACCTGTCCTGCCAGTTTTTCTCTCACACACAGAGGGCCTCATTTCTGCTGTCCACCTCGACCTCATTTCAGGGGGTGCTGAAAATCAGCAGCTGCAGCCGCACATGGTTTAATCCTTGTAGAGGTGGATGGCAAGTGCCAATTTGTAATTAACAGTCAGATTACTAGTTTCATTTTATGAATGAACTGGCCCTAGCAGTTAGAACTTGCCCCCCAGCCCAGTGCGTTGGCATGCCAACTGAAACTAAGATCCACGCTTCCCTCCCCATCCATGGCTTATTCTAATAACCCTGAGCTGAAAGTCTACCATGTTGCTTGGAACATTAAGGAGGCTGCCACAACTCTTCTTCAAGCCCAGGAGACCATCAGCATTTCTCATTGCACCATCCACCCTACGGTCTAGCTGGAGGAAGGGCTGGAGTCACTTGCCCATGTCACAGGGAAGAACAGAGTCTGACTCCATGTTGGATCTGTATCTCTTACTTTAAGGTTTGCTCTCCATTGCTTTGTTACTATAATCACTAAAAGGATGCTGTCTATGGCTGTGAGCATACATAATGGTCTGCCTGAGGAACCTGCCTCTCTGCCTGAATGTTAAACTAAAGTGTCTTTGTTCAGCTCACTGGGAGACATTCTGACCCTGTCCATCTGTGAATGGCTACAGGAAAGAAGAAATTAACACATCCCCTCCCCCATGCGGGCCAAGCCAGGAGATATTTTCCTGCACTTTTTACATCACTTCCTCACCTCCTACTCTTCTCTGTCTATAAAAGAACCTGGCATTCAGACCCAGATAAGATGATACTCTGGGGCACTAGCCTGCCATCTTCTAGGATGCCTAGCTTTCCAAATAAAGTATTCCTTGCTTCAGCACCTTGTCTCCCAATTTTTGGCCTGTTGTGCTGCAAGCAGACTGAGCTTGGATTCAGTAACACCCACGTATAAAATCTAGCTAATTGTACAGTCAGTCCCTTGAGCTGTGAAACTTTCAATGCAGCATGGGAAGCTTATGCTAGCATCATGCTTTTTACCCCCACAAAGATGGATGAGTTGGGAAGGTGAGTAGGGAGTTGAATTATGCTAGCAGATCCCAAGACTCAAAATCCAACAATAATCCAGCGCTGATAAATATTCGTCTGGCAGTATGTCCAGTTGAGGTCCATTTAGCAGGAAGTTGTGAGCTGGAAGATGAAAACCCAAGAGCTCATTACCATGAGTCGACTTGGAAAAGTTTGGAGCAAGTTCTAAAGTAATTAAGAGAGCATTTGAATAATGGGATGAACATGCTTATTTACTTATTGTTGAGTGGCTCCAAGATATTCAGTGACATCCCCTTCTGTGGAAAGCTTGGTATCAGTGGGACAGCTGATCATCATTTGGAGGAAGAATCAGGAGTGTTATTTTTAACTCCCCATTATTAGAGGAAACACACACATCTGGAGCCTTGTAAGGAGTGATTATTAGCTGTTCAGCTGAGAAATAGCCTGGTGTCTACAATGCATCGTTTTCCAATTATTTTGATATTTCTCAATGCCTTAAATGCTAGAGGCATATAAAATTCAGCTCATTTAATCTCTCTAAATTATAGTTTCTCCATCTGTCATGGTTTTACAGTTTAATAAAATCATTACTTTTTATAAACCCAGTAAAAATCCTGGAAACTATTGGAGGGAGCTCAGCTTCAGCTTGAAGGTTTTTTTTTTTTTTTTCAGGAAGAATAAATATATCTGAACTGGAAAATAATTTTCATATTTTCATTCTGCTGAGAGAGTTTGGAATTTTTACTGGGTCACTAATCAAGCTGACAAAAGGAAATGTACTTTTGTATTTTTCTTATGAGATATTTCCAAAGACTGTGGTATCAGGAAGTAGTGCTTTTTGCTGAAATAAAAATAAATAAGCCAGACTCCCTGACCCTCATAACTCAATTCCACATCCCTATGGTTCTGACTGCATTTAGCAGTCTTTCTTTATTGAAACTCACATATCCAGGTCAGATCCCTGAAATGCTGAATAGAGGAACAGAAGGGTCTGTATACTTTGCTGATGTGTGCCATGAACTAAACCAATATTAACAGACAGACACATGACGAAGTGTTTGAAATTTGCACTGTCAAAGAAAGGATATTTGTGCTGAGGTCAGTTTCATGCTAAAACAATAGGAAACATTCTGCATTTTTAAAGAACCTCTGGGAAAACTGTACAGGAGCCAGAATATATTTGTCACCTATGCATTATAGTTTTGGGGATTTGACCATTAGAAACTCGGTCTCATTGGGAATCCTCCAGTGCCACTTTGCATCAGTGCACACTAACAAATACTCAGGTAGATGGATTTATAAAATAGGATTTTGTTATTTTATACAACAGGAGTCCAAAGCAGAGCGACCACATAATTGGTTCAGAAGCTTATAGAGATCATTAAATCCCCAGGATTTTCCCATGTTTCTGCTTCAGTTTCTTCAGTCTATTAGCTCAGTCCTTATGTTCATCACCTCATGACCCCAAAATAGCTGCCAGTGCTCCTAGCATCATGTCTTCATCTGATCATATTTAAAGCAGGACAAAGTCAGGTGTTTTCTTTAATTAATGAGAAAATGCCTTTATAGAAGCCCTCAATCAGGTTTTCCAACAGGTAACTTTGCCAAGGATTTAGTCACATTGTCACTTTTGTTGACAAAGGAGATCAGAGAAACCCTCAAGGTAATGAATTATATCAGCAAAAGTGAGGAGAACTAGAATAATTGGGAATAGGCAAGGCAATGGCACCCCACTCCAGTACTCTTGCCTGGAAAATCCCATGGATGGAGGAGCCTGGTAGGCTACAGTCCATGGGGTCGCTAAGAGTCCGATACGACTGAGCGACTTCACTTTCACTTTTCCCTTTCATGCATTGGAGAAGGAAACGGCAACCCACTCCAGTATTCTTGCCTGGAGAATCCCAGGGATGGCGGAGCCTGGTGGGCTGCCGTCTATAGGGTCGCACAGAATCGGACACGACTGAAGTGACTTAGCAGCAGCAGCAGCAATAGAGAGGCTTCCATATATATCTGTAGACATAATTAAGTCATCCTTTGCTCTGAAAAGAAAAAACATTTCTTATCCATAAACCTCATTAATTCAAATATTCTTCATTTGAGATTGATGGTAACTTGAACAAGAAGGAGTTATAAGCTAAGAAAACATCTGGTAAGAAAAAAAAATGTATATAAAATAATAGTTAAAAATACCAAATGTATGGAAATACTGCAACCTCTTCTAACGGCTAGACAAACAAGCCCACATTAATAACTACCTAATAAGATAGAGTTACTGCAGTGTTTCTTCTGATTATCTGACAATTTTTCCATTTCATATCATTGTTATAAACGGAATTTAAAAGAAAAATGTTATGCAAATAAAAATGTGACCCACTGTCTTCATTGCCCAACCAAAAGCCACTTCTCTTTGCCTGCTAGCCGACCCTAACTTTGTACATAGTGGTCCCATACCCCTCCCCAAGTCCTGAGAAATGAGGCTTGATTAGTCTGAGCTGGACGTGTGAGACCACACTCCCTTGCTGCGACTGGTCTAAAGATGAGCACGTGACCCAGTAGTGACCAGAGAGGCAGAAAGGGCAGTCAGAAGTTGAGCTTGTGGGAAAAAATAAAGAGACAAATCAAAATATGAGGGGGGCACGCGGAAACTCCAAGAAGAAAAAGAGCTTTTCAAATATTTTTGTTGTTAATCATTTTCCTGCTTAAAAGGCCAATAATGTGCAAGCATTTCATGTTTGAAGCCCAGGTAACCATATGTTTCCAGGTAAGAAAAGCAAATCCGTGTACAAGCACAGACTTAGATCTCTGAGAACTGCATTCCTCCAGACAGCTGGTTGTGCAAGCTAATTCATCATCAGATGTTAGTGGTAGCTGAACATTCTAACTGGTCCAAAGAAATGCCACCAGATTCTCGCCAAAGCTACTGGCTGGTATGTTCATTGCTGTCCCCGATGAAAAGGAAAGCTGTTGCAGGAAGGTGGATCCCTTCCAGGGCTCAAGAGCAGGCTTTTGTCTAACACTTGGAAATGAATTTTTTGAGACACATGTGCCGAAAAAGCAAAAGATTTTATTGGGAAGGAGCCCCTGGGCAGAGAGCAGGAGGGACAGGGAACCCAGGAGAACTGCTCTGCCACATGGCTCACAGTCTCAGGTTTTAGGGTGATGAGGTTAGTTTCCAGGTTGTCTCTGGCCAATCACTCTGACTCAGGGTCCTTACTGGTGGTCCTTACTTGGCATTGCTCAGCCAAGACGGATTCCAGAGAAGATTCGGGGAGTTCGGTGGGACATACGGACAGGTGTCTCCTCTCTATTTTTGTCTTCCCTGAATCCTGGTTGGTGGTAGTTTGTTAGTCCTGCATTCCTTACCAGGACCTCCTGTTGTAAGATAACTCAACCAAATGGCTACTACTGGGCCTGGTCAAGGTGGGCAGTATCAGTCAGTGGTTCCCCCATCAAAATCAAGAAGAGGTGGAGATGTCAAAGACACCCCATCTTCAAAATGAAACTTTTTCCTCAATGCCATGGGGAAGGTTAAAAGAGAGTTGAAGTAAAAATTGAAAGTCCAAATGTCCTATGATGTGCCCCTCTGTTGTTAAACGTTCTCTGGGATCACCTAAAATTATTTTATGCATCACCAGTGGAACAGTCTACCTGCTGGAAAACATTGTTAAAATATGTACGATCCGAAGAACCAATATATTATGCCTCTGAGCCAGTTTTAAACATACAACAAGAAACAGATTCTATTCGTCTAACTGAGAAATACTGACAATGACCCATCATGATTTTTAAAATCACTTTTGTTTATGTGCACCAGAGATGAAGAAACATGATTGAAACACTGTGTGTACATGTGTGTGGTTGTGTGTGTTATACACAGACATATATCAGTTCGTGTATTCTTCTGTCCTTTTAATTCCAAATTTCATAACTAACCCATAGGTGGTTAGTAAGGACCTGGAACACAATGAGCTGTTTTCAGGAGTAATAGGAATTATGGTAGTTGTCAGTGACAAAATACCATTGTTGGCTCAAAGGAATTTTGAAACAACCCAGTATATTGATATTTAAATCTAAAACAACATGTCTGTTTGGGGGTTTATTGTCGTGTGCTTGTGTTCACGCTCAGCTGTTCAGTCGTGTCTGACTCTTTGCGGCCCCGTGGACTGTAGCCCACCAGGCTCCTCTGGCCATGGGATTATCCCAGCAAGAACACTGGAGTGGGTTGCCATGCCCTCCTCCGGGGGATCTTCCCCACCCAGGGATTGAGCCCACGTCTCCCGAGTCTCCTGCACTGGCAGGCGGGTTCTTTACCACTGGACCACCTGGAAAGCCCTTAATTGTGATGTGGTGAGATGCTCTCAGAAGGGAGAAACATATATATAGCGCCTTAGAACTTAATCTAGCAGCAGAGTTCATGTTTTTCCTTAGGGGTCTTTTTGCATTGGACGCCCATTTCTCTCTCAGATCTTCTCTTCTGCTGTTCGTATGTATTTATTTGGCTGTGTTGGGTCTTAACCTAGGTCAGGAAGAGCCCCTGGAGAAGGAAATAGCAACACACTCCAGTATTCTTTCCTAGGAAATTCCATGGATGGAGGAGTCTGGCAGGCTGTATGTAGTTCATGGGGTCACAAAGAGTCGGACATAACTGAGCAACTGAGCATGCATACACACTGGGTCTTAGTTGTGGCCTACAAGATCTTTGTTGTGGCACATGGGTTCCAGAGCACATGGGCTCAGTAGTTGTGGCATGAGGGCTTAGTAGCTCTGAGGCATGTGGGATCTTAGTTCCCTGACCAAGGGTTGAACTCATGTCCCCTACTTTGCAAGGTTGATTCTTAACCTCTGGACCACCAGCGAAGTCCCTCTTCTACTATTCTTTAATCAGCATTTTCCAATTTCAGATTTTTGTTAACATGTTCTCACAAATTTTCCCATCATTACAATAATATTTGTAGCGTTTTCTGTGTAATATTTACTTTAAAAGTCTTATTTTACTTGAATGTATTTTAAAAGGAAATGATAAAAACAGGAAACCGCATAAATACTATGAATGAAAAACAACTATCGTGTCAAAAATTGTAGGTAAGTGTGGAAATAAAATAGAAAACATCATGACCTAGATGCTGCTACATACCTTAGGCTTTGAGCCTGAGTGTGGCTTTCTTTATGTTAGAGAGGAAGTTTTCAAAGTATCAGGAAAGATTCAGAGACACATAGGCAGGAGAATCCAAGGGGTTATGGAAATGGGATCACCTTAAGATGTAATGTATTTTCAGTTCCACCTGGATATCACCCATAATCATGCCTGACCCCTTGAAGTAGAGATTCCCCCCACCCTTTGTGGCTGACCAGATTGGGAGCCCCCAGTGGTGAGCAACATTAGCCCCACCCTTATCCTGGGAGATCTGATTGGTCTAATCCAATCCAAGTAATCCTAATCTCCAGTCAGTGATTGGGCCAGAGATGGAGCTTGTGACCTCTTATGGCCAATCAGACATTAGAAAATGTCTCCTTGGATTTTCTGGGAAGTATTTTCCTTATTAATAATAAATGTAATAGGAGAAAGTTCTTATTGACCCCTGTTCTTTTTGTTTGTTTGTTTAAGGTAAGAAATAGGTTTATTTAGAGAAAAACATATTCCATAGACAGAGTGTGGGCCGTCTCAGAGGGCAAAAGGTTGGCCCCTGTTCTTATTGGCTGAGTTTTGTATACTTCTCACCTGGACACATTTACAATGAATACACTTGTCCTTTGTTCATACCTGTTTATGCCATGGTTATTCCCAGAGTCTGACCTTGTTCATCCTGTGCTCTCTGCTAATACAATCTTCCTCCCATTAACCTATACAAATCTTAGTCATCTTTTTATCTTCAAAAAGCAGGTGCCAGGAAGACTTCTATGAGATAAAATATTTTGGGAGGAGATGCCAATAAGATAAAAAGATTACCCAACAACAGTTCCACCCCTCCCCCCCAAATCCTTCCGTATATTGTATCGGTTTGGATAGTGTATCTGTGTGTATCACATATTGGAGGGTTAATAGGTTTAATAGTAGAATTAGACTGCAGATGGACCTGAGAGAGGAAAGGTCTGGAGACTGCACCTGAAGGATCAGAGGGAAAGTCTCAGTGACCGTGACCAGCCTCAAGCAATGGAGCTCATAGAAAGTCCGATAAGCTGCTATGAGCTTGTCCAGAGTTCTGTGAAGCCATCACATCTGTCTGCTGTGGACTCAGGATGGTAATGGCTTTGCTTCATTTTTGCTTTCCCAGTCTCATTTAATTTCTTCTCATTGGAGAGTTCTGGAAAGAGGTCCCCAGGATTAGAAGGGCTTAGTGATGGAGTTAAATTGAAAAAAAAATCCAATACAGATTTGTATGTACCAAGGGTTGAGAAAAAAATAAAAGCAAATTTGAAACCTTTCTTTCTTTCATAAAATATTGGCTAATCATCTGCTACATACCACCACTGTCCTATATTTGGGAAAAGAGTTGCCAGGGACTGAATATTTTGTCCCCTTAAAATTCATATGTTAAAACCCTAATTGCCAAATATTTAGAGACGGGAGCTTTGGGAAGTAATTAGGTTAAATGAGGTTATAGATTTAGTGCCCTTATAAGGAGATATGCCAGTTTTCCAATTTCCCCCCAAAAAGGCAATGCTAAAGAATGTTCAAACTACCACGCAATTGCACTCATCTCACATGCCAGCAAAGTAATGCTCAAAATTCTCCAAGCCAGGCTTCAACAGTGCATGAACTGTGAACTTCCAGATGTTCAAGCTGGATTTAGAAAAAGCAGAGGAACCAGGGATCAAATTGCCAACATCCATTGAATCATAGAAGAAGCAAGAGAGTTCCAGAAAAATATCTACTTCTGCTTTATTGACTATACCAAAGCCTTTGACTGTGTGGATCACAACAAACTGTGGAAAATTCTTCAAGAGATGGGAATACCAGACCACCTTACCTGCCTCCTGAGAAATCTGTATGCCGGGAAAGAAGCAACAGTTAGAACCGGACATGAAACAACGGACTGGTTCCAAATTGGGAAAGGAGTACATCAAGGCTGTATATTGTCACCCTGCTTATTTAACTTATATGCAGAGTACATCATGAGAAATGCTGGGCTAGATGAAGCACAAGCTGGAATCAGGATTGCCAGGAGAAATATCAATAACCTCATATACACAGATGATACCACCCTTATGGCAGAAAGTGAAGAGGAACTGAAGAGCCTCTTGATGAAAGTGAAAGAGGAGAGTGAAAAAGCTGGCATAAAACTCAACATTCAAAAAACTAAGATCATGGCATCTGGTCCCATCACTTCATGGCAAATAGATAGGGAAACAATGGAAACAGTGGCATTTTTTTTCTTGGGCTCCAAAATCACTGCAGATGATGACTGCAGACATGAAATTAAAAGACACTTGCTCCTTGGAAGAAAAACTGTAACCAAACTAGACAGCATATTAAAAAGCAAAGACATTACTTTTCTAACAAAGGTCCATCTAGTCAGAGTTATGATTTTTCCAGTAGTCATGTATGGATGTGAGAGTTGGACTATAAAGAAAGCTGAGCGCCGAAGAATTGATGCTTTTGAACTGTGGTGTTGGAGAAGAAAGTGAAAGTGAAAGTCACTCAGTTGTATCCGATTCTTTGAGACCATAAGGACTATATAGTCCATGGAATTCTCCAGGCCAGAATACTGGAGTGGGTAGCCTTTCCCTTCTCCAGGGGATCTTCCCAACCCAGGGATCAAATCCAGGTCTCCCGCATTGCAGGCAGATTTTTTACCAGCTGAGCCACAAGGGACTCTTGAGAGTCCTTTGGACTGCAAGGAGATCAAACCACTCAATCCCAAAGGAAATCAATCCTGAATATTCATTGGATGACTGATGCTGAAGCTGAAACTCCAATATTTTGGCCACCTGATGTGAAGAACTGACCTACTGGAAAAGACCCTGATGCTGGGAAAGATTGAAGTCAAAAGGAGAAGGGGATGACAGAGGGTGAGATGGTTGGATGGCATCACTGACTCAATGGACATGACTTTGAGCAAGGTCAGGAAATTGGTGATGGACAGGGAAGCCTGGCGTGCTGCAGTCTGTAGGATTGCAAAGAGTTGGACATAACTGAGCAACTGAACTGAATTGAAGAAGAGATGCCAGAACATGCTGTCTCTCTCTGTCCTGCCTTCTACCTCTGTCTCTCTCTCCCTGCGATGTGAGCACACCACAAGAAGTTAGCTGTCTTCAAGTCAAGAAAAGAAGTCCCACCAAAAACTGAATTGGCTACAACCTTGATCTTGAACAGTTAGCCTACATAACTGTGAGAAATACATTTCTGTTGTTTACCCAGTCTATGGTATTTTTGATGGCAGTCTGAGCCTAGTAAGCCAACAGTGAATAAAGAAGACACAGTGCTTGTTCATGATTGCTTTTACAATTAGATGGTGATAATGTGATGATGTCTCATTGCTGTCATTGTACCTGGTAAAGACTTATGTGAAGTGCGTGAAAGTCGCTTAGTCGTGTCTGGCTCTTTGCAACCCCATGGGCTATACAGTCCATGAAATTCTCTAGGCCAGAATACTGGCTGGAGTGGATAGCCTTTCCCTTCTTAGGGTATCTTCCCAACCCAGGGATTGAACCCAGGTCTCCCACACTACAGGCAGATTCTTAATCAACTGAGCTATCAGGGAAGCTTATAGCCACTTTTTTTTTTTAATTTCCCTGGGGAATAAGTTGCATTATCCTTTTGCAGGTGTTCCCTGTTCAGAAAGCCTATTCTGGACCATGCAAATGCAAAACTTTGATCCCAAGCTAGGTGGGGCTTGGAAGGGGTTAGAAAAGTTTTTAAAAAGGATCAGAAACTAAAAGAAACAAATCCACATATATTCTTTTTTCATTCCTTATTTTTCTTCTAGAAGTAAAATTTTGTAGCATCAGTTTCTCCATGAATTCAAGAAAGCTTCATTGAGATGGTAAGAGGTGCATGTTGGTGAGCGAAAACTTTCATCTTTATGGATTAAGTGATGGACTTTGATGATATCACCTAATTTGAATTTTTCTTCTTCTTTATGGGTAGATTTCCATTGGCGGTGAGCTTGCCATGTTGAGATAACTCAGGATGCAGGCTTAAGTGGTTATTAGCCAAGAAGTACACAGTCTTTTCAATCAGAAAGGTAGTAACAAGACTCAGGCATTCCCTCCAGGACTACAGGAGAAGGAAATCAAACACAATTCTCAAATGAGATTTCTGAGCTTGCCTTGACAATTTTAACATTTTCACATTAGTGATCCCTGCAGCAAATGCCTGCTTTTGGGTTCAGATTAAATCCATAGAGGGGAGAGGACTACAGCCCACCATTCCTGTGCTGTAACAAAGGACACATCTTAATGAATTTCTCTTAAGGCTTTTTACCCTCGTGGCTTCATGACACCAATAATTGGGGAAAAACGTTTTGGAGGAGAAACACCTCTCAAATGAGAATTGCTGCCGCTCAGACAGGCCTATCATTTACTGGATTCGTTATAAAACTTTACACAAGACTGTAATAGTTGTCTCTCTGCTATGATGCAACTGGGAAAATGAAAAGGCGTGTCAAGGGAGTGCTCAGCAGTCTCTCTCTCATTCCTTTCCTCGTTTTCATAGAGCTGGGAGGAACCTGCCACTCAAAAATTAATACCACACTCACATGCTACGAGGAGCAAAAGTAAGATATGAAATGGAGAGACATTTTGGCCTCAGAACAATAACTCCATCGATCGAGCTAAATGTATTTGACTCAGACAGAGAGACAGCCACCTGCGTGAAATCATCATGGTTCCTGGCAGCCAATAGGAGCTCATGGACCCACTCAGCTAGCTGGAGAGAGGCTGGTAAACCAGATGTCCCGAGCTCCCCGTCTGTGTGTTTGAAACATATCAGAATTATTTGTGGGTATTGACAGATTGAAATTCATAGGTATCTCCAGCACAGAGCTATTGTGGGATGTTTCCAAATTCCCCAAGTTAATCTATAACTGAAGACAGAATTTCCGTCACTTCCTCTGTATGGTTGAAAAGCCTGTTCGTGAGTCCATATGTGTTTCTGGGGGGCATTTTAACGACATTTGCTGAGAATTACAAATACTTCCACTAATGTTTTCTTGCTACATCTCGAATAGCACCATTAGGAGGCATCTGGGATGAAAGCATCATGCATCTGTTAAACAACATTCACACCAGTGCGATGGGCCCACGGCCTTCAGACACGATTGCATAACTCCAGGTTGAATTTCAATCAGTATGTTGCCTAAGAGACAGATGAAGAAGAAACTGCATTCAGGTCATTAACTCGAGTAACATTTTCTGGATCCTAGCGAGGCGAGCTGGGGACCTGTAACTTGAAGAAAAATGAAAAATAGGCCGCACTGACTGCATTCTTATGACAGAGGGGGGATCTTCCTGCCCAGCGTCAGGGCAGCCACACTCCCTCCCCCAACTCTATCAGGCACTCCTGACATTCTCTAAGGTGCCCACATGGGTTTGGGGGTTGTTGTTTGTTTATCTAGTAGTTGCTTCTAAGAGAAGAGTGTATTCAGAGTACATCAGAAAGTGAAAGAATACTTTCCTGAGTCACATAGTAAATGTTCTTGTGATCATTTATTGATGAAAAGAAAGGTAACAGATTTCTGGCTTTCTTCCTCCTTTTAGATTGGCTACTTCTGTTCTCACATGCGCCGAATCATCCCATATGTAAACTGGGGAGAATGGAGACTGTTGTACACTTTATATTTAAAAAAAAATTTATTTATTTGGCTGTGTTGGGTCTTAGCTGCGGCAGGCAGGATCTTCCATCTTTGTTGCAGCAGGCAGGGTCTTTTGCAGCATGCCAGATCTTTAGTTGTGGCATGTGAGCTCTTGGGCTTCCCTCGAGCTCAGTGGATAAAGAAACCACCTGCAATGCAGAAGACCCAGGTTTGATCCCTGGGTTGGGAAGATCCCCTGGAAAAGGGAATCACAACCCACTCCAGTTTTCTTGCCTGGAGAATCCCATGGACAGAAGAGCCTGGTGGGCTACAGTCCATGAGGTCGCAAGAGTTCGACACAATCTAGAGACTAAGCTACTACCTACTACTACTGTGAGCTCTTAGTTGCAGTCTGTGGGATTGAATTCCCTGACCAGGGATTGAACCCTGGGCCCCCTGCACTGGGAGCATGGAGTCTTAGCCACTGGACCACCAGGGAAGTCCCTTCAGCATGATATTCCTGACCAATTTCCTAAAATTGTATCCCCACCCACCAATCACACTCTTTCTTCCTCTTCCCTGCTGTACCAACAGCCTCAGAGGTACTGTGTGTTTCATTAATATATCTGTTTATTTTCTGTCTTCCCCACTAGAATTCAAGTCCCGAGAGAGGGGATTTTCATCTGCCTTTTTTTTTTCATGTTTTATATCCAAGCCTCAGGCACTCCTTGACACACAGCAGCTGCTCAATGAAGAGTTATTGTCTTCTTAATTAATGTAGCTGCCAACTCCAGGCCAAACAATCCTGCAATGAAGCAAGGGAAGGTGGGTTTTGATGGAGCCTTATTCATCCTAAGAAATCCATCCACCCTCCTAGAAAAGGCTCCCTGGTCAACCGTTGTACATCTTTTATTGCATCCAGCCACCTGCAAAATGACCATTTTATCACCTCCAGTTCATCATGGTGTCAGCATTTGAGGCTGCTGGTCTTAAATTTCACCCACATTCCCATCCACAGCAGGATTTCTCTGCATTAGATACTCCAAGATCACGGTCAGTGCAAACGGTAACTTGTGCAATATGTGTCTGGGGTGACATTGCTTCCATTTCTGGGCAGCCAGTGGGCAATTCAAATATCCTAGAGTAATAAACGGTGTGCCCACTAAAGACTCAAGTTAGGAAATTTCACAAATATGATGAGAATGACAGCTCAGCCATGGCTGATACATGTGAACAATTTCTGATGCCTGGGTGGGGAGTGTGGAGGTCTGTGTACCAGTCAATCAGTGCTGCCGCAAGCCTGCATGCCAGGGGATGGAGGAAAGGCACATGACTACTTTTCCTAATGGGAAATCCCATGGGTACCTGCTGTGAGTGCTCCTGTGTGTCTTATTCTGCCCAAGAATTTATTTCACCAAACCTTGGATTTATCAGTAGCTAGTCTCTCAAATCCTGTCCTTGCTACTGAGTGCTACTTGCCCCGTCTCTCTCTGTTTCTGCTCCATTTTCAAAGAGTCTCAGTTTTCTCATTTGAAAAATATGGATAATAACAGCATCTCTTATTATTGTGGTGTGTGCTAAGTCATTTCAGTCACGTCCAACTGTTTGCAACATTATGGACTGAAACCAACAAGGCTCTTCTGTTCGTGGGATTTCCCAGGCAAGAATACTGGAGTGGGAAGTCATTCCCTTCTCCAGACATCTTCCCAACCCCAGAACTGAACCCGAGTCTCCTGAATTTCAAGCAGATTCTTTACCATCTGAGCCACCATTAGCATAACTATTAAATGTCTTAATGCCTCGTGCTTAGATTAGAGTTTAGTTTATAATGAAGTATCTAAGTCTTGGCTCTTATCTTTATGATTTATGTCTAGCTTCCATCTCTGTTGGCCTTTTCCTCCACCTGCTCTGGTTTCTCCCCTTGCCATGGCTTTGAGGTCTCACATATCATCTCAGACCCCCTGTCTATACCTGAGTTTGGACCTCAACTCCATACAGCTGACCAATTTGGGGATTCCTTTTATTTGGCTGCACCACATGGCATGTGGGATCTTCCCCAACCAGGGCTTGAACCCATGCCCCATGCAGTGGAAATGCAGTCTTAGCCACTCGACCACCAGGGAAGTCCAAGGGATTCCTGAGGAGAAGGAATCTGCTCATCCAATCTTAGGTCCCCAATGAAACTGAAATGAAGTTCATCTTTAGTAGTCAGCCATGTATGTTTTAGATGAACTGTAGAGATGGCAGTTATAACATCACTTCTTTACAGTCATCCAGACTTCTAACCACCAGGAAGATAAGATAGTGGAGAAGGAAATGGCAACCCACTCTAGTATTCTTGCCTGGAAAATCCCATGTATGGAGGAATCTGGTAGGCTATACTCCATGGAGCTGCAAAGAGTCAGAAATGACTGAGCGACTTCACTTTCACTTTCAAGGTCAGATAGACAGATTCGTTTTGCATGTCCAATTGGAGGTCGATTCTGGTTCGAGAGATTGGGTGTGAAGCTGGCTTGACATATCCACATCGCTCAGTTGTAACTGAAAGTGGAGTCCAGCTGCTCTCCGCTCAAAAGCCATTAGAGAGGCCAGGTTGGTGGAAAGGAAAATTTGCTTAATTTCAGATGCTGGCAACTGGGTGGGGAGGGTAGACTCATGTCCAAAGGCTGACTGCCCCCACTGACAATCAGGGGGCAAGAGTTTTCAGAGACTGAGGGAGGGAGCTACATGCAGAAACAGCAGTCGGCTCTGACATCATCTTGAAATTGATCATCAGTGGTCTGATCCTCGTCATCTTGATTGCTTTAAGTGCAGTTTATCTTCAGTTCCAGGGTCAGTTTGTTCACATTTCCTTGAGGCCAGTTCTCAGAACTGTGGCAGCTCATGTCATGACCACAGTCTGGTCCTCATATACTTAACTTCTTCTACCTGGTGAGGGTTTCACTATCTACAAGAGAGCTCAAGATGTTATCCTTAGCCCTTGAGGAGGAACTAAAGGTCCTTGACTTTGCTTAATGACTAAACTATTATTGTATTGTTCTGTCTGTTTTGGGGGTTTTTGTTTGTTGGTTTTTGCATATGCTCACTTTTCTGATTAAACTTATTCTTTGGCTAAAATTTTTTCCATGGAGAAAAGGCAGGCTGAGGACATAGAGATGCAAGGCCCAATTACTGAGTAGATCACAGCGGGGATGCTGGCTCTGGCTAATTCTGTCCAGGTCAGGACTCTTCCAGTGGGGAACCTCTGCCCTGGACACTATGTTGGCTGAAAGAATGATCATATCCATTTCCCAAATCCTCACCATTTCCCAAATCCTCACTGCCCAATTCTGCTTCCTCCTCTTCAGTCTCCCACAGCTGCCGGGAGCCAGCTCACGAGATCCCACCCATGACAGAGTCATGAGGAGAAGACCTGACGAGCAGAGCAGCTCAGGCCTCAGGGATTCTCGGAAGGCTGCCTCAGTACTCACCTTAGAGATGATGTCTCTTTCTGATGCTTGCTATAATAAACCTCTTCTTATTTTCTGTGACTTAGGTAAAAGGCCTTTCCTGATCTCTTCCTAAATAGATCTGAAACCCTGATTGATAGGGCCCTAGGACAGTGGCACCTTATAAGATTGTCTAGGATATAAGTATTTTAATCTAAACTCCTTTTGCTAGCATATTAGTTTAATAAATAAGCCTGTGCCTTTGGAGCTAATGTGCATGACTGCTCCTTAACAATAAAACAGCATTGAGAGCCTCTGCACAGAAAGCCCCAATGGGCACAAAACCGTTTGCAGGAAAAAAGGCTTGTTAGGAAATATAAAAAATATTGCTTTATGAAACTGTTACTTAGTCTATATTTACTCACTATGTTTTTACTCTTAACGTATTTAGCCTGTATAATGAAACCATAATAGTTAGAAATTCATATAAATAAAAGTTTAGCTTTAATACAAATAATAAGGCAATTGTTGATTTAACTGATGATTCTTACTTAGAGCTGAGCTTCAGCTTGCTGTTCTATGACTTTATGGAACCACATTCTTTTCTGTTGAGCTCAGGGCGTGGAATGGATCGCCAAAAACAGGTTTTACCTTAAAACTTTCTGTTGATGAATTCTTTCCTGCTGTGCCTGATGCAAAAATGTTCTGACTGATCAACCCTTGTCAATGGAGAGTCACGAGGTGTTAGCAGGCCACCAGGCCAGAAGATGATGTAAACAAAATGAGGCTTTTGGTAACTAAAGACATGCAAACAGTTTCGATGAGGGTCAAAACTGCTGGCCCATTAGGCTGAATTGGTTTGCCCACTAAGCTGAGTTGGTATGACTCCATACTTTACATTTTGTTTCTCTGTACCACTAAAAATATAAAAGCTGTCTTAAAAACAATAAAGTTGGGAGACACTTGGAGATGCTAAGATTCGCTGTGTCTTCTCATTTCGCATCGCCGATGCCGTCCTTCCTGAGGGAACCCCTGGACCAGCTGGAGCTGGACTCCGGCACGCAGCCATTGCCCCCCAAGCCATGTGCTCCTAACTCTCCCAGTATCTGCTTCCCAGGGACTCAAAACTAACAAAATGGTCTTTCCTGTGACTACATCAGAGAGTCCAAACTACTCGGGAAGATTTGAAAAATCAAAATATTTGACAACACGTGAAAATTGGAAGGCGAAAAATTGCAACCTCCTAGGAGCCAGAAGTATGTTCTGCCAGGCACTCTGGCCACACGCCCACCACTGCCTGGAGCCCCCAAAGTGCAGCCAGTGCCCTGCTAGCTCTGAAAATCGCATAAAGTAAGACAGGAAGCATGTGGGAGTTTTGCTTAATTTCTGCCCTTGGCGATAAGGAAAATTTACAAGCTCTGGAGAAGATAAATATAGTAACCCCCACATCCAACCTATCTGATGATGCCAAATTCACTGTTCTTAACTTCAGTGTGGGAGCCTTAGATTCTTGTGTTGGTTTCTCTGATGAGCTGGGGAAACTCAATACCTTTGCTGAAAGCCTCATAAAGAGAATGGACCAGAGACTTGGTCCAGTGGGTTAGACTGTGCTTCCACTGCAGGCAGTGCAGTTTTGATGGGTGTTTGGGGAACTGAGATCTTGCTTCTTAGGCCTGGACTGGGTCAAAAGATTAAAGAAAAAAAGAATAGGGAGAATGGCCCAGAATAAGGGATGATACAAAAGGGAAGGCTCAGGAGAACATCCCTGCCCGAAGCATGGAGAGAATACTTTAATGTCCTACAGAATTTAGATATTCAAAGAAATTGCTCACAAAAGTCAGTTACGGTTGTGTGGGTTTATTTTTTTAAGTTATAATGAAGAAATGCTGTCAGCCCTCTGAGGGAAAAATAATTGGAAAATCACATCATGCAAAAATACTTATTTTGCATTTTCTTTTGTAAAGATAGAAGCTGTTAAAACACTGGATTCATTCACATCTGGTGGGTGGTCAGAGACAAAGTCCCCTTTGCAAGGGGCACTTCCCGCTAGTTTGCTGAAGCCCCTGCTCCATTTTTTCTGGCAGAGTGGCATGCAGGATCTTAGTTCTTGGCCCAGGGATCAAACCTACCCCTGCAGTGGAAGTGCAGAGCCTCAACCACTGGACAGCCAGCGAAGGGAAGTTCCTGAAGCCCCCACTTCTTGCTGTTTTTTACTCACATTGAAGGCGAGTGGAAATTATGTTTGCTTGGATATTTGTGCTGTGTCATTCTGTGTGGTAGGGTTCAGAGGACAGTTAAACTCTTTTTGGAAGCCACATCTTCACCCAAAGTGAGTTAGCAATAGAGCAAGAGGGCTAGTTATTTCTAGAGAGTTGGGAGAGTCCATATTTGTTTAGAAAAGTATTTAAAATGCAAATAATACACCTGAAATGAATACAACATTGTAAATCAATTATATTTCCATTAAAATTTTTTAAAAAGGAAACCAAAAACAAATCTGTTCAGTATCAAGTTAAAAAATATTACAAATAAAAAGTGTGCACCTGAGAAAATCCCCCAGCATGCTTCACTCCTTGCATCACCCATCCAGACCTTCAGGCTCTCTTTATTCCTGGTCATCTGCATTCTCTACCAAAAATAGACCTGAATACTATATCCAGCCAAGGAGAAGACATACGTCATTCCAAGTTCCCTGAGCACAGTGACCTCCACATATAGTGGAGGACACGAATCAGGTCAAGGTCAATACTATGCCTTGCCTTCTAATCCTAAATGACTCAGTGAAGTCAACTTTAGGAAAATTGTTTTATCTAAATAAAATAACTTGTCAGAACAAGTTAAGAATGGCAGCTATCTCTTTTCAAACGTCTGGTTGAAATGGTGTGTCCCTTGTTTCAGCTCTACAGAGTTCCTTGCAAAATCTGATAATTTGGCTGAAAGGTTTATTTGATTACATTTATTGATGAGCATGAAGGAAGAAAATTGAAGTTGGGTAAAACTGAAAGCCCTTTTATTGTTAATTGCAGACATTTGTTTGTTTCCTTTCTCCCTTCCTTCCTTCCTCCCTCCCTGCCTCTTTCTTTTTTCTTTTTTGTAAATCTGTATTTGTTTAATAGGTATTTTTTAAAGGTCAGGCAAGTGTGCCATGACGTTGAGAAATTTATCAGACTCCTGGCCATTTTTTGGTCATTAAAAATACATTTAGTAACAGCTGTTGCTATTTACCAGAAGGAAAGACTGCAAGAGAGAGAAGCACATTTCGGAGAAAAGGGTGAAATCAAGGCCTTAGAAAGGTGTGTCTCTGTGAGGGACAAGATGATTTCCTCTAAAGATGGTCAAGTCCTCATCCTCAGAACCTGTGAATATGCTACGCTACTTGGGAAATGGGACTTTGCAAGTTGATTCAACTAAGAATCATGATATTCAGTTATCTTGAAATGATTCATGGTTTATCCAGGTAGAACCAGTAGAATCACAGAAGCCTCAATTAGAGGGAGGTGGGAGGTCAGAGTCAATGATGTGATGATGAAAGCAGAGGTCATAAAGATGATAGAACAAAGGCCAAGGAATGCTGGTCCATAGAAGCTGGAAAAGGCACGGAAAGGGTTCTACCCTAGAGCTCCACACGGAACACAGCCCTGCTGGCACCATGATTTTAGTGCTTCAAGATAATAAATGTGTGGGTTTTTAAGCTGCTGAGTTTATGGTGGTTGGTTATAGAAGCAAGAGAAAATGAACACAAGGCCTATCCACCTTGCTGTCTGAACACCAGAAAGCAGAATTCGGGCTCACACATCATATTGGCAGAAGGACCAGAAGTATGGCCATGAACAGCATTTTTATGTAACAAGGTAACAACAAGAGCTGTCTTCAGTAAATTCCCTGGAAGGTCCATTGGTTGAGACTCCCTGTTTCCAATGCAGGGGGTGCAGGTTCAATCCCTGGTCAGGGAAGTAAGATCCCACGTGCCACGCTGCACAGCCAAAAATTAAAACAAAAACAAAAAACGTGTCTTCATGCAGTGCTTCCTATGAATCAAGGCACCATAACAGCACATTGCTTACAGTGGCTCATTTAGGCCCAACAATAAATGTGAACTAGATGTTAGCATCATCCCCACTTGCCAGATAAACAAAGTGAGGCTCAGAGACTCCAAGCACATAGCTTCAGGTCACACAGCCAGCAGAACTGAGTCATCACTCAGTTTGTGTGGTTCCAGATCCCATGATCTTCACCGCTGCCCTAAACTGCCTCTTCTAGGAGACTGGGTTTCCTAGAACCCAGTCTGGTTTCCTAAAATTCAGGCTAAGAGAATCGAAAGGCCTCTTTGAGTGAATGAAAAGTCTGAATTATAGGAACTTGTGCATTTTAGATGTCAAATCTGAACTTGCATGAAGATTTAACCATGATATATATTCAAGGAGAAGAACTTAGGACGCTTTTGGAAAGAAAGATGAGCAGAACCACTTGCTCTTGTAGTTATTATTATTGTTGTTGTTACTGTCTTTTATATGCAAATATGATGCCATTTATTTTTTTAATTGTTTATTTATTTTATTTTGGCTACATTGGGTCCTTATTGAGGCTTGCAGCCTTAGTTGCCCTGGGACAGGTAGAATTTTAGTTCCCTGACCAGGGATCGAACCCAAGATCCCTGCATTGGAAGGCTAATTCTTAACCACTGGACCACCAAGGAGAAGGCAATGGCACCCAACTCCAGTACTCTCGCCTGGAAAATCCTATGGACAGAGGAGCCTGGTAGGCTGCAGTCCATGGGATCACTAAGGGTCGGACACGACTGAGCGACTTCACTTTCACTTTTCACTTTCATGCATTGGAGAAGGAAATGGCAACCCACTCCAGTGTTCTTGCCTGGAGAATCCCAGGGGCGGGGGAGCCTGGTGGGCTGCCGTCTATGGGGTCGCACAGAGTCGGACACGACTGAAGTGACTTAGCAGGACCACCAAGGAAGTCCCTATGATGCCATTTTAAAAAGTGCTACCACCTTAATTTAGATAGCCACAATCCTCTTTATTTCCTGGCTCTCCAAAGGCTTTCATCTTGGACAAGACAAAGGTTTTGTTGATCTCCAATTAAATTAATCATTCCCAGATTCTGCCTCGATAATGGAATCTAAATTAATGGAGTTTTATGGACTTTGAAAAATAATGAAGGACGGTTGTTGGCTTGAAGTTAGGATTGTAGATGTATGGATGATTTGGACCACCTGCAAGTGACTTTGTAAATATTTTAAAAATATTTTACTGCTCCTGGCTATAAAGAGCCCTTTTGCTATTATGTTAAAATCTATTGAAATTAATGTTTAATTACACTGGAACTGCCTGTGTGATTTAAGGTAAAATTAAACTTTTACTATGTATCTAAATCTCTTTAAGATTCTAGCCTTAATCTTATCTCTTCTCTCCTCAGTAATTTCAGCATGTAACTCAGGGGTAACCTGATGTTGGGTTGGGGTGAAACATTGCTTACTTTTATGGGGCGTTTTCATTCATGTAGATGGCACTGTGTGTGCTATTTGTGGCTAGATTTGATAGCACACAAGAAAGCCTTTGTTTGAGCCGTGTTCCGCCAGGCTAAGAGATTCCCTTTGCTGTACACCTGAAACCAACACAACACTGTGACTCAATTATACTCCAATATAAAATAAAAAGTGAGAGAAAAAAAAAAAACTAAATCAGCACTTGCCCTGGTGGTCCAGTGGATAAGACTGTGCTTCCACTGCAAGGGGTAAAGGGTTTGATCCTCAGTTGGGGAACTAAGATCACATCTGCCACAGGCCATGACCAAAAAAAAAAAGGAGAACTGAATCAACATTCTCATCAAGGTCTTATTAGCCTCCCTAATCAATTACCAGGCTTCCTAGCTGATGCTAGTGGTAAAGAACCTGCCTGCCAATGCAGGGAGACTCAAGAGATGTGGTTTTGATCCCTGTGGGTTTGATCCCTGGGTCAGGAAGATCCTCTGGAGAAGGAAATGGCTACCCTCTCTAGTATTTCTGCCTGGAAAATCCCGTGGACAGAGGAGCCTGGCGGGCTCCAGTCCATGGGGTCACACACAGTCAGACATGACTCCCAGCTCTGCCTGTTTTTTTTCATTTTTGAGAGCCTGATGCCATGGTTTCTAACTTCCTTCTTTATCCAATTTGGGGAGAAGGGGGTCTCTAAAGCATAAGGGGGGATGTAATTTCTGCAGAGCCCCTCCCAGTCACTCAGCTTCTGCCTGGAGACCTCCCCCACTTAATCACTTACTCATCAGCCTCCTCTTCTGCTGGGGCTGTGGCCCTGCCAAGTCTGAGTCTGAATGAAATATCCAAACAAAATATGGATATTTCATCATACCTGGATGAAGCATCCAAAGTTGAATTCCCCACTCTCATCACCAAGAAGGTTGCCATTTGGCTCACATGGTTGAAATTGACCTTTCACATAATTTTGCCAGCTGATTCACATGGTGCCACGGTGTCACTCCTGAATGTGTCTTCAGTAAAAGTTGGTGTGGGTTCGAGAAACAGAGAACTTCTGGTCTCTGGGGTGGCTTGAGGAGGAAGGGCAAAGGCCACCTTCCCTATTTGTCTCTCTGTATCTCTAACAAATAAACTAGCAAAATTTGCTGTAAGCCATTCTTTGAGTTTTCAAAGGAAGGTAGCATCTTGTGACATAGATCTTTGTTCTTGTGCTTCAAAAACCAATGAAGGATAATCCTTTTGCCCCGTGTTCCCTCAATTCTGGACAATCATGAAGTCTGGAAAATCTTCAGGTCATGCGTGCTGTGGGTACCACACACCTGGCTGATTCCTCAACATCATCAAAGCATCTGGGCTAAATAAGTTCATCAGTCTTCTTGGAGCACTTGGAGCAGTTTCTTTTCACTCAAGATTTAGGGACATCAGCTTCTTGTTATTTTTTCCCCACAATTTGATTATATTCTATTTTTCTCAATTGAATTCAAATAATCCCTTAAAAATGATTAATTAGCACCAACCTCATGCCTGGCTGGAGCCCCACAGTTCAGGCGAAGAGATGGCCGTTGCGAGAGGGAAAGCTCTCACAGTTTTGAAATCCACTGTTTGCAGCTGGCACTGGCAGTTCCCTTCCCTGGGTTGAACTTCCCTGAAAAGTGAAAAGTGAAAGTCGCTCAGTTGTGTCTGACTCTTTGCGACCCTGAAGTTATCCTATATTTCTAGTAATTTCTTTTTGGAGGCTCCTCTGAGGAAGACTGAATGTCTAATAAATTAACCAGCCTTGATGTGACAAGATGTCCTCAAATCACTGTAGACTGTCAACCACCAGGGCTGCTGTCATGGGCTTTTCTTGACCATTTGTCATTGTCTATAATTAATTACAGCTCTTTAAACCCAGGCATCCATTAGAGAGATAATGCATAATAGAAACCTTTTATGTTGGGTCCTCTATTTTAGTGTGAGTTTTTTCCCTTCTCTTCCACCAGAGAGTTCCTGAAATGTGTCTTTGTGTGCAAATTCTAATTATCATTCTTAGGTCTTGCAAGATACTTTTCCCTCCTGCATGGGGATTCTGTTTTTTTTGAGTTCCTTGATTATTGTCTATTATTCCAACACAAAAGGAAACAATTAGATGAACACTGACCTTGGCTTGAGCAGAACATTAATTATCATTGGAATAAATGCCAGAGTGCCTACAGGTACCATGGAAGAAACAGATGTTTTATTTTCAAGTGCAAGTTGAGTATAAAGAACGAGAAGAAGAAAGAAGAAGGTCCTTTGCTGTTCAATTATGTAGCTGGAAAAGGGCCAAATTCTAGGGAATGGCTTTCTTAATAGGGGGTTCTCCTAATGACTGAGAGCTTGGTTCTAACTTTCTTCTTTCTTTCATTCTCTTTTTATTTAAGTATAGTTGATTTAAATGTGTTAATTTCTGCTATACAGCAAGGTAACTCAGTGATACATACATGTATATATTCTTTTTCATGTTCTTTTCCATGATGATTTATCACAAGATATTAAACATAGTTCCCTGAATATAAATTGAATACAGGGGGACCTTTTTGCTTATCTCTCTTAAATATAATAGTTTGAATATGCTAATCCCAGACTCCCAATCCTCCCCTCCTGCTCACTCTCCCCCTTGGCAATGGCAAATCTGTTCTCATTGACTGTGACTCTGTTGCTGTTTTGTAGATAACTTCATTTGTGTCATATTTTAGATTCCACACGAGTGATATCATACACTATTTGTCTTTCTCTTTCTGACTTGCTTCACTTCGTATGATCATCTGTAGATCCATCCATGCTGCTGCAAACGGCATCATTCCATTCTTTTTATGGCTGAGTAGTATTTCATTGTATATATGTATCATATATATTATCCATTCATCTGTGTATAGACATTTAGGTTGTTTCCACGTCTCGGCTATTGTGGATGGTGCTACTGTGAACGTAAGGGTGCATGCATCTCTAACTTTCTTGTGAATTGTAGTTTTGATGCAGGAGCAAACTTAGATGAAGCTGTTTGCTCTTGAAAACTGTTTTGATATCAGAAGACAATCACACAGGATACTAAATAAAGTAAAACAGAATTGATTTGAGTAAACAAAGTTCTTACTTCAACAAAGATGAAAATGTGAGTTTTTGCTTTGCTTCTCTCAGCCTCAGCTTCCCTCTGTAACATGAAGAGGGCTGGATAAGATCCAGGCAGGTCTCCCAAGTAGTGGGAGACATGCATGAAAAGTGTCCTGACCACATCAAAGGCTTCCACAATCAATGCTGGGAGACCATGAACATTGTATCTCTGTCTTGGAGTTTCAGCAGGTGTAATAAAAAGTTAATGATTCTGCAGAGACATAGAGAACAGACTCTGGGTTGCCAAGCGGGAGTAGGGTGGGAGAGAGAATAATTGGAAATTTGGGATTAGTAGATGCAAACTATTATTTATAGAATGGATAAACAACAGTGTCCTACTGTATTGCACAGGGAACTATATTCAGTATCCTGTGATAAACCATAGTGGAAAAAATATGAAAAAGAACATGTATATATATATATGTATAACACCATAGTGGAAAAGAATATGAAAAAGAATATATACATGTATGTGTAACACCATAGTAGAAAAGAAAATGAAAAAGAATGTGTATATATGTATAACTGAATCACTCTGCTGAACAGCAGAAATTAATACATTTTAGTTCAATTATACTTAAATGAAAATATAAATTTAAAAAATATGAATGATTTGGAAAAGTCCTGCAGTAAAGAAACTTGTTTAAATTTGCCTAAGTTTTCGATCCATTCATCCACGTCTTTCTCAAATATTTCCCAAGACGCTTCTTATGAAAAAGGAGGAGTGTGAATGGAATAACGCCTAAAGTATAGTTATTCAAATAAACTAGACACATGAGCATCTCATGCTTATCTGAGCAAAGTGTCACAAGTCTGGAGAAGCCCTCATCACCGAGGCTAATTCTAAAACCTGGTCTTGTCTCAGATGGTGGTCACAAACAGCTGAGTGGCTATTGTTGAACATAGAGAGACATTTCTTTCTGCAAAAATTACCAGAAGACTTCTTTTTTTTTAACCAGAAGGCTTTTAATCCTTGAATAACTGAACCACACTAAATGGGGTGAAAGAGCCAGTCTTATTTGTAGGAGAATACATAAGACAATTTTTTTCTAATAATTACCATTCACTTAAGTGAATTAAACATTTGGATAAAAAATCCATAAAAAAACTTGGAGCCAAGAGTGGAAAATTAAAATTCTTAAAAAAAAAAATCGTCTCTCTGGTAATAGCCTTTCAATCATTTTAATCCATCTTTGGGATCTGAAAAAAAATGTATCTTCATCCAATGCTGGACTTTTAGTCAGTTCAGTTCAGTCTCTCAGTCGTGTCCATCTCTTTATGACTGCATGGACTGCAGCACGTCAGACTTCCCTGCCCATCACTAACTCCCAGAGCTTGCTCAAACTCATGTCCATCGAGTCAGTGATGCCATCCAACCATCTCATCCTCTGTTGTCCCCTTCTCCTCCTGCCTTCAGTCTTTCCCAGAATCAGGGTCTTTTCCAATGAGTCAGTTTTTTGCATCAGGTGGACAAAGGATTGGAGTTTCAGCTTCAGCATCAGTCCTTCCAATGAACATTCAGGACTGATTTCCTTTAGGATTGACTGGTTTGAACTCCTTGCTGTCCATGGGACTCTCAAGAGTCTTCTCCAGCACCACGTTTCAAAAGCATCAATTCTTCGGCGCTCAGCTTTCTTTATAGTCCAACTCTCACATCCATACATGACTACTGGAAAAACCATAGCTTTGACTTTTAGTGGCCATATTCTTTTAAGAAGAAATTCTAATTTTAGATGTCTCCTGAATGATGGGGCATTCTGTTAACTTTCAAATTGCCCTACGTTTGAATCAAATTCTCTCTTCTGTCTTCATGGATCTTTTCTGTCATTGATCTCGTGAGAATATATGTGTGTGAATCCCTTTTGATTTAGGGGTTTGTAGAATATAAAATATTGAACTTCTGGGCTTTGTACTATTTCTTTTCCAGGCATCATAATATCCAGACAAAAAATAATACTGAAAGGACCCCACAGAGAGTCTGACTGAGTGGGCAATGATGCAACATAGCTATTATTTACTCAGGAGATGTGCATAGATCTATTCCGTGCTCAGCTATTAATGTTGAATTTATGTTGCTGAACATAAAGTCGTAAAACGTCCCAGTTGCACTGTTTTATCAAAGAGGTATTTCTTTATTGGTCTCTCATGAGTGATTTAAACTTCAGATTGGTATCAATTCATGGCAGAAATGGGATGGGGCACTCAGTAACTGGAACTTAATTGTATCATTTGGTCCATTGGATGGCATTATCTGAAATGATTTCCTGGATCCATCCAAAGCATGCATCAAGAGGGAACTCTACAGTCATACATTTGGGAAAAGATTTAAACAACTCTAAATGTCTCTAGATCTTTCTTGTCAGTTAGAAAATCAATAATTGTGTTTTGCAGTGAAGCAGCTGTTCTTGTTATGGTGTTAAGAAGTCACTTGCAAAGGATGACTGTTTGATTAGGATGTGAAAGCTTCTTTTGATGACCTCTCCTGGCAGGGATGCCGTGTGCAGAAGTTCAGGCTGTTCACTGAATAAGAACACCCAGATGACAAGGCAAGAGAGGGCTGAGATTTAGTCCTCATTCCATATGATCTTTTAAGGGTGGCTTCGAATTTCTTTCCATTCCTCCTATTGAGAGGTGCAGTCTATGGTACAATAGTTTATGAAAGTGACTCCTGGCCTAGGGATGAAGAGACTGCCTAGTAGTTGAAGAGGAGCTTCAATTGTTTCTTGTTTGAAACACTTGCTCTTGTTGGTTGAGAGAGGGCTGCTCCCAGGTATGTTAGTGTCCCAACACAAAATCCTTGATTTAGGGCATGAGTCTGCAAACAAATCTCTAAAGGGCCAGATATCACGTGGGCCGAATATCATTTTTGTTGCTTCTTCTCCTCCCCACCCCCACCAGGCCTTTTTTCCTCCTCCTCTGCAGATGACACCACCCTTATGGCAGAAAGCGAAGAAGAACTAAAGAGCCTCTTGATGAAAGTGAAAGAGGAGAGTGAAGAAGTTGGCTTAAAGCTCAACATTCAGAAAACTAAGATTATGGCATTTGGTCCCATCACTTCATGGGAAATAGGTGGGGAAACAGTGGAAACAGTGTCAGACTTTATTTTGGGGGGCTCCAAAATCACTGCTGATAGTGATTGCAGCCATAAAATAAAAGACGCTTACTCCTTGGAAGGAAGGTTATGACCAACCTAGATAGCATATTGAAAAGCAGAGACATTACTCTGCCAACAAAGGTCCATCTAGTCAAGGCTATGGTTTTTCCAGCAGTCATGTATGGATGTGAGAGTTGGATGGTGAAGAAAGCTGAGTGCCGAAGAATTGATGCTTTTGAACTGTGGTGTCGGAGAAGACTCTTGAGAGTCCCTTGGACTACAAGAAGATCCAACCAGTCCATCGTAAAGGAGATCAGTCCTGGGTGTTCACTGGAAGGACTGATGTTGAAGCTGAAACTCCAATCCTTTGGCCACCTCATGCGAAGGGTTGACTCATTGGAAAAGACCCTAATGTTGGGAAGGATTGGGGGCAGGAGGCTGAGTCCCTTCTCTGTTCCCCTCAAACTGTCACAATTTTGTTAATTGGCTATACCTCAATATAAAATAAAAAGTTTAAAAAATTCTTCTTGGTGCATGAGAGGTAGTAAGTGGTTAGAGAGAGAACCATTGAACTGACAGTTTCAATTGGGAGAAAGGGTCAATTATTAAGGGGTAGAGATTGTAGGAGAGAAACATTTTGGTATTCATACATTCTGTGCTAATGCAACCGAGGATTTGCTCTTTACAGCTTAACAGAGAGTAAAATAAATTACCCATAAAATGCAAAGGAAACATTTTCTCTAACAAAAAGTTTACTGAATATGCAAATATTTGAATATATAACAGGGCTGACAATAAAATGAGTTTGGTGCAGTCTCTTGAAAGAGGGCTTATAAGGCATATGACCCAGCAATCCCACTGCTGGGCATACACACCGAGGAAACCAGAATTGAAAGAGACGCGTGTACCCCAATGTTCATCGCAGCACTGTTTACAATAGCCAGGACATGGAAGCAACCTAGATGTCCATTGGCAGACGAATGGATAAGGAAGCTGTGGTACATATACACAATGGAATATTACTCAGCCATTAAAAAAATACATTTGAATCGGTTCTATTGAGATGGATGAAACTGGAGCCCATTATACAGAGTGAAGTGAGCCAGAAAGAAAAGCACCAATACAGTATACTAATGCATGTATATGGAATTTGAAAGATGGTAATGGTAACCCTATATGTGAGACAGAATAAGAGACACAGATGCATAGAACAGTCCTGTGGACTCTGAGGGAGA
The DNA here is from genome assembly GCA_024291935.2 of Okapia johnstoni. Classification (NCBI taxonomy): domain Eukaryota; kingdom Metazoa; phylum Chordata; class Mammalia; order Artiodactyla; family Giraffidae; genus Okapia; species Okapia johnstoni. The sequence continues at coordinate 22,331,625 of CM044310.1, forward strand.
AGGAGAGGGTGGGACGTTCTGGGACAATAACATTGAAGCATGTATATTGTCATATGTGAAGCGGAACACCATTCCATGTTCTATGCATGGGACGGATGCTCAGGGATGGAGCGTTGGGATGACACTAGAGATGGGATGGGGAGGGAGGTGGGAGGAGGGTTCGGGAGGGGGAGCACATGTGAACCCACGGCTGATTCATGTCAATGTATGGCAAAAACTACTACAATATTGTAAAGTAATTAGCCCCCAACTAAAATAAATAAATAAATAAATAATAAATAAATAAATAAATAAATAATAAATAAATAAATAAATAAATATATATAATATTTTGTCAGAACAGAGGCCACACAGTCATATAGATAAGTGCACACTGACAACTTCCCAATTTCTTAAAAGACACACTTTCAAATTAATTTATAGAGCAAAACTCAACTCTACAACATAATAAAGAAACTTATGTAGAATACAGTGATTCAAAAAGTAAAAATGTAAGAAAAAAAAAAAAAGAAAGAGGGCTTATAAGGTTTTTATAGAAATTTTGACAGGTGTGTGTGTGTGTGTGTGTGTGTGTGTGTGTGTGTGTGTTTCAGTGAAATCCCTTTTTACTTCTACTCTAGAGTAGTCATCATTATTAACTACTTGGTATACACCCTTCTTGATAATTTTTTCTATATGAAGTTTTTGCTTTCACATAAATGAGATCACTGCTACTGTTTGATATGTTTGGTTCATATTTTAACATATGATGAACATCAGTCCAGGTAAGTACAGAACTATCTAATTCATCCTTTTTAAAATTACTTTATATATACACACACACACACACACACACACACACACACACACACACATATATATATACATATATATATATGTATATAGGTCATTACAGAGAATTGATTAGCATTCCCTGGGTCATACATCAGTTCCTTATTAGTTACCTATTTTATATATCATAGTGTATATATGTCAATTCCAATCTCCCAGTTTATTAACCCCACCTTTCCCTGTTGCTAGCCATAAGTGGTTTTAAAGGTTCTGTTTTATCAAATTCTGTAACTTCCGTTTTTCCTAGTTCATACTTCACACCATTGACATCTTCATACATGGAGGTCATGACTAAGACAAATTCTGATGGCCAGAATTTGGAGAATCCTGGAATGATTTTTTTTGCTGTCCACTGTTAAGATGATACACATTTCATGTTGCTTACATCTCCTTTTCAATTCTTCCCTTTTCCCCTTTTTTAACTCTCCATGATTGTCTTTTTTATTTTCATCTTCCTTATTGGTTGGGAAACTTTCCATTGTATGGCTATTATATCAGATGTTGAAATTTCACTCTGTTGGGCTCAATTGTTTGTGGTCTTCCTGACAGTAATTTACTTATTACCAACACTCCCCAAAAGGATCCCTTAATTGCTGAAGGAGCAGGAAGAATATTCAGGTCCTTTTTTTTATCCCACCAGAGGCAGTCAACATCTGAGTCTACTCTTTTCCAAAATCTGTCTGTTCTTTGTTTTTTAAAAAAAAATATTTATTTACTTTAAACAAAAAAAAAACGTTGACTGGATCGGGACTTGGCTGTGGCATGTGGCATCTTTGCTGCATCGTGTGAACTTTCACTGCAGCAAATGGGCCCTAGTTGTGGTGCCTGAACCTGGGAGTTGTGGTACACAGGCAGAGTTGCCCTGGGGCATGTGGGATCTTAGCTTCCCAACCAGGGTTAGAACCCGTGCCCACTGCATTTCAAGGTGGATTCTTAACCATCAGACAACCTGGGACAACCCATCAGACAACCCATCTTAGCTCTTTTTCCTTCCAGCACCCAATTCTGTTTCTTTCTTTCTTTCCAAGGTCCACACCTTCCACAAGACTGAGAAATCATCCACAGTGGAGAGTCCTAAACATTATCACATAGGAATTATCTTGCTAAACTTCGATCATGCACTACATGCCCACAGTTTCTCAAGGTCAGGACTTGGGCCTGAGGACTTGTGTTTCTACGCAGTTCCCCAGTGATTCCTGTTGTTCTGAGGCCACTCTGAGAACCACTAAGTTAGACCTTCAACATGATCTCTGGAGATTATAAGCCTTAAAGAAGCGATTTTCTTAATTTTATTTTTTAATTTTTATTTTATATTGGAGTATTTTGACTTAACACCTACCTGGTGGCTCAGACGGTAAAGAATCTGCCTGCCATGTGGGAGATAGGGGTTCGATCCAGGATCAGGAAGATCCCACTGGAGAAGGAAATGGCAACCCACTCCAGTATCCTTGCCTGGAGAATCCCATGGACAGAGGAGCCTGGTGGGCTACAGTCCATAGCGTTGCAAAGAGTTGGAAACAACTGAGCAACTAACACTTTGACTTTCTTTCTTAGTTTCTTTCTTAGCTGACTTACAGTGTTGTGTTATTTCTGCTGTACAGTAAGATGATTCAGTTATGCATCTATATACACATTCTTTGTTAAATATTCTCTTCCATGATGGTTAGCCCAGGATGTTGAATATAGTTCCCTGTGCTAAACACTAGGACCTTGTTGTTTATGCATTCTATATGTAAAAGCTTACGTCTGCTAACGCCAACATCCCACTCTGTCCTCCCCCAACCCCCTTCCTGCCCTAGCAACCACCAGTCTGTTCTCGATGTCCCTGAGTCTGTTCCTGTTTTACAGACAGATTCATTTTTGCCATATTCTAGATTCCACGTATAAGTGATATCACAGTGTTTGTCTTTCTCTTTCCAACTGACTTCGCTTAGTATGATAATCTGTAGCTGCATCCATGTTGGTGCAAATGAAATTACTTCATTCTTCTTTATGGCTGAGTAGTATTCCTTTATATATATGTACCATATCTTTTATATCTATTCATCTGTTGATGGGCTTTTAGGTTGCTTCCTTGTCTTGGTTACTGTGAATAATGCTGCTGTGAACATTGGGGAGTATGCCTTTTTTCGGATTGTAGTTTTGTCTGAATATATGCCCAGGAATGGGATTTCTGGATCATATGGCAACTTTATTTTTAGTTTTCTGAGAAACCTCTATACTGTTTTCAGTATATACTTTGGCTGCACGGTATATACAGTGTATATATACAGTGTCTGTCCCAGTTTGCATCCCCAGCAACAGTGCAGGAGAGTTCTCTTTTCTTTGTATCCTCTCCTGCATTTATTATCCGTAGACTCTTTGATGATGACCATTATGATTGCTATGAGATGATCCCTCATTTTAGTTTTGATTTGCATTTCTCTAATTATTAAATTAGTGATATTGAGCATCTACTCATGGGCCTGTTGGCCATGTCCAGACAATTTCTAGGGCTCTTTTATCTGGGAATCAAATGTCTTTCACCATCCTACCTGTATCTCCCATTTGCAGAGGCACCTGGTACCACCAGTTTGGGAGTGGGAGGGAGGGGGTGCATTTGTAGACTAAATTACACTGTATTGTGTCATATTTTACACCCTGCTGGCATGTGACTCAGTCATTGCTCTCTATTTCAGTGTTCAACACCTTCCTAAGTTGCACTTCTGTTTTCTCCTCTATTATCTTTTTGTCCTTGTGCATTGATATCTTAAAAACAAAATCAACTTACTGGTATTTTAATGGCATTTGAGGAACAAGTACAAACAGCTCCTTGTATTCATACTGTCATCTTTACCAAACATGGGCTTTCTGAATTTAGGGAGGAAAATAACCTGAATAATTTAATTTCCATAGGCAACATTCTAATTGAGTGTGAAATTCCAAATGTGGCTATTATTCAGTTCATTTCAGGGTTATTTTCAATCCCTTGAACTTATTATTGGTCTCTCAATGAGTCCTGAGTGCTAAATTCTCTCACTTTTAGTCACTTCTATTAAGTAACACAAAGACATAAAAAGTCAACCGTTTCTATTCATGATGACAAAATCACTTTATCCCCAAGTTGTACACAGTTTGCATGAAAGCCAAGGTTTTTCTGAAAGATGATGAAAACGTATTTTAAAAAGACCAAGCAAGAAAATAGGGACCTATTCTCTTCTCTGTCTGCTTAGACTTGCTGCAGAAATGGCTCCTCTGCCCTTCAATCTGCAAATAAACTACATCTTAAGGTGCCCCCATAACTTTGTTTGCTGTGGTCCACTGGGACAGAGGCAAAGTTCAGAGCACGTTTAAAATGTTTATGTCCGTTTTTGAATTTGCATTGGTTGAAGGGGATTCTAGACCAATCTGGCTTCCCAGGTGGTGCTAGTGGTAAAGAGCCTGCCTGCTGATGCCGGAAACATTAGATATGTGAGTTCCATCCCTAGATTGGGAAGATCCCCTGGAGGAGAGCATGGAAACCCACTCCACTATTCTTGCCTGGAGAATCCCATGGACAGAGGAGCCTGGCAGGCTATGGTCCACAGGGGTGCAAAGAATTGGACACGACTGAAGGGATTTAGCACGCATGAGATCAATCTAATGATAATTAATTACTGGATCTTATCAAGCTAACATCTTGTGATGATTGCTGAACCACACTGGGAAAAATGGGTAAAATCTACATTTTCTATACAGAGTCGACTCAGCATGAAAATAGAAAGAGCATTGGATATGTGGTTTGGAAAACAAAATGCTACATTTAAAAAAATTTTATCGAAATAAGTATAATTGATTTACAGTATTGTGTTAATTTCTGCTGTACAGCAAAGTTATTCAGTTATACATATACATTAGATACAGATATATTCTTTTCCATATTATTTTCCATTATGGTTTATCACAGATGTTGAATCTAGTTCCCTGTGCTCTACAGAAAGATTTTGTTGTTTATGCATTGTATATATAATAGAAAAAACTAACTTTTCATCTTGACATTTCAAAAGGCTATTGTGTATTGTAATTTCCTTGGCCTATTTTTTTATGTCTTACTACTTCTATTACTGTTTACTACTATATTCCTTTTAGCCGTTTCTCAGTTCATGTGAAATAATATATTCCCTGCAAGATGGTAGATTTTTTTATATAATTTGAAAGCAGAATGCTAAGTGAATTACACCTAACAGATAATATTCTTCTGTTTACAAGTTTAAGAACAACAATAGAAAAATACTTGCTTGTTGTCTTTTTAGAATATACAGTTGTTAACATCTTTTATAAAAGATTAGAAGTGAGAGAGAAAAAAAATGAGCCAAAGCAAGGAAGTTTTACCCTTAGATGTAGGTAATCTACTCTGTGGCTTGCAGACTAGGCATCTTGAATCGTATATTCAGTGTTTGATTTTCCTGAAGTCACACAATATTTCACTTCATCAACCTTACACTTTCTCTAATGGCATAACCTTAACATCAGTTTTTCTGAAAATTACCTTTTGTACTAACTAGAAAGTCAAAGCTTTATCTTCATTTTACAGTGATTGTGGGTCTAGAGTTAAAAGAAATACCAAGTGACTGTTGTTGCTCAGTTGCTGAGTCATGTCCAACTCTTTGTGACCCCATGGACTGTAACTTACTAGGCTCCTCTGTCCATGGGATTTCCCATGCAGGAATACTGGAGTGGGGCCATTTCCATCTCCAGTGGGATCTTCCAGACCCAGGGGTCAAACCTGAACCTCCTGCATTGCTAAGCAGATTCTTTACCACTAAGCTACCAGGGAAGCCCACCAGGTGACTAAGAGGGGCTAATACAATCATACAGAAAGACTGATTGCCATCAATCTGGACTGCTGCTGCTGCTAAGTCGCCTCAGTCGTGCCTGACTCTGTGCAACCCCATAGATGGCAGCCCACCAGGCTCCCCCGACCCTGGGATTCTCCAGGCAAGAACACTGGAGTGGATTGCCATTTCCTTCTCCAATGCATGAAAGTGAAAAGTGAAAGTGAAGTCGCTCAGTCATGTCCGACTCTTCGCGACCCCATGGACTGTAGCCTACCAGGCTCCTCTGTCCATGGGATTTTCCAGGCAAGAGTATGGAGTAGGGTGCCATTGCCTTCTCCATCAATCTGGACAACAGAGGCCAAATATGTGATGAGCAATCCTCAGATTGCAGGGTCCACCAGCATTATCCGTGTTGGTGATGTCAAACATCTGGGTATTTGCAAGCATCCCCGCACTGGAATGGGTAAATTAAACCAACCATCTGGTTGTTTGGATGAAATTTACACTATTCATATGATACATATTTTAAGAGTATCATAGAGACCAACTCCAACCCTACTCACTTTTATGGTTTTTAGAAGCAGCAAGAACTGTACTGCGGAAAATTAAATGGTGTTTTAAAACTTGTAGTGGTAGATATCTCACTACACTCTAGACACCTAGGCCGTGTCATTCCAGAACTCTTTTCTGAATCTCAGTTTTGGTACTTAACCCATCCTGGGCTGGCTGAAATTTTTATTCTAAACTTCTCATACAAAAAAATAAAAGAACATTCTTATAGCAGTACCTGGGGCTTCCTTGGTGGCTCAGATAGTAAAGAATCTGGCTGCAGTGCAGGAGACCTAGTTTCAATCCCTGGGTCGGGAGGATCCCCTGGAGAAGGCAATGGCAACCCACTCCAGTGTTCTTGCCTGGGAGATCCCAAGGACAGAGGAGCCTGGCGGGCTACAGTCCACGGGGTCGCAGAGAGCTGGACACGGCTGAGCGGCTAACACTTTCATTCTCACTTTCAAAGCAATACATAGTGCTTTGAAGTTCTGCCTGCGGTGTCTCTGTTCTGCACTTTTAATAAAGTTCTTTTCCTCTTCCACTGGGAATCTGTTCCTTTCTTTTTTAAAATATGTACTTTAAAAATTATTAATGTAATTTTCTGCACCAGGTCTTAGTTTTGACACACAGGATCTTTAGTTGCAGCATGTGAATTCTTAGTTGCGGCCTGTGGGATCTAATTCCCTGACCAGGGATGGAACCCAGGCCCCTGCATCAGGAGGTCCAGTGGAGTCTTAGTCACTAGACCATCAGGGCAGTTGAGGCTCTGTTTCTGGAAAGAATCCCTCCAGTTTCTGGACAACATTTTCTATTTATTAATATGCTTTGAAATGCCATCAGATGCTAAATCATGACATCTGAGAACCCTTCCAAACACATCTTCCCCTAGTGCCAAGAAAGGGTGGGGGGTGGGGAGACAGTGGCAGCAAAGCTAAAGCTGATGGCCATGGAGACGAGATGAGTCCCATTGATTCCACAGCCAAAACTGCTGGTTTCTGTCCCCCAGAAACTCTAGTTTGTGTGTGAGCTGAAATCGGAGCTGTATTTCCTCAATCCCACTCTCAGGATCTAAATACCCTTCCCTTTTCAGTGTCTCTATTAGCTCCCACACTGCTCCTCATTTCTCATTTTCCAACCAGGCTCCCAATGTGCTGCTGAGTCCACCTGAATGTCTTTGCAGACCACAGCTATGGACCAAGTTGGATGAGGAAGAAAGTCACTTCTGGGTTCAAAACAAAGCAAACAAACAAAAAATCAACATAACAACATACTACAGCTATCTGTAGAATGCTATGGCAGCTGAACAGTCAAAAGGGTTGTTGGATGACAGAAGAAAAGGATGGGACTTTGCTGAAATGAGGAATCCCTTCATATAGCTATACTTGTGTTATATTCTCTTTCAGCATCACAACTTTATTTCAGCTGTTTTGCCAGATAGTCTCCCAAAGGGAGCTCTGTGTTTTTGGTATCTGAAGCAGAGCTCTATGGAGAAATACCTGTATGTGTGTGTGTGTGAGTTTGTGTGTGTGAAATGTCATGTGTGTGTGTGTGCTCAAGCTGTATTCAACTCCTTGGGACCCTATGGACTGTAACCCGCCAGGCTCCTCTGTCCATAGGATTCTCCAGGCAAGAATACTGGAGTGGGTTGCTATTCCCTTCTCCAGGGGATCTTCCCAACCCAGAGATTAAACTCGAGTCTCCCATGTCTCCTGCATTGCAGGCAGATTCTTTAACTGCTGAGCCATCAGGGAAGCCCGTGAATGTCATGGGAAATATCAACTATTTTATATATTTGCTTATTTTTATTTTTTTGTACACACAGTGCTGGTGCCACTTTCTAAATCTATTTGTCCCTTTTTATATGACTTTGTGTGGCCAAGTCTCATTTTTTTAACACAGTCTTTCTCTTTTTATTGTTTATTTGTTTACTTTTGGTTGCGCTGGGTCTTTGTTGCTGCTTGTGGGCTTTCTCCAGTTGCTGTGAGTGGCAACTACTCTTTGTTGCAGTGGACAGGCTCTCGGCACATGGACTTCAGTAGTTGCAGCTCATGGGCTTAGTTGCTCAGTGGCATGTGGAATCCACCCAGACCAGGGGTCGAACCCATGTCCCCTGCATTGGCAGCCGGATTCTTAACCACTGGACCACCAGGGAAGTTGACTAGCTTTTAAAAAACCTGTTTTAAAAAAATCTTTTACCCACTTATTCTGTGTTGCACTGCTACCAATGTTCCCTGCTTTCAGCCTGCTCCTTGGTTGGGTCTCTTGCTATCAAGCTTGTTTCTTACCTAAGAAAACAGATAACCTCTTCTTTTAGGCTTGAAAGAAGGGAAACTTATTTGTTGTGGTCACCCTCTGCCTAGCACATGGATGTGCTACAGCAAAGCCTCATTCAATGTTTGTTTCATGAGACAGTGAAGTTATTGCCATCAGGGTAAAGTAGGAAGAAATTTTTCATAGTATCCAAAGGACTTCCATTTTCCTAAAGCACGTGAACAGAAACGCACAGACTCAGTGGGTCTATGATGTCTGCTAAAAAGCTTTAAAAACACCCTCCTAATCTAGAAAAATGGCATGGATGAACCCATTTCCAAGGCAGGAATAGAGCCACCTATGTAGCGGATGGACTTGTGACGTAGTGGGGTACGGGTTGGGTGGAACAAATTGAGAGCGTAACAGTGACATACCTACACTGCCATGTGTAAAACAGATAGCTAGTGGGAACCTGCTGGATAGCACAGAAAGCTCAACTCTGCTCTGGGATGACCTAGATGTGTGGGATAGGGGGTTGTGGGAGGGAGGCTCAAGAGGGAAGGGATATATGTATAGTTACAGCTGATGCACATGGTTGTACAGCAGAAACTAACACACCATTATAAAGCAACTCTACTTGAAATAAAACCTTAAAAACAAGCAAACACCCTCCTTATAGTTGGTCCTAATCATTTGTGTATACGGCACCGCACGTCAGAGACATCTGTGTTGTTTGCTCAGAAATATGTGTCCATTCACTTGGGAAATTCTCCAGCCCTCTCTCCTAGACAAGTCTTCTTCTAGATGGGTCCATGTGGAGTAACCTTAGGGAAATCTTCATCACACATGTCACTTAGGCTTTGCTGTGGACACGATGCTGAGAAGGCTTGCATGCGTGTATTCTCACCAGGTGGCTTCTCACGTACTTGGGTTTATAGCGCATGCTTGGTTACCTGTCTTTTCCAAAAATTCTGGGAGTGTGCTCAGCCTCCCCTGCGGCTGTTGGCATGCATTCACTTCCTGAAATGAACAGGTCCTTTCAATGGTCAGCTGTCTGACACAGGTGTGAAGGCTTCAGTGTATTTAAGAGACAAACGCTGGGGTGCTTTTTCCTGTTCCCTAGGCATCGTTTCTTCCAGAAATAAAGGACTCACAATAGGAGGAGGATGTTAGCAGATCATTTTGCTCACTTCTTTCAATGTATGGGATGCTTGCTATTTGCTATGGCAAGGTGTAATACAGAAAATAGACCCAGGTAACCTGCAATCCAAAAATGCTACAGAATGGCGATGGGCGTAGCTAAAAAGAAAGCTCTTTTTCAAATAGTTTTGCCTGATGAAACTTTAAGGATTTATTTTCTTCAGTTTAATTGTGCAACCTTCAGACATCTCCTCAAAATGACCAAAGGACTCCTGAACCATCCCAAAGCCTTTGCCTTTGAAAACGTACTGGGAACATTTGACTAGCTTTTATCTGAAAGTGAGTTCTAGTTCATACGTATTTCTGACTACTTAGTTCTCCTAAAGCCTACAATGTTATTTATATCCTCTAAGATATTCACCTGAGACATCTGAAAATATAAAACCCTTCATAGGAAAACCAGGCTATTAATATTACCTCATTATAAATTCTAGTTTCCCAAACTGGCATTTATTAAATACCTGAGGCACGATTTTACATGGCAGTTTAGATGATGCATCAGCTTCATGTTTGATTTATTTTTCTTTGAGATTAAAGGTGACAGAAGACAGTGATGAGAGAGTGTTTTTAAAATATCTCCTCTGTGCAGCTCATTCACTGTAGATTGACAACTCAGAGAACGAAGAAAAACATAGAGTCAAAAGGGCTGATTATGCAGATGCTGTACACACACTTAAAAGAATATCAGGCAGGAGAGGCTGTGATTATGCAGGACATGTCTGGGAAGAGAGTGCAGGCAAAGCAAAGAAATAATTTTACTGGGTCAAGGAAGTTCCCTGGTGGTCCAGTGGCTAAGGCTTCTTGCTCTCAATGCAGGGAACCCGGGTTCAACTCCTGGTCAAGGAACTAGATCCCACATGCCACAGTTAAGACCCAGTGCAACCAAATAAATAAGTAAAAATAAAAATTTTTTAAAAATCATAAAAATATTAGGCCAATGTAGGGAATTTCAGATATGCCGAAACTGTGGACTTTGAAAGATTGGAAAGGAAAATAATGATTTTTATTAAAGGTAAGGGACAAAGAAGATACAGTTAGTATTTAATGCTGATATTTTATTGTTGAATTACTTTGATGGCTATGACTTCCCTGATACCTTTTATGGTCTGATTTTAGGATCATGCGGTGCTGTCTGGGCATATGAAGTCTGCTTGGGCTGAATGAAGGACAGGATGCAGCAGGGTCGGTGGGGAGGAGGGAGAGAACCTAGGATTTCAGGAGTGTGGTCCAACCTCAGCCACTCCTAGCTGTGTGACCACACTTGGAAATGTAATTAATGATCCCAGCCCTGGACTTCACTGGTGGTCCAGTGGTTAAGAATCTGCCTGTGAATGCAGGGGAGACGGGTTCAGTCTCTGGTCCGGGAAGATCCCACATGCCGTGGGTCAACTGAGCCCATGTGCCACAGCTACTGAGCCCCCATGCCTAGAGCCCATGCTCTGCAGCAAGAGAAACCTCCTCAACGAGAAGCCCAAGCACCGCAACTAGAGAGCAGCTCCTGATCTCCACTGCTAGAGAAAGCCCAAGAACAGCAATGAAGACCGAGTGCAATCACAAATAAATAAGCAAAATTAATGATCCCAGCCTTGAGAACCTTACAGGAAAGCTGGAGCACAATGAGTTAATAGATAAAAGTAGAAATAGTGAATAGTAATAGTTCATTGTAAAAATGGCTTGAAACATTAAAGTGTTGTATCCTTGAAAGGGAGCACTATTATTGAAGTCAGATCTGACTTTTCCCAGAGCTCGTGTGTCTTCTCCACAGCTCCTAGTAAATAGCCAGTACCTTTTGGCTGGGTAAATAAATATAAAGACATATTTGTATGTGTGTAGATAGATGGATAAATTGATCATTAGACTTTCCTCGACCTTGCTGCTGCTAAATCACTTCAGTCGTGTTCGACTCTGTGCAACCCCATAGACGGCAGCCCACCAGGCTCCCCCGTCCCTGGGATTCTCCAGGCAAGAATACTGGAGTGGGTTGCCATTTCCTTCTCCAATTTCCTCGACCTTAGGAATACTAAAATATCCTCTCTGTGTATGTGTAAAGAACAAGGATTACTATTTTTATAAAGCTTAAAAAACACATAGTCACCCAAGAGTTTCCTTTTTAGGTTACAAAGTTGCTTCTTCTTGAAAAAGGCAAATACCATATAATATCACTTATATTTGGAATCTAAAATATGACACAAATGAACCTACCTATGAAACAGAAACAGACTTGGGGACATAGAGAACAGACTGGTGGTTGCCAAGGAGGAGGGGGTTGGGGGAGGGATGGAGTGGGAGGTTGGGCTAGCAGATGTGAACTTTTATATATAGAATAGATAATTGACTGGATAGCACAGGGAACTATATTCAAATATCCTATGATAAAATATAATGGAATAGAATAGAAAAAAGAATGCATATATGTATGTATAGCTGAATCACTTTGCTGTACTTCAGAAATGAACACAGTGTATATCAACCATACTTCAATTTCTTAAAAAAGGGGAAAAAAAAAAAAAAAACCAAAATTATTTAATCTTTTTCTTCTTCACTGAGATGTTCATAATCCATATCCAGTCTGAATATACAAAGCATCCACATAAAGTAGCTGATCATGCTTCTGATTATAATATTTTTATAATTGCTTTTTAAGATAAAAGTAGATAGTCATGGTAAACAATAACTGGGGAGAGAAGTTCTTGAGGATTTTAATGAAAACTTTCCCATAGGTTAACAAGCCAAATTCCAGGCTGCTCTCTGGTACTCAAGAGTTATATTCATTAAATTAAAACTTTAAAAAATTAAGTGTGTAATACTGACTGGGGCTTTTCTTTATGTGGGATGGATTCAAGGGATTCACAGAGTTGGAAGGAAGCAGGGTATGTTGGATGAGGCATGTGCTTGGCTGCTCCAAAGGCTCAGTTCAGTTCAGTTGAATCTCTCAGTCGTGTCCAACTCTTTGCGACCCCATGAACCGCAGCACGCCAGGCCTCCCTGTCCATCACCAACTCCCGGAGTCCACCCAAACCCATGTCCATTGAGTCTGTGATGCCATCCAACCATCTCATCCTCTGTCATCCCCTTCTCTTGCCTTCAATCTTTCCCATCATCAGGGTCTTTTCAAATGAGTCAGCTCTTCTCATCAGGTGGCCAAAGTATTGGAGTTTCAGCTTCAGCATCAGATCTTCCAATGAACACCCAGGACTGATCTCCTTTAGGATGGACTGGTTGGATCTCCTTGCAGTCCAAGGGACTCTCAAGAGTCTTCTCCAACACCACAGTTCAAAAGCATCAATTCTTCTGCACTCAGCTTTCTTTATAGTCCAACTCTCACAACCATACATGACCACTGGAAAAACCATAGCCTTGACTAGACGGACCTTTGTTGACAAAGTAATGTCTTTGCTTTTTAATATGCTGTCTAGGTTGGTCATAACTTTCCTTCCAAGGAGTAAGCATCTTTTAATTTCATGGCTGCAATCATGATTTGCAGTGATTTTGGAGCCCAGAAAAATAAAGTCAGCCACTGTTTCCCCTGTTTCCCCACCTATTTGCCATGAAGTGATGGGACCAGATGCCATGATCTTAGTTTTCTGAATGTTGAGCTTTAAGCCAGCTTTTTCCACTCTCCTCACTCACTTTCATCAAGAGGCTCTTTAGTTCTTCTTCACTTTCTGCCATAACGGTGGTTATTGATATTTCTCCCGGCAATCTTGATTCCAGCTTGTGCTTCCTCCAGCCCAGCGTTTCTCATGATGTACTCTGCATATAAGTTAAATAAGCAGGGAGACAATATACAGCCTTGACGTACTCCTTTTTCTAAAACCTTGAAAAGGATTCCATCCCAGGAAACATCTAGAAAATGAATAATGTTGTCCATAGAACAGAATAGAATGATATTCAGCTATTTTGTTCTTGTCCTAAAGGAGCATCTAGCTGGTTCACAGGTATGGATGAGTGTCAGCATCACAAAAGTTTCATTGACAACACCCATTGTTATTGCCAGCATAAGAAATTGAGGGACTATTAGAAAAGAGAATTTGTACAGAGAAGAGAAACAAAGGAGGAAACTCCCCATGCATTACAGTAAGTGTCCTACATACAAATGAGTTCTATTCCAAGAGTGCATTCGTAAGTCCAGTTTGTTCGTAAGTCCACCAAAGTTAGCCCAGGTACCCGGCTAACACAATTGGCTATATAGTACTGTACTGTAACAGGTTTATAATATCTTTCATACAAATATGACATGAAAAACAAACAAAAAATAAAGAAACCATTTTTAATCTTACAGTACAGGACCTCGAGAAGTACAGTACAACAACTGGCATCCAGGGGCTGGCATAACAGGCCAGAAGAGCTACTGATGGGAGAAGGGAGAGGAGGTGGGAGAGGGTAGATCAACAGCAACAGGAGATGGAGGGCAAGCTGTCAGGTCACTCACACCTGATGTTGATGGCTCAGGTTCTGGCTACTTGCTGGAACCAGATGCACAATCACATCTTTGAACGTTCACAACTTGAAGGTTTGTATATAGAGGAGTTACTGTACCTTTCTCTAACCTTAGCTCAAAGCACAGAGTCGCCTCTGGGGATCAGCAGTATTTTCATAACAAGACTCTTATCAACCATCAGGGTGAAATGTGACAAAGGAATCTAGCCTCTCTGGGCTTATTTGCCATTTAAATATCCGCATTACCTATCATTATGTAAACAAACTCCAACCTCACAATGTTAGTTGGAAAGAGGAAAACAGCTAATTTGCCAATATTAGCTGCAATTTATTGTTGACCTGCAATTTATTGTTATGCTCCATGAATTAAAACAGAAGCTTATCAATAGATAAATAATAAGAACATGCTGTATAGCATAGGAAATGCTACTCAATACCATGTAATGGCCTATATGGGAAAAAAATCTAAAAGAAAAAAAAAGGAGTAGGCCTGTGAAAATGTGTAACTAATCACTTTGTTGTACATCTGACACTAACACAACATTGTGAATCACCTATACTCTAATAATGGAGAAGGAAATGCAGCCCATTGCAGTATGCTTGCCTGGGAAATCTCAAGGGCAGAGGAACCTGGCAGATACAGCCCATGGGGTTGCAAGAGTCTGACAGAACTTAGTGAATACACCACCACCACAACACTCCAGTAAAATATTTTTAAAAAGCAGAAGCCTATCAGATGACAGCAATTACTATTTAGGATGAATGAAAGGTATTGGTTGGCAACTGGACCTCCATGCTCTGATCCACAGCCCTGACCCCAGGACACCAAGTTTCTGCAGCAGGTGAAGTTGGAGGTGCCCAGTCTTTGTGGTGGTCAGATACAGAAACACCTGCTTAACCCAAGGATCTAGGTCATGGCAAAGCCACTGACACAGACCCACCCCTCACCTGCCCAGCCCATATTTTCGCACTGAATCCTGTATTATCTGTCAACTTGAGACCATTCGATACTGTGAACCCATTTTAATTTCTGTCGTGGCAACAATGACCACATGGAAACGAATGACTGAATATAGCAGCCTACAAATCGACATATGCATTGAGCATGGTTCAAGGAGCAATGCTTGAAAGATTAACTATTAAATGCTGGTGTTGCCTTTTTGTTTTTGAAAAGGATATTATTTTCTAAATATTATGGTAAACTATCCAGTTGTTTTTAAAGATAAAAAGCATTTTAAAAGTTTGGAGTTGTTGGATTCAAATATTGCCGACAGAAAACATTTTCTGTCTTTCGGTTACTGAAAAATAATATTTCTCCAAAACTGCTGCAAACGTTCTCTGAGAATTAAGTGAATGTTTACTTCTTAGTTCTGACAGCCAAATACTTGAAAAATATTTACAGGAAACTTCAAAGAAGTGCAGCGCCCCCTAGTGGAATAAAGAGTTAGTACATCTGTCCTGCAGATGGGTTTGAGGAAGTTATTTCAACCCAGAACCCCTAAAGATGCACCAAAAAACTTCAGCCATAATAACCAAATACCCAAGGTTCCCAATTACCTTTCCTGGATATGAAATAAATTTAAAATGTGCACCAAAATGTTGTTATTGCATGAGGCTCAAGCTGCCTGAAATCAAACTAATTATTTTTGCCTGAAATAAGAAATGTAAATTCCACTTGCAGCTTTCTGTGACTCCAGTATGCCTTTAGTAATTCCTCTGAACTCTGCTCATTTCTCTATAATATCTTTAATTCTATCTTTTATTCTATTATCTTTAATTTATCATAGTAAAAGTGTTTCTGGCAACGTTCTGTCACTGGGGAACAGTAAATGAAGTTAGGATTATTAAAACGAGTAATTAGAGGCAAATTCACTTTTATGTGTTTGGCAAACCTTGCCATTTGATAAAATTAAATACCTTGTCACATCTGAAATCAACGATAATTAGAAACGATGGATTATTTGCAAGAAAGCAACACAGAAGTACCTACTAGACCTGCTTCCAAACTTAGAATAAATGCATTAACAATTTAATGTTGACCAATTATATATGCAATCTGTTCAGTGTGCCAGCACTGCTGGTGGCATGGGATTTATTAGACTAAGTAATGTAAAATAGAATGAAATAGATCAAGTTGTTTTTTATGAAATAATGGTGCCCATTAGATCAGGTACTCTAAGTCAAAGTGGGACAGTTCTTTGTGGACATTCTCTGAGTTGTGCATGGTATGTTTAAACTCTCATGCCACATTCAACCCTAAGCCTTAAATTAAAGTAGCCATTAAGAACGATCGAACAGATTTGAAAAAGCAGTTGTCTCCAAGTATAGAGAGAGAATTTGGGAAGATTGGGAAAGGTCCCTAGGTGTCTGCAACTATCAGGTACCACTGGTGTGCTAGTGCGGATCTCCTGAGAGCAGAGACCAAGATGGGGCTGATTAGGGAAAACACTTGAGGAATTATCTGCAGGAAGCCAGGGAAGATGGAAAAAGCCTTCAAATCTGCAAATCCAATTGTGTTGGCTGGGAGGGGGCGCAGCGGGAAGGGAGGATGAGTGGGTGGAAGCATCTAAAATTCCAGGAAGTTTGGAACATTCATAAAGGTCAACGGGAAACCGTCAAGCCAAAGGTGATATCACAGAAACTCTAGCCTCCAGGGCAGCCTGCCTTGAGCTGGAAAGAACACTATTTGCCTCTCATCTTAAGCCAAGTGAGAGATAAAATTCTGAAAGTTTGCTCTGGAAGTTGTAGGAGCACAGAGCCTGGCACCAAAGCCACTTGTGAAAATATCTGCAGGGGGCAATGCCCTGCTAGAACAGTCCACTTGGCATCACAGCAGACAGGTGCCCATGCAGGGAAGTAACTGCATCCTCACAGCTTGGAGCCAGAGGTCGGATATTCACCTGCAGTGTGAAGAGACCGAGGCAAGGAGGGAAGCTAAGTGCCTTGGGACTGGGTGGGGGCTGGGGATTCATCTAAGAAACACAGCCTGCGTTGAGGATGCCCAGTAAGAGAAAGGCAATGGAGAATTTTCTCAGTGTGGGAAAACAATGGATGTTCAATGAATGTTTGCAGTGGTAAATTTATCTTGTTATGCTGTGTCAGTCACAAAAGCAGAAAGCACAGGTATTGCAAACGGAGGGAATTTAATTCAGGGAACTCATTACAGGAGTGATGGAAGACCTTAAAGTCTTCCCAGAGATTAACAACAGACAGAAGAGAGACTGAGGGATGCGATAGTATTATTACAGCTAGAAGCCTGGGTCTTATGCTATGCTATGAAATTCAATTCCGTAGCAGGTTGGTGGGGTTGGGGGAGTGGGGAGGGAGTAAGAAATGAATCCACAAGAGACCCTCAGTTACTATCTGAGATGCTGCCCAGCAGTAGAGAGAGAACAAGGGAAAACACCTGATTTCAGACTTCCTTGTGATTTGGGGACGAGCAGAAGGGTGTGGATGGATCTGAAACCAAGCAGGCTTGTGAGCAGTCCACACATCCTTGTAACAACCACATGTGTCCGGAAACTTGTAGACAAAAAAGAAAAAGACCAGATGACAGGAACACAGGCTGCTGTTGGCAGCTGGCGAAAAGATACCATTCTCCATAGAGGAAGAATTTTATGGCCTGGAGGTTTAGACCAGGATCCTAGAAAACTCAGTTCAGTTCAGTCTCTCAGTCGTGTCCGATTCTTTGCAACCCCATGAACCGCAGCACACCAGGCCTCCCTGTCCATAACCAACTCCCAAAGTTTACCTAGAAAACTAGATCATTTTTAATTTGGAACTTTTATAACAGTTCTGTATATGAGAGATTTTGCATAATGTCAAGAATTATTGGAAAGCGGGGGAGGAAGCCGTTTTCCTTTCGTTTAGTTTATACATAATTAAAACTCATACTCTAGTGACAGTTTTCAGATTTGGCACAGCATCTTTTAGTCTATTTCATATCGGAAAAGCTTTGAGGCTCTACTCTCTGGGAATTATGTAAACTTAGAAAAGCAAATAAAGCCTGGGTTTTACAGAGTCCCAACACAATTCTGGAGGGGAAAATATTATTATGCTCTTTATAGAGACACTGTCTTTGGGACAAAAATGAGCTCCAGAAATTTCTAAATTCTTCCAGTCCAGTTCCTTATTTGTTTCTTTTGACCAAATCTTTGGATGGTTACATGGTCCTTGTTTGGAACTTTCTGTGGAAGGAAATGATTTTCTGTATCACATGATAGGTACTAAGATAGCAAACATTCTTGACAATTTGATAATGCTTGAAGTCAATATTTAAAAAAAAAAAGAAATTGACAAGTATTTAGAGGAAAAAGAGTAAATCTGTAGGTGGAAGAGCGGATAAAAGACAGCCATTTCTCTCTCTTTGCTTTTATAGTTCAGAATTGGGAAAGGAGTACGTCAAGGTTGTATATTGTCACCCTCTTTATTTAACTTATATTCAGAGTACATCATGCAAAATGCCAGGCTGGATGAAGCACAAGCAGGAATCAAGATTGCAAGGAGAAATACCAATAACCTCAGATATGCAGATGACACCACCCTTATGGCAGAAAGTGAAGAGGAACTAAAGAGCTTCTTGATGAAGGTGAAAGAGGAGAGTGAAAAGGCTGGCTTAAAACTTAACATTCAAAAAACAAAGATCATGGTATCCGGTCCCATCACTTCATGGCAAATAGCTGTGGAAACAATGGAAACAGTTACAGACTTTATTTTCTTGGGCTGCAAAATCACTGCAGATGGTGACTGCAACCATGAAACTAAAAGACCCTTGCTCCTTGGAATAAAAGCTATGACAAACCTAGACAGTGTATTAAAAAGCAGAGACATTACCTTGCTGACAAAGTCCATCTAGTCAAAGTTACTGTCTTTCCAGTAGTCATGTATGGATGTGAGAGTTGGATCATAAAGAAGGCTGAGGGCAGAAAAATTGATGCTTTTGAAGTACGGTCTTGGGGAAGACTCTTGAGAGTCCCTTGGACTGCAAGGAGTCAAACCAGTCAATCCTAAAGGAAATCAGCCCTGAATATTCATTGGAGAGACTGATGCTGAAGCTGAAACTCTAATACTTTGGCCACCTGATGCAAAGTGCAGACTCATTAAAAAAGACCCTGATGCTGGGAAAGATTGAAGGCAGGAGAAGGGGATGACAGAGGATGAGATGTTTAGATGGTATTACCGACTCAATGGACATAAAGTTTGAGCAAGCTCCAGGAAACGGTGAAGGACAGGGAGGCCTAGCATGCTGCATTCTGTGGGGTCACAAAGAATCAGTCATGACTGAACAACAACAACTTTTATTGCCCTGAGCAATTCAGCTCTGGTCCCCAATTTGCATATGGAATTCAACAGCAAAAACATCAGCAATAGCAATGCCCCCATGGCTACTCAGAAACACCCTCTTGGAAGATCTTGGCAGACACCGCTTCTGCTCTTCAGCTGCCTTTCTAAAATGGAATTCCTTAAAGAGCCTTTCACAGATGTCCTGATGTCTTCAGTTCCCGTGATGTGCAGGCGCCCAGCAGTGTCCTGTTGGAGACTTTAAACTAGTCTCAGTCCAATGGATGGAAAAGTGTGGGTCAGTGATGGAAGTGAAACAAGAGGAGGAGCTGAGAGTCAAGACTTGTGTTCAAGGAGGAGGCTGAGAGCAAGGAGAGACATCAGAGACTCTAAGAGCATTTGCAGAAATGGGTGGATGACAGTTCAGACAGGAGCCTGGGAGATGTGAAAGTGAACCTAAAGGTGTCCTACTAGATGGTGGTGTGGTGGAGGTAGGAGGGAAGAGTCTGGAAGCCAGGGGGAAAATGGAACATCTGGATGAAAGCAGTATTGGGGACAGAGAGTGGCTGGGCATCCTTTCAGAGAACACTTTACTATGATTTTATTATCAGCTCTTTCAAAAAGGAAAGAAACTTCCCGATAACACCTGAAAACTCACCACCTAGAGTCTATTTTCAAGATCAACTTCAGGCATTAATTTACTACTCCCCCACAAACTTGGGCCTCCCCGGTGGCTCAGACAATAAAGAATCTGTCTGCAATGCAGGAGACCCTGGTTGGATCCCTGGGTCGAGAAGATCCCCTGGAGAAGGGAATGGCAACCCGCTCCAGTGTTTGTGCCTGGAGAATCCCTATGGACAGAGGAGCCTGGCGGGCTACAGTCCATGGGGTCGCAAAGAGTCGGACACGACTGAGCGACTGAGTGACTAAGTACAGCCCAGCCCAGAGGAGGGGGATACAAGGAGAGAGCCCCGCGGTGTTTGGTGGGTTTTACTAGATTTTCCATGTCATTAATTTCACATCTGCAATGACTGACAGCTTTTCTTGGGTTTTGCAGTATTTATCCTTCTGTGATCTTCAAGCCTCTCTTGTTTGCTTTGTTTGCTTATTGCATTGTTTAGGTATGCTTGCAAAATGTTGAATATTATTAGTGACAGAGGAAATTGCCTAAGGATTTTTTCTAGATTTCTGACGGATTCTCTAATCAGAGTGAAGAAATTGATATTATTTCTCGCTCATTGAAGATACATGACTTGTTTATGTTTTATTTTGCATTCTGTTTTGAGGGAATGTATACAATTTAAACAAACACATTTTGGTAATCTAGTGACACGATTTTACCCCTTTTCTCCTCTTCCTGTATTTTTACATCAATAGATTTGACTGAAGTTGTTACATTCTTGCATCTCTGAGAGAAGTCACCTTTGGTTCCAAGGAATAACTTTTAATACACTAAAGGATTTGATCTTCTGATAGGAGTTCACCCTTGTTACCTGCTTTATAGATAAAAGGATTACTCCCTCACATTCTTTTCAGATCATTGATTTTTCCACACTTTGTTGAGTGTGTTTTGTAATCTGTGTTGACCCAGGAAACCCCATTCCTACGTTCCTTTCCGAGATAATCCCTTCTCCTGTTTGACACAGACTTTTCTCTGGGGAATCCTTCTCCCCCAAGGACATGGCTTTCTCTGAAGCCCTGAGGTCATGGCTGCCTAACTCCTGCATCTATCCACTCATCAGTTTGTAGACAAGGTGATGTATGTCTTGCCTCTCCCCAGTGATTCTTCCAGAACAGTGCTCCCATCCCTCCTAAAATGTTGCAGCTTTAAAACTTCAGGTATACCACCCTTTCCCCTCCTTTGTTGTGGATACCTGTAGACACTGGTTCATTCCTCCACAGTTCTTGAAGTTTTACCACTAGCTCGCTTTCATGGTCTTGGACATCATTCCTTCATAATCAAGATTCAGAGCATTCAGTTCTTCGAGGAGTCTTTCTCATTAGACAGTAAGTCTCCCACCTACGAACCTTCAAGTTGCAAATTTTCAAAGATGCAAACGTCGGTTCACATGTCCAGTCACATAAGGTTAGTTCACATGCCTGGTGTATGCCGTCACGTGCGTGCATCCTCTACAAGTGGTTATGCTTTTGTGTACTTTTTTGTGTACAAATACTGAATAGAGTACAGTAGTACAGTATCTTTATTTCAAGCCCAGGATGTCCAGAAGCAAGAGAAAAAGCAGCTGTGATATAGTTAGTACTGTACTGTATTTTTCAAGGTCCATACTGTAAGATTAAAAATGTTTTCTTATTTTTTGTTTTTTATGTATCATTTGCGTGAAAAATTGATAAACCTATTACAATACAGTACTGCATAGCCAATTGTGTTACTTGGGTCCCTAGGCTAACTTTGTTGGACTTACGAACAAATTGGACTTACACTGTCTCAAAATAGAACGTGTTTGTATGTATGTAGGGGACACAAACTGTAGTTGGTGTATGGAGTATGATAAAACTCTAAGTTCATAGAAAGATAGCCAACCTTTATTAAATTGCTACCGTTTTCCAGTGAAATGTCATGGCTGATGCACTATCAAATATCAAATTCTCATACATGTCTGGGCAGTTCAGTGACTCCACTGATCAACTTGGCTACTCTTATCCCCATACCACAATCCTAATGACTTCAAAGAGGTAGTACATCCTGATAATTGGCAGAAAGTCTCCCCATTTTGGTTGTTTTCATTAAAATAATCATCTCAGTTGTTCTGGTCTTGGCAGAGTTGATTCCTGAGCTTGGTCTTGATGCCAAGATAACATTATTGAAGCTGATTTCTGTGAGCATTAGAATATATGAGAAGCATGACAGTCTCCTAGCAGAGGCATGCCATGTGGTTGGGTACCAGCCAGGGCTTTGAGGTCAGCCCCAGCCCTGCATTTCATCAGCAGGAAAATGCCAAACCCATGAAAATAAGTCTAATCATAGAATCGACCACATCTGTTACTTTCAAGCTTGAGATAACGTCTGTTAAATTGTCCATGGAACATAGTAGATATTTAATAAGTGATAGCTGATTTTGTAATGATGTCTAAAATTCTGATAATCTTAGTAGTACCATACGGAAATATTAATTAGGATTAAAATAGCTAGTATAAATAAAGACCCAGTGTAAAGTAAAGCCTATCAAATATTAAGTTTTGATAACTCGGGCTAATTTCCTTCATTAATTCTCTTTCCTCTTATTTTCTTCTTTTCTTTCTCCTTGCAAATCCATGTCACAAAAATAAGATGAGATTTGGGGAAGAAAAGTATTCAAAATGAACTTATACTACCCTTTGAGAAAAAAAAGGTAAATACATTTTTGGAAAGGAATAATCTTTCCCCGAATTTTAATTGATCAAATTCTTGGGAGTAAAATTATTGTCAATAGTGTTGGCAGTTACAGTATTTTCTTTGAAAGTTTAAGACAAGTCAGTATTATTCTAATAAGAAAGAGAAACACACACAGAACCCAGAACTACTCATCTGGAAAAAAATAAATGAGGGCTGTGACTTCTCTGCGGTAATATTTTCTGATCTTTTTTTCGACTAAACTTGAAAAATAAAAATTGATTAGCATCTACCATTAAATATGACTGCCAGTTCATATCACTAAAAATATTTCAGAAATTAAAATGCTTCTAATAGAGATCGATCAATACTTTGAAATTTCTCCATTTCTTTCTGTAATTGACACTCCATTTTAGAGTCTCAGAAATTTCACCAGCTTTAAACAAAACTTTAAGATGAAAAATGAATCAATTGGAGCAACATGCTTGGCTTATTTCATAAGGAAGATAGACTAGCTACAAATTGGTTATGTGGTGTGGCACGTTATAAAATCCTTGTCAATATCTCTGTCTATATGAAATCATAAGATGGGATGATTGAATGGGGAATGCTGGAAGAGTCAATATGGTGAAAGTGCTCTGCACATGTTTTACATTTATGCACACAGATAACCTCAGTTGCATACAACATGTGCACATATAAATGAGATTGTGCATGCTTATAATCCTGTACAAGAAAATCACTTTCCTGAAAGAATGCAATTGATGCGAAACTAATTTAGGGAAACTTAAACCTCAAGCTGAGCTCCAGACACCTTCCCTGATATAAATGAGTTGACTTTCATATATTGATGATACTCGGGGTTGGAGTGATTGCCAGAAAAGTTAACTGTGAGTAAATATGATAGCAATTTGCTACATAAACTGTGTATGTACTTTAGTGATTGTGGGGGTCCCAGGACCAGGTGATTTATAGAATTTGCTTTGATTTTATCTTCTTTGTAAGGGGAAATTTATTTTTAAAAAGTAGATTTAAATTTTTCTTGGGATTAATTTTATTTTTATTGTTAATATTAGATTAAAAAGAACTTCTCTTTCTAGCCAAGAGGAAATAACAGGATCTGAATTGGCCTTCCTTGTTTAGACAACTTAAATAAATGAGGAAAATATATACAAGAAACGGGAGTTTTGGACACTGGGCGTCAGACTGTTCAGGGCAGTGATCACTGAGAGAGGAGAAATGACAAAGGACTTGGATTCAGAATATATGAAAATGCCTCCCTAGTAATATAAAGTCAGATAGTCTAACAAAAAATTTAAAAAGATGTGAAATAAAAGTTTGCAATGATGCTAAACATCATTATCCACCAAGGAAATGCAAATTAAAACCACAATGAGATACACAATGCTCCTACTACAATAATCAAAATTTAAAAGATGGACTGCAGGAACTTCCCTGGTAGTCCCATGGCTAAGACTCTCCCAATGTGAGGGGTCCAGTTCAATCCCTGGTCAGGGAACTAGATCCCACATGCCCCAACTAAGATTCCACATGCCCCAACTAAAGATCCTGTATGCCACAACAAACATGGAAAATCATTCGTGCCACTACTAAGACCGGGCACAAGTAAATAAATAAATACTTTTTAAAAAGATATTGACTGCAAATTATTTGTGAGGCTGCAGAGCATCTGGAGGGCTTCCCTGGTAGCTCAGTGGTAAAGAATCTGCCTGCCAAAGCAGGAGATGCAGGGTTCAATCCTTGGGTCAGGGAAGATCCCCTGGAGAAGGAAATAGCAACCTGCTCCAGTATTCTTGCCTGGGGAATCCCATGGATAGAAGATCCTGGCTGGCTCTGGTCTATAGGGTCACAAAGAGTCAGACACAGTTGAACAGCTGAGTGCACACACACCCAGAGCAACTGGAAATTTCATATGTTCCTAGTGGTGATATAAAAATATACTCTCTTTGGGCTGCTTTGGAAATAGTTTGGCAGTTTCTTAAAAGTTAACTATATACTTCCCTATGACTTGGCCATCATGCTTCAAAGTATTTACCCAAGGAAATGAATGCACATGACTCTACAACACGTTTTGTGTGATTGCTTATAGAAGATTTATTTGCAACAGCTGAAAACTGGAAACATCTCAAATGTCTATCAATAGGTCAACAGATAAATTGTAATATATCCGTCCATACAATGGACTTCCACTCCACAGCAAAAAGGAATAAAAATTTGCTACACCAAACCACATGAATGGATATCCAAACTAATATGCTGAGTGAGAGAAAGCAGACAAAAATGACTACATACTGCCAGGTTCCATTTATGTAAAAGTATGCAAATGTAAACAAATCTATAGTGAGAGCAAACCACTCGTTGGTTGCCAAAAGCAGGAGGGAAGAAGTACAAAGGGATATAAGGAAGCTTTGGGGAATCGTGGACATGTTTATTTTTCTTGATTGTGATAATGTTTGATGAGTATAAATATATGTCAAAAAATTTCAAATTGTACACTTTAAATATATTTGAGTTATTATATGTGAATTATAAATCAACAATGCTATAAAAAAGAGGCAGTTCGGAAAGTTGATAAAGCATCATTTAGATGGGAGAAAATAAATTAGTCTATGTAAAATCACGTGTAATTAGGTAACTAAGTTGCTTATCTGCCACACAAAAGTGACAAAACACGAGAAATTAAAAGTACTGCTTTCCTTAAGCAATTCACTTAGGAGCCTATCAGATTCAAATTTTTGATAGTCTGCACATTGCTTAAAGGAAAACAAAGTAAGGATTAATCATGCAATTTTTAGCTGAGGGTTGAGCTGATGAGTTTAATTTCCCAATTTATTTTTTGGAAACATGATTTGCATATATGAATACATAGACAGTTGTATTTTTCATATTGCCTTTAGTGTTATTTATACAGAGATAATATAATAAAAGATGCATTATTCATTTCTTCAGTCTCTGGGTGGTAGCAACTCTGATGTCTGTTGATGGTATAGGTATCAGATGTTGGACTTGGGGTGGTGAAAATTTTTTGATAGAATAAGGGCCTCATTATTGACTTTGTATGTATTCTACTAATACAGAGGTTTTCTGCAAAGCAAAAATGATTTAAGTTTATGGCAAACTTTTTTTTATTGGAGTATAGCTGCTTTACAATGTTGTGTTAGTTTCTGCTGTACAGTAAAGCGAATCAGCCAAACATATACACATATTGCCTCCTTTTTTGGATTTCTTTCCCTTTTATGACACTATAGAGCATTAAGCAGAATTCCCTGTGCTAAACAGTAGGTTTCTTTTAGTTATCTATTTTATACATAGTAGGATAAATATGTCAATCCCAATCTCCCAGTTCATCCCACTTTCTCTTCCGCCCTTGGCATCCATATGCTTTTTCCCTACGTCTGTGTCTCTATTTCTGCTTTGCAAATAGGTTCATCTGTACCATTTCCTAGATTCCACATATATATGTTAATATTAGGTATTTGTTCTTCCCTTCTTGACTTTCTTCACTCTATATGACACAATGAGGTATCTATCACTGCACACTGGTTAGAATGGCCATCATCAAAAGATCTACAAACAGTAAATGCTAGAGAAGGTGAGGAATAAAAGGGAATCCTCTTACACCATCGGTGGGAAAGTGGATTGGTGCAGCCACTATGGAGAACAGTGTGGAGGTTCCTCCAAAAACTAAAAACAGAACTACCATATGATCCAACAATCCCACTGCTGGGCATTTACCTGGAGAAAATCATAATTCCAACAGATACTGCACCCCAATGTTCATTGCAGCACTATTTATAACAGCCAGGACATGGAAACAACCTAAATGTCCATCTACAGAGGATTAGATGAAGAAAATATGGCACATATATACAATGGAATATTACTCAGCCATAAAAAGGAACAAAATTGTGCCATTTGCAGAGATACTGATGGAACTAGAGATTGTCGTACTGAGTGGCTTAAGTTTACTTTTACAGAATCAGTAAAGATGTTTAATCACTATTGTCTTTGCATGATATTGTAAATCTGGATTAATAATATTCATGGTAAGCCCAACATGTTTACCCCTCTTGTATCCATAACTAGATATGAATACCCAATTGTGATACTCTGACCCAAAACTTTGCTCTCCAAATCCTTCTTATCACATTGCCTAAAACACAGATGAACTATAGGGAGAGTATGCACAGAGGCTGAGCCCAGTTTACCACTTCAACTCTTCTGCAGAAGAAAGACTTGTGCAGACATCAACTGCTCTGCTCTTGTGTAGCTTGGCACAAACATGTAATATCTGCCAATATCATGACAATTATTAAGAATAACAGTGACAGTGTATTCCCCTTTATATAAATTCCTTTTTTATACAAATGTAGTATATGCTTATCAGGGAAAATTTGGAAAACGCCAAAAATTTCAGAGAAAAATAATGATTGTACCTAATCCCACCACCAAGATAAAAACATTAGAGCCATTTTCAAGAGATGTTTTTTAAAATACATGTATTTCATTTCTAGAGGTCGCCTTTGGGTTGTTCTTTCCATATCTCTACTTATATGCACACTTTCCAATACCTTCTTGGACATTGAAGTATAGCTATAATAGCTACTTTAATAGCCTTGCTCTAGTTCTATCACCTGTGTTATTCCTGTGTATATTTCTATTGATCAATTTCCTCCTCCTACTGGATCATGTTTTCCTATTTCTTTGTATGATGAGAAATGTGAGTGTAGCCAATTGTCAGCTGACTCTGTATTCATGAGTGATACCAACCTCCACCCCACATGAAGTATAGACCAGTTGTTCCAGATCAACTTGACCCAAATTGCCAGCCTATAGAATTGTGAGCAAGCTAATGATTGTGTTTTTAAGCAGGTAAAGATTTGGTTGGTTATCAAAAACTAATTGTTACATCCAGTAAATATTTATGAAAATGATGAATAGATATTTGATAATGTCTCGTAACTTGGAGGGACAAGTTAGGGTAGGGGATTAGATACAAACTACTATAAACAAACAATAAATGCTGAAGAGGGTGTAGAGAAAAGGGAGCCCTCTTGCCACTGTGGAGAACAGTATGGAGGTTACTTAAGAAACTAAAAATAGAACTACCTTATATGATCCAGAAATCCCACTACTGGGCATACACCCTGAGAAAACCATAATTCAAAGGGATACAAGCATCCTAGTGTTCACTGCAACAGGGTTTACAATAGCCGGGATATAGAAGCAAACTAAATGTCCATCGATAGATGAATAGATAAAGAAGATGCAGTACTAATATACAATGGAATATTAATCAGGTATGAAAAGGAACTTCCCTGGTGGCTCAGATGGTAAAGAATCTGCCTGTAATGCAGGAGACCCAGGTTCAATTCCTGGATCGGGAAGATTCCTGGGAGAAGGGAATGGCAATCCACTCCAGTATTCTTGCCTGGGGAATTCCATGGACAGAGGAGCCTGGCCGGCTACAGTCCATGGTGTTGCAAAGAATGGGACACTTCTGAACGACTAACACTTTGACTTTTGATAAAAAGGAATGGAATCGGCTCATTTGTAGAGATGTGGATGGACTTAGAGTCTGTCATACATAGTGAAGTAAAGTCAGAAAGAGAAAAATAAATATGATATTAACATATATATGTGGAATCTAGAAAAGTGGTACAGATAAGCCTCTTTGCAGGGCAGGAATAGAGACACAGAGAATGAACATGTGGATGTGGGTGGGGGCAAGGGGAGAGTGGGATGTTTTGGGAGACTAGGATTGACACATATACACTACCATGTGTAAAATAGATAGTTGGTGGAAAGCTTCTGTGTCGCACAGGGAGCTCAGCTCAGTGCTCTGTGAAGAACTAGAGAGGTGATATGGAGGGATGCAGGTAAGAGAGAGGTCCAAGGGAGGGGTAATATATGTATATACATAGCTGATTCACTTCATTGTACAGCAGAAAATAACATTGCAAGGCAACTATACTTCAACAAAATAAAATAGATACATGACAAAGTATACTGTAGAGCCCAGGGAATGATATTATCTTGTATTGATAATAATCTACAATGGAATATAGTCTGCAAAAATATTGAGTCACTATGCTCTACACCTGAAACGAATATAATATTGTAAATCAACTATACTTCAATAAAGACTCATAATAATAAATACTTCAGACATTAATCCAATGACTTGAAAACAACATGTGATTAAGTTCCTTGACAGATCCAAAATGGGTGTCATTTTCCACAAAGGTGGCAGGTACCCAGCCTCCCAGTTTCCCTTGGTGTTTTGCATTTTGTCTCCCTGCATCTCTCTTCATGGCTTCTGTTTCTTTGCTAATGATTGTCCCCTCTCTGACTCAACTCACATTTACAGTAGGATGAGACCACTTGGTTCATTTTTCTCCTTCTGCAGCTGGGGTAACTCCAGTCTCCTGGGATGGGGCTCCGATCAGACAGACTAGGGGTTCACAGTTCCCACCTACTGCTGTCAGTCTGTCTACTTTCTCTTCACTTTCATTCTTATGTGTGTGCTAAGTTGCTTCAGTTGTGTTTGTGACCCTGTAGACTGTAACCTGCAAGGCTCCTCTGCCCATGGGATTCTCCAGGCCAGAATACTGGAGAGACTGCCATGCCATCCTCCAGGGGATCTTCCCAACCTAGGGATCAAATTGTGTGTCTGACATCTCCTACATCTTCTGCATTGGGAGGCAGGCTCTTTACCACTAGCGCCTTCTGGGAAGCCCCACTTTCATTTTTAACTGGCCACAGTAAAAATTGAAATAAAAGATTGTCATTGTTGATCAGTTTCATATTTCTTGTCCTTAAAGATATAAACAGATGAATGTTTCCTCAGAGGACTACACTAAACTAATTTGCTTTTCACTTATGAGACCTAGCTTTTTCCTCTCCCAGAGTTAAGTCTCCTAGAAGAATTTGGAAAACATAGATTTCCTATGTCAGCATTAATTGTTCCATTCAGATCTGTCTTGAAAAAATTACAGTCACTGTTACCACTAATCATTATATTAATAAAAATTAACAAATTAAACATAAAAGTTCTCTGGAACATTTACACTGAGCTCTGGGGACTGAGTTCTTTTGTTTCCCCAAATGGGAAACACGGTGGATTTTATCAAATATTTACTTAATTTTAGATCAATAAATGCAATTTGGCTTCACTGAACCACTTATCTGAGGAAAATGTCACCGCTCCAAGCTGAACTTTACTAGTGAAATTTGCAAGTAATGATCGAATGATATGCAAATTGCCATCAGGCAATTTAGTCAAAAGATTGGTGATGGAGTGGGAATATTACAGCAGCAGAAATTAGCTGCTGTGAAACACAAATCACTATTTTAAAAAGTAATTTCAGCAACTTGGAGAAACGAATAAGAATTTCATTTTTTGGTTATTGAGGTGGAAGGTGTTAAAATAGGAAATAAGTCTAAGGCACTTAAGCTCTAACAAAAACTTTCTTCCTAGAAATTATCCTAAACTGATAGCCCAATTTTCCTTAGTACAACCTGGAAAACACTAGAGATTTGAGCTAATGAGTCATAAAAATGTGTGTGTGAGACTTCAACCTGTAATCTGCTTGAAATGAAAAGTGTTGAGAGCACAGTGGTTAAGCAGGCATGGAGTTTGAGACTTGAGTAACTAGTAGAGTGCGTTTGGATACTTATTTAATCTCCCTCAGCTTCCACTTCCCAATCTGTAAAATGGGACTAACTTTTACCTTTTCTGTGCCAATGTCATGAAACAACATGAAGTCTTTACAAGTATAATGCCTGACACATAAGAAAGAAATGTTTTGAAACATAAATGCTGCTATTGTTATTATTTGAGCAGGGAACAGTGAAACAAATCAATGTCTATATGCAATAAAAAACATGATAATGTCCATAATAAAAATAAATTAGACAGTACACAGGAGCATAAAGGGGGCGAGGGGAAACTGAGTTTAGAATTTTCCTTTATCTTATAGCCTCTCTGTTCTTGTCTCCACAGATAGTCATTAAATTGTGTGTGTGTGTGTGTGTACACTCTCCATAGTTACCCAGTGCTTATCTAAGTATATATCACTCTTTAAAAAATATCACTACATAAGGAATCACACCTTTCCTTTAGTTCTGATCCTCACTTTTTTTGCTCAATCATAAATCTTGAAGAGTGTTTCATACCAACACACATACATATACTTTCATGGCTTTTTCTGAATCTTGTTCTTCATATTTCGTTTCCAAGGAGGAAAGATCTCTGCAGGTCATGATTTTCCTTTCTGTTAATTACATGACAATGTACTAGGATGTCCACAGATAAGGTATTTTTGACATTCAGATAAGCATTCTTTGCAATGATTCCAGCTGGACTTACAAAGGCCAGATAAGGAAAGCCACCCAGCTTCTTAAGATTCCAATAGAAATAATGGGGCATATTTTAAATCAAACAGTCATAAAATCTTTGTTTGAAATGTACTTCCTGTTTCAGCATTATCGGGAAAGTCAATTACCTTTCTGAGATCTCATGCTATTTACTAGAGTTAACGTTGCAATTCCTGAAAGTCAGCTGGATACAGTGAATTTGAATTTGCTGTTCATAATGAATTTTTTAATCTACTAATCATGTAGCTTAGAACTTAGCCTTTTGTATGTATTTTGGAGTCAGTGAAGAATAAATCTGGCAAAATATCTCCACATTCAAACTTTGCTATAATACGGGGACAGAGAAACTTACTTTATTTTTTAAAATTAATTTTTATTTAAGTATAGTTGATTTACAATGTTGTGTTAGTTTCAGGTGTACAGCAGAGTGAGTCGGTTACAGTAAGTCCTCTACATACAAACCTTCAAGTTGCTAACTTTCAAAGGTGGGAATATACAAACTAGATTCCACATGCCACAGCTAAGAGTTCCCATGCCGCAGCTAAAGATCCTTCATGCCACAACTAAGACTTAGCACAGCTAAATAAGTAAATATTAAAAAGCAAACAAACACATATAAACTTTGAAAATCCCAGGGCCTCAGTTTGTTCATTACCTGTTTAATCTTGCTTCACAATACTATTAGGAGAGGAGGACCTAAATAAGAGCTATGAGCACTCTCATTGGTTAGGGAAAAAAATTTGGATAGTAAAATTCACATACAAAAATGTTTATGCTTTGGCAGATGCAGAGGGAAGTGAATGTACAGATGAATTCTACAAAAGGTCAGAGGGGCCAGGAAACATTGCTCCCGTGTTTGGATGGAAAGACAAGGCAACGGAACCAGCTTCCACCGGGTAAAATTGGCTTCCTCTATTTCATTCAAGTCAAACTCCCCATGTGTACAGAAATGGGTTGTAGAAAGGAGAGTACATGTTGGAGTCTGGATAGGATTTAAATCTGAGCTCTGGCATAAAGAACACCTGCTTGTTGAGACAACTCAACAAGATGTCTTAGTACAATGTAGATCTCTAATCCTTAGACAGCAACTCCGAAAAGGGGGAAGGCAACCCTGGAAGGGCTGAGATGGACTTCCC
This sequence comes from Okapia johnstoni, assembly GCA_024291935.2. Lineage (NCBI taxonomy): Eukaryota > Metazoa > Chordata > Mammalia > Artiodactyla > Giraffidae > Okapia > Okapia johnstoni. The sequence continues at coordinate 22,363,838 of CM044310.1, forward strand.
ACCATCCTTGAAGAACAGGGACTCGGGAGGGAAATGCAGGTGAGATGTAGAACAAAAACGATTATTTTGGAAAATTCTTCCAAACCTGAGTATATAAACTGTGATCCAAACCCGTCCTACAAGTGAGAACTTGAAATAGCCTCCATGACCATGAGGTGTTTTTTCTTTCTTTCTCTTTTTTTAACTAACTGAGGTAAAATTGACTACTATTATTTTACATTTATTTTATTGTTTTATTTATTATTATTATTATTTTTACTGATTTTTTTATGATCCTGGTTTCCTTAAGTACAGTAAGCCCCCTACATATGAACATTCAAGTTGCAGACTTTCAAGGATGCAAATGTGCATTCCATCAGCGTCAGGTGAGAGTGAAGCTGCACCTTGCCCTCCGTCTCCTATTGCTGACGATTCTTCAGCTGTAGCATCTCCCACCTCCTCCCCCTCCTGCATCAGTAACTCTTCTTGCCTGCTCCCTCGGTGGCAGCCCCTGGATTCCAACTGTACTACTGTAATTCTCAAGGTCCTGTATTGTGAGATTAAAACTCCTTTTTTGTATTTCTTGTGTTTGTTTTTAATGCATTATTTGTGTGAAAAGTATTATAAACCTATTTACAGTACAGTCCTATGTAGCTGATTGTCTTAGTTGAGCACCTAAGCTAACTTCATGGGGCTTAGGAACAGATTGGACTTACGAATGCGCTCTTGGCATGGAAATTGTGCCTACATGGGGGACTTACTGTATCTGAAATAAGCCCTCCTTTGTTGCTGTGCTATTAGCACCTCAAGCTTTAGAAAAAATGGGACAACAGTATTCGTTAGCAGGAAGTAAAATGTGACCATCAACAAAATAAAAAAGAATTTCTGCATGGAACTAAATCCTTTCTTTCATGACCTGCTTTTCTTATGTCCACTGGGCCATTTAGTAGGCAGCTTGTTGATTGCCTTAAGCCCCAATCTCCCAACAGCTCTTTCTAAAACACACTCCAAGGTAGGGTTAAGTGAAGTTAATGTAATTGCATTTTTATTATTGTTATGATTGCTGCTTCCATAAAGCCAATCTAAGTACCCTGTTTGTTATAATTATAGTCTAGTAATAAAAGAACATCTTAAGGGAAGCAAACCCTGTCACCCATCTAAGCTCAGATGGAATTTTATGTTAGAAATTAGCATCTCCAGGCTTTATCTCAAATTGAGCTGTAAGAGAACCAAACATTCAAGGACCAAATCCTGGCATTAATCAAAGCCAACTTCTTTGTTCTTTTTCTGAACCCTGCAGTGAGGGTTTTTTCTCACCCTTGCAATGAGGCTCCAAATTCTCACATTCTTATTAAAATTGCCCTCTCAAAAGCCACTGGAGATGAGAATGTAACAGCCAAATCCAGTGGTTCAGTGTCTCTACAATGATCAAAGTTTTCTAGACATTTTAACTTGCATTGTCTCCACCAGGATTATAAGGATTAGACTGTGAATGGCCAGCTGTAAACAGAGGGAGTCAAGAGTAAAATATATTTCCTTGACTCTGCCCCTATTCTCTTATTAATATAGTTACACCTTTTCAGTAATAAATAAATACACTGCTACAATAAATGGTCATGTTTTGTCAGAACTCTTCACTATGGACCCGCTTGTCCCGGGTGGCCCCGCATGGCATGGCTCATAGCTTCACTGAGTTATGCAAGCCACTTTGCCAGGATGTTTGCTCTTTGGAAGGAAAGTTAGGACAAAAGTGGACACTGTATTAAAAAACAGAAACAGCACTTTGCCAACAAAGGTCTGTATGGTCAAAACCACGGTTTTCCCAGTAGTCATGTATGGATGTGAGAGTTGGACCATAAAGAAAGCTGAGCATGAAAGAATTGATGGTTTTAAACTATGGTGTTGGAAAAGACTCTTGAGAGTCCCTTGGACTGCAAGAATATAAAACCAGTCAATCATAAGGAAATCAGTCCTGAATATTCTTTGAAAAGACTGATGCTGAAGCTGAAACTGTAATACTTTGGTCACCTGACGCAAAGAGCCAGCCCATTGGAAAAGACCCGAATGCTGGGGAAGATTGAGGGCAGAAGGAGAAGGGGTGGCAGAGGATGAAATGGTTAGATAACATCACTAACTCAATGGGCATGAATTTGAGCAAACTCTGGGACATAGTGGAAGACAGAGGAGGCTGGCATGCTGTCCTTGGGGTCAGGACACAACTGGATGACTGAGCAACAATAAATAGTATTAACCTCTTATATAGTATCATTACTTTATCCCTGAAAAGCTCCTACCAGTGATGTATTTGCTTTCTATCACCTTTCTGTACCTGGGATCCTGAAAATGCTGTAACCTTGATTATCAGCAATGGAAATGAAACAGATGATAGTTCTCAACCATCCAACAATTCCTGGATGCAGCATGTTATCTGTATTTCATAGATGTAGATTTGGAGACCAAGTGGTGTGAATTAACTTTTTCAGAATCATGCATCTGACACAGCTTAGAGGCAAAGACATGGAGGGGCTTAGAGAGTGAACCAGGTCTTATATGACAGTTATTTCACTGGAGATGCTGGAGATGTGGGTTTGATCCCTGGGTCAGGAAGATCCCCTGGAGAAGGAAATGGCAACCCACTCCAGTATTCTTGCCTGGGAAATCCCGTGGGTAGAGGAGCCTAGCAGGTTACAGTCTATGGGGTCACAAAAGTGTTGGACATGAATTAGTGAGTAAACTACAATGACAATAGAGAGTGACCCAGGGTCTAACTCTTATGACAGTTTCTTTTACACCTGAGATCCACATATGCTCTTTGTTCCACTGCACGATTCCCCCAACCTATGTGTCCTGAGGGAGACCGGACATCAGCAGAATCAGCAAGCCCCAAAGTTCTAGATCTCTCTCTTCAGAAGTGCTCCCCGGGTGATGCAAATTCTACATTCCACCAGTAAACCATGTCCTTTTCTATAATTCACCATTTAACTAACTATTGGTAAACAGTAAGTGCTTTTCAAAGCCTGAGGAAAGTAAATAAATGGTAAATAATGGATTTATTAGTTTAATTAGTTAATTCTCTCACAGGTTCAAGTGGGAATCCAGGAAGCCGAATGAAGCTAATTATAAACGTGTGGTTGACAAATAAAAGGCCAAGATGGTCAATCAATTAGAAGGCCCCAAGGATGAGCAGTAGCTGGGGGTCTCCTTCATCTTGGAGGAGGAGGGAACAGATGTCATGGTGGGTGGTATATCCTCCTTTCCAGCCTGGAACCAGGTAGCTGCTATGGATAAATGTTTCTTGTTTGTTTGTTTGCTTGCTTGTTTTTTAATTTGACCATGCCCCAAGGCATGTGGGATTTTAGTTTCCTGACCAGGGATCAAGCCTGAGGACCTTGCATTGGAATCACGGAGTCTTACCACTGGACCATCAGGGAAGTCCTTGGATAAATGTTTTTAGGTAAACTTCCTGTCTACTCACAGAATCCTCTGTTCCACTTCTAATCCTGCTGACAACCAAGTGTTGAGACCAACCGAGACGCTGTGGGGTCTTCCTGGGGTTAAACCCTACCCCATGTCCCTCACCTCTTGTTTATAGAAAAGCTTTAGCCTCCTTGGCCTTCTCTGACCTCCAAAGAGCAAATTTAATCAGAGGAGAAAATGCAGAAACAAAGGGAAACAGTCTAGCAAAACAAAATAATAATGGTTAAGCCTTGAAAGAAAGTCAAGCACTTTTAGCTCCTCCTCAAGAGGTGACTCAGTTGATAAAGAATCAGCCTGCAATGCAGGAGACTAAGGTTCGATCCCTGGGTCAGGAAGATCCTCTGGAGGAGGACATGGCAACCCACTCCAGTATTCTTGCCTGGAGAATCCCATGGACAGAGGAGCCTGGTGGGCTATAGTCCATGGGGTCACAAAAGAGTCGAACACAACTGAGCGACTAACAAGAGCTATAGATAATATCCTGAGCCATATCTTTGAGCTGTTTCCCAGATACTGAAACCCCCACCAGGTAGAAGAAATTAACTGTATGCTGACCACTGGCACATAGACCCAAGACCTGTACAGTCAGAAAGTTAATGATTGAAATTCCTAGAACATTACCCTGTTACCAGGACTGAGCACCCTGAGGGAATTCAAGATGGAGACAAACGGCATACTGACCCCAGAGAGCTGAGGTGCACATCAAAGGAATGATTTCCGTGAGCCCAGACTCTTGCATCTTCCCATACATAGAAAAGCACATTAGCTTATTAACTTGAAAAATCTGTTTTTTTTTTTTTAATTAACAGTAATTGTTTGATGTTCCAAATACCTGGCCTTCATTGCAAAAGTTCCTGTATATCCTGAATCCTCCCTTACCTCTTTGGAGCTGTGCTTCAGAGCTGTCTGAGAGACTGTCTCCTGGGTTTAAGTCCTCAGCTTATCTGTCAAATAAAACATAATTCTCAACCTTTAGGTTGTGCTTTTTTTTTTCAGTCCATAGTTCCACCTCCATGACTTTATATACACACATACATATTATATATTTATGCATATACACATATGTATATGAATGTATAGATTTGTGTCTTTGTGTATGTAGGTATTTCTTGGATACATATGCACTGAGAGTCATGACATAAGTGTAGGTGTAGCTGGACCACAGATAGTTGGAAAGAGATGCAGGAAGAGGCAGATAAAGGTACATAGGCAGACAGAGATGCCTTGCTCAGTTTGTATCCTCAGGTCCTATTCACACACCTCATCCCTATCAGCCCCTAACAAATTCTTATTAAACAAACACACAGACACTAGATTTTCTGGCATGGAGAGCTGCTTATGTATTCATGACTGTGAACTCTCTCCAGAGAAGGGAAACATATCTATGTTTTCTTTCCTGGTACCTGGCCTGTTGACCCTGGAAACTTATTTGTGTTTGATGAATATTTATGAAAACTGCCACTTTAATTAAAAGTATAAAAGCCTCAAGCTAAATTAATTGGACCGAAGTTTAAAAAAAAGTCCACAGCCCACTTGCATTCTAGAAGATAACAAGCGAGGGGCAGAGGTTGTCTTTGTTCAGAGCCACAGAGAGTAATTCAGGAGGTAAAGATTGCGGGAAGGGATGCACCTTGAAAGTACAAGTAAATCAGCAGAGTTTAAAAACACATTCTCTGCCATGACTTGCTGGCCTGAATCACTAGGGAATAGGACTGGATCTAAGGAAGCATCCTCATCGTCCCCCCTAAGCAGGAAGCTGTGTTGCCCAAAGGCCAATGCCCACATCCCATGGGCACACACAGGGCATCACCTCTGCTTTCAATCAATTACCATGAAACTCACAGGACATATGAACCTTATGTCTGGCCCTCACAGTATTAAATCACTGTGCTCTGAGCACAGACTGTGACATTTACCACCAGCTTACCTTTCCAAACATCTGTTGCTGATGGGGAAACAAGTGGCAAGTTTTGGTTAAGGACCGAATAAAAAGCCAATTTGGGGGAATATTGTTTTTCTCCAGTCTCTTATGGTCGTTATGTTGATTTTTTAAAAGATTTATTTTTATGTCTTTATTGGATTTTTTACAATATTGTTTCTGTTTTACGTTTTGGTTTTCTGGCCATGGGGTATGTGGGATCTTAGCTATCCAACCAGGTATTGAACCCTCAGCCCCTTGCTTAGAAGGGTGAATTCTTCTTTCTTTTTTAATCAGCTTGATGAGTTTTATTTTTTTTTAACTTTTTATTTTGTATCGGGATATAGTCAATTAGCAAACGATGTTGTGATACTTTCAGGTGAACAGCAAAGAGATTTAGCCGTACATATACATGTATCCATTCTCTCCCAAACTCCCCTCCCATCCAGGCTGCCACATAACACTGAGCAGAGTTCCCTGTACTATACAGTGGGTCCTTGTTGCTTATCCATTTTAAACATAGCAGTGTGTACACGTCCATCCCACACTCCCTATCCCTCCCCCCATCCTTCCCCCCAGCGACCATAAGCTTGTTCTTTTAAGTCTGTGAGTCTCTTACTGTTTTGCTAGTAAGTTCATTTGTATCATTTCTTTTTAGGTTCCACATATAAGGGATGCCATACAGTATTTCTCAGAAGGTGGACCAGCAGGGGAATCTCTTGTTGGTTTTCTTAAATCTTATTTTCTCATCAGAGTACCTAACTGTATCTCCCTCCTCAAAGCCTCTTATGTCTTGGGTGCTGAGGAGGGGTCACCTGTCACACAGAACTTCCTAGACATTCTCTCCTGGATCACACCTCTGAGAAGGTTAAAGTGACCTAGGGGTCCCCTCTATTTTCTGTCCAAATTTACATTTCAAGATGGCAGGTTGGGTCATCAGCACCTTGCTGATCTGGGGAAAGCAGAATCACCCTCATTCTAAACCACCCTTTGAATCCCCCTTTCCTGCAGCATCTCAGCAGGTGAGGGCACCTATCCTGGGATGGGGTACCGAGCCCTGTGTTAAGGGCACCCTGAGTTTGCTCATGGGGGCAGCACCATCGCCCCATTGGAAAGGTCTCATCTTTTATGTCAGTAAAGAAGAGCCTCTTATTGTTCAGCTCAATTATTTATCGTTATCGAGCTTGAGGCTGTGTGTTCATAGGAAATTCATCCTTTTGTTACGGTATTTGAGGATAATTAGAAGGCACTAAACCAAATGAATGAATCATCACAATATTTTTAATTAAATATTATCAGGTAAAGACACTGGAGAGGATTTTCGTTATTTAGAGACATAAACAGGCAGCGATTTCAATTATGTCTAACAATATCTCTTACTTTCAACGTTAAAAAGTGTCATTGAGTAAAAAAATGGAATTCATACTATTGACGTGATTTTGAGGATAATTCATTCACTTTTCATTCATTTTATTGTAATCAGTAAAATTTATTGTGGGCATTCAATTAAAAGTATTAAAAAGACTAAAACTTAAAGGTAAGAAAACCTTACCTTGGTGGATAACTGTAATTATTTTAATCATCAGAGGAGAAAAGTAATTTAAAAACTGAATGATAAGACAAGTGAAAATATACAACTACGTGAAAACTGGACCCCATAGTCACAGCGGCACTGTTTTTTATCGCTTGAAAGTGGAAATGACCCAAATATCCACCAAGTGATGAATGGATAAACTACGTATCAAATGGACTTACAATGGGATATTATTCGGCACTAAATGGCATTTATTTGGCACTAAGAAGTCATGGAAATGTACGTAGGTGTACCCTAAAACCTCATAGTAAGTAAAAGAAGCTAGTCACTAAATGCCACTTACTGCATGATTCTATTTACATAAAATGTCCAGATTAGGCAAAGCCATAGAGGTAGAAAGTTGGTTCATATCTGCAAGGAAATAGAGTCAGGAGGGATTTGACTGCTAATGGGTTTTCTTTGGGGGTGATGAAAATATTCTCAGGTTAGCTTGTGCTCTTGGTTACATAACTTTAAAGCTCTGCTAAGAAACATTGAAATATATCTTTTAATTGGGTAAATTGCTTGGTATGTGCATTCTATCTCAATAAATCCATTTAAAAATGGAATGAAGGGACTTCCCTGGCAGTCTAGTGGTTAAGATTCTGCACTTCCAATGAAGGGGTCATGGGTTTGAATCCTGGTTGAGGAACTAAGATCCCATATGCCCCAGTGAGTGGCCAAAATTTTTTTTTAAAAAAAGAACAACAAAAAATGGAATAAATGTCAAGTAATGACTGTTCCAGCAAAGCATCACAAATAACTTTAGAAAAGCTTATCTTATTTAAATTTTTAGTAAAAAACTAATCACACCTCTCTATTCACACTCAAAATTAAAGTCCTACTTACTAAGTGTCTTTGGTTCTGTGTGTATTTTGGTTTCTCTCTTCATATATATTTTAATATATTTAATTTTTAGGAAAAAAATTTAAAATATTAAATATATTATGTATCTATACATATATATGTTTAAAACTTTTTTTCCTCTTGGCAAAGATTCTCTTGAAAACATAACATCAGAAAATACATTTCAGTGGAGTCTTGATGGCCCAGCCAATACGAGGGTAATACATGCTTTTTTTTTCCCATTATGATTTATCACAGGGTATTAAATATAGTTCCTTGCGCTATACAATAGCACCTTGTTGTTTATCCATTCTCTATATAATGGTTTTGATCTGTTAATCCCAAGCTCCCTCTCCATCTTTCCCCCACCCACTTCTTGGCAACCACAAGTCTGTCCTCTATGTCTATGAGTCTGTTTCTGATTCATAGATAGGTTCTTTTGTGTAGTATTTCAGAGTACACATGTTAGTGATATCATATGGTATTTGTCTTTCTCTTTCTGACATACTTAACTTAGTATGAAAATCTCTAGGTCCATCGATTATTTCATTCTTTTTTATGGTTGAGTAGAATCCCAGAGACGAAGGAGCCTGGTGGGCTGCCGTCTATGGGGTCGCACAGAGTCGGACACGACTGAAGCGACTTAGCAGCAGCAGCAGCAGTATTCCGTTGTACATATATACTGCATCGTCACCTGTTGATGGGGTATTTAGGTTGCGTCCATGTCTAGGCTGCTGTGAACAGTGTTGCTATAAACCTAATATGTTTTTGAATTATAGTGTTTTCCAGATACATGCCCTGCAGTGGGATTGCTGGATTATATGTCAATTCTATTTCATTTTTCCTAGGAACCTCCATATTGTTTTTCACTGTGGCTGCATTAACTTACTGGAGAAGGAAATGGCAATCCACTCCAGTACTCTTGCCTGGAAAATCCCATGGACAGAGGAGCCTGGTAGGCTATAGTCCATGGGGTCACGAAAAGTTGGACACGACTGAGCGACTTCACTTTCACTTTTCACTTTCACGCATTGGAGAAGGAAATGGCAACCCACTCCAATGTTCTTGCCTGGAGAATCCCAGGGATGGGGGAGCCTGGTGGGCTGCCGTCTATGGGGTCGCACAGAGTCGGACACGACTGAAGTGACTTAGCAGCAGCAGCAGCAGCAGCATCAACTTACATTTCCACCAACAGTAGGAGGGTTCCCTTTTCTCTGTTCAAGAGGGTCATGCTTCTTGTCTTTTGATAGCAACATTGCAATGGACAACTTATTAAGGAATTGGCAATAAAGGAGACAGGTTTCTACAGGTGTTAATGCCACAGCCTCTAAACTACCTGTTTTTAGGACCTCCTGAAAATAACCTAGCCATTTAAAAACTCTTCAAAGGTTAAGAGCAGCTTGATTCTGACCTTTACAACACAATGAAAATAATTTATTAACAATGGTAATAACAACCTACACTTAACAGAACTGAACAAAGACCATAAGCTGTTGTATAAATACTCATTGAATTCCCAAAATAACTCTATTAGCTTGATTCCATTATTATGTCTACTTAAGTGGAGATAATTTGCTTTAAATTAATTTTTGAAAACTGAAAGTATTAAATGTAATTGCCCTATTAGCTTGACAAAAAGATTTTAAAATATAATTCATTGTTTTTTTTTAAACACTACTTGTTAACTCAGTTAATTTGGGATTTTATCAGTAGGGGTGGGTTTACATCAAATTTTCTGTTAGGGAGCATCTGATAAATAAAGGTTTTAGCACATAGATGTTGATTTTTTTTTAATCGTTTAAAACCAATTTGCTTATCTACTCATTCAGTCCAACAGGAATATCTGTTTGTGTCTTCAAGTTAAATTTTCCATTGACTGCTTTTTTCTCTTAAAACCCCTTACCTACTCTGTGTAGGAAACAGACTAATGAAAAGCTTTAATTCTTTTCCCATCTACTGATCCTAATTGCCCTTTCCTTCTTCAGTATCCATTTCATGTGCAAACTCTGAGCCTGTAATTAAGATGCCCCAAATAAGTGACACTCGACTGTCACAATATTTCTTGAAGGATAATTGAGATGATGATATAACATCTTTGGAATCCCTCACTCTACGCTGACACACAGTAGGTTTTCAGCTTCTATTCTCATTCTGTGTTTACCTATAACATCTACTGCTGGGCACTGGGACAATGGTTTTGTATGTTTTAAGTGAACTTAATTCTCACAACAACCCTATGAAGTAACTTCTATTCATGCCCTGATTTCACAGATTTGAAGACTGAGGCACAGAGTAATTTTCCCAAGGTCATAACGATATTGGATTGAGAAATCAGAATTTAAAAACAGCAGGGACTGTCTCCTTTGCAATAAACCAGTAATCTAGTGAGCAAACTAGTTTCCTGGACTTTTGTGAGCCATTTTAGCAAAGCAGTTGAACCCAGGGAGAGGGGTGTGGGAACCTCTGATTCATAGACAGTTGATCACAAGCACAGGTGATGACCTCGACTTGTCATTGGTGTCAGAAGTGGGATGTGGGTGTCTTGTAGGACTGAGCCCTTAATCTGTGGGATCTGATGCTAACCCCAGGTCAGTGCAGTGAGTTAGTCAGTTCGGAGTATCATAATTGAGTTAAATTGTAGGGCACCCAGCTGGTGTCCAAGAATTGCTTGGAAATGTGTGGAAACCCTCCAGACATTGGAACTGGTCATCGGGACCCTTGGTAACTCTCTCCACCCAATGTTCCTGTCCTCCACTGTTAAGAGTCTGGGGGTCTTGTATTAACATCAATAGTTTCGCTACATCCTGTGAGCACCTTATAAATAATCATTTTCTCAAACTGTCTTTATTTGTACCAGAGCTAGCCTAGTTTTACTGAAAAAATATTCTTGGGTTGTCAGTTTTCTATTCATTTCTCTTTTAACATAACAGAAGCATAAATGTTCAATTGCAAACCCCAGCGACTTTCTGCTTCCCTTCTGCTGTTGCCTTGCAGAAGTCAAGTGCAAATTCTTATTTTCACCTTGTTCTGAGGGTTCTAAATCCTTTGTTACGTATCAGTCGATCAGCTCTATAAAGATATGAAATATGCATCTGAATACTTCCCAGGTTCTGTATCAAAGCAATGCACACTTGACAATCATTGAAAGCACCTTTGAAGTGTGCAAAAATCATTATTTGAAAGAGAAAAATATGTTCCAGCTGTGAATGACTTCTCTAAATGATTGAGACAAAGGATATTCGTACTATAGAATGAAATCAAAGAACACATAATCTGGAGCATTTGAAGATATTTCTGTGGCAGGGTCAAACAGAACAGCACCAAAGGCCTCTCTCAAGACAGTGTTGCAAACCTTGAGTTTTACCAAAAGGACAATTTTGTCTTTTAGCATTCTGAATCTTCTTTGTGCCCTATGTGCTCAGTCGTGTCTGAATTTTTCAACCCTTTGGACTGTAGCCTGCCAGGCTCCTCTGCCCATGGGATTCTTCAGGCAAGAATACTGGAGTGGGTTGCCATTTCCTATCCTAGGGGATCTTCCTGACCCAGGGATTGAACCCACATCTCCTACGTCTCCTGCAGGCAGATTCTTTATCTCTGAACCGTAGAGGAAGCCTTTTCTTTAGAGGTTGCTAAATTAGGCTGTGATTCCAATGTTTATCATTTCCTAAATATTATGTGATTTACCAACAAATTATTCATTTTTAATTATGCAAATGGTTTCTAGCACTTTCTTGACCATTTATTGCCTGCTACAAAAACTGGTTTTTACCCTTTAAAATGGCTATTGTTTTTTAAAAACCTTTTCTTCTCTTCTCTTTCTTTTTACCTCTCCTCACTGGTCCTCTTCTCTGAATCACACATTTTATGTTCTAAGTTATTCCTGAAACACTTTGGTTTTATTTTCTTGCAGTTTTGGGGGAGCTTTTTTGCTTTAACTGTAGCCAGATGAATGAATGTTACCATAAAAGATGCCAGGAATGCCTGGACCCCCATCCTGCCCCCATTATTAACAGGCTGTGAGACCTGGTGTCAATTGCAGAACTGTATGTATAAAATAGGGCACTATGACTCATTTGTGGATTTTTTTTCAGAAGAATAAATTTTTTAAAAATTAATTTTTATTGGAGTATAGTTGCTTTACAATGTTGTGTTAGTTTCTACTGTACAGCAAAATGAATCAGCTATATGGATAGATATATTCTCTCTTTTTTGAATTTCCTTCCCATTTAGGTTACCACAGAGCACTGAGTTCCAGGTTCTCATTAATCATCTATTTTATAATTAATATCAGTAGTGTATTTATGTCCTTCCCAGTCTCCCAAGTAATCCCCTCACCCTTGGTGTCCACACATTTGTTCTCTACATCTGTGTCTCTATCTCTTTTTTTGCAAATAGATCATCCACAAAGACTAGTTAAAACAAATTCTAGTTATACATGGAATACTTACACACACTTACTTATTGTTCAATCACTAAGTCATGTCCAACTCTTTGAGACCCCATGGACTGCAGCATGCCAGGCTTCCCTGTCCCTCACTGTCTCCCAGAATTTGCTCAAACTCATGCCCACTGAATCGGTGATGCCATCCAACCATCTCATCCTCTGTCATCCCCTTCTCCTCCTGCCCTCAATCTTTCCCAGCATCAGGTTCTTTTCCAAAGAGTCGGCTCTTTGCATCAGGTGGCCAAAGTACTGGAGCTTCAACTTCAGCATCAGTATTTCCAATGAATATTCAGGGTTGAGTTCCTTTAGGATTGACAGTTTGATCTCCTTGCAGTCCAAGGGACTCTCAAGAGCCTTCTCCAGCACCACAGTTGGAAAGCATCAATTCTTCAGCACTCTGCTTTACTTATGGTCTAACTCTCACATTTGTACATGACTTACTTCATCCCTTCAACTAAGGAAGGGGTGGACATATCAGCACAATTCTGTCCAAGGAAAGAAGGAAAGCTAATAACTGGATTGTTGGTCTAAGGAAGGAAATCTTGGTGCCTGCAGAGAGGGTGGTCAGAAAGAGCTGGTCTGCTGTAGAATCTTAGAAAAGGCCTGGAAGTGGAGGTGCCAGGTACCTTTTTAACAATAGCCCAGAGGTGGAGCTGAGGAGGATGGTAGTTCACAGTATCTGAATAGGGAAAATTAGACCCCACATCCACCTCTTCTGCTCTCCTTGCTGGTCGAGGATCTGCCCTCCACCAGGGAAGTGATGGGAAACTGACACGGGGGCGTGGCTTTGGTGAATTTGTCCATGCCCCCAGACTGGGAAGGATTGGATGAGACAAGAAATGAGGAAGCATCTCAGGGATGGATTGAGGAGGGTGACAGAACGCACTTGGTCTAGGTTCAGGGGTGAGGCAGGATGTTCATTTTTCCCTCTTTTTTTGCCCAGAGACATCAGTGTGTTGAGAGACAGCTAAGCTTGAGGATGAAGATGCCAACTCTGCCAGCAGAGAGTCTGGAATCTTGGCACTTGGTGCTGTGAGACCATCCATGAGTCATTTACAGTGTCTGGGCCTCAGCTTCCTTGTCTTTAAATGGGCATAAGAATCATGCCAACTGCATAGGACTGTGGGGGGAGGGCAAAGGAGGTAACAGATGCAGGAGGGCATTAGAACAGGGTCTGGTACAAAGCAAGTGCTGTTACAAGTGTTTGCTACAAATCATTTTTCTCTTAAATGTTTTCCAGGACACACACACACACATGCCCTGGCATGACTATGTGGCTGTTCATTTGATAATTAAAAAGAAGGAAGGAAGGAAAAAAGGAAGCAAGGGACAGAAGGAGAGAGGGAAGAAAAACAAAACAACAGAGACAGAAAGAAATGAAATCTGTCAAGAATAAATCAGATTTATGTCAAATATGCACTACTCTATGTAAAATAGACAGCTAGTGGGAAGCTGCTGTACAGCAAAGGGAGCTCAGCTTGGTGCTCTGTGGTGACCTAGAGGGGTGGGTTGAAGGAGTGGAGGGAGGTCCAAGAAGGAAGGGTATATGTATACATATAGCTGATTCACTTCGCTGTACAGCAGAAATTAGCACAATGTTGTAAAGCAACAATACTCCAATATAAATTTTTTTAGTAAAATGCAAATCCAATCACAATAAAAAAAGAAAAAATCAGAAGCTAAGTAAAATGTTACTTTTGGGGGAGTGATGAGAATGGCATAGGGGCGTGTCACAAAACTTAAAGGCCCTCTTAGGTTGCCTAGTTTTATAATTGAGAATTTTATGGATATAGACAACTAGGATTGTCAACAAAGGTCCGTCTAGTCAAGGCTATGGTTTTTCCAGTGGTCATATATGGATGTGAGAGTTGAACTGTGAAGAAAGCTGAGCGCTGAAGAATTGATGCTTTTGAACCATGGTGTTGGAAAAGACTCTTGAGTCCCTTGGACTGCGAGGAGATCCAACCAACCCATCCTAAAGGAGATCAGTCCTGGCTGTTCATTGGAAGGACTGATGTTGAAGCTGAAACTCCAATACTTTGGCCACCTCATGCGAAGAGTTAGCTCATTGGAAAAGACCCGGATGCTGGGAAGGATTGGGGGAAGGAGGAGAAGGGGACAACAGAGGATGAGATGGTTGAATGGCATCACCGACTCGATGGACATGGGTTTGGGTAAACTTCAGGAGTTGGTGATAAACAGGGAGGCCTGGCGTGCTGCGATTCATGGGGTTGCAAGGAGTCGAACACAACTGAGCGACTGAACTGAACTGAACTGAGACAACTAGGGGAAACATAGGAACAATAGGTTTAAACATTTTCTTTTCCTACATTCCCCTGTCTGAAATTTTCCGCAAGAAAAGGTTGAAATAAACAGATAACCTTTAAGGAATCTTTATTAGTTGTAGCCAGGACTTATCCGATACTATAAATCACCCCAGAGAACTTATTATCAAGGTATTTACACACACACACACACACACACACACACTCGGTCCTCTGGAAATATGTTTTCAGTTTTTTATTTTCCTGATCATAACCTAAATTTTCTTGGTATTTTGCAGGATGTCACTAACGGTATTTGTATTTTTCTGAAACTATTTGAATCATTTCTTGATTTCAATGAAAACAATAAGCACTTATTAATTGTAAGATTTAACTTCTATTTTTTTTCCTGTGAGCTTCATATTGTGAGCTTCCTTCAGCTTCTTATTTTCCCTTGATATTTGTAACTCAAAAGATTTAAGCATCATCTGCAAACTTTGTTTCATTAAAAAAAAGTCCCTCTTCCAGACCATTTGTAAAACATTAAGTAACGCTAATCCAGAGGCAAGTCCTTTGGTGATTCATTATCCAGAAATATTCCTTTTTGCTTCCTGCTTTTAAAAAATGAATTATTTCCTCCTGACAAAACGCTATTCTTGAGCCCAAGACTGTTAATGAATTGAGCATATATGGGTGTCAATCATTGTCAGAGGGTTTTACGTAAGAGCTAAATTAATTGTCTCCACTTACTCTCTATTTTCTCTGCTGTTTTTTGGAATCAATGGGCTCATGATATTTAATAAACAGCAAATGTCACTTTGTTAGTGTCTTATCGTAAGTGGTGCCATCTGTCCCATCTATTAATATAACAAGCGGGCGCGGCTGGAGGGATAGCTCACAGGCATTTCCTTGGGTTGAGGTGATCAATAACCTGGAAATAGAAGCATCATAAGACACACTTGATAAATGTTTTTTCTAGTGATGGAATATATTTGGAGGATGCATTTTTGCTTGGCTGTCGTTTCAGCCCTGCTTGCCCTGATGTCAATAAGACGTAAATAATTCCAAGCTGATGTACCTCTATCTACAGGAACTGAGAGTTAACTTTGTGTAAAGTACTGGTAGAAACTTTATCTCATGAAATCATGGCGGCAACATTGATAAGTTGCTATCCTTCCCATTTAATGATTGAGGGTGTGGCAATTACTGGACGTTGAAGATTGTCTTAGAGTCACGTCATAAGCCTCCAAGCTGGGCCTGGAGCCCAAGTCTATCTGATGATGAAGTCTTTACTCTTTCTCTGTGCCATTGTCATCACCTAATTTCTGCAGAGATCGTGGATCTTTGTGGTGCTACACAGCGTATGCGATGCATTCACCTGTCAATGGACTTCTGGGTTCTTTCCATATCTCGGCTATAGGCACATCCATACCACTTTTATTCAGTCCTAAAAAGAAGGAAATCCCTATCACAACATTGTAAAGCAACTGTACTGCAATAAAGATCAATTAATAAAAAAAGAAAAAGTATATGTATGGCCGAGTCCCTTTGATGTTCACCTGAAACTACCACAACATCATTAACTGGCTATTCCCCAATACAAAATAAAAAATTAAAAAATAAAACAATATTAAAAAAAGAAAAAGCCTAAAATAAATAAATGAATGAATAAATAAATAAATAAATAGCTGGACCCAGCACTCTCTATTGCATTTTATCTTGGTGAGAAAAAGTAAAGGTATCAAGAAAAGGCTTTCTACACAAAATTAATACCAGTACAGATAGATGTTTTAATTCAAGCATCATCTGTTGCAATTGATTTATTTGAATCTCAATGGCAGTATGCAATTTCCCATTAAAATAAAAGCCTTTTTCACAACTTAAAAAAAAAGAAGGAAATGCCACCATTTGTGACAACATGGATAGACCTGAAAAGCATTCATTTCAGTTCAGTTGCTCAGTCGTGTCCGACTCTTTTCGACCCATGAACCGTAGCACGCCAGGCCTCCCTGTCTATCACTAACTCCCTAAGTCCACCCAAACCCATGTCCATTGAGTCGGTGATGCCATCCAGCCACCTCATCCTCTGTTGTCCCCTTCTCCTCCTGCCCTCAATCTTTCCCAGCATCAGGGTCTTTTCCAATGAGTCGGTTCTGTGCATCAAGTGGCCAAAATATTGGAGTTTCAGCTTCAACATCAGTCCTTCCAATGAACACCCAGGACCGATCTCCTTTAGGATGGACTGGTTGGATCTCTTTATAGTCCAAGGGACTCTCAACAGTCTTCTCCAACACCACAGTTCAAAAGCATCAATTCTTTGGCGTTCAGCTTTCTTTATAGTCCAACGCTCACATCCATACATGACTACTGGAAAAACCATAGCCTTGACTAGACAGACCTTTGTTGGCAAAGTAATGTCTTTGCTTTTTAATACGCTATCTAGGTTGGTCATAACTTTCCTTCCAAGGAGTAAGCATCTTTTAATTTCATGGCTGCAGTCACCATCTGCCGTGATTTTGGAGCCCAGAAAAATAAAGTCCTTCACTGTTTCCACTGTTTCCCCATCTATCTGCTATGAAGTGATGGGACCGGATGCCATGATCTTAGTTTTCTGAATGCTGAGCTTTAAGCCAACTTTTTCACTCTCCTCGCTCACTTTCATCAAGAGGCTCTTTAGGTCTTCTTCACTTTCTGCCATAAGGATGGTGTCATCTGCATATCTGAGGTTATTGATATTTCTCCCAGCAATCTTGATTCCAGCTTGTGCTTCCTCCAGCCCATTGTTTCTCATGATGTACTCTGCATATAAGTTAAATAAGCATAATACTACACAAAATAACCTTTGTGGGTTCTTTTTCTCAATAAATGCTTTTGTCAAAAGAAGGTTTATTTTGAAAGTCACTTGAAACACGGTGGTTTAAGGGAGGAAACCTAAGACCCAAAGGCTATAGATTTCAGATTCATATTTTTTCCAACTCCTAACAATGGTTTTGGTCATGCCGAAATTTGCCTTCTTTGATAATTTCTGCAGCAATTCCCAGGAAATTGGTAGATTCCTGGAGAAAGGATCTTTTCTCATAAGCCATCTTCGTTTTATTTTTTTAAAACTGCGGTATAGTTACAATATTGGTTTAGTTTCTGCTGTATAATGAGGTGGGGCTTCCCTAGTAGCTCAGTTGGTAAAGAATCTCCCTGCAATGCAGGAGACCTGGATTCGATCACTGGGTCAGGAAGATCCCCTGGAGAAGGAAATGGCAACCCACTCCAGTACTCTTCCCTGGGGAATTCCATGGACAGAGGAGCCTGGCAGGCTACAATCCATGGGATCGCAAAGAATCGGACACGACTGTGGGACTCAATTTCACTTTTCAATGAAGTGAATCAGCCATACGCACACGTATATCCCCTCCCCCTTGGACCTCCCTTCCGTGCCTCCCCCTCAGTCCCACCCATCTAAGTCATCCCAGAGCGCCGAGGTGAGCTCCCTGGGCTATATAGCAGCTGCTACCTGTTTTCAAATGGCAGTGCACACATGTCAGTCTGAATCTGCCAACTCACCTCCACCCCTTACACACACACATGTCCATTTCCTGCCCTGCAATAGAATAAAACTTTATTTCCAGGAGACAGTGTGTTAGCTGGAGATGGGTATATATTTTTTAAACATCAAGTTAGATGTCACATATTCAACAAAGTGAGGCGGGCTCCCCCAGAGGTGAAGAAGGGAGGGTCTCTAGTTTTCGCTTATCATCTTGCTACAAACAGACATCCACACATGGATATGGTCCCCAGCACCTCCATCGCACCACATGCACGAAGCTTCCTTGGCAATATTTGGCCAAATTCGGGCTGATTATTCAGGAAGCACAGCTGGCTTCCATGCTGGGGAAGAACAAAGAAATTGCAGCTGGAGAAGGAGGGGGAGTTTTCTCTAAGAAAAACTGATGCCTAGTGATCAGGGCCTTTTGTTGTTTCTGTTTAAAATGAGGAAACTGGCTTCAGAGCTTGCCTTTGCCACTGTCCACACTGGGAGAAATGCTAGCTTGGAGCAGGGCAGCGTTCACACCTGCTTCCTCTCCGAGCCAGCCCACCTGGGGGCCTCCCTGAGTACAGCAGCCCTTGGCCTGGCTTTCGTTATAATTTTGAGAGACAACCCAGCCCTAGGAGATTCCTCAGTGTAGCCTTGTTTTACAGAGTTATTGGGTTTGTTGTAATAAAATCAGTGTATCAGTGACATTTGGTTAAAAAGTGACACTCTGAAAGACACATCCAACTTATAAACTGAATCCACCTGGGTGTCTGTTTTGTTTTGTATTTGTTTCACATTTTTTGATTAGGTCCTCCTAATGCTTCAGTACTTTGACCACCTGATGTGAAGAGCTGACTTATTGGAAAGGGCCCTAATGCTGGGAAAGATGGAAGGCAAAAGGAGAAGTGGACAGCAGAGGATGAGGTGGTTGGATGACATCATTGACTCAATGGACATGAGTTTGAGCAAACTCTGGGAGATAGAGGCGGACAGGGGAGCCTGGCACATTGCAGTCCATGGGGTCACAAAGAGTCGGACGGGACTTATCAACTGAACAGCAACAATCTAACGCTTCCCCATCCTGGTTTCAGTTCAGGAATGTTAAAAAATGGTAAAAAATACTGACCTTCCCTCAGAAACATGGACCTACATTTTCTTTCTTTTTTTTTTTTTAAACTCACTTTTCCTGGAATAAGATCCAGCCATCTGTATTGAAACAAGAGTGTTGAAACAACAGTTGATACAACACTAACTAACAAAAACTTTGCAGGTGATTCAGATGCACAGCCAGGGATGAGAACCACAGGCCAACTGTTGAAATATCTGTAGTACAAGATTCTTTGTTTGGGTTAAAATATAGTCAGGGCAAGTAGGCATCCTCAGTAGAATATTGAGGATTTCTCCCATGATGAAGTGCACTGACAATGACAGAAATCGGTAGGATGGAAGTAAACAAACAAACCTCAAGGTACGCAGTGCAGATGTCATCTGTCATAGACCAACCAACATCCCACCTGGGTTATGATAAGTGGCTTTAGTTGTGCAGATTTCCCTGCCCTTCACAGTTGGGATCTGGGGGTTTCTACTGGTGACGATAAAGAATGGTTCTCAGACATATCCATGGCAGAGGAGGTGAGTTATTACTCTGGGTTAAATTTAACGAGGGAAAAAATAAGGCTGATGAGATGCTTTATAGGAAGGTCTGCTTTTCCCAAAGTACTGACGCTTCTGGCTTAGTCTTCTAACCTTGCACAGGGATGAGAGGCAGAAGCTGAGGTTGTTTCGTGGTCTTTGAGATGAAATGATGAGGCATAGATTTTTATTTTTTAAACAAATTTATTATTATAGTGCCACGCCCAGTGGCTTGCAGGATCTTAGTTCCCAACCAGGGATGGAACCCATGCCCTCTGCAGTAGAAGCATGGAGTCCTAACCACTGGACTGCCAGGGAAGTTCCCAAGTCATAGATTTTTAAGTATTCATTTAACAATGTTGGGGACTTATCAAGTCTGTGAATGCCTGTGCTCTTGGCCTCAAGGGATCTGGGTACCGGAATATAAGAACTGAACCTTCTTGCTCATTGTTCTTTTACTGAGAGGTACTAGTGATTTTTAGAATTTTTAGTGACCAGCAATTCAAATTTGTCTGGAAATGGAAGATTTCCCAGGATATAGGATTTTTCAGTTCTAAGACCACACCATCCACAGTTGGTCACCCTAACACTGCAAACCGGGTCTTTAATAGACAACCCCACAGATGCACTTGACTTCCTCATCCAAAGTGTGTGCTGCACACCGATTGTGAGTTTTTTGAAACTCTAAGATGATTCTCTATGGAAGCTTGCCCCAAACCTTCTTGGTTTGTGTTCTTTAGTCGCTAAGTCACGTCCAGCTCCTTGCGATCCCAGGGACTGTGGCCTGCCAGGCTCTTCTGTTCATGGGATTACCCAGGCAAGGGTATTGGAGTGGGACACCATTTCCTTCTCCAGAGGATCTTCCTGAATCAGGGATCGAACCTGTGTCTCCTGCCTTGGCGGGTGGATTCTTTAGCTCTAAGTCACCAGGGAACCCATTCTATACTTGTCTAAATGATACAACATCTCACTTGCTCCACTCTATACTTGTACATAGTGAGTCCTTTAATACTTTCAGGCCCCACTCGGGGCAAGAGTCTGTTTCACGAGTTTTAAAATTGGCAAAGAAGTTTTGATTTGGTGCTTACAGGTGGCGTGCAGAGGCTGGTCTGAGAACGTTTTAGGGAATTTACTGCCAAAACACTCTCTTTTATTTTGATGAAACTGAGGAAGAGATAACTTTACTTAAAAGTATTCATTTTTGCTTTCTTGTCTAGTACCTTTGAGCTTCTGTATGTGAAGCAAACCTCATAAGATAGCCATTAGAAAAACCTGTTAATCAACTAAGCTAAGTTGATCAAGAGTACATCATTATTTATCTGTTACATCCAGATAGATCCATTATTTTCACTGAAGTCAGGGACCACCATCTTGACAGCCATATTAGTATGGAAGGAAAAACAGTCAAGAGATCATTTTGATCGCGTTTTATGGCCTAGGCTGGGTCATTTTCAGGTAGGTCTTACAAGGCAGGAAAAGAGTATGAATTAGTTTGGAACTTATGACCACAAGGGCCAAGGTTTTGAATAGAATCATGATGAAAAAACTGTAAATCATAGTAAGCAGGATATTTTAGCTTGTTTACAGTTTCATTCTGACTCAAGTATTCCTTGGAGCAAGAAGAAAGATTGTTTGTGCTTGTTCTGAGTATTATTTAATATAGGAACAAGAAAATATGCCCAGTCTTATTTAATACAGAAACAGGTCATCACCCTGGTTTTGATTCACAAGTCTTTTAATATTGTGGTCACTTATTGATATTAGGAAGGGGGATGATATTTAGTAGATTCTGGTTTTCTCTTTAGAAGATTCTCTCGCCTGAGAAATATTATGTCCAATCTTGGTGGGTTCGTTAATGTTGAGAATAACTCACTCCCACGGGTGGTGAGACTGTGATCTGTCTGAAATAAGTCAAACTCTTCCTGGAATTTGATTTGTAAGCAGAAACATACAAGAATTAAAAAAAATGCTTGTTGGGACTTAATGCTTGTTGGTTAAGTTTCCTTGTTTCCAATGAAGGGGGTGCAGGTTGGATCCACGGCTGGGGAACTAAAATCTCACATGCCGTGTGGTGAGGCCAGGAAAAAATAAATGACTGTAGTTGATTTTTGCCGCTGGTTCATTTCTTTAATCCTGTCCCTAAAATTATCATCAACGTAATTTTAGGGAAACTTAGAGTTGATCATATTAAGTGAAATAAGTCAGATAAAGACAAACACCATATGAAATCATTTATAGATGGAGTCTAAAAATGATATAAGTAAACTCATTTACAAAACAGAAAGACTCACAGGCTGTCTGAGTTTCCCTTCAAGTACTCTCATAGTATATCAATTTTTTCTTCATCTTGTTGTAGTTATCTCAGTGAGTCAGAAAATTTGCCCCTGTTAGATTTAACCAGGAAGGGCTATTTGACACATTCAACCATTATTTACAAAAATATTATTTTCTGCACAGCCCATATATGATCTCAATACATCAATGTATCTATCTCAAGAAATGAATGCCTAAGACAACTACACTTGAGAATTATCTACTTAACCATCTAAGCAATCTCTTTTCCCAGAGGTGGGAGATAAGTTCCTTTTCATTCAGAAATATTTTTCATATGTTTTTCTTTATTCAACCCTGACTTGAATTCTTGCCAAGAGCCAGGCACTGTTCTAGGGGTTAGGAATACCACTGTACTGTACTGTGCTCAGTTGCTCAGTTGTATCTGATTTTTTGTGACCTGAGGGACTGTAGCTTACCAGGCTCCTCTGTCCATGGGATTTTACAGGCGAGAATAGTGGAGTGCGTTGCCATTCCCTTCTCTTGCCATTCCCTTCTCCAGGGGATCTTCCTGACCCAGGGATCTAACCTTGGACTCTTGCATCTCCAATGCTGGCAGGCAGATTCCTTACCACTAGCGCTGCCTGGGGATACCACAGTAAAGACAATCTCTGCTCCTCTAATGGAATGTATGTTCTAGTGGCTGTAGACAGCGAGCAAGGAAAATTTATGTCAAATAGCAATTAATTTTAAAGAAAAATAAAGATTAAGTATGATAAAGAGTGCTGGTAAGTGAGAAGGAGAGTTGCTATTCTATCAAAGTTGGGTCAAGGATGACCTCTCACTGCAATGTGATGTTTGGCGATTTCTCTAGTGGTCCAGTGGTTAGGAGTCCATGCTTCCACAGCAGAGAGCGTGGGTTCCATCCCTGATGAGGGAACTAGGATCCTGCAAGCCTCAAAGCTCAGCCAAAAAAAAACCTTTTTCTAAAAGTCTTTAGGCATCACACAGATACGCTAAAACACATACAAATAGTCTCATAGCAAACAAAACACATATTCATCATCATCATTATCATCAAGTAAATGGCAGCAACACTAAATACATCTAAAATGACTGATTATCTCCATAATAGTCTACTTTCATAGTAGACAGTGACAGGATAGCTATTGGGACTTCCCTGATGGTCCAGTGGTTAAGACTTTGTGCTGGGGTTCCCTGGTGGCTCAGTGGTAAAGAATCCATTTGCCAATGTAGGAGACATGGGTTTGATCCCTGACATAGGAAGATCCCACATGCCGAGGTGCAACTAAGACCATGTGACAGCACAACTATTCCTGTGCTCTAGAGCCCACACACTGCAACAACTGAGCCTGTGTGCTGCAACCGCAGAAGCCCCTGTGCCCTAGAGCCCATACTCCACAGCAAAAGAAGCCACCACAGTGAGGAACCCGCATACCAAACTAGGGAGTAGTCCCCGAAAGCAACGAAGATCCAGCATACGCCAAAAATAAATATATAATTATTAAAAAAAAAAGATGCTGTGCTTCCAAGGTAGGGGGCATAGGTTTGACCCCTTGCCAGGGAACTAATATTCTACATGCCAGATGGGCCAAAAACAAGAGAAAAGAAAGTAGAGGCATTATCCACTATTAGTAATATTCTCAGGAAGGGGTTCAATTCATGCAAATTTGGCAAGAAGGTATTCAATCAATTATGCAGGAGGACCAGGATTTTAAACTGTTTCTTCATACCTGAGCTACACAAGACACCTGGAAGACATCGTGAAATAAAGAAGCCACAGCCTGTCTCTTAGGAGAGGAGATAAGACATGGGTGTGTGCAGTGCTGTAGGAGCGAGTGGTACCCAGGCAGCTGGGGTAGGGGGGCAGGCAACTTTCTAGGGAGGACTTCCACTGATCCTTGGGACTGGAGCAGGGAAAGAAGACAGAAGGTAAGTTCAAAGATGCTGAAACTTAAAAGAGATAAAGCTATACCTGAGGATGAGGAAACTCACCTGTTAAAAGTTGGAGGTACATTTTGAAGAGTGATGAGCCAGGTAACAAACAGTAAAGAGAGCTTATATCTTTTAAATATGGATAAGTGCATTATTTCTTTTTTTTTCAACTTTTAAAAAACAATTGGTTGCACTGGGTCTTAGCTGTGGCATGTGGGATATATTTCCCTCATCAGGGATGGAACCCAGGCCCCCTGCACTGGGAACACAGAGTCTTAACCACTGGACCACCAGGGAATCCCAATAGCATTATTTCTTGTAATCCTTTCAGGAACACATGATGGTAGAGAGTGACATCACATACATATACATACACATTTAACCTCTTCAGATTTTAGTATATTTTCTTACAGAGGGAAAGATCTCCACAATTTCCACCCCGCTACAGCTTTGTTCCTCAGCTCCAATGAGGAAAGAGTAAGCTTTGTGTTATATCTTGACTTTGTGTTTCTAAATGTCATGATTTTAATGATATTAAGACTGTTTGTGTGGTCTCCAGGCGTAATACTTACTGTAACAGATTTTTGCCTTTGTGGTGAATTCAGAATATAATCCTCAGAATTAGTTGCAACACTGGTCCTGTTCATATTCCTAATTTACAGGTGATAAACAAACTGAAAAACAGAGAAAGTATCTTCTGTACAGAAACATTTCCAGCTAATCCTGAAGAAGAAATATTAGAATTAGAAAGTCATCATTTGGAAAGCCTTATCTAGATCAGAACCATCAATGCTGAGGCCACTTAATGTGAGATGGTTAAAGATGGCACCACTGAACCCCAATGGCCAACCAAAATATTTGCCTACACATGCAATATGGCAGGAAGTACAAACACAACCAATGAAATATTCTTTTCAAAAGACATCAACGCAATCTAATCAAGCCTCCAGAGAAAAAGAGAGAAGGGAACTTCTTACAGGTTACAAGACTCAGGAGAGATGCCAACTAAATGCAACATTTTTTTTTTAAATGCCAGTTCAAGCAAACTGGCTATTATAAGAACATTTGAAAGCAAACAGTAAATTTAAGAAACACTGTCTGAATGTTAGATACCATTAAAGAATCCCATTAATGTTGTTGAGGGTTATAATGGCTTTGTAATTGTGCCTCCAAAGTCATTATTTATTAGATATATACACTAAGGCATTGGTTATTGAAAATAGATTGGTGTTTGTAATGTATTTTAAAATACACCAGAAAAGAAAATGAGATTACTCAGAAGTTGATAAATGGTGAATAAGCCCATGAACATTCACAACATTTTCATGTCTAGTTTTAATATTTCCACCATCAAGAGTTTTAAAATGTATAAAAGGAAAAATATATAAAATATTCCATGCCCATCTCTATAGCTCTCTTTGTTTACCTGGATTTATTTTTCTTCTAGTCACTTTTCATTCCCTCCTACAGAATGTATTTCCCCCCTCCAAAATGTAAACTCATGAAGAATAGTCTTTATTTGATGTGTTGATGGTTGGATTAACCTCCAGTATGTAGAACAGGGTCTAGCACACACTGAGAGCTTGATGAATGGTGTGATTGTTAAATGATAATGATGATAAAAAAATAAAAATAAAGTTAAAGAACAAGCAAGTATTTATGTCTTATGAAACAGTCTAGGAGTACGTGTCCAGGAAGATAATAACTTTGGAAAACCCTACACTTCACCACTCCCGTTTAGAGATTCACAAAACACTTTAACGTTAATGTCTCTTGGAAACCTCCCCTGAAAGAATCTTGCTTACATTTTTCACTTCCAGGGATTTATCCTTACAAAAGACACCATGGAGGATGCTCACTTTCAGAGTGAAAGGGATATGCTTTGAGAAGGTAAGGAATGAGAACCCAGCTTGGGACATGCTTCAGTCTGGAAGAGGGGTTGGAGAGCCAGGGAGGTGGAACATAGGAACTAGAGCTTCATTCTTTCCTCCTTGGTCCTCTAGCCACACGTTTTCAGAGATTCTTTAAATAAAATACGAATGGCCCTCTACCTTAAAGAGGGATGTGGAGGGGAGCTAAGGGCAGGAGTGAAAAGCCACACCAGTGCTTTGTGGAGAGACCAGAGGCAGAAGCAATCAGTGCCTCCAGGGAAGCATATTTAAAAAAAAAAACAAATTTTTTGTATTCAAGTATAGTTGATTTGAAATACTGTGTAAATTTCTGCTGTACAGAAAATGATTCAGTTATACAAATATATACATTCTCCTTCATGATGCCGTATCACAGGATATGGAAGCCCGTTCCCTGTGCTACACAGCAGGTCCTCACTGCTATCATTCTATATGTATATATATTGAATCTGCTAATTCCAAGCTACCTATCCATCCATCACCTATCCCCTTCACTTTGGCAAGCACATTTGTTCTCTATGTCTGTGAGTCTGTTTCTTTGTCATAGATCGGTTCATTTGTGCCATGTTTTAGATTTAATACATAAGTGATATAATATGGTATTTGTCTTTCTCTTTCTGACTTGTTTCACTTAGTATGATAATCTATAATTCCATTCATGTTGTTGCAAATGACATTATTTCATTCTTTTTCATAGCTGAGTAATATTCTACTACATATATACATATTCTACTATGTATATCAGTTCAGTTCAGTTCAGTCGCTCAGTCATGTCTGACTCTTTGCGACCCCATGAATTGCAGCACGCCAGGCCTCCCTGTCCATCACCAGCTCCCAGAGTCTACCCAAACCCATGTCCATCGAGTCGGTGATGCCATCCAACCATCTCATCCTCTGTCGTCCCCTTCTCCTCCCGCCCCCAATCCTTCCCAGCATTAGGGTCTTTTCCAATGAGTCAACCCTTCGCATGTGGTGGCCAAAGTACTGGAGTTTCAGCTTCAACATCAGACCTTCCAATGAACACCCAGGATTGATCTCTTTTAGGATGGATTGATTGGATCTCCTTGCAGTCCAAGGGACTCTCAAGAGTCTTCTCCAACACCACAGTTCAAAAGCATCAATTCTGCGGTGCTCAGCTTTCTTCACCGTCCAACTCTCACATCCATACATGACCACTGGAAAAACCATAGCCTTGACTAGATGGACTTTTGTTGGCAAAGTAATGTCTCTGCTTTTCAATATGCTATCTAGGTTGGCCATAGCCTTCCTTCCAAGGAGTAAGCGTCTTTTAATTTCATGGCTGCAATCACCATCAGCAGTGATTCTGGAGCCCAAAAAAATAAAGTCTGACACTGTTTCCACTGTTTCCCCATCTATTTCCCATGAAGTGATGGGACCAGATGCCATGATCTTAGTTTTCTGAACATTGAGCTTTAAGCCAAGTTTTTCACTCTCTTTTTCTCTCTATGTATATACATATATATATATGTACACAGCACATCTTTTTTATCCATTCATCTGTTGATTGACATTTAGGTTACTTCCATGTCTTGCCTATTGTGAATAGTGCTGCCATGAACATTGAGGTACACGTATCTTTTTGAATTAGAGTTTTTTCTGGATATGCCCAGGAGTAGGATTGGTGGATCATATAGTAATTCTATTTTTAGATTTTTGAGGAACTTCCATATTGTCTTCCACAGTGGCTGTACCAAATTATACTCCTACCAACAGTGTAGGAGGGGACCTTTTCAGAGAAGCCTCTCTGTACCCCATACCACCTGCCGGGGCATGGAATCCAGAGATACTCTTTCAAGGCACCACCAGAACCAGATTACCTCTCTGAAGCCCACCTGAGAAAGATGAGATCAAAAGGTTCTTGTGTTTCTACCTCACTTTGAAATAATCTACAAATGTTTCCAGAAATGCCTGAATTTGGAACCTTTCTGTTCCCCAGCCTCCAACCATGTCTAGGCCACTTACCCTTTGGCATTCAAAGTTCTCCCCTGGCAAGGGCAGGGTGAAGGGAGCCAAAAGAGTAAGAATAAAAATATCTTTTAAAAAATCTAAAAAAATAAATAAAAAAAAAAAAAAGAATATCTTTTAAAAAATCCAAATGCAACAAGAACTGAAAGCAAAATCTTTAACAGCCGGATTTGTTCAGTCTCTCTTAAAACATAATTATTTAAATAAATTCAGTATATTCTCCACTACTGCCTGTTTTAAAAGAGGTAGCAAGGTGAACTCTGCTCAGCAAGCCTTCATAAAAATCTAAGTCTAAATTTTCACTGGGGAGGAAATTAAACAGAAAGACCCAAAAGCATGCAGTGAATTTTTATTGTGAGTAAGGAGGGCTTCCCAGGTAGTTCATATGGTAAAGAATCTGCCCACAATGAGGGAGACCTGAGTTCAGTCCCTGGGTTGGGAAGATCCCCTGGAGAAGGGCATTGCAATCCACTCCAGTATTCTTGCCTGGAGACTTCTATAGACAGAGGAGCCTGGCAGACTACCATCCACGGAGTCTCAAAGAATTGGACACAACAGAATGACTAACACTTTCACTTTTAGAGAGGATCAGGGGTTACCCAGGTGGTGCTAGTGGTAAAGAATCTGCCTGCCAATGCAGGAGATGTAAGAAACATGGGTTCTATCCCTGAGTTGGGAAGATCCCCTGGAGAAGGGCATGGCAACCCACTCCATTATTCTTGCCTGGAGAATTCCATGGACAGAGGAGCCTTGTGGGCTATAGTCCATAGAGTCTCAAAGACTCAGACACGCCTGAAGCAACTTATCACACGTGCAAGGAGGACAAGGGAAGCATCCATCATGTCAACCACAGATGCAGAATGCAGTGTCCATTTCAAGGAGCTGGGGTGTGTGGTGCAACTTATAACTTGAGGGAAAGTTACCAGACTCCTCTCAAACCACCTTCTCTAATCCTGTAAGATGCCTTTCTGGGGTTCACGCATCACCTCTGAGCAAGAACATGTGTTTGTAAGGAAAGGGATGCTCTGCATCCCCCAGCATCTCTCATTAAGCTCTGCAAGTCCTCAGGTCACCTTCACAGCCAGGGCTTCTGCCCTGGACCATTTGCAGGTGTTCAGTATTTCTTCCTGAGAAATAAGCTTAATTGATATATTTTCCAGCGTGTCACCTCAGTCCTGCAGGAACCCATGAAACTAAATGAAAATCTATGTTTCACAGTTTGGGTGAGAAGGTAGTCGTGTCTGTATTAAAATTAATGAGAGCAGCAGCACAAGCCACCGACTTCAATTTCTTCAAGGCGGCTTGAACGTCCCGTCCGAAGTGCCAAGGGAGCAGATGCTATTTGAGTCCACGACCATGTTTTAAGCTTTAATAATGTTTGGTTTGAAAATGAATAATACGGGTCCTCTGTGATTTGAATTTGTATACTACATTACTTTCTTTCATTTCGAAGATTATTATCTTATAATAGGTACCCTTGCCCAGCACTTACTGTTTACCAAGCACTGCTCTGATAGCCTTAAACTTGCCTACTTATTGCCCACTTACTGAATTCTCTAACCAGCCCTATGAGATAAATGCTATAGCGATCCTTTTCTAACATATCGGGATACCGAGACACAGAGATGTCATGCAGTCCACTGGGGATGTATCCAGGATGCCATCTGAAGCAGGTCAGCTGGAGTCTGTTTTTTTAACTCTATGACAATGGCCCTTAGGGAGTTATGTGTTAGAGTCAGCTGGGACACTTTTTTTTTTTTTTAATGTGGGACTTTACTTCCCTGGTGATCTAAGAATGTGGCTAAGAATCTGCCAAAGCAAGGGACACAGGTTCAAACCTTGGTCTGGGAGGATTCCATATATCCTGGAACTAAGCCCAGGCAACTAAGCCCATGTACCACAACTACTGAGCCCACATGCTCTAGAGCTACCATCTCCACAAGAGAAGCCACTGCAATGAGAAGCCCATGCCCTCCAAGTAGAGAGTAGCCCCTGCTTGCCACAACTAGAGAATGCCTGTACACAGCAATGAAGATCCAGTGCAGCAAAAATAATAAATAAATTAAAACATCCATGCCCAAGCTAAATTCCAAACAAGTAGCTGAGAAAACCTGCCTGGGGGAGATTATAGTAGAAGGATATTAAGACCAAGCTGCATCACTAGCTGACTGAGAGTGGGACACTTAAGTAATTCATTTAACCTCTCTAAGCCTCAGTAGTCCTCATCTGTCAAATGGGACAGTTCTGACTCCCACCTGGTAAGGCTGTTGTTGTGAGCATTCCATGTAGGGTGGTCGCCTGTCCTAGTTAACTCAGACTGAGCAGGGTCTTAGAACCTAGGACTTCTATCACTTAAACTAAACAGGTGGGGACAAACTGGGACTGGTTTTGTATTATCACGAAATGAGCTGATGCTACCATATCAGTGCACATTCCTCCGTGCGCTTGTAAGCAGACAGCAAGCAGTGGTTATTGGATTCATTTTTTATATACATCTATTTTGCTCTAAGGGGCTTCCATGGTGGCTCAGTGGTAAAGAACCTGCCTGCCAATGCAGGAGACTAGGGTTCAACCCCTGGGTGAGGAAGATCCCCTGGAGAAGGAAATGGCAACCCACACTAGTATTCTTGTCTGAGAAGTCCCATGGACAGAGGAGCCTGGCAGACTATAGTCCATGGGGTCACAGAAAGACTTGGACATGACTTAGCAACTAAACAACAACAACAATTTTGCTTTAAAGTCATCTCATATTTAAGGGATTTTCAAGGCAGAAATGAGCAGGCACATTTTAAGATCAGAGGAAAGTCAGTGTGACTGGACCATATAAAGCAAGAGGTTGCTGTGGTCAATTTCAGAGGGAAGAAAAGTAATAAAAAGCCAGAGAACAATATACAGGGATAGAGATTCAATCTGCTCACATTAAGTAAACCTCAGTAGCTGAGAGTATCAGATGGGGAAATGACCAGAGAAAGTCATGCATCGGGACTTGGCGTCATTCAGGAGAGGAAGATGTTTCTGATCTGTGGATTGGCAGGGGTTTGTGTTTGTCTGCGTTTGGATAAGATTACGGAGTGGTCTTATCACAATCCACCCTGGTAGCAAAGTGGGTTTCTCTGAATGTCCATGACCTGTGAATGCGTCTATGTTTTATAAGAGAACAGCAAGGTCTATCCAAGATGTCAGGGGCCATTTTTCTTTTTTTACATTGGGCTACTACAATAAAATAAAATAATTGAAATACAGCCCTCATTGAGTTGACAATCAGAGACCAAAGATAGGGATTCAATAAAAAGTCAGTTGTATGATTAATTGATTCCTTAATCTTATGATAAGCTTAGTGAAGGATAATTTTAACAAAATATTAAGGATGTCAGGGACTTTTCTGGTGGTCCAGTGGCTAAGTCTTCCCACTCCCAATGCAGGTGCCCAGGTTCGATCCCTGGTCAGGGAGCTAGATCCTGCATGCTGCATCTACAAGTATGAATGCCACAACTAAAGATCCCAAATGCTGCAACTAAGATCAGGTGCAGCCAAATAAATAAATAAAAATTTTTGAAAAGGCATGTCAATCGATTTGGGGGAGAGGAATGGAGTAGAGGAGATGAGCAATAGAGAACACAGGTCTTCTGGTGGTTGAGAAATAGCTAGGGGACCAAGCATAATTTATTCCCATTTGTATACTGAAAGATGAAAAAAGCATAGACAAATTGTGTTGTATTTTAATACTTACAATTAAATTGATCATGCTCTCATGCATAATGACTGCTTTTGAGATCATGACAAATGCCCATCTTGGAATCGCTGTATAGGCCTGAGGCCTGGGTCATGTGGCCCTTTAATCACAATCTTTTGTCCCCTGGACACTCCAATGGTGATACCACATCTCAGAGTGAGGCATTTTAGCCAAGCAGATGTTAACTTCCAATGAAAACAGAATATAGAAGAAATAAGTCCTTGTTAAACTAAGATGATAGGATCTTCATCTTTATCTGGAAAATAGAGGGCACAGTACACACCACTCCTTTAAATATCCATCTAGGATTTATTCCAAGATGAATTGAAAGGACCCTGGGTCATCTCTTCCTTATAACCTGTAAGGGTGAGTGGGAATAAATATCCATGCCATTATCACTTTCTGCTGGGCATCACCCTGTATTGCAACTTGGCACACCAGTTTCAGGAACGACCCTGGAATCAATTAACAGTGAATTATTTATATGAGAAAGGGTCACAAAGTGTTTCCCAGCTTTTGTTTCATGAAAGACATTCTTATTCTTTTCGAATGCTGCTGGAGGCATGAATGTAAGTGACCAGATTCATCATCAGAATGAAAGAGATTTTCTATTCCTTTTTTTATTTTTAAGGCTTTGCTTTCCAATGCAAGGGGATGCAGGTTCGATCCCTGGTCAGGGAACTAAGATCCCATATGCCTTGCGGCCCCCAAAATCAAAACATAAAACAGAAGCAATATTGGAACACATTCAACAAAGACTTTAAAAATGGTCCACATCAAGGGCTTCCCTGACGGCTCAGTGTTAAAGAATCCACCTGCCAGTGCAGGGGACACAGATTTGATCCCTGATCCGGGAAGATCCCACATGCCGTGGAGCGGGTAAGCCTGCACGCCACAACTACTGAAGCCTATGCACCCTAGAGCCTGTGCTCTGCAACAAGAGAAACCACCACAATGAGAAGCCCACATGCTGCAACTAGAGAAAAGCCCGTGCAGCAATGAAGATCCAGCACAGCCAAAGATAAACGAACAAAGCGCTGCTTAGAAACATAACTCCTTTTCATAATAACCCAAACAAAATCTTCCCAGCAAGACAGAATCCTCACACCTCTCAAAGGAGCGAGTTGAGACTCTCTGAAACATTCTCTTGGTTGCAGCTCACATCAAAACCAATCCATTCAGCGTCCCCATTCCTCTAGGCAATTCTTCCACTCACAAGGAACAGCCAGCTAGTCTGTAAGTTAACTGGGGGAATAGATATTCAACAAATGTGGACGTGTTGACTAAACTCACAAGGCAGATGTTCATTTCTTTAGGAGTCTTCCGGGAATTTGAGAAGGGATACTGACGTGAGAATTCCTTGAAGAGCCAGGAAAACATCTAGAATTGAAGTCTTCGTGGCATTTAATTCGCTGACCAC
Source organism: Okapia johnstoni (assembly GCA_024291935.2). Classification (NCBI taxonomy): domain Eukaryota; kingdom Metazoa; phylum Chordata; class Mammalia; order Artiodactyla; family Giraffidae; genus Okapia; species Okapia johnstoni. The sequence goes on from CM044310.1 coordinate 22,396,776, forward strand.
TTCAAAAGAGAGGTTCATGTGAGGTTCTTTGGTGAGCATTACATCTTTTTCTTTCTTTTTTTCTTTCGGGGGAAGACAGCTTTAATTTTTTAAATTAATTTATTATATTTATTTATTTTTGGTTGTGCTGGGTCTTTGCTGCTGCATGCAGGTTTTCTTTAGTTGTGACGAGTGGGAGGTTTTCTCTAGTTGTGGTGCAGAGGCTTTTTGTTGCTGCAGAGGAAGGGTTCCAATGCAGGCAGTCTCAGTAGTTGTGGTGCAGGGGCTTAGTTGCCCTGTGGCATGTGAAATATTCCTGGACCAGGGATCGAACCAGTGTCCCCTGAATTGGCAGGCAGATTCTTAGCCACTGAACCACCAGGGAAGTCCAAGCACTACATCTTTTTCAAGCAACAAGGTAAGATGTAGGTGAAACTCACCTTCATATTCCCAATGGTTCACCCTGTTAAACAAGATTATTGAGATTTTCTCTCCCTTCCTCCTCCTGTGTTACTTTGGTGAGGACAGAGAAGGGAAGGAAAACTGAGCCAGAGATGATGCTTTCCTGAAGGCTGTTTGTTTTCAGATCTGAGAACAAATGCCCATCTCTTTGGGAAAGTCAGAATAACACTCACCACTTGTGCCCAAGCTCTCATATGTGTATCTGTAGAAAGAACCAAGCAGACAGCAGTAGGGATGAACAAAACCATGAAAAGGCAGGGTGAAACTCCAAACATGATCATGATTGAATCATGAGTTGTCTTCCACATACAATTTTAGAGCTGTAGATATATAGGAACACAGAGAAACACACTGCAAATGGGTAATATGCATTCTCAGTGCTGCTGTCCTTCTTGTCACATTTTTATAAGAATTGCCTTTTTTCGGGAACCCACTTACACTCTTGGAGGAAATGTAAGTTGGTGCAGCCACTATGGGAAACTGTGTGGAGGCTCCTCAAAAAACTAAAAATAGAATTACCATATGATCCAGCATTCCCACTCCTGAGCATATATCCAGACAAAACTATGTTCATCAGGGCTTTCCTGGTAGCTCAGTTGGTAAAGAATCCGCCTGCAATGTGGGACACCTGTGTTCGATCCCTGGGTTGGGAAGATCCCCTGGAGAAGGGAAAGGCTACCCACTCCAGTATCCTTGGGCTTCCTTTGTGGCTCAGATGGCAAAGAATCCGCCTGCGATGTGGGAGACCTGTGTTCAATCCCTGGGTTGGGAGGATCCCCTGGACAAGGGAAAGGCTACCCTCTCCAGTATTCTGGCCTGGAGAATTCCATGGACTGTATAGTACATGGGGTCGCAAAGAGTCAGACACGACTGAGCAACTTTCACTTTCATGTTTGTAGCAGCACTATTCCTAATAGCCAAGACATGAGATAAACCTAAATGTCCACTGACAGATGAATAGATAAAGAAGATGTGGTATGTGTATATACAATGTAATACTACTCAGCCATTTAAAAAAATGAAATAATGCAATCTGAGGCAACACGTGTAGAAACATGTGGGCCTAGAGATTATCATACTAAGCGAAGCAAGTCAGAAAGACAAATATCATATGATATCACTTATATGTGTAAACTAAAATATGACACAGGTAAACCTGTCTATAGAAATAGAAATAGACCCTTGGACATAGAAAAGAGACTTGTAGTTGCCAAGAGGCAGGGGGCTGAGGGAGGAATGGATAGGAATTTGGGGTTAGTGAATGCAAACTACTATATAAAGAATCGATAAAGAGCAAGGTCCTACTGTATGGCATGGGAAACTGTATCCAATATCATGTGATAAATCATAATGGAAAAGAGGATGCTGCTAGGTCACTTCAGTTATATCTGAATCGTTGCTACCCCCATGGAGTATAGCTCAGCAGGCTCCTCTGTCCATGGGATTCTCCAGGCAAGAATACTGGAGTGGGTAGCCATGCCCTCCTCCAGGGAATCTTCCTGACCCAGGGAATGAACTCAGGTCTCTTATGTCTCCTGCATTGGCAGGCAGATAAAGCATGACCTGGGAAGCCCAGTATATATATCTGAATCACTTTGATGTACAGCAGAAATTAACACAACATTGTAAAATGTCTTTACTTCAATTTTAATACATTAAAAAAAGAAGAGTTGCCTTTTCTCTCTTTTTCAGAAAGTTTCCTAGAAGTGCAATGCTGTAGGAATAGGAGTGGCTTCATCATCCCCAGGGAATAAATGTCCCATCCATCAATTTCCAGTCATCAGTGCTTAGTGATGAGTTGTTCATTCTCAACCTGCTCCCATTGCAGCTTTTATCAGCTAAATCCATTCCCCTCTGTGGGATCATCTATATGGGTTCAGATGGTTACTGCCGGTTCCCCAGAGAAATGCAAGGAGAAAATCACCTCCCAAACCTAGAGGATTGGTCAACTCATGTAGAGCAACTCTGGCAGACCCCCAAGAGCTTAAAACTTCCTGAGACTCCATCAACAACTCTGAAATGATGCTGCCCTCCAAATGCCAAAATCCAGGTTACTGCCATACAGACAGCAGAACTTGGCAGCAGTTTTGCTTTCTTTCTTTCTTTTTGCCTGTGCCACTCAGCCTTTGGGATCTTAGTTCCATGACCAGGGATTGAACCCATGCCCTCAGCAGTGACAGCACCAAATCGTAATCACTGGACCACTAATGAAGTCTCCATTTTACTTTCTTACAGTCTGCTCAATTGATTCATTTCTTAATTCTTGCCCTTAGTTATAATAAACAAGATGGTTTATAAATTCATGATAGAGACTCAGAGAAAGCTGATTTTATTTGATTTTTACCTGTATAGCAGGGAAAAAATCAAAGGCTGATAATAAGGAAGTCTGAATTAAAAGCTCAGATCTGGCATATATTTACCATGTGATCTTTGTCAATAATAATAATCATTGTGGTAGCAATAGAAATAATATGGCTATTGCTAATAATAATTATTATTTACCTAAGGTCTGCCACTTACCATACAAGGTACTAAGACATTTGCAATATTATTTCACTTAATTATTGCAATATACTTACGAGAATGCTCTATTGTCTTTCCATTGTACAGATGAGGAAACTGAGGCTTAGAAAAAAGAAGCAATGGACTCAGTGCCAGGCACTGAAAAAGGAATAGAGCTGAGATTTTAAATTTAAAAGTGTTCTCTGCTTCTCAGCACTGGGGCATCTTCTGACTGGCCTTTGCCTATCTCGTAAGTGTCTCCTGTATCAACCTCAATTAAAACCATTCGAAATATTCCACTTGCCATATTCTCCCTAAGGGTCCAATAAAACTCCTTATTAATTTTTATTTAACACAGTGAAGCATTTAGCCAAATTCCAGTTCTCTGTTCCAATTCTTTCAGCCTCAGAGAAATGACTCCAAAGCTTAAATACCTCCCTGTCTTCATTATCGTCTGGGAGTTCAGCCAAATAATGTCCTTGGGGCTGAGGGAGAAGGGGAGCTGACAGTGCTTGTTTCTTTGTTTATTTCCGAGACAGAACAATGGGACCATTTTTTCAAGGGATATGTGCATCCTTGGAGAGAAAGGGAGGGAGGATATAAGAAGCAGAGAAGCAGGGAGGGGAGAAGGAGAACTGGGGGAAGAAAGTCCCAGGCAGAGAGAACAGCAAGTGCAACGGGTGAGGTGGGGATGGTTTGAGATGCAGGCATCAGGTGTGACCAAGGAGCCTGGTGGCAGCTGTGATTGGAGTACAGGGAATGGAGGAGGGGCAGTGGGCGATGGACCCAGGGAGGCAGATGGGGCCACATCCCCCAGGGTCCTATAGGTTACTGAAACGACAGTGGATCTGGCTTCTAAGGGTGATGAAACGCCATTGGCAAGATGCTGAACAAAAGAGAAATGTTACCTTTTGTGGGGGAGGCTGATATACATTTTTAAAAATTGCCCTTTCCTCTCCCCGAAACTATGGGATTGAGAGATACAAACTTCTTATGCATAAAATAAAGAAGCATTGGGGTAGGGGAGGGATCATTTGGGAGTCTGAGATTAGCAGATGTAAACTAGTATATGGTGGTGGTGGTGGTTTAGTCACTAAATTGTGTTCAATTCTTTGAGACCCCAGGGACTGTAGCTCCCCAGGCTCCTCTGTCCATGGGATTTCCCAGGTCAGAATACTAGAGTGGGTTGTCCTTCCCTCCTCCAGGGGATCTTTCCCACCCAGGGATCAAACCCCCATCTCCTGAATTGGCGGGAGGAGTCTTTCCTCACTGAGGCACCTGGGAATACCCAATATATCATTACAAAAATATATATATACATGGAAAAACAGACTGGTTCCAAATAGGAAAAGGAGTACGTCAAGGCTGTATGTTGTCACCCTGCTTATTTAACTTATATGCAGAGTACATCATGAAAAACTCTGGGCTGGAGGAAGCACAAGTTGGAATCAAGATTGCGGGGAGAAATACCAATAACCTCAGATATGCAGATGACACCACCCTTATGGCAGAAAGTGAAGAAGAACTAAAGAGCCTCTTGATGAAGGTGAAAGAGGAGAGTGAAAAAGTTGGCTTAAAGCTCAACATTCAGAAAACTAAGATCATGGCATCCGGTCCCATCATTTCATGGTAAATAGATGGGGAAACAGTGGCAGGCTATTTTGGAGGGGCTCCAAAATCACTGCTTATGGTGACTGCAGCCACGAAATTAAAAGACGCTTACTCCTTGGAAGGAAAGTTATGACCAGCCTCGACAGCAGAGACATTACTTTGCCAACAACGGTGCATCTAGTCAAATCTATGGTTTTTCCAGTGGTCATGTATGGATGTGAGAGTTGGACTATAAAGAAAGCTGAGCACTAAAGAATTGATGCTTTTTAACTATGGTGTTGGAGAAGACTCTTGAGAGCCCCTTGGACTGCAAGGAGATCCAACCAGTCCATCCTAAAGGAAATCAGTCCTGAATATTTATTGGAAAGACTGATGTTGAAGCTGAAACTCCAATACTTTGGCCACCTGATGCGATAAGCTGACTCATTGGAGAAGACCCTGATGCTGGGAAAGATTGAAGGCGGGAGGAGAAGGGGACAACAGAGGATGAGATGGTTGGATGGCATCACCGATATGATGGACATGAGTTTGAGTAGGTTCTGGGAGTTGGTGATGGACAGGGAGGCCTGGCATGCTGCAGTCCATGGGGTCACAAAGAATCAGATACGACTGAGCGACTGAACTGAAATAAACTGAACTGAACTGAGTCCTGTTGGACACTTGGGATCCCATGAACTGTAGCCTGCCAGGCTCCTCTGTCCATGGGATTCTCCAGGCAAGAATACTGGAGTGGGTTGCTCTTTCCTTCTCCAGGGGAACTTCTCCACCCAGGAATTGAACCCAGGTCTCTCTGGCAAGGCAGGCAGATGCTTTACTGACTGAGCTGCACAGGAAGCCCAATATATTTGTCCAAATCCACAGAATGAACATTAAAAGTGAACTTTATTGTAAACTGTGGACTTTGGGTGATACTAATGTATCAATGTTGATTGATCATCGGTTGTAACAAATGTAACAGGTCTGCGAGGGACCTGTAAGTCGCTGAGACTGAGCATGGATGGGGGCAGGGAGGCTATGGGAAATCTCCCTACTTTCCTCTAAATTTTGCTGTGAACTTAAAACTTCTCTCTAATAAAGTCTTAAAAAAGAATCCCAAGAGTGGTCATTGAGGGTCTTCTGATACCCAACCCCAGTTCACTTCCCATCTTTCTCTGTGGCCCCCCTTCCCCTCAGGACACGGTCACTGGGGTTATTTATCTGGTGGATACACAGCGACATTTGGCCTGCAGGAAAGGTGGTCTGGTTTTCAGATGCTTTCACGCTCCTGAGTGCATAGATTTGATTGACATTGCTGACTGACTTGGAGGAGAAAGTAAAATGGGTGGAGAAAATTTGTTGTTTTGGGCCGTTTGGGGAAGCCTTTGCACGGGTCACAGGTAGGAGCCAGTCGCAGCTGCCAGCTCACACAGGGCACCTAAAGCCCAGGAGCCGTGAGCTTTCTCTGCAATTCATCAATCTTGGCGGTGAGGCCTAGATACTGATTAAATAGCGAACGCCAGGAAATTAAAGATGTTCCAGAACCTTCGTCTTGGCGGCGTCTTTTCTCCAGATGCCAGGACAGTGGAGCGCCTGCCTCCGCAGGTGACTCGGATGTCGCTCCCTGGCCCAGAGATGGATGGTGAACAGATGGAAAGAACTCACTGATGGGGCCGCTCTCGTCCTCACCCTACCCATGACACAAAATTCAGTGTAAGGAGGAATAAATGAGAATCTCTATTTACTTGAAGCAGGAAAGATGCTTTATAAACGGCATTCATCAGGTGAGCTACACGAGGGGTGGAGAGGAGCACGTGGCAGGGTCCTTGGTGACGCCCTGATGCCCGGAACTGCCTCCATCACCTGTCATTCCCTGTGCGCTGGGGTGAGGACTCGGATCGTGAGTACGGAGAACCCAGCTCGCGCTACCTTTGGCTTCCGGTAGCCCTGCCAAGGCCAACAGCACAAAGACTTTTCAGATACAAAGTCCTGGATCATGCTGAAGATGGCATTGGCTGGTCTCTGCGCCAGGAACCATCCACCCCTCAGACACCAGACTCCCTTCTCTATTACTTTAGCTTTGTTTTCAAATGTCAGCTTCTCAGGGGATCAGTACTGATCTATTTGGAATTAGAACAGTCCACCACCACCAGCGGTATCTCTCCTAAAATTGCTCCTCTTTATTCTGCCGTCTCTGTTTTCTTGGCATTTTTCATTTTATCATGAGTTAATCACTACTGACACGTAGACATTAGATTAGAAGCTTAACACTTAAGTCACAATAGTTAGAAGTGTGTCAGCCCTGAGCCACTGCCCCCCCCACGCTAGTTTTATTTTTAAGTGAAAATACACTCAAAGGAAAATCTGAATATTCAACCCCATTAGATCAAATTTGTTTCTTAATGTCTTCTTCTTTTTAAAAAAGATATACAGTAAGTCCTTATACACACAACAAGTCCCATTCTGAGAGCACATTCCCAAGCCCAATTTGTTCATAAGTTCAACAGTTAGCCTAAGTACACAACTAACACAATCAGCTATATAGTAATGAACTGTAATAGGTTTATAATACTTTTCACAAAAGTAATACATAAAAAAAAAACCATAAAACATAAAGAAAATGCAAACTAGTACAGCCACTATGGAGAACAGTGTGGAGAGTCCTTAAAAAACTGGAAATAGAACTGCCATATTACCTAGCAATCCCTCTACTGGGCATACACACTGAGGAAACCAGAACTGAAAGAGACACGTGTACCCCAATGTTCATTGCGGCACTGTTTATAATAGCCAGGACATGGAAGCAACCTAGATGTCCATCAGCAGAGGAATGGATAAGAAAGCTGTGGTACATATACACAATGGAATATTACTCGGCCATTAAGAAGAATACATTTGAATAAGTTCTAATGAGGTGGATGAAACTGGAGCCCATTATACAGAGTGAAGTAAGCCAGAAAGAAAAACACCAATACAGTATACTAATGCATATATATGAAATTTAGAAAAATGGTAATGATAACCCTATATGTGAGACAGCAAAAGAGACACAGATGTATAGAACAGTCTTTTGGACTCTGTGGGAGAGGGTGAGGGTGGGATGATTTGGGAGAATGGCATTGAAACATGTATATTATCATATGTGAAATGAATAGCCAGTCCAGGTTCGATGCATGAGACAGGGTGCTCGGGGCTGGTGCACTGGGATGACCCAGAGGGATGGGATGGGGAGGGAGGTGGGAGGGGGGTTCAGGATGGGGACCACATGTACACCTGTGGCGAATTCATTTCAATGTATGGCAAAACCACTACAATATTGTAAAGTGATTAGCCTCCAATTAAAATAAATAAATTTATATTAAAACATAAAGAAAGCATTTTAAATCTTACAGTACAGGACCTTAACATGAACAGTACAGTTGGCCTTCAGGGGCACATTCACATGTTTGAAAGTTTGCAACTTGAAGGTTTGTATGTAGGGAACTTACTGTATTTGTTTCTCCTTCATTCTTTCTCTCCCTCTTCCTCCTCCTTTTTCTTCTTCTTAGCTCTCTCTCTCTCTCTTTTGTTCTCTCTCTCTCTGCTGAAATTCAGGGCAAAAGGTATGAAGACTCTAATACCAGGAAACAGACAAGAAACCAAGAGAAAACTCTCTCCTGAAGAGGCAACCCTGACATGAGCACCATTATGGATTTTTTCGAATCAGGCGATGCTCTTATTAAACCTGCATTTCTTTTTCTGTTGGGAAGGCTTGTGGGGCTTCTTTGAACACTGGGTTACAAGATAAGAACTGAGAACATATGGTGTCTCTACTGGTTGTAATTCTTGGCTCTCTTCACACTTTCAAGTAACTCTCAGGTTGGCAACAGTACAGGTGTTTTTTTCCTTCGCTTGTTGCACGGAGGTGAGAGTCACGATTGCCTGCTCAGCTGTGGATGGGGAACCAACCACAGAGATGCCTGCTCTCAGGGTGCTCCCGTTACAGAGGGTGGACACCACTAGGGAAAATAGGAGGCTGGGTAGGGGCTGTTTATCCAACCCCAGTCTTTGTTTCATTTTTTTTTTCCAGTAGGAAAAAAATACTCTGACTCCAAACAAAGTTTAAATACATTTTGTTTTGAACTAATCCCACACAGAGCTTCTCAGGTGGTTCCAGTGGTAAAGAATCCATTTGCCAAGCAGGATATGTGCGTTTGATCCCTGGGCTAGGAAGATCCCCTGGATAAGGACATGGAAACCCATTCCAGTGTTCTTGCCTGGAGAATCCCACGGAGAGAGGAGCCTGGTGAGTCACAGTCCATGGGGTCGCAAAGAGTTGGACACAATTGAAGCAACTGAACAACAACGAATGCTACCCAGAATAGTCGCAATCCATGGGAAAGGGTGTGGAGTAATGACCAGGGTCCGGTTTGGTGCTGTATATTTTGTCCTGAATTCTGTGAATCCAGACAAAATACAGCAAGTATTGGTTACACTTCTTGGTCTCTTCTAAAATATAAGTACATTTTATTCAGCTGCAACTGAGTGAAAATGGGGTAACTCTGCAATTGCAATAGCTTTCCTAACAGAGCTGATGGCTTAGAAGTAAGTCAAAGACTTGACCTGAATTTCTTTTTAAAAATGTGTTTTAAATTGAAGCATCATTGATTTTACCTATCTGTATATCTGTATACTTTCGAATTCTTTTCCATTATAGATTTTTGCAAGTTACTGAGCATAGTTCCCTGTGCTATATGGTAGATGCTTGCTGCTTATCTATTTTTTATATAGTAGTGCATATCTGTTAATCCCACATCACTTATATGTGGGATCTTAAAAAAATTATACAAATGAATTTATTGACAAAACAGAAATCAACTCACAGACATAGAAAACAAACTAATAGTTATCAAAGGGGAAGGTGGCAGAGAGGGATAAATTAGGAACTTGAGATAAGCAGATACACACTATTGACCTGAATTTTTGTCAGCTTTTATTTTATGCCTTTGATGGGATTTCATTTACCACCTTCCCAGAATGTTGTCTTAAAAATGACAGTGATGGGAGGTATCATTAATATAAATGGAAAAAGCCTTAAAGTCAGTCTTTTATATATAGACTTCATTAGGGAAGGAACCAAGAGAAAATTGCTGGGTCAATAAATTATTGGTGCCGATGGAAGGGACAAATAGGTACTGAACATCTACGATGTATCAGGAACCAGGATTTAATATTTTTCTCTTTGAATTCCCCCAAATGATACTATATCAGACAGTTTACAGGTGGAGGCAGAAAGAAAGTCAAATATTGCAAGCCCATGGAATTTCTGGGAGTATTACTATACAACTGCTATGTTATAAGATTATTTAACCATTTAACTAGTGAATATTTGATCATTTCTAAAATTTCATTCTAATTCCATAATGAACATCTTTTTATGTGGGTGCCTTGATGTGTTTCCTAAGATACTACTAATTGAGCATTTTCTATGTGCCAAGGGCAGCTATGTTTTACATACATGTTATAATTTAATTGTCAAAGGGCTTGGAGAAGTGGAATCAACATCCAGGCTATGGTTTCAGAGTGGGAGCGTGCCACCCCCTCCCATGAGAATATTCCCATTTATGAATGAGAAAGTCACGGAACATCACAATTTACTTTTCATTTTTGTTTAAGTTTTCCAAATTTTCTATAACACACACCCATTATCTTGCATCTAAACAATATACTCACACACAAAAAGATTTTTAAAGAAATGGCCCACATAAAAAAAACCTTTTAAAGAAACAATTTACATACATGTATGGTTATGTGTGTGCGCATGCCTGTGGGTAAGAACCTCCGAATCAACCATGATTAGAAGAACTTGTTGTTGTTTAGTCGCTCAGTCGTGCCTGACTTTGCAACCCCCTGGACTGCAGCATGCCAGGCTTCCTGCCCTTCACCATCTCCCAGAGTTTGCTCAAACTCGTGTCTATTAAGTCAGTGATGCTCTCTAACCATCTCATCTTCTGCCACTCCCTTCTCCTCTTACCTTCAATCTTTGTCAGCATCAGGGTCTTTTCCAGCGAGTCAGCTTTTCACATCAGGTGGCCAAAATACGGGAGCTTCAGCATCAGTCCTTCCAATGAATATTCAGAATTGATTTCCTCTAGGATTGACTGGTTTGATCTCCTTGCAAAACTGGGTGAAAGCAAATTCAAAGATAGAGAATAGAAGTGCCCCAAGGAACCTTCATATAACACTTAAAGATCACACACTTCATAATTACCAATATTTTACACCTTCTGAGGTGGTTGGGAAAAACTTAATCAGCCTATTGTGTGGGCAAGACAGTCTGAAAAAAAATCTCTATTATTCTGAGAATTTTCTTTGCTTCTTTTTTGTCTCCTACTATTGTCCTTAAATTTGAGAGACATATTTTTTATGACCCATGACCTGGCCTTTAAATGCAGGCTTGCCTTTCTGTAAAGTGCGGATCAAAAGGATGAACAATGGAGATTCATCAGTTGTTAATAAACATATCAATAAATCTAGATGCAGATTTTCTTATTTTTCAGGTTATCTGCTGTCAGTTGAACACTATGCTTCACTCAGAACAAAGAAAACCTTGGACACAATTCTGATGCATAATTCGATTGATTCATTTATGCAGCCATTTTTACCATCGCTGCACTCTGCCAGAGAAACCACAGACTAGACTTGGATTTTTACTTCTCCAAATGGTGCAGGCAGCCAAGTTCTATGTCCTCAGATGCCTTATTTTATACTTCTGCTCTCCAATGGGTGAGGTTGAACGGATCACTTCTCCCCTGGCCAGAAATACAGGGCTCCTACCCTCCCTAGCCCCTGCCTGTGTCCAGGCTGAAGAGATCTCAGTCGTGTGGGTGTTTCTATCTCATTTCATCCAAAGAGAAGGTTGAGGCAGCTTCCTGGAGTTGAACTATGTGCCCCACATATTTGTCTGGGTAGCACTGGAAATAGATTTGCATTTTCAGAGTTAGGACATCTTCTCTCTTTTTTTAAAGTTTTTATTTTGTATTGGAATATAGCCAGTTAACAATGTCATGATAGTTTCAGGTGGACAGGAAAGGGCCCCAGCCATATGTATACATGTATCCATTCTCCCCCAAACTTCCTTCCCATCTAGGCTGCCACATCACGTTGAGCAGACCTATTTGGGTAGCAGAGGCCTCTTTCTTTTTTGGTCACTATGTGAGTCTCACAAAGGCCAGTCCTCTTCACTTGTCTATAAAGTGGTAAATTCACATCAGATCCTGCAGTTGCCAGGAGAGATATTGAATTGTCTTAACTGGCAAGAAAACATGGTGGACACTCTGGACTATCATCCCCCGCCTCCATCTCACTCTACATTCAGTTACAGAAATGTCAAGGTGGTCAAGTATCTCTTTCCCCAGCTGATCCCAACAACTGTCAATTTACACACTGCAAGATGCTGTCTGAGCTGGGCTGGGTGTTTGGTCTTCAGGACCCCTTTGTATATTCTCATCCCTCTCTAATTAGTTAAAGATTCTCCTATACTTCTGAAGATCATCCCTTGAGCTGAAAAAGATGCATTTTTCAATTTTCTCCTGCAAATTAATGTGGGGCATGCTTTTCTGAAAATATCAGATGAGGGAAATGTGCACAGCTCTGGGACTGAGTTTTTCCCCTTTGCCACTCTGGAGATGTGAAAGAAATCATTTTTGAAAGACAAAAGCTCAGTGAGCTTTGTGAATTTCAAAAAGGAGAATTACAGTCATATCTTGGATCCTTGATGGGTAGGAGGGAGGTGGTCAAGTGGAGGAAACCAGCCCTGATGCAGGTGGGTCCATCGTTCATTCTATTTCAGGACATGTTGAAAGAGAGTCATGCCTCTCTTTTACATCATCCAACTCTACCAAACCAATCACCAGGTGAGTACTGTGACCTTCTCCCTCTGAGCACTGACCAGAAACTGCAGGGACCACAAGTAACAAATATGTGCCACACTGCCTTCCAGGAACTCACAGTCTAATTAGGGAAATGATGGGTCAGAGTTTAGGTTGCATCCAGCTGTGAGTAATACACAACCCACCCAAAAGAGTAATGAACAAGTAAGGACACATTATGGTTTAGACTCAGAGTGTCTGGGATGGTTGCACTACAGTCAGTTACCCTCTTCCACTACATCATCAATCCCTGCAGACCTTTCTTTCCTGATAAGTAGTTCTCAGCATCACTGGGCATTAGAATGATGGGAGAATCTTTAATGTACAATGGTCCAACCTTCACACTAAACCAATCTCTGGCAGCAGTGTGAGGGAATCAATATTTTTTAAATTTAGTAGATTGAATTGGAGAGTGGTTTTGAGTTCACGAAAGAACTGCAGGGAAAATGCAGAGTTCCCATAGAGAAAGGGTCCCTAACAGACTGGTATCTCCTGTCAGATCAGCTGCAGCATTAGATTAAAAATAAAGTGCACAATGGGATTCTCAGGTGGCTCAGTGGTAAAGAGTTGGTCTCCCAGTGCAGGAGATGCAGCAGATGCCCGTTTGATTCCTGGTTAGGAAGATCCCCTGGAGAAGGAAATGGAAAGCTACTTGCCTGGGAAATCCCGAGGACAGAGGAGCCTTGCAGGCTACAGTCCATGGGATCGCAAAGAATCAGACACAACTGAGCAACTGAGCACCACCAAGATGCACAATAAATGCAATGGGCTTGAATCATCCAGAAACCATACCCCTTGTGTGTGGAAAATCTGTCTTCCATGAAATCAGTCAATAGTGCCAAAAAGATTGGGCACCACTACCATATAGTGTCTCTAAAGGGTTTCCCAGGTGGCGCTAGTGTAAAGAACCTGTCTTCCAAAGCAGGAGACGTAAGAGATGTGGGTTTGATCCCTGGGTCAGGAAGATCACCTGGAGAAGGGAGTGGCAACCCACTCCAGTATTCTTGCCTGGGAAATCCCATGGACAGAGGACCCCTGCGGGCTCTAAGAGTTGGACATGACCAAAGCGACTTAGCACAGTACAGCACCCCTATGCAATTTCCTCTATTACTAACATCTTGCATGAGTGTGGTATATTTGTTACCATTGCAGACCTGGTATGGAGAAATTATTATTAACCAGAGTCCATGGTTTCCAGTAGATTTCACCGTTTGTGCTATAAAGTTCTATGGATTTTGACAAACACATAGTATCTTGTACCCACTGTTGCACTATCATACTAATTGATTTCTCTGCCATGAAAATCCTCTGTGTTGCTCCTGTTCATCCCTCTTTCCCCCCGAGTCCCTGGAAACTACTGATTTTTTTTTTCACTCTTTCTGTAGTTTTACTTTCCCCCAAATACTATACAGTTGGAACTGTACAGCATGTTGCTGTAGCTGGAAGCAGTACTGTTTTAGACAGTCGCCAGGTACTTCTAATATATGCCCCAGCCTTGAGAACCACTAGACTCTAGCATGAAATAGCTTGTTTGTTAACTTACCTGAAAAGACCTTTAGGGTAAGCCAAGGCAGATAAGAAATAAGTTTTGGAAGGGAAGTGACTTGGCCAAAGTCTTGCAGGAAATTCAGGAAATCTATGTATATGACACCTTTCTGAAATAAACTATTGATACCTAATGCAACCTAAAGTGTTATCTTTCTCAAAGTTCCAAAATTCATGAATTTAACAGATATTTATAGAGGATCAGTTCTGGGCCACAACATCCCTGGTGCCGTGGACACAACTATAAACCCAAAACAGCTGCCTACCTTGGAGGCCTCCATTAGTAGGGGATACAGAGAAGTTAGTTGGTGCACAGCGCAGGGTGTGGACAGGAACAGCCAACACCCACACGTGTGTCTACTGTCCCAAGCACTTTGTATTAATCAGTCAGTCAGTTCAGTCGCTCAGTCATGTCTGACTCTTTGCGACCCCCTGAACTGCAGCATGCCAGGCCTCCCTGTCCATCACCAACTCCCAGAGCCTACCCAAACTCATGTCCATTGAGTCAGTGATGCCATCCCACCATCTCATCCTCTGTCGTCCCCTTTTCCTCCTGCCCTCAATCTTTCCCAGCATCAGGGTCTTTTCCAATGAGTCAACTCTTCACAGCAGGTGGCCAAAGTATTGGAGCTTCAGCTTCAACATCAGTCCTTCCAATGAACACCCAGGACTGATCTCCTTTAGAGAGTTGGACTGGTTGGATCTTCTTGCAGTCCAAGGGACTCTCAAGAGTCTTCTCCAACACCACAGTTCAAAAGCATCAGTTCTTCTGTGCTCAGCTTTCTTTATGGTCCAACTTTCACATCCATACATGACTACTGGAAAAACCATAGCCTTGACTTAGATGGACCTTTGTTGACAAAGTAATGTCTCTGCTTTTTAATATGCTGTCTAGGTTAGTATTAGCTTATTTAATCCTCACATGAGCCCCTGGATTTAGGGATCATTATTGTCTCATTTTACAGGTGAGGAACTAAAATGTAGAATGGGAAAGGGTTTTACCAAAGATCACATAAAAAATAGATGGAATAGCTGTTAAGGATCAGAGTTCTTGGCCTTCTTAATCAATAGAAATTGATAAGAGGACAGACAAGAAATTCAGACAAGGTTTTACTGGGGCCCCTGTTGTAGCAGAGTAGGGAGAGAGACCAAGTAATAGTTTCCCTTGCTTGCGTGGGGTGAGGGTAGAAGTGTCTCCAGTGGTTGACCAGGGGCTTAGCTTGTTTGACCCCACCCGTCTTTGCTGGTGCTACGTGCATAGGGCATGCACAGTACACAGCTTTTGCTCCTGGCTCTTCCGAAGTGGCAGTTGGGTTTTCGCTCCTGTTGTATCTTGACATCCAAAATTTGCCCCAACTGCACATGCACCCAGTTATTTTTGGTCCTTACAGTATCTTTGTATTGTTGCTTAAGAAGACCTTGTCTCGGTGCAAGCACTGCAGCAAATGGTCTCAGGTTCCAGCCTGTCCCAGAGCCAGGATTTGAACCCACCAAACACTCTTTCATGCACTATTCCCTTTCTTGCTCATGCACCAAATCAGTGCTCCTGCATTCTACAGTATTTTACACTTTCAGTAGTGTGGATGTGGGGCTCTGAATGACCCCTTTCTCATTAAACAAGCCAGTGACAGCTTGATTCTGGAGCTTATTGTTGCATTGTACGATGCATTTTACCTGAAAGCTGATTGCTTTCCCCCAGCAAGTATTCAAATGCCTTGAAAATCCCCTTTTTACAACAAAAGCTTTGAACATCTTTCCATCCAACTGTCTCTCTTAAGAATAATTTCATTTATGGGAGCTTATCTGCTGTGCTGCATTTATGGTTATTGAATAGTTTTTAATTCATGGGGGGAGATGGCTCGCTTAACTAGGTCATCGGTTGTTTGCATTTATGAGTTCTAAATCTAAAATTCACCCATATGTTAATGTGTTGTGAGCAGCACCTCAAAGAACAGTTACTTAATGAAAACGATATTTTTTATTTGGCATTGATAAATAATGTAAAGTGTTAGGCAGAAACAATCCCAAGCAGGAGCAATTGATATGCCAGTTACCCAAAATGGGGATTCATACTTGGGTAATTAGTATTGGGATCTGGAAGTGCCCTTGGGACTAGACAATTAAAACTAAGACACAGGGACTTCCCTGGTGGTCCAATGGTTGAGACAACTCGCTTCCACTGCAGGGGGCACAGGTGCAATCCCTGGTCAGGCAACTAAGCTTCTCCTGTGCCTCGAGCCAAAAAAATAAAGTAAAATAATAAAACTAAGACACAAATGCTATCAGTAGGAGCACTAAAGAAATTCATGGGCATAAGAGACATGCCAGCACCTAATCTACTCAGATTTCTCTACCCATAATCTCTAAGTTGCAGATCCTACCAAAATAGTTGGGTAACGCAATAAATTGAGTCTCACTGGCCCATCTTGGGTCACATGATTATGCCAGGACCAATCATTATGGACGGTGGGGGAATGAATGTATTGATTGGCGGAATTTTGGGCTTATGACCAGAAGGTCAGGGTCCCTTTCCAAAAAGCAAAGACTTAAAGTGGAGAAGAGGTGGCTTCCCAGGGAATCTATGTCCCATTACCATGGGAAGGACACCGATCAAGCAATACATGCTGTCTTACCTTCCATACCTGGCTAACCCTTGGATTGTTATATCAGATTCCCTTTGAATGCAGGCTCTTTAATGCTCTTGTGGGACCATGTTCAGTGTCTTGTTCAAGGTTCACTTGCAGGAAATGAGGAACAATGGGAATAAAGACCCCAGGTGTGGGATTAACAGAGGAGAAATGATGGAATAGTTACAAGAGTAAGTCAGGTTGTAAACAAGAGAAAAAGACTTTTAGGGAGCCTAGGGATTGGTGTCAGGTTGGCAGCTGGACAGAAGGAAGAGCTGAGCTGGCACAAAGGGTTACTGGTTCTGGAAGCCAAGTTCATGCATAAGGGTCATCTTTGAGATGGTCATCTGATTAGGGAGTAATTGTCATGCTTTCCCCCTTTTAGGGAAAGGTACCATGTTAGGCACCAAACTTGGTACTGCCAGTGTGACTGATCCTATTATTGATTATGAAGTCCTTTCTGGATGGTGATATGATGATGAAGAGGAGGATAAACTTCCCCTTTTTATAGAGTCTGTATTAAATCTCAAGGACTATGATAACCATTTTGCATTGGCCACTCAATCTTGATGATAATTCTGTGAGTCATGAGGGTATTATGTTCTTGCGTTCTTGTGATGGGTGAATAGATGCTATCATCCTCAAGAAGGGCATTTAGATTTTCTAAACTTCAGTTTTCTCATCTAAAAAAATGGAAAGAGTGATATTAATGTCCTTATAGGTTGCTAAAGTACTTGGTACAAGCCTGATTCATGTATACTAAGTACTCAATAAATGTTGGCTCCTGATAGTATAATGTCATCTATCAGAGAGATATATTCAGGGTCTCCAGTAGACTCCTGGGCATCTCCACTCATATACCTGACATGTGTCTGAAATTCACCATGCTTCACACTAAACACCCATCCTTTCATCTGCTCCCAGAATGGTCTTTTGCATCTCACTTATGACACCACATTTATTCAGTGGACCCTCGAGTTCTTTGGTTCATCTTTGATTCCTATCATTTGTTTACAACCCACCTCTGCTGCTGCGTCTGCTAAGTCGCTTCAGTCGTGTCCGACTCTGTGCGACCCCATAGACGGCAGCCCACCAGGCTCTGCCGTCCCTGGGATTCTCCAGGCAAGAACACTGGAGTGGGTTGCCATTGCCTTCTCCAGTGCATGAAAGGGAAAAGTGAAAGTGAAGTCGCTCAGTCGTGTCCGACTCTTAGCGACCCCATGGACTGTAGCCCACCAGGCTCCTCCGTCCATGGGATTTTCCAGGCAAGAGGACTGGAGTGGGGTGCCATTGCCTTCTCCGACAACCCACCTCTAGGCATTCAGAAAATACTATTGCTTTAACTTCAAAATATATCTAGAAATGAATTACCTACATTCAGAACTTATCAGAATTATTGCCACAGTCTTCTCTCTGGTCCCCCTACTTCTGTCATCATTCCCCTACACCCAGCCCCCAAACCAAGAAGTCAGCACCACGAGGGCAGGAAGGACCTTGTCTGTTTGGTTCATGGTTGTGGGCCTGGGCCAGGAAGGACATGGTTGTTTAGCAGGTGCTGAATCAATTTTTACTGAATGATGAATGACTCCTTCACACAGCATGTCATTCTATAATTTTCTTCTCAAGATTATGAAGATTATGGTTATAAATACTACCAAATAAGATTAAAGACAGTTTATATATTTTAGGGTGCTGAGTCTCTAACATCATGAAGATTAACCCATCAGGATCCCAGGTACCAGAATGTGAGATTCAATTTGTTTGAATGCATTTGAGGAAGACACATGCCTCTTCATAGGAAACTTTATAACATGAATCTTGTCCAGAACTACCAATGGAGAGGCAAAAGTCAGAGAGGATTCTAGGAAAAATTCTCTAGAGCCAAATAAAAAGAATTGGGGTTAAAGTCATCTCTTCCTAAGCTTTTTTGCTGTCTTACAGGACAGCGCAATGTACTGTCTCAAAAACAGACTTACTCCTTTGATAGCAGTCAGCTTATAAAATGCCGCATAGATGTCTGCTTATCATCTTTTATCTCTGGGTTATCATCAAATGAAGCAACAGGCAAGTGACACGTTCTGTCCATCAAAGACAAGATAACCCACAATGTACTGAGGGCTCGAATGTTTTCCAGGCACATATTTTATTTACAGAACTTGTAATATTTCTATCCACTGTTTTTGTTTCCTTTTTAAGTTAATTTTTATTGGCATATAGTTGATTTACAATGTTGGGTTAATTTCAGATGTACAGCAAAGTGAATCAGTTATATGTATACATATATCCATTCTTTTCCAGATTCTTTTTCCATACAGGTTATTAGAGAGTTTTGAGTAGAGTTCCCTGTGCTATCCAGTAGGTAGGTTCTTATTTATTTGATATATGTGCGTGCTCAGTTGCTCAGTGAACACCCCATGGACTGCAGCCTGCCAGGGTCCTCTGTCCACCGGATTCTCCAGGCAGGAATACTGGAGTGGGTTGCCATTTACTTCTCCAGGGCATCTCCCTCACCCAAGGACTGAACCTGAATCTCTTGTGTCTACTGTATTGGCAGGTAGATTCTTTACCACTGGGCCACCAGAGAAGCCATTTGATATACATTAGTGTGTATTATGTCAATCCCAATCTCCCAATTCACCGCCCCCCTCCCCTTTCTCCCTTGGTAACTCCAAGTTGGTTTTCTACATCTTTGACTCTATTTTGTAAATAAGTTCATTTGTACCATTTTTTTAGATTCCACATACAAGCGACAGTATTTTTTCCCCTCCCCTTGATAGACATGTGTTACTTTGGAGGCAAAGACACCATTGATTATGCAGAGAGAATAAGAAACTCACGAATGAAGGAGAACATAGTTTTCTAAGGTGGTGACTTTTTCTGACTATAACATCCAGTCTAGGAAGGGCCTGTCTGTGGCAGGCATGTGGACATGCCAGGGAGGTGAATTTTCTGGTGCACATTTGCAGGCCTTCCGATGAACGGAAAGCTAAAAAGAAATGGCCAGGCTAGTCAATACTGACTCTTCCAAGTATTCGATACCTGTTAGCTTTGATGGCTTTCTGGACTCCACATGACTCAGCAGCTAAGTGATCTTGATACATCCTGCCTGATCTATTACCAGTGGTACACATTTCTTAGGGCACAAGATTACAAAACAGGCTCTGAATGTGTGCTTGTGTTGCTCTGATAATTCACATTTACACTGTGTTCATAACTTTATCAAACGCAGGCAATCAGGAGCTATGATTTAACTCTAAACCATTCATAATGACTTGAGGTGTCATTTGAAACATTACACGAGGAAATTAAAAGCAAATAGAAATAAATCATCTCAAGCCTGAATGCTATAAATATTTGAGGTGGGCGCATAAACATTTCAAGAAAAATCTTTTAATGATAGGAACAGACATTTCTAATAAATGGTGCAGAACAATGATATATTGTAAAAGAAATGTCTTTGAGCTTTTTTTTCTCTTTTTCAAAGAGAATGCTATTTTCTAATTATTAAGACACACAACAAAAAATGGTTTTTCACAGGCTTCAGTAATATGGTTATAACATTGACACTAGACCATGAATCTTAGTTGTTGCATGAATATTGGTATTTAAGAGTTCTGATTATTACAGACTGAACTTGTGTCCAAAATACTTGCAAGAGGTTAAACGAGAAAGTGTGAGAGTCCTCAATGTATAATCAAATCCTATGTTTTTTTGCACACACATCCATAACACACTTGTGTGCACAATCCATTCAAAAGCGTATTCTTAGAAAACTGTCTGTTTCTGGTTTGTTGCTGGTTTGTCTTTATTGCAGGTTTAATGGACTAGGTTGTATTTGTCTTTATTTATGAGTAATTCCCACTGCTGTTGGTGCTCCCCTGGGTCACAGAAAGATGTATGACCCTTCTGAATTATAGCTTGAGATCAGTATGTGGAGCTGGAGTGGATTTCAGAGTTAGGACAGAATCCAACCCTTCATCCTCCTGGAAACACATTATTCCCCCTTCATAACCGCAGCAATTGGAGCAGAGGGCCACACACTGGCCGTGTTTTCAGTACTGCCAGGAACCTGTCCACTTCCCATGTCTCATCCTGCACCGGAAAAGTGTTTTCCTCCAGCTTGACGGACAGTGTGGTCTCTTCAGAGTTAACCTGCAGGTCTTATGAGCTAACTGCCAGATAAGAGTAGGTCCTGAATGAGGGACAGCAGAGTGAGCAGGCCAAGAGAGGAGGATGGATGTGGTAGGGGAAAGGGATGCTGAGCAGTGAGAGGAGATGATGAATTTATCCTCCCATCCTCTAACCACTGAGCATCTTCTGAGGACCAGGCACCAGTTCTGTAGTGGACACTGTTGTTGCCTGCCATCCATCTAGCCAACTGCTTTCCTTCTTAGCACGTCTCTGAAATTATTAAGGTGCCTCCCTCTCTTCCACACACTCACAATTTAGAAGAAGCTGCCTTGAGCTCCTGCTCCAGACTTAGGTCCTTCTTGTATAAGGCTTGTCATCCCCTAGGAAATTCTTACTGGTCCAGGTAAGAACACATCATCTAAGTTGGCTCAAACAGAATGAAGCCAAGATACATAGAGTAGGATCGGGTAAGTTTCAGGGTGCATCTACATGTCTATACACTCATGTCTGATAGAGAAAAAAAAATAAATGCATGGCTCTGTCATTAGGAGACCTCTTCTGAGGACTCGAGGAATTAGAATTTGATTAGAAGTGGAGCAAAGAGGTGGAAAAAATTCTTGATCAGTCATGACATTGTTGAGTTCCTGAGTCAGCCACCTTAGAAATCTTCCTCAGACCTTGATCTCTCAAGTGAGAGAAAATAATTTTCTTCTGATTTAATTTAGTCTGAGTCCAGGTTTCCAACGTCTGTTTTGGAAGCAAGACAGTTGTTCTAGCAAGGATCCCTTTATGTGACAGAACAGATACAACCTACTTTACTATCCTGGCTCTAACCTCAGAAACACAGGGGAAGCCACTCTTGGAAAGACGTGATTCTGGTGGCACCACATGGCCCCAGTCAACAGTGCAAAAGGCTGAGTTGCCAAGTGATTGGGTAAAGGGGGGAGTGTCCTTCCATCCCTTGTCACTCTTTTTAAAATTATCATTTTATTTATTTATTTATTTTTGGCTGTTCTGGATCTTCATTGCTTCGTGGTCTTTTCTCCAGCTGCAGCGAGCAGAGGCTACTCTTTAGTTATAGTGCAAGGGCTTCTCATTGCTGTGGCTTCTCTTGCTGCAGAGCACAGGCTCTAGGCATGCGGGCTTCAGCAGTTGTGACAGAGGAGAGGCTTAATACTTGTGGTGCACTGACATTGTTGCTCTGTGGCATGTGGAATCTTCCTGGATCAAGTATCGAACCCATGTTTCCTGCACTGCAGGCGGATTCTTTACCATTGAGCCACCAGGGTAAGCATCACTCTTGACGCTTTCCTGAAGGTGGTACCTCTGATCCATGCTCTGTATATAAGGATCTGGGATTCCTTTCCCAGTAGCTGCTTCTTGGAATCAACCTCAGGTTAAAACTTGAAAAAAATACCAACAGAGGACTTCTGCTCCAACGTGTCAAGAGTTTGCAAATCATCATTTCTGTACTGACAATAAGACACATCTGGAAAAAACTGCAAGTCGGTGATTTTCTTAGATGCACCAGAGCATTGAGGTTCAAGGCAAACCAACATCCTTGATATTCATAATAAAAAATGAATGAATGAGTAAATACATCAGTGGAAAATATAAACAAGTCTCTTGAGCAAGAGATTCCAAATAATTTATGCAGATACTACATCCTCAAGGAGGTGAAGCCTAACGTTTCATTTCTTTCATGCTGAATACTCAAGGTGGCTTTCTTCCAAAGAGGAAGGTATGGAAAAGAAGACGGTGGGGGAGGGGGAGGATGTAGGCACTGAACGGATGGAGAAGTCTTAGCATTGAGAGAAACCAGGTCATTTGTAGTGATGTGATTGAATGTAGGGGCTTCCCAGGTGGCGCTAGCGGCAAAGAACCTGCCTGCCAAGGCAAGTAGACGTAAGAGACACGAGTTCTATCCCTGGGTATGGAAGCTCTCCTAGAGGAGGGCATCGCAACTCACTCCAGTATTCTTGCCTGGAGAATCCCATGGACAGAAGAGCCTGGCGGGCTGCAGTCCATAGAGTCGCACTGAGTCGGACACGACAGAAGTGACTTCGCGTACAGACATGAATGAATGTAGAGTCTGTCATACAGAGTGAAGTTAAGTCAGAAAGAGAAAAACAAATACTGTATATTAATGCATATATGTGGAATCTAGAAAATGGTACAGATGAACCTATTTTCAGGGCAGGAATAGAGACACAGATGTAGAGAAGGGACTTGTGGACACAGGAGCGGGGAAGGGGAGGGTGGGATGAATTGAGAGAGTGGCATTGACATATACACACTACCATGTGTAAAAAAGACAGCTAGTGGGAAGCTTCTATATAGCACAGGGAGCTCAGCCTGTGCTCTGTGATGACCTAGAGGGATGGGATGGGGGATTAGGAGGGAGACTCAAGAGGAAGGAGATATATGTATACTTTATTCACATTATTGTACAGCAGAAACTAACACAACACTATAAAGCAACTATATTCCAATTTAAAAAAAGAGACAGAGATAGATAGAGAGGTTTTTGGCACTCAGCACAGTGGGGCTTTGAAATGGTTTGGTGAAATGGTTATAGGTGAAATGGTCACCTATAATATATAAACCTACATTCCTAGCATCCGAGTGTGTGGTCTGAGATTCCTACCTGCTGCGAGCACATTGTTTGTGACATCATTGGAGTCCCCACTTTGTCATCAACGTTCAGTGGCGGACCTACAATTTCCATGTCACTAACAATATCGCAGTCAGTTAATTTCTGCACAGACAGTGCAGTGCCTCAAGCATGGCTCTGTGAAGGGCAGCAGCTGTGTTTCCTGAGCCCTCAGAACGTCAGGGCTGAAAACAGTTGCTACATGATTCAGGGTCCTGGTAGACACAGGCAGCACATGTAACGTGAGATAATCTGGGGAAAATTTAATAGACAACATGTAAAGTGTTGTGCAGGCTTCCCTGGTGTCTCGGTAATAAAGAATCTGCCTGCAATGCAGAAGACGCAGTTTCGATCCCTGGGTCAGGAAGATTCCCTGGAGAAGGAAATGGCTACCAACTCCCATGCCTGGGAAACCCCATGGACAGAGGAGCCTGGCAGGCTACAGTCCACGGGGTGGCAAAGAGTTGGACATGACTGAGAAACCAAACAACAACAGAAAGCACTGGGCAGAGAAACCCCAGGGATTGGTAGTAGAAGGGCTGGATCATCTCCTGCGTACATGGGTGAGGGACTGAGGAGGGTACGGGAGCAGAGTGACAGGGAGGGCTGTGCCGGAAAGACCACCAGGCAGGACCTGGGACTGCCAGTAAAGGAAGCACTCAGTCTGCAGCATCACCGCAGAGTTTGCTGGAGAAACTAATACTTTAACTTGGTTTTTCTCCCTCACTCTGATCTCCCGCTGGTGCCTGTCATTGTCAGATATCCCTTTAGATCCTAGGGCAAGAAAGCTCTTTGATATGCAGGAAGCAGAGAGGAGAAGGAGGAGAGTGCTGCCTACCCGATAGTCACCAAGTCTTTCTCGTTTTGGAATCAAAAAGTCATTCATATTCAAGGTAACACTATGCCTAACATCTTTGACCAGCTGATGTGAAGAGCCAACTCATTGAAAAAGATCCTGATGCTGCAAAAGATTGAAGAGAGAAGGAGAAGGGGGTGACAGAGGATGAGATGGTTGGATGGCATCACTGACTCAATGGACATGAATCTGAGCAAATTCCTGGAGCCAGTGAAGGACAGGGAAGCCTGGTCTGCAACAGTCCATTGGGTCAAAAAGAGTCAGACATGACTTAGTTACTGAACAACAAACAACAAACATTTCTTGTAATTAAATATGCCCTGTTATTAAGCACTGAATGATGGAAATGTTATGTAAGAGTTCTGGGATGTTCCCCTAAATGGAACAGATACAGGCTAGAGGTGAAACCCATTTGGTTCTCCTGCCTGCCATCCTTTCTTCTGTCTAGAATGTGGATTGATGACTGGAGCACTAGCAGTCATCTTGGGCCATGAGGTAAACTTGACTTTGATTTGTGTCAGTGCACCAGAAACAGAAGTCGGTGGAGCTACGTCACCATTTCTTTTGCTCTAGTTTTCTTTCCTTCTGGTCCAGTGAAACATCTCTCTAACTGAGTAGCTATTAGGAGAAGAACTTTATTTGAATTGGAAAAAAGAGAGGGGTAAAGCATCCGGTGAAAATGATGGCTGACAATAAATCTCTGGTGGAGGGTTCCGGAGATCCCTAAGAATGTCTAATGTCCAACTTTTTCAAAAAATTCATTCACAGATTCAATTGATGTATGTTAAGGTTCTTTTGCACCTGGTGCTTACTCAGGTGTGGGGCTACAGAGATAAGACCCTGTCCATTCCTGCCTGGTCTCCTAAGAGTAGCATGGATAAAGCAGATGGTGGTTGTTAAAAACTTATAATAATGATGAGTGCTGGGAAAGGCAGACACAGTGTAAGTGTTAGGAAACAGTGGTGTGGGGGGCCGAGAGTGGTTCTGCTGTAACTGGACTTAAATGTCCTAATACATAACACTGAAGCTAAGACATGGAGGAAGAAGAGGAATATGCTTTCCAGAAATATGGAAAAAAGCAGAGACACAGCTGTCCTGGGATGGGGGCTGCTTCTGCTGGGAATGGATCCCGCCCACTGAAGGTATTCCTTTTAAGAGAGACAAAACAATCAAATGGATATCAAATAATTTAATTTATTTTCCTGGCTTAGGAGATTAACAGTAATAATGAGGTCAGTCAATTTCACATCTACAGCCTCTGAGCAATGGTTCTGGGGAAGGAGGGAGAGGAAGCCACTGTGAAAGAACTTGAGGCACATCTGAATCTGTGGAAGTCGTGAACCGACCTGGATTAAGACTGTTATTTCGGAAGCTCGCCGGAGCCCAGGGAGACCAGAGAACTGGAGGGAACCTGCCTTCTCTTTTTAAGACTGTCATGTAATTGACACGAAACATCTGAAGACAGCAGTCACGGACCTGTACTCTTTCCCGATCACCTCTCAGAAGCCCCCACAGCCAGGATCCTAGACATTGTCATGGGGACCGTGAGCTGCTGTGTGCTTGGTTCCCCCACTAGAGTCCAACCCGGGCAGGGGAGGGAAAGGCCAGCTTCCAGCCTAGCTCCTATTTTGACAAATGAGCTCAGTTTTCCTCTTGCACAACCAGTCTCTACGGGGAAGATGGGCACAGGGGGGAAAGCTGCACGTCGTGACTGTGGTTTAGAAAGAGGCAAGAACAGAGCCTCAGTTCTTAGCATTGATTTTGCACAAGGGAAGGAGTCTCAGGACACTCACCGCCTCCCAGCCATCAGCAGGCATGGCCAAGCGGACCTCACCACCTCTAGGGTCCTTTCTTTGAATAATTGCATCTCCTTTGGTGGCAGCAGATACCAGCTTCCAGGAGAAGGTGCCATCTCTTGGATTCTGCTCAGATAGTTTTTTGAGCCTTGGGAACTTATCAGAGAGTCGTCTGATTAATGGGTGTAACTGGGCAATTTTTTTTTGTAGCACATTTTTATTGAAGTATTATTGATTTGCAATATTGTGTTGCTTTCAGATGTACAGCAAAGAGATACATGGATTCTTTTTCCTTATGGTTTATCACAGAATATTGAATATAGTTCCCTATGCTATACAGTAAGTCTTTATTGTTTATCCATTCTATACCAATATGCCAGTTTATATATATATATATATATATATATTCTTTAATATATATACATACATAAAAATGGACATATATGTATTTTTTCAGATTTTTTCCCCTTATTTCCTTTACTGAGTAGAGTTCCCTGTGCTGTACAGTAGGTCCTTGTTGGTTATTTATTATATATATATATTATTGGGTATATTAGGGGCTTCCCTGGTGATTCAGTGGTAAAGAATCCACCTGCCAATGCAGGAGACATGAGTTGGATCCCTGGGTTGGGAAGATCCCCTGGAGAAGGAAATGGCAACCCACTCGAGGATTCTTGCCTGGGAAATCCCATGGACAGAGGAGCCTGGCGGCCTGCAGTCCATGACGTCAAGAAGAGTTGGACATGGCTGATCATGCACACACATGCACACAACATGCATACTGCAGCTGGACAGTTTTAACTGAGAGAGAGAGAGAAATCTTAGCACAGCTGAGGTTTTCAGACTCTATTTTGACCTGCGTTGGTCTAAAGCTGCTGCTGCTGCTAAGTCGCTTCAGTCGTGTCCGACTCTGTGCGACCCCATAGACAGCAGCCCATCAGGCTCCTCTGTCCCTGGGATTCTCCAGGCAAGAACACTGGAGTGGGTTGCCATTTCCTTCTCCAATGCATGAAAGTGAGAAGTGAAAGTGAAGTCGCTCAGTCGTGTCCTACTCTTCGAGACCCCACGAACTGCAGCCTACCAGGCTCCTCCATCCATGGGATTTTCAAGGCAAGAGTACTGGAGTGGGGTCTAAAGGGAAAAGATGGTGTCCCGCTTTCTAGGTTGGTCTCACTGTCCTCATCCCGCAGTGTTGTATGTGATTCCTGGGCTACAGAGAAGGTCTCCCCTTTAATATTCAGGGACTTCAATGTAAGTCATCTCATTCTTCTGCCTTCTCATTCCCATACCTTTTTTGGGGGGAGGTCACACTCACCCCTGCCTTCCTCCCTATTCTCAGAACATTCCATGGATGACTTGGCACAGATCA
The DNA here is from genome assembly GCA_024291935.2 of Okapia johnstoni. Taxonomy (NCBI): domain Eukaryota; kingdom Metazoa; phylum Chordata; class Mammalia; order Artiodactyla; family Giraffidae; genus Okapia; species Okapia johnstoni. The sequence goes on from CM044310.1 coordinate 22,424,193, forward strand.
GCTCCCCTTCTGTCCTCCTGTTGCCCACATCCATCGGTCAGCATCTTCTGCACTTACCACGCCTCTGTTTGTTGAATGAATAAATGAGCATGCAGGTGAAGTGTTACTTGAATCAGAGGACTCAGAGGCTGGCATTTTTGGAGTGGGCTGCCAGATTTATTTTGTTTGTTAGTTTTCTTGTTTTCCCTTTTGCCTTGGTCCACATGGTGATGTTTTCAATTGAATGTGTTGCTGGTGACTGAGAGTCACACCCGTCAACACACATAGAGTTGGCTGAACAAAGTCTAGCTCTCTTCTATGTTCTGGGTACTTCCAAATTCTGTGCTCAATTCTGTCTGCCCTGGATGGCTTGCTTGTGGTAGATGCTTGGTCAAATGATAAAATTGCTAATAAGGGATCCAAGCTTTCTTTGCTTGTACTGAACTGGCCCTTGAAAGGCCAAGAAATTGAATAGAACATGCCTTAGGCAAGTCTGGCCTCAGGGCAGCCAGTTTGCAACCTGAGCACAGAGGCTGCCCTGGAGAGATAACTGCAAAGCGAAGAGGTTTTACCAGCTGACTCCCCTCCTTGTGTATATATTTTAACTCCGATCTCCCAGGAAACCTTTATTTTCTTGATGCCACTGAGGCACCAGGACCTGACAGTGGCACTGCATTGTATTAGCAGTAGCTGCATTGAAGTCCATTTGGATGCCCTCATCTAATGTGACCTTCTGCTGCTCTGTGCAGGAGCCTTCAATAATTCATCTGGTTAATATTTTTCTTTAAATGAAGCAAGAGACTTCAAGGAGCTCTCACATCCGAGAAATAAGGACAAACCTTACATTTCCCTATTTCAGAAAAGGGCAATGAAGGATACATGGGTTTGCCTGAGAGCAGGGACCTCAAAACCAGGCCAGTCCCTGGGATGCTCGGCACCGACTCTGGGCTGAGAGTACAGAGCCTGAGAGCTTGGGACCACATCCAGGTCTTGACTGGGTCTGGGAGCCCCCGTGTCCTGGAGACATCCCAGCTGGAGGAGCAGCTTTGTTGTCAGACCAGGCTGGACTGAATCCAGCCTACCAAACCACTATTCTCTTCTAAAAATAAAATGTGGCTCAACCAGTTTCATTACCAAAAAAAAAAAAAAATTTGAAAATACAGATTAGCCAAAGATACAATTCAAACAACGCTCATTCTTTCTGAGATAAACAAACTCTCTTAGCCTTCATGCATGAAAACTTTAAGTCTTATTCTAATACAAACATTTACACACATCAGAAAGATAGGTAGATAAAAGCATTAACCACCCACCACTGGTGCATTTTTTCCCTTAAAATGATGCTAAAAATACCTGTGGCAAATCAGCTTATTGTTTTTAATTTTTTTCTCCCTTTGTGATCGTTGTCGCCACCATCATCCACATCATCACTATTGTCATTATCATCACCATTTATGACATTTTTGTCATGATCTTTATCACCATCAGCACCACTGTCATCACTGTTTTCATCAAGTCTTCTCCACTAATTCTGCTGTGATGGCAGAGTAGCTGAATAGCTAAATAAAACTTCAGCCTATCTAGTAAATGTGTGTGCATGCTCAGACCTCGTAGTAGTAGTAGTAGTGTTAGTCACTCAGTTGTGTCTGACTCTTTGGGACCCCATGGACTGTAGCCTGCCAGGCTCCTCTGTCCATGGGATTCTCCAGGCAAGAGTACAGGAGTGAGTTGCCATGCCCTCCTCCAGGGGATCTTCCCGACCCAGGGATCGAACCCACGTCTCCTGCATCTCCTACATTGGTAGGCAGATTCTTTACCGCTGAGCCACTTTGGAAGCTCTCCATCTAGTATAACCTGCCATTAGTAAAACTGCCATTAGTGTATGTAATAGCCAGCACGCCATCACTGCTTACAGTTTTTCTGAAATGAGGAACTCTTTATATCACAAAGAAGCCCCCACAGTTCTTACAGCTCTGATTATTTGCTTGAAATAAACATCAAGGAGTGAAACTGGGGATCAAATAGAATTCTCCATTGTAAGACTTTGAATCCATACTGCAAAATTGTTTTTCAAATCATTTATACATGAAAGTCCCCATTTGAAAATATTCTCCCAGCAAAGGAGATTATGTTTAAAAATTATTGGCCATGGTGATGAATAAGACATTAACGTTTCCCAGATTTTTTTGTGTGTGCTTGTTATTAAAGCTGATGTTGAATTTTTACTTCTAGTAAATTTTCTCAAAGATATATTTCCTAATATATGTTTCTAATTTGCTTCTTTATGTCCTTCATCTATTTTTATTAAAGTGTTTGCATTTATATTGGTTGATTTACAAATGTTCTTTATATATTAAAGATGCAAATGCCTGGCCTTCTAAATCAGCAGTCCCCAGACTTTTCGGCACCAGGGACTGGTTTTGTGGGAGGCAATTTTTTCACGGCCCAAGGTGGTTGGTTGGTTTCAGGACGATTCAAGGGCATGACATTTACTGTGCACCTTACTTCTACTGGTACTACGTCAGCTCCTCCTCAGCTCATCAGGCATTAGATCTCCGAGGTTGGACACCCCTGTTTTAGATTACAATTATTGCCCCAGTTTTTGATCTTTAGTTTATAATGCATTTTAATAAACAGACGCTTAAAAATGTGTAGTCACATGTGTACACTTTCCTTTATAGCCTCTTAATTTTCTCTTGGGATAGAAAATGTCCTCATATTTTATATATCAGATAAACGTATACCCTCTATGTTTCTGGCTTATTAAAATGGAATTACACAGTGATATAGTAACTTATTTCTGTCTGTTCCTGATCATTTCTTTTTCTAGCCCATCACGGGGTTTTTCTCTTATTTAAGCCACACCAGGAGGCACGGATGACCTCAGGAAAGGTAAGGTTGTGAAAATGGAAAATGGAATAACAGAAGCTGCAGCATATGTTCCTCAGAAAAACCTGCTTTCTGATCCCTCTCTCTCCTGTCCTCCCCCAGTGCCCCGAAGATCCCAGGGGATAAAGGAGGACATGACAGAAATAGATGGCTTGGGAGTCAAAGAGCAAAGGACTTCTGTGCTGTGCATCTCAGGGGTCCTGGGGGTGCCAAGGTTCAGAGTGGTTCGTGTCCCCAACACATCAAGGAGCAACGGAGTGGTGATGCCTACGTGGTTCATTGCTGACTGTCCTCCCACCTGTGTGGTGAATGGAGTCTCTGAACATCTTCTTACACCTGCGAGGGATGTAGAGGAGGCTGTGAGAAAGCCCAGGAGATGCTTGCGCGATGCAAATACAGATGCTGTGACTAGACCCAAGGGGGGAAATGTGGCACCGAGGACTTGGGGTCGCTCTCAATTCCCTAGAAGCCCCTGCAGGGCAGAGCCCCCATCCCCACACCCGGAACTGATGGAGAACACTAATTAAATATTGTCGCCGCCACTTTGTGGAATACAGGTTACAAATGAAAATGAATGTATAGTAAATACAGAAAATAAAGTGGCTTTCTTTTTTTTTTTTAATATACATTCACTTCCCCTTTTCAATCTTTTCTGGTTCACTGAGGTAAAATTGACAATAAAAATTACATATGCTAAAGGTGTACAACGTGATGTTTAGATAGAGAGGAAGATAAACTCCACAATCAAGCTAATTAATATACCCATTGCTTCACATAGTTACTGTTTTGTTTTTTCCTTTTTCGTGGTGAGAACACTAAAAATATACCTGATAAGAAAAATTCAAATGCATTGTACAGCATTAATAGCTATAGTCACATTGCTGTATATATATATATATATATATATACACATATATATATACAAATACATATATATATGTACACAAAGCTATATATGTGTGTGTACATATATATCTTTTTGAGTTGTTACAACTCTTGTATGTTAATAATATTAACAAAGGTGTGAATTCTGCACTTATGTAAAGATGTGTCAAATTTCATCTTATCTTATTTTAATATATATTCATAGTAGCATAGACGTCTTTACAATAGTTTTTTCTGTACCACAAATATTCCCAGATTTGAAACCTATGCTACTCCACTCACAGAAGTATACTAGCTGGTAATTAGACCACTCTCCCTTGATCAGAGTCACACTTGATGCTTGAGTAACATGAACATTAAAAGAATATTTAAAATATAAAGATATAAATAAAATTATATATATATATATATATATATATATACATATAAAGATATATATAAAATTTTTCCACTCGGGGGAAAAAAATCAGATTAAAACTTGCTTTCTGCTTTAGCATAATTCCATGCTTCTCCCATTGAAATAACCAGAGGATTCTAAATGATCTCAGAATCCCTAGGGTGTATTTATCACTCCTCCAATCTGCCACAGCATCCTGTGTTTAATTAAGTTTAACAGTATTTGAATTTATTTAAATTATTTCTTTATGTAATCACCTTTCACTGAAAATATAACTTGCTTGAAGGAATGTCATTATATGAATGTACAGTGTTGTGTTTGATCATCAGTTGATGGATATTTAGGGTGTCTCTACTTTTTGACTTGTGTTAACAGTGCTATGAACATTCATGTACAATTTTTTGTTTGAATGCATAGTATAATATAGATGAACCTCACAAACATTATGCCAAGGTTGCATATTGTATAGTTTATGTGAAATATCCAGAATGTTTGTAACAGACAAATCTGATTCCATAACGGATCTATTCCTTTAGCTCTAACCTTTGTGCTCTGTTGCCTGTGCTGAGTCATCCTGGTTCTGTACCTTTTGAAAAGAATATTGCATAGAGCCTGAAATATACAGGAGAGCCTATTTTCAGGACTCTGACCTTTAAAGGTATAACACTTTTCATTCATATAGAGATAAAAAATTGCAGAACAGAGAATAGTATATATCTTGTTGGAGGTTTATAGGAACATGGTGACCAGATCTACCCAAAGAGCTGCAAGAACAAAGGATTCCTGAACCAAGAAGTTTGCAACAATCAGCTACATCCCTCCCCTTTTAGTATAAAAGAAGTCCAAATTCTAACTCAGGGAAGGTGGTTCCTTAGGACACTAGTCCACCATCTTCTTGGTCTTTTGGCTTTCAGAATGAAGTCGCTATTCCCAGCCCTAACAACTTGTCTCTTGGTTTATTAGTCTGTCACATAGAGAGTAGTACAAGCTTCGATTCAGATATATAACATCCATTAAGTCAGGAAGTAAATTAGTGCATGGGATGGGCTGGGTAGAAGGTAGAAAGTGAAGTGACTGCTTCATTCAGGGTGGAAGTCTGCCTTTTGGGGTGGTGAAAGTCTCTTGAAATCGTGTAGAGGTGTTGGCCATACAACATGTGAATATACTAAAGGTCACTCAATTATTCATTTGAAAGTCATTAATAGTTAATTTTATGACATGTGAATTTCACTTTCACACACACACACACACACACACACACACACACACACGTGGCTGGAGCAGAGACACGGTGCATCATTTACCTCTAAATCTTCTAACAGTCTCTGGAACACAGGAGCCACTCAATAAACGTTTGAATTAAATTACAGGAATTAGAATTAGATCATTTCTAAAACCCATTTCAGGTCTACTGTTTCACATTATCTATTGTGTAGATGACCAAAGAAGAACCCATTATACTTAATTTAAGATGTGTGAAATGTCAGACTGTGAGCTCTGCTTTAATTCACAGGACAGCCACCTTTGGTAAAAGTTCCTCCTGAATTATTAGACCTGCTTATCCTGGCGTGCATAATTCATCACAGGAAGCCCAGGTAGCTTCATTTCTCTCTCGGGCTGGGAGGCATGGCACTTGGATGATATCTGACTACTTTAAAGTGTGAGATCTTAGACTTTCCTTCCTCCACAGCACCCTCTGGCTTAAGCATGAAGTCTTTTTTCTTGGATTGTGTGTCTAAATAATAATCACGTCTACACAGGCTGCTTGAAACTGAATCTGGCTTCTTTACCCTGACACCAAATTAAATTTCAGAGAAGTTTTGGGTGAGGTAGAAAAGAATACTTTTCTTGTTTTGCTAGGCAAAGCAAGCTAATAATGCCCTCAAAACTGTGTGTCCTGACCTGGAGGTAGTAGTGAGGAGTTTTACAGTAATGGTTCAAAGAGGGCGTGGTCAGCTTGTGAACATTCTCTGATTGGTTGATGGTTAGGTAATCGGGAGTCAATACCATCAGCTTTCGGTTTCCAACTCTTCTGGGTCTACGTGCTTGTGAACAGCATACAGTTAACTGCTCCTACCTGGTGGGGGTTTCAGTATCTGCAAAACAACTCAAAGATATTATTATGTGACTCCCTCGGGGGAACCAGGACCCTGCCCTTAGGCTGCTCTATTGTTTCTTGACTGCTCCTCTCTTGTCTCTGAATCCCATCCCTTCCCTAATTAGTAACTGCTTGAACTTGCCCGCTGGAATTCAGGAAAGATCTAGGAGGCTGAATGCAGCCCATTTCCTGTAATCAAGAAAGAGGGGACACAGAAAGGTGCCCTGGAGGCACCCCATAGGGTCCTGCTAGTTTCATAGCTGGCTTGGCTTTGAGAAAGGCAGTGGAAAGAGGTGTTTGGTTTTTTTCTGTCCCAGTAGGGACCCCATCTGTCCCATAGGTGTGCCCTGAATTCTCAATGACTTAACACAATACCAATCTATTTCTCATTTAGGTCTGAAGAGAATTGTGCAGATCTCTGACATCTTGTATCTCCGAGGATAACCAGCCATCCCAGTCCACCCAGGTTTTTCCCAGTTTCAACACTACGAATGTCCCACATCCACAAAACTCTCCCCCCAGGACTTGGGATGTACTGGTTTGGGCATGATGAGCATGGAAGGAAGGGGGGAGTATTATACAAAAACCCACACGGCTTTCCTAAAATTAAGGACTGAGAGGCATTGTTTTTAGTGTCAAATGAAAGGAATCTAGATTGTCTACCGACTGCAGGCGTTGCTGCTGCACCCTCCCTCACCGCTGGTGTCCCAACAGTGATGTGTGGATAAGGATGATAGAGCGTACTTCGTTGCATCCCTCTGGGAGATAGGACCAGGTGTGCTGTTCAGTGTAGCTGTCGTCACAAGAATCACCAGTGCATCTTTGACTTTGCCTGCGTATTAACTCTTGTGCTTTGTGTCAAGATACCACTAGTTTAGCTTTTACTGTTCTTTGTGAATATTGGGACTTTATGTTAGAAGAGTTCAGGTAATAAAAATGAGAATGATTGCAGTATCAACACTAACATTACCCAGACATCACCAAGAAAGGCTGGATTAAGGGGGAAACAAATGGATGCATAGAACAATATTAAGGAGGTAAATAATCAAAGAAGACCATACTACACAGTATGCAGAAAATAATTGGGGATTGGGCATGATGGAGAGAACATGGGATAATAAATCTCATAAATCTGGCAAATGCTTCTCAATCAACAAAGGTAACTTTGCCTCCTAGAAAGACACTAATGTTCGTTTGGAAATAGTGACCACCTCATTACATTGGGCACCACACAAACAGGCATTGTCATACCCTTTCCTTCATTGCTCTAGGAAAGTAAACAGAGGTACATTTCCTGTTATAGAAATTGCAACTAAAATGTTCTATGGGCAAACAAATGGGAGTATTGATAGCAGAAGCTTTGGCCCCTTATCTATAGAGCTGATTCTAGCAATTCTTACTGTTGATCGCAGTTCCCACAGTATATCAAGGGATGTGTCCAATTATAGGAACAACAAAAATTTGTTTCCCTACCTCTTAGTAGTAGTGGTGCTAGTCACTCAGTCATGTATGACTCTTTGTGACCCCATGGACTGTCACCCCCCAGGCTCCTCTGTCCATGGGATTCTCAAGGCAAGAATACTGGAATGGGTTGCCATTCCCTTCTCCAGGGAATCTTTCCAACCCAGGGATCGAACCCAGGTCGATCCCTCACATTGCAGGCAGATTCTTTGCCATCTGAGCCACCAAGGAACCCGTACCTCTTAGGTATTTAATTTGAAATAAATTGAGTTTCACATTGTTTTCTTGATTTCCATGAAGAATTTAATAAAGCCATGCAAATCTAAAAGCGAAAGATATTTCTTTGTATCTTGTGTAAACATGAACTAGATTTTGCTAAACTCCCTGCATATTCAGCAAATAAGCAGGTGTACATTTTGACAAATTTCATTTAGCCTCTAAATTCCTGCCAAAGAAAGCATTAATTATCTGCTGAAAGTCCTGCATGCTTTGTACACAACACTGTTAAAGAGGAGTGTGATTTTCTTGTCTCTGATATTGAGGATTTCTTCCTGAAAGATTTTGGTCACTTTTCAGTTTCTTCAGCATGGGTAGAAGCTCTTAATAAGAACTTTTTTTTTGTTTTTAACTTTGTACAAATGGAAGGAGAACACCTTCTTAAACAGGTGCCTGCAAAAGCCATAAAAGGTATACTAAAATGTGAACCTGCTATGAAATTGTATGCAGGGGACACAGATTTAATCCCTGTCAGGAAGATCCTACATTCCATGAGGCAACTAAGCCACTAAGCCCATGAGTCACAACCACTGAGCCCACATATCCTAGAGCTTTGCAACAAGCGAAGCCACTTCAGTGAACTAGAGAGTAGCCCCTGATCACGGCAGCTAGAGAAAGCCCGCACTTAGCAATGAAGACCCAGAGAAGTAAAAAATAAGAACAAATTATTTTAAAAAGTAAAAGAGCACTGCAAGGACTTCCCTGACAGTCCGGTGGTTAAGCCTCAATGCTTCCACTGCAGGGTGTAAGAGTTCGATTCCTGGTCAGGGAACTAAGATTCTACATGTCACATGGTATGACCAAAATAAATTAAATAAAAAAATCTTAAAAAAAAAAAGACATTGTCTTGCTGTGATTAATTAACTAGCCTCTTAGGATGAGTATCCCCCTTTCATTAACATGAAGTTGGGGAGAGGTAGGGTAAATAGAACTCTGGTAGGTGGAAGAAAATGAGCATTTTTTTCATGCTCTTAAGCATTCCAGGCAGACAAGGTATTCCATGGGTTCCCCTCAAGCCAGGATGGTGCTCCAACCCTCTTGTCTGCAGCTGAGGACTGTCTAAAAGCACTGCTTACCTAGGGCTTCTCACGGAGACTTGGGTTAGCTGTTACTGGGTTTAGAACCCATGGGATGGCAAGTCTTACAAATAAGCAAACAAAGGGGTAGCTAGTAATGTTGGGAAGCTTCTGCTCAGGGAGATACCTGTGTGTGTTACAGGTATTGAAAAACTGGCCCATGTACATCCTGCTGTCAGGATGGCTAATGAATACAGCCTCCTTGAGAGAAATAATCAAAATACATGAAAAACCTTCAAGATTGTCCAAAATCTTTCAACTCTATAAATTCTAAGAAATTATTCTAGAGAATAACCGAGCAAGCATTCACCCCATACTAATTATATTCTGATTTTTATCAGTGCTTGGCATAAATATGATGTTAGCCAAACCAACATCTAAGTCAGATACAAGTTAGAGTAACTGAATGGGGTAGTTGTAAATCATTGCAAAAATAAAGGTATTTTGAGACCTATAATTTTCTGGCTGGCAGGTGAAGCAAAAGCCATTTTCTTATGGAATTTTGGGGACCAGCTTTCTAAAGAAATGTGTTTATATTCACCCTGGAATTCAGAGACCAGGCTGAATTTATTGTATCTTCCAGGAACCAATTTATCCCCCATGGCTCATACGGAGAAATGTGTCTTAATTCTGGTAGTGCAACTGGCACTCAATATTTTAATTTATTTTCTCCACAAACGAAAAATAAATTTGTCGTAGTTTATTATGTTGCAAGCTCTCTAATGGAAATTCTTGGAAACTTTTTTTCTTTTTTGCTAGAATGAACAGAGTTAGGTGGGTGGATAGAGCACATTAACCAACAAATATTTTTTTGAAATCACAAGGCATTTGTTGTAATTGCTTGTTGTTGTTGTTCAGTCGCTCAGTCGTGTTCAACTCTTTGCGACCCCATGGATTGCAGCACATCAGGCTTCCCTGTCTTTCACCATCTTTCAGAGCTTGCTCAAACTCATGTCCACTGAGTTGGTGATGACATCCAACCATCTCATCCTCTGTCATCCCCTTCTCCTCCTGTCTTCAATCTTTCCAGCACTGAAACGGAGCAGGACTCTATGCCCCTTCCCCTTCACCGCACCCCCCCACCACCATCCATGTCTTCTGCCTTCCTTTTGTCTGTGGAAAACTTTAATCAAGAACAAATTTAATCAGAGAAGTGAGAAATGCTGAAACAACGGAAAACTTTGTAAATGTATTAAGGAGACTAAATAATAATAATGTAGGCATTAAGCATAGTCAAGGACCTTTAGTTCTTTCTCAAGGGCTGTAGATAATATGCTGGGCCATGTCCTATGAGCTGTCTTATAGATACCAAAACACCAGGTGGAAAAGCTAACTACATGATGACCAGACTACACCCAGGACTTGAGCTGCCACAATTCTGAGAATTGACCACAAAGAAATGGGAACAAGTGCACCCCAGAACTGAAGATGAACTGTACCTAAAACAACCAAGATGATGCTAGTCGGACCACTGATGACCAACTGAAGATGACTGTTAGAGATGATTATGCTGTTTCTGCATGTAACCTCTCCCCCGCCCTCCACTCTGTCTATAAAAGCTCTCACCCTCTGCTTGTTAGGCAGGGAGTCGGCCTTTGGACAGATGTCTGCCACCCCCCGACCCCACCCCTGCCACAGTTGCCAGCATCTGAAATAAAGCAAACTTTCCTTTCCACCAACCTGGCCTGTTTATGGCTATTGAGCAGTGATCAGCCAGACCCCTCTCCAACTCTTACCTTTCAGTAACAGCATCAGTCCTGGGTGTTCACTGATGGGACTGATGTTGAAGTTGAAACTCTAATACTTTGGCCACCTGATGCAAAGAGCTGACTGATTTGAAAAGACCCTGATGCTGGGAAAGATTGAGGGCAGGAGGAGAAGGGGACGACAGAGGATGAGATGGTTGGATGGCATCACCGAGTCAATGGACATAGGTTTGGGTGGACTCTGGGAGGTGGTGGTGGACAGGGAGGCCTGGCGTGCTGCGGTTCATGGGGTCGCAAAGAGTCGGACATGACTGAGCGACTGAACTGAACTGAACTGAACAGCATCAGGGTCTTTTCCAGTGAGTTGTGACTTTGTGTCAAGTGGTCAAAGTATTGGAGATTCAGCTTCAGCATCAGTCCTTCCAATAAACATTCAGGACTGATTTCCATTAGAATTGACTGGTTTGACCTCCTTGAAATCCAAGGGACTCTCAAGATTCTTCTCCAACACCACACTTCAAAAGCATCAATTCTTCAGCACTCAGTCTTCTTTTGGTCCAACTCTCACATCCATACATAACTACTGGAAAAGCCATAGCTTTGACCATACAGACCTTTGTTGGCAAAGTAACGTCTCCGCTTTTTAATATGCTGTCTTAGTTTATCATAGCTTTTCTTCCAAGGAGCAAGCAGGTCTTACCAAATGCAAAATGGAGTTAATTAAATCAAGACTCAGTGGATTCCCTTCAGGCCAGGGGAGGAATCAGGGGTCATTTTATTGCCTTTGGAATTTCTTCTTATTAGCCTGATCTCTGAGGTTCCTTCCCTATGTAACTTCTCTTCTAAGACTTCATCAAAAGACATCTGGATAGAGGCTGACTGCAGACTGATCAGCAATTTTGATGGTAGATATAGTAAAAAAAAAAAATGCATTCATATGTCACACCTGAAATTCTGACCTATGGAGTCAAAGGCTAATGAAAAATTCTGAACATCATGACCATTCAGTATTATATACAATTTTATACCCAGGCCTCTATGGCTCTATCTTTTTTTATTATTATTATGGAAGGTTGTAGACAATTACAAGATCTTCTCAGCTAACTTCAGGTTTATATTCAAAGGATGTTGTCAAATGTAAGTTTTATTAATGTTCGAGTATTATGAGGCAAAAAGATCAAGACAAGACTGTTATTTGAAAGATAGTGTGAAAAGAAAAGAAATAAATGAACTTATTTACAAAACAGAAACAGATTTACAGATTTTGAAAATAACCTTAACGTTGCCAAAGGAGAAATCTAAAGGGGAGGAATAAATCAGAAACATGGGATGAACACACACACACTATTATATAAGATAGTTAATCAGCAAGGGCCTACTGTATAGCACAGGAAATTCTACTCAATATTCTGTAATAATCTGAGAAAAGAATCTGAAAAATAATGAATATATGTATGTGTATAATTGAATCATTTTGCTGTACACCTGAAATTAACACAAAAATGTAAACCAACTATACTGCAATAAAAGAAAATAAAAGGAAGTTATAACCATAAGCCTCAGATAGAAAAAAGGTAGTTTGCTACTATTCCCATGAGGAAGGGGCATGTCAGGCCACAGGGGGCCCACTTGGGGAAGCAACAGGGTCACTCAGGAGGCAGAGAAAGGGGAGGAAAATGTGGACAAGAGCCTTTATTTTAATTGCTGTGGGAAGTAACAGGCAACGGCCAGTAAGCAGGCTTAGGGTTGGACAGCTTGAATATCTCCATTGAGCTTTAGGACATAAAGGCTGCCCCTAGGTGTCCAGCACCTGGCCTTGTGATGAGTAGGACAGGTAAATGGTGCCCCTGAGTGTAAAGACTCAGTAGAGGAGGGGGTGGGTGTGGACTTTTGGATTAGTTGGTTTACAAAGGAAAGATGTGAAGCCCTTTGCTATCTCTAGGAATTAGCTAATCCTGGGTGAGTGGAGGGGGTGGGCAGTCTCTCCCTAATCAGAAAGACTCCAGATGTCAACTCAACAGAAAACAGAAATTTAAAAAAACCACAAGCTAATACAAAGGATCCCCTCTGTAGCTAGTCAGTCCTAAAGGATATCAACCCTGAATATTCATTGGAAGAACTGAAGCTGCAGCTGCAGCTGCAGCCCCAATACTTTGGCCACCTGATGCGAAGACCCAATTCATTGGAAAAGACCCTGATACTGGGAAAGATTGAGGGCAGGAAGAGAAGGGGGTAGCAGAGAAGGATGGCATCCAGTGAAGAACATGGGTTTGAGCAGACTATGGGAGATGGTGAAGGACAGGGGAACTTGGCGTGCTGCAGTTTAGTGGGTCGCTGCAGTTCACTCGAGTCGAACATGACTTAGTGACGGAACAACAAGCATACAAAAGATTCCCTTTGTCCTGCAGGCTGGGGATGCAGGAGGTAAGGATTCCCCCTTCACCCTCCAGCATCCCGTGACCATGTAAGACTAACATTTCACGTGCTTGAAATTCCAGGCACAGAGACATGCGGAATGGAAAACTTGCGACCCCGGTAATTGGCATCTGAACTTCTTCACCTGCTAAACTGACTAATTCCATTACCTGGAGGGGGAAAGACTGTTCTTCATACATATTAAATGCTAAGTCTTGACTTAGCCACAAGGATAGAAAATGTCTTATTTTCCCAAGAGAAAGTCCTTAAGGAAATAAGGGATGCAAATTCCTATGCTGTGTCAGTGGGTTTTTCTTAAACAAAATAGGAATAAATATCAACATGGATACAAGTTGCATCGAAGGTCACAATTTCTCCTCTTCAATCCTGACCTGATAATGAAAATTTCTCATTCACGTTTTTGGTATCAAACAGCTCTGCCTTGTACTGTCTGTATAACACAGTCATGTCACCCACCTCTTCAAACTGCACTTCTTTCATCAGTGATGATGGGGGAGATAAGAGGTTCTCCGTTACATGAGCACTGTGATGGACAAATTACATGATGCGGGCAAAACATAGTATTTCTGATGATGTGATAATGCTAACACTGACAATGCTGGGAATTATTAGTGTGGTAGACTGAATCTGCCAGAAATGGCTACAATGTGTCCTCTCCCAAATTTGGATTCTTTTTCCCCTCTCCCTTTGGGATGAAGTGGTCTTTGGTGACTAGCTTGAACAAGACTGTCAGAAGTTGGGCTGTGGGCATTCTGATGTAAGGATAGAAAAGACAATACAGTGTCTTCTTGGTCCTCCTGGGACTCTGCCACTTTTGAATCCAGCCACAATACTCTGAAAAAAGCAAGCAACCACATAGAAAGGTCCAGTGAGGACCCAGCAGGAGACCCTCATATTCCTTGGTTGTGTGTGAGCTGCCTTCACATGACTCCGTCCCAGGCTTCAGCTGACCTGTCTGATGCCAAGTAAGGCAGAGATCAGCATGTTCCCTTCTAGCCCAGAGCAGGAGGGATATTCCTGGAAAATAAATGTTATCAATTTAAGCAACTGGGTTTGGATTTTCTTACACAGAAACAAATTAAAATAAAATGTCTGTAATATATAAAAATCCCATTAATGTTCAAGCTAATAATAGCTTGAACAAGCTATTATATTTTCTAATCAATTAACCTCAGTAGTCCTCCTCTCCCAAAAATTAAGATAGAAAAATTCAAGAATGAGAAGTAGGCTTGATTGTTAGCAATGTGCAAAATTATGCATAATATGTACTGTCATGAGAACCAATATTTCTTTAACAAATAATATACTGAAAGGTAGGCTTTTCTAGTTGTTCTTATTTCTATGTATGGTGAGTTGTATGTGTGCAGGGCTTACGAGATGGCTCAGTGGTAAAGAATCCATCTGCCAATACAGGAGACTCAGGAGACTTGGGTTCAATCCCTGGGTTGGGAAGATCCCTTGGAGGAGGAAATGGCAACCCAATCCAGTATTCTTGCTGGGGAAATCCCATGGACAGAGAAGCCTGGCAGGCTATAGTCTGTGGGGTCGCAAAGAGTAGACATCACTGAAGCAACTGAACATGAACATGCATATATATGTATACGTATATGTATATATATATACATGCGATATATATATATATTCATTTATATCTATACACGTGTGTGTGTGTGTGTGTGTGTGTGTGTGTGTGCGCTCAGTCACTCAGTCATGTCCGACTCTTTGTGATCCCACAGACTGTAGCCCGCCAGGCTTCTTTGTCCATGGAATTTTCCAGGCAGGAATATTGGACTGCGTTGCCATTTCCTCCTCTGGGGGATCTTCCCCACCCAGGAACTGAACCCATGTCTCTTGCATTACAGGCAGATTCTTTACCACTGATCCACTGGGGTAACTATATATGTATATAATATGTCATCTATAATATGTAATATGATATATATATACACACACATGCACATATAAAATCATTTTTTACTTCAGGTTTATCCACTTATCATTTTGTTCTGTAATTAGGACAAAAACTTAAAAAAAAATTAAGTGTATTCTGTATTTGATAGTAGTGTCACAACTTAAATAGTGTAAATTTCCTCTCTCAAAGCAAAAGAAAGAAATGGAATACTTCAAAGTCCATGGATTTGTTTCTCTTTTTACTGAACGGTTGTAAAAAATACAAAGGGAGCTGAAGAGTAGATTCAGGAAAAAAAATGTGATTATAATGTGCTTGTTACTAGTATCTTTTTAAAATGCATATTTTAAAAAGAGCGAAGACTTCCATAAGGAGGTAGAATTCTCAATTTACTTTGAAATGACTGTTCTTAGCTTGCTCTGTAATTCTTTTCATCTCTGTCAGCTAAATGAGAAATAGAATATCCTTAAAGATGAGCCAGAGAAGAGTAAGAAAAATCATTTTCATTATTAACACAGAACCAACATATCTTCTTTTGGAGGTAGTTTAATCCACTGAATATGTCTCTTACAATGTCTTATTTCTCAAAAGTGATAGCATCTTCTTTTTCATTCCTTAAATGATCTTTTATACACTTTCCCCTTTAATCATTTATGAATGCTTGCCACCCAATATCCATTATGGAAAGGCACTAGTTAAAATTAATTCACCACCTTTGATTAGAGAGTACATAAAGTATGAATTTCTTCTTTAAAACTGCCTTACTTTGGTCCAACATGTCTGCATCAATAGGAAAGCAGACAAGCAAATCTCTATAGCTGAAATTTTATACTACGCAAGCCAGTGCTTTCTTTCCATCCAGTTAGGAAGGATAAAATTTAGAATAAAGATCTTCCATTCACCAAACCATAGCTCAATCAGCATTTTTGAAAGTGGGTGATCCTATAAATTATTTGTAAATATTATCGGGAATAATAATACCCCTTCAAAATAGCACCTTCAGTGTGCTCTACTTCATATACAGAATGAAGACAAAATTCAGGTGGACAGAACTTTGGGATCTGGGGGAACTCAAGTTAGGATTCCATGGACTGGTTCTAGTAGGTGTGTGTGTTTTAGTACAAAGAAGTCAGACACTCTGAGTTTGTAGTCACTGGTGTTCACAATGATGTCTTTTTGGGGTATCATTTCTTCTAAGATTTGCAAATAATACTTGAATTATTTGTAGGAGCTCTCTCAACTTCTCTCTCTTCTTGTTCAAACTGATAAACTTAGTGGTTTCTTGCAACTCCATTACCCATCAACCCCAAAACTCTTAAAGCCGTCACGCCACTTTATATGAACTGGTAGTCGAATTTTGTCTTCCCATCAGGTAGCAGCTGAGTCTCCAAGTCTCCCCAGAAGGGACCAATAACCCCAAGGCAAGTCTTTCTACGTGTGTGACACATATTCTATTTCTCAATAAGAATAGGAGGGGGAAAAAAAGAACTCAAACATGTGGATGACAGTGCTCCCAAAGTTTAACTTAAAATATTTCAATAATCTGAAATGTTAGTACAGCTATGTTTTTAATTCCTGATAGTTGTTTCTTACTCCACTATTATATCAGTTATATCTTGTTGTCTGTAGTCCTTAGCAAGGGTTTCCCAGGTGGCTCAGTGATAAAGAATCCACCTGCCAATACAGGAGATGTGGGTTCTATTTCTGCCTTGGGAAGATCCCCTGGAAAAATAGCAACCCACTCCAGTATTCTTGCCTGGAGAACCCCATGGACAGAGGAGTCTGGCAGGCTACAGTCCATGGGGTTGCAAAAGTGTTGGACCCGACTTAGCGAAACAACAGTGACCACAGTCCTTAGCAACCTTAACGGTTGTTTTTGGTCCTTGTTAACTTTAAGTTCCAAGGCTCGCATGTGTTCCTCCGGGGATAGATGGAATTATTTGTTGATCCCCTATTGCAACCCTCTGATCTCTCAATTTTCTTGCTAGATGTCCACTATCAAAGTAGATCATGGTAACATGCAAAAGCATTACATTCATAACTTTTTTTTTTTTTGATGCTGCTTTAAGGCTTCTGTTGCTGACTGAGAGTTACAGTTTATTCCAGACCAAATTCTGCTTCATTGTCAGGATCTCTTGATTTTCCAATGATATCTTTAGCAGTAACAAATTCTCTGTCAACTGCACAACTCATTTCCTAATCATGCTGTAGTAACTGAGTCTTAAGGTCTGTGCTAACTGATGGCCCCACAGGAAATATTTCAGTGTGTGTAGAATATTCCCTGAAGAGAAAAGAAGGGGAAAAAAAGAATTTGCATGTATAAACTTTTAGGTATGTGGATGAAAAATTCCATAATCTATTTACAAAACATATTAACTTAGTTAAATCCATTTTAAATCCAGTGTTATATAGGGTGTTGGAAAAACTACTTTTCTGATTCTATTTCCTAAATAACTTTCTTTAAATACATCATATGTATATATATATTTGGCAGCAACATCTTTGTTATTCTAGAATCATCTGTCTAACGCTGTTTTATAGAGTACACCTTTCAAGTTGCTTGAAATAAAGCACATTTGGAATGTGTATTTGAAGTTTTGGCTAGAATTTTCATCCCAAATGGTCAGTGCCAATTTGTTTGAACTTAGGACACTTATGTCACTCCCCAGTCTGGTGGGTATTCCAGAATCACAACCCAATGACTTCCACATTGCTCGATAAGCAATATTTACAACAGTATTTAATGTCCTTGATTCTTAGAGTCTTATCCTAAGAAACAGCCCTTAAATCTTTGTTAAATGTCTCATTATTGTTTCTTTCCTCTTCTCTCTTCTCCTTCTCTTCTTGGCTTTGTTTTTTCTTCTTAAACATTATCTCCCCCCCCATCCTCTTTTTCTCTTATTTCTTCTTTAATTAATGATATCAGGTGATCTTACAGGTGTCTAAAACTATCGCTGAAAGTGAAAGTCACTTGGCCATGTTCTAGTCTTTGCAAACCCATGAACTGTAGCCTGCCAGATTCCTCTGTTCATGGGATTTCCCAGGCAAGAATACTGAAGTGGGTACCCATTCCCTTCTACAGGGGATCTGCCCAAACCAGGGATCAAACCCAGATCTCCTGCACTGCCTGCAAATTCTTTACCATCTGAACCACCAAAGAAGACCAAAATTAACATTAATTGAAGACAGTTAATAATGTGTTTACTCCAAATAGCATGTAAGTTATAAGTTAAGTCAATGCAAGAGCATTCTTTAGTAAGAAAGGAGTAAAGCTCTCTTTACTGAGAGTTATAGAGTCTATTTCTCACTGAACAGATGAGGACATATTATAGTTACCATATATCAAGTAAATCTGGGGACAAATTCATATTGTATAGCTAGCTGGTCATTGTTGTCATTGTTGTCAATCAAGGGGCTGCCTGACTGATTGAAACTGTTATCTGGGGAAATAGGCAACAGATTATTGAATATCATTATTAATCATCCAGATTCTTAGGTCTGACATCTAATGAATCTGAATCATATATAAATATGTACCTAACACATCTTTCTCAGATACTGTGAATGCTCAGCCAGGGTTGTGAACCAGTGATTGAGATTATAACAGAGTGTCTTTTCTATACAGAGGTTGGTATTTTTTTTTCTTTTCCAGTGTATCTGGGTGGTTGTAGTGGTTTAGTTGTTAAATTGTGTCAGACTCTTGTGACCCTATGGACAATAGCCTACCAGGATTCTCTGGCCATGGATTTTTCTTCCAGGCAAGAATACTGAAGTGGATGCCATTTCCTTCTCCAGGGGATATACCCATCTCAGGGATCAAATGTGGGTCTGTCGCATTGTGGGTGGATTCTTGAGTGACTGAGCCACCAGGGAAGCCCTTGGCAGTTGTGAAATTTCAGCCTTCCCAAAATCTTTCCTGATAATAGTAAGTCAACCTTCTGTTTCAAATAAATTATAAATCGCTGGACATACAGCATAGAACCTTTGTTCCAAGCAGATATCTCAGTATATTATTTATTGTGGTATAGCAAAAATAATTCCCAAACTTAGCAGCTGAAAGCCACAGTTATTATCTCACCATTTTTTGTGAGTCAGTAGTCTTAGAAAATCTTATGAGGTTGCCATCAAAGTGTGAGACAGGAATGTAGTGACTCCAAACTCAGCTTATGAGCTAACACACATGGTCGTTGCCAACTCTTGGTTCTCTGTCATTGAAGCTCTACCAGCTGTCTCTGGCATCTGGTTTCCTCCAGAGAAGGCAAGAGGATACACTTCAAATTACAGCAGTCTTTTTTATAACCTAAGCTCAGAAGAGATATCTCATCACCTTGGCATAGTCTGGCCTTTGGAAGAGATTCACTAAATCCAGCTCGTACTGAAGGGGAGGGGATCATCCATGGGTGTGGGTGCCAGGGGGTGGGGATCTCTGAGGGCATCTTAGAGGCTGGTCCCCTCCCCACGTGTCACCCAGGGTTCTGGTGGGCCCAAATAGCCAAGATATTTATACCAAAACTATAAAATTAATTCCTCAAAGTTATTCCAGGATCAGATGAAAGCCTGTGCAATTGAGAGTTCTAAAGCAAACTTTCTATTTCCAACAAAATGATGAGTCCAAAGAGCACACTTCTAAAAAAAAGTCACAATGGTGTTTAAAATATGCATATGTGCCCTATTACCAAAGTTCTAAGAGTGAAATTAAGTTGCTTGTAGATGTATTTTCATTTCAGCTTTCCTAGTAAATTTTATTTGTAATTGCTAATGTGGTTGTCAGTTACAGTTTGGCTAATTCCACAGTGTGCCATGGTAGATGTAATACTTATTATTTTTGGCATATATTTCTGCACTCAACATAATAGTGTTCTAAATCAAATATAATCGTTTGGGGTTAGTGTCTGCTTCATTAGTGTGGGTTATCTTTGTCTCCCAAGCTGAAATAAAAATGATCTGAGAAGAAGGAATAGATCTTACTCATTTTTCAGAATTTTCTTTCCTTTTTTCAGCTGTTAAAAGTGACCCAGATTTTAAATTTCTTAAATAATTTTAAAATTGTATTTATTTATTTTCGGCTGTGCTGGATTTTCACTGCTGCATGGAATTTTCTCTAGTTTCAGCGAGTGGGGCTACTCTCTAGTTTCAGTGGTCGGGCTTCTCTTGTTGAGGAGCACGGGCTCTAGGGTGCATGGGCTTCAGCAGTTGCGGTTCACAGGCTCCAAAACACATGCTCAATAGTTGTGACACACTAGCTTAGTCATTCCACAGCTTGTGGGGTCTTCCAGGACCAGGGATCAATCACATGTCTCCTGCAAAGGCAGTAGGATTCTTTACCGTGGAGCCACCAGAGAAGCCCTTTAAATTTTTTTAATGAAATCAACGTGATGTCTATTGCTAAACATGGACACAAGGACCCAAAAAATAGGAGATGACTTCAAGATAGTTCATCTTTAAGAGATAGGAGGCCCATTCTTATTCTGGAGAATAAGAGTGAGAATTTTGGGAATTTTTAGAAAATCTTAATGCCTAGCATATCTCCATGTCCAACCAAGATAAACCGACTTATAGTCTATCAACTCTTCCAATGCAAAAAAAACCAACAAACAAACCTGAGTATCTATTTAAAAATACACAAAAAGCAACATCTCTTTAGGGAATCACAGAAATATTAAAGAGCTGTCCCAAATCCAAAATTTGAATAAAGAAAAACCAGAAGAGAAGATCTGATTTGATAAGCACACCCCCCTCTGCTGTCTTTCCTCCCAAGACATTTGGTGAATTACCAGTTATCCACCCCTGTGTAATAATCCCCTCCCCCAAAGCATAATTGCCTAACATAACGTCAGTCATTGTTTGGCCCAGGAGTCTTCAGTCTGCTCTATGGTGTCAGCTGTGATGCTGTGACTGGGGGCAGGGAATCTACTTTCAAGGGGACACACTCGCACGGCTGTCAAGTTCGCGTTTGTCACATGACCTGATCCATAATTTTATGGGATGGTGGAGGGTCCCATTACTGCTCCATAGGGTCTTACCGGCCCAGCTGCTTGGGCCTCCTCACAACACGGCAGACCCCCCCACCACCCAAAAACCTACTCACCCCCCCCACCCCAACCCACACCAAACCCACACCCCCCAAGAAAACCCCCTAAGGGCTCTCACAGGAGCAACTGGTCCAGGGCAAACAGTGTGGGCATGGGGCATGTGGCATTTCCATACACAAGAATAACTGCTGCTTCATCTCCACAAGTTCTGCTTGCCCATGTCTGCTGGGGATGCCAGTCTGCTCAATCCTCAATGGTCCATTCTCTGCCTCAAATAAAAGCAAAGGTAAAATCTGCCCTCTAAAATGACGACCTCTGGGCTGGATGCCTCCACCAATGACAGAGCACGTGGCTTTGGCCTCTTACTTTGTCTTCTGTCCCCTTACTGGAGAACACACATTCAGCCTCGGCGGGGGACTTAGAAGGAAGGGCTTCAAAGGTGGGAGGATGAGAGGTGAGGAGGAAGAACGGGAGGCCTGTAAACCCAAGAAAAGAGGGGGCATTGGATGGTTCAGAGGCCCATCTGGATGAAATTATTTAGCTTATGATTGCATTTTTAAAACTTTTGATTTGTGTGTGACCTTTAATCTGTGTATATTTTCAATTTTTTAGCTTAAACTGTACAATCTGAAGGAAAACATACTTTCTGGGAATCAAGAAATAAAGATTTAGATTGTAGGCTTTTGGGGATAACTAACTCTCGGTGATGAAGAAAAATGCGTAATTTTGTTGTGTGTGTTTGAGGACTTTCAACCGCCTGAAACGTACATTGTAAATGAGTGTGTTGTAGGGGCCTCCCTAGTGGTCCAGTGACTAAGAACCTGCCTTGCAATGCAGGGAACAGGGGTTCAGTCCTTGGTCCAGGAACCAAGATCCCACCTGCCGCAGGGCAACATGCCGCAGGGCATCCCACATGCCCTTATGCTGCAACTCCTGAGTTCACATGCTCCGGAGCCTGCATGCCACAACTAGGGGGCCCATGTGCTACAACTACTGAACCCTGTACACTTGTGAGCCCTCACACCACAACTAGAGAGTCCATACACCACAAGGAAATGTCACACATGTCCCAAGTCTTGACACAGCCAAATAAATAAGTAAAATGATTTTTTTTTAAAGTTTTAAAAAGTGAGTGTGTTGTAGGGAATTCCCTGGCAGTCCAGTGGTTAGGACTCCATGCTCCCACTGCAGAGGGCCTGGCTTCAAGCCCCAGTTGGAGAGCTAAGCTCCCACAAGCCATGTGGCAGGCCCCAAAGATAACAAAATAATAAAAGAATGTGTTGTACTGTATGCAAACTGTATCTTGGTAGATTTCATTTAAATGGGCATAGGGAAGCCATAGACAGCGAAGTCCAGAAAGACTTCTCTGAGAAGTAGTATGAGGACCCTGTCCTCTGTGAAGGAGGGTTCAGAAGAGCCAGATCCAAGCAGAAGCTCCAGGAAGAGGACAAGAAGAGCAAAGGTTGGGCAGAAACTAGATGTTTGTTCCAGAAACAGATTCGGGGGTATGAGTGTTGACTGTTTAACCAAGTGTCAACAAGACCATTTATGAAGCAGGTTTGAAGCACTTAATTTCAAGTAGTCAAACAGAGAGAGTATTTGATGATGTTTTTGTGTTTATTTTTATTTCTAATAAGATGTCATTTGCTTGGAGGAAGGCATGTAAGGATGTTTACTGAAGCCACAGGTGGAGAAGCCTGCATCACAGAAGCAGGGTGGGCTTTCTGGTATCTGTCACTCTGCCAAGAATTTCCCCAGGACAACTTTTGTTTGACAATTGCTCTTGAAAACAACTGAAACATCTTAGCTATATTTAAGATCATGGGCTTTTTCTGTCTGTGTCTGAGATAGTAGTTGCTGGGTAAACAAGCCCAGAATGCTTTGGGAATATTATAGATAATAAGATGTTAAAGTTCACTTTCTCAGCCCAGAGGTTGTGATTCACATCTCTGCTATGGCAACTCAAAGCTTAATGTTTACTTTCATTCTTTTAAAGGCAGGTTTTATTTCTTCCATTCCAATATAGCAAGTCCCCTACATACGTACGAGTTCTGTATAGAGAGTGCATTCATAAATCCAATTTGTTCATAAATCCAGCAAAGTTAACTTAAGTATCCAACTAAGGTAATCTGCTATATAGTACTATACTTGTAATAGGTTTTAAATACTTTTCCTATAAATAATAAAAAAACAAATAAAATGTAAAGAAAATATATTTTAATCTTACAGTACAGGACCTTAAAAGCATAGTAGAGCAGCTGGCATATGGGGCTGGCACATGAACAGGCAAGAAGAGTTACTGATGGAGGATGGAGAGGAGGTGGAGATGGTAGAGCTGAAGGAGTGTCAGCAACAGGAGACGGAGGGCAACTGCAGTGTCACTCATGCCTGACACTGATGGAACACATGCTCGCATCTTTGAAAGTTTGCAATTTGAAGGTTTGTATGTAGGAGATTTACTCTACTGGAAATTTCCATGAGACTGGTACATAATTCTTTTTTTAAACCAAGCTAAGCCTTGTTTGTCTCCACAGTTTAGTTATCCAGCTTGACTCCTACAGGGAACCCAGCTCGACTGTCATGATAGAATGAGCATCTGTGGATAGTACAGAAAAGGTGGATGTAATTACAGGATTTGCTAAGTTTGGTGGAAGGAAAGTGGATTGAAAACCTGCCATACTCATGTATGGGGGGAAAAATGCAGCATCTGCTCATGATCTATTAAAGGTTTAAAAATAGGTTCAGGCATGCAGGGAATTTGAACATCGACTAGCTATTTGATGATATTACGGGCATATTTTTATTGTATTTTAGAATAATAATGGCATCATGATAATTTTTTAAAAGGATCCACAGGTTTTTATTACACATAAGGAAATATCTGTGAATTATATGCTTTTAAAAAAGACACCCAACAAATCAAAGAAACAAAAAAACTCAGAAGGGATTTTTCAACCCTTGCAAAAATTTGCCAGTACATTTTCTTTCCAAATTTTGTTTTGTTATATTTTTCCTGGTAAGAGCATACTGACCTGACCAGCACGCTATTTGGAATTAAACTCAGTATTTCTACAACCATGGAGGGAGGTCATAGGCATTATGCTTTATTTATAAACTCTTGAACATCTCTGCACAAATGTTCCACTCTTTAGATTCTTGGCTACAGTTGTCCTCTGAATCTATGATGATGAACCTTTTATAGCTAGTTTTGAATCTCATATACAACAGAAGCTTCTAAATGAACTATTTGGCCACAAAGAGAAATCTTTATTGAAAAAGGAACTCTGCATGGAATAATTAAATAGGCCTAAGTACAAGGTTCTGTGCCACGTGAAGTTGTAAATAGCCCTGACAAAGTAATTTATGCTCATTTATGACACAGCAGCTCATTATGGCTTTGATTTTCATCCCCTTCCTTAGTGAAGTTCGTCTGTTTCTCTGATAGAAATTATTTTTATTTTATTTATAGTCATGTGCCCCTGGACCTACAAGGGGAAGGATGAGAAGCTTCTGAAATGGGAGCCCCCAGCACTGGGCTGCTAGAACAGGTGGAGATGCAGGTGGATGGAGAACGCTCTAAAGGCACCCCTCACCATCAGGTTGTCTTTGCCAAGTTAGAATGTGTTTCCAGAATTTCCAAAATCAACCAATGCTTCACAAAAACCAGAAATTGAGAATTTTATATATAATTGCTTTATTTTCCTATGTTGGATATTGATGAAACATTTTTCTACATTCTGTGCACCAGAGACGATGTGTTTGCAGGAAGCATGTGGTAGGCTGGGCATCAGTTACTAACCTTTATTCTGAAAGGATAGCCTGATGCCCATGGATTCTGTCCTCATTTTCATCAGAATGTTCAAACACAAATGAACATCAAGATGTAGCTTACACTGTATTCACCAAATACAAAAACGAAAATTTGGTGCAATAAATGGAATTTGGGGGAGTAAATACGATTATCAGAATACTGAGTCGAGTTTCCTGTGTTATCCAGTAGGTCCTTGTTGAATATCTATTTTATATATTTGTGTGTATATATTAATCCCAAACTCCTAATTTATCCCACAGGGACATCTACTCAATATTCTGTAATAACCTATATGGGAAAATAATCTGAAAAAGCATGGAGATATATATATATATATATATATAATATATGTGTGTGTATCACTGAATCTCTTTGCTAGACACCTGAACTAACACAACATTGTAAGTCAAATATACTCTCTGCTGTGCTTAGTAGCTCAGTGGTGTCTGACTCTCTGTGACCCCGTGGACTACAACCTGCCAGACTCCTCCGTCCATGGGGATTTTCCGGGCAAGAATACTGGAGTGGGTTGTCATGCCGTCTTCCAGGGGATTTTTCCAACCCAGGAATTCAACACACACACCTTTGATTCATCAATACTGAGACTAGGGACTGTGAGGTAAACTACTTTTGATAGAAAATTAGGCTGTGTTTATTGCTCAGTGATTTGAGCCTCTGCAGAGTGCAATGGAACACAGGTCCAAGTGGCCCTGTTTTTTATGTAAACGTGATGTGCATTGCTCTGTGGCTTCTTGGAAGGGACGCATGTGTTTTGTGGGTTTTTCATGCTTCCTGGCAAGTTACAACTGCAGAGCCCTTTATAGTTTCAGGATTGGTGGGAACTGGCTCATTTAGGAAAATACATGGTGAGAGAGGGCCCCTTCTGTCTGTTTGCCGGATTTTATAGCCTTGTGTCCATTCTCCGTTTTCTCCATCCACAGCACTCACTGGAACGAAGATGTCAGCCACGCTGGGAGGAAAATGAACCAGTGGGAATGAGGCGGTGATAGTTTTTCCCCCTGAGTTTTTTCATTCTCTTGATCATATTTCACCTTTTTTATTTACTTCGGATAGTATTTTGGTGCACTTCTTTCTAAAACCCTTTCATAGGTATAATTATGGAATCCTTAGTTTCGTGACTGGAAATTGACACAAATTTTTTTGTTCTTCAGGGAAATAGCTCATACTTTTACTTCCCCCATTGTAACTGGCAGCCTTATCATGTCTGGAATATTGGCAGGGAGAGCTTGTTTGGAGACATTTTAACTGGTTTAATGGGTTTCTTCCTGATTTATAGTTTTTAAGTGTTCCATTTGTTTAGAAGGATGGACACACGAATGCTGAGAATAGTTATTGCAGGAAAAGAAAGAATGCTTCGCATTTTTTTACTCTGTCATTTTTAAAGTAAATTTCAAGTTTTTTGGAAATTATTTTTGAGAGGCACTCACTTCTTTTATAAAAGAAAAAAACATTAAAATACTTTATAAATTGTATATATCTTATCTCAATCAGTGACACACAGAGATGAGAGTTTTGAGTTACTTCTAAGTATTCACAAAGCCCTGGCCAAGCAGATACTTGCTGGTTTCCCTGTGGTTAACAGACAAGATTTAGAATGACTTCATGTTAAAACTGAAAAGAAATTATAGATTATATGAAACCTCACCCAATTTGGGCTTCCCTGGTAGCTCAGTAGTAAAGAATCCACTTGCCAATACAAGAGACACAGGTTTGATCCCTCGGTTGGGAAGATCCCCTGAAGAAAGAAATGGCTACTCACTCCAGTGTTCTTGTCTGGGAAATCCTGTGGACAGAGGAGCCTGGCAAGCTACAGTCCACGGGGTCACAAAGAGTCAGACATGACTTAGCAACTAAAACAACAACATCCAATTTGGTCCCATGTTTCCATGGTCTAGTTCAGTGTTAAGTGGGAGCAACTTCTTTCCAAGAGACATTCAGCAATGCGTGAAGATAATTTAGTTTGTCACAATTAAGGGCTGCTACTGGCATCTAGTGGGTAGAGGCCAAGTATGAGGCTAAGCATCCTACAAGGGGCAGGACAGCCCCCACAATAAAGAATTGTCAGGCCTGTCATGTCGATGGAACGAAGACTGAGAAACCCTCATCTAGGCAAAAGCATCATAAACAAATTGATGCTGAATCCTTTTGCTTTGCTGACGGTCTGATGCAGTTGCTATGGAGACCAAGTGATGTATGCATGCATTTTCAGTGGCTGTGCAGAATTTTCAAGGTCAGGGTGAGGGAAAAACACAGACAGTGATTGAAGCTGCAGGGGTACCATTAGCAAGCAGGGTTCTGCAGGTACTGAACCATCCATCCCACTTAAAGATTGCACCGGGAGCACCCCCTTCTGGAGCAGAGGAACTTCCAGGTAGATCTGAGAATTACCCTCAGGGGACAACCTCTTATTGTCTCTTCTGACCCATTCTCAGAGAGGTCCCTACCAGGAGAGAGTTGACAGCAAGAACTCTTTGAGAGATCTTTCAAAACAGAGGTATTTCAAAGTATTCGAGAGTATAGGCTGGGTGGAAAGGTGGTTTGGAAATTCAGAAAGATCTAGAGAGTTTCCTAATTTGATCATGGATCCATGGTGATATTTCTTCTTGTGGTAAATTTGACATTGAAGCAATCATCTTGAATGTTTTTATTCCCTTCTGGTTTCAATTTTCTTCTATTTGACTTTATTGCTACCTTTCAGAAAATATGTTTAAAAACTTGATATTGATTTTCTCACCAGTGAGAATGTGAAAACTGTGGCTATTTTCCTGGACCAGTATTAGTGCTAGAATGGATAACTGCAAAAGGGCTTCCCAGGTGGTGCTAGTGGTAAAGAACCCACCTGCCAATGCAGGAGACATAAGAGATGTAATTCGATCCCTGGGTTGGAAATCCCCTGGAGGAGAGTATGGCAACCCATTTCAGTATTCTTGCTTGCAGAATCCTATGGCCAGAGGAGCCTGATGGGCTACAGTCCATAGGGTCATAAAGAGTCGGGCACGACTGAAGTGACTCAGCATGCACACACAGAGTGATAGAGGCATGTCTGTTCAAGGAAAAAGCTCCAGCTTCTCCAAAGATGATCCATCTCAGTTTATTCCTATTCAATCTCTCTCTGTCTCCTCTTTTTTTAACACTTTATCTCTCTCTATCTGAAAGTTAATATCAGGGTCTCTTTTAGCTATAATTGAATATCAGCTAATGAACTAACAGGTTAACACCTATAGAGAAAGTCTTTAGTTACCAAAACTCAACTTGGCATCCTCTAAGTAATTTTATACATTTCTTTTTAAGGCTTTAACATCTTATATCACCAAAAAAGTCACCCAGGGTTAGTATCCAAATCAAGAGGTGTGTTTTGCTTCGAAGGACAGTGATCAATTACATCAGAAGCCTGAATAGTGTATTTAAACTTTGAATCCATATTTCACTTGTAAAAATGTATCCTAAGAAAATAATTTCAATGATGTCGCTATTGTTTTTGTCTGTTCAGGAAACTATTATTAGTTCCGCTACTGGCACCCCAGATTTCCTGGGGGATGCCCACCCTGACTTCCCCACCGTCTAACCATGTGTTTCCGTGGACCTGAAGACTTCCTCAACTCAGAGAGAGCGGCCTGAGACTCAGGACTAAGAAATTAGTATATTTCATTCTTTTGCCTCCATGATCTGTTCAACTGGAAACTTGACCCAGTCCAGTCCTAGGCCAGACGTGAACCCAAAACATTAATGGGACTAAGGAAATTAGCTGTCTTTCAAGCAAACTTATTCCTGGAAGGAAATATGGCTAGAAAAACAGGGCTCACCACGTGGAGAAAAGTCTAAGAATATGTCCACCACAAAAAACAGAAAACCTTGGGGTGTAAACCTAAGTTAGACTCCTTCCCCAGCCCTAAACTAAGGTAGAAACTTGGTTGGATCTCCTTGAAGTCCAAGGGACTCTCAAGAGTCTTCTCCACCATCACAGCTCAAAAGCATCAATTCTTCGGCGCTCAGCCTTCTTCACCATCCAACTCTCACATCCATACATGACCACTGGAAAAACCATAGCCTTGACTAGACGGACCTTTGTTGGCAAAGTAATGTCTCTACTTTGTAATATGCTGTCTAGGTTGGCCATAACCTTCCTTCCAAGGAGTAAGCGTCTTTTAATTTCATGGCTGCAATCACCATCAGCAGTGATCTTGGAGCCCAGAAAAATAAAGTCTGACACTGTTTCCACTGTTTCCCCATCTATTTCCCATGAAGTGATGGGACCAGATGCTATGATCTTAGTTTTCTGAATGTTGAGCTTTAAGTCAACTTTTTCACTCTCTTCTCTCACTTTCATCAAGAGGCTCTTTAGTTCTTCTTCCCTTTCTGCCATAAGGGTGGTGTCATCTCCATATCTGAGGTTATTGATATTTCTCCCAGCAATCTTGATTCCAGCTTGTGCTTCTTCCAGCCCAGCATGTCTCATGATGTACTCTGCATATAAGTTAAATAAGCAGGGTGACAATATACAGCCTTGACATACTCCTTTTCCTATTTGGAACCAGTTTGTTGTTCCATGTCCAGTCTAACTATTGCTTCCTGACCTGCATACAGGTTTCTCAAGAGGCAGGTCAGGTGGTCTGGTATTCCCATCTCTTTCAGAATTTCCCACAGTTTATTGTGATCCACACAGTCAAAGACTTTGGCATAGTCAATAAAACAGAAATAGATGTTTTTCTGGAACTCTCTTGCTTTTTCGATGATCCAGCAGAAGTTGCAATTTGATCTCTGGTTCCTCTGCCTTTTCCAAAACCAGCTTGAACATCTGGAAGTTCACGGTTCACATATTGCTGAAGCCTGGCTTGGAGAATTTTGAGCATTACTTTACTAGCATGTGAGATGAGTGCAATGTGCGGTAGTTTGAGCATTCTTTGGCATTGCCTTTCTTTGGGATTGGGATGAAAACCGACCTTTTCTAGTCCTGTGGCCAGTGCTGAGTTTTCCAAATTTGCTGGCATATTGCTACTAGCTCCTTATTTCACACTAGTAGTGTATATATGTTAATGCTACCTTCCCAACTCAGCCCATCCTGCCCACCATGTCCCCATGTCCCACATGTCTGTGTCTCTACTCCTGCCCTACAAATACGTTCATCTGTACCATTGTTCTAGATTTCACATATATGTGTTAATATACATGGTACATATATACAATGGACTATTACTTATCCATAAAAAGGAATGAGATTGGGTCATTTGTAGAGATGTGGATGGATCTAGAGTCTGTCATACAGAGTGAAGTAAGTCAGAAAGAGAAAAACAAATATTACATATAAACCCCCAAATTGCCTTTTATGTCAGCAGTTTTAGCCACACTGTAGGGAAGAAGTCAAAGTGAAACATCTTTTTCACTTCAAATGTCATTTCCCACAAACAACCCAATCGTAAAGCCTTACCCCTCCCCCAGGTTTCCTCGAAAGGGCCGCTGTGGACATTTGGCCAAAAATATCTTTATGTTCATGGGTCTCTCCTCCAGGATCGTTAACATCTCTGAGCGCAGCCATTGACAACTTCTGCAATTCTAGAAGTCCTGAGGGTGCCTTACCTCCCCAGGTAGAGACCTCTTGTGTGTCTGGTGAAGCATCTTCTCTATCTCATTCAGCATCTTTTTCTTCCTCACCTGTTGTATGTTCTCCAAATTTGGTGATAATTTCAAGATGTGTGGATCTGTATCATAATTTTCATATTTTTAAATAAAGAAATTCTTGCACTTTGTTTTTCTATTTGTTCTTTTTGGACGTGCCACATGGCATGTGGGATCTTAGTTTCCCGACCAAGGATCAAACCCTTGTCCCCTGCAGTGTAACAGTGAAGTCTCAATCACTGAACTGCAGGGGAAGTTCCTATAATTTTCACATTTTAAGCACTCCAGCAGGATATTGGTCCTTATAGATAACCTTTAGCATTATCTCTGTATGTCTAGAATTCTATAGAAGATGGTCTAGACTCCCTGCCAAAGGAAGAGCTCCGATTAGTATTCACCTCTAAGAGGCACTTGCATGAGATTTGAAAAGTGGAAGAGAAGAAAAGCCATTATTTTCTGGTGGCAGGTGCAGAAAAGCAGATGGATAACGATGGATGATGAGAATGAAGTTCCTCCATCATCTTGTGGTTTACTCCTGAGAATCAGATACTTGGGTGTTGTAGGCAGTGACATAGTGTAATCAACAGGACCCTGTGGGACTTTCCTGGGAAAGACTTGTCTCTTGTGTATAGAAAAAAATTACATTCCTAAGCCTTCCCCAAGGTCCAAAGAACAAATTTAATCAGAGAAGTGAGAAAATGCAGAAAGAAAGGAAAATAGTCAAGGAAGACAAAATAACAATAGTTTATCCATTAAATAAAGTCAAGAAAGAATATTTAGTTCCTCTTCGACGACTACAGATAATTTTCTGAGCCATATCCTTGAGCTGTTTTGCTTGAACTAAGATCCACCACCAGGTGGAAGAAGTGAACTATCTGCTGACCACCAGCATGCAGTCCCTAGACTGGCTGGAACCAGTTGACTGATTGACTCCCAATTACCTCACCACCAACCAATCAGAAGAATGTCCTTGAACATCCCACAACCATCTCCCTCAACTGTCTTTAAAAAGCCTTCCCTGAAAGCCATCATGGAGTTCAGGTCTTTTGAGCATGAGCTGCCCATTCTTCTTGCTTGGTGCCTGCAATAAATACTGTACTTTCCTTCACCATAAACTGATATCAGTAAACTGACTTTCCTCGGTGTGGGCAAGCAGCCCTCAACTTGGTTCTGTGACAATAGGAACTTCACTTGTCCCATCCTTCCCACTGTTCAGTAAACCTTTAATTCCCTGTGCAAGATAATTCCTCTTAAAAGCTTCTAGTGGTTCCAGATTTATTGGTTGTTTGTTGTAAGCCCTATATTTTCTTTTTAATTATAGTAAAGTGCCTATAACCTAAAAATCATCCATCCACCTTGGTCATTTTCAACTGTCCTTTCAGTAGCATTAAGTACATTCATATGATTATGCAACCAATCTCCATAACTGCTTTCATCTTGCAGAAAGAAAACGCTGACCCATTGAATGTTAACTCCCTATTAGCCCTCTTCCAGACCCTGGAAAAACCTCTTCTACATTCTGTCTCCCTGAATTTGATTTCTCCAGGGATCTCCTATCAGTAGAATCATACAGTATTTGGTTTTCTAACTGGCTTACTCCCACTTAGAATAATGTCCCAACCAATTGCTTTTCAATTTGTTACATTTAATACATAGATTGTTGGCTGCAATAGAGGATATGCTTAGACTTAATAGCAGAAAATATATTTTCCTCCCCTAGAATTCCAAATTGGATTATCCAAGAAAAGATTTTTACAAGAGTTTCTTAGTCCTTACTTTTTCAGTTAACATTACTCTGAGACAGAGTGTATCCAAGAGATTGTTCATAGGTGGAGTTAATCCACTGGAGAACTTTCACTGACTTTTATGCCCTGGGAGATCTCCTTTTATTGTGTGAGCAAGTATCTGAATTAGACATACTCTCACTCATGCTGAACATTATCTAGACAAAATTTTTCTTCAAATTCTGTTACTGGCCTTTGGCTGCAGACAAATAAGTTAATTCACATCCGTGTCAATAACTCAGTCACACGAAAATTGAATCAATGAATTTAATTAGGTCTCCATGCATGCTCTAATTTGGCAATGATAGCATTCCTAGTGAGGTGGTAAGATTAATCACTGGATGTCAGAAATGGGACATGCTGGTTTGTGAAGAATTTGACACAAATTCCCTGGCTGGAACAGGGACTGTCAGCTATGGGTTTTCTTGGACAGCATTATGGCCAATTACCACAAGAGGAGAAGGTGACAATCTGAATTTTATCACCTGGAGACTCAGAGTCAAATGCTCCAACATTCTGTATTGGGTTTGGAGGAATTAAATGCCTGTTTTGAGTAAGAAATCAGTGGTCCCTCACTTGTGAGGCCATATCAAACTAAAAGTCTTATGCACAGCCAAGGAAACCATCAACAAAGTGAAAAGACAACCTACTTATTGGGAAGAAATATTGGCAAATCATATATCTGATAAAGGTTTAACATTTGAAATATACAAAGGACTCATATATCTCAACATCAAAAACAAAAAAGCTCAATTGAAAAAAATGGGCAGGGGCTTCCCTGGTGGCTCAGTGGTAAAGAATTCACCTACCAGTGCAGGAGACATGGGTTCCATCCTTGATTCAGGAAGATCCTACATGCCTCAGGGCATCTGTGCTCAGTTTCAAGATTCAGAGTTAGGGGAAATGGAGCTTTTCTCCTTAGGTAGTCTTCTTTGACCTTGCAACATCTCTCCAGAAAGCTTTTCCCCTTTATAAAACATTAAACGTGACCACTAATATTAGTACAAAGAGCATCAGTGGAGGTGCTTAGGGCAGGCAAGGGCCAGACTGAGAGACATGAGTTCCCACCTTCACAAATGGGCATCACTCCATAAAAATGCCACCTCATTTGCCCAGTGTCAAGTAGACTAGTATTTCAGACCTAGAAACATTTGCCTCACAGCATCAAAATAATTGAATACTGTAATGGCTCAGCAGCCTGCTTAGAGTTATAATACCAGGATTTACATTATTCTTAGCCGCGGGCACATGGTCCCCAGATATTAACAACTCCCTTCCCTTCATCCCCCATGCAATAACTGGAATGTCTTGTCAAGCTCTTATGCAACAATCCTTGAAGCATGTCAGCTCCTAGCAACGAATGCACTTAGCCAGAAAAAAAATCACATCAACCAGCAAAGAAAAAACTTCTGACTGAATACAGTTGGAAATTGCCACAATCTGTAAAGTACAGAGAGGAACAGAAGCTTCACCTGCCTGCCCATCTGGTTGGTTGTTGAGTTTCCATCTGATCTGGAGGGATTCTGAGGGGCTAGAACCTGAGACAAGGCAAGGTCCTCCTTCAGAGTGGCTCTCAGAGTCCCCCAGTCTCTGCCTACCTGGTGCAGATCACCAGGGCAATGACTCAACTCTCCATATAATTGCTTCAATCAAGAGTCACAGTGAGTGGAGACACAGACATAGAGAACAGACTTCAGGACATGGTGGGGGGAGGGGAGAGTGGGAGGAAGGAGAGGGTGGGAGATATGAAGAGAATAACATGGAAACATATACATTACTATATGTAAAATATATAACCAATGGGATTACTGCATGACTCAAGGAACTCAAACCAGGGCTCTGTAACAACCTAGAGGGGTGGGATGGGGAGGGAGGTTCGAAAGGGTGGGGACACGGGTATACCTATGGCTGATTCATGCTGACGTGTGGCAGAAACCAACACAATATTATAAAGCAATTTTCCTTCAATTAAAAATAAATGAATTTAATTATAAATAAACAAACAAAAGACTCACAATTTCAAGTTCCAAAACCACCAGAGAAGTGACACAGATAGATGAAGTGGTCAGCTGGGGACTTGAGTTAACCAAAGAAGGTATATGCACCCCAATAAGGGGACCAGCAGGGACTCACCTCCCGTCCGTTTGTCCTACCAGAATGACCCACTGTTGATTGATTTCCTACATTTTCCAGGGCAGCAGGGATGATTGCTTTTGATACATTTTTTATTGTATTTTTTAAATGTATTTATTTATTTTTGCCTGTGCTGGATCTTCGTTGCAGCATGTGAGTTTTCTCTAGTTGCAGTGGGTGGGGACTACTCTCTAGTTGCGGTGCTCGGGATTCTGATAGCAGTGGCTTCTCTTGTTGTGGAACACAAGCTCTAGACTTGTGGACTTCAGTAGTTGTGGCTTGAGAGCTCAGTTGCCCTGCAGCATGTGGGATCTTCCTAGACCAGAGACTGAACCCGTGTCTCCTGCGCTGGCAGGCAGATTCTTAACCAGTGGACCACCAGGGAAGTCCCTACATTTTTCATTTTAAAACAGCTTGAGATTTACATAATTACTGTGAAGATAGCAGAGAATGTTCCCCTAGATGACACACCCATGTCCTCCTTATTATCCACATCTTAACTATGTAGGAGGGTTTCCTGGTGGCTTAGACAGTAAAGAATCTGCCTGCAGTACAGGAGACCTGGGTTTGATCCCTGGGTTGGTAAGATCCCCTTGGAGAAGAGAATGGCTACCCACTCGAGTATTCTTGCCTGCAGAATTCCATGAACAGAGAAGCCTGGTGGACTACAGTCCATGGGGTAGTAAAGAGTTGGACATGACTGAGCGACTAACACTTTACCTTTGTAGGGTGCATTTGTTACCCTTTATGGATCGATACAGAGCTTTCCCGGTGACTCAGTGGTAAAAGGTCCACCTGCCAATACAGGAGATGTGAGGTCAATCTGAGTCCAGAAGATCCCTTGGAGAAGGGAATGGCAATGCACTCCAGTATTCTCACCTGGAGTATCCCATGGACAGAGGAGCCTGGCAAGCTACAGTTCGGAGGGTCGAAAAGAGTCAGACACGACTGAGCCACTGAGCACACTCACACCATGAACCGATATTAGTACTTTCATTAAGTTCAAACTTTAGTCCGAAGGATATATGGTTTATAAGGTAAAGCTTTGGGTATTTAAAAGTTGATCATTGTGGTAAGCAGAATAATTGTCCCTCATCAAGGATATCTATGTTCTAGCCCCCAGAACCTATGAATATGTCATCTTAGGTGGAAAAAGGGACTCTGCAAGGTATAATTCAGCTACAGATCTCGAGATGGGGAAGTTGTTCTGCATCATCCAGGTGGCCCAATGCAATCACAGTATCCTTAGGAGTGAAAGTTAGGAGGGTCAGAGTCAAAGAAGAAGATGTGATGGAAGCCGAGATCAGTGATGTAGCTATGAGGCAAGGATGGTAGGCAGATTCTAGAAGCTGAAAAGACCAAGGAGACACATTCTTCTCAGAGACTCCAGAAGAAACACAACCCTGACACACCTTGATTTTATCCCAGTACAATCCATTTACTTTTGAGTTGTAGAACTAAAATAAATAAATAATGAATAAATATAGTGTTCCTTTAAAGTTAGATTTATGATTATTTGTTTCAGCGGCAAATCATGAATGCAACCAGAAGGTAAACACCCCACCTGTGAAACACAAGTTCACCCCTCCCTGGCCTGCCACTTCGCAGAGGACCAATGTCTGCCTGTGAATGGAAAATGAAATTATATCCCCTCTGCATCACCAACCATGATACCATCCCTGACACATAGAAGATGCTTAATATATGTGTATTAAATGAATGCTTTTAGCACATTTAAAACCACTAAGTAAATGATTAATATCCTCCAACAAGGAACAATGAGCATTCTTTATTCTCCTTGGGCAAAAAGTGTGAGAAATGGTGATTCTATTTATTTCTGGCCACTTAGGGCTCCTGAAGTATGTATCCATATTTCTAAGCTACTTTAAGTATGCCTTTGATTTCTTATTATGGAACAAAATGAGACACACGCTTACAGTTTGCCGGTGGAGTGTCATTACCGACAAAGTAACTATGCTTTTGAAAATGGTACAAGTGGTGAAAGCACCATTTCGGAGTTCATTGTCAGTCTTTCCAA
Source organism: Okapia johnstoni (assembly GCA_024291935.2). Taxonomy (NCBI): domain Eukaryota; kingdom Metazoa; phylum Chordata; class Mammalia; order Artiodactyla; family Giraffidae; genus Okapia; species Okapia johnstoni. The sequence continues at coordinate 22,460,737 of CM044310.1, forward strand.
TTTCAAGAGCCTAGAGGAAAAAGGCTCCTTAGCCTATTTTCATTTTCCTCAGCTAAGACTTTAACTGCGAAACTTTTCTTTTGTTGGGCTTGGGCCCCTGAAACAAGTGCCTCGTGAGTTAAAATCTGCACAAGGATAATATTAGGCTAACAAGAGAAACATCAATGTCATTATCTTTCTACCTGCTGGAAAGCCCAGGGTGTTACCTTCCTTTAGAAGCCATTCACCCTTTGGAAATAGAGATGGATTCAGCATGAGGGGACTGGTACCAAGCCGGAGCTCACACTGCTTGTCAGGGAACAGGCCAGTAAACAGAGGGACAAGGTCCTGGGGCAAGGAAGAGACTTTATTCAGAAAGCCAGTGGACCGAGAAGGTGCTGGACTAGCCATTTCCTTCCCCAGGGGATCTTCCCAGCCCAGGGGTTGGGACTAACTCAGGAACCATCTTCCCCGAGTTAGAATTCAGGCTTCCTTTATGCCAAAAGTGGGGGAGCAAAGTCAAACACTTCCTGCTTCCCATCAGCCTCTGGATGAAATGTGTTCATTTCTTCCTTCCTGCGGTCATTCACAGGTGGGCCTGCTCAGGATATTTCCCCGGAGTTAAACAAAGATATTTTAGTTTAAAGCTTATTACCTGGGAGGCAGGGTTCCCGGAGATGGACCATTATGTATAATTTAAGCTCATAGGCAGCATTCCTTTGGGCTTCCCTGGTGGCTCAGAAGTAAATAATCTGCCTGCCAATGCAGGAGACAGGGGTTCCATCTCTGGGTGTGGAAGATCCCCTGGAGGAGGAAAAGGCAACCCACTCCAGTATTCTTGCCTGGAGAATCCTATGGACCAAGGAGCCTGGCGGGCTACAGTCCACGGGGTCACAAAAGAGTCGGACTCGACTTAGTGACTAAACAACAACATTCCTTTAGTGATTAACTTGTAGAAAAAGCAATGGAAGGCAAAGGTTAAAGGAAAAGAAACAGATCCAGTAGAGAGGCAGATTTGTATTTTTCCCTTTTGCAGGACCACACACACAAAAAGCACAGAAACAGGGGTTTGAGTCTTGATACATTAACTTTCCTTTTCCAGACAGGCTCTGATGGCAGAGGTCCCTTTCTACCTCTTTCCCCACTTCTATCTCCCTCTCATCCCTCTCTTGGACATTATTGTGCGTGCTTTTCCTGTTCATGGAAGACAGCTGTTTTGCCCCCTCCAGAATCCTTGTGTAGTCAGAGGCAGCCTGTGTCATGCCCATCCCTCCTGGGTACATTTCCTAGTGATTGCTGACGTGGTCGAGTGCATTCTGTATCCATCCCTGGATTCTGTGTGGTTGCCTTTAACCCTTCATTCCCCTCATTTCACTGCTATGGTTTTAGACTGTCACTCTGGGGTTGTATTTCTGTGGATCTTGTTCTTCATGGGCATCTGGAAGAAACTCAAGTGGGTCACTGAGTCACTGAAGTAGCTTCTCTCTTTTGCCTCTTTCAGGAAAATCTGGGCTCCGAGGTCTAGTTGCTGATACCTGGCTCTGGCTAAGGTCGATGTCCCAACCTCCATGGCCTCATCTATTTAAGGGGATGACTCGATCTGCCTATCAGAGTTGTGACACCTGCTAAGTTCTTGGCTTCCAGGAAAGGGCAGATGTAATTATTAATCATTCAGTAATTCTTTCATTCATCAAACCCACCTTCAATGATGGGCACTGGGCTACAAGACCCCCGAAGTTCAAGCTTTGAACAGACTGTTTGGGGTTCAAATTGCAGCTCTGCCATTGGCTACCTGAGTGAACCAGGTCAGCATGTATATGTTTTACATTTTTGCTTCCGTTTTCTCCCCTGTAAAATAACTACTATGCTCGTATTGGCCTTAAAGAGGTGTTTTACAAGAAAACTGAGTGTATGTAGAGTTCTATGCAGAGTTTACCTTCAGCAAAACTTAGGTCATAATACTGATACTATTAGAATTACAGTCAGGCTCAGGCAGCCTGACTCCAGAACCTGAGTATTCACAATTGTGCAAAACTGCTTATATATTGTATTAGGCAAAAAGTTCATTTGGGTTTTTCCATACAATGTTATAGGAAACCTTGAACTTTTGGGTCAACCCAATTATTGTTAGTCATGATGAAACCTCTTAAATGTATTTCCAGTACTCAGGTAGGTTATGTCTTTGAAAAAGACCCTGATGCTGGGAAAGATTGAGGACAGAAGGAGAAGGAAGCAACAGAGGATGAAATGGTTGGATGGCAACATAGACTCAACGGACATGAGTTTGAGCAAACTCCAGGAGATGGTGAAGAACAGGGAAGCCTGGCGTGCTGCAGTCCATGGGGTCACGAAGAGTCAGACACAACTTAGCAACTGAACAACATCAACAAAATATCTTTGAGGCTGGTGGATTCAGTTTTGTCCCTTCCAGAGCTCTGGGTACCATCATATTGTGGGGTCACCTGTGGGGGGGACGCTTGGCCATGGGAAGAGAGGCTCCGGTAACAGGTAGGGTGCTGTAAGTCTCCCGGGGAATTCAATCTGCTGACTTCAGGCCCTTTTAGGGAGCCTGGGACCAAAATTGCCATGAGCTACTCCTGACACCTGCTGGTCCTTTTGCTCCTGGTCAGGTCACTGATGTTGAGATCCAGCTGGTGGTCACCCATGAAAGCATGAGGATCTGTATTAGGGCAGATAAGCATTCAGAGCATAATTCAGCTTCTAGGGCTGGCAAGTTCAAAGGTTTCTGCATAAGTCAAGGAGAAAAACAAAATTGCTGAAACACTGAACAGCCAATGCAGTGATCAAGATATTACAGTGACTCTAGGTCCAGATTTTGGAGTCTGTTCTGTAAACTTGTGTTCAACTCCCAGTGGCTGAAATGTATTCAAGTTAAATAATCCCTGTGTGTGTCACTTTCTTCGTCTGAAAGTTGGGAACAAGATAGGACCTACCTGCTATGGTTCTTATGGGGTAAAATGAGTTAAGAGATATGTAACATTAGGACAAATCTCTGCATATTCCTTAATAAATGAGAGTCATTATTAACTCTAAAACTGTGAGCACACACATACCCCAAAAGGCTATTTAATCAATCTTATTTGTTGCACAATATAGGTCTCATATTTATAGGACAAAAATCTCTAACTGGTGACAGCAGCTATTTCCTTTTTTTTTTTTTTTTGCATCTTTTCCCCAAAGTCCTGCAGGCAGCTGCAGAGAGCTTTGAGAAATAATAAATGTACTATATACACCAACTTCTTTGATCCCCTGCCTTTATTCTAAAATATGGAAAGGCTTGGGTGTAAATATGGCTGTGAAGTCTTTTATGGCTCCGATTAACGTGAAAATGTGCTTGTGTAACGCACTCAGTTGTGCATAAATCATCCTCGCTCCTGCCTGGTTTCATATTGTCTGGGAAAGAGAGTTTTGGAGCAGGGCAGTCATCATGTGGTAACAAGCACGTGGACATCGGTGGCCCAAAGAGCTTTTCAGTAGATTAATTGAAAGTCTCGCTGTGTGAGCCAGAGGATCTCAGCCAGTGACACTGAACAGGCACTCTCACAATTTCACAAGTAGTGGCGGCTAAAGAAAACGCAATTGTGGGACACATCTCATCACCAGGACTTGGATAAGAAAAGTCACTAGCCTGAGTTGCCCTCATTTCAGAACTCGGAGGCAGCCTGGATGTCTGCACTGCATGTAGCCATAGGCTGAAGCCTGGATCCCATCACCCGGCCGTCAAGGTTTAAGTCCTGGCTCTGCTGCTTGCTCGCTGTGTGACCTTGGTGAAATCGGTTGCCCTCTCTGTGCATCTGTTTATCTGCAAGGTGGGAATGACAACAATAGCAATATTGCTGCCGAAACTCGGCGTCTGTTCACCAGGGCCAAATAGAAATGTGGAGACAGAGTTTTGGATGAAGTGGAAAAGAGTAGCCTTTGTTGCTTTGCCAGGCAAAGGGGGCCACAGCGGGTTAATGCCCATAAGACTGTGTGATTTGCCTGGAGGATGTAGTGAGGAGTTTTATAATGCTTGATGAGCAGGGTGTGGTCAGCTCATGGGCAGTTCTAGGATTGGTTGGCATCAAGGTGAAGTTTCAAGTGTCGGCTTTCTGGTTTCAACCAGTCTAGGGTCTGTGTTCTTGAGGTCAGCAGTTTTCATCTGGCAGGGGTCTGCTTCCTGTAAAAAAAAAAAAAAAAAGAAAAAAACTTAGGAATGTGTGTCAGGCCTTTATCTGTATCTTTCAGGGAACTGGGAGTTTGGTGATGCTGCTATGGGGCAGAATTATAGTCTAAATTGTTAACAGTTCCCCAGCCCAACAGCCATTCTTTGTTTCTACATTTCCCAATCATTAACTCTTGGGTCATCAATTTTCTTCAAAAGACAAGGACACTGGGGCTTGTACAGCATTTCAATACTTATCTCATAGGTCACTGAGAGGGCAAGGTTGACCAGACTTGGGGAACACACGCAGAACAGGACCTGGAGTACAAAAAACACAGGGTAAGAGTTGGCTATCATCACTGTATTGTTATTATTGTTGTATTAAAGTCTTCATAGAAAATACATGGCACTCTCAAAATAGGATGTGCATAGTCACTCAGTCATGTCTGACTCTTTGTGACTCAAAATAGGATAGCTTAATAGAAGTAGCATTCAAATGGCTTGGTCAGGGTACATAGACAGAGGATGGCCCCACATCCAGGACCTAGCATCAGATGAAAGCCATGACCCTACTCCCTACCGTCACCCCAACCAGAGGGCCAGGAGGAGGGAGCAGTTTCCAGAGTAGTGAGAGCGGTGACAGTGAGAAGCGCTCAAGAAGTGCTCATCCAACGAGAACTGTACTTTCTGCGAAAGCAACACATATGATGCTAAATCATGGAAGAGCAGGGAGAGAGTGAGAACCATAAAACTCTTGACCTCTCTCATATCTTAACCCCTAAACCCCAGTGCCTCCCGTTGCTGGTGTTCCATCATTAAGTTGTGACCCTAAGAACCCTAGGACTGTAGCCCTCCTGGCTCCTCTGTCCATGAGATTTCCCAGGCAAGAATACTGGAGTGGATTGTCATTTCCTTCTCTAGCCTCCCATTCAAAAATTTAACCAAAAAACCAGCAGACATGGGAGTTCAGTTAATCCATCATGAAAAGATCAGCTTCCAGCTTTCAGATTGGTACTGGGGCAAAGAGAAGATGTGGGCAGTGATTAGAAATCATCCAACTTCAAGAACGACAGTCTCTGAACCATCTATATTATGAGTGCAACTAGTAAGATCAAACTGAGCAGATATTCCCAATATAGTCACATAGCCCACTGCCAAGAAATGCTAACAGGACAAATATAACTGACATAAATATTTCTCATTTTTCCAACCTGCAAGAACTGTTTAGTGCCTTTTTTTGTTTGGGTTCCAGGCCAGAGTGCGGAAGAGTGATAATCCTCATAAAAACAACCTGAATAAAAATAGTGAAAGCAATTGGCATGTCGATAACACTAAACAATTATCAAATTGTTTTCATGCATTTAATTCCATTTTAGCCCGGTATGATAAATTCGTCGTAAAGAAGATATTGATTCCTTTTTGAAAAAGAAGGAAACTGAAGATGAAGAGTTCAGTTGACTAGGATCAAAAGCCACTGTATCATCCTTGCTTAAATTTCTTAGAGAATGCAAGGAGAAATGGTAACTATACAGAATAGTGTTTTGACTTCCCTGGTGGTCTAGTGGTTAAGAATCTGTAATGCAGGGGACACAGGTTCGATCCCTGGTCTGGGAAGATTCCACATACCACGGAGCAACTAAGCCTGTAGCCCACAACTACTGAGCCTGTGCACCAAGAACCCATGCTCTGCAACAAGAAAAGCCACAGCAATGGGAAGTCTGTACACTACAAGTAGAGAAAGGCCTTGCCCAGCAACCAAGACCCAGTGCAGCCAAATATATATATGAATAGGGTATAAAAGTACAAGATACAAAATTTACTTATCTGTTTTATTTAAGAAATAAGTTGAGAAGTATTGGAAGGCATCAGACTCTAGACACTGGGCAGCAAAGTTGTGGAGACTCCACAAGGACTCCAATTGGAGTCCTTGAACACTGTTGGTGAGAATGTAAATAAAATAGTGCAATAGCTCGGCAAACAGTATGGAGATTCATCAAAAATAAAAGTGGAACTAGCATATGAGCCAAGGATCCCACTTTGGGATATATATCCAAAAGAATGGAAATCAGGGTTTCAAAAGATAGCTACACCCTTCAGTGAGTGGGAAACACTTGAAATGCAGGTGACATACTTTATTGTTGATTTTAGGACATAGACTCTTCAGCCATAAAGTTTTCCTGTGGACAGATCTCCTAAAATAGTTCTTAAACCTCCAAATTCTGTATTTCTAGTATCATATATGTTACATTTTAAAATATTCTGTTGTTATATTAATGCTTTTGAAAAATGAGGTAAGAGACGAAGACTTTCATAGACTGATAGGTGCGTTGGGAAGAGTAGTCCAGGTTGGGAAGTTACTGAGAGCTGTTGCAATCACTATCTACTGCTTCATATTCCCAGAAAGGACCGTTTAAGCATGGCTTCCCTGATAGCTCAGGTGGTAAAGAATCCACCTGCAATGCAGGAGATCTCAGCTTGATTCATGAGTTGGGAAGATCCCCTGGAGAAGGGAAAGGCTACCCACTCCAGTATTCTGGCTTGGAGAATTCCATGGACCATATAGTCTATGGAGTTGCAAAGAGTCGGACACAACTAAGCGACTTTCACTTTCAAGCAGGATTCTAGGCCTCCTTACTGATCACTCAGAAAATTATCTCCTGCAGATTGATGACTGCTTTGTCACTTGAAGAGTAGAAAACAACTGATATTTTAAATGACTCAGTTGAACTGAACAATTAGCTCTGGGAGAAATATTTTACCTGAAAGCCTCAGAAGCATAAGTCATGAAGTCTACAGGATATAATCACAGGTTTACATGAAAAGGGTATACTTTAGATTTAGTGGTTGGACACAGAATACAGAGCTATTACTGAGATGACAGTGCATTTATATGCAGCATCAATGTGAATTCTGAAAAGTAATAGGAAGCATCATCCCGGTGGGAGGAGGAGCCGAACTGACTGGAATAATTTAATTATGGAAGGACTCATTTTCCAACCAGAAATTCCAGGCACCAGTGGCAATATGGTAGCCTTGGTAGGACACCTAGGGGCCAGGAGGAAAGGGGTTCATTTGCATATAAATTAAATTTGCATAAATATTTCAGCAGAAATAAATGGAGCCAACCACAGTCTCTGTCTGAATTGTTCCTCTTTGGCAGATGTTAATAGAAGTGGCCTGTGTTATTGTGACTTGTCCAGCTGTGAAGGTTGGGCTCTGGTACCCAGGAAAGGACCAGGAGTCCCAGCCCCTGAAATGACACATGCTCTCTTGAAATATACTCCAAGACAGAATGGGTTAAAGTTTTTCTTCTGTCCACTTATTCAAATCACTACTGAAGATGGCCCCATATATTTTCTTGAAGTTCTAAAAATTTCTAGAAATATCCCCCATTAGAACAGAGTGAAACCTGGATTTAATTAAATTCAGATGGAGAGGTAGAGGCAGAATAGGACAGAAATCAGCAACTCAATTTGCAGTTCAGGCCATTTACACAATGCCTGCTTCCTGCTCCTTGAACACTGAGGTCACTCTCGTTCCCTGCTGGCAAAGCATGAGAGTGTCACGAAGGAGCAGGCAGTACTGGACTTCAGATGAGGAGGACAAACAATCATGATTTTTGGTTAAACCCATGGGACAACACAGCAACTGAAGAAGCCCAAGGCAAGGCTTGATTCCTGGAGCCCAGCCTCTGGAATGGCTGTAACAGGATCCAACTAGGATTGACAGAAAATCGAATGATGTGCAGTTTCCAGGCTCCCCATGTTTCCAGCTCAGGATGTGAATTTGGGATCTGGTACTTTCAGCTTAGGATGTGAAGATGAAAGAGGAAAGGCCAGAAGAGCCTCACTCACATCTCTATAACTCCATCACATGGAATTCTATATAAACAAACCTCTTGAAGACGTACTAGATGTATGTGTTGGGGAGGGCCCCTTGGGAAATCGGACGTCCTATGTCTTGTAATTTTGTCTAGAAGAACTGGTCTGAACTAAATGTATTTTTTCCATCTTCCTTTCAATTCAGTGTAATCGATTCCTCTTAATTTCATGAACTCTGAATACTCAGCTTTCCCCCATTCACCGGCTCTTCAATAACTCAATCTTTACTTACAAAGAGTTCCTCCATCAGAGCAAATGTATTTTAAATGTTTGTATTGGTTCATACTGAAGTGTATTTCTCCAGTTTGTGACTGCTACTGAAATGCAGATGATAAGGCTATAGCAATTAGCTGTGGATTTGAGGAGGTGGTGTTTTCAGTTGGCATGAATTTTTCAACTCTACCCATAGAGGAAATGGTTAGGAGTGTGAGTCTTTGCATTTCCAATTTAAAATGAAGACATGTGCTTGGCCTGTAGTGAGAAATCAACAAAATGCTACTGAATAAATATTGTGGGCTTTCCCAGTGGTGGAAGTGGTAAAGAATCCACCTGCAATGCAGGAGATGTGAGTTCAATCCCTGAGTCAGGAAGATCCCCTGGAAAGGGAAATGGCAACCTGCTCTAGTTTCCATGCCTGGGACATCCTATGGACAGAGGAGCCTGGCGGGCTACAGTCCATGGGATCACAAAAGAGTCGGACACAACTTAGCAACTAAACAACAACCACAAAAGTTGTGGAGAAATGCTCATAGGCCTCCAGAAGGGAGCTAAATTTCCCTGAAATCATCCTTGCTTTTGTTTCAAGGGCTTTATCTGTTGAAAAATGCCAAATATCTTTCCATTTCTTCATTACATCACACATAGACACCTCTGGGCTGCACCTTGAAAGACCTGATCCTCAAGACCAAAGAAAGTGACCAGAGACAGCAACAGAGACATCAGTGGTTTAACCGACGGAGGATCTTACGTGTCTAAAGCAAGGTCCTGGAGCAATACCTCAATGTGTGTGGCAATGACAGGCAGCATAGAGCAGCAATTTTCCCTTCCAGGAGGAAGGGGAAGTTACCAGTTATAGGGACAATTGACTCAGGGTTGGCTCATCAGTTGCCAGGGAAACCAGCAGAGGAGCACGCCCCTCACCATCCCTTTGATAAGCTCTCAGAGTGGAGATGTTCTGATCCAAAGATGAGAGCAATCACTAGCCGGGACCAAGGGTAAGTATGTAGGAAGGTCAGTCTCATGAGTAGGTGTAGGTGAAGTAGACAGTGGTCAAGGAGGGATGTACAAAGAGCAAGAGAACAGCCATCTTTGGTGCCTGATCTCACACACACACACACACACACACTTATGAAATGAAATGTCAGTTTTGGAAAACTCTGACATACTAAGCAAAGAACTGTATTTGTAATTTCTGTAATGATCCCTATGGATGTGTGCTCAAATATTCTGGAATTTTTATGAATGACATAATTTATTACTGAATGTAGACTTCATATCTGCAGTGAAAAGCATTGGTCACATATCCAAATTCGACTGCCTTCTGACTCCTTCCTTTATGAGATTTTTATGTCTGATCATGGCACCCAGAATTTCTGGCATCATCTTGCTACAGGTGAAGGGAGAAAGCCGACCTGAGGATGGAAAGCAGAGAGATGAAGAGACATGTCACATGGCTGAGCTGTTGAAATTTTCCAATTCTGGACTCCCAACTTCCTACCGTGGTGCTTGGGCTTTTAAAAGATGATAAGACCCCTTATTGTAGAAGTCTGATGAGTCAGAAGTTCTGTTGCTACAGTTGAAAGCATTCAATAAATACAAAAACATCTTTGTAAATGGCTGTGCACTTGTCCTCTGCAATATGTCTATTACAACAAACTTGTTTTATTAGAGAAATTCATTTTTCTTCCCAGAAATCTGTATTCTTCTTGAGGTTTTTTTTTTTTTTTAATTCTTTAATTCTCAGAATCAAGTGCTGTGAATGCTTATGAATGTTTTTTATAAAATTCAATTTAGGAATAACTGTCAATATCCTTTTTTTTCTATGTCTGAAATGATTTATAACAAGATGTCAATATTCTTAAGGCTTTCTTTTCAACTATACTCTAGAAAGTCTTTCTCTTTTGGACTCTGAAGAATACTTCTTATTTACAGAAGTAAGAGTTGGGTCTGTCTCCAAGAACTTTCAATATGGTAGAAAAAATAGATGTGTGTATAACAAGGTATAACCCATTGCAAAATGTGAAAACCATTGTGATGTTTTTTACCTAACAAAATTGAGTTTATCCACAAGTGACAGTAAAATTGATCACAGTGGCTTACAACTTAGTGATTGGTATCTCACATAATAAAATGTCTAGAGATTGTAAGAATTAGTTGGGCAGTTAAAAGAAATAAATCCTTTGCAAGCTTTTGTTTTTTTCCACAGGGTTGCAAGATGACTGCTGCATCTCCAGCCATCACATCCTAATCAAAGCAAAAACAGCCAGAAGAGATGATGCCAATCATGTATCCCCTTTCATTCAAAAACAAAAGCTTGCCAACAAATGCCCCACAGAGACTCATGCTTGTGTTTTATTGACCTGAATTGAGTCATGTAACCCTTCCCATCTTCAAAGGAAGCCAAGTAGAAAGGGAATAGAACTGTCTGTCATGTTGAAATACAGCAGGGGGCATCTGGATGCTGCGTGTACACACTTCCATGTCCCCACAGTATTTTAGCTGTATGAGATCTTAAGTCCTCCTGGTAACAATCCTGTGAGTTAAGTAACTTTATTGTTCTATTTTACAGATGAAGGAAATGAGACTCAGAAGTGTCCTGAAACTTGCAGTTAGAAGGTGAAAAGTGAAAGTGTTACTCCCTCAGTTGTATCTGACTCTTTGTGACCCCATGAACTATAGCCCGCCAGGCTCCCTTGTCCATGGAATTCTCCAGACAAGAATACTGGAGTGGGTTGCCATTTCCTTCTCCAGGGGATCTTTCCGACCCAGGGATCAACCCTGGGTCTCCTGCATTGCAGACAAATTCTTTACCACTGAGTCACCAAGGAAGCCCCAAGATGGTGGAGTAGAAGGATGTGCACCCATCTTCTCCTGTGAAAAAACCAAAATCTCAACTAGCTGCTTAACAACCATCGACAGGAAAATGTTGGATCCCACCAAAAAAAGGGAAGCCCGAGAAATTAGAAATCATCTAATTGAATAAATGTAATGTCAGCAGCCAGGTAAGATGGATCAACTCTGACCAAGATAATCTTAATATTTCCCTCTGATTGATCATGACATGGGCTCTTCCTACATCATGGCCCTGGACATCTCTTTTTTTGGAGCATTTACTCTAGAAAACTTGTAATTGGAAATTCTTACTCTACTCCTTCGAGATGTAAATCTTTTTAAAAGCCTCTTTTCATTTTTTTTCATCCTTGGAACCTCTTTTTCCTGGATCTGGGAGCCAGCCCTTTGAAAACTAACATCAAGGAAGACAAAGCTCAGTCTCTGTGGGAGGGAAGAAGACCAACTTTAGTGGGAGCCTTGCTGCAAGCTGTGAAACTCCCTCCTATCATGAAGATATTTAAAAAGTCCACATTTCCTTGTGTAAAGCCAATTAACACGCGCAGATGACCTAAGAGCCTACTTCCTCTGCTCTTAAAAATTCTCCCACCCTTTGTTTTGATGAAGTTGAGCTCTGAGTGAGTTCTGGTATCTTTTCTCTGTTACAATAGCTTTTTATAAAGTCTACCTTTCCTTTTAAGCTTTGTCTAGAGCATTTTAAAAATTTTGACAGCTCAGAACCTTGCACTCTGAGATGCTTTGGACTCAGGTCTTGAAAACTTAGATGCATACACAGACCAGGTAGGCAAGGTAAATGTGGTCAGATGTAAGACAGAAAAGGATGCTAGTGCTATGAGATGCTGGAGACCCAGTTTCTACTACAGTAGGTTAAATAGTGATCTTCCAAAAAATAAGTCCAACTCCTAACCCCTGGTCTCCGTGAAGCTTCTTTGAAAATAGGACTTTAGCATGTAAAACTACATTAAAACTCTCAGAATGAACTTAGGGCTACCACAGGGGAAGGGTGGCAGGGAGGGATAGTTAGGCAGACACTTTGTGATTGACAGGCACACACTGGTATATTTAAAATGGATAAACAACAAGGACCTACTGTACAGAACGTGGAGCGCTCTGCTCAGTGTGATGAGGCAGCCTGGATGGCAGGTGAGTATGGGGAAGAATGCTTGCCTGCTAAATCGCTTCAGTTGTGTCTGACTCTTTGCAAACCCATGGACTGTAGCCACCAGGCCCCTCTGTCCATGGGATTATCCAGGCAAGAATACTGGAGGATTGCTATTTCCTCCTCCAGGGGATCTTCCCAATCCGGGGATCAAATCCTCATCTCCTGTGTCTCCTGCATTGGTAGGCGGGTTCTTTACCATTAGCACCACTTGGGAAGTCCTTGGGGAAGAATAAATACATGTATTTGAGTGTCTGTATTCCTTCCCTAGTCACCTGAAACTATCACAACGTTGTTAATCAGCTATACCCCAATACAAAATAAAAAGGTTTAAAAATTAAAAAAATTAAAACAATATGGATAACCAACAAGGACCTGCTGTATAGCACAGGGAACTCTGCTGATATTATGTAACAACCTAGTTGGGAAAAGAATTTGAGGAAGAATAGACTGCAAGGAGGTCCAACCAGTTCATCCTAAAGGAAATCAATCCTGAATGTTCATAAAAGGACTGATGCTGAAGCTGAAACTCTGATACTTTGGCCACCTGATGCGAAGAACCGACTCAATGGAAAAGACCCTGATGCTGGGAAGGAATAGTGGCGGGAAGAGAAGGGGATGACAGAGGATGAGATGGTTGGATGGCATCACCGACTCGATAGACATGGGTTTGGGTAAACTCCGGGAGTTGGTGATGGACAGGGAGGCCTGGCATGTTGCGATTCATGGGGTCGCAAAGAGTCGGACACGACTGACCAATTGAACTGAACTGAACTGCACTGAGATACATATATAGGCATAACTGAATCACTTTGTTGTACAACCAGAACTAATGTTACATTGTTCATCAACTATATTCTAATATAAAATTAAAAGTTTTCAAAAAGACTCTCAATACTTAGAGTGGACCCCAAATCCAACAAGTGGTCTCTTTACAATCGGGGGAGATCTGAGAGGTGGAGACACAGGGAAGAAGGCTATGTGAAAACAGAGAAAGAGATCCGAGTGATGCAGACAGTCAGTGAAAGCCTTCTAGCTACTAGGAGTTAGAAGGGGCGCTGGGATTCCCTCCTGGAACCTTTGGAGGGAGCTTGATCCTACAGGCACCTTGACTTCAGAGTGTGGCCTCCAGAGCTGTGAGAGAATAAATTTCTATTGTTTTAAGCCATGAACGTTTGGGGAATTTGTTGTGGCAGCCTCAGGAAGTGAAGACATCAGTCTAAGGTAGTTACTCTGATGAAATGTAATACTCGATTTCCCAGATTTTCCAGTGGAGTCACAGAAATCTGGAATTTGATGCCAAATACCTTTATGTTTAAATTTATGTTAGCTGGTTTATGATGTTGTTCAGCAAAGTGATTCAGTTATGTCTATATACATACTATTTTTCATATTCTTTTCCATTATGGTTCATCACAGGATATTTAATGTTGTTCCTTGTGTTGTACAGCAGGGCCTTGCTGCTTATCCATCCTGTATATATCAGTTTGCATCTGCCAACCCTAAACTCCCACTCCATCCCTGCCTCACCCTCTTCCCTTGGCAGCAATTCTGTTCTCTATGTCTGTGAGTCCATTTCTGTTTCGTAGATAAGTTCATTTCTGTCATATTTTAGATTCCACATATCAGTGATATCACATGGTATTTCTATCTGACAACTTCACTTAGTAGGATAATCTCTGGTTGCATTCATGTTGCTACAGATGACATTATTTCATTCTTTCTTATGGCTGAGTAGTATTTAATTGCATATGTGTACCATGTCTTCTTTCTCCATTCATCTGTCAATGGACATTTAGATTGTTTCCATGCCTTGGCTATTGTGAACAGTGCTGCCATGAACATAGGGATGCATGTATATTTTTGAATTATAGTTTTGTCTGGATATATGGCCAGAAATGGGACTGTTGGATCATACAACAACTCTGTTTTTAGATTATTGAGAAAACTCTTTCTTGTTTTCCATAGTAGCTGCACCAATTTACATTCCCACCAACAGTGTAGGTGGGTTCCCTTTCCTCCTCACTTTCCAGCATTTGTTATCAGATATCTTTACTTTTTCCAATATGGCAAGCAAGTCACTTTTTCTTAGCATCTTGCAGGTCAACACTGCATGAGGCCAGCAGATTAAAACAAGTCTCAGAGAGCAGATACACCCTCTGGATAGCAGATTAAAAGCTCTGTATTGGGGGATTGATTTTGGATTTGATCTACATAGAGTTGTTCTGGACAAATTCTCCTTACACTGTTGAGTTCCGCTTGATGGGGCTGGCAGTGGCTGGTTCTGAATATTTTTCACAATCCTTGGAACTCAAATCTGGAGGGATCGTCTTTCTTACTTAAGACGTGGACTCATGCCTGTGCCTGGAGGCAAGGAAGGATACACTTGGATAACTGACTATAAGGCATAGCCCACATAAGATTCCCATGTATTAAAGATGGTTATCAATCTAAAACATGAACTATTTCCACCCCCAGCTCGTGGGGTGGTTTTGTCAAGTTTTAAACCTCAACTTTGATTTAAGAATTCAAGAAGAAAAAAATGATAGGAAAATATATTTATAACCCTTCCCCTTAACAGGAAGTCAGACTCCCTAGCTACTGTGTAGGCATGGTTCCCATTAACTTAATGAGAGTTTCAGTACAAAATCCAGTCCAGCATCCATGCTAGAAGCTCGTAAGTCTGGCTGAATTTTAATATTTCATGGGCTTTCTCAAAACCCTAAATAGACTCTCAGAAATGTGTTTTGCAGTATAACAAAATGATCATCAAGTCTGACTTAAAGATACATCTTTTTTTTTTCTATAGGCAGAAATGAAGCAGGTGAGAATTCCTTTTAACTCTCTGTATTACTTACTATCCTCTGCCACCTCAATTAAATGTTATCATTTCCAGAGAAGAGAAATAACATGCTTTCATTATGGAGACACTGAGTCAGATGGACAGATGTGTGTGTGTGTTATGTGTGTGTGTGTTCAGTTGTGTCTGACTCTTTGCTACCCCATGAACTGTTGCCTGAAAATGGACAGATAGGGTCTGTTTAATAGAGAACTTCAAATCTCCACCCACATGACCCATTCTCAGAAATCAGTGGGCTTTTATTGCATTTGAAGTGAATCACAGGCATTTACCTACACTGGAGTTTATTTTTTTTATTATGTTTCTAACAAATCAGTCATTAGGTGGTAGTTGTGTGGAGGGTTTGCACTCCACAAGGGTGGATATCATGCCGCTTTAAAAACCAATGTTTGCTCATTATCTTTCACAGTGATGGTCGCATAGCTGGTGGCCAAGCCACGTGTTGTTTCTACAAAGTAATCTGTGTTTCTGGACTTCAGAATTCTCCAGTATATTGGTGTTGATAAGAGGTGATGAGAGGAACTGTAATGATCTCGACCTTAGAAGACAGGTGACTTGTGTCTTAGACTCTCCTCTGAGAAAAACCTACAGATCCAAGACTTCCCTGGTGGTCCTGTAGTTAAGAATCCACCTTCCAGTGATGGGTACATGGGTTCAGTCGCTGGTCAGGGTTCAAAGATCCCACATGCTGCAGAGCAACTGAGCCCATGTCCCACAACGACTGTTGCAAGAAGCAACTGAAGATCCTGCCTGCCACCACTAAGACCTAACACGCCAAAAATAAATATATAAATAAAATACACATTATTTTTCTAAAAAGCCCTACAAACCCCACATGAGCTGCATTTCTCATCTTTAAATAAAATTCTTGGAAATTTAAATAAAAATCAATGGTGCTAAGACAGCAGATGTGCTTTCTCTGGAATGCAAGGTGATTTCATGTGGCACCAGTCCTGACAGGAAATAACATTAAGAGGAATTATTCCCCCATTGGCAACCCCCTTGAGCCTTTGTGTGATGTGGAGAAATAGTCTTTTGGGTGACAGCAATTTTTAACACTTTAATCTCATTTTTAAGAAATGGAGATTCAATTCATGTTCAGAATTTTGACAATATGACTCTATAGCTAGACTTTTATAAATTTGCTCATCAGTATCATATTATTTTTATGGCAAGACATGGCCATTCTTTCCACTTCAATAAGAAGCCCCTTTTAAATAAATGGATTTAACTAAAACAGTGTCAACTTATAGATAACTACTAAGAAATAGAATAGGTAGACCTCAGGTCTGATGGTATTTGTAGATGGTATATACAACCTTAATATGCATTAAATTCCGCAGACTGATCTTAAAATCAGATATTTCTAATATCACTCTTTCTTCCTCACTAAAAGTGTCCTGAGTTTGAAGGCGTGGAACAAGAATATCTAAATTAACTTACAGACAAACAAAAATCACCTGTAGTGATTTCTCTTGCAGGTAGACATTATCAATTTTGACCAATAAGATGGAAATGAATGCTGTGAAGTTGTTAGGTGAGACATCCAAAGAAAACTATAGTAAAGATCTGACTCAGCTCACAGTTGTCCTTTGGCTTTTCTCACTTTCTCCCTTTTCTTGTCTGGAATACTGCAGTAACGGCTGGTGTCCAGAAGCCATCTTGTGATAGTGAGGTAATCATGAGAATAAAAGCCAAAACAGAAAGAGAAAAACAGGATATGTGTCGATACTCGTGGCAGTAATATCCCACTGCACTAGCCCTACTACTTACCTTTGGACTCCATAATACATGAGAGAAAAATAAACCCCTGCATTGGGAGAGATCTCTGTTATCTTCCACTGACTAGAATTACTAATTGGCAAATCATCAGTGTCTCCAAAACTTTGTGAGTTCCTTCATGTAAAGCAGACATGATCCTTATCCAATTACTCACAATCATTCACTAGATCAACCTTCCAAATCCTCATCTTTAATGAATAATAAAGAAATTTATTTCTTTTTGTTCCACATTTCACTGATCAATATTTTTTATAACCAGGAAATCCTTGGTAGTTCCCTTTGGTGAATCGAATATCTAACCAAAGGGACTGATGGCTTTTATGAAAGGACCAGCTCCTCTATGAATGCTGCCCTGCCTCTCCACCTGAACTAATGACAGCCTCCTCTCAGACAGAAATGTCTCTGCTTGCTGCGCATTGATGAGGAATACATGTCAGAACATGATGTGTCTCTGAGCGTCTAATAACAGTGTGAGACATTGTCTCTCGAAAGGAATGTGACTATAATAAAATTAAACCACACTGATCCTAAACTAAGAGGAAAACTTTTTTTTTTCTCTTGCAGATAGACATTGTCAATTTTAACCAATAAGATGGAAATGAATGCTGTGAAGTTGTTAGGTGAGATATCCAAAGAAAACTATAGTAAGGAGCTGGCTCAACTCACAGTTGTCCTTTGGCTTTTCTCACTTTCTCCCTTTTCCTGTCTGGAATACCGAAGTGATGGCTAGATACAATGTTACTGAAGTAGAAGACAATCTTGTTTGTGGTTACCAGAAGTGAAACGGGAGGAGGGGTAAATTGTGGGGTTGGTATTGACATATGCACACTAGTATATATCAAATAGATAACTAGTAAGCACCTACTGTACACCACAGGGAACTCTAGTCAATACTCTGTAATGACCTATATGGAAAAAGAATCTAAAAAAGAGTGGGTATATGTATATGAATAACTGATTTACTTTTCTGTACACTTGCAATTAACACAACATTGCAAATCAACTATAGTGCAACGGTTTTTTTTTTAATGAAAATAATTTTCTGGTAATTCAATGTAATTTTATCAAAGTGTTTTAAATTTTTTATTCCCTATTGTTTCTGCATTTTCTTCCAGCTTTAGTGAGACACAGAACTTAAGTGAACATCATCTCATATAGACACAAAATTGAAGAAATAGAAAAAATATTTTCCTTATGATGAGAACTCTCATCACATACATACAGCCTTGTTAATTACGTTTATCAGGTTGTACATTACATCCCTAGTAGTATTTATCTTATATACATCTTATATCTTGTACTTTTTTACTTCCTTCACCCAATAGCCTCTCCCCCTACCCCTGTCTATGGTAACCACAAATCTGATCTTTTCTTCTGTGAGTTTGTTTCTTTGTTATTGAAGCACACTTGACCAATTTTTAAACAGTGATTTTGTGAATGGTATACTCCAGCTTAAGTCCTGGAGAAAACCCAAGATACTGCAGAAATTTGAAGATGCTGCTGCTGCTGCTAAATTGCTTCAGTCGTGTCCGACTCTGTGCGACCCCATAGACGGCAGCCCACCAGTCTCCCCCGTCCCTGGGATTTTCCAGGCAAGAACACTCGAGTGGGTTGTCATTTCCTTCTCCAATGCATGAAAGTGAAAAGTGAAAGTGAAGTCGCTCAGTCGTGTCCGACTCTTAGCGACCCCATGGACTGCAGCCTACCAGGCTCCTCCATCCATGGGATTTTCCAGGCAAGAGTACTGGAGTGGGTTGCCATTCATTGCCTTCTCCGAACTGAAAGATGACTCCTATCCAAACACATCTTAAATTCCTAGCACTGTTGAGGTGGTGGAGGTTAGTGGTGGTTGATGGAATTTTCAGTGGCTTATGATCAAAGTGAATGTGAAAGTAAAGTCGCTCAGTAGTGCTGGACTCTTTGCAACCCCATGGATGGTAGCCTACCAGAGCTCCATACTGTGTTAAGACAGGACAAGAGTTGGGTTTTAAAGCCTGGATATGGTTATAAACACTGCTGGGTAATTTTCAGCCTCTCTAATGGCTTTTGAGATGACACATCAATTCTATTTTCTTTTAAAGATTTCATCAATGTATTAAGAAGAAAAGCTTTCACAAACAACCTTCAAAAAGCTTTTAGCTTAATCAAATTCAGCTATTGAAAAACAGATATCTGCAACATTACTACAATTATTTTCATAATATTAAAATGATTAAAAATGTTAAGATTACCATGTCCAGATATTATTTCTTCAACTGTGAGATAATTTTCAGAGATAAAAGTCAATTTAAAAAATAGTAGTGTAAATCAACTTTCCTCCTCTTAAAAAAATTACTTCCTTCATATTTTTCATTAGAGTGATTAAAATAAAGTGAAAGATCTCACTCATTTCTCAGGCAAAATTTGACTTTGCCAGTCACTAATGTTCTGTCCTGTCTTGCAAACGTCTATGTGTCCGGAATGAGAACGTTTTTGTGTAGAATATTTGGTTTTAATAAAGGATCCAATAGGACACAGGCTTGAAATGATTTATATAGGTAGTAAACTAAAATGCCAACAGGTATCCAGGAAAGCAATATGAGCGAGAACGGTGGGTGATTATAAGGCAATAGGGAATACAGTAAGTCCCCTACATAGGAAAGTTCAAGTTGAGAATTTTCAAAGATGTCCATTCACACGTCCAACCATGTAAGTTAGTTCACGTGTCTGGTGTACATTGTCACATGTGTGCATCCTCTCTAACTGATTGTGCTTTTGTGTACTTTCCTGTACAGTACTGTATGTGCATGTGTGCATGCTAAGTCACTACAGTCGTGTCCGACTCTTTGGACTCTATGGACTGTAGCCTGCCAGGCTCCTCTGTCTATGGGATTCTTCAGGCAAGAATACGGAGTGGGTTTCCATGCCCTCCTCCAGGGGATCTTCCCGACTCAGAGATAGAACCCGCGTCTCTTATGTCTCCTGCATTGGCAAGCAGGTTCTTTACCACTACTGCCACCTGGGAAGCCTCACAGTACTATATAGAATACAGTATCTTTGTTTCAAGACCAGGAAGTCCAGAAGCAAGGGAAAAAGCAGCAGTGATGTAGCTGGTACTGCTAAGAAGCTCCAAGTGATCACAATGGAAGTGAAAGTGAAAATAATTGAGAGAGTGAAGTAACAAGACAAGGAAGAAGTAGCTGATGAACCAAAGAGATTCTCAGCACAGTAAACGGCGACTCTTTATTTGAGGGGGCACTGTTGGTTTTTGAGGCTTTGGACGCAAACACAGAATGGTACCTGAAGGTTGCAGCAGCTATTCAGAAAGCAATCCAGTGCTACCGCGTAATCTATGATGAGAAAAAAGGAGCTACTACCCCGGTATCACTGAATCATTTTTTCAAGAGGGTAGATAGAATTGAGTCCAGCAGGGAACCAGAACCTGTGCCCTCAACGTCAGGCGTGAGTGAACTTGCAGTTGCCCTCCGTCTCCTACTGCTGACGATCCTTCAGCTCTACCATCTCCCACCTGCTCTCCCTCCTCCAGTCAGTTACTCTTCTTGCCTGTTCACTCGATGCCAGCTCCTGGATGCCAGCTGTACCACTGTACATTTCAAGGTCCTGTACTGTAAGATGAAAAATGTTTTCCCTACTTTTTGTGTCTGTTTTTAATGTACTATTTGTGTGAGAAGTACTATAAGTCAATTACAATACAGTACAATATTGCCAATTGTGTTAGTTGGGTACCTAGGCTAACTTCATTGGACTTAAAAGAACAAATTGGACTTATAAGCATGCTCTCAGAATGGCACTCATTCATATGCAGGGGACTTACTGTAGTGGAGACTGTGGTTGGCAGGGGGGCTCACTTCTTGCCAAAAATGGGGCAACTGGGACTGAACTCCAGATACTTTGTGAAATCTTCAATTTTCAGGATAGTGTGACAAACTCTTTGTATTTTGTTTTAAACACTGCTACTGCTGCTGCTAAGTCGCTTCAGTCGTGTCCGACTCTATGTGACCCCATAGACGGCAGCCCACCAGGCTCCCCCATCCCTGGGATTCTCCAGGCAAGAACACTGGAGTGGGTTGCCATTTCCTTCTCCAGTGCATGAAAGTGAAAAGTGAAAGTGAAGTCACTCAGTCGTGTCCAACTCTTAGCGACCCCCTGGACTACAGCCCACCAGTCCCCTCCATCCATGGGATTTTCCAGGCAAGAGTACTGGAGTGGGGTGCCATTGCCTTCTTTAAACAATGAACTCCACAAAAACCCACTTCTGCAACCCACATCCCAGCCATGTGTCTGCATGAGACTCAGGAACCTCATCCCCTGAGAACTAGTGAATAATCAGAGATTCAGAAAAAAGTGGGGAGGGGGCTCCAGTGGGAGTGGACAATTGGTCTCATAAGTCAATCAAATGGTTGGAATGAGGACCTGAATCTAATGAAAGATGGGATATTATTTTATCTTTCTTTTAATTTTTATTTATTTACTTTTATTGAAATATAGTTGATTGATAATGTTGTGAAAACATGGACTTTTTCTACCACATTGCATGGCATGTGGGCTTTTAATTCTCAGACCAGAGATAGAACCCGTGCCCCCTGCATTGGAAGGAAGACTCTTTACCACCAGACCTCCAGGGAAGTCCTAAGACGGGCTATTATTAGCTTCATATTTTAATTGTTATCAGCACGCATTATAATCTACACTCAGTCATCACCCATATTTCTGTATTAAGGATAATTCTCCTAATTTTTCTCCCTTCTTCCCATCAATAAATAGGAATCCAGAATAATGAAATTCAGTTCCTGTGACTTGGCTCTCATAACCTATGCTATGCACACAAGTCTCTTAAATTATGTTGCATACTATAAATTTTTAAAAATATATAGCACAGTCTTTACAAGTTGGGATGATCCCAGCCATGAATAACAGAACTCTAGCTCATAGTGGCTTAATCATAACAACATTTTGTCATCTAATCTAGGAAGAACTCCAGAGTAAGAATGGCTTCAGGGTTAATTGTGTTGGGGACTTAATACATCCTCAAGAACCCAAGTTCTAGACTCACAGACAGAGAACAAATTTATGATTGCCGGGGGAAGACGAGGGGAAGTGACAGTTAAGGAGTTTGGGATGGACAGGCACACACTGCTATATTTAAAATGTATAACCAACTAGGACCTACTGTATAGCACAGGGAACTCTGATCAATGTTGTGTAGCAGCCTGGATGGGGGTGGAGTTCGGGGGAGGATGGATACATGTATATGTATGGCTGAGTCCTTTTGCTGTCCACCTGAAATTATCACAACATTGTTAATTGGCTATTTCCCAATACAAAATAAAAAGTTTTTTAAAATGCAAATGAATATATTATGTACTAAAATCTGTGATACAGTTAGAGTAGTGAAGAGATAAATATTCTTAATTGCAATATGTTAGAAAACAAAAAGAAGTTCTTCCCATCTCTCTGGTCTCCGTTCTTGGTGATACCTTGTCCTCAAGCTGGCTGCAGATGGCTTGAGTCGTTTCATGTTTCCACCCAGACATAACGTCACCATTCTCAGATTTAATAGGACTCCTGAAAGCATTTTTGTCAGAATCCCTGAAAAAAAGTTAACTAATTGACAAATAGAAAATAGCATGTTAACATTTTATACATGTTAACAATCCCCATTTCCTCCACCCCCTCAGCTCCTGGCAAGCTCCATTCTATTCTCGGCTTCTATGAGTTTGACTATTTTCGATCCCTCATGTAAGTGGAGTCATGTCATGGTTGTCCATCTGTTTTCGGTTTCTCATTTAGCGTAATGTCCTCCAGGTTCATCCATATTGTCACATATTGCAGAATTTCCTTCTTTTTTTAAGGCTGAATTGTTCATTGTATGTAGGGACCGCATTTTCTTTACCCATCCATCCATCTATGGACATTCAGGTGGTTTCCACTTTTTGGCCATTACTAACTGCTGTGATGAACAATGGAGTGCTAATATTGCTCCAAGATCCTAATTCAGTTATTCAAAATGACTAAGTTCTAGAGACACACTGTACAACATTAGGCCTGTGGATACTAATATTATGTACTTAAAAAATCTGTTCAGAGTGCAGATTTTATATGTTTTACCATAATATAAAGAAAAAAATACTGCTTTTAAAACTCTGTAACTAAATATTCCAGTTTAATCTGGTTTTTGGTTGTCACAAAGCAGTCCCTTTCTTTTTTGTGATTCCATCTCTTGTGTCTGAGAAACCCAATGACTTCAGGTCAGTCAGACAGTTGAACTTGGTCCAGTGTCTTCTAAGAGCTGTGAGGACAAGAGAAAACTCACCATAAACAATGCACATTTATTAAATATGGTCAAGTCCTAGGTGCTCTGATAAGAGTGTTCATCCATCTCCTTAATCTCACTCACTCTACCAAGTAGTTACTACTGTTAATTTATAGATGAGGAAATTGAGTGTTAAATATGTTTTGTGATCCCGCCTACATGGTAGATGGTGGGGACTAGGCAGGGAGAAGAAAGGCTTTTGTGACACTCAAATCTGTGTTTTTAACACCCTTTTAAGAAGACAGAGACATCTCATCCATGGCAAGACAAATACCAGCATTATGCCAGGTTGTGAGTGACATTTTCAGAAAGATAAGTCTGAAAATTTTTTTCAGTGTTACTTTAACGGACTTTTGGGAAAACTGAAAATTATAAGCTTGCTGCATTTCCTTTAATTCAGTGTTTGCTAGAAATCATAAAGAAAGCCAACAGCTAAACGTGCCAAGATTACTAAGGGATCTTGTAGACTCAGGTGCTTGAAGAGGGCAAGCTACAGGCTGTAGTTGGCATCACGTTATAGAGATAAGGAAAGTTACTGAATATTTATACACCAGTTACCATGAAATTGAAGCCGACACTTAACCTGCTGTATTATCATCATAGAACTGAGATTCATTGAAATCATTTATACAAAAGAGCAAAGAGGTTTCCTGGGTGTTAAAAGGTTTGCTTTAATAATGGCAGGACCATGATTTATAACATTAAGATGATGAATGCTTGTTGGAGGATGTGATATTTGTTAAGATGACTGTCGTAGAAAAATATGTTTGGTCACTTGTGTAGTGAACTATACTCCATAAGAAATTGATTTCACCTCCCACTTTGTCATAAATAACTTAGAGCCTGTTGGCCTTCCTGAGTTTATCCTGTAACTTCAATGCTGTCAGAGTGACCTGAGTTCACATGACAGTCAAGAAGCAGCATGACTCATTGTCTGGACTTCTGCCCTATAGCCCATGGATAAATCGCCTGCAATTCCAATACACTCATGTCGAAAAAGCAATGCAAATGTGTGTCTTCCCTCACTGTTCTCTTTATACAGACAAGAAAACCCAATCTTGTACCCGCACATTCTCATCAGAGGCTTGCTTCCCCGCCACGGGTTTGCGGTCACACGGATACAAAAATAAAAGGGAGAAAACTTCCAAACTTGAATCATGTCATAGGGCAGTGTGAGCAAGAGTAAAACCATTTGGGCGAACCTTGTGCACAAAGCCTTGTCTTGGGAATGATAGTCAGTCTATAAATGCAAGTGATTGCAAATGATTTTTAAAATTTGTTTTTGTGTAGTTGATTTACAATGTTGTGTTATTTCTGCTGTACAAAGTTACTCGATTATACATACATATGTGTGTGTGTTTGTGTGTGTGTGTGTAGAAATTATAGTGGATATGGGGCACCCCAGGGAGCACTAGCAGTAAAGAATCCACCTGCCAAAGCAGGAGACACAAGAGACCAAGGTTTGATCCCTGGGTCAGGAAGATCCCCTTGGAGGAGGAAATGGCAGCCCACTCCAGTATTCTCGTCTGGGAAATCCCTGGACAGAGGAGCCTGGTTGCCTACAGTCCATGAGGTTGCAGAGTCAGACCCAACTTAGCAGCTAAACAACAGATAAACCACTTGCTTCCACAAGGCATTTTGTTCACTTAAACAATCTTTCCCTAACATGCACTGCCCTCTACCTGGCTGCCTTCCCAGGTGTCTCTTCCTCAGAGCTCCCCAGGAAGAGTGGAGCTAGATGGATGTTGAAGAACATTACGTCTGACTGAGTGACTATAGCATTAAAAAAAGAAATCTCACAAAGGAGTTCCCTAGAAGCCATCTTCTTTCACCTGTGCTATTTCTAGGATGCCGAGGGTTTCATTATTTTTTTCAATAAAAATCAGAAAGTTTAAAGAACTGTTTAAAAGGCACTGTGGACACTTTCTGTTCTGAGGTTGTTTCTGAATTCACAGCACCCTAACCCCCTTTTCTCCACCCTAGAGGGACAGTGATATTTTCCAGACAGTGATAGATAATATGTAAAAAAAAACTCTTGAAAACTACGTGAAGAGCAGGTGGCACATTATGCTGTTGTCAAAGATTCAATTCATGGGGTGAACCCTGATGCAAAACTCATTTTAATGAAATTCTTTTTGAAAATCATAACTGGAAAAGACGTGACCAGCATCGCTGTTGAACAACCATCCATGAGGGTACTAAAACCATAATTACATTTTAAAACCTAAAATTTAAAAAAAGCTTTGTGTGAATAAAATAAAAATGATTAGGATTTAGATGGACAAGGACAGCTGAATTTAAAATGCTCATCTTTTATTAATCAATACATTTTGCATAAGAAGTTTATTTTACAAGCTTGAGCCAATGTAACTCAATTAATTTACATAATCACAGGAACAATCGGGCTATGACAATTTAATGCCATTCTGAAAAACCATAATTTTGCAGGGGCTTAAAGGAGTCACGTTCACAGAGTTGTTTTCTTAACGTCTTTGTGACAGGCTATCTCTGAGACCAATTTTTATTGATGAGTGATTCACATGCCACTGAATTTTACTACCTCCCACTTAAGAATCCCGCTCAATCCAACTTCCATCAGGATGTTTCAAGAGTTAAGAGATCTAAGGGAAGACTTCCCTATTGGTACAGCGGACAAGAATCTGCCTGCCAATGCAGGAGACAGGAGTTTGATTCTTGGTCCAGGAAGATTCCACACTCCACGGAGCAACTAAGCCCACGTGCCACAACTACTGAGCCCACATGCTGCAACTACTGAAGCCTGTGCACCTAGACCCTCTGCTGCACAAGAGAATTCATCACAATAAGAAGCCCCTGCACCACAACCAAGAATAGTCCCAGATCACCGTAATTAGAGAAAGCCCACACAGCAACAAAGACCCAGCATAGCCAAAAATAAATAAATAATTAACTAAAAATATAGTAGTCGACTCTGAATGGTAGAAGTAAAAAAAGAGAAAGAGCGAATGATGGACCATAGCAATGGACAAAGCCAGAGTTTACCTGGGGATATGTTCCCCCACCAGTAACCCCACCTGGGCTAAGTCGCATAGTTCAAAAGTTTTTCTTACTTGAGTTCCTAAAGACTAGAAGATCATAACTGCATATTTTACAGACTGGGAATTTTCTTCATTACTCCTAACTTCTATGCATGGGTGTGTGTGAGCTAAGTTGCTTCAGTCACATCTGACTCTTGAGACCCTATAGGGTCTCAAGACTGTAGCCCTCCAGGCACCTCAGTCCATGGAATTCTCCAGGCAAGAACACTAGAGTGGGTTGTCATGCTCTCCTGCAGGGGATCCTCCTGACCCAGGAATTGAAACCATGTCTCCTAAGTCTCCTGCATTAGCAGGTGTATTCTTGAGCACTAGCCTCACCTGGAAAGCCCTTTGACCTCCATGGTGAATGTGATTCCACAGACACAAACCAAATAATAATAATAATAAAGCAAACAACACAAGGTTGATGGGTGCTGCAAAGAGAACACAGAGAACCATCTCTGTTTCAACTAAAAGTTGATGAACCAGAACTCAATCTATGCTTATCAGACTCTAAAATTCACTGATTTTATTAATATACCACTCTCTTTTTATACATAGGAAGTGGAGTCAGTCCTTGTATTAAAAATAGGAAATGTTTGTTAAAAATGTAAATTTTAAGAGTTCCTTTATTGAGAATTAAGCCAAAAGATGTGGTTTGTTCTTCTATAAGTGAGGACAAAATATTAGCAGGTATTGTGTTTAACGGGAAAAGCACCAATTCCTATTCAATTAGCATAAATATGTGAAGGAATTCTGTTTTCACATAGAAACAGGCAGTTTAGGGCT
This sequence comes from Okapia johnstoni, assembly GCA_024291935.2. Taxonomy (NCBI): domain Eukaryota; kingdom Metazoa; phylum Chordata; class Mammalia; order Artiodactyla; family Giraffidae; genus Okapia; species Okapia johnstoni. Next base: position 22,487,790 of record CM044310.1, read on the forward strand.
GTTGTGATGGCTCAGGGTTGCCATAAAAACTCCAGTCTCCTGCTGTTGAAAGGTTGTTGCTGAGCTGTGAAAGGTGCTGGGATTCTTGGCCTCTGGAGGAGAGGAATTCAATCTGGGGCCAGAGACGAGGCTTGATTGCTCAGAGCTTTTGTGTAATAAAGTTATATTAAAGTATAAAAGAGATAGAGAAGGCTTCTGACATAGACATCAGAGGAGGGCAGAAAGAGTGCCCCATGCTAGCCTTTAGCTGTATGTTATACACCTATCAGCAAGCTGTTAATTAGTGAAAGGACATGTCTCAAAACTCAGAGGAGCCCCATTTCCCTCACCCACAACAATTGTTTTGAGATAACACTGGCACGAGGTGAGTCATCCTGGCCCATAAAGTGACAGACACAAATCTTGAAGAAAGGCAGGTTTCCAAGTAAATATATAGTTTCTTCACATCAGGTGGCCAAAGTATTGGAGTTTCAGCTTCAGCATCAGTCCTTTTAATGAACATTCAGGACTGATTTCCTTTCGGATGGACTGGTTGGATCTCCTTACAGTCCAAGGGACTCACAAGAGTCTTCTCCAACACCACAGTTCAAAAGCATCAATTCTTCGGCACTCAGCTTTCTTTATAGTCCAACTCTCACATCCACACATGACTACTGGAAAAACCATAGCTTTGACTAGATGGACCTTTGTTGGTAATGCAATGTCTCTGCTTTTTAATATGCTGTCTAGGTTGGTCATAGCTTTTCTTCCAAGGAGCAAGTCTTTTAGTTTCATGGCTGTAGTCACCATCTGCACAGATTTTGGAGCTCCAAAAAATAAAGTCTCTCACTGTTTCCATTGTTTCCCCATCTAATTGCCATGAAGTGATGGGACCAGATGCCATGATCTTCATTTTCTGGATGTTGAATTTTAAGCCAACTTTTTCACTCTCTTGTTTCACTTTCATCAAGAGGCTGTTTGGTTCTTATTCGTTTTCTGTCATAAGGGTGGTGTCGTCTGCTTATTTGAGGTTATTGATATTTCTCCCAGAAATCTTGGTTCCAGCTTGTGCTTCATGCAGTCCAGCATTGCTCATGATGTACTGTGCATGCAAGTCAAATAAGCAGGGTGACAATATATAGTCTTGACGCACTCCTTTCTCGATTTGGAACCAGTCTGTTGTTCCATGTCCAGTTCTAACTGTTGCTTCCTGATCTGCATACAGATTTCTCAGGAGGTAGGTCAGGTGGTCTGGTATTCCCATCTCTTGGAGACTTTTCCATAGTTTGTTGTGATCCACACAGTCAAAGGCTTTGGCATAGTCAATAAAGCAGAAATAGATGTTTTTCTGGAGCCCTCTTGCTTTTTCCATGATCCAGAAGATATTGGAAATTTGATCTCTGGTTCCTCTGCCTTTTCTAAAACCAGCTTGAACATCTGGAAGTTCATGGTTCACGTATTGCTGAAGCCTGGCTTGGAGAATTTTGAGCATTACTTTACTAGCATGTGAGATGAGTGCAACTGTGCAGTAGTTTGAGCATTCCTTGGCATTGCCTTTCTCTGGGATTGGAATGAAAACTGACATTTTCCAGTCCTGTGGCCACTGCTGAGTTTTCCAAATTTGCTGACATATTGAGTGTAGCACTTTCACAGCATCATCTTCTAGGATTTGAAATAGCTCAACTGGAATTCCATCACCTCCACTAGCTTTGTTCATAGTGATGCTTCCTAAGGCCCACTTGACTTCACATTCCAGGATGTCTGGCTCTAGGTGCGTGATCATACCATCGTGATTATCTGGGTCATGAAGATTTTTTACATAGTTCTTCTGTGTATTCTTGCCACCTCTTCTTAATATCTTCTGCTTCTGTTAGGTCCATGCCATTTCTGTCCTTTATTGAGCCAATCTTTGCATGAAATGTTCCCTTTGTATTTCTAATTTTCTTGAAGAGATCTCTAGTCTTTCCCACTCTATTGTTTTCCTCTATTTCTTTGCACTGATCACTGAGGAAGGCTTTCTTATCTCTCCTTGCTATTGTTTGGAACTCTGCATTCAAACGAGTATATCTTTCCTTTTCTCCTTTTCCTTCAGCTTCTCTCCTTTTCTCAGCCATTTGTAAGGCCTCATCAGACAACCATATTGCCTTTTTGCATTTCTTTTCTTGGTCGTGATCACTGCCTCTTGTACAATGTCATGAACCTCTGTCCATAGTTCATCAGGCACTCTGTCTATCAGATCTAATCCCTTGAATCTATTTGTCACTTCCACTGTATAATCATAAGGGATTTGATTTAGGTCATACCTGAATGGTCTAGTGGTTTTCCCTACTTTTTTCAATTTAAGTCTGAATTTGGCAGTAAGGAGTTCATGCTCTGAGCCACAGTCAGCTCCCGGTCTTGTTTTTGCTGACTGTATAGAGTTTCTCCATCTTTGCCTGCAAAGACTATAATCAATCTGATTTCATTATTGACCATCTGGTGATGTCCATGTGTAGACATAGCTTAAGAAAAACATTTCCATAAGAAAAATGCATTGGTTAGCTCAAGGTTTGAGAAAAGTTAAGTTCAAGTAGAACCAGGTGTCATCATGGCTACACAGAATTTTAAGAGAAACTTCCTTTTAACTTTGTATAGAGAAGAGGAAAAAAATCTGACACTTATAGTTTGTTTCCTCCTACCGCTTAAGAAAGAGATAAAAATGCCTGACACTTGCAGCCTATTTCCTCCATTTGGAGACCCCTGGCCTTCCTGCCTCTTACCCTCTCACTCTCACCCAACATCACTATGTGATATTAATCTTCATGTTAGCAGGATGGCTGCTTTGTCTCCATACATCACACCTAAATTGCAAGAAAGGAAAAGGAAGGACTATCAACATCTCCTGCTCTAAACATTTTGCTTTGTTTGGAGGGGAGGAGATGTCTGTTCTAAGGATTTCCACCTTTCTGTCACTGGCTTAAAATGGACCCTGTGGCAATTCAGAGTTGCAAAGGAACTTGGATAATACATATGTATTATTATAATAGTAAGATCTCTGCCCACTTGTGCCATGATGCTTCAACTTGCTTTGGACCCAGATGCCCAGGGACCATCCACACAAGGGCAAAAAAGAGGTGCTACCCCAGTTCTAGTAAGAACTCCTTTTTCAGAAAAGCAATACATATACCTCCACCTCATAAACCTCTAAAATCTTGCTGTTACTGCCACCCATACCCCACACAAGAAGCTGATTTGCAAACTAAGTTCCATTCTCTGACCATCGAATAAAGCTTGTTTGTCTCAGCATCCATTTTGTTATTGGCTGTGCAAATTCAAAGGAAAAAGAAAGAATCTTCACTGCCAAAGGCAGGGATCTTTGACTAGAATAAGGTCCAAATGAGGGGTCTATAAGACCAATTCCTTAACAGTGTTAGGAGGAAAATATACTGAAAGAGATTAACAATGATTAGATTTTGCAAGAGAAAAAGACTATTGAACTTTAATGCACAAGAGTAGAAAATCCTTAGGGGACTTCTCTGGTGGTCCAGGGCTAACATTCCGTGCTCTCAATGCAGGGGGCCCAGGTTCGATCCCCAGCCAGAGAACTAGATCCCATATGCCACAACTAAGAGTTCACAGAGAACCCAGTGTGCTAAGAACCCAGCAACTAAGACTCAGAGCAGCCAAATAAACAGATAATAAATATAATAAAAATAAAAAGAAATTATTCAAAATGAAACACAGAGGGAAAAAGAATCCCCCAAAACAGAGGATGAGAGCATCCATGAATGCTGGGACACCAAGCAGCTTAATGTGAAGACAGAGAGGTTAAGAGAGAAAAAAGGTATCTGAAGAAATAATATCTCCAAAAATGTCTAAACATAATGAAAACTATAAACTCACAAAGCCAAGAGCTCAACTGGCCTTTATGTGACTATATTTCATCTTTATCCAACACAGTGGGAAACTTCACAGGCAATCGATCAGTGCTGGTTGAGGGGAATTAAATTGTTTCAAATGATGAATACATAGTAATCTTGGTTGAGAGTGGTTGTTTTGGATTAAACACCTTTTTGTTTTTTTTAATCTTCTCTTCTTGAGAGAATTTGTTGCAAGTTCTAGGATCCAGTATGACGATAAGCAGCCGCTCAGAATAGAAAATTTTTAAGGTAAAGAGAAAAATCACTGTTGATTCTGATGGGAAAGTCTTTGAAGAGGCATTTTGGGTTTTTTTGGAGAGAGGGTGTAGACATTAAATAAACATTACAATGATGCTATCAGCAGTTTACATACTGTAAAATGGTTTAAAAATATAGTTTTTAGTATAAGACTCTTGAGAGTCCCTTGGATAGCAAGGAGATCAAACCAGTCAATTCTAAAGGAAATCAACCCTGAAAAGTCATTGGAAGGACTGACACTGAAACTGAAGCTCCCATACTTTGGCCACCTGATGCGAAGAGCCAACTCACTGGAAAAGACCCTGAGGCTGGGGAAGACTGAGGGCAAGAGGAGAAGGGGGCAACCGATGATGATAGGTTAGATAGCATCACTGACTCAATGGACAAGAATCTGAGCAAATTTCAGGAGATACTGGAGGACAGGGAAACCTGGCATGCTACAGTCTGTGGGGGTGCAAAAAGTCAGACATGACTTAGCGACTGAGCAACCATAACAGCAAAATAATTTAAAAATATAGCTTTTAGGGCTTCCCTGGTAGTCTAGTGGTTAAGAATCAGCCTACCAAGGCAGGGGACTCAGGTTTGATTCCTGGTCAGGGAAGATCCCACATGCCTCAGAGCAACTAAGCCCATGTGACAGCAACTACTGAAGCCCATGGACTATAGCCCGTGCTCTGCAGCAAGAAAAGGCATCACAATGAGAAGTCCTGTGGACCACAACAAAGAGTAGCCTCTACTCACCACAACTAGAAAAAGCAATGAAGATCTGGCACAGCTGAAAATAAAATAAATAAATAAATCCATACATAGATATATATAGCTTTTAGTATATACGATTTCAGTATGTGTGCGTGAGGGATTTTTGACAAAAGTCCCCCATTCGAGTATCATACAGAAGAATTTCCCAGCCCTATATAGTTTCTGTTTGAGCTTATTGTGTTATTAGAGTGTAGAGTGAATCAAAGTCTTTCTTTTCCCCTTGAAGTTGTGATGTTTTTTAGCCCTCTGCAGTTAGATTTAGGGTCGTGGGGAAATCCAATTTTGCATTAGAAATCGCACTTGGCTTGAGAAAATTATGAGCCTCCTGTGTGAGAAACGAGAGCTGAAAATGGTAGCTTTGTAGAAGTTATGTGTTCATTTAAATCTGTTCCACTTTCTCAACAGATAAAACTGTAAAATGCAGGTCAGGTCTACTTAAAAAGGACTCAGCTAAAAAGCTGTCCGTAAATATACTCTGATTGCATATTTCATTTGATTATTACAAGAACTGACTTGACCGTAAGGCTTTTGCTGAAGTAAAGCTGGCTTCTAGAGCAATATTTGGGAACATAAACACTCTTCCCAAAGAATGCCTTGACTGAAATGCTACTTGAATCAAGTGAATCTAATTATGCATCTCTTTTTTTCCACTGAGCGTTGATTCACTGTCATTTTCCTACAAGAGTCGAATTTAGGATGGCTGAATAATATCTGAGATTGCAAATAGGTTGACAAGTCATGGTTTGGAAATATTTTCTGTCCAAAAAAATAAATCCCATTTTTTTCTATTTTTAGTGAAATTCCCCAGTTCTTCAAAGTTGAAATCATTATTGCGAAGAACAAGCAGAGGATATTTCAGAGAGTAAATGTATTTTAGCTGTGAAATATCATGAAAAGAGAGAGCCTAAGTCATTGTATTAGACATTTATTTTGCAACTTATCCTTTACTGTTACAAATCTTGATTTCTGCTAGTTGAATGAAAAATAGGTAGAAATCTTGGATAGGTATTATAATTTCCCACTCTGTTTTTTTCACCTTCTGAAGTCACTGACAAAAATCTATTGAACCTTTTTTTCAATGTTGTATCAACCTGCTAGGTGGCAACAGAGTTTGTGATGATGGTCTCATCAGAGGTCCCAGCAAAGTGTCCGCAGGCTGCTGTTGTTCAAAGCACAGAGGTGGGGGCTTCCGAGGAGGCTCAATGACAAAGAATCCACCTGCCAATGCAGGAGACATGGGTTCAATCCCAGATCTGAGAAGATTCCGCAGGCTGCAGGGCAACTGAACTTGTGCACCACAGCTATTGAGCCTGTGCTCTGGAGAGCCCAGGAACTGCAACTACTGACCCCTCTTGCCCTAGAGCTTGTGCTCTGCCACAAGAGAAGCTACTGCAGTGAGAAGCCCACCACTGCAACTAGAGAGTAGCCTTGCTTCTGGCAACTAGAGAAAAGCCTTCGCAGCAGCAACCACCCAGCACGGTCAAACATAAGTAAGTAAATAAATAATAATGCTAAAAATTGCAGTGGTTCTTCCCTGGCTCTACCTGCTTGGGAACTCAGATCAGCCCAGCCTCCTGGCAGAACAGATTCAGAAGAGGCTTTACAGGAACAGTCAGGACTCTGTGCACACCTAGGACACACAGGACCGTCAGAATTGTTGAGGAAGCTAACATCTAAGATTCAGAATAATAAAAATGCCAAGACATCTTTTATGCTTAAACTATCTTTGAGTTTCCTAAAACTGACATTAACAAAATTAGCCCCCAATTCTCCTGATTTTAGTTAATTTCAAACTGTTACAAAGGCTTCTTTTGGGTTCACAAAAATTGGGATTAGAGAGACTTACCTGGTGGTGCAGTGGTGAAGACTGCATTTCCACTGTAGGAAGCAATGGTTCAATCCCTGGTTGGGAAACTAAGAGCCTGCATGGCAGGCAGTGGGGGGAAAAAATAGAAAATTAGGGAGGGATTTTCTTTTTAAAAAGTTGGGATTAGAAACATATTTCAGAGAGTGCACCTTCCTAAATTAATTCTGCACACACACAATAAGTGTATATAAATATATTTGATGACGTAAAATAAAACTATCTGACCTAAAATGGCCAGATATTTCCCCAGCAAAGATGGCTTTATTCAGGATCAGAAGGAAATTGCATTTTGGGTCTGCAATCACGGCGAACCACATGCAAAATCCTACACAGCAAGGGCAGGGAATGCTTTTATAGAGAGAAGGAAGTTGAGGAGGGGGCTGTTATAGAAAACAGAGCCCCTGGCTTTTCATTGGTTGAGTCCTGGCCAGAGAAAGAGTCTTTCTTTTTTTTTATTATTTTTATTTCTTTAACTGGTTGTGCTGAGTCTTAGCTGTGGCATGGGGGCTGAGGGATCTTTAGTTGCAGCATGCAAACTCTTAGCTGTGGCATGTAGGATCTAGTTCTCGACCAGGGATCAAACCCAAGTCCCCTGCACTGGGAATGAAGAGTCTTAGCCACTGGACCACCACGGAAGTCCTGAGAAAAGGAGTCTTTGTTCTTCCTGTTGGGCTCTGCTCTTTTCTGAGGGTGTTGAGAATGAATGATGTTTAGGGCATGATGAGTGATGATTCCTGGCCTTCGTCTGCAGACAAGGAAGCAAGGATCCTGAAATCATGTCTAAGGGAGTAGCTGCACCAGGAATAACACCTCTTAGAACGTGAGTTAATGCAACAAGGTGACCACATACTTTGATGCCCTTTCTTGGCTGCTTCACAGATGCAGTGAGATATGTGGATCCCTGTCATTGGGACCCAGAGGCTGATGTGCTGTTGACAACAAGAAAGTGCAGGTGGCCCTGAGATAAAGCACGTCTTGCCTCCCTTCTCAGGCAACACTCCTCTCCACAGTGACCCCAGATGTCTCTTTGAACCTGGATTAAAGCGATGGGAAATGTCTGCCCCTTGTGGGCAGCCAGCTTGGGAAACTGATGAGCTTGCCAGAGGGTCCTATAGGGAAATTCTCAGTGAACATAGTCATTGTTTTATGATTACTGGAAAGAAAATGAAACATCCAATACTACTGCATCCAAGAAATGTCTTGGCGCAGGAAATGCATCCATCAGAACCACTTTTCTTCCTTTCTTTCTCTTCCTGCTTATGTATTGCATTGGTAATCCACCAGGACAGGGAGATTGAATTAAGATCCTTTGTTGCTGTTGGCTAATAGAACATTCTTTTTCCACCTGGAGGAACTAGCAATGAAAAGCCTCCCATCTGTTCAGGGAATGTCCGCCTTGTGCCTAGTCAACTTAAGTTCAGGAAGTGCAAACGCCAAGACACAGAGATTCTGCTCTCAAAGGTCTTATGTTCTAGCAAAAGAGCTTATTCTAATGATGATACCGCTAACATTTACTGCCCACTGAGTCTTTTCTAAGTCTTGCCAAGGGCATTTGCCATCTGCTTCTGTGGAGGTTGAACCCTGGAATGCTGCAGCTGTTGACCTTTTGACACATCCTAAAGGGAATTCAAGGTGGAGAAAAAGGCATTCTGTGCTCCAGGGAAATTGGTGGAACAGGTCTTTGGATAGTTAGATATTTTCAGGAACTGATTTCATCGTCCCAATCTTTGCATTTCCTCAAATTTGGAAAAGCACTAAATCCCTTCATGGTGACATCAGCTCCTTGTGACTAGCTGAAAACATATTATAAAATAAGTGCTTGATTGCATTGAACTCCAACTTTACCAAAATCATATATATCAACCTTCCCCCACTGCCTCTTCGGAGCAGTCTCTCAGAGCTATCTGAGGTGCTGTCTCCTGGGCTGCAGTCCTCATTTTGCCCCCAAATAAAACTTAACTTGAAACTCTCACATTGTACATCTTCTGGCAGTCAACAGTCTCTCCTAAAGTTAACACACTTAAGCACCAAGGGAAATATTTCTTCTACACCCATTTTACAGATACACAAGACTGAGGACCAGAGGTATTAAATAGCATACCTGAGGTCACACAAGTAATTTACAGAAAACACTGTCTGAACCCAATTGCTGATACTTACTCCCCTGGGATTTTCCGCCTTACAATCGATAGCTTCCTTAAGTACACACAGCCACAGGAAGAAAGAATTCAGTGGGAGAAGTGCATTTTGATCTTGAATAAGTGACTTTTTTTTTTTTTTGCAAAAAAGTGAGTTGCTGATAGCAATTGAAGAATGGGTGGAGATTTGTAGATGCCCATAGATCAGGGGTGGGCTTACGTGGTAGCTCAGACAGTGAAGAATCTGCCTGCAATGCAGAAGACCTGGGTTCGATCCCTGGGTGTGGAAGACATTCCATTGTTTCCCCATCTATTTGCCGTGAGGTGTTGGGACTGGGTGCCATGATCTTAGTTTTTTGAATGTTGAGTTTTAAGCCAGCTTTTTCACTCTGCTCTTTCGATTTCATCAAGAGGCTCTTTAGTTCCTCTTCGCTTTCTATGAAGTTATTGATATTTATCCCTGCAATCTTGATTCTGGTTTGTGCTTATTAAGTCTGGCATTCTGCAAGATATACTCTGAATATAAGTTAAATAAGCAAGGTGACAGTATACAGTCTTGACGTACTTTCCCAATTTGGAACCAAATAGATGGCAAAAAAAAAAAAATGGAAACAGTGACAGACTTTATTTTAGGGGGCTCCAAAATCATTGTGGATGGTAACTGCAGCCATGAAATTGGAAGACGTTTGCTCCTTGGAAGAAAAGCTATGACAACCCAGACAGTGTATTAAAAAGCAGAGATATTACTTTGCCAACAAAGGTCCATCTAGTCAAAGCTATGGTTTTTCCAATAGTCATATACGGATGTTAGAGTTGGACCAAAAGAAGGCTGAGTGCCCAAGAATGGATGTTTCGAACTTTTGTGTTGGAGAAGACTCTTGAGAGTCACTTGGACAACAAGGAGATCCAACTAGTCAATCCTAAAGGAAATCAATCCTGAATAGTCATTGGAAGGACTGATGCTGAAGCTGAAGCTCCAATACTTTGGCCACCTGTTGTGAAGAGCTGATTTACTGGAAAAGACCCTGATTCTGGAAAAGACTGAGGGCAGGAGGAGAAGGGGAAAACAGAGAATAAGATGGTTGGATGGCATCACTGACTCAATGGGCATTAGTTTGAACAAACTCTGAGAGATAATGAAGGACAGGGAAGCCTGGCATGCTGCGGTTCATGGGGTCGCAAAGAGTCAGACACTACTGAATGACTGAACAACACCACCACCACCAGGGAAACCCTTATGTGGACCATTTTTAAAGTTCTTATTGAATTTGTTACAATACTGCTTCTGTTTTATGTTTTGGTTTTTTGGCCTCAAGACATGTGGGATCTCAGCTCTCCAACCAGGGATCCAACCCACACCCCCTGCATTGGAAGGCAAAGTCCTAACCACTGTACAACCAAGGAAGTGCCCTGAATGATATTCTTAAAGCTATTTGATCACGTAAGTAAATTTTATTAAACATTCTCTTACGAACTGAATGTTTGTGTCCCCCTGAACTTTATTATTGAAGCCCAGCTTCCAAGATGATGATATTAGGAGGTGGGGCCTTTGGGAAGTGACTAGGTCATGAGAGTGATGCCCCCCACAAATGGGTTTAGTGCCCTCATAAATGAGGCCCCAGAGAGATCCCTTGCCCCTTCCACCATATAAAGTTATGAGGAAAAGACAGCTGTGGAAAAGTAAGCACACTCTCACCAGACACTGAATCTGCTCACTCAGCCTCCAACACTGTGAGCTATACATTTCTACCATTCTATGAGTCACCAGAGCTATGGTACTCTGTTATAATAACCTGAACAGACTGAGACATGTTTCTTGTATACATATATATAAACGAACTGAAATACTACAGAGAAACTGATTTTCCCTGAACTGTCACTCCATCCCCCTTCTCTATTCCCCGATGTAGCTATGGGATCACTTTGGTGTAGAGCCATTCATATCTTTTTCTGAGGTTTTCCTAATGTATTTAACCAAAGGTAAGAATTAAAATGCATAATGCCTTTGTGGGTGTTTGCCTACAACCTATCATACTGTATGAGTTATTTAATGTTGGGTTTTAGAGCTACAGGACATGTATTAGGAATTCTTTTGATCTCAGTATTGATAACTCTTCTTTTTTAAAAAATTTCTGCAAAGTACTCCATGGAGATGTAACAGTGTGATGCATATTTAGACTAATTTCCAACTTTTCATTACCACAAAATATACTGCAATGGACACTTGGGCATGTGTGTGTGTGAAACAGTATCTTGAGATATTTTTAAAAAATGTTTAATGTCAGGGTCAGAAGGCTCACCGATGTTTAATTTTAATAGATACTTTCAAATGGCCCTCTGCTGTAACTATGTCAATTCAGTTTCTATCTCCCAATTTCTCGCAGCCAGCCAATATTTGATATTATATTATTTCACACCCATGATTTTAATTCATTTTTTTTATTTTAATGACTTAAAAAAATCAATTAATTCTCTTGTGGCTCAGATGATAAAGAATCTACCTGCAATGTGGGAGACCTGGGTTCGATCCCTGAGTTGGGAAGATCCCCTAGAGGAGGGCAAGGCAACTCACTCCAGTATTCTTGTCTGGAGAATCCCCATAGACAGAGGAGCCTGGTGGGCTACAATCCATGGGGTCACAAAGAGTCAGACATGACTGAATGCTAAGCACTGCACACATTAATTAATTTATCTTTTTGGCTTCATTGGGTCTTAGTTGCAGCACATGAGCTCTTCTTTGCAGCTCATGGGCTTCTCATTAGATGTGGCTAGTGGATTCCAGAGTGCATGGGCTCTGTAGTTGCAGCACGCAGGCTCTCCAGATGTGGCACATGGACTTAGTTGCTCCATGGTATGTGGGAACTTCCTGGACCAGGGATGGACCCTAGTTTCCTGCATTGGAGGGTGGATTCTTAACTACTGGAACACCAGGGAAGTCCCCTTGAGTTTTAGTGATTTTGATCATCTTTGCATGTTTATTGACCATTCATATTTTTCTTTTTGTAAGTTGCCTGTACATTCTTTTTACCCTAACAGTCTTCCAAGCGAGGGACCTGTATCATTCTAGGGTTGCATACTGGTTAATGCTATTGAGACATAAAATTGTGTGACTAATGGTCTTTGATAAAGCACTAAGAACTAGGATAGCCCTTATAATTAATATTTGGTAAGTATTCACTATACTTGAGGCACTATGCAAAGTGCTTAGTAGTCATATGTCCCTACTTAATCCCAACAGCAGCCCTGTGTGAGAGAAATTATTAATCTTCTTTTTTAGGAACTTCTCTAAAACTCAGAGAAGTAAAAGTACTTGTTTGGGATCATGGAATTAGGGATAGCAGAGATGAAATTAAAACTAGATCACTGCTGTTAACCAACTTACATGCCCTCAGTTTTTTAGCTAACACCAAGAAACTGGGGCTAAAGAGGACTAAAGAGTCTGATAATTCCACAGAATTATGAATTTAGGAAGCTGAAAATTTTCTAATTGGTTGCCTAAAACAGCCCAAGATTAATTTTCAGTGTATCACTCAATAGTCTGAATACTTTATCAAAGGATAAGAGGTTAAAACTTGAGTTTTGAATCATAGTTTTATCACACTCAAGCTGTGTGATCTCGAGCAAATCTCTTATCCTCTCTGAGGCTGTTTACTTATGGATCAAATGAGAATAATATTTGAATTTACCAATTCTATTATATTTGTGTAGATTTAAAAAAAAATCATGACATGAATCTCTTAACACATAATCTAACTAGCATCGTCGGTCCTCCATGAGACTGAACATAATTATTACTAACAATAGGCATGTTTACAGAGCCCACAGGGCTGTGTGCAGAAGGTCATGTCTGACTCTTCAGTAAAGAGAGGGTGTAGGTTAGAAAGAAATGATCCAAACTCTCAGATGTCACAAAAAATCAATGTGTCATTTCTGATCCATTTCAGCCCGGCACTAAAATGCCATAAAACGTGAAGGCTCATTTTTATTCCTTGCCTCCACTAACCTCACTTCAACTTCTCCTTAACACACCAGACAGGCTTTCCCATCAAAGGCAATCTTTCTGAAGTCAGTCATGCCTGGCCCTCTGCACATCCAGCTTTGTCTCACTCATGTGAAAAATTGAACACTCCATTTCTAAAGCCCCAGTCATGGAAGGAGCCACATTCCTGGATGAATAGTGTTCTTCCTATTCATCCCTCCCACAACAAATCTTCAACATTCTTTTCAACCCCTCTGTTTCCAAAACAAGGAGCACTTTCACCTGAAACAGGATTTGAAAGTTGCTCTTTGCAAATTAGCCAACACGCTCAGGATGTGAAATTATTCCATCCGCAGTGCTCACCCTCTTCTCTGTCTCACTGCTTTTCTGGTCTGGAAGGAGACACACATGCCCCACAATGACAAACATGCACACGAAAATACTAACAGCACACAGGCATCTCATGGCTCTTCCCCTGCATCTCCTCTCTGACGGCCCACCATCGAGGCCTCTCCTTTCTGCAATGTTCTGCTTTCCCATAGCCAGGCATGCCCATTAACAAATATGGACTCATTCTGTTCTTGTGGCTTCCCAGATGGCTTGGTGATAAAGACTCCACCTGCCAATGCAAGAAGTGTTGGTTTGATCCCTAGATTGGGAAAATCCTCTGGTGGAGAAAATGGCAACCCATTCCTGTGTTCTTGCCTGGAAACTTCCAAGGACGTAGGAGCCTGGCAGGCTATAGTCCATGGGGTCACGAAGTGTCAGACACAACTTAGTGACTGAGCATGCACTTATTATGTTCTCACTTGGGATTTTTTTGTTTTCATCGGGCCTTTATTGACACCTTCCATCTCTCTGGATTGCAGAAGAAGCAGCGAATTGTAGGATCCATCCTCCTTTATGATGATAGAGTAGCCATGGTCATTGAGCAGTAGCTGTGCCCTGCACACATCACTTTACCAGGACTCTTCCATTTAACATCTACCCATCCCTGTTTCCTAGACTAACTTGCTTAGTCCAGGTAGTGGTCGGTTTGAGTCAGAATTGTAATTCTAGCTGGGAAACACCAGAATGTGCATTTTATTGATTTACTTTACTTTTTAATAAGGTATTCTTTTTAAAGATTTACGTATTTGGCTGCATCGGGCCTTAATTGTGTCATGCGGGATCTTTCATTGTGGAAGGGCTCTCTAGATGTGGCACTTGGGCTCAGTAGTTGTAGCACTGGCTTAGTTGTCCCAAGGCATGTGGGATCTTAGTTCCTTAACCACAGATTGAACCCACATCCCCTGAACTGCAAGGCGGGTTCTTAACCACCGAATCACTAGGGAAGTCTCTGTTGATCTATTTTATAATTTATTCTATTGAAGTATAGTTGATTTACAATGTTGAGTTAATTTCTGCTGTGCAAAGTTATTCAGTTATACATATGTGCTTGCATGCTCAGTCATATCTGACTTTTTGCCACCTCATGAACTGTAGCCCAACAGGCTCCTCTGTCCATGGAATTTTCCAGCAAGAATGCTGGAGTAAGTGGCTATAGTTTTATTTGTTATTTCAATTCTTATTATTTCAGTGATTATAGGTGTAGTAACTTCTGACCTTGGGCACTAAAATCTACACTGTTATAAATTTCGATAATACCAGAAGCTTTCTAACCCTTGCTCACAGTATGAATTCAGAATATTTAATCTATCAGTGCCTAGGTTAAGCTGGGCTCTGAGATCACAGTTTATGCCAACCAAATTCCCAAGACTATATTACAAATCAAGATAGCCTTATATTCATTTGATATAAACTGTATAATTTATTGTAGTTGCAGCAAAAGAACAAAACCACGACTATCTTTCTTTATATCTTTCCAGGCAGTGTATGGGTGCATGAGCGTCTCCGTGTGTGTTTACGCATGAATCTGTGTGTGTGTGTGTGTGTGTGTGTGTGTGTGTGCGTGTGTTAGTAAAAACATAGAAAATATTCTGATTAATGTTTAAAAAAATCATCTAGAAAGTGAGATTTGGCAGGGAATACATCTTATTTGTTTCATATATTTCTAAGTGATTTTCTCCCACAAAGCCACAGTTTTTACTTAGTCTGAAGGGAAAAAAATAGCTTTTGCAAACAGTATTTGCAAGTTCCTATGGGCTTCCCTGGTGGCTCAAATAGTGAAGAACCCGCCAGCCACTGCAGGAGATGTGGGTTCAATCCCTGGGTTTGGAAGATCCTCTGGAGGAGGAAATGGCAACCCACTCCAGTATTCTTGCCTGGAGAATCCCCATGGACAGAGGAGCCTGGCAGGCTACAGTCCATGGGGTCACAGAAGAGTTGGAAACGACCTAGTGACTAAACAACAACAATACTACTTAGAAAAGTCTCTCTAGCCCATTATTAACAATGAACCTTGAAAGACAAGAGGTGAATATCGGAATTTATCAGCAGGGTTTGGTCTGGAACCATAGATATTGCTGCATCCTACATGTTTTTGAAACATTTTTCCCCCACAAAGATGACGCTCCTGACAACTCAAGCCTGTTATTTATTTTGTATATTCTGCCCTCATCTATTTTCACAAATACAGTAACACTCTTAGAATCATTGTAACAAATGCAAATAACATTGTGTGTCCACACCAATGACCCTAAGTCACCTCCCTGTTCTATTTTTAACATCATGTGCTGTGACACATAAGTGGTCAACACTGAAGTTGAGTGGCAGGCTCTGGCACTAGAATAGTGAATGATACTGCATCTAGAAGCATCCTTGAGCTTTGTTGTTATACCAGATGTACTCCTGACCCCCGGGCAGAAGCAACCCAGGCCTCTAGGGTGCAGTCATTCCAATACGTTGTTCTGGTCCCTTCTGGGTGGCCCTGACATGAGGCTGCCCTGCTGGAGGATCTAAATAACACCACATGAAAAGGAGCGACTCAGACATCAGACAGGAAGACCAGAGCTCCCTGCACAGAAGGTCTGCGTGGTGATGCTCCCTTTATTAAGATTAGCAACTTACCCCAGAACCATTTATTGGAAATAAAGCTCATTAGAAGTCATTGCAAAAAGAAAGATGGAGAAGTGATAAATTTACCTGAAAAATAAACCTATGTGTGTGGATTTCAAATGTGAAATGGTGCCAAGGAATTTCTGGTTTGTTTTTCTCTCTCTCTGCTTTGGAGAAAGATTATTTGATGCTGTCAACAACATCCCATGAATTCATCTCCATTAATTTTCAACTTAATGGGACCTACCCGTTCCCCATCTGACGCTTCTCCTTCTCTTTATTCTTTCAACTAGACTCCGAAGATAAAAGATATTTTAGTTCAAAGCGATATGAAGTCATTCTTCAAGTAAGCAGTATACCTGAATGCCGTATTTTCAGACACACATTTTGAGAACACAGCACAGACCGTAGGAAATGTCCCTCATTTCTTTTCAAATCTCCATAAATCATCCTCTTTGGGGAACCATTAGCCTTGGGATCAAATCGAGTGATTTTTGCACAAATCGAAAAACACATTGGCACCGGTCTACAAGTGTCGAGCCTACAAAAGAAGCCAAATATTGAAAAACTGCTCATGGGAATATAGGAGAGTGGATACAACGAAGCTGAGTTCACCCAATGTTGGTTGTAAATCTGAGTAGTCTCCAAGCTGGGTCACTTGCATTGTCCCTATGGGTTTTGTGGGTGCTGTTTTCAGGGACCCCTAGCACCACAGAAGACAGCCAACACAGCTGAGGGAGGCATGCCAGGGGCAGAGAAGAGGACTCAGGTCAACTTAGCCATTGACACACTGACCTCCCAGTCAATTCAATAGGATGGGGGACCTGAAGGGCGTGGTTGCTAGATTGAAAGATACAGTGAATTTCTTTTCCTTGATTTTCGCTGAATTAAAACACAGGTCTTGTACCCGAGGCACAGCTGGGTATCACAGTTTGGTTTATAAGCAAAGGATTGTGTGTCCCTCAGTCAGTCCTTGGACTGCAAGGGAAAGTTGCAGTGACTTTGAAGAAGGGCAAGCTTGGGTTCATCCTGGCCTTGGTGTCTTTGCTCTGGGAGCTTCACCCCACAGATCCCCTATCTTCTTATCTATATTTGTACAGCAACAATATCCCTTCCAAGTGTTATTGCAAAGGTTAACAGTGGTCATATCGAGACTTCCCTGGTGGTTCAGTGGCTAAGATGCCATGTTCCCAATGCAGTGGGCCCCAGTTTGATCCTTGATTAGGGAACTAGATCCCAAATGCCACAACTAAAGATCTTGCACACTGCAGCGAAGGCCTGGTGCAGACAAATATATAAATAAATATTAAAACCAACAAAAAGCAATGGTTATTGTCTGCCAGATAAGCCCCAGACATATCAGCTCATAAGTGCTCCATAAATGGTACCTGTTCTTGGTGTGTCTGTAGCATCATGATCCTATCAGGCAAAGCTGAGCACAGCTTGTGGGGTTTCCTTGAAAATCTTGTGTTATTTAGCCATGACAATCACCTGTAAGTATTCCTCTTCACAGCCAAGCCAACCTGGGGTCAAGGTTCTAGATGTGTAATCCATAGTGGAGCTTCCCTGGTGGCTCAGATGATAAAGAATCTGTCTGCAATGTGGGAGACCTGGGTTCAGTCCCTGGGTTGGGAAGATCCTTTGAAGAAGGAAATGGCAACCCACTCTAGTATTCTGGCCTGGAGAATCCCCATGGGCAGAGGAGCCTGGTGGGCTACAGTCCATGGGGTTACAAAGAATCGGACATAACTGAGCGACTAAGCATAGCACAATCTATACTGACATATACAAACCTCACTGCTAGCTTTTCTGTTTTAGAACCACACCCATCCCATGACGTAAGCTGCCTCAGGGCTAAATTGAGACCCAGGCTGCCCAGCCCAAGGCACACGTGTATATAAAGCTCTAAAAAGAGAAAAAACAAGAGAGAGCTAGTGAAGGAAGCCGAGAAATACATTGAATTCCTAAAGCCCAGGGTGAGCCTGAGCCTTCTTCCTCCCACCCCCATCGTTTGAATCTTATGTTGGGGCCACTACAAGAGCCACAGAATTGTTCCCATTTCCCTGATCCTCTGTCAACTCCCATTCTGATCTCTTTTGTTGTTGTTGTTCAGTTGCTCAGTCACGTCTGACTCTTTGGGACCCCATGGACTGTAGCATGCCGGGCTTCCATGTCCTTCTCTATCTCTGAGTTTCTCAAACTCATGTCCATTGAATCAGTGATGCCATCCAACCATCTCATCCTCTGTTGTCTCCTTCTGCTCCCGCTTTCAATCCTTCCCAGCATCAAGGTCTTTTGGAGTCAGCTCTTCGCATAAGGTGTCCAAAGTATTGAGCTTTAGCTTCAGCATCAGTCCTTCCAATGAATATTCAGGCTTGATTTCCTTTAGGATTGACTGGTTTGATCTCCATGCTGTCCAAGGGACTCTCAAGAGTCTTCTCCAGCACCACAGTTCAAAAGCATCGATTCTTTGGCACTCAACCTTTGAAAGGTTGTTTGCTGAATCACGAAAAGATGGCAGGATTCTTGGCCTCCAGAGGAGAGGAATTCAATCCGGGGCCAGAGACGAGGCTTGATCCCTCAGAGCTTTTGTGCAATAGAGTTTATTAAAGTATAAAGGGGATAGAGGAAGCTTCTGACATAGGCATCAGAAGGGGGCGGAAGGAGTACCCCCTTGCTGGTGTTAGCAGTGGAGTTATATACTCTAAGATGACAAGATTAGCCAGAAGGTTTAATCCAGAGACTGTCCTTCAGGCAGGATACCTTATTGTTATAATCCTTGTAAACACAGACCCACTCCCATAATTTACATTTTAAGATAACAGAATTAGCCAGAAAGTTTAATCCAGAGACTGTCCTCAGGCGGGATACATCATTGTTATATAATCCTAAGGAATGTAGAGAGAAAAGAAAAAGTTTGTCCTTTCTTCTTCCTTCAGAATTCCAGACCCCTCTCTCCTTGGGGACCCCTAGACTTCTTATCAACCTGCCTAGGAAAGGACTCTCTCATCTTCTTTATTGTTCAACTCTTTTATCCATATATGACTACTGGAAAAACCATAGCTTTGACTAGATGGACCTTCATCGGCAAAGTAATTTCTGTGCTTTTTAATAGGTTGTCTAGGTTTGTCATAGCTTTTCTTCCAAGGAGCAAGTGTCTTTTGATTTCATGACTGCAGTCACCATCCATAGTGATTTTGGAGCTCAAGAAAATAAAGTCTGTCACTGCTTCTGATCTCTTAATAACCAACTTAAAAATCCACCAAAAAGAAAAAGCTTTGCCATGATATTAAGTGCTAAAGAACAGAATTTGCAAAACGTGCAAAATTGCTGTGCATAAGGGAGTCAAATTCTCTATTCATCTCAGTTGATTTAAAGGAAATAATACAGATTTCATCATGGTTGTTAAGATTCCTATAATCCTACATTGTTGATTATGTTTAGAGGATCTGGACAATGGAAATAGTAGGAGACTTCATTAATTCTAAAGCAGGACATTACTTAGCCATCATAAAGAATGAAATAGTGCCATTTGCAGCATCGCAATGTATGAACCTACAGATTATCATAGGGAATGAAGTCAGTCAGACAGAGAAAGACAAATATGCTATCACTTGTGTGCAGAATCTAAAAAATAATACAGAAGAATTTATTTAAGAAACAGACTCATAAAGTGAAAGTTGCTCAGTCATGTCCGACTCTTTGCAACCCCATGGAGCCTGCTAGGCTCCTCTGTTCATGGAATTCTCTAGGCCAGAAGACTGGAGTGGGTAGCCATTCCCTTCTTCAGGGGATCTTCCCAACCCAGGGATCAAACCAGGTCTCCAACAATGCAGGCAGATTCTTTACCATCTGAGCCACCAGGTAAGCCCTTAAAGCAGAATTTTAGATATAGAAAATAAACTTATGGTTACCAAAGGGGAAAGGTGGTGGGGAGGAACCATTTAGGAGTATGGGATAAGCAGAAACACACTACTATACAAAAAATAGATAAACAAGAAGGTCCTACTGAATAGCACAGAGAACTATATTCAATATCCTGTAATAAATCACAATGGAAAATAATATGAAATATATATGTATATGTATAGCTGACTCACTTTGCTGTATACATGAAACTAATACAATATTGTAAATCAGCTATATTTCAATTTAGAAATATTTAAATAAGGTTTATTATATTCTCAAGAAGAAAAGGAGAACAATTGAAACCTGGAGTTTTTAGATTATTTCCACTCATCTGAAGACATATTTGCTGTATGCATATGGCCAGAAAACTAAGAATGATTTGCAAGATTCTGATTGGTTATTAAAAAAAGAGAGAAGGAGGAGGAAGAGGAGAAACAGAAAGTGTGATAGAAACTGTATTTGGCCCACAATGTCTAAAGTATTTACTCTCTGGCCTTGAAGGGAAAAGCGTGCTGACCTTTGTGATAAAAGGCATTTACAGAAAAGTATATCAACCATTATATCTAACGGTCAGGTGTTGAAATCTATCTTTCTGAATCTAGGAATGACACAAGATTCCAGCTATCACCACCTTTAAAAACATAAAACGGAGGGCCAAGCTTGTCCACAAGGCAAGAAAAAAAACTTAACCAAAACCAATAAAAGGAATGTAAAAAAACAAAAAAACTCATTATTTTCACATAATATGTTCAATATATATGCACATGCAGACACATATTTATGAATAAAGTTTAGAAGAATCTTAGCAAAGAAAATTAGAATTAGGGAGAAAATTTAGCAAGTTTTGCTGGTTACCAAATCAATATTATATTTCTATGTACTTGTAATATACCACAGCAACGAAGTGTTACAAAGTGATTTTTAAATGCCATTTACAGCAGCATAAAATTGAAACACCTAGGAATAAATCTAAAGAAACACATGCTAGACTACAGCTGTGAAACTGATAAAAGAATACCATGAGAAATTTTTAAAATGCATAAATGGATGAAATACTGTTCATATGTTGGAATAACTGATGCTGGAAAGATGTCAATTTTCCCCTGCTATAATCTGCAGAAAGTGAAAGTGAATGTTTCTCAGTTGTGTCCAATTCTTTGCAACTGTATAGTCCATGGAATTCTCCAGGCCAGAATACTGGAGTGGGTAACCTTTCCCTCCTTCAGAGGATCTTCCCAACTCAGGGATCAAACCCAGGTCTTTCACATTGCAGGCAGATTCTTTATCAGCTGAGCCACAAGGAAAGCCCAAGAATACTGCAGTGGGTAGCCTATACCTTCTTTAGCGGATCTTCCCCACCCAGGAATCTAACTGGGGTTTCCTGCATTGCAGGCAGATTCTTTCACAACTGAGCCATCAGGGAAGTCCTTAATCTGCAGAGTCAATGTGCAAAAGCCTCCACAGATACTTTTTAGTCAAAATTTACATACTGATTCAAAATGCATATGGAAATGTAAAAGGCTAATAATAAGAAAAAATACCTTGGATAAGTTTTATTTTCAATATTCATTTACTTATTTGGCT
Source organism: Okapia johnstoni (assembly GCA_024291935.2). NCBI lineage: Eukaryota > Metazoa > Chordata > Mammalia > Artiodactyla > Giraffidae > Okapia > Okapia johnstoni. The sequence goes on from CM044310.1 coordinate 22,509,159, forward strand.
GTGCCAGTTCTTAGCTGTGGAATGCCAGGTCTTTTAGCTGCTGCATAAGGGATCTAGTTCCATGACCAGGAATTGAACCCTGGCCCATTGTACTGGGAGTGCTGGACCACCAGGAAGTCCCTCTAATAAGTATTGATAGAACAAAGTCAAAAGAAATCTTTCCCCAACTATCAAGCCTTAGTTAATGTTATCGTAATTAGTTAGACAATGGGCTTCCCCGTTGGCTCAGTGTTAAAAGAATCTGCCTGCAATGCAAGAGAGGTTAAGTGACTCAGGTTCAATCCCTGGGTTGGGAAGATCCTCTGGAGGAGGGCAAATAAGACAGTGATATTAATGCAAGAAGAGATCCCCCAAAAAAGACAAAAACAGATGAATGCCACCAAGTAGAGAATCCAGAACTCTTCTCACACATCTATGGTCACTCAATTCACGAATTGAAGTGTTAGTCCCTCAGTCATGTCCAACTCTTTGCGACCCCATGGACAGTAGCCCACCAGGAATTCTCCTAGCAAAGATACTATATTGGGTTGCCATTTCTTTTTCCACAATTTATGATAGACCTGTCAAAACAGAGAAGTGAGGAAAGATGATTTTTTTTCAGTCAATGACGGAGTCCATTAGATAGAGCATGGGAACATTAATTTCATGCACAATAATTAATTCCAGCTGGAATGTAGCTATAAAGTGAATATTACACCAATAAATCGTCCAAAAGAAAACATCAGGGAATAGCTACTCTGACCTTGGAATAAGTAGAGATATCTTAAACAGGATACAAATGCAATAACTATCCAGTAAAATTTATAAAATGGGCTACATTAAACTCAGAATCTAAAAGAAAGACAGGGACTTCCCTGGTGGTCCAGTGGCTGGGAATCTGCCTTCCAATTTGGGTTCAATCCCTGGTCAAGTAACTAAGATTACACATGCCCCAGGCAACTAAGCCCATATACCACAACGAAAGATTTCACATGCTGTAACTAAGACCTGATGCAGTCAAATAAACAAATTATTTTAAAATATAAAATAAAAGGTAGACAAAGAATAAGAAATTATTTTCAATACATGTAAACATTTGTCAAACAGCTCACATCCAGAATACAGAAAGAATTCTAAAATTCACAGGAAAATTATATACAACCTAATTTAAAAAAGGCAATAGATGTGAACTGTTAACTCACAAGAGACATCCAAGTGTCATATAAAAATCTCAAAATGGGTTCATCTTTTTTAACACTCAGGACAGTGAAAATTAGAGGCAATGAGTTATCCCCCAAGACTACCTCAAGGGCTAAAATGGTAAAGTTGACAATGTGATTGTGAAGCTTTATGGTGTGTTAGGAAGATGTTGAAAACTAAAAAGCTCAGTAACTGATGGTGGGAGTAAAAGGTATTTTAACCACTTTGAAAAAGTATTTTAACATTATCTACTCAGTTCAGTTCAGTTCAGTCGCTCAGTCGTGTCCGACTCTTTGCGACCCCATGAATTGCAGCACGCCAGGCCTCTCTGTCCATCACCAACTCCCGGAGTCTACCAAAACCCATGTCCATCGAGTCAGTGATGCCATCCAGCCATCTCATCCTCTGTCGTCCCCTTCTCCTCCTGCCCCCAATCCTACCCAGCATTAGGGTCTTTTCCAATGAGTCAACTCTTCACATGAGGTGGCCGAAGTATTGGAGTTTCAGCTTCAACATCAGTCCTTCCAATGAACACCCAGGACTGATCTCGTTTAGGATGGATTGACTGGATCTCCTTGCAGTCCAAGGGACTCTCAAGAGTCTTCTCCAACACCACAGTTCAAAAGCATCAATTCTGCGGCGCTCAGCTTTCTTCACCGTCCAACTCTCACATCCATACATGCCCACCGGAAAAACCATAGCCTTGACTAGACGGACTTTCGTTGGCAAAGTAATGTCTCTGCTTTTAAATATGCTATCTAGGTTATACTCAAGTAGAACTTACATGGGACTTCCTACGTAGCTCAGTAGTAAAGAATCTGCCTGCTAATGCAGGGGACACCAGAGATGCAGGTTCGATCCCTGGGTCAGGAAGATCCCTGGAGGAGGAAATGGCAACCCGCTCCCTCCATTATTCTTGCCTGGAAAATCCCATAGACAGAGGAGTCTGGTGGGCTACAGCCCATGAGTGACTGAGCAGAAACTTACATACATCCCATTACTAAGCAATTTCACCCTCAAGTATATACCTACCCCCCAAAGTGCATACACAGAATCACCAAAACACATGTGCAAGAATGCTCATGGCATTCTTTCTGTGTTTATAATCCTAAAGTATTATTCAAAAGATCCTGAATTGGAAGCAATTTTAGTGTTTACAATAGTAAAAGGGGTAAGAGCATGTTGATGTGTCCATGTAACGATACATCATACTTCAGCCCAGTGAATGAATGAATGGCACAGCTGACCACATGAATGGCTCTCCCAAAGAAAATCTTGAATGTAGGAAACCCCATGTAAAACTATGTATTCTTATATAACTGTACTCTTGTATGTATTCTTTATATAACCATAGAACAAGCAAAACATATTTGTGTTGGGATAATGGTAGAATGATTGCCTCCAGAAAAGATGGGGTTGGTGGTTGGAAGGAGGCACTGTGGAAGCTTCTAAGTGCTGCCTGTTGTCTCTTTCTTGACCTTAGTGCTGGTTAACATGCATGTGTGTTCCTTTTGCAATAATTCAAGGCACTGTGTACTACTTATCTCTATGTACGTGTACATGTGTGTGAGCATGGGCATGCATGTTTAGCTCTTGCACACATACAGAGATAATACTTTGCTAAAGCAAAAACTCATAAGTTATACATACACATTATCTATTACACAGTGCTAAAAACGGTAGAAAAAATATTGGAAGAAAAAACGGCTCCCAACCCAGCATTCTGTATCTTGAAACTACTCCATAAATGCCAATGTTTCTGTAGTATTTACTCTGAATTATGGAACTTTTTTTTCTAGAACAAATGAGAAAAAGGAGACTCAAAGTATCGTTAGTCATGAACTACATTCTTCTGAAACCCTTGTGACAACCACATTTGATCAATGAAATTTGCATTGCATCTCTCCCCTGGCTTCCATTTTAATGGATGACAGAGGAACTGGACACCTTTATATATTTTACTGCAAGCAGAGAGTACTTATCATGATGATTACTTAACGTGTACTAGTTTTCTGGAATGTTTTCTCACCAAAGTAATCAAAATTACAAGGATGTATTGTCAAAGGAGGTTGGTGGAAACCATGGTTTGCTGTTAACTCTGCAAAAGACAGACATGCTTCTGTTAAAATTAGCTGCGGACTGTACTATCAAAACCAAATGTGTCTCTTTTTTTTATACTCTCAGCATCCTTCCTCTTCAACATGGATGCAGTGCAACTGAACCAAAATGAGTGATGCGTGTCCCCACAGCTGAGCCACAGGACTCAGGTCATTCAACCTGCATCGGTATCAATTTTCTATCACCCTGGAGCAAAAGTAGGCATGCCTTTCTTATTCTTTTGTATTATAAAACTTAGTTTGGTTACTGGAGAAAGAAAAAAGAAAGATGACATTTATAGAAAAAACTGTTCAGCTTAAAAATGGAATGTTTTTCTAACAGTCTTTTGTTCCTTTTAGTAAAAGAGCCTTTTTGCTTTCTGATTTCCAGTCTATTGTTTATTTATTTCTTTATGAAACCAGTAGAATTTTAAAATAAACTTACTTTTCTTTAGTGTTGATAGCGATATCAATGACTTATTTTTAACACATTTTCCACAGTACTTACTGAAACTCAATTTTTTTCATTTGTAATATATATAAAAAAACATTAAAATAGTCCAATAAAAAGTGTTAATAACTCAGTTCTCAAAGGCCTATCAGGCTTACTATTTCCTCATTTTAGCAGAACATTAACAGTACATTTCTATGGATGATACAGATTCACACGACAATGGATAAAATATCATTTATTTTTCATTAGCCATCAAAAGGGCACAAATATCAGAGATCTTCAAGAACTGCATGTGCAGGTGTTAACTAATTTCTACTAGGGTTGAACAGTACAGAGAATGGTAAATACAAAACGTGCAAATAATTCACACTATAACTATGGATTTTTAAAATAAACTATGAAAAATCACAATATTGTCAAACTGTTGTAGGAAAAATGGTATTTGAGTATCTGAGGGAAAGCATTTACACTTGTATTCATTAAATTAGGTCCTTGTTTGCTGTGTAAGTTACTTTGCTTACATGCTTTCATATTCTGATTTGTTTCCCCAGGCTGCAAACAATTTTCAGTGCTAAAATCAGCTTAGAATTTGCTAATGGAGTTTCATTCTTCTTGGTTTCACTCACCAAATGTGCTTAGCACTGATGAAGCTTCTGTCAGAAACAAGGAGAATACTTGCCTATCCTCAGTGTCCACCCAAAATACTACCTCCCAAAAAACTGCTCCTCCCTCTTCCATCCACTCATTGGACACTGTTTATAACTGCCGATATCCAGATCTCTCCAAGGGGCTTCATTTTTGCAGAGTGATATGATGCAGGTTCCTTAGATAGAGAAATCACCGTGTCCTCCCCAGCTCCTTCGCACAAGGAAACGTACATTTGCACCTGCAGGAGTCCACAATCTCTAGTTTGAGAAAAAGCTGTGTGAGAAGTTAAATGCTGTCCTAATCTGAGTATCAGCATGTGTGTGTGTTAAATGGCCTTAGTCGTGTCTGACTTTTTGCGACCCTATGGACTGTAGCCCTCCAGGCTCCTCTGTCCACGGGACTCTCCAGGCAATGATACTGGAATAGGTTGCCACATCCTTCTCCTGGGAATCTTCCGACCAGTGTCTCTTATGTCTTCTGCATTAGCAGGCAGGTTCTTTACCTGGGAAGTCCCTAATCCGAGTGTCTATCTGATGTCAAAACAATTATGAACAGCAACCCTAAGGAAGAGCAGAAATAGTAAAACATTACTTGCCTTTCTTTTGGCCACACAATATGTGGGATCTTAGTGCCCTGACCAGGGATCAAACCCATACCCCCTTCATTGGAAGCATGGAGTCTTAACCAGTGGACTGCCAGGGAAGTCCAGACATTACTAGTAGTCATCTAGATGTACCTGAATACATCTGAAACCATGAAGATGCTTACAAAAGAAAAATTCTAAATCGATAGAAGTGTTCCTGCTGTTAAACTGACAATTCTGAAGAGGAGAACAATGGGATACTATTTGATACCCATCAGGTGGACAAAAATGAGCAAGACAGATTGAGACCAAGAGCTGGTAAGGATGTAAGGACATGGGGACCCTTGTGCACTGCTGGGGTAGAATGAATATGGTTTGGCCATTCTGGAGAGCAAATCAGTGAATCAGATTAATTAGTGTGGTTAAATATATACCTGCTCTTTATCCACAATCCTATGTGCAGTATGTGACTTGGAGTCTTTGTTACCTTGGTCTGCAGGTAAATGGGAATAAGAAAAATCATCTCAGAACTATTAGTATTAGCTGAAAGATGGAAGCAATTTAATTTTCCATTATCAAAGGATGGGTACAAAACAACAAGGTCTTATTGTAGCGCATAGGGAACTATATTCAATATTCTCTGATATTATACAAGTAATAAACTGAAACAGGAGGGAAGGGGGCCAGGGTACAACCTTGTAAAGAATGACAAAGCCCGAGGACACAACATAAAGTGATTAGAAACAAATGGGTCAAAGATGGCAGGCCAGTTGACTTCCAATAGACCTTGAGCCTCAGTATACACTCATTCTAACACATCGTCAGGCTGAATGATACAGTCACAGGTGCCATGACCGTTTCAAGGCCAACCATGAAGGTCAAAAAGCGGGCAGTGACCCAAGTCCTGGAACTCCCCACCCCTTCCCCAAAATAGCTGGAATACTCCTTCTACTCATTAGCCTATGAAATTACCCACCTCTATCAAAACTGACAACCCCATGCCCTGGGGCCACTCTCACCTTCTAAGATGGCCCACACTCTTGTCTGTGAAGTGTGAAAGTGAAGTCACTTAGTCATGTCTGAGTCTTTGCGACCCCCAAGGACTGCTCCTCCAGCCATGGGATTTTCCAGGCAAGAATACTGGATGAGTTGCCATTTCCTCTGCCAGAGGATCTTCCCGACCCAGGGATTGAACCTGGGTCTCCCGCATTGTAAGAAGATGCTTTACGGTCTGAGCCACCATCCACTTCTTACCTATCACTTTGTCTCTGATTGCATTCTTTCTGTGTTGAGACATCAAGGACCTGAGCTTCATTAAGTCCTGACCAGGCATGTGATCTCAGTTTAAAATCCCAGCCTGAGTCACACGGTTTCAAAACCATAATGGAAAAGAATATGAAATATGAAAAAGAATATATATATGCTTGCTGTACAGCAGAAATTAATGCAACATTGTAAATCAACTTATACTTCAACAAAATTTTTAAAAAAGAAAACCAACCTAAAAAGTAATATTACTATATGAGTATGAAAATTGATATAGGAGCTTATAATGGAATGCAGTGCAGCAATCAGAACACACATAACATACGGACAACAATGTAGACAGATTTTTAAAATAAAATATTTGGAATTCTTAGGTAAACTTCGAAGTAATGAGATAAAGGATTTGAGGCACTGCTGTCTCCTCCTGTTGCCTTCAGGCAACAAATCAAGTCTTCTTTGATCACGTTGAATCAAGAGCTTTATTTCTACCACATTAAGAAGAATTTGGAATCAGAGTGGCTTTCTCAATATGTCGTAAATCAGAAAACAAGAGAGCAATGCATTAAAATATAGACCAATGGAACATCATTGAGAGCCCAGAAATAAACATTTGCAGATACAATCAACTGATGAGGAAGGGTAAGGAAATTAACCAATATCAGGGATTCCTATGGACCAGTGATTGTATTGCATCATGAGATGAGCATGATTAGGTATTTGCACCTGAGCCCTGCTCCACCCCAAATAAAAGAAGGAAGGCTGTTGTTGAAATAAAAGTAAATTTTAAGTACCTTGGTAGAAAACTGCCTCTTGGAAAATGCTGTGAATCTCCCAGAAGATCATGGTTTTAAAATTATTCCCTGGCCTGAGCACTGGGGAATAATTTAACATGGGATTTGAATCCTAGTCCTGTCTCGTGGACATGTGTCTGAGCCTTATTTTGCTCATCTATAAATAAGATCTGGCTTCCCAAGTGGCCTTAGTGGTAAAAAACCCGCCTGCCAATGCAGGAGACATGAGACATGGGTTCGATCCCTGGGTTGGGAAAATCCCCTAGAGTAGGAAATGCAACCCACTCCAGTATTCTTGTCTGGAGAATTCCATGGACAGAGGAGTCTTGACGGGCTATAGTCCATAGGATTGCAAAGAATTCAATAGACTGAAGTGACTTAGCACATAAATAAGATCCATCTCTCAGGATTGCTTTATGAATTAAATGAGATAATAGAATGGGTAGACCTTGAAGGCATTATGCTAAGTAAAATAAGCCAGTCAAAAAGTAGTATTTCATTTGTTTGAGGTCCCTGGAGGAGTCAAATTTATAAAGAGAGAAAAAAATAGTGGTTGCCAGGGGCTGAAAGAGGGGGAAATGAGGAGTTGTTTCTTGGATATAAATTTTCAGTTTTGCAAGATGTAAAACTTCTAGAGAACTGTTGCCCAACAATGTGAGTATAATTAAAACCACTGAATTGTCCACTTTAATATGGTTAAGATGATGTCTTGTTTGTATTTTTTAAAATCACAATTTTAAAAAGGTTAAAAGAGTAAATACAACAGGAAGAAGTGAAGAATCAATAACTGCTTGCTGTTATGATCACTTGTGCTACACAAGGATCTGTGCATGTAACAAGGCTGGGGTTTTCGAAAGTGAAAGTCACTCAGTCTTGTCCAGCTCTTTGCGACCCCATGGACTATACAGTCCATGGAATTCTCCAGGCCAGAATACTGGAGTGGGTAGCTTTTCCCTTCTCCAGGGGATCTTCCCAACCCAGGGATCGAACCCAGGTCTCCCGCAATGCAGGCAGATTCTTTACCAGCTGAACCACAAGGGAAGCCCAAGAATACTGGAGTGGGGTTTTCAAAAGAGAGGTTAAACACAGTGAGAAAATCAGGGATGTTTCATCTGCTTTCTGCCTCTCCCCACCCGCTGAGTAAGAAAGTTTCATTGTAAATGAATCCAGGCAACAAAGTTAAGTGAGACATAGAAAGCCTACTGAAGAAAAGGAAAGCCCTGTGGGATTTCTGGTCTGTAGAAAAGAACAATTTCCTATTCTTGGGAAAAGGATGGCACATTGAAATGCTTTCAGGGTAGCTTTCTTGAAATCCACATCTTTCATAGTTGATCACTGGTGCCTTCCTGAGAAAGACACAGGCAGGGGGAAGAATTCTCTCTTCTCTTTTCTCTAAGATGAGAAGCAGGGAAACACGATAATATCGCTGTGATGTTGTCTCATCTCGAGAGAGAAATGGGGCCAGGAAGAGACTGTCAACCAGAGTCCTTCAGGGCACATCCTTTGAAAAGGGTAGGAGATCCTCACCTTCCAGCAATGGAGCCCATAAAGAAATGTAGGCTAGCCTGTCAGAACTTCAGGTGTTCTAGGAGACAAAAAAAAATAAGTCAGAATGTTTCCGAGAAATCTTCAAATATTCAAATAATGACTTGGAAATATTTAAAACACTTCAGGATCCAAAGTATGCCAATGTCTGCAGATCAAACCTGATCCAAAGAAGTGTAGCTCTTCTTTCAAGACTTAGAGAAGGAATCATTCTTCCAGCACCCTTGTCATTCAAATCTGACTTGAAGTCCAGAGACAAGAAAAAGCTTAACCAAGGTTGCTGTGAACGAAAAATTAGCTCACACATAATTCCATGTCCTCAATCCCACATCTCTCAAAGTAAGAGAAGAAAAATTTCCAGAGTACATTAAAGGGACTTATTCATATATGATGGGGAATTTAACCTCACATTTCATGAAGGGAAAAATACACGCACACACACCACTTGAATTTATTTTGTTAGTAGTATGATAATATTCAAGACTCCAGGATTTGGTGAGGGACAGGGAGGCCTGGTGTGCTGCAGTCCATGGGGTCAAAAAGACTCGGGCAAGACTTGTTGACTGAACAACAACAACAACAAATAATAATATTGCAATGTATTTTGTGGGGTTAAAACATTATTTTTTTCCAATGTAAGCCTTTAACACATGTATGTTTTGCCTTCCTGTTTGGCATCTACACATTTTCTTTTTTAATTTTTTAAATATTTATTTATTTGGCTGCATAGGGCCTTGGCATGCAGGTTCAGACATGTCGGGATCTTTGTTCCCCAATCAGAGATCAAATCCATGTCTAGTGCATTGCAAGGCACATTCTTAACCACTGGACCACCAGGGAAGTCTCAGCATTTACTCATTTTAAAGAAAGAGCCTCAACAGTGAGAGTGCTGTCCGTTTCTCTTGATGTAGGTGCAAAGACTAGACCTTTGGAGCTCAAGTTTTTTTCTATTTTGGATATTTATTTATTTGGCTGTGCCAGGTCTTAGTTGCGGTAGGCAGGATATTTTAGCTGCAGCAGACAGGATCTAGTCCCCTGACCAGGGATAGAACCTGGCCCCACTACATTGGGAGCACAGAATTTCAGCCACTAGACCACCAAGGAAGTCCTGGGGCTTAAGTTTTCTTCATCTGTAAGACAAGGATGGTGTGATCACGCCGGTATGATGGTGAGAGGTGAACACATGGTCTGAAATTGTTAAACCTGCCACATTCACTAAGAGAAAATTCATACTTCACACATTAAAAAAAACTGATAATGTGCCCTCCTCCAAAAAGAGAAAAACAGAAAATGAGATTTTCTCCAACAGTGTGAGCTACTGCCTGAGACATAACTCTCATCGTTTTATTCTAGTAAAAGCATCACATCCATAAAAAGAAAGTCATAACTCAATTCTATATTCTTCAAAGAATTAACTTCAATGGCTCCTAATTGGTTTAAATGTTAATGTTTGCATAATGCATGATTTCTTTATTAAAAGGCCACGGCAGAAACACACATTATCCCATTTCCAAAAAAGCCTCGGGAAAAATCTTTCCCGTAGCCTCAGATGATTTAAAATTGATCTCCTATAGCTTGTCCTACTTTTATATTCCTAACAGCAGACAAAATAGTTCCTTTCAATTTTAAGTCAAACTGTTTTGAGGACACGGGGTTGAGTTAGGTTGCTATTTTCAGAGTATACTCGTGGGTTTGTTTTATCTTTCTCTGGTAATTCTACTAGAGAGAAGATAAAAGCTACTACAACAAGTATTTCAGATTCACTTAGGTGCCCTAAGCCTTGATTTTTCCAGTGATCAAACGTGTATCCTAAGCAGATGTGTTTGCTGTGGGACACACTTGTCTGTGTTTATCTGTGGTTAATTGTACCACACTTGCAAGGGAATTTATAATTTTCAGGGAGACCAGGCAGATTTGGGGTGGGGGAAACCAGTTTGACCCCTGCTCTCATCAAAATGGTCTCTACTTTTCCAGTAAGTTTTCTTTGATAATTTGTTGTCAATCCCTGTGCCAGAATGTGACTGTGGGAATCAGAAAAAAGCTAGAACACAGGTCCTCCCCTCGTGGATCTCATGGTCTAAGAAGGAGGACATGCCTGCAAAGAAGCAAGCATTGTCCCAAGTAAACAGAACACGGGAATATTGGAGCGAGGAGTTGATGGGCTGCTGTCGTGTGTGGGAGCCTCAGCATTCAAGTAGAAAACAAGAATCTGGATATTTGGAGAAAGGAGGTTTCGAGTTGGATTTTGAAGGACTTTCTTGCCAAGAAAGGGAATGAAATCCGTCCATGGTTGATGGAAAACAGGGAGGGAAAAATCATCCTTCAGTACAGTACTCAATAGAGAAGCATCCTTCACCCATGGGAAGCAAGGAAAGATTTTCTGAACTGGTTCAGAGCAGCCTGAAGCTTAATGGATTGAAAGATATGACCCAATCCTGCCTTAGGATCTCAGATGACTGCCTTTGCTTAATCCTAAATCCCATTAACCAGAGGTTCAGGGAATATTTTATGACGATGGATTTTTCAAATATTCAGATCTTTTATTTAGGTTCAAGTACTCTCATGATTTAGAAAAGGCAGAGGAACCAGAGATCAAATTGCCGACATAAATTGGATCATAGGAAAAGCAAGAGAGTTCCAGAAGAACATCTACTTCTGCTTTATTGACTACACCAAAGCCTTTGAATGTGTGGATCACAACAGTGGAAAATTCTTCAAGAGGTGGGAATACCAGACCACCTTACCTGCCTCCTGAGAAATCTGTATGCAGGTCAGGAAGAAACAGTTAGAATTGGACATGGGACAATGGACTGGTTTCAAATTGGGAAAGGAGTACTTCGAGACTGCATATTGTCACCCTGCTTATTTAACTTCTATGCAGAGTACATCACGCAAAATGCCAGGCTGGATGAACACAAGCTGAAATCAAGATTGCTGGGAGAAATATCAATAACCTCAGATATGCAGATGACACCACCCTTATGGCAGAAAGGGAAGAAGAACTAAAGAGCCTCTTGATGAAAGTGAAAGAGGAGAGTGAAAAAGCTGGCTTAAAACTCAACATTCAAAAAACTAAGATCATGTGATCTGGTCCCATCACTTCATGGCAAATAGATGGGGAAACAATGGAAACAGTGAGAGAGACTTTATTTTCTTGGGCTCCAAAATCACTGCAGATGGTGACTGCAGACATGAAATTAAAAGATGCTTGCTCCTTGGAAGAAAAGCTATGACCAACCTAGACAGCGTATTAAAAAGCAGAGACATTACTTTGCCCACAAAGGTCTGTCTAGTCAAAGCTATGCTTTTTCCAGTAGTCATATATGGATGTGAGAGTTGAATCATAAAGAAAGATGAGCCCTGAAGAATCGATGCCTTTGAACTGTGGTGTTGGCAAAGACTCTAGAGAATCCCGTGGACAGCAAGGAGATCAAACCAGTCAATCCTAAAGGAAATCAGTTCTGAATATTCATTGGAAGGACTGATGCTGAAGCTGAAACTCCAATACTTTGGCCACCTGATGCCAAGAACCAATCCATTGGAAAAGACCCTGATGCTGGGAAAGATTGAAGGCAGGAAGAGAAGGGGACAAAAGAGGATGAGATGGTTGGATGGCATCACCAACTCGATGGACAGGAGTTTGAGCAAGCTCCGAGAGTTGGTGATGGACAGGAAAGCCTGGCGTGCTACAGTCCATGGGGTTAAGAGTCGGACACAACTGAGCGACTGAACTGAACTCTCATGAAGCCAAAAGAAAAAAAAAATCCCCTAGGTGGACACATATATAAAAAATGTATCTAGGACTTCCCTGGTGGTCCAGCGGTTAAGACTCCATCCTTTCAGTGCAGGAGGCATGGGTTCAATCCCTGGTCAGGGAACTAAGATCCCATCTGCTCAAGACCAAATAAATAAATAATTTTTAAAATATCTAAGAAACAATATTTAAGCAGAAAATGTAAGAGAGGGCTTTTCTGATGGTCCAGTGGCTGAGAATCCACTTTGGGGTGCAGGGGATACTGGTTCGATTTCTGGTCTGGGAAGATCCCATATGCCATGGGGTAACTGGGCCCTGGTGCCACAACTGCCTAACCTGTATTCTGGAGCCTGCAAGCCACAACTACTGAGTCTAAGTGCCACAGCTACTGAAGCCTGCTCACCCTAGAACCCGTGCTCTGCCACAAGAGAAACGCCTGCAGTGAGAAGCCTGCACTCTGCAACTAGAGAATAGCGCTCAATCTCCACAACTAGAGAAAGCCCATGCACAACAATGAAGACCCAGCACAGCCAAAAATAAATAAATTAATACTTGAAAAAGAAAATGCAAGAGAAAGGATGGGTGTGAAATATCAATTAGGTAGATGAAAACCACATTACACATGCACACACAAACACTGCAGACCTTAAGATGCATGCACTGTGTATTAAGGGAATATTTCAAGCACAGTAGTATCGTGCTCACAGACCAAATGTGAATGGGGTGGGGGTAGAGAATGAAGTAAAAGTAATAAAATAAATAAAACAAGAGTGGGGAGTATATAAATAATATGGCAATGAGTTTTGGACAGAAAAGCACCTGAAGTACAGGGGGTAAGCCCCATTTTTTTCAAATTATAAAAATAGAATTCTTTTAAAAAGGTCTCTTTAGCCGACTTAAATACGTAACATTTTAGAGATATAGATGAGTCTTCTTACATATTGTCATTCATTCCCTCTCACGCGTGCTTTCAGAGCGACATTTATGCAAACACTCATATCGTAACCCTGCGAGGCCTTCCCAAAACAGACCCCCACCCATGTCCTCCATTTACCTTGTGTCTATAGAGAAACTTTAGTCAAAAAGTAAATTTAGGGACTTCCCTGGTGGACCATTGGCTAAGATTGGCCCCCCAATCTTAGGGGCCTGGCTTCAAACCTTGGTCAGAGAACTAGATCTCGCATGCCACAAAAAGAACTGAGAAAATGCAGGAAGAGAGGAAAACAGTCAAGCAAGAGAAAACCATAATAGTTTACACATATTGGTTTAAACAAAGTCAAGGACATTTAGTTCTTCCTCAAGGACTGTAGATAATATTCTGAGCCAGGTTCTCCGAGCTGTTTTATAGATACTGAAGCCTCCACCCGGTGGAAGAAGTTAACTATCTGCTGCCCACAAGCAGGTAAACCCCAGATTGGTTGGAACCATAAGGTTGATGATGCTGACTCTCACTTGCCTCACCACCAACCAATCAGAAGAGTATCCATGAGCTGACCACACCCTGCTCCTTGAGCACTAAAAGACTCACTACCCCTCCAGGTGGGACAATCTAGAAGGCATTAGCCCACTGTGGCCCCCTTTGCCTGGAAAAGCAATAAAGCTATCTCCTCCTATTTTACCCAAAACCGTTGCCAAGATTTAATCTGGCTCCAGTGTACGAAGGTCAGATTTCAGCAGCAATGCATTTTCCACTTATGTTGCATGAAACAATTTAATTCACAGTCTTTCCAAGTCTGCATACTTTTCATCACTCTTGGACTCAACTAAGTCAATTGTCCAGAGTATATCACTCTTGTTGTTGTTGTTGAGCCACTAAGTTGTGTCTGACTTTTGCGATCCCATGGACTGTAGCACACCCGGTTCCTCTGTCCATGGGATTCTCCAGGCAAGAATACTGCAGTGTGTTGCCATTCCCTTCTCCAGTGGATCTTCCTGACCCAGGGATCGAACCTACGTTTTCTGCGCTGGCAGGCAGATTCTATACTGCTGAACCACTTGGGAAGCCCACATCCCTCTTACTTCTTGGTGATTTTAGGAAAGCTCATTGTATAATTCTTTGCTGAAAATATTGTTCCCAGACACAGATACCTATCTTCATTACATTAGAACATTTTCCTCCATTTGATGCCACCTTAGATGATTGTTCTTAAGAGGTCAACCCCCTAGGAATAATCACAAAATCTATACCAAATAACTTTGTCTTTTTTTTTTTTTCTCTCTCACTGAAAGGGTCAGCTGACCCATGTATGTTTCCAAAACTACTGCTGAGTGAGGTCATTTCGAACATATGCATCTTCCTTACTCATGTCAAGAAATACTATCTCAAGGGTAATTTGGGGAGAACCTTACCTTATATTTGCTCATATAAGGTATTTTTAATACTGCCATCTCGATGCCAACAACCAAGTGTGCTTTTAGATGACTATGGAGAATATTTGATCTAACCAAATGAATTTCCTTTCCGATGATATTTTGCTGTAATGTTATCCTGCAATCAAGGTTTGGATGTAGAAAATTTATATCTTGAAGGTCCTAATAATCAGTATATTCTCTTCCAGTTTCTGTAGAAAACCACTCACTCACTAGTACCATGTGGTCTCATAAGAAAGGCACTGTGACATTTACATAAGCACGGACCAATTTATCATTCAAGTGTTGTGTTATCAGAAGATATGTTGGCTATGTCCAACTACAAAAATGAACCAGGGGCAGAATCCAAGATCACTGGAGACTTCTGGAATTCACCTACATATTACATTTTCCTGATATGCTAAGATGCCAGAGAAGACAATGGCACCCCACTCCAGTACTCTTGCCTGGAAAATCCCATGGACGGAGGAGCCTGGTTGGCTGCAGTCCATGGGGTGGCTAAGGGTCGGACACGACTGAGTGACTTCAATTTCACTTTTCACTTTCATGCATTGGAGAAGGAAATGGCAACCCACTCCAGTGTTCTTGCCTGGAGAATCCCAGGGACAGGGGAGCCTTGTGGGCTGCCATCTATGGGGTCGCACAGAGTTGGACACGACTGAAGTGACTTAGCAGCAGCAGCAGCAGCCAATCCTTAGAGACCCTTAAGGCACGTTAACTCTAATTTCCACAAATGTGGAGTACTTCGTTGCAATTCTGTCCAGTAATGTCTCTCTATTCCTGTACTTTCCTCCTGTCTTCTAACTTTTTCTTTTCCTTCTTTTTTCTAACATTACTTCTTTTTTATTTTTGGCCACACTGTGTGGCATGCTTGATTTTAGTTCCCCAACCAGGAATCAAACCCTCGCCTCCCACAGTGAAAATGCAGAGTCTGAACCAGTGGACCACCAAGGAAGTCCCTCTTTCTAACTTTTTTTATTCCTGCCCCACGTAACTCACTCTCAAGACCAGGAGTAACTGACTCACCTGTGATTTTAATGATATATGATTGGTTTGGCCAATCATCTACAAATGGAAGATTATCATTAGATAAATGTTGATGTAGGGTTTTGTGCTTAAAGGTTCTTGCTGAAATGAGCCAGAGACCACCATGCCTTTGTTTTCCTGTGCCTCTGCCCTCAAATCACCTGTCCCTTTAAATGGAATTCCCCAAACTCAAGCAACTATAAGTCTTTTTCTCTAATTTGAGGAGCTCTTGACTGCTCTTCCCTAGCAAATCATAACCAGCCAGAAAAGCCTGTAGTAGTTAATGCAGTAAAGGGATTTTATGTAGAGAAATCCAACTCAGACATCATGGGATATGGTCCTTGGAACCAAGGACAGTGATGGAGATTTTCCTTGTGCTCAAATGAAAATGGCATCATATTATTATTAATTCATGAAGGAAGAAATTAAAATCTGCCCTGTCATCACGCTGAAGTGTCTTTAGAGCTTAGAATGATGTCACCTGCATCAACACCATGGGGCAAGCCCCAGAGCTGTGTTGCAGGCATGCGTACTTAGTTGCCTCAAACATGTCTGACTCTTTGTGACCCCCGTGGACTGCAGCCAGCCAGGTTCCTCTGTCCATGGAATTCTCTAGGCAAGAATACTGGAGTGGGTTGCCATTTCCTCCTCCAGGGGATCTTCCTGACCCAGATATTGGACCCGGGTCTTTTGCATCTCCTGCATTGGCAAGTGGGTTCTTTACCACTAGCACCACCTGGGAAGCCAAAGCTGTGTTACCCATAAAGAATTTTGGTAGGACTTAACTGTCCTCAGATCAAAGTGTGATCTTAAGAAAAGGAATTTTGAGGGACTTCTCTGGCAATCCTGTGGTTAAAAATTTGCCTTTCAATGCATGGGACATGAGTTTGACCACTGGTCAAGAGACTAAGATCCCCACAACCAAAATAAGTAAATAAAAATAAAAGATTATGACTATTGGATTTTAAAATATCACCAAAATTAAAAAAAATAAAAAACTTTGTAAATATTTAAACTTTCTTCTTAATAACTTATTTAGACTGTTTTTAAACTAGTTTTCGTATAGATTCTAATAGGCTCTATGTGGGACGCATCAACTGAAAACGATGAAGTTAAACTACAGCGACTGAAGCAATTTGTTTGTTTGTTTTTGTTTGTTTTGCTTGCAGGATCTCAGTTTTCTGACCAGGGATTGAACCCTGGCCATGGCAGTAAAAGCATGGAGTCCTAACCAGTAGGCCACTGATGAAAGCTTAGTTGTTACAGAAAGCAGTAGAGTCTGTGTCTTATTTATCCAGTATATTTCCAGCATACAGAACAGACATCATACTTATTAAATGAATGAATGAGTGATAGAAAAACACAGGCAGGAATCAGATTAAACGAGAACAAAATTATGGCACATGAGAAGCAGGTTAAGTGAGATCAAAATTATGGCCCAAATGAGAAGTAGCTAATGGTGGATAAACACGGAGGACACAGGCTCCAATCCTGGGTCTGAAACTCATTTATCACTTATCACATGATGTTAGAAAACATCATAGGTGAGTGCTGAGTATCAGTTAAACCCCCTATAAGTTGGGGGACAGGCTTGGTTACCTTAGAAGGCACTGGATTTACATTCATGTTCTGATGCTCCAGGCCAGTCATAGGTGCACAGATATATACTTAAGATTTTGAGGACATCCCTGGTAGTTGCCTGGTGGCTCAGACAGTTAAGTGTCTGCCTGCAAAGTGGGAGACCCAGGTTCGATTCCTGGGTCAGGAAAATCCTCTGGAGAAGGAAATGGCAACCCACTCCAGTACTCTTGCCTGAAAAATCCCATGGACGGAGGAACCTGGTATGCTACCATCCATGGGGTTGCAGAGTCGGACATGACTGAGTGACTTCACTTTCCTTTCCTTTTCCTGGTGGTTCAGTGGTTAAGAGTCCGCCTACCAATGCAGGGGACACAGGTTTGACACCTGGTCCAGGATGATCCCACATGCTGCAGGGTAACTAAGCCCCTGTGTCATAACTAGTGAAGACTGCATGCCCTAGCCCTCGTATTCTGCCACCAGAGAACTCTGCAACAATGAGAAGCCCGTGTACCACAAGTGGGGAGCAGTCCCCCATAGCTGCAACTAAAGAGAAACCCTGTGTGCAGCATCAAAGACCCAGCACAGCCAAAAATAAATAGATAAGCAAAATTAAAATATTTTGAGCTAGTGATGTAACTCGGGAAACTCTCATTAGCTCCTTTCTGCTTGTTTTATCAAAAGACAGAACAAAGACAGAGGAGGCTACACAATTAGATTTTGTGATTCCCACTTTCTCACAGAGTGGATTAAGGATGGGTTGATGTAACATCTTGTGTGTACAATAAGGCAGTGGAAACAGTTTCAGGATTTAAGGGCAATATGGTAACATATTGCTACCATAGCATTCATGAGTATACATGGCCCTGGAGATCAGACTACTAGTGATAAAGACATATCCTTTCGTTCATCCATCTATCCATCCAGACAACAAGAATTTAGTTATCTCTTGCTCTGTCTGGCATCATCCCGGACCTTGGAGGCATACAGAGGAATGGATGGACTTAAAGGATCTCACACAGTCATATTCTAATTAGGAAAGAGAAAGCAAGGACTAGTTTCTGTTAGAAACAGCAAAAATTGCTAGAGAGGTAGGCCTGGGTTGCGATAAAAATGTGAGTAGAGCAGGTGCCTGATTCAGCCTCCCAAAGTAAAGATGTGACGAGAGCGTGAAGAGCATCATGAAAGATTTTTCGGAGGACATGAGGACCACGATGAATCCTGATCCAGAGTTAGCCTCCAGAAGAAACTGCAACGTGATTTTGCAAGAGAAGGATCAGTAGAAACAGACCCATAGCTATAGAAATGATGGAATGTTCATTAATAATGTTAAAATAGTTCCTATAAATAAGCTCAACACAACCCAGGATTAAAAGAAAATTAAACTGATTTCTACTGTCCCAAATGTCACAGAGGCTCTGTTTTTGCTATTGGTTTTTTTTTGTTGTTTGTTTTTTATACCCTTTCTCTCTGTGCTTCATTTTATCTTCTCCTTGCGTTGGAGTGTCATTTATAATGTTTTCTTCTGTAGTGTCTAAGAGCTATTAATCTTTTCCACTGAGATACTTGGTTAGATATTATATATTTAATTCTATAGGTGATTGAGGTCTAGAAAGAAGAGTGGAGGAACAGAATTCAAAAGTAATAGGACGCATAAGGGCTGGAAATTTTCCAACCTCTATGAGAACTATGAAACACAGATCGAAAGAGATGAATAAACCTAAAGCAGAAGAAACATAAAGAAAGATGTATTGAAAACCACTATAATGTAGTTTCTGAAAACACTGATAAAGAATTAATTTTAAAAATAGTAAAATATTTATATATATATTGTGTACTGTGATATGTTTCATGTTTTTCACCAGAAATCACATAGAATACTGTAGAATAATATTTCTAATCTTAAATGATTAAAAATTAAAAAAAAAATAAACTGTACATGCAGTTTTTCACTGTACATGCAGTGAAAGTGTTTTTCAAAAATAAAGGCAAAATCATGATTTTTTTAAAGACTAAAAGAATTCAGCATTAGCAGACCTGAAGTACACTGAAGGCAGTTCTTTAAACGAAACAAGAATCTTTAATAAAAGAGTGAAAGTACTAGATTCTAGCAAATATGTAGATAAAAATTTTAAAAATATTTTCCCCAATTTTAAGTTAAAACACAATTTACTTCTTAAAGTCTAAATAAGGCAAATGAATCATGAGGTTTAAAATATATGTGGAAATAAAATGTTTGACAGAAACACTACAAAGCATGAGATAAGAGACTCAGTAGTCTCTTGTCAAAGTTCAGACATACAGGACCTGATATAACATTATTTGAAGGTAAGTTGAGATGAGTTAAAATGATCATTAGAAAGTTGAGAAGATTTTATTCTCTGTGTTTTTTTTCCCCAAAATCATTTGTGTGCTTTCCATTTCCATCCTGATAAACAGCATCCTGGAGAGATTTCAGAAACATGCAGAGCAACAATTAGTTCGGCAGTCAAAATGCATTTCCATTCATTTGAATCCTCCAAGAAGCAGACATCAAGGTGGAAGGAGATAGCATAAGAGGTGCCTATAAAGACCAAGGGCTTCTCTGGTAGCTCAAGTGGGTATTTTTGCCTGGAGAATTCCATGGACAGAGGAGCCTGGCAGGTGACAGTCCATGGGGTCACAAAGAGTTGGACATGATTGAGTGACTAAGCGTAGCCCAGCGTAAAGACCAAAGAGATAAAAGCAAGTATAACCAGTCAGCAACCTCATACTATGATACAGGCTTGATTCAGGTGAAAGAGGAAGAGAAAGGAGGGAGCATTTTGGAGGAGGGGTTTCAAACTGCAATGCAGTTCAAGGAAATGTTCTGCCAGGTGTGTCTCAGGATAAAATATTTTATAATAAGAGTCCCATGGCATTGGTCCAGCACTGGTATCCTTGCTCTGAGCATTTTTTGGCTGGAATCAGTCTTGTTATTGAGTCCAAAATTCTGCTGACTGCACGATAGGTTGATAAATTAGGACATGAGTTGTTGGGACAAGGAATAGGGACTTTATTCAGAAAGACTGAGAAGATGGCAGACTAATGTCCTAGAGAATCACTTTACCCAAGTCAGAATTCAGGCTTATTTTATACTAAAAAGAGGAAATGCAAACTTCTTGGTAGAGGAATTGTTTGTTCTTGCAGCGGCCCACATATGTCGGGTTATGATGTTCCTATAAACCTCCAACAAGACAAATGTTCTTCTAGGTTCTGCAACTTTTTACATCTATATGAATGGAAAGTGTTATACCTTGAAAGGTTAGAGAATGCATTATCTTGTATATTTCAGGCTATAGGCAGCATTCTCAGCTTGAAGCAAAAGCAATAGAATGCAAAGGTTAAAGTAAAAGAAACAGATCTAATATGGAGTCAAATTTGTTCTTCCCTGTTGCAGTCTGGAGTAAGAATGATCTCTGTGCAAAGGCAATGGGGCCAGCAGCTGGGAAAGAAGGGAGCAACTCTGCTCCCAGCAGTAGCAGAGCCAAGCAAGGCAGACTGGCGTCTGCCACAAGCATGTACTATGTGATTCTATTTGCAAGAAACTTCAGAAAGGAAAATTTAGTCTCTGATAAAAGAACAGGTACAGGAGTAGCTCAAATGTAAGAACTGTACAAGGATGATCATGAGAAAGTGAAATCTCAGGAATTTGGAGACACTAGACAGGGGGCTATGGAGACGCATAGGCCCTAAAATTGGTCAAGGATCACCATGGACAGTCGGGCAGGTTGTGCATTATACAACCCAGAGGGGTGTCATTCATATTCATCTTGAGGTGGCCTTCATAGCATTCTATGTTTATCATGGCAATTTCCTCACAGATTGTGGCAAAGGGTCTTAAGGAAGAGTGGCTTTTTCTAACTCACATTTAATAGTCCTACTGGGGTAGCTATGCTGGAAGTGGGAACAAACATGATATACATATTTGACAACAAACATCACCAAAATTTCTATGTATTTTAAAATAAGTATTTTAAGGACAGAAGGTTTTGCTGAACAGAGAGGCGATATCTGGAAGAATCATTAGAAATATTCTGGCCTGGAAAATCCCATGGACAGAGAAGCCTGGTGGGCTACAGTCCATTAAGTCACAAAGAGTAGGACACAACTGAGCAACTGAACACTCATGCATGACTATTGACTAAATTTTGCATGATATATTTATATATAAGGTTTGTATTACCTTTATAACGAAAGATTGAAGATGGCTACTAACTTTAAAAGTGCTTATTTGATTGGGTTTTACAGTTAAAATACACACTCTAATAGAGTGTTTCAAAGATGTGAAGGTGTGGTTTGAACATTGCCTAAACAAGGTCATAGAATCAAGGTATGCTTTCAAGTTCTGTTGCTGTTGTATTTTTGAAGATCTCCAGACCTAGAGCAGATTTACTGTGACTTGCTAGCTTGACAAACTAAGTTTTCTCTACTTAATAATTTGCTTAGAAACTTCTCCTCGTCCACGTGAACCAAAGAGATGCCAGCTTTTCTCACTCTTCCCATTTTCAAGCAATGACTAATGTAAGGTGGAATCCTGTTCCTTTGCAATTTTATTTATGAATATGCTTTAGATTAAATAGAGTAGTGCCTCAAAAAGATATATGCACCCCAGTGTTCATAACAGCAACATTTACAACAGCCAAGACAAGGAAACAACCTAAATGCCCATCAACAGATAAATGGATAAAGAAGATAAGTATCTGAAGATACGTGGTACGTATCTACAATGGGATACTACTCAGCCATGAAAAGAATGAAATAATGCCATTTGCAGCCACATGGATGGAACTAGAGGTGATCATACTAAGTAAATTAAGTCAAATAGAGCAAGACAAATATATATCACTTATATGTAGAATCTAAAAAATGATACAAATTAACTTATTTACAGAACAGAAATGGCCTCATGGACATAAAAAAACAAACTTACAGTTATCAAAGGAGAAAGATAGGGGAGAGGTGAATTAGGAGGTTGGAATTAACATATACACACTATTATATATAAAAGAGATTAAAGAAAGCAAGTTACTACTGTAGAGCACAGGGAACTAGACTCAGTATTTTGTAAAAACCTGTAAGGGAAAAGAATCTGGAAAAGAATGACTGTGGATAACTGAATCACTCTGCTGTACACCTGAAGCAAACACAGCATTGTAAATCAACTATACTTCAATGAATTTTTTTAAATAAATGCAAAGGTGTCTGATGGTGATTATAACACAATTTTCAAATCCATAATTCTTCCACGAATTGGTTTTTATTAGCTGCAAAAGGAAGCCCACAGTCTATCAAACTCGGCTCAGATTCCCCTTTGGCATAGAACAAGCGAAATTCACTTAAACGATATGTCACCAGGGTTACTGCAAGGAAAAGTTTATGCTGAATGTTGAAATCGATTCCCCAGACCCTTCCAGAACCCACCTTGAGAGAAAGATAATGGAAACAAATTGTTTTAAGTCCAACTTCAGAAATGTAATTAGGGGCTGCCTCAGGCAGCTGTGGCTTCTTCTGTGCGGCTCTGAGGCACACATTCAGAGTCTGGAATTGCTTGCCAAATCTGTGAAATTGTTTTATTTTTTTTTTTCTTTTCTAAAGAGTTGTTTGTTCAGATTCTTTGCCTTTTAAACCAGGTTCCAAAGTTAATGGGGGTGGGGAAGGAAGGACGGGTTTGGCTTTTGTTCAAGGTGGGACATTTTGTGCTTTCCAAAAAAAATGGTGTTGTTCTGTTCGGTATGTACAATGGAGCACTTGGTCCTTACATCTTACAGATAAACAGGAGCCAAGGAGATGGAAATCTTTCTTCCATTAAGAAGGTGGAGGACTTAGGAAAGCCCTTGCAATTGGGAGGAAAAAGCTATTGGCTACTTTTTTCTTTTCTCCTGCAGGAGAAATATAGAGGGGGAAAAATTTCTTCATGAAACGTCTAGAGTAGGTTTTGAACGGGTGCTGTTAAACATCTTCCAGGGCTTCCATACAGCCACACGTGGCTGTGAGGGAACCTTATAAAGCCTGTGCCATCCTGCAAAGTTTATGATTAACTGCTGTCCAGGAGATAACACACAATGAATCTATTATTCAGGTAATAAACATAGAGAACAAATTAATTACTGCATTATGGACTTTTTGCTGGACTCTAAAGCATCTCTGCGTGATGGGTAGAAACTAAGGGGAGGTGGGGGGCTTGCTGATCCTTAAGCCTTGAAAAAACAAAATGTTTTGAGCATCACTTGGGAAAATGTTACATCTGAGGGTTGCCTGTTGGTGGCCTAGGGTCACAGCGGGGGAGGGGACCCATACTTCCTCAATTCTGCAACTAAAATGAAGCAAGCTCATTGATTCAATGAGCATTTATGGAAAGCCAGGATTAGTGAGGAATTTTCTAGTTTTTAAGCCACTGAAAAATAAAGCCAACTCTAGAGACAGATGTTTATGATACTTTAAATGCCCTGTTATGATTTGAGCACAGTATCATGGGAGCTCACAGGGATGTCTTATGATAGACCTTCTGACACATCTTCAAAGTGGGCTGGGACTTCCAGTCACCTCAAGAACTGTTTTCCTGATAATCTGATCCATCCCCTTCAGATCATGTGATCATAGCACACATTTCTCCCCTGCCCTAGGCTCATCATGTTGATCCGTCCCTAATTCTGGCCACTTTAGTTCTGGTGGCCTTTTACGTAAATCGTTGCAGGGAGAGGACCTCCCCACCTGAGCAGTGAGAAATGGAGTGCGTGCCACTCAGTCTCAGGGAAGCTGTGCTGAACTGAGCAGAATTCCAACTATTGTCTCCCCATCTCACTCTCCTAAGTACTGGGAGAGGCACTCTGCAGCCTCTCTCTCTATAATTTGTCACTTTTCCTAGCATCCTGGGTGGAATCCTTGACCACATACATGCTGTTTGAGTCAAGGAAGCCTCCTGTGTTTCTGTTCTCCAAGGAAACCAACTTCCCATCTCATCAGTCCTTCCCACACACTGTAAGTGTCTTTCTCATGACTTCTGTCTCTAGGAAAAATAACTCTGCCTACTCTACCTCAAGCTTTGCCCTGATGGTCTCTCCACTGCATTCTTCTCCTTTCCATCCATGCTGCTGCTGCTGCTAAGTTGCTTCAGTCGTGTCTGACTCTGTGCGACCCCATAGACGGCAGCCCATCAGGCTCCCCCGTCCCTGGGATCCTCCAGGCAAGAACACTGGAGTGGGTTACCATTGCCTTCTCCAATGCATGAAAGTGAAAAGTGAAAGGGAAGTCGCTCAGACGTGTCTGACTCCTAGCGACCCCATGGACTGCAGCCTACCAGGCTCCTCCATCCATGGGATTTTCCAGGCAAGAGGATTGGAGTGGGTTGCCATTGCCTTTCCATCCATAAGATGAGCTTTGGCAGGGGCGAGGGGCTTCTGGTCCTCTCAGACATAGATTTTACATCTGGTAAAACTCTACGGTAAGTCCCCAACTTACACATGAATTCCATTCTGAGAGCACACTCATAAGTCCAATTTGTTCGTTAGGTCCAACAAAGTTAGCCTAGGTACCCAACTAACGCAAATGACTGTATAATACGGTACTGTAACAGGTTTATAATACTTTTCACACAAATAATACATAAAAAGCAAAACACAAAAAATAAAGAAAACATTATTGATCTTACAGTACAAGACTTTGAAAAGTACAGTAGTACAGCTGCATCCAGGGGCTGGCACCCAGTGGACAGGTAAGAAGAGTTACTGACTTGAGGATGGAGAGGAGGTGGGAGATGGTAGAGCTGAAGGATCGTCAGCAACAGGAGATGGAGGGCAAGCTGCAACTTCACTCACGCCTGAGACTGATGGAATGCAAGTTCACCCCTTTGAAAGGTCAAGACTTTAAGTTTTGTTTGTAGGGGACTTACTGCCTGTTGAAAATTCTAATCAAGTTGCCCTCTGCTTTACTCTTTTTGAAGCTAAGATATTCCAATCACATCCACTTTCCTGTTTCACTCTCTTTTGAACCTGCATCAGGACCAAACAGGGATTAAGGGAGTTCCTGACTTGAGTGGCATTATCTTGTCAGCTCTATCCTTTTACGGAAGATCTTCCCAACCCAGGGATCAAACCCACGTTTCTTATGTCTCCTGCATTGGCAGGTAGGTTCTGTACTGCTGGTACCACCTGGAAAGCCCCTAAGTTCAGAAGAGTTCCAGGCAAATGGGGATGGAGACGATCTGGTCACCTCAGTTCTGTACAAGCCTGTGGAACATATGCCCATTGGACAGGATGACGGGGAGGCATAGGGTGATTCTGGAGCCCAACTGCCTGGATTTAAACCCGGTTCTCCCACCTCTAGCTGGTGATCTGGGCACTATGCTTAGCTTCTCTGGGACCAAACTGCATCATCCAAAGACCAGGGTCAACAGTGAGGTTCCTACTTCACACAGTCCTGAGGATTAAATGAGCTGACACCTGGAAAGTACTTGGAAAGGTCCTGGCACATCAGCACCCGGGGACCATCCAGCTATGCTCAGACTCAGTGCATCTCATTAGCCCCCAGGTGTAATGACCTCAGAACAGTCCAGACACTGGGCATCTAGGGCTCCTTGGCAGAACCAAAGCTGGGACCCATAGATAGAAGTGAATGACATTGGGCTTGAGTGCAAAATTTAAGGGGGTACCCAAACACTCAACAATTGAGACAGATAATTTAATAATTCAATCATTGAATCACTGTAATATCATATGTTAAGTCAAAGTGAATGCAAAAAATTAATGGTGGACAAAATGTCAAAATGTTGAAGACAGAATTCAACAGAGTCAGGCTGGGTCATACTGAGGTCAAGACAGAAGGAAACGTGTGCCCCTATATACATGTTTTTATGTGTGTAATAGTTCATGGTTTTAATTAAATGCTATTGGTGAGGTTGCTTCCATTAAAGCCAGGAAAGTAAAATTATCGTAAATTATGTTTGGGGTGGAAATAAAATGTTTACATGTATTTGTTTTTTAACTTTTTATTTTATATTGGAGTATAGCCGATTAACAATATTGTGATAGTTTCAAGTGCACAGCCATACACACACATGTATCCATTCTCCCCAAACTCCCCTCCCATCAGGCTGCCATAGGACATTGAGTAGGGTTCGCTTGGCTATATAGTAGGTCCTTGTTGGTTATCCATTTTAAATACAGCAATGTGTACATGTCCATCCCAAACTCCCTAACTATCTCTACCCACTAAACATTTATTTTTAGAAATAATGTCTTGTCTTTCCTTTTGAATTTTCTTTTTTTTTTTTGGCTGTACAACGTGGCTTGCAGGATCTTAGATCCCTGACCAGGCATCAAGCCCAGGGTCCCAGGCGGTGAAAGCACTGAGTCCTAACCACTGGACAGTCAGGGAATTCCACACCATGACTTTTCAGTGTGCCAAGATTTTTTCTACTGGAAAAAGCAATCATGAATAAGATTCATTAAAATATGAATGCTTTTGCATCTGGCTGCATCATGTTTTGACATTCATCCATGCTGTAACAGGTATCAGAACCTCATCCCTTTTTATGATGAGACATATTCCATTGTACTCATAACAGACTTCTAATTACCTACTCATCACTGAATGAACATTGGATTGTTTCTACTTCTGCGGTATTGTGAACAGTGCTGCAATGAACATATGTGTCTATGTGTCTACCTGAGCACTTGTTTATTATTTCATTTATATGAAATAACTAGAATAGAAAAATCCTTAAAAACCGAATGCAGATAGATGATGACCAGATGCTAGGGGAAGAGGCGTTTAGGGAGTAACTGTTTAGTGGATACAGGGTCCATTTTAGGGTGATGAAAATATTTTGTAACCAAATAGAGGTGGGTTTTGCACAACATGGTGAATGCACCAAATGTCACTAAATTGTTTGCCTTCAAATGGTTCATTTTATGTTAGGTTAATTTCACATCAGTTAATTAAATACATGTACGAGGCTGGACACTTTTCCTTGTTGCCTGGAACTCCAGTGTGGCTCAGGGTAGTGCTGTCTCCTGCTCATAAGTGGCCACATGGACGTCGTGCAGTATGCTCATCCAGTCCTGGGCATCACCACATAAACAGGCTTTCTATGGTGTCCCCGAGCCTGCCCTTTCATGATCCTCTATTCATCCTTTGAACACTCTCTTCCACCTCAATGCTGCCTCCTTCTTTGTTCTCTACTGCAAAGAATAATGAAAATAAAGATGATATAACAACACTTGGAGCTTCCCTGGGGGCTCAGATGGTAAAGAATTGGTAAAGAATCAGGAGACCTGGGTTCGATCCCTGGGTCGGGAGATCCCTTGGAGTAGGGAATGGCTACAACACAACACTTGTGGCCAGGATTTTTCTAAGTGCTTTATTTTCACAAGTGCCCTATAACATTGGCTCCCCATTTTGACAGGTGAGGAAACTGAGGTGCAGAGAGTTTAAGGAGCTTGCCCATGGCTGCACAGCCAATTTCTCCTGAAATTGGAAAACCAAATGTCTATTTCCATAAACCTCTTTCCAAGAATTTGGGGTGTATCTTGAACTTTCTTCTCTTTCAGTCAAGTGCTATTTTGTAATCATTCGACCACACTCATGTAAAACTATCACCCTCCCTTCTAGCTACCTTGCTCCAGTTAGTTTATCTCCATTCATTTTTACCTTAATTATTTCAGTGCCTCCTAACTGCTACAGGGAGATTTCTAAAATATAAATCTGTTCCTCAGAGAGAAAACCGATAAAACTTCATCCATTTGGCAGCCTTTGTTAAAGCTCCAGCTCTGTGACACGGCTTCCCTGGGCCCTCCTGATCTGGATTCTTATTTTCCAGCTGATCCCAATCACTGGAAGCTTGCTTCCTATTCCTATGTGTCTGAATTCTGCCTCTCTGCTCACCCCTTCTGCCTACGACTCCTTGTACACTCTACCTGTTTCTCTTCACTTGGCCCACTCTGCCCTATTCCTTGGGGAAGAATACAGATGAGAGTAATACAAATACAATACCAATGACAGCAGAAGTGAAACACAAGAAGACCACAGCCTGATAGCATCACAGGAGCCAGTTTCTGTAGCCATGGAAGATCTCCACAGAAGGACTCAATGGATCAACCATTCTTATTGCTTACAACAAAGAAAGTCCTAACGAAGTTAGCACTTTTCTTGTTGGTTTATGGTTCTGTTGTCCTTTGAAACTGAGAGTTTTGTCCATGGACTTGTGTAATTGCATTCCTAAACCCCTCGTTTAGCACGGGAGGTGGTAGGCAATATAGGCTTAGCTTGCTGAATGAAAAAACACCACAGTAATCATCTACTTTTGGTTCTTATAAAATCAGCCTTGTCCTTTCAGGGTAATTAGGATCCTGTGAATTTAAGTGGACAAAGCAGTAAATCTAATCTAGGTGTTTTTTAGGAGCAACCCTCTTGGAAAGCAGGGATGGCATTCTCACTCCCTTCTGACCTAAATTCCATTGGTCACAGAGAAGAAAAACTCAGTCACTGGAAAATACTTGAGATCCTCTACTTGGTCTCTGCTTCTCAGGCAGCCAAGAAATGTCCATTGGACTGATCTCATGCATGTGTCTTAAAAAAAATGGCAATTGATTGTTGGCCAATGTCCACCATAGTGCTTAGCCTGAAATCCCTGAAACAACCATGTATACTTTGGACACAGATTTTGGGGTTTGATTTCAGTTGCTCAGTTTTCTTTTCCAAAGCCCCATGTATCAGCAGGCTGATGGAGAAGCACCTATTTAGAAAGCCATTTGGAAGACACATCCAAAACATCCTATTAAGAATGACATGTGTGACACAGAGAAAATTCTTAATTTCTAAACCATATTTATTACTTGTCCCGTTGTGGATATTCAGGGCATTATAAGTGTAATACAATGTGTGTATGGGTGCGTGTGTACCCAGTTGCTTCAGTCCTCTCTGACTCTTTGCAACCCTACGGACTGTAGCCTGCCAGGCTCCCTCTGTCCATGGGATTCTCCAGGCAAGAATAAGGGAGTGGGTTGCATGCCCTTCTCTGTAATATATTGCATGAATTTAAACATTTTTAATTACAGCACATAACCTAGTGATTTAATGCTAAAATAATAAATTCCTAGAGATGGTGTGAAGTCTGTCAGATTCCAGGGCAGCCATCACAGCAAGACACCTGCACCAGAGGTGCTGACTGCCATGGCCACTGACTCTTCCCCACACAAGGCTTCTAGATTGGAGGAGGGAGAATCATGCCAGGACAATGCTCACACTTTCATCATGCTATCAGGTTAGACCATTCTGTCTCAGCTGCATTATACTGTTTTCCTCCAATAGGAGGCCATGGACTTTCGTTAGTGTAACCTCCCTTTGACAGATGTGGAAACTAAGACTTTGCAGAGAAGGCATCATGCACAAGATAACACAGCTGGGAATAAAAGACAGTAGGCCAGCAGGATGTATCACCAGGTCATCTGACTGCAAATGTCTTCCTTTCTCCCTGCTACCAGCCCAGCCCTCACTAAACCCTTTCCTTCTCATTCTACGATAGACCTGCCCCTGGTTTATCAGAGCATCTTCATGTTGGAAGAAGGTTGTGCCAACTTTTCCCCATAGATACATCACTTTCCTTACAAAAATTATTGATGAGAAAATCAAGAAGCAAGTAGACTTAAAAATATATACAGGAGTGATCCACACCCTAATATTTTACTAGTAAATCTTTTATTTCCTCAAGTAACTGAGTCCCTTCAGGAAGTTCTGGTTTAAGGTGCAGACTTTTAAATTTACATTAAAGAGAAGAGTGATCTCCAGAGGATTAACTGATGGCCAGTGACTCCATTATGAGCCAGAGATAGTCATAGGAGTTTACCTTGATCTGTACAATGTAAAGGAAAATTGTTATAGTCTTGGCTGGTGGGTATTGTTCATCAGAATCTCAGAGACAAAATGCAGTATTTTTCATTATATTTTTCAACCTGCAATTGAACAGTTTAGAGTCAACACCATGTAAAAGGCTCAGAAGTACTTAGCTGTAAATCATGTCACACTTAAGGGGAAGTTAACATTTAGATTTCGCAAAATAAAAAGAAGTCTCAGATGGTAGGTATTGAGAGGTCACTTTTGGAGTTTTAGAGACAAAATGTATTTATTACAATTCTATTTGTTAAGATGATAAGAGGCAAGTTCAATAAAATATGAATCCAAAAATACTAAGATAAGAAGAGTGCAGGCTTCAGAACTAGTTGTCCTTGTGCACACATCTGGTTCTGCCTCCCACCCAAAATGAAATGCTCCTTTTTTGAAGCAGCTTAACTGCATTAAAACTCTATTTTATCATCTGAAAAATGAGGATGGCTATGCCCTCTTTGCAGGATGTTGTGAGTATACTATGAGAAATAAATAATGCATGGAGGGGCAATCAAGGCCAATGATGGGAATGGATTCTTTCTCTCCTCTTACCTTGCTTGCAACTTGTAACATGTTTGCCAGGAAATGATAACATACTGGCAATTGGATAATAACAATAATATCTAACACATGTTTGCACCTCGCACTAGAGACTATTCTAAGCACTTTAAATACATATTCAATTGTCTCCCTTCCCTGGAGAGTCACTGTGATTATTATCATCCCCATTTTACATATGAGGAAGCTGAGACATGGGGCACTTGGGAGACCACACTAGTTCTCACCACTAGGAAGCATCAGAGAAGAGAGGAAAATCAGAATTCCTCTCATGATGCTCAGTTGAATCTGGTTTTTCTTTAAAATTTTTATTGGAGTATAGTTGATCTACAATGTTGTGTTCATTTCAGGTGTACAATAAAGTGAATCAGTTATACACTTACATATAGCCACTCTTTTTTAGATTCTTTCCCATGTAGGTCATTATAGAGCATTGAGTAGAGTCCCCTGTGCTGTACAGTAGGTTCTTATTAGTGATCTATTTTATGTGTGTGTGTATTAGTCGCTCAGTTGTGTCTGACTCTTTGTGCCCCTGGAGACTGTAGCCCACCAGGATCCTCTGTCCATGGAATACTCCAGGCAAGAATATTGGAGTGGGTAGCCATTACCTTCCCTGGAGGATCTTCCAGACTCAGGGAATGAACCCACATCTCCTGCATTGCAGGCAGATTTTTTACCATCTCTTATAGTGTCTATATGTCAATCCCAATCTTCCAATTCCACTCCCCCCACTTTATTCTTTGGCATCTGTATGTTTGTTCTCTGTGTGTCTATTTGTAAATAAGATCACCTCATCTATACCAATTTTTTCAGATATTACGTATATAGGTTAATATATGATATATTTTTTTCCTTCTGACTTCATTCTGTGTGATAGTCCATCCACATCTCTACAAATAACCCAATTTTGTTCCTTTTTATGGCTGAGTAATATTCTACTATATATATGCACCATGTCTTCTTTAGTCATTCCTCTGTTGATGGACAGTTAGGTTGCTTCCATGCCCTGGCTACTGTAAATAGTGCTGCAATGAACACTGGGCTGCATGTGTCTTTTCAAACTATAATTTTGTCCAGATATATGTCCAAGAGTAGGACTGCTGGATCATATGGTCATTCTATTTTTTAGTTTTAAGGACTCTCCATACTGTTCTTTATAGTGGCTGTTGGTACTTTTTGATCTGTGCACCCATATCCCTTCTGCCTAGAAAGCAGGGGCTTCTATGATTGTAATAATTTGTCCATTGATCAACTGTTTCTAGGGCTTCCCAGAGAAGAAAACTACCTTGATTGAGTGAAATGACTAAAGGATGCAAATAAGAGGTAGGAACAGGGATAAATACGGGATGGCAGAATTAAAATCCTTCTGTTGACAAAATAAATAGATAAATAGAAGCACAAAGTGAGTGCATGACAAACTGATGTGGACTTGCAGAAGCTCAGGGGAGGTTTTGCTGTCTAAAAATGTGTGGTCATGACCCTTGTTGAAATCCAGGTTTTGACTTTTACTGACTGGGAGGTCTGAAGTTATTGAAGTTCCTGCACTTTTTGGCCCAGGATGATAATCATACCTACCTCACAGGGTTGAAAGAATTAAATGAGAGATTCTATGTCAGTGGTTAAAGTAGCACTCAGGAAACACTAGTGATGGTTAATATCACTATTTTCATGTTGTCACCATTTTTTTCTAAAGTTTTAAAATCCCCATGGCCAGAAAAGAGACCCAAAACACACAATTATACTCTAATTAAAAAAAAAAAGAAAAACATGGTCTTTATCACATGGATATACATATAGGTTTGCAGTGTCAAGAAAATGCTTTATCAAAAGTTATCATTTTCCCTATGGTTCTGGCATTAATTGATCCATTTGTTATCTAACCTCTAGCAGATCCTTGACACTGGCAACATCATTTGCCAACAGCTGACAACCTTCTGTGACAGTACTTTTCAAAAGATGTGTGTAGCCTATTGACCTCAGCAGGGTATCTACTTAATGGTCGGTTGCTTTTCTTTGCGTACCATATTTATTATCTAGGGCTCCTGTAACAAAAAAACCACAAAGTGAGGGGCTTAGAAAGACAGACATTCAGGACAGGTTCAATCCCAGGCCCAGGAGGATCCCACACGCCGCAGAGCAACTAAGCCTTTGTACCACAACTACTGAAGCCTGTATGCCTAGAGCCCACGCTCTCAAACAAGAGAAGCCACCACAATGAGAAGCCTGCACAGCACAATGAAGAGTAACCCCCACTGACCACAGCTAGAGAAAGCCTGTGAGCAGCAAGAGAGACCTAGCACAGCCAAAAAGAAAGAAAGGAAAGAAGGAAGGAAGGAAGGAAGACATTTATTATCTTTTCAGTTTTGGAGTCCAGAAGCCACAAACCAGGTGTTGGCAGGGCTGGCTCCTTCTGAAAACTCTGAGACAAACACACCACCATTCTTCTCTTCTAGCTTCTCTTTATGTTGCCAACAATCCTCGATGTCCCTTGTAGCTTGTAGCTGCATCACAGCAGTGTCTACTCATGTTTTCCCGTTTTCACATTTTCCCTGTGTGTCCTTATCTTCTTATAAGAACACCAATCTATGGATGTAGCATGCATGAGTGCTAAGTCGACTGAGTTGTGTCTGACTCTTTGCAACCTTATGGACTGTAGCCCACCAGGCTCTTCTGTCCATGGGATTCTCCAGGCAAGAATACTGGAGTGGGTTGCCATTTTCTCCTCCAGGGGAACTTCCAGACCCAGGGATCGAACCAGTGTCTCTTATGCCTCCTGCATTAGCAGGTGGGTTCTTTACCACTAGTGCCAGCTGGGAAGCCCGACTGGATATAGAGCCTACCCCAGTCCAGTAAGACCTCGTGTTGACTGCGTATATCCACAAAGACCTTATTTCCAAATGAGGTCAATTTCTAACGTTCCGGGTTGACATGAGTTTACAGGGGAGGAGGGACACCATTTAACCCAATATAGGCAGTAGGGTTTGAATCTGGCCATGTTATGACCCAGACTTGGGCTTTTAATAGGTCTCTTTCTGGGGATGGCAAGTAACATTTCTGTCTTTACCAGACCAGCTTTTCTTTTAATTAACAAGCTGAGCTCACTTGCAAGTGATGGTGGTGAAGGATAAAAATCCACTGACAAGATGAACTAGAAGATAAACTTCAACTAGGCTCTTTGGAGGCTCCCCCCCCCCCCCCCGCCCCACCCCCACCACATGTTTCAAGCTGAAAGCCAATTGCAGTGTCAGCTGTAATTACCCGAGTCCATTACACTGCCAGGGGCAGGTGGCACTTAAAGAAATTGTGCAGATGCTGAAACTGGGCTCTGAGAGCCCTCCACATAGCCCCCATCTGAGCACAGTTGAAAACACATCTTAAAATAGATCAGCGCTAAATCTGCAGCAGGCAGGTGAGGGCGGGTGTGCAGAACATGAAAGTGACAGGCAGAGCGGCTCCTGAGTGGGAAGGAAAGTGGTTTCCTTCTGACCCATCTTCCTAACTAATAAAGGGACGGCTTTGCTTCTCTTTCAGACCCTTTGTCATGATCCTCACTGTCATCGCCCTTGCTGTGCCTGGAACTACCAAGTGTCACCTTGGTCCCCTTTCAAGGAAGTGCTTTTGTGCCAGCTGCTGGGAGAGTCATCAGCTAAAATTCTTCTCCCCTTCAAGGATGGCCTTTTACACTTGCATTTCCAGAGGCCACGCCCTTCCTCTCATCCAGCGATGGGCCCATGCAGGGGTATCAAGAAAGCTCTGCTCAACCGTTTCATTCCAGAGGTTGCCAGAGAAGTCAGCTGAGGCTGTCTTTGGGGCTGCTTGGGAATCAGTATTTGCCCAAGCCCAATCCTGCTTCCTCTTCCACCCTTCTGCAGGAGATGGTCCCAAGGGCATCATTTATAAATAATAAACATCCTTTGTGCTAAATAGCACTGAGAGGCTTTCCCTAGGTGGTCCAACCTGCAGCAATCACCACTGCTGACATTTTTCAAACATTAAGTTTTAACCATGGCCAGACAGGGTGCTAAGTGTAAGATACACATTATCTCAATTCGCTACACAAAATCCATAGAGTGTGCTCTTACATACATGGAACAGATGAGGACACTGAGGCTCAAAAACTCTAAGCAACTTCTTTGTAAGTGATGAATTTGGGACTTTGAACCCAGCTCACGGTATCAAATCCCTATCTCTAAACCATATGCTCTGTTTTTCTGATGTGCAGGATCAGATGTTTTCATGGGAATGACTGTTTAGAGTCATTGTCAGTTTAGAGTAGATTTTATGTTCCCAAAGGTGAATTGGGAGGGCAATTTATGGTTGTTGTTGCTTAGTCACTAAGTCATGTCCAACTCTTATGACCCCTATGGACTGTCTAGGCTCCTCTGTCCATGGGAGTTCCCAGGCAAGGATGCTGGAGTGGATCGCCATGCCCTCCTCCAGGGGATCTTCCCAACCCAGGGACTGAACCCAAGTCTTTTGTGTCTCCTGCGCTGGCAGGCAGATTCTTTACCCACAGTGCCACCAGGGAAGCCCTTAAACTGAAATGCATATCACTAAATAAAAGAAGCTAATCAAAAAGTGTTACAAAATATTTGATTTCAACCATATGACATTCTGGAAAAGGCATAGCTAAGCAGACAGGAAAAGATAAGTGTTGCCAGGGGTGGGGGAAGGGAGGGATGAATAGGTGAAGACAGGACTTTTAAGGCAGTGAAAATATTCTATATCCTGTGTCTCCAGCCCCTGGGCTATGGACCCATACTGGCCCGTGGCCTGTTAGAAACTGGCAGCACAGCAGGAAGTGAGTGGCGGGCAAGTGAGCAAAGTTTCATCTGGATTTCCAGCCGCTCCCTATCACTCATATTACCGCCTGAGCTCAGGAAAACAAGCTCAGGGATCGCACTGATTCTGCATTATGGTGAGCTGTAAAATTATTTTGTTATACACCACAGTATAATAATAACAGAAATAAAATATACAGTAAATGTGATGGGCTTGAATCATTGCAAAACCATTCCCCAACCTCCCGGTCAACAGAAAAATTATCTTCCATGAAACCAGTCCTTGGTGCCAAAAAAGCTTGGGCATCACTGCTCTATATGAGACCATCATGGTGGATACAAGTCATTATACATTTGTCCAAATACATAAGATGTACAGCACCAGGAAAGAACTCTAATGTAAACTACATCCTTTGGATGACAATGATGTGTTCGTGTAGGTTCATCAGTTGTAACAAATGCACCATCTGGTGGGAGATGTTGATGGTGGGGGAGATTGGCAATGGCACCCCACTCCAGTACTCTTGCCTGGAAAATCCCATGGATGGAGGAGCCTGGTAGGCTGCAGTCCATGGGGTCGCTAAAAGTCGGACACAACTGAGCGACTTCACTTTCACTTTTCCCTTTCATGCACTGGAGAAGGAAATGGCAACCCACTCCAGTATTCTTGCCTGGAGAATCCCAGGAACTGCGGAGCCTGGTGGGCTGCTGTCTATAGGGTCGCACTGAAGCGACTTAGCATGGGTAGCAGGGAGATGGAAATCTCTGAACCCTCCCCTCAATTTTGCTGTGAACCTAAAGCTACTCTAAAAATAAAGTTTAAATAAAGTATCTATTGAGTATATAGAATTTTTAAGTAAAAAATATTATACATTTTATTATTTGTAAATTATGGGTTTATGGCTCTTATCCATATAATATATAATAAACTTCAGAGAGCCTACAGTTGAATATCAATACACCACTGTTGAAAGTCTTATTTTGGACATCTAATTAATTATAATCTGGAATGGCAACCCACTCCAGTGTAATTGTCTGGGAAATCCCATGGTCAGAAAAGCCTGGTGGACTACTGTTCATGGGGTCACAAAAGAGTCAGACATGACTTAGCAGCTGAGCACACAATTAATTCTAATACATGCATACATGGTTTCTTTTTTTTAAAAAAAAGTCTTGGTAGGGCAATAGCATATATTAAATATGTATGTGTAACTGATAAATATTTGTGGAATGACTTTACAGGAAAATAAAAGCCAATTCATCACACATTTGATCAAATGTAATACATTTAGCCTTTCCTTCTATGCAACTATGATGCACTCACACTGCTATAGGGCAATGAAAAATGTGTAAAACTAGTTGTTGGTTAGAATAGTTTTAACTTGAAGAGTCATGCAGATAAAAAGATCCATAAATATTTATAGAATAAAGCATATTTTTCTGAAATACAATTCTCTATTTCATCATTCATATTTGGTTCTTTCATGACTCAAGCACAGCATGACTTTTAGGTAAAATATCTCATTCTTTAGAAAAGAAACTCACTGATTTGAGACATTAGAGGTTTAGTGTTGAGTTATTACTTTATCCATGTGGAGCTGGATCAGTCAATGTCCAGGACATCGTGGGCATCCCAAAATCTGAAGGGGGACAGGGGACCCCTGAGTCCAGACTTTCCCTAACCCAGGGGATGGTGGGAAGACATGAGTGGTGCTCAGATACAATTTGCATCACTTTGTGAGGATGCTGTTGCCATTTCAATTCTTTTGAGTCTTTTGGATCATACAGAGGGAGTCCCAGTGTGGGTCTCATGTGTCTTGAACCACATTAACTGTTGTGAATCTCCCTTTTCACAAAAAGACAGCAGCTCTCAGCTCTGAGCCTTCAAGGGGAAGTGGTGGTGGTGGGGTCTCCAGCTACCGTGAACAAGTTTGTTCTATAACCTTGATTTCATGGTCCTCTAAGCTGTTGACCCCCTCCAAATCCAGACTCCATCTTTCTGCCCTCTCCCCAAGGAGGTCTGACCTGTATGGATATCACCAGTGGGCTCCATGGTCCCTGGATATCTGTTGGATTTGGTTGTGAGACCCAGCAAGAGACAGGAAAGAGAGTGGAGTGTGACCAGTAAGGTCATCATCCAGACTGGCTCTGTCATGGCAGAGACGACTGGTGCTCTTAAGGTGGCCACCTCACATGACTCTCGTCTTCAGATCTATGGTGACGCTCCCATCTTTGCCCCTTTAAGCCCATAGGTAGTTTCAGGGATGCTGATATTAGCTTCAAATTCCCTCATTGTCCCAAACACCTCCATATGCCTGGATGGTTGCCATTAGTTCCTTTGGGAATATGCTTCCCTGGTGTTATATCCTCTTTTGCGTGTTCTGGTGGATAAATCTACTATTTACTGATAAATAAATCTACTATTTTCTGATAAATCTACTATTGACACCACTGATGGTTGGTATCCACTTACTTTACTGACAGAAGAAAATGCAGCCTCAAGGTCAAGATCAGACCCAAGAATCTGAGTCTGCCCATAGAAGAGAACCCACAGTTCATCAGAGGCAAACACAGAACCTCTGATCATAATCTTCTCTATGAAAGTGTAGAGTTTTCTAGAACAAGGATATATATGCTAGCCCCCATCCTCAGCCTCCTCAAAAGCAGCAAGCACAGCCTCCAACCTCAAAAACAGAGCCTTTTGCCATGAAATGGAAAAGAGGTGAAAAATTGATGGTTCAAGCCTGGATGCAACCTGCAACCTTGTTTTCTTGACTCACTCCATTGTGTGTGTGTGTGTGTGCATGCTCAGTTGCTCAGTCCTGCCAGACTCTTTGCAGCCCCATGGACTGTAACCTGCCAGGCTCCTCCATTAATGGAATTTTCCTGGCAAGAATACTGGAGTGGGTTGCCATTTCCTTCTCCAGGGGATCTTCTCGATCGATCCAGGGATCAAATCTTCCTCTCTTGTGTCTCCTGCATTGGCAGGTGGATTCTTTACCACTAGCACCACCTGGGAAGCCCCAGCTCATGGCATTAATTTTTATAAAAACATTTTGGGTTGGTTGCCCAAATCTACAAACTGGAAATTTTCATACTAAAACCCAAATTTCTGCATCCTCTTGAAATTGGAAGAACTGATACAACTCGGGGCATTATCCCTTCCTGAGACTAAGCAGGACTACCCTCCAGAATGGGGGCAGCACCTGCTTAGCTGTTCTCCACCAGGTCCCCAGAGGACTT
Source organism: Okapia johnstoni (assembly GCA_024291935.2). NCBI lineage: Eukaryota > Metazoa > Chordata > Mammalia > Artiodactyla > Giraffidae > Okapia > Okapia johnstoni. Next base: position 22,547,931 of record CM044310.1, read on the forward strand.
TTGAGGTTGAGACCCAGAGGAAGGACAAGGTAGGAAGTGGGTTGTTGCTGCCTCTGCTCCTTTGGGCCCTTGTCATCCTCAGTCCTGGCTGATGATTGGCCAGATCTTCAGACTCAGATGCCAAGGGTGTCAGCAGTGGGAGGTGTGTCTTCACGACTGTCTACCGTATACTTCCTCCTTAGCAATACCCATCCCCCCAGATCAGCACTTCTTTTGTATCCCTGATGCCTAGAATTGTATCCTTTACTTTAATAACTGCCTTCCTCTGTTCCACTTAGGTTAGGCTAATACGATTCCGTATCATTTCCCTGTTGCTCTGTCAAATAAATCCATTTGCTGTCACGTTGTATTTCAAGCCAAACCAAAAATATACACTAATATTTAATTTATAACAATCCAGTGATGCCCGAATGTCATTAAATCATATAGGACTAAAAGGCAGGCTTAGTTGTTAATCCCAAGATGCATTCAGTAAGACCCACTTAATTTCACAGGTCTTCAGTGAGTTGAATAAAAACTAGCCATGTTGTTGGCTGCCAAGTGTATTAAATTGGTTAGGCTCTGTTAACACATCTGTTGTTGGTTCCCACATTTTCTTGGAGAGAACTTTTCTTATTTCAAAATGAAATATTTTGAAATATTTCAATGTACTGCAGTAACTTTTGCTCTGAAAACTTAATCATAGAAACGCTCACATATTCTATGTTATTAAAGAACTGTATTCCACCTACTTCATTATAGTCATTTTATTCACCGAATGAAACACTGAAGCAGGAATATTGAAATTATATTAATTGCTTTCTCTCTCTCTCTCTCTCTCTCTCTATATATATATATATATATATATACACACACACACACACACACACACACACATACACACATACACACACACATATATATAAAAGGCTTTCTGGTGTCTCAGATGGTAAAGAACCTGCCTGTAATGCAGGAGACCTGGGTTTGATCCCTTGTCAGGAAGACCCCTTATTTAACCCCTGTCTCACAAGAGGACATTCACTGGCAAGAGTGTTTCAGACTAAATCTAGAGAGCAGCTGACCAGCTGGGGAGCCTGAAGGAGATGTGGACACCCAGGTTTGGCCAGCAGCAGCCAGCTTCCTGCAGGTAATAAACCTGCCCATTAGACAATGGACCCAGTCTTCATGTCTCCCTCTGCCTCCGAGAGGATCTGTGCTGGTTACAAGTGCCATGTAGGACAGAGGGAATGGATGCTCGTACACATGACAGTGGGGGATCATTTGTCATGAAGAGCCCTTTTATCAGGCACTAGTATCAGTGGCACTTCATCTCCTAGAATGAAGGCTGTAACAGGGTCGGGGCTACCACATCTCCATGTAGTGGTTTCCATTGAAGACACAGGTGCAGAAGATCATTGATCTGTTTGGAGGTTAAGGGACCACCTTCATTCTGGACTCTTCACTGCAAAGTCACAGAAACCAAAACAGTGAAAGAATTAAATGGGGGTTTTGGTTCTAAAATTGTATTCTCAGTAAAAGTGACTCTTTCAATATATATTTTTTAAATTGAACACACACGAATGCACAGGCACACATACACGTAGTGAAAAATCTACTCGAAATTGATTTATTTCATGAAGAAGTTGCTCTTTTTATAAATTGATTTAAGAGTCTGAATTATAGCTGTTGAGCTGAATTATTTTAATCGGAAATGTTTTGCTCCCTGGGAAAGAGATCTAAAGCCTGTGAATTTTCCCAGTTGAGAGCATTACTTCTAGCCAATTAACTTGAGCACAGTTCAAGTTCTCCAGGACTGATGGGTCCCTCCCACACTTTCCCAGGCCATTATTGTTTGTAGGTTTGTTGCAAATAATCTCAGAGGAGTGGGGGATGGGGCATGAGGGACCCAGGGAGGACAGAGGGTTTCTGAAACCCACTGTCCTGCTCAAGGCCTCTGATCCTTTCAGAATTCTGTCTCAGCAGAGGTGTAAGAAGTAAGCAGCACCCTCCATAGTGAGATGAGGGTCCTTCCCTCCCTGGTGCTTTCTATCAGGAAGGAGGGTTTCACAGCTATAAGAAAAGAAAGAGCAAATCTTTGTCCCACAAAGGCTCCGTGCCAAACAGCTGTCACTATTTGATGACTCAGGTTTTGATTTGCGTCAGGCGTGATGGGAAGTGGCTCCAGGAGCAATTTACAGCCCTGTGACTCTGGCATTCACAGAGGGGAGGTACCCTGAGCTGTAATGCTTGGGGGTTTGCGTGATTCAGTGAACAACATGGTAAGCTCCTCAAAAAATTCAAAGTGTTAGTTGCTTTGTCCTATGCTACTCTTGCCAGGCTCCTCTCCATGGGATTTCCCAGGCAAGAATACTGGAGTGGGTTGCCACTTCCTTCTCCAGGGATCTTCCCAACCCAGAGATCGAACCCCAGTCTCCCACACTGCAGGCAGATTCTTTACAGCCTGAACCACCAGAGAAAATTTGGTGAGTTCCTGCAACACTGAAAAATTATCTAACAGCAAAGGAGGTTGGGAAATATGATTTATTTGCAAGGGAGGCTGGGAAATATTTTCTAACCCTAAAGGAATCTGGAAAATGTAGTCTAATCCCAAGGGAGGCTGGGAAATATGGTCCAGCCAAGTATGGGACTAGGGGAAATGAAGGGGGTTGATGAAAACATTGTCCTTGTCACAGCCCCAGGCTAACGGCCTTGAACTTGTGCAATCTTCTCTCCTAGCCAGTAGTTACTATGCTCCGTTTCTCCCCATCCAAGTGTGTTCAGTGGGGGCTGGTCCATTTCATGTACAGAAACCAAGTAATGGCCATATCCTACTTTCTTTGGAGGCAAAGGAAGCTTTTTATATTTGCTTCCTTGCAGCTCACCCTGGAGAAAACTGAGAATTGTCAGAATATCCAAATGAGAGACCCTCCTATAGGACCTCTGTCTTATCAGTCTCGAACATTCCTTAATGGTTTGAACAAACAGGGGAACCAAGGATCAAATAATTAATTGCTTAAGTTGATGAGGGTATAGCAGCTGCTTTTCATCCAGCTTCAGACCTCAATTCAGGAAAAAGCAACAACACTCTTTAAACAGAAAATTAAATCTAATCTATACACGTAGATCTGAAAATAAAAACTCTACTCCTCTTGTAATTATCACTATGGCTCAGTGTTTATCAGATATTGATCATAGGGCCAGCATAAGAAAGTAGTTACTTTTAGAATCACAACCACCCAGAAATTCAATCAGCTTCCTTTTGAACTGGATGAGTGTGAGAATCTTCATACCAACCAGTTTGCCATTTGCAATAAGAGAGTTGCATGGAGGGCCCTGGATGAGTAGACTCTGATTAGAATCAGACATTCTGGGAACTTCCCTGCTGGTCCAGTGGCTAAGACTCTGCGCTCTCAATTCAGGGGGACCCCTGGTCAGGGAACTCGATCCCACATGCTCCAAATCAAAGATTCTGCATGCCACAACTAAGACCCAGCACAGACGAATAAATAAATAAATATTTTTTAAAAAGATGCCCTAGAAAGTCTTTGTCTGTTCATCTGTTGAGCCTTTCTGTTTTGCTTTGTTTTTTAATCAGGTATGAAGGTGTTTGCTTCCATGGTGGCTCAGCGGTAAAGAATCCCCCTGCCAATGCAGGAGATGTGGGTTCGATCCCTGGGTTGGAAAGATCCCCTGGAGAAGGAAATGGTAACCCACTCCAGTATTCTTGCCTGGGAAATCCCATGGACAGGGGAGCCTGGCAGGCTATAGTCTATGGAGTTGAAAAGAGTCAGACATGACTTAGAGACTGAATAACAACAATAACATGAAGGGGTTTAAGTAACCACATATCTTACTCCACATTATGGTTATAGGATCACCCTAGGCCCCTGTCTCACCATGGTTTCCCTTATATATATAGTCCTTATCGTCATGACACCTGACGCACAAGAATCCCCCTTTCTGATGCATTTCAAATTATGCCTTCTGCTCAGCTTTGAAAAGAACATGGTGATGTGTAGATATGTGCACTTTTAAAAAATATTTATTTATTTATATTTGGCTGTGTCAGGTCTTAGTTGGGCCACGTAGGATCTTTTTTTTTGCACCATTCAAACTTTTAGTTGCGGCTTGTGGGTTCTAGTTCCCTGACCAAGAATCAAACCCAGGCCCCCTGCATTGGGAGCTCAGACTCTTAGCCACTGATCCACCAGGAAAGTCCAGATGTGTGCATTTTTAAAGTTACCCAAAGATCATTCACTCCAGGTCGTCATGCTGTGTTTTACAGTCTTAATGCTCAGAAATGTGCTCTGAAAAGCTCCCCAGGTTGCTGTCAGCTCCTCTGGTTTACTTTTTCTGCCAAATTCCAGCTGATGAAGTTGGCTCATCAATCCTGTCCTCACCTAAACAATCCTGCTTCCTGGTGATTGCTCAGCCCTCAGATTTGTTGATGCCTTAAATCTGTAGTCCAAGCAGAGAAAAGACTATCCATAACTATTTGTTTTGTCTTTGTTCTGAAACTTAGAAACATTGCAAAAATGATGACTTTTACAGAAGCCTTCAAGTTCAACCTTTAAAATTCTGTTTATAAATTTGTTTTATAGCATTTTAAAGATGATTTTAATAAGTTAGTAGATTCCTTTAAATATTTCAAAACACGCTCATAAATTTCATGTATCTGGCTTCTTTTAAAGCAATGTATATGCCTCATTAACATGGAAAGCTTTCTTAAATACTTAAACAGCCCTAGCAACTGTAATATTAATAGATAAACTTACAAAAAACTCTCAATTTTTTGTAAGCATTCCAATCTTGCACATACTTTAGGAATTTATACATTGTATCTTTCCTTTTTATTTTTTATATTATGAAAGTATGATAACACAGTCACAGGGGACTTAGAAAATACGGAACAAAGTTACATATAGTTCTACTATACATTACAATTATTTTTAAGTAGATAAATTGACATTTTTAGTTGGAGTTTCAGTATGAAGCCCTCAAAAATTAATAGAAATGAATATACAGAAAAGTAGAAGGATATAGTAGACCTGAAAGGCACCATGAACCAATTCAACATAATTAATATTTATATGATTTTCATACAACAGTAAGATACAAATTCTCTTTAGGTAGGGAGCTTATACTTTTCAACATAAAATTCCAAACAAAAATCTATAGCTAAATTCTCTGCTTTGGCTGGAATCACATCTGAAATCTTACCTAACGTGACAAATTATCTTAAATATTATAAACACAAAATATTTCCCAACAATACTTAAGCTTAACACAAAATTATTAGTAACAAGTTTGATTTATTTAACAGTACACATTTTAATTATTACCCTTTCTGGATTTTAGGCTCACTAAGGAAATAGTTTTACCCTTTCCAGCAAACTGAGGTTATAGACCTAAACAAATGTCTTCATCATCTCATAGTAATTAGGACTTTTTTCTCTATGGGTCAAGAGGGCTTGTTGACAAAAAATTTTTGACTGGAACAGGTGATCTGAAGCCTCCAAACACCTAGATTCTTACCGCTTAGACAATCTTGTTCAGGATTTTCCTAGAATTTTCCACTCCTTCCAAGTGGAGGTCTTCTGTAACCCATCTATTAGCTAAATCCAGCTGGAGTCTGAACCCTGTCTTTCAGGTTGCTTCACCTCTGATTGGATTGAACTGTTCTGTGGAAGACTCCATCTGTTCTGATTTCTTGCCATGTTCCTGTTGCCTGGAAGAGCCAATACACCTTCAGATACTGGGATGACCTCCACTAGGATTCACTCTTTCCCTCATGCTTAGCTTGTGTACCAGCATGCTCAGTCACTAAATAGTGTCTGACTCTTTGTGACCCCATGGACTGTAGCCCACTGGACTCCTCTGTCCATGAGATTCTCCAGGCAAGAATACTGGATTGGGTAGCCATTCCCTTCTCCAGGTGATATTCCTGACCCAGAGATCAAACTCGCATCTCTATGTCTCCTGTGCCTCTATGTCTCCGCGTTATTTTCCAGGAGGATTCTTTACTGCTGAGCCACATGGGTAGCCACATGCTTAGCTTATAGTCCTTGAATGTCTGAGATATTCCCCAACACTGGTGTATCTGCAGCTTCCTCTGCCCACTCTCACCTCTCTATGACTGTGATGCTTTTTTTTTAATTTATTTTTTATTGAAGGATAATCGCTTTACAGAATTTTGTTGTCTTCTGTCAAACCTCAACATGAATCAACCATAGGTATACATATAACCCCTCCCTTTTGAACCTCCCTCCCATCTCTCACCCCATCCCACCCCTCTAGATTGATACAGAGCCCCTGTTTGAGTTTCCTGAGCCATACAGCAAGTTCCCATTGGCTATCTATTTTACATATGGTAATGCAAGTTTCCATGTTACTTTTTCATACATCTCACCCTCTCCTCCCCTCTCTCCATGTCCATAAGTCTATTCTCTATGTCTGTTTCTCCATTGCTGCCCTGTGAATAAATTCTTCAGTACCATTTTTATAGATTCCATATATATGTGTAGAATATGGCATTTATCTTTCTCTTTCTGATTCACTTCACTCTGTATAATAGGTTCTAGGTTCATCCACCTCATCAGAACTGACTCAAATGTGTTCCTTTTTATGGCTGAGTAATATTCCATTGTGTATATGTACCACAACTTCTTTATCCATTCATCTGTTGATGGACATCTAGGTTGCTTCCATGTTCTAGCTATTGTAAATAGTGTTGCAATGAACAATGGGATACATGTGTATTTTTCAATTTTGGTTTCCTCAGAGTATATGCCTATGAGTGGGATTCCTGGGTCATATGGTAGTTTTATTCCTAGTTTTTTAAGGAATCTCCATACCGTCTTCCATAGGGGCTGTATCAATTTATATTCCCACCAACAGTGCAAGAGTGTTCCCTTTTCTCCACACCCTCTCCAGCATTTATTGTTTGTAGACTTTTTGATGATGGTCATTCAGACTGGTGTGAGGTGATATCTCATTGTGGTTTTGATTTGCATTTCTCTAATAGTGAGTGATGTTGAGCATATTTTCATGTGTTTGTTAGCCATCTGTATGTCTCCTTTGGAGAAATGTCTGTTTAAGTCTTTTCCCCACATTTTGATTGGGTTGTTTGTTTTTCTGGCATTGAGTTGTATGAGCTGCTTTTATATTTTGGAAATTAATCCTTTGTCAGTTGTTTCATTTGCTATTATTTTCTCCCATTCTGAGGGTTGTCTTTTCACCTTGCTTATAGTTTCCTTTGCTGTGCAAAAATTTTTAAGTTTAATCAGGTCCCACTTGTTTAATTTTATTTTTATTTCCATTACTCTAGGAGGTGGGTCATAGAGGATCTTGCTTTGATTTATATCATCGAGTGTTCTGCTTATGTTTTCCTCTAAGAGTTTTATAATTTCTGGTCTTACATTTAGGTCTTTAATCCATTTTGAGTTTATCTTTGTGTATGGTGTTAGGAGTGTTCTAATTTCATTCTTTTACATGTAGCTGTCCAGTTTTCCCAGTACCATTTATGGAAGAGGCTGTCTTTGTCCCATTGTATATTCTTGCCTCCTTTGTCAAAAATAAGGTACCCATAGGTGCATGGGTTTATTTCTCAGCTTTCTATCTTGTTTCATTGGTCTATATTTCTGTCTTTGTGTCAGTACCATTCTGTCTTGATGACTGTAGCTTTGTAGTATAATCTGAAGTCAGGAAGGTTGATTCCTCCAGCTCCATTCTTCTTTCCCAAGACTGCTTTGGCTACTGGGGGTCTTTTGTGTTTCCATATGAATTGTGAAATTTTTTCTTCTAGTTCTGTGAAAAATGCCATTGGTAATTTGATAGGGATCACATTGAATCTGTAGATTGTGTTTGCTAGTATAATCATTTTCACAATATTGATTCTTCCTACCCAGGAACATGGAATATCTCACCATCTGTTTATGTCATCTTTGATTTCTTCATTAGTGTCTTATAATTTTCTGTGTACAGTTCTTTTGTTTCCTTAAGTAAGTTTATTCCTAGATATTTAATTCTTTTTGTTGCAATAGTGAATGGGATTGATTCCTGAATTCCCTTTCTGATTTTTCATTGTTAGTATGTAGAAATTCAAGTGATTTCTGTGTATTGACTTTGTATCCTGAAACTTTGATAAATTCACTGATTAGCTCCAGTAATTTTCTGATATTATCTTTAGGGTTTTCTATGTACAGTATCTTGGCATCTGCAAACAGTGAGGGCTTTACTTCTTCTTTTCTGATCTGGTTTCCTTTTATTTCTTTTTCTTCTCTGCTTGCTGTAGCTAGGACTTCCAGAACTATGTTGAATAATAGTGGTGAAAGTGGACAGCCTTGTCTTGTTCCTGATCTTAGGGGGAATGCTTTCAGTTTTTCACCACTGAGAATAATGTTTGTTGTAGGCTTATCATATATGGCCTTTACTATATTGAGGTAGTTTCCTTCTATGCCAATTTTTTGAAGAGTTTTAATCATAAATGGGTGCTGAATTTTATCAAAGGCTTTTTCTGCATCTATTGAGATGATCATGTGGTTTTTATCTTTCAATTTGTTAATCTGGTGAATCACATTGATTGATTTGCATATATTGAAGAATCCTTGCATTCCTGGAATAAACCCAACTTGATCATGGTGTATGAGCTTTTTGATGTGTTGCTGAATCCTGTTTGCTAAAATTTTGTTGAGGATTTTTGCATCTATGTTCATCAGTGATATTGGCCTGTAGTTTTCTTTTTTGTGTTGTCTTTGTCTGGTTTTGGTATCAGGGTGATGGTGGCCTTGTAGAATGAGTTTGGAAGTGTTGCTTCCTCTGCAATTTTTTGAAAGAGTTTTAGAAGGATAGGCATTAGCTCTTCTCTAAATGGTTTGATAGAATTCTCTTGTGAAGCCATCTGGTCCTGGGCTTTTGCTTCTTGGGAGATTTTTGATCACAGCTTCAATTTCAGTGCTTGTAATTGGGTTGTTCATAATTTCTATTTCTTCCTGGTTCAGTCTTGGAAGATTGAACTTTTCTAAGAATCTGCCCGTTTCTTCCAGGTTATCCATGTTATTGCCACATAGTTGTCCATAATAGTTTCTTATAATCCTCTGTATTTCTGCATTGTCTGCTGTAGCCTCTCCTTTTTCATTTCCAACTTTGTTGATTTGATTCTTCTCTCTTTTTTTCTTGATGAGTCTGGCTAAAGGTTTGTCAATTTTGTTTATCTTTTCAAAGAACCAGCTTTTAGTTTTATTAATCTTTACTATTGTTTCTTTCATTTCTTTTTCATTTATTTCTGCTCAGATCTTTACGATTTCTTTCCTTCTGCTAATTTTGGGGTTTTTTTCTTCTTCCTTTTCCAGTTGCTTTAGGCGTAAAGTTAGGTTGTCTATTTGATGTTTTTCTTATTTCTTGAGGTAGGATTGTATTGCAATAAACTTCTCTCTTAGAGCTGCTTTCGCTGCATCCCATAGATTTTGAGTTGCCGTGTTTTCGTTGTCATTTGTTTCTAGAAATTTTTTGATTTCCCTTTTGATTTCTTCAGTAACCTGTTGGTTATTTAGAATGTATTGTTTAATCTCCATGTGTTTGTTTCTTACAGTTTTTTTCTTATAGTTGATATCTAGTCTCATAGTGTTATGGTCAGAAAAGATGCTTGATACAATTTCATTTTTCTTAAATTTACTGAGGTTTGATTTGTGACCCAAGATGTGGTCTATCCTGGAGAATGTTCCATGTGCATTTGAGAAGAAAATGTATTCTTCTGTATTTGGATGGAATGTCCTGAAGGTATCAGTAAGATCCATCTCATCTAATGTATCATTTAAAACTTGTGTTTCCGTATTAATCTTCTGTTTTGATGATCTGTAATTGGTGTGAGTGGGGTGTTAAAGTCTCCTACTATTATTGTGTTACTATCAATTTCTCCTTTTATGTCTGTTAGTGTTTGTCTTATGCATTGAGGTGCTCCTGTGTTGGGTGCACAGATATTTACAGTTGTTTTGTCTTCCTATTGGATTGAACCCTTAATCATTATGCAGTGTCCTTTCTTATCTCTTGTAAGCTTCTTTATTTTAAGGTCTATTTCATCTGAGATGAGGATTGCTATTCCAGCTTTCTTTTGCTTCCCTTTAGCATAGAATGTATTTTTCCATCCTCTCAATTTCAGTCTATATATGTCTTTAGGTCTAAAGTGGGTTTCTTGTAGACAGCCTATATATGGGTCTTGTTTTTGTATCCATTCAGCCAGTCTATGTCTTTTGGTTGGAGCATTTAATCCATTTACATTTAAAGTAATTATTGATATATATGATCCTATTGCCATCTTCTTAATTGTTTGGGGTTGATTTTGTGGATCTTTTTTTCTTCTCTTGTATTTCCTGACTATATAAATCCCTTTAACATTTGTTGTAAAGCTGGTTTGGTGGTACTGAATTCTTTTAATTTTTGCTTGTCTGAAAAGCTTTTTGTTTCTCCATCAATTTTGAATGAGATCCTTGCTGGGTACAGTAATCTTGGTTGTAGATTTTTCCCTTTCAGTACTTTAAATATATCCTGCCATTTCTCTTCTGGCCTGCAGAGTTTCTGCTGAAAGATCAGCTGTTAGGGGTATGGGGTTTCCCTTGTATGTTACTTGCTGCTTTTAATATTCTTTCTTTGTGTTTAGTCTTTGTTAGTTTGATTAGTGTGTGTCTTGGCGTGTTTCTCCTTGGATTTATCCTGTATGGGACTCTTTGTGCCTCTTGGGACTTGATTGACTATTTCCTTTTCTATGTTGGGGAAATTTTCAACTATAATCTCTTCAAAAATTTTCTCATACCCTTCCTTTTTCTCTTCTTTTTCTGGGACCCTTATAATTTGAATGTTGGTGCATTTGATATTGTCCTATAGATCTCTGAGACTGTCTTCAGTTCTTTTCGTTCTTTTTGGTTTATTCTGCTCTTCAGAAGTTATTTCCACCATTTTATCTTCCAGATCACTGATTCATTCTTCTTCTTCGGATATTCTGCTATTGATTCCTTCTAGAGTATTTTTAATTTCAGTAACTGTATTGTTTGTCTCCGTATGTTTATTCTTTAATTCTCCTAGGTCTTTGTTAACTGATTCTTGCATTTTCTCCATTTTGTTTTCAAGGTTTTTGATCATCTTTACTATCATTATTCTGAATTCTTTTTTCAGGTAGTTTGCCTATTTCCTCTTCATTTATTTGGACTTCTGTGTTTCTAGTTTGTTCCTTCATATGTGTACTATTTTTCTGCCTTTTCGTTATTTTTTTTTTAACTTAGTGTGTTTGAGGTCTCCTTTTCCCAGGCTTCAGGGTTGAATTCTTTCTTCCTTTTGGTTTCTGCTCTCCTAAGGTTGGTCCAGCGGTATGTGTAAGCATGAGATTTGCACTGAGTTTTTGTTCATTTGCTTGTTTGTTTGTTTTTCCTCTGATGCACAAGGCTGAGTGAGGTAGTAATCCTGTCAGCTGATGAGTGGGTTTGTATTTTTGCTTTGTTCATTGTTTAGATGAGTCGTCCTGCACAGGGTGCCATGGCGGTTGGGTGATGCTGGGTCTGGTATTCAAGTGGTTTCCTTCGTGTGAATTCTCACTATTTGATACTCCCTAGCATTACTTCTCTGGTAGTCTAGGGTCTTGGAGTCAGTGCTCCCACTCCAAAGGCTTAGGGTTTGATCTCTAAATCTTTTGTGTGGCTACTCTTCATCCTGCTTTTTTAGAGGCAGAATTATGTGATGGAAAGCAGAGGTGGGCAACCAACCTTTCTGAGCCTCAGTGTTTGCCTTGCTATTCTACATACCAGATGTGGTAGGAGCTGTGTGAAGGGGATGGTGCAGCAGCCGTGGCAGGAGAACCGAGTCCAGTGCCATTTTGTGGAGGCAGGGGCTGAGGCGGGGCTCGAAGGAGTACATCCTGTGCCTGCGCAGAGGGCTGCGTGACGAGGCAGCGGGGCAGGGAGGTGAGAAGTCTGTGATGCTCTTACGACAATCTCTACTGTCCTCCTTTTTAAACTTTATTTATCATTCTTCAGGGTGGGCACCACCTCTTGATGAGTGGAGTGCCCAAATATTTGTGGATCTTTTTAACAATCTCCACAGCTTCCACTGACGCCGTGGTGATATCATCGAGCAGTAACAAAATAATAATGGTAATTGCCACAATTGCGGTTTATTGAAATGCAAAGTTTTTAAAAGACAGTGAGTTAACAGTGCTATTCCAGAGAAAAAAGTTGGCATTAAAGGGAGATGATGTATAATGTATTACTTGTTTTAATAAGTAGTGGGTGCTTGTATGCATGTATTACATTTCTTCTATTAATGAAATACATTGGTAAAGTCAAGTTTAGAAATAGTGATAAAGTGAATTCACTCCACTGAGCTGACGTTTTAGAACGAGTTGAAGTCTAAAGTAACAATAGGGTCCTGAGACTTCTTGGTGGTCCAGTGGCTAAGACTCCATGCTCCCAGTGCCCGGGGGCCCAGGTTCAATCCCTATCAGGGAACTTGATCCCACATGCCACAACTAAGAGATCCCATGCTGCAATGGTGATCAAAGATCCTGTGTGCCACAACTAAGACCCAGTGCAGCCATATAAATAAATAAAATAAGGTCTTCAGACTATCAAGCATGCACTATTAAGCACTTCGTGCATGCTCAGTCATGTTTGACTCTTTGTGACCCCAAGGACTATAGCCCGCCAGGTTCCTCTGTTCATGGAATTTTCCAGGCAAAAATACAGCAGTGGGTTGCCATCTCCTTCTCCAGGAGTTCTTCTCAACCCAGGGGTCCAACCTGAGTCTCCTGCATCTCCTGCATTGACAGGTAGATTCTTTACCACTGTAAAGAATTTACCCCGGAAGCCCCTTAAGACTATTGGTTATAAGCAAATCACCAGGGCCAACCAGGATCTTAAGATTTCATTCGCTGTGCTAATATGTGCCAGTTTCATCTCTACCTTTGAATTTTGAGATAATTATAGATGACAGGAAGTACAGGCAAGTGAGAGGTCACCCCTCAGTTTCATTTGGCATAACTCAGGGACAATCTCAAACCTGGAAACTGGCATGGATTTGATCTCAGATAGTCCGTTTCCATGTAAAATTGTTTCTCCTTCATAAAGATACACTTTGCTTCCCTTTCTTTTCCCCTACTCCCTGAATTCTCACCCACCCCAGCCCCAGTCACTCCCTTCACTTAAATCCATGTCTGGAGACTCAACTCAGTCCCCACCTCCAGCCTCTACCTAGCGGACGGTGAGCCCTCCCTGATGCTTCCATAGCACCCTGGGCACATTTTATCCAGTTCACACCACACTGTGCTATCAGCATGCCTCTGTACATTTATTTCTCTCACCAGAATGTGGGGCCCTAGGGGTTAAGGACTACATTGGATCAATTCACTTCTGAGCCCCCATCTGATAGAGTACATGGCATAGAATACTCATCCAATAAATCTGTATCTATTATGAAGAGGGACAACTGGGATCTTGGATGAAACATGTAAATCAAAACAGCCTCCTTAATGGGCCTCAAAAGAGTAGCATCATTAACTTGATAGGGAGCATGGGAGAAAAAGTTGTGTTCTTGGATGAAAGCTCCCAGAAACAGCTAGCCTTTAAACAAATTGTGTGATTAGGTAAAAGAAGATACTAAGGGGGTAAAAAAAAAAAAAAAAAGTGATTTTACATTTACCAAAAAAAGAAAATGTATTTTTTGCATATAAGGTCACTCAGTGTTTAAGGATTCAGAACTGATTCAGCACATTAGATGAGGTTTCCTTTTAAGAAGTGATTAGTTATTCATACCAAGTGATATTTATTCTCTAGCTGCCTAGACATTTAAAATGATCCTTTTGACAAGTAGAAAAATATGTTCCATGCTTTCCTTCTAAATAGGCAAAATATCAACTTGAAAGAATTTATTTGTTTGTACAACCCAAGGGGAACATAGAACGGGAACGAAAAAGCTGTGAAGAAAGAAATTCCATCTGGCTGTAAAAAAAGTTACCTTTTTTTTTTTTTTTGGTTGTTTAAATAAAGCAAAGAAGACAAGCATAAAGAAAGGGAAGAAGGAAGGAAAGATGGGAGGAGGGGAGAGGAGAGGTGGGGGAGGAAGGAAGACAGGAAAATCCTGGGGATGATCTATTAAGGAAATATTTTAGTGTCTTTCACGGGGAGCCAAGATAAAAGCAAGGAACAGCTTTCTCCCGGGTATAGTAATTATGTGGATCTCATTGTCTTCAATCGATGCCACTAAAATTAGAAATAGACTCAAGAGGAGTTTAGATAAATACATAGATAATAGCCAGGAAATTTAAATGGCTTTAAATTAATTTACTTTAAAGGTATTTCATAAAAGCTTCTCTCATACTCTTTGTTTCGAGGATGTCATGCTGGAAATTTCACAGTAGCCTTCTTCTGGGACTAACTCTTTGACTCTGCATTTCATAATCAGTGCACTGAGTTGAACAGTGGCCACTCAAATCTCATGTCACCAGTAATGCCACAATGTGATCTTATTTGAAACGGAGTCTTTGCAGATATGATCAGTAAACATGAATATAGTGGGCTGCTGCTGCTTAGTCACTCAGTCGTGTCCAGCTCTTTGAGACCCCATGGGCTGCAGTCTGCCAGGCTCCTCTGCCCATGGGATTTTTCAGGCAGGAATACTGGAGTGGGTTGCCATTTCATTCTCCAGGGATAGTGGACTAGGGTGGGTCGTAGATCCCGTACCAGTGTATCCATTTTATATGAAGAGAAAACCCAAAGGGGTGGCCATGTGATGATGGAGGCAGAGATGGGAGGCAAGGATGCAGCCACAAGCCAAGGAACACCAGGAGTCCCCAGTGGCTGGGAGAGGTAGGAAAGATTCTTTTCTAGATCCTGCAGAGGGAGCATGGCCTGCCAATGTCTTAATTACAAATAGTGAGAAGAAAAATTCATGTTGTTTTAAGACCCCAGTTTGTGGTCACTTGTGACTGCAGCCTAAGAAGCTAATATAGGACTTCCCTGGTGGTCCAGTGGCTAAGACTCCATGCTAGCAATGCAGGGGACCCAAGTTCGATCCCTGGTCAGGGAACTAGATCCCACATGCCGCAACTAAGACTTGGTACAGCCAGATAAATAAAAATAAATATTTTTTAAAGAAGTTAATGTGATCAGATTGTAGAAGCTTCTGGAGAAATAGAGGCCCTGCTAGAATGTCTGAAGTGGGGACATCATATATAAGTGTCAGGGGATGTCCAATAGTTAAGGACTTGGACATTGATTGGGAGGAGAAAAGTCCTTTCTTCTCTAAGAGGACAGGGAAATCACCTCCCTCCTGTGTGGCAAACAGATCATGGAGGAGTATGAGTGTTTTAAGCACAGGTCCATCTTAACTAGGGCCTCCCAGGTGACAAAGAATCCACCTGCCAATTCAGGAGAAGCAGGAGAGGCAGGTTTAATCCCCAGGTGAGGAAGATCCCCTGCAGGAGGAAATGGAAACCCACTTCAGTATTCTTGCCTGAAAAATCCCATGGACAGAGGAGCCTGGTGTGTTACAGTCCATGGGGTTGCAAAGAATCACGGAGCACATACGGCATCTTAACCCCTTTTTTCTCTCTCACCTCATCTGTGCAGAAGAGAGACAGGAGATTGGAGCAGGGCTCTAGAAAGCCAGGGTTTCCTATGCTTTGCCCCTGACAGTTCTTCAGCCCATGTAAGCTCAGAGCTATTACATGTACAGCCTTCTGGGAGGCGTGTTTCCTAGTCTGCCCATGGAAGCATAAGCAACCATGTTCCCTGGATCTGTGGGGACCATATTGACGTGATGGCCCAAGGTGTGGATGAAGCAGGTGTGCACAGGTGGAGACACCACCAGAACCCAGAGGTGCAAGACATGGTGGAAATAAAATCTTTCATCCTCAGGTGGTGTTAGCAGTAAAGACCCCACTTGCCAATGCAGGAGACATAAGAGTTGAGGGTTCCATCCCTGGGTGGGAAAGATCCTCTGGAGGAGGGCATGGCAACCCACTCCAGTATTCTTGGCTGGAGAATCCCATGGACAGAGGAGCCTGAGGGGCTACAGTCCATGGAGTCGCAGAGTCAGACATGACTGAAGTGACTTAGCCTGCCTACATCAGTGAGGCCATAACAGAAAGCAAAACAAAACAAAAATTAAGGACAAAGGTACTGTATTTGCTTTCCAGAGCTGATGTAACAAAGGTGACTTAGAACAACAGAATTTACTCTCTTGCTGTTCTGGAGGCTACAAGTCCAAACTCCAGGTGTCCAGAGGGCTGTGCTCCCTCTGAAGGCACTGGGGAAGGGTGTGTCTCAGGCTGCCGTCTTAGCTTCTGGTAGATTTTTCACTTGCAGCAGCACATACCCAGTCTTCATGTGGCCTTCCTCCTCTCTGTCTCTGCATCCAAATTTCCCTTTTCATGAGGACACCAGGCACATTGGATGAGGCCTGCCCTCATGACCTCATTTTCACTTCATCTTCTGCAGTTACCTTGTTTCCAAGTAAGGTCCCATTCAGAGGTGCTGAGGCCCCTTTCTGGGGCACACAATCCAACCTATGAAAGGTCCTAATCTCTACAAGCCTTTTTTTTGTTTTCTTTCTCTGCAAAGATTTGTCCCTATAATCTGAAACATACAGCTTCAGGGCAATTCAGGTCCACTACTTATATAAAGGGGTTCCCTTGTAGCTCAGTCAGTAAAGAATCTGCCTGCAATGCAGGAGACCCGGGTTCGATTCCTGAGTCAGGAAGATCCCCTGGAGAAGGAAATGGCAACCCATTCCAGCATTCTTGCCTGGAGAATCCTCACGGAAAGAGGAGCCTGGTAGGTTCCCAGTTCATGAGGTCGCAAGACTCGGACACGACTTAGCAACTGAACCACCAACCACCACCACTTACATAAAGGATAATTAATTGATTAATAATTAAAATGTTGGAAATTAGGGAAAATCTGAAAACTCTAAACAGTGGCATTAACTCTACTATTCCATCTCTGTGGCCTCAAGCAAATCAATCAACCTTTCCGAACTTCTCTCCCCTTGCTTGTGAAATGGAGCTAACATGATACAAAGTTGTCGTGAAGATTAAATAGGATTATCTGTTTAAGAACACTTGTAACTTGGAAAACTGCAGTAAAAATTGCCCTTCTAGTTCCAATGTTATTAATAAAATAGTCCTAATATTATTGATAGCCTCATCCTAACAGGAGGAATCTGGAGAAGGGCTGGAGCTTTAAGCACCCTGATGAAGGCATGCATCGCCACCTGGTGGCAGCATCCTGTAGCGTGGATGTGTGTTTTCCCCAAGGTGAACCAGCCTCATTTCAATTATCAACGAAAAAAAAATAAGAATCAATTAAAAGTCATTGAACTTCACAATTGAAAGTATGAAAGGGAAAGTCCTGATGCTCAGGCTAGGCGCTGCTCAGAAGACTTCAAGAAGAAATTACCTTCCCCTTCCCTCAATCATCCCTCTACATCCCTGTGGGAGGTAAAACCCTTGGTCTGAATACATTGCTCTTTTTGAATAAACTGCTTTTTCTATCCCCCCTCACCTATAGGGTCTGGTTGGAGGGTAATGTCTAATAAGTATTTGTTTAGTGAAATAATGAAGGATTTACTATTAATAGTACCAATCCTTGATATTCACTGAGCCCTTAGGATGTGCCATTTCTGTTCTAAATGGAAACCCAGTATATAGGGATTATTCAGTTGTCTTGGGGACTGTGGCAAAGAACAAAGAGAGTCCATGCTCAGAATATTTGAAGGAGCTGATAGGTGTAAAGAATCAAGACTAAACAATGACTTGGTAGAAGCTGATTTAAAAATGGGGTGACCAAGTGCACTGCTGACCTTTGTAGATGCAGAATGATTGTAGATGCTGAATGACTGCATCAAAAAGAATTGTTGTTCAGTCACTCAGTCATGTCCTGCTGTTTGTGACCCTGTGGACTGCAGCACGCCAGGCTTCCCTGTCCTTCACTATCTCCCAGAGTTGAGTTTGTTCAAGCTCATGTCCATTGAGTCAGTGATGTCATCCAACCATCTCATCCTCTGTTGCCCCCTTCTCCTCCTGTCCTCAATCTTTCCCAGCATAAGGGTCTCTGTCAATAAGTCAGATCTTTGCATCAGGTGGCCAAAGTATTAGAGCTTCAGCATCAGGCCCTTCAATGAATATTCAGGGTTGATTTCCTTTAGGGTTGACAAGGTTTGATCTCCTTGCTGTCCAAGGGACTCTCAAGAGTCTTCTCCAATGCTACAGTTCGAAAGCATCATCCCATTAAACAGAGACAGCTGATAATCATGGCAAACAATTTATAAATGTAATTCAGGAGCAAAGCTTACAATCCATGCAGGACATGTACATCCTCAGAGGAATCTGAGATTCAAGGTAAAACCACGTCCCACATATACATCCTGGCAACAGGTAGGTCTCTGAGCCCAGAAGTGCCTTCAATCCCCACATCATGGGCAGCAGCGTGAGCTGATGGCTGGAAGAGTTGGTTGAATTCACATTATTTTTTGCTTGTTTGTTTGTTTGCAGAGGTGGGGTCAGGAAGTGACACCTACTTGTATCCTCAAGGTATTCACCTAAAGACATTTAAAATGAGCAGATTTACAGTATTATCCAAAGATATGAAAGCAACGGAATCTAAGAACAACACAAGTCTCACGGTTCTGACTGGTACTGAATTAAACTGGAATCGAACCTCTGGATTCCTGTGAAGTCAGTGCCTGAAACAATGGAGGGAACAAGGTGAGAAGATGCTTGAAAGATTTGTGACCCCGCAATTTTCCTGGCACCATTTTGGAACCTGCCTATGTGAACCCTAACTAAACTACCACAAGACAAGTTGTCTTCTCTTGGAACTTTAGTTGAGGGTGGCAGACACCTGCCGCCTTTGCCTCATCTGAGGACACACTCCTAATGCCTTCACAGGACAAGCAGGGACCACAAAGGAGCAAGGCTGGATGAGGGCATCTCTGGGAGACTGGGATGAGCATCCCCCATCCAGCAGAGATGGATGGCAGCTGCTGTCCAGAAGGGCTGAGCACAACGTAGGCAGATCTTCCAGTTTTTCTAGAGAAGCTAAGACTCTGGCTCTCTATTGTTTCTTTTTAAGTTTTTAGAAGTTTATTTTTTATTTTGGCACACTGGTCTTTGTTAGGGTGCATAGGGTCTCAGTTGCAGTGCAAGGCCTAGCTGCCCTGCAGCATGTGGGATCTTAGTTCCTGGACCAGGGATCAAACCTGCATGTTCATAATTGGAATGGGTATTCTTAACCACCAGTGAAGCCCTTCTCAATTGTTAAATGTTGTCAGTGGTATATTGCCCCCTGCCAAAATACAAGACAAATAAAACACAGCTAGTGGCTAGATTGCATACAGGAAAATTCTATATGGGATAAGACCCATCCACCTCTTGCCTATATAGTGAAGTCTGGGATTCTAGTTGAAGCTGACCTTGATCTTACTCAGACTGACTTCTCCATGTTTATATTCTTCTGCTCCAATATTCTTCCATTGTGGATAGACAGAATTTTGCTCCTTAAATTTGACCTTTCCTTAGGGACACTTGTACTCACTGATTTCTTTCCTTTACTGTTGTTTTCCTTTCTTGTATACCTCTTTTATAAATTCCCTGAGCATTTTTTAAAATAATGAGCTCTCCAGTCACTCTACCATGAAACTCTTCCTTTTCTGGAGTTTTTCTCTGATCCATGACCTTATCATTTCCCCTTTTCTCCTGCTGGGCAAAGCTGCCATCCAGTACAGAGACTGAAATGTCAGATGCATTTTCCTAGCTTTCTCTATAAGTATTGGTGCATAAGAAAAATTCTGATCAAGGAGGTCTAATGGGACAGTTTCCTATTACTTTTGAGAAATATTTTCCTCCTTGATGTAATGAAAGACATATATAAGAAATTCTTTTATCCACTCCCTATTCTTCCTATTTTTAAATAATGCTTTGTGAAAATGTGATGTCTGGGGCTATGGCAGCCATCTTGCAACTATGAGGAAAGAAACTTCAGAATGAAAAAAAAAAAAACAATATGATGATAAATATTGAGCAAAAGAATGGAAGTAGAATGGATCCTCAATGGTGCTCTTAGGCCATTACACTATTTCTGGGACTGCTTCCCTCTTAGATTCTTATCAAATAAAATAATAACAAGCCCTATTGGCTCTGATACTTTTACTTGAGTATTTCATTGCTTGTTTTTGAAGTCATCCTAACTGAAACATACTCCAGTACTACTCACTATCTCCTTTAGCTCTTGATATGCATCTTACCACAGGGAACATTGTACTTTCATGTATTCCCTCAAAGACTTTAAGTTCCTGAGAGCAGAGACTGTCATAATTGGCTTTTAAGGAGCCATCTGTTTTTATGCTCATTTCTTTCTATATTTATGTGCTGTGCTATCTGCCAAAGTATGTATTTCTCAGCATATATGGTCAGGATGGACCTGGTTTCCCCACCTACCATACCTCACTCACTGTCTGACGCCAGGAGCAGATATATGCGTATACCCAACCCAGCATTAGTCACTTCCTGGCCACTTTGACTGATTCAAGGACAGACATATATCACAATCATAGGCAAAGAAACTCAATTTGAAGGCTTTGGTAGAACTGATAGGATGGAGGAAAATGAGGAAATCTTACTTCTGGGCTTACTGAAGTTTTTATGAATAAATTCAAGGGGAATGGCCTGGCAAGAAAGGAATCCACAGGCAGAGGAGAATAGTCAAGATACTGAGGGAGAAAAACCAGTTTGAGCGTCAATGAAGATCTATGTGTGCTTAAACAGTACTAATTAGCAATTCCCTTTTCTCAAAACCAAGAATCCCAACTAACATGTTTTTCCTTTAGTTCCTCGGTGAAAAATAAGCATTTCTTGTAGCCTCTGTAATTCTTTGTCTGCATGAGTAAATCTTAGCCTATGTAGCCCTTCACAATTTGGAAATAACATAGGCCATTATAAGGGCTTCCCAGGTGGTCCAGTTGGTAAAGAACCCACCTTCAATGCAGGAGATACAGGAGACTCAGGTCTGATCCCTGAGTTGGGAAGATACCCGGGAGGAGGACATGGCAACACACTCCATTGGCCTTTCCTGGAAAATCTCATGGACAGTGGAGCCTAGTGGACTATGGTACATAGGGTGTCAAAGAGTCAGACATGACTGAAGCAACTTAGCACATGCACATTCACAGATCATTATAAAACTCATGACTAAAGACAAGTCAAAAAATATTCTAAACAAGATTCGTGATCCAAAAGACCACTAACTGGGATTTCCCTAGTGGTCTGGTGGTTAAGAATCTACCTTCCAAGGCAGGAGACAAGGGTTAACTTTCTGGCAGGGGAATTAAGGTCCCACATGCCATGGGGCAACTAAGTCTGTGTGCCACAACTACTGAGCCTAAGTGCCTCAACTGAAGAGAAGCCTGTGCACCGCAACAAAGAGTCCGCACTCCACAATTAAGACCCAACATAGCCAAATAAATAAATGCTTTTTAAAACACAGATGAAAGAACCCCAGAAAAACCATTTGCCAATGACTATCCTGAATACCATCCGAGGGCCAGAGAGATAACACAGGAGAAAGCCAAGAGCTCAGTGAACATGTATGTGACTGCATCAGTGTCAGTTCAGTTCAGTTCAGTTGCTCAGCCATGTCTGACTTTTTGCGACCCCATGGACTGCAGCATGCCAGGCCTCCCTGTCCATCACCAATTCCCGGAGCTTGTGCAAACTCATGTCCATTGAGTCTGTGATGCTATCCAACCATCTCATCCTCTGTCATCCCTTTCTCCTCCTGTCTTCAATCTTTCCCAGCATCAGGGTCTTTTCCAATGAGTCAGTTCTTTGCATCAAGTGGCCAAAGTATTGGAGCTTCCACTTCATCATGAGTCCCTTTCTTTGCCTTGCAGCTGGCTTTCCTTGTTGTTGTCCCTGGCACTGGCAGTTCAGATGGGTTGGTCCTGCTTGGAGACCCCAAGAGTACCCATCCATCACTGTCCTGCTGAGCATCCTTGCTCTTCTTCAGCATCCAAAACACCCAACATATTTGGCACTTCCTGCAGCTTCTGTGGAGTCTGGAAGCTCCTCATTACCCAAAACAAAGCCCCCCCACCTCACCCCAGCAAATGAGGTTTGCTCACAGAAAAGACACAAGAGGGAATGAACACGTCTGCGAACAGAAAATGAGGCAGGGCAGGGAGAAGAAGAGAGAAGCATAGATGAAGATGCTGCTATTTTTAAGCAGAACATTCTTTTCTCTTTAGAATCCACGTGTGGCTGGATGAGAGGCAAACGCATGTGAAAATGGATTTTTATTGACAGGAAAGTACTTGTAAATGGGAATCTATTTTTGGCTCGAGCTAAAAACAAAGTTCTGCTTGGGGAAAATAAGCCATGATTGGCACTGGGCTTTGTTTATCTTTGGCGCACTATTGTCTCCAACAGAAGGAGAAGCATCTTCATTTTATTTACTTAATTGGGCAATTCCCTTGCTCCTTACCTTTGCAAGATTCCAGATTCAAGTGTTAGCAGCATCCTCTGAACAATGAGAGAAGGGAGGCAGATTCCTGGGCTCCTGGAGTCCTGTTCCAAGCTCATTCTGCAGGTCCACCCATTGAGACTCTCGCTTGTAAGACTTTACCACCATCATTAACTACTGGAAATACTGGTTAATGTCTTGCCCTGTGTAAGACACCATGGGAGAACCCAGGGACCAGGGAAGCTCAGATTCCTCAGCCTGAAGTTTGGGATCTGTCAACTACAAATTGGCACTTGCCATGGGCACTTGCCATCTATGTCTACAGGGATTAAATCATGTGCTGCTGCAATTGTTGATTTTCAAACCCCCCTGAAAGGAGTTCAGGGTGGAGAGCAGAGATGAGGCATTCTGTGCTCTGGGAAAACCTGGCAGGAAAGGTCTTCAGACAGACAGATATTTCCAGGAGCAGATTTTTTGAGCCCAATTCTTGCATCTCCTCATATCTAGAAAAGCATTAATGTCCTTCATGGTGACAGCTGTTTCACAGGACTAGCAGAAAACTTCATGATACTAACAGAAGTCTTCTGCAAAAAATATGTGCTTGATTGCATGTAGTCCCTGTCATCAAAATCACATATATATTGACCTTTCCCCAGAGCAGTTTCTCAAGGCTATCTGAGATGCTGTCTTCTGGGCTGCAGTCCTCATTTTGTCCCCAGTAAAACTTAACTCAAAACTCTCATATTGTGCATTTTTTGCATCCACAGATCCATCAGAGTGTGGCTGCCATGAAATGATTCATCTTTGTTGGAGCCTCTGAGATGTTCAAGTGGCCCTTTTCTCTTTAATCGGACTTCTGAACAAGTTGAGACAAAAGACTCAAGCTGGTAGAAGAAATATTGCCTTAATTCCTGGCAGAGCCTATGGTAGGTAGACTGATGCTCTCCGCTCCTGGATGCAGCCGTCCAGGCCCATGTACTAATCGTTGAAACCTGTGGGTATGTCTGGTTAAGTGGCAGAGGGGCATTAAAGTTCCAAAGAGGGATTAAGGTTGGGGATCAGCTGACTTTCTCTGACGGAGATGATCCTGGAGCAGCCCAGGTGGGTCCACAGTTGTCCTTAAGAGGAAGAAGTCAGGGGAGACATAACTATGGAAGAAAGGCACAAGGATGTGACATTACTGCCTTTGCAGATGGGTAGAGAGGGCCATGAACCAAAGAAGGGGAGCCACCCTATGAGGCTAAAGAAGACACCCCAAGTCCAGAGCTCACTTATCTATTCCTATGTCCCAATAACATCTTCCCTGAGGTAGAGGCAGGCCTCTGTCTGTCACCTGGGAGGACATGGAATGTGCCTGGAATGTGAGCCTGAACCTAAACAAGTGCAGAATCAGAACTAAAGGATGGATCCAGCCCTCCACCTGACCACATCCCTAGGATTTTCCCAAAGTGCATTCATTCAAAGGGCCTCCAGAAACATTTCCTATTCCCTCCCCTCAGACCCCTAACACCTGTTTCTTTTTAAGAATATTTACTTATTTATTTATTTTGGCCCCACCAAGTTTCAGTTCTGGCACAAAGGGTCTTTGATTTTTGTTGCAGCAGGCAGGCTCTTTAGCAGCAGCATGTGAGCTCTTAACTGCACCATGTGTGCTCTAGTTCCCTTACCAGGCATGGAACCTGGGCCCCCTGAATTAGGAGTGCAGACTCTTAGCCACTGGACCACCAAGGAAGTCCCATATTTTCTTTAATTCTCTAATTCATTCCTGTCCAAAAGAGATCTAATGCTAGCCATCTGTGGAATCATAATCATTCCACATTAAATGTGGCTACATATAAAACCAGTAGAAAGAAACAGATCAACCTAATTTTAACAATATCTTTTATTTCATCAGAGATCCAAAATGTGATTTCAGAGTATCATCAATGCACAAGTTACTAACGAGGTATTTTAGATTTTTTTCATCCAAGTTTTGGAAATCCTGTGCATATTTTATACATCTTACTAGCACATTCAATTCAAACCATCTCGTGGCTGCTATGTTGGACAGCACAGCTCTGAGTCTATCAAATGCTGACCTCCTGACATTTTCTTGTTTGCAAGTTTCATTTGTTACCAACTCATAGGGGACAAATTTTATCTTCCTCTCAGAGTAGTGGGTATGAATTTCAAGCCATACATTTCATTATGAGTGAAAGATTATAATTGTTAATTTTCCCCAAGTTGACTTAAATCCAACATTAAGAGCCCATTATGGGGCTTCCCAGGTGGCTCAGCAGAGAAGCCAATGGCACCCCACTCCAGTACTCTTGCCTGGAAACTCCCATGGACAGAGGAGCCTGATAGGCTGCAGTCCATGTGATCGCAAAGAGTTGGACACGACTGAGTGACTTCACTTTCACTTTTCACTCTCATGCATTGAAGGAAATGGCAACCCACTCTAGTGTTCTTGCCTGGAGAATCCCAGGGACGGCGGAGCCTGGTGGGCTGCCGTCTATGGGGTTGCACAGAGTCGGACACGACTGAAGCGACTTAGCAGCAGCAGCAGCAGCAGCAGGCGGCTCAGTGGTAAAGAATCTGCCTGCCAATGCAAGAGATACTGGGAACATGAGTTCAATCCCTGGGTCGGGAAGATCCCCTAGAGAAGTAAATGGCAACCCACTCCAGTATTCTTGCCTAGAAAATCCCATGGATAGAGGAGCCTGGCAGGTCACAGTCCATGGGATCACAAAGAATCAAACACAACTGAACATGCAGGTATAAAAGAGCCCATTATGCTGGACTGGTGGAATATTTACAATCAGCTATGATTGGGGATCCCTCACCCTGAGTTATGCAATGTCTCTCAGTCAGCTTCAAGGTTGACCTCGCATGAATCCACAAGGCTCGCCTCCCTTGCATATCTTAGAAGTAGTGTAGCAGAAATTCAGCCTCTGTACATGGGTACTGAGTTGAATCTCAGGGACAGAGTTTGGGTGAAGTAGACAAGAATAGCTTCATTGCTTTGTCAGGCAAAGGGGGCCACAGCAGACTAGTGCCCTCAAAACTGTGTGTTCACCCCTAGAGGGGATAGTGAGAAGTCTTATAGCAATGGTTCAAAGAGGGCATGGTCAGTTTGTGGACATTCGTCTGATTGGTTGGTGGTGAGGTAAATGGGAGTCTGCATCATCAACTTTCTGGCTTCAACTGATCTGGGTTCTCCATGCTTGTGGGCAGCATACAGTTAACTTCTACCTGATAGGGGTTTCAATATCTGCAAAACAGCTCAAAGATATTGTTATTTTATCCCTTGAGGAGGCACCAGGACCCTGCTCCTAGGTTGCACTATAGCTTCTCTTGACTGCTCCTCCCTTGTCTCTGCATTCCCTCTGTCCTCTGATTAGCAAACATTTGAACCCACACTTTGGAACTCAGAGAAGGTCATGGAGTCTGAATGAGGCCTATTTTCTACAAATGAGAAAGGGGGACACAGAAACGCTTTTGTGCCTAGGAGTCCCACAGGGTCCTGCTCAGTTTTAGCAGCTGCTGTCTCAGTAACAGGTCATCAGGTCCTTGGAGTCTACTAGTTCTGAGCAGAGGCTACCACCAGGCCATATGGAACCTTTGTTTGAATTTAAAAGATACTGTCTCTGGGAGCTTATGGACCCAAAATTACTTAGCTTGGGGACAACAGTGCTTTGTGGCAAATTGGTAAAGCTATTCTAAAGAATGGACTAAGCTTAAGCCTAAGCCTTTTGTTTGATTACTATAGCACAAGCAGCATTTAAGTTCCTCTCATCCCTTGAGCTGAGCACCCTTGTGCAGTGAACAACTTGTGCAACTGTCTGCTGCAGCCCTCTGCTGTGACCACTTAGAGTCAGGTCAAGAGGATAACCATATGCTTTCCAGACTCCACAGAATCTCACATAGTGACCCTTCTGAGGTGGGAATGACTCTCAGCAGTGGACCAAAGATGAGTCCTGACTATTTTACAGGTAAATCCAGTGTAAGACCTGCCTCATCTCCTTGAATCCTTCCACCTCACTCCTCAATGTCTTTTGAAAGACTCCTTCATCAGCCCTCCCCGAGACCAGAAACTCTTCCATGGACAACTCTTCATTGACATGGCAAGATGAGCACCTTCAGAACAATTCCAACACTGGAAAATCTCCTGATGAAGGAAATGTAATAAACTTGAAGCTAGAGGAAAGTAGAAAGTCTCAGGGTCCTTGGTGCCTATCTAAATGCCTTTGGATCCTTTATCTAATCTTTGCTTTGGGTGTCAGACTCCAAAGAATCAGGAATGTTGGGGGCCTAGATACTGAGAAATAGAATATTTCCTGTCATATCAATAAACAAAGATGTCAGTCATCAGCGATTCCGGTCCTCCACTGTGAGCTGGTGAGCCCTAACCCCCCCCCCCCCCCCCCCCCCCCCCCCCCCCCCCCCCCCCCCCCCCCCCCCCCCCCCCCCCCCCCCCCCCCCCCCCCCCCCCCCCCCCCCCCCCCCCCCCCCCCCCCCCCCCCCCCCCCCCCCCCCCCCCCCCCCCCCCCCCCCCCCCCCCCCCCCCCCCCCCCCCCCCCCCCCCCCCCCCCCCCCCCCCCCCCCCCCCCCCCCCCCCCCCCCCCCCCCCCCCCCCCCCCCCCCCCCCCCCCCCCCCCCCCCCCCCCCCCCCCCCCCCCCCCCCCCCCCCCCCCCCCCCCCCCCCCCCCCCCCCCCCCCCCCCCCCCCCCCCCCCCCCCCCCCCCCCCCCCCCCCCCCCCCCCCCCCCCCCCCCCCCCCCCCCCCCCCCCCCCCCCCCCTTCAACTTTTAGGTTGTTAATATTTTTTAGGTCAGCAAAGCCAGAAAATCCCAGCCTCAATTTAAAAAAGAAATGTTTCCAGAGGTTGGTACTTGGGGTGGATGGCACTGGGAACATCGGTACTAGCATCAAAGTCCATCTGTAGAGGCTGTGCTTGCCTGTCCACATGATGCTGTGGGGATAGCATTCTGGGCTTCCCTGGTGGCTCAGCCAATAAAGAATCTGCCTGTAATGCAGGAGACTCAGGTTTGATCTCTGGGTTGGGAAGATCCCCTGAAGAAGGGAATGGCTACCCACACCAGTATTCTTGCCTGGAGAATTCCATGGACAGAGGAGCCTGTCGGGCTACAGTCCATGGGGTCGAAAAGAGCCAGACATGACTGAGCAACTAACACTTTCACACTTTTTTCATATGCACTGCGGTTGAGACAGCACAATAACAGAGGTTGTTTGAATTTAATCCTGCTGCCTGGCAAATCCTGCTGCCCGGCTCCCAGGCTGTGCAACCCTCTGCAAGTTATTAACCATTCTGTGCCTGTTTCCTCTGCTATAAAGCAGGAGTAATAAAATTACCCACCTCCTGGGGAGGCTGGGAGAGTTTGAATGAGTCAAAAGGTATTAACACCCTATGTTAACAGACAGGCTCAGCATGAAACGGATTCAGAGCTAACCTGATTTGGGATTGACTCCAAGCTGTCTGCTCACCAGCGGTCAGTCTGAATTTTTACAGCATCATGGCAGGTTTTTGTGTATGTGGGAAACACTGAAGGAGATTTCAGGAGTGGCCAGCTTATTCAAGCTTCAGGAAACATTAGTTGTTGCTCTTGCTGTTCTGTGCTACTATGTTATTTTTTCTGTTATAAAGGTCTCCATCACAGACCCAGAGCCCTGGGCCCACGCTGCCTGTCTGACATTTGCACGAAATGATAAGTGACCCCTATTATCCAGAGTCAGACCAAGTAAATGACCCCTATTATCTGGAGCCAGTCCAAGTCGATGGGACTTAGAAAGCTACTGGAGGTCTTCTTGACCACCCTCTGGGTACGGCAGCCAGCTGAAAATGGGGTCACTGTGGGAGGATGAGAAAGTCATAGTTCAATACCAGACGCAGCCACTGACAACTCCCAAGGCCAAAAAATGACTTTGTGTGCCAACTTGGCGCCTATGTGTTAATTCTAGCATCTGAAGAGCTCTGTTTCTTTCTTTATTTCTAATTCAATTGAAGGATAATTGCCTTACAGAATTGTGTTGGTTTCTGCCAAACATCAACATGAATCTGCCATAGGTATACATATGTCCCCTCCCTCTTGAGCCTCCCTCCCACCTCCCTCCATCCCACCTCTCTAGGTTGTTACAGAGCCTGAGGTTGACTTCCATGAGTCATACAGCAAATACCCGTTGGCTATCTATTTTATATATGGAAATGTAAGTTTCCATGTTAGAGAGTTGTGTTTCTTATCTATTCAAATCCTCTGCCTCCTGGTTATTTCTAAGAGAACTGACACCTCTCCAAATGAGGCCATTTGCAATTCAACTTAGGCTGAGATTTGCTGAAAGTTGGTGTTCAACAGGTATACAGCATCCGTAATGAAAGGTGGATAGATTATAGAGATCTGTTGTACAACATTGCACCTATACTTAAGTCTACACTGTGCACTTAAAATTTTAAGAGGGTAGATTTCACATTAAGTGTTTGTACACTAAGGAAAAAAGAAGTGTTCTTACCACTCTTACCACACATCAGGGAACAATCCTTCTTGGGCAAGAGTTAATTAAACTACACACAAGAGAATACTTCCAAAAATGTGAGAACATTCTAAAAGGAGTTATAATATAAATTAACTGAATCATTAAAATAATAAGAAATTCAAACTTCATATATGTGAGTGAGTGTGTGTGGGGGCATTTATCTGACTCATTATGGTACCTCCAAATCAGTGGAGAAATGCAATGTGAAAAAACTTCTAATAAAAATGGGTCACAAGTTGGGGGAATTCAGTGGGGGTCCAGTGGTTAGGACCCCACACTTCCACTGCAGGGGACACAAGTTCAATCACTGCCTAGGAACTAAGATTTCACAAGCCACATAGTGTGGCCAGAAAACAGGAAGGGGTCACAAGTTAAAAAAAAAGATTTCAATGTCCTTAATTGAACTACATCTGCAAAGTCCCTTTCTTCATGTAAGTGAAAATATTTCTGGGTTCCTGAGAATAAGATGTAGACATCTTTGGAGGGACATTGGCCAGCCTACTATAGTTCTCAAGGGTCATAAAATGATCAATAACCAATCAAAATTTTTTCTTCAAAAACAGTAGCCTGCAGTCAACAAATTCCCCTAGTCATATCCTATTTGTGCATGCATCACAGTTATCATCAGAAACAAGATTACATCCGTATTCAGCATCGAACTGGAGAAAACTATTGACTAAAGCCATACTGATCCACACAAAAGCCTTTACACAGTCATCCATGACAGACTTATCTCTAAAAGCCAAAATTGGAAACAGTCCAGACGTTCTTCACCAGTTGAATGTTTAAACAAACTGTGGGAATCTCCATGGAATACTATTCAGCAATAAACAGAACTGATTTTTTTTAATTAATTTATTTTTGATTGAAGGATAATTGCATTACAGAATTTTGTTTTCTGTCAAACCTCAGCATGAATCAACCATAGGTATACATATATCCCCTCCCTTCTGAACCTGCCTCCCATCTCCCTCCCCATCCCACCCCTTTAGGTTGATACAGAGCCCCTGTTTGAGTTTCCTGAGCCATACAGCAAATTCCCGTTGGCTGTTTATTTTACATATGGTAATGTAAGTTTCCATGTTACTCTTCCCATACATCTCACCCTTTCCTCCCCACTCCCCATGTCCATAATCTATTCTCTATGTCTTAAACAGAACTGGATTATTCATACAGCTTGGATGGATTTCAAAGATGGTATATGTAAAAATAGCCAAAGTTGAAAGGTCACAGCCTAAGTGATTAATTTTGATGGCATTCTTTTTTTTTTAATAATAGTAGAAGACGTTTATCAGTTTTCACAGTCAATAGCCGGACAAAAAGTAAAAGATCATTACAATTGCAAACCATAATGGAAACACGATTAAACTAACAGTATAAAATAATTACATACAATCTGGAGGGTTAAGTAGAGTGATGTGGTAAGTGGAAGTGCATACATACACATGTTTTCATCTGTCCAGCCTGTCTATGTCTTTTGGTTCATGCATGTAATCCATTTACATTTAAGGTAATAATAGATATGTATGATCTTATTACCATTTCTTAATTGTTTTGGGTTTATTTTCTGTAGGTCTTTTCCTCATCTTGTGTTTCCTGCTTGGAGAAGTTTCTTTAGCATTTGCTGTAAATGCTTTGGTGGTGCTGAATTCTCTTACCTTTTGTTTGTCTGGAAAGCTTTTGATTTCTCTGTCAAATCTGAACAAGAATCTTTCTGGGTAGAGTATTCTTGGTAGTAAGTTCTTCTCTTTCATCACTTTAAATATATCACGCCTAGATGACATTCTTGAAATAACAAATGTTTAGAGATAGGGACAGATAAGTGGCTGCCAAAGGTTGGAGATAATGGGGAGCTGGAGAGTAGGTGTGACTGTAAAGGGGTCGATGAAGGGGGAGACTTTTGTGATGATGGCATAGTTCCCATTCTGGCCTAGGTGACTCTCCATATGGGAGGGACAAACTGAGCGAACCGACCACACACGGGGTCCCAATGGTGGCTGAGTTAGAGATGTGACCACTGGGAAAATGGGCCAAAGGGACCCAGGCCTCCCTGTACCTTTGTTGTAACTTCTTTATTTTAAAGTAAAAAGATATAGGGAACAGACTTCTGGTTGCCAAAGAGGAGAGAGGGGAGGGGAGGGAAGGAATGGGAGCTTGGGATTAGCAGGGACAAATTATTATATATAGGATGGGTAAACAGCAGGGTCCTCCTATATAGCACAGGGAACTGCATCAACATTCTGTGATAAACCACAATGGAAAAGAATATGAAAAAGAACATATATACAAAAAAAAAAAAAAAAGAAAGAAAAAGAACATATACAGATATATTTTTATATAGGTGCTCAATTGCTTCAGTCATGTACAACTCTTTGTGACCCCATGGACTGTAGCCCTCCAGGCTCCTCTGTATATTGGATTTCACAGCCAAGAATACTGGAGTGGGTTGCCATTTCCTCCTCTAGGGGACCTTGCTGACAGGGAGCCATCCTATAGCTCTTGGTTTCCTGCATTGGCAGGAGGATTCTTTACCACTTTGCCATTCTTTACCTAGGAAAACCAAATCAACTATACTTTAATAAATTTTTTTAAAATATTAAGTAGAAGAAAAGAGAATGTATTAAACTGCACTACATATTCTCAACTGTATTTCTATGGCAGGTCAAAGGACCATGGACTCAGAGAGTATGCTGCTAGCCCTGCTTATTGTATACTTTTGCTTATTTTGATTTTTTAAAAATTTACACACAAAAAACCCATCTTTAATGTGAAATCCCCCATTAAAAACAGTGGTAGGGTGTGTGTCAAACAAAACATGGGTATTGGTTGCATCTTGTCAATAGACCATCATTAACAACCTGCTCTGACCACAATGTCTGCGGAAACGGTAAAGGTGAGGCTAGGGGCATGGGGGCTTCCCAGGTGGCCCTAGTGGTAAAGAACTCATCTGCCAATGCAGGAGATGTAAGAGAGGCTGGTTCTATCCCTGTGTCAGGAAGATCCCTTGGAGGAGGGCACAACAACCCACTCCAGTATTCTTGCCTGGAGAATCCCATAGACAGAAGAGCCTGGCAGGCTACAGTCATAGGGTCTCAAAGGGTCCCACAGGACTGAAGCGACTTAGCAGGAAGGCAAACACACAGTGGCATGGGGGGGGTGGGGAATAGGTCCCACTGTAACAAAGGCAGAGGCTGCTCCCTGCAGGAAATAAGAGACATCGGTCGTGGGACCAGGGCACTCCCTGATCTGCTGCGAAGTACCTGATTCGGGGAAGTACTTGATTCTTCAAACAGGCAGAAATGTGACCACAGTGGAAGTCAGCGATGCTTTTAGAGATGCTTTAAGACAGAACAAGGTCAGAAAAGTACTTCATTCTTCAAACAGGCAGAAATGTGACCACAGTGGAAGTCGGTGATGCTTTTAGAGATCCTTTAAGACACTGATGGTCTGTAACAATGTTTGCTGGCTAAATGCTACTGATTTGCTTAATGTTAAGTTCTGTAAGCTTTTACATATTCCATGGCCAACAGAGATGAGAATTCAACTAAATTTGTGTTTTGTGTTGTACTGTTTTGTTGTTTTTGTTTTGTTTGGGCGGGGAGGGTGTATTGCAGTTTGTGGAATCTTAGTTCCCCTACCAGGGTTTGAACCTGTGGCCCCTGCAGTGGTATCATGGAGACATAACCACTGGACTATTAGGGAATTCCCTCAAGTAAGTTTTTTAACACACACACATGCTAAATATCATGCAAGATTACCGTGCTATCTACAAGATATTTATAGATTTATCTATAAATGTTAATTTATGTAGCTACAGTCTGGCTACAAAACAATAGCTGAATATTTTATGATGAGCATCTCACAATGTTCTGGGTGTGCCTCCCTGACTGAGGGCATGAAGTCTTTTGGAGATGGTGTCGAGAGTTTAAATTTAAAACCCTTCATAAATGGCCCCGTCTGTGATTAAGTCTAAGGTCACCAATGGGCATGCATAGATTTTTGGATATAATCCTATCCCAAAAAGAATATGCAAAAACATTCAGGTCGCACGTTTCCTATTGGGAAATTCTACATTTTGTTATTAATTTTTCTTTGAACATTTTTAGACCTGAATACTCACCCCCACCAGCCACACACCCATTCCCTGCTTCATTGTGCCATGAAACACTTGATTGAATTTTGCAATCAATGTCTGCTTTCAGCTGAGTGGACTTTTTTTCCCCTTTGGCTAAAAAAAAAAAAAAATCAACAAAGATGAAAATTCTGAACAAAATGCAAAAAAAAAAAAAAAAAAATGAAAACCTAACAGAAAAACCACTGCTCCTCTGAGATGAAACAGTCAAAGTTTGCCTAGAATTCACCAGTTCCTTTAAATAATCAGATCCTAGACTTGTGTTCCCAGATTAGCATTTTGCAAAGCTAAATTAAAGACTTTAGTGCCCATTTTATGTGGACACTCAAAAAACTTAAGATGATGTTAACGGTGGATTTTTTTATTTTCATTCTGCACTAAGCACAAAACAACTACATCAACACACGTGCATGTGCACGCGCACACACACACACACACACACACACACACACATACTGGTAATTTATTTGCAATGCAATTTCTTTAATCATAGATTAAGCTTTTATGGGAGCCATCTCATCCAAAAGAAAACCAGGAAGGTGCACCAGATGCTGTGTTTAATTTCTGAATTTATTTCCTGACCTAACAGAATTTGAAATTGAGTTGATGCCCAGTGTAAAACATACCCAAAAGAATCCTAGTTCTATGCAGCTTTATTTTTACACTTTCCGCTTAAGAATGAAAGAACAGATTTGGGCAAAATACATTACTAATGGGAATCTGCAAGCATGGTGACAAGAATCCAGGCTAATTCATGTTGAAATGACTTTGTCAATTAATTAGAATTGTCATCGGCTTATTTGTTTACTATTATTTCACCGTCGTTTGGAACAATCTTGTATAATAGCGTTGGTAAATTAACTGTTCAGTGAATCAACTGATAAATGAAAAATCTGTCCATGAGCTATGTCACCTGGAGACATAACTGATTGAAAGGATTAAGTGTCTCTGACTCCGCTTTTATAAAGTATGTGCATGTGTATGATTCAGTCAGGATGGATTAGGAGCTGCTGTGTTAAAGAAACATAATTCAAGTAATACTCCTCTCCAAAATCTGAGGAGCATGTAGATGGGGGTCTTTCTCCACACACAACATGTTCCCCATGGATAGGGTGGGGGCCCTGACCTCTACATCACCTATGCTGATCCAGGACTCCCTCTTAATAGATCTGTGTGCCGATGGCTCGTTCTGGGTTTTCATGCTTCTTTCTGTCATTTCGATAGGTGATTCTTCCACTTTTGTACTCCTAAAAGCATAGTGGTAAAGTTTCACCATCCTCTGCCCAAGTTGCGGAAGATGCTGGTGGAGACCAGGAGGCAGGTTAGAATATATATGTTCAGGGACTTCCCCGGTGGTTGGTCTAGAGGCTAAAACTCTGCACTCCCAATGCAGGGGGCCCATGTTCCATCCCCGATCAGGGAACTAGAGCCCACATGCTGCAACTAAGTGCCCATGTGCCACGACTAAGTCTAATTAATTCATTAATTGTTAAAAGAATACAATATTCATACATATCCTTCATATCTGGGAACACATCTACCCAGTGGGGAACAAAGGCAGAAGCCAGTGAAACTGTTCTTAAAATGCTGCCTTGAGGACTTGCGTGGTGGCTCAGTGGTAAAGAATCCGCCTGCCAATTCAGGAGACATGGGTTTGATCCCTGTTCTGGGAAGATCCCACATACCATGGAGCAACTGACCCCTTGCTCCACAACTACTGAGCCTGTGTTCTAGAGCCCAGAGGTCGCAGCTACTGAAACCCACATTCCTAGAGCCTGTGCTCTTCAACAAAATAAGAAACCGCAATGAGAAGCTCATGCACCACAACTAGAGAGTAGCCCCCAGTTGCTACAATTGGAGAAAAGCCCACGCACCAACAAAGACCCCACACAGCCAAAAATAAATAAATAAATTAAAATAATTTTTTTTTTAAATGCTGCCTTGAAACTGTCCAGCTAAGATTCAGCGGTTAAAAGGCACAGACAAACATGGTCATTTGGAAGATTGATCAGTGGCACTCTGCTCATTCAATGAGTCAGGTTTGATGGAAGAAGCTTTTGGCAAATCCCAATATATTCTCCAAGTGGCTTGTGCTCCTAGATTCTGCTGATTGAGAAGCGTGAGAACCATTTTTGATGGTCAAGCATTCATTCAGTAGATGCTTATTGATCGTTGTGGGAGAAATAATCCAAAAAAAATCTCCTGCCCACCTAGGAAAACCTCTGGACAGAATATAGAAGGGAATGAAGTAGTTTTATTATTGAATAAGCACTAAACCAGAATGTGATGTGCATCATAGACGATTGGCTAAAGACATGGCTGAGACAGAAAGAATTGCTCCTGTTCAGATAGCCAGACAGATACAATCCATCGCATAACATACCTGTTGTCTTTATCCAAAGGAAATATAAAACCCCTAGTATCTTTGCAGGAAGCAAGCAGTTACCTCCAGGAGCCAAGTATTTTTAAATTCTCACAGATACAGAGTAACAGGGTGACCACCTCCTAGAGGTTTTTATTTGTGAATGAAAGATATAGCCTGCCACTGAAGGACTGATGCTGAAGCTGAAGCTCCAATACTTTGGCCACCTGATTCGAAGAACTGACTCATTGGAAAAGACACTGATGCTGCGAAAGATTGAAGGCAGGAGGAGAAGGGGACGACAGAGGATGAGATGGTTGGGTGGCATCACTGACTCGATGAACATGAGTTTAAGCAAAGTCCAGGAGATGGTGATGGAGAGGGAAGCCTGGCGTGCTGCAGTCCATGGGGTCGCAAAGAGTCAGACATGACTGAGCGACTGAACAACAGCAACATTAGTAAACAAAGGTTATTGCAGACCTCAAGCCATCACATTCTAGCTGCTCTGATGGTGAGCCATGAGGAAACTTAGGATAGAAACAGGATGCCCACTATCTAGCAGTCAACTGCAGCATCCACCCCCAATGGTGATACCCAAGGAGACTCAGGAGGAGAAAGGACAGGATACTGGCCCCACATAGCTGAGGTGCATATGGAAGGAATGATTTCAATGAGCCCAGACTCTTGCCCCTTCCCATACATAGTAAAGCACTAAAATCATTCGCTTGAGATGTCTGAGTTTCTTTGATTGACAGTAATCTTTTGATGTTCAACTATCTGGTCTTTTGTTGCTAAAATCCCTATTTATCCTGGTTCCTCCTCTTCCCTCTTTAGAACAGCTTCTCTGCATTTTCTGAGATGCTGTGACCCAGCCTTGAAGTCCTCAGAGTGTCCACTGAATAAAGCATAACTCTCAGCATTTAGGTTTTGCGTGCTTTTTTCAGTCAACACATTCCAAAGAGGTGGCTCCAGGAAAGACATCCTTAGGATGCAGATCCAGCAAGAGGCTTATTTAGAAGATCTGCTTCTCAGTCTTTTTAACTGATGCACATATGTCTCCAATCAATAGGGCAAGGATTTACAAATAGAATCTTCTCAATGTATGGGAATACCAGACCACCTTACCTCCCTCCTGAGAAATCTGCATGCAGGTCAAGAAGCAAAAGACATGGCAACAGACATTAGAACTGGACATGGAACAATGGACTAATTCTAAATTGGAAAAGGAGTACATCAAAGCTGTATATTGTCACCCTGTTCATTTATATGCAGAGTACATCATGTGAAATTCTGGGCTGAATGAAGCACAAGCTGGAATCAAGACTGCCAGGAGAAATATCAACAACCTCAGATATGCAGATGACACCACATTTATGGCAGAAAGCGAAGAAGAACTAAAGAGTCTTTTGGTGAAAGTGAAAGAGAGGAGTGAAAAAGCTGGCTTAAAACTTAACATTCAGAAAACTAAGATCATGGTATCCGGTCCCATCAGCTCAGTTCAGTTGCTCAGTCGTGTCCAACTCTTTGCGACCCTGTGGACTGCAGCACGCCAGGCCTCCCTGTCCATCACCAACTCCTGGACTTTACCTAGACTCCAAAATCACTGCAGATGGTGACTGCAGCCATGAAATTAAATTTTCTCCTTGGAAGAAAAGTCATGACCAACCTAGACAGCATCTTAAAAAGCAGAGACATTACTTTGCCGACAAAGCTCTGTCTAGTCAAAGCTATGGTTTTTCCAGCAGTCATGTATGGATGTGAGCGTTGGACTATAAAGAAAGCTGAGTGCCGAAGAATGACACTTTAAAACTGTGGTGTTGGAGAAGACTCTTGAGAGTCCCTTGGACTGCAAGGAGATCAAACAAGTCCATCCTGAAGGAAATCAGTCCTGAATACTCATTGGAAGGACTGATGCTGAAGTTGAAACTCCAATACTTTGGCCACCTGATGTGAAGAGCTGACTCATTTGAAAAGACCCTGATACTGGGAAACATTTAAGGAACTAAGAGAAGGGGACAACAGATGACAAGATGGTTGGATGGCATCACTGACTCAATGGACATGAGTTTAAGCATACTCCAGGAGTTCGTGATGGACAGGGAAGCCTGGCATGCTGCAGTCCATGGGGCTGCAAAGAGTCGGACACAACTGAGCAACTGAACTGAACTGAACTGAGAGAAAATACTGAAAGAAAAGGGGATTCTTTTTGCCTCTGCAGCGTCTCTAGTTAATTCCTTGTGATACGCATCACAACCTGGTTTAGTGCTTATTCAATAATAAAACTATTTCATCCCCCTCTTTGTTGGCATCTGGGAACATTTATTATTTTTTTATTTGTGTTTCCTTTTTCAGTGGCTAGATTGTATACCATCATTTGCATTAATGGGAAGGAATTCGGCGATGATCGCTGACACTGAGAAAATTTAGAAATTGGAGGGACTTCCCTGGTAGTCCAGTGGTTAAGAATTCACCTTGCAATCCAGGGGATGCAGATTCGATTCTCAGCTGGGGAATTAAGATCCCACAAGCCTCAGAGCATTTAAGCCCACATATCACAACTAGAGAGCCTGTGCTCTGAAACAAAAATCTCCCATGACATGATGAAGATCCCACATGCTGCAAGTAAGATCTGGTGCAGCCAAATAAACACACAAGCAGATAAATAATTTTTTAAAAGTAAAGGTGAATTGGAATTAGCAAATATCAGTCAGTATCAATCAACTGATAAATCTAGGCTCCGGTGGTGGGCAATCTGTGATGTTTCAGAAGTCTGGGACTCATAAGTGAGGAGGAGTCCCCAGAGACCCCTCCAACCCTCTTGCTGAAGAGCCCTCTCTGACCTCATAATCAAGCAAGGGCCTTCTCAATGCAGTCCATTAGGTTGCACATCCATAAGCATCTCCCATCACATTCACTCCACTTCCCACCCTCCCCTCTATCCCCACCCCAAGTGGAAAAAATCCTTTGCTATCCTTGGAGGCAGGAAACTCATCTCTCAGTAAGCATTGCTCTTGTGCCCTGAAGATTCCTCACTTCTTTTCAGAATCTTCACAATCAAAGAGATTCCTTTTCTCGGCTGTAATGTTCCATCCTGGGGCATAAAGCAGCATGTAGTCAGTTCCTGGGCAAACAGCAGGGCCATGAGAGGTGAGATGAAGGGACACTGGGATTAGAAAACAAACACCAGTTAGCACTTCAAACAGTGCTGTGGGCAGCAGAGCTGGGCACCAGGATGACTGGACCAGCTGTGAGCAAAGTCCCTCTGGCCTCACTCCTCCTCTCTCTCCTGTCCTTCCTAGAATCCAATGAAATACAGACTTTTTTTTCCCCTTTGAGGATGGCTCAGACAGTGGAGACCTGGGTTTGATCCCTGGGTAAGGGAGATCCCCTGGAGAAAGGAATGGCTACCCACTGCAATACTCTTGGCTGGAGAATCCCATGGACAAAGAGGAGCCTGGTGGGATACAGTCCATGGGGTCACAAAGAGTCGGACATGACTGAGCAACTAATACAACATCAGTTTATAACATTTTATACATTTTGGGTGTACAACATTATATTTTTACTTCTATATATACTACAGTGTACCTGCCACCAAAAATTTGGTTTCCATTTGTCATCATAGTATTGACCCCCTTTAGGTAAACCATGTTGTCCTCTCCCTACTCCTTCCCTTCCCAGAAAGACCCCTGGGACCCTTCCATTGTGTTCAGAACTTGCTGTTGACTCTATGAGTACAAAGCATCCTTAGGGATACAGTGAGGCATGTCAGCATCTCCTGTGTTACTTTCTGTCCCACTGTCTGGAAATGCTGTATTTGCTTCTGAAGGAGAAGACAAGAAAGGACCATGTTCAATATCAAGGGATGTTGGTGGTGGAATTTCAATGAGTGGTCCATCTTGATAGTCAGGGGCTGAAGATGGCTTTGGCTGATGAATCAGAGTGATAATGTTTCTTCTTTTTCTTGAGGTCCTTAGAAAGCCACAAACTTCCTGAATAACTGGCTTAGAATATCAGTGGCTTCAGGGGAGAGTTGCCAGTGTGAAAAAAAAATCTTGTCTAAAACCCAAAGGTCCACCGAAGGGTCTTTTGTTGGCTCATAAAAAACAGTTTAGCACAATATAAACTTGGACTCACAGCCAATGGCTGTCCCAACTAAGTCCATGGACATGAGTATGCAGCTTTGAGTGGTGTCCCTGATGCCAAATTTCAGCCTCTGTGCACCTGTGCCTGATTAAATCTTGAAGACAGAGTTTTGGGTGAAGTAGAAAGAAATAACTTTATTGCTTTGCCAGGCAAAGTGGGCCACAGCAGGCTAATGCCTTTTAGACTGTGTCCCATCCTGGAGGTGGTAGTGAGGAGTCTTATAGTGTACAAGGAGCAGGGTGTGGTCAGCTCATGGACATTCTTCTGATTGGTTGGTGGTGAGGCAAGTGGGAATCAGCATCATCAACTTTCTCGTCCCAACTGGTCTGAGGTCTATATGCTTGTGGGTAGCAGACAGTTAACTTCTTCCACTTGATGCGGGTTTCAGTATCTGCAAAACAGCTCCAAGGACATGGCTTAGAATATTATCTATAGCCCTTGAGGAAGTACTAAAGGTCTTTGACTTTGTTTAATGGCTAAAGTACTTTTTTGTCTCGCTCAATTGTTTTCCTTTCTTTCTGCATTTTCTCACTTCTCTGATTACATTTATTCCTTAACTAAAGTTTTTCTACAGATAAAAGACAAAAACTGTCTTCTGTCTACAGCAGAGGACATGAGTTGGGGTCTATTCTGTGAAGGTCTGATAAGGTCCTGCTCAGTTACACCTCCAATGCCGAGGGAATGGAATCAGCAGCAAAATGCTGGATATGGACAAGGATAAGAACAAGGACATCGACAAGGATATGGACACAGAATGGAGTATTGAGTCCACATTAGAGCCCGGGGACCTGGTTTTCCAGGGGATTCTAGACAAGGGTAAGCCAAAAGCGGTGGCAAACATTTGCTAACTGTCTCAACAGGAATCAATGTTCTTCCTTCCTGACCCCATGCCTGTGTGAACTCTAACAGCTAATTACCACCCTTCAGATGCCCTCCGTTGTCAGACCCTCATTTTCCTGGCTTCCTTTGCAGTTTAAGGTGGGCATGGCACTTAAGAGAATGAATCAGATGTTCTGAGAGGCTTTGGGGAAAGCCTTTTAATAATTTTTTTTAAGTCTCTCTTTTTTTCCCCAGTTTCTTTCTGTTTGTGGTACAGTTACTGGAACCTACTGCTTTGAGGTTTTTTGTTTTTTTGGCCTCGCCACATGGTGTATGGGATCCTAGTTCCCCCACCAGGGATCGAGCCTGCACCATCTACAGTGGAAGCACAGAGTCCTAAGCACTAGGCCACCAGGGAAGTCCCTTGGATGTTTTTCTACTCATTAGTGACCATAGGCAATAGCCCTGAGGATGAAAATCTAACATGGGTGGCATAAGAGTGTGGACAAAAAGGGAGATAGGCTGATAGGGATGGTCCAGGTGGTATGTTTTATCCTTTCAGCCTTTTTTTAAAAAATCAGACAAATAATTCACGTGACTGCTTAACCATTAAAAAAGTCAAAAGAAAAAATAAAACAATCACTTAGACTCTTATGCATGCATCCATGTCCGACTCTTTGAGACTCCATGGACTGTAACCTGCCAGGCTCCTCTGGCCATGGCATTTTTCAGCAAGAATATAGGAGTAGGTTGACATTTCCTACTTCAGGGGATCTCTCCGACCCAGGGATCAAACCCAAGTCTGTTCTTGATCTTGAGATTTCACTTCTGACTAATCTCATGCCCTACCTGGAACCAGCAACCACGTTTAGTTTTCAACTTCTCTCTCCTGTCTCCTCTGGGCCTCCCTGGTGGCTCACACAGTAAAGAATCTGTCTGCAATGCAGGAGACCCAGGTTCAGTCCCTGAGTCAGGAAGATCCCCTGGAGGAGGGTATGGCAACCCACTCTAGTATTCTTGCCTGGAGAATTCCATGGACAGAGGAGCCTGGCAGGCTATAGTCCATGGAGTCACAAAGAGTCAGACACGACTGAGTGACTTTCACTTTTCTCCTGTCTCCTCCAGCCCTCCTATTTCCAGATTAGAAAAACCACCTGCGTGAAATAACCTCCAAAGCTTAACTTCAGTCCTGGCCTCTTGCACGGTTTCCC
The DNA here is from genome assembly GCA_024291935.2 of Okapia johnstoni. Lineage (NCBI taxonomy): Eukaryota > Metazoa > Chordata > Mammalia > Artiodactyla > Giraffidae > Okapia > Okapia johnstoni. Next base: position 22,589,606 of record CM044310.1, read on the forward strand.
AATGGTTACAGGCATGGAGGGGCCCTGGGTCTGTTCTTTGAATGAACAAGCAGTACATTGGAATTTTCCTGTGTCCCAGGAGGCTCGGGGGAGGCAGCTTCTATACACTCACAGATATTCACTTGTTAGCTTATCTCTCGAGTTTCAAGCACAATCTCTTTGGAGGACTGGCAGGCAGAGGGGACAGCAGTTTAATGCCAAGATAATCCAGTCACAATGACAAGCAAACCTTCGAAAGGACTGAAGTCTTTGTGCATGAAGAGCTGGCTCTGAATAGCAATTAACGCAGGAGCAGGTGGCTTCTGGGGGGCCCTCTCTGGCCACACAAAGAAAGCAGCCTCTGTGCTGATAAGGGGAGACTTTCCAGTCACTGGAATTAAGTGGCCTTGATGGAAGGTTTAGATGTTTACTGATGCAGTGGGAAGATGGGCTTGGAAAAAAAAAAGAAATAGGTAAGGGACATCAAAGAATATTAAGAATTGTCTTTAAAACGACTTGGATGGATGCAGACAAACTTGAAAACATGCTGCTAAAATAAGATGCCCGATTCTTTAAGGGAGTCACCATTCTCAAAACATGGCCGAGTTTAACAAAAACCTGAAGGCTACGTTTGTTGAGCTTTCTAATGCTTATGGATGCTGCATTGTTGAATTTTGAGGTATGTAAATCTGGGCTTAGGAGGATGGAGGATGCTTATTTAGCAAAAGCACAAACAGAGATCTTATGCTCTCAGAATGGAGAGACAGAAATCTGGCCGGGGTGCACGGTGCCCACAGCCACCACTCTGTCACTTGTCTGGCTTGGGCCAGTGACAAGCACAATGAACACAAACACATCACCCTCTTCGGGACAAACGATCCTTGGGAAATCTGCGATTAGCTCATTTACTGTGAGCAATACAGTCCTTATCAGTAACATTATTTTTGTTCGTGCGTGCTCAGTCCCTTCAGTTGTTCTTTGATGATGAACACTTTGCCAACTTCTTTATTTTTTATCCCTACTTCCTGGTTGGTCCTTTTGAGTATGGCTCAAGGTCAGGGAAATGTCACTTGAGAAATCTATACGCAGGTCAGGAAGCAACAGTTAGAACTGGACATGGAACAACAGACTGGTTCCAAATAGGAAAAGGAGTACGTCAAGGTGTATATTGTCACCCTGCTTATTTAACTTATATGCAGAGTACGTCATGAGAAACGCTGGGCTGGAAGAAACACAAGCTGGAATCAAGATTGCTGGGAAAAGTATCAATAACCTCAGATATGCGGATGACACCACCCTTATGGCAGAAAGTGAAGAAGAACTAAAGAACCTCTTGATGAAAGTGAAAGAGGAGAGTGAAAAAGTTGGCTTAAAGCTCAACGTTCGGAAAACTAAGATCATGGCATCTGGTCCTATCACTTCATGGGAAATAGATGGGGAAACAGTGGAAACAGAGTCAGACTTTATTTTTTTGGGCTCCAGAATCACTGCAGATGGTGATTTCAGCCATGAAATTAAAAGACACTTACTCCTTGGAAGGAAGGATATGGCCAACCTAGATAGCATATTTAAAAGCAGAGACATTACTTTGCCAACAAAGGTCCGTCTAGTCAAGGCTATGGTTTTTCCAGTGGTCATGTATGGATGTGAGAGTTGGACAGTGAAGAAAGCTGAGCACCGCAGAATTGATGCTTTTGAACTGTGGTGTTGGAGAAGACTCTTGAGAGCCCCTTGGACTGCAAGGAGATCCAATCAATCCATCCTAAAAGAGATCAGTCCTGGGTGTTCATTGGAAGGACTGATGTTGAAGCTGAAACTCCAATACTTTGGCCACCTCATGCAAACAGTTGACTCATTGGAAAAGACCCTATTGTTGGGTAGGATTGGGGGCAGGAGGAGAAGGGGACAACAGAGGATGAGATGGTTGGATGGCATCACCGACTCGATGGACATGGGTTTGGGTGGACTCTGGGAGTTGGTGATGGACAGAGAGGCCTGGTGTGCTGCAATTCATGGGGTCGCAAAGAGTCGGACACGACTGAGTGACTGAACTGAACTGAACAAGGTCAGGGATTCTGCAATAGAATGATGAATGCTCTAACAACTTGAGGGACTAAGACAGAAGGGAGAGAGAGGGATTCTCCCAGAGGGTTTGGGTCTCTTTCAGTGGTCAACAGTCACCATCCACTTATGCTAGAGAAGCTCCTTCCATGCAGAGAGAGCCTCTTGTTGAATTTTGGAAACCCAGGTTCAAGCACCATCTGACATTTGTGATGAGTCCCCATTTCCAAGATGGTGTGCTGTGGTGATCAGAGTTAAGGGTTGAGTGGCATGTGCTAGTGTTTCTGCACAGAATTATTGTTAAAATCAAGGGCTTTGGAGTCAGATGAATCTATTTTTGTTCAAATCCCCATCTGCCACTCATCAACTCAATAACTCTAGGCTAACTAACACTTTTACCATTCATTTTCTCTTTTATAAATCCAGGAAACAGTTCCTCCTTAAAAGAGTGTGTTTGCTTTCTAACTCCATACACAAAAATAAACTCAAAATGGATTAAAGATCTAAACATAAGACCAGAAACTATAAAACTCCTAGAGGAAAACACAGGCAAAACATTCTCCGACATAAATCACAGCAGGATCCTCCATGACCCACCTCCCAGAATATTGGAAATAAAAACAAAAACAAACAAATGGGACCTAATCAAGATTAAAAGCTTTTGCACAACAAAGGAAACTATAAGCAAGGTGAAAAGACAGCCTTCAGAATGGGAGAAAATAATAGCACATGAAGCAACAGACAAACAATTAATCTCAAAAATATACAAGCAACTTCTGCAGCTGAATTCTAGAAAAATACACGACCCAATCAAAAAATGGGCCAAAGAACTAAACAGACATTTCTCCAAAGAAGACATACAGATGGCTAACAAACACATGAAAAGATGCTCAACATCACTCATTATCAGAGAAAATGCAAATCAGTAAAAAACCACAATTGATGGTACCATTACACACCAGTCAGAATGGCCGCTATCCAAAAGTCTACAAGCAATAAATGCTGGAGAGGGTGTGGAGAAAAGGGAACCCTCTTACACTGTTGGTGGGAATGAAAACTAGTACAGCCACTGTGGAGAACAGTGTGGAGACTCCTTAAAAAACTGGGAATAGAACTGCCATATGACCCAGCAATCCCACTGCTGGGCATACACACCGAGGAAACCAGAATTGAAAGAGACGCGTGTACCCCAATGTTCATCGCAGCACTGTTTACAATAGCCAGGACATGGAAGCAGCCTAGATGCCCATCAGCAGACGAATGGATAAGGAAGCTGTGGTACATATACACAATGGAATATTACTCAGCCATTAAAAAAAATACATTTGAATCTGTTCTATTGAGATGGATGAAACTGGAGCCCACTATACAGAGTGAAGTAAGCCAGAAAGAAAAACACCAATACAGTATACTAATGCATATATATGGAATTTGAAAGATGGTAACGGTAACCCTATATGCGAGACAGAATAAGAGACACAGATGCATAGAACAGTCTTAGGGACTCTGAGGGAGAAGGTGAGGGTGGGACGTTCTGGGACAATAGCATTGAAACATGTATATTATCATATGTGAAACAGAACACCATTCCATGTTCGATGCATGAGACAAATGCTCAGGGCTGGGGCAATGGGATGACCCAGAGGGATGGGATGGGGAGGGAGGTGGGAGGGGGGTTCAGGATGGGGAACACATGTAAACCCATGGCTGATTCATGTCAATGTATGGCAAAAACTACTACAATATTGTAAAGTAATTAGCCCCCAACTAAAATAAATAAATTTATTTAAAACAAATAAAAATAAAAAAAAATAAAATTAAAAGTTACATTAAAAAAAAAGTCTGTTTGTTTGTGTGAACTAAATTCAATTATGAGAATAAAATGCTTACCTTATGCATGATACAGTCAGCCCTCAGCAGGCTCTGACCTCTTCATTTTTAAGGATTTTTCACTCTGTCACCAAAACTTTCCTTCTCTTCATGTACCTTGGTCTCCTCATCTGTTAATAATCGTTGTCTTAACCAAATCCAGTGTTTCTCCATGTTTTAGTCAATATATTCCACCTGTCAAACTTCAGTTATTGATGGGCAATAACTCTCGCCTTTTATCACAATTGCCTGTGATATGACAATGTCTTACTTTTTGTTTTCCTCAATACCCATATATTCATAAATATATGAACGTACAATAAAATAAGTGAACAATCTCATGTTTTCTATGAGGAGTATCTTGACATCCTATCAAATTTGCACACTGCTATATTCCAGAATCTGCTTACTTTGCTAGTTTTTCATGATGCATCACTTGTAACATACAATGAATATAAGTATTTGTGATGTTGATTTTGTTGTACCTACACATATTAGGGCCAGCTACATGATTTGGAAGGACCAGTGCACAGTCTTGGAACTACACAGTCCTTTGTACAGAAAGCAGAAAGAAAAGTCAAAGGTACTAAGATATAAAGCCTTTTTCTTTAGAAATAAGATACATTTCATATCACAGTTTTACACTATGCATAATAATACTTTATAATGTGATATCTTGATTGATTGTAAGACTTTTTCTGGCTTGCTTTTCTGCAAAATCATTTGTTAGATAATCAGATTTATATTTTTAGCAATATCATTTTCAGTGGCACTTGGTAAATACAGAAAACTTTGGATCATTTTTAATTTAGAGAAGGATATTTCTGTTGATGTAACTGATATTGGAACTATTAAGAATGGTGAATATAGGTAACAATACTGTCTTATATTTTTAAAAGTTGCTAGGTGATATGGTAAATGTTTCTACCACATTAAAAAAAAAAGAGTAGTTATGCAAGATGATGGATGTGTTAACTAATCTTAATGTGGTCATCATTTTGCAATATATATCTGTATCAAATCATCACAGTTTACACGTGAACCTTAAACAATTTTATATGTCAATTATATTTCAATAAAGCAGGGGAAAAGAGAATATTCTATAGATTGTGACAAATTTGGCATAAATTTTTGGTAAATTATTGTGATATATGTTTTAGTATATCATGAGGTAATCATTCTTGCAACCCAATTTTTCTAAAAATATTTAACTCTTTATACAAATCATTTTGATATATCTAAATTTAATTTTAAATGCTAATTTACACAAAGGCATTTTAATGCTTCCTCAGCCATCTGTAACTTATGATGACCTTACAAGAAACCAAAAGTGGCTTCATGACTTGTTTATTGGATATTGGATATCTTCCATTAAAAGAAATCATTTTAAATGCTCTCTCACTAATAATTAGCTCATCAGAGCATCATGTGAAAACATATTTTTCCCATTGAATGCAGGTGGTCCAGGGGTAAAGAATCTGCCTGCTAGTGCAAGAAATGTGGGTTTGATCCCTGGATTGGGAAGATCCTCTGCAGGAGGAAATGATAACCCACTCCAATATTCTTGCCTGGAGAATCCCATGGACAGAGGAGTCTGGAGGGCTACAGTCCACTGGGTCGCAAAGAGTTGGACACAACTGAGCACACATTGAATGCAAGGATCTTTAAACGCAGTATCTATATGTAAGCCTGTGAATATTTAATTTGCAATGTTGCAGCAGTTTTCAAAAACAGATTCTAAATTCAGCTGAATTCTCTAACTCTCTGGTGTGCATTATTGACATGTTTCTGTATAAGCATTCATTTGGTAACAGTTTACTGACAAGTTTCAATCTTTGCACAGATGTCTGAGAATTGAGTTCCAGGGACTGACAGGTAAGCTGGTCGCCCACTGGATGTCCGTGTGTCACCAATCTGAGCCCAGGTCCTGGCCCTATTGCCCCTCTGGGCTTCTGGGTGCCCTGGAATGTCTGTGCAGGTGAGACCACCCTGCCAATACTCAGCCCCATGCTGCTCACTGCTTTAATTCAAGTCTCATACCTGCTTCCTTCGGTTCCCTTTTCTTCCAGAACACCCCCCAACATTCAAAAAGCTAACCCTCCTCCTCATCAGCCATGAATGCCATTGGTGGTGAACTCTGTATCCCAGAATATCTGGAAATGGTCCAGGAAGAAAAATGCAACACCAACATTGCAACACCAATGCAATGTCACAAAACCTTTTCTCATGTAATGTTCAGGAGGCTGAAAAGGTTGTCTTTCCGCTTTACAATCTCTAAGTATGATGACAGCTATCAAAGCACCTTTAAATGGATAGAATAAAGGTTGAATTATGTACCTGGTCTCCACCTGATTAAACCAACTTGGCAGCCTGACAAAGGTGCCTTGTGGAGTCGCCAGGTAACAGGGGACAGGACGAAGGGGACTTTATGTTCAGTGATGGAAACAACTGTTTTCACAACAAAGGGATCGTGACCTTGCGTTCACAAATAATACTGCTGATTGAAGACTGTGCGATGCCACTTCCTCTGTGACCCTGAACACAATGGGGCTCCTTTTGTTTAAAAAAACAAACAAACAAACAATTTTCACTGTAGCTGTAATTGAGAAGACAAAACAGCCTGGGCTCTTTTGCTCTTGAAGGTATCACCCCAAAGGAACTGGATTTTATTTTCTTGTTGTGCAAACTCTGGTTAACCACTGAGCCTGGAGTTCTCTGCCTCTGGGTCTCAATTTAAACATTCTGAAGGATTCCACTACATTACATCTGAATAAGCTGTCTTTCCCTTTCAGGTGGGAGGGTGGGATTTGGAAAATGTTGTGAAATGCCTTTCCACCTTCAAAAAAAACTATTTTAAATGTATTTTATTTATTTGGCTGTGCTGGGTCTTCGTTGCAGCACCCAGGATCTTGGTTGTGTCATGTGAGATCTTTCAGGCTTCCCTGGTGGTTCTGCAGTAAAGAAACCACCTGCAGTGCAGGAGATGTGGGTTCGATCCCTGGGTCAAGAAGATACCCTGGAGAGGGAAATGGCAACCCACCCCAGGATTCTTGCCTGGAGAATCCCATGGACAGAGGAGCTTGGAGGGCTATGCTCCATGGGGTCACAAAGAGTTGGAGATGACTGAAGCGAGTTAGACAGGCAGTCAGGATCCTCCATTGCATTGCACAAACTTTCTAGTTGAGGCATGCGGGCTTAATTGCTCTGCAGCATGTGGATCTTAGTCCAGAATAGGGGTTGAACTGCATCCCCTGTATTGCAAGGTGGATTCTTAACCACTGAACCACCAGGGAAGTCCCTCAACCTTGTTTTTAAATGCAGAGCCTCTTCTACCGTTAGCAGTATTTGAGAGGAGACATAGTCTATCCCAGTGATTCACGATGCCCTGACACTTTGCATCCTTCTGTGTGTACTTCATTTAAGAACTATATATTGAGTGCCAGGTAGATAGCTGGTTCATTTGGAAACAAAAATAAAGCATTGATCCTTGTGATTTCTTGCCTCATGGATCCCATTGTTACCGGTGAATTTAAAGTTCTTTCTTCATCACAAAAGAATTCAGAAATGAAGCAAGGAGGTTACTAAAGTAAAGTGAGAGTTTATCTAAGCAAGAATACGTCCTCAGAGGTAGAGCGGGCAGACAGGTGAGGAGCTGCCGCCCTGGGTTTCTTCGGCAAGCCGGTGATGAGGGGCATACAAATGAAGGGGTGGGATATTTACTGCGGAAGGAGGAGTTGGGGGGAGTCCCTGATTTTCATCCTAGCTCCATCTTCTTGAGGGGAGAAGGGATTTTTGTCCTTGTTTAGCTTGGATCAGAAGTGCCATGGCCTCAGTGCATGATGGGAACTTCTTATTTGCAAGGCTAATTTTATTGTAATGAGAGCACAATGTGCAAAAGGTTATATTGGACTAGGAGATTCCTGCCTTTCCTCACCTTTCTTTGTCTGCCTCCAGGACAACTTATCACCCAAAATGTGTGGTTTCTTATCAGTCTGGAGGTTCGTTTTTCTTTGTCTGCCCACAACCCCCACTGTTTACAAGATGTGTGATTTCCTGCCACCTGGCTCCTGCCCCTATTTCTACACTCATACCAGCTACCTGCCTGCTATAACACCACAGTGAATATGGGAGATGATCAAATAAAAATTGAATAATAAGGCATACTCAGTGATACTGAAACGGAGCAGGACCCAGTGGGGCTCCCCGGAGTACAAAATCTGCGCCCCCCAATTCTTGTTTGTAGGAAATAGGCTTCATTCAGCCACCATGAACTTCCGCGAGTACCAAGGAGCAGATTCAAACAGCTACTAATCAGGGAAGGGAGAGGACGCAGAGAAAAAGAGAGAGCAGTCAAGAAAAAACAGTGCAGCCTTGGAGCAGAGCCCTGTTCCCCCTCAGGGGATACACAGAACCATATCTTTGCACTGTTTTGTAGACACTAAAACCTCCCACCAGGTGGGGGGAATTAACTGCTGCTCACAAGCACAGAATTCCCAGATTGGTTGGAGCCAGAAGGTTGATAATGCTGACTCCTGATTACCTCACCACCAACCAATCAGAAGAATGTCCATGATCTGACCACACCCTCCTTGAACTATTTCTGTAAAACTCCTCACTAACTCCATCAGGTCCAGACACACAGTTTTGAGGCCATTAGCCCACCGTGGCCCCCTTTGCCTGGCAAAGCAATAAGACTATTCTTTTCTACTTCACCCAAAATTTTGCCTCTGCAATTTAATTCAGTGTTGGAGTAAAGAGGCCAGATTCAGCATTGGGTTCTTCCTTCTCTGTGGTGTTGTACTCATATTTGGGCTTCCCAGGGGACACTAGCAGTAAAGAACTCCCCTGCTAATGCAGGAGACATAGGAGACCCAGGTCTGATGCCTGGGTCAGGAAGATCCCCCGGAGGAGGGCATGGTAACCCACTCCAGTATTCTTGCCTGGAGAATCCAGTGGACAGAGGAGCCTGGCAAGCTGTAGGCCATAAGGTCACATACTGAGTCGGACATGACTGAAGTGGCTTAGCATGCATGCATACTCGTATTTATATTAATTTGGAGCAAGCAAATTATTTAGATGTCCAGTTAAATCCACTTATTAAATCACACGGAAGAAATTAGAAATGTAAAATCAGTACCTGGAGCAATTTATTAATCCATATAGATCTATGACTGCCTTGTATCCAGGTGAAGGAGGTCTCTCCATGGGGACAGTAGGTCCTACTCTTGGGACCTACGGCCCTTTATAGTTTGTGTAGAGTTTTAACATCTATCAGTTTAATTGTGAAAAGATTGATATGGTGAACAAAGCAGAAATAACAACCTCTATTAACCAGGTGAGAAAGGCAAGCTCAGAAAATTTTCATACACTGATGATGGACGCTGCAACTGCTGCTTAGTTGCTAAGCCTTGTCTAACTCTCTGCGACCCCGTGGACTATAGCCCACCAGGCTCCTCTGTCCATAGGATTTCCCAGGCAAAAATACTGGAGTGGGCCAACATTTCCTTCTCCAGCAGATCTTCTCAACCCAGGGATTGAACCTGTGTCTCCTGCATTGCAGGTGGATTCTTTAACACACCAGGGAAGACTGTACAGTGGGCAGTACTATTTATTATTGTAAAAATTCATATATAAGTGGACCTTCACTCTTCAAACTCGTGTTGTTCAAGGGTCAATGGTATACTTGGAGTTATGTTATGATGGTAATATTTTTGACAAACTTGTCCATATCTATATCAGTACAATTCTGTTTAAATTATTTTAACTTTACTTCCTATTTGAATGACTAATAATGCTGATCCTTTTAATAATTTTTCTTTAAGGTTTTCTGAGATTTTCTTTCATGCCAAATGAACTTTTAAAATGACTTGTCAGAATTCAGTAGATCCACAACATGTACACACTGCTATATTTAAAATGGCTAGCCAACAAGGACCTACTGTATAGCACAGGGAACTCTGCCTGGTGTTATGTGGCAGCCTGGATGGGAGGGGAGTTTGAGTGAAAATGAGTACAAGTACATGTATGGCTGAGTCCCCTTGCTGTCCAGTTGAAACTATCACAATATTGTGCTAATCACCTATATTCCAATATAAAATAAAAGGTTTTTTAAAAAGAATTCAATAGATCTGTATTAGAGTCCTACCAGAGTGAACTTGAATATACAGATTAATGTGGGGAGAAAGGACTTCTCTGTGATATAGAATCATCCCATGAAAATGTACATCTTGTCAACTAAAAAAGGTGTATAACTTGAGAGTTGAGAGTTAAGTTTTACTTGGGGCAAAACGAGGACTTCAGCCTGGGAGACAGCACCTCAGATAGCTCTGAGAGACCGCTCCCGAGATGTAGTGGGGGAAAGTCAGCATATAAGATTCTGGTCAAGGGGGAGTTAAATATGATTAAGCACTCATTTTACCAAAGATTTTCTGCTAGTCAGGAGGATCTGATGTCATCATGAAGGGATTTAGTGCTTTTCTAGATATGAGGAGATACAAGGATTAGAATCATGAAATCAGTTCTTGAAAATATCCAACTATCTAAAGACCTGTCCCACCAGATTCCCTGGAGCACAGAGGTGCCTCACTCCACCCTGAGCTCCTTCATGGGGGGTTGAAGGTCAACAGCTGCAGCAGCACAGGGTTCAATCTCTGCAGAGGCCGATGGCTGACGCCCTTGTTGTTCAGTCACTGGCAGTGCTCTTGGCAAGTGCCAATTTGTAGTTCACAATCTCACAGGCATCAAGGCTTCTTAATGTTCTACAGTTTTCTTCATATAATTCACACACTCATTTAGCTTATCCTTATTTATTTAGGATTTTCGTTGCTATGGTGAATATTCTTCCCATTATACTTTCCCATGAAACAAAAGAAGAAGCATCAATATTGGCTGAGAGAAATCAAAATAATTCTTCTTTACTGGCAATATAATTCTTTGTGGGACAGCCCAAGAGAATCTGCTAGAACATAACATTAAGAACAATAAAACAATGAAAAATTATTAGCTTTCTATAAAACAATTGCTTCAACTTTATCATTTGATAGGGAAGGAACTTATAGTTTTCTTTTACATAAAAGCCTACTGTAAATCATAAGCTTAGTTTGAAAAAAAATTGTCTAAACAAAAGTTCAGGCATTATTTGAACTTATAAATTTGTACTGTTCCTATCAACTTAAAGTATTTTGCCTACTAGGATCTTTTAGTATTATTTTTAAAACTCACATCATGCCCAGAAAACCAAAAAGCACAGTTCTTTGCCAGTATTCCATGTATTCATCTTTCACTTACATGCAGATCTACCCAAAGTTTATATCTCGTCTCCACTTTGAAAGATGTTTGTGAGGATAGTGACGTTGACTAACACTAACATGAAAATTATGTTACAAGGAAGAACAGACTCTGACTCCATGTTAGATCTGTTTCTTTTACTTTAACCTTTGCTGCATGCTGCTTTTGTTTCTATAATCACTGAAAGAATGCTGTCTATAACTACAAGCATATAGAATGACCTGCCTTAGGGAATCCTGCCCCTCTGCTTCAATGTTAAACTAAAGAGACTTTGTTCAGCTCACAGGGAGACATTCTGACCCTGCCCACCTAGGAATGGGTGCAGAAAAGAAGGAACAAAACATCCTGTTCCCACTGCTGGCTAAGTCAGGAGACATTTTGCAAGACTAACGGCCTTTTGGCTGAGCACCAAAGAACTGATGCTTTCAAACTGTGGTGCTGGAGAAGACTCTTGAGAGTCCCTTGGACAGCAAGATCAAACCAATTAATCCTAAAGGAAATCATCCCTGAATATTCATTGAAAGGACTGATGCTGAAACAGAAGCTCCAATACTTTGGCCACCTGATGCGAAGAACTGACACGTTGAAAAAGACCCTGATGCTGGGAAAGACTGAGGGCAGGAGGAGAAGGGGGCAACAAAGGATGAGATGGTTGGAAGGCACCACTGACTCAATGAACATGAGTTTGTGCAAACTCCAGGAGCTAGTGAAGAACAGGGAAGCCTGTCATGCTACAGTCCATGAGGTCGCAAAGAGTCAGACACGACTTAGCGACTAAACAACAATAATGGCCTTTTTGCTTTACTTCCTCACCTTGTGTTCCAATCTATTCTATAAAAGAAACTATCATCCAAACCCTGATAAGACGGTACTCTAGGGCACTAGCCTGCCATCTTCTCAGATGCCTGGCTTTCTAGATCAAGTCGCTATTCCTTGTCTCCCAATTACTGGCCTGTTGTGCAGCAAGCAGACTGAACCTGGATTTGGTAACGATTACTGTAGAACTGCATGACTAATTTTCAGTGATCTGAGTTATAGAAGAACCATTTTAGAAGCTTTTCTGGCATTTTCCCCCATTCCCCATTGCGATCTAAACCTGCTCTACCAGCCTCTGCATTTCAGTCGATGCCAACCTCATCAATGAATTTCACTGGGCCAAGAGCTCTTTCACTCTCACACTCTACAATCCATGACCAGGTCCAGCTTCATGGGCACATGTCCTGTGCGGTCACGGAGGGTGTCTCCTCTAGCAGGGGTTTCACACTCTGTGGCTGCCATCTTAAAAATTCTTCAACATTGTAGAACATTAGGGCCAACATTTTCATTCTGCACAAGGTCTGGAAAATTATGTAGCTGGTCTTGGACATTACCATCAAAATATACCTGGGCTTGATGCCAAAAACTCAGCCTCTGAGCAGTAGTGCCAATCAAATCTCAGAGACAGAGTTTTTGTTAATGCAAGTTGGTGTGCCCAAAGCACAGCAAAGGCAAACAAACTGAAATGCTGGAGTCTGGAGCAGAGAAAGGCTTATTGCATGGCCTTGCAAGGAGATGAGGTGGCTCATACCCTAAAAAGCCCTGAGCTCCCCAAAGAGTTTTGGCAAAGCACTTTTAAAAACTAGGTTGGAGGAGGTAGTGCAGGGGCATCCCAGGGTCTGCGATTAGCTCATGCACAATCCCCTGACTGGATGATGGTGAAGTAAGGGATGGTGTCACAGGGTTTAACATTATCAGTCCTTAGCTCCAGGAGGCTGGGGGTGGTGTGCTCATGGGCTTGAAATAGTTAATTTCTTTCATTTGTTGGAGAGGGGGAGGTCTTTTTACATCTGCAAAACAACACAGGGAATGTGCATCAAATACTATTATCTAGGTACTTCAGAGAGGAGCTGAAGCAGAGGATATAGGGGAAGGCTTGTCCCTGGGAAGGCCCCATGGGGTCCTGTGCAGTTACATTTTGGGTGAAATATAAAAGATTAGCTTTATTGCTTTGTCAGGCAAAAGGGGTCACAGTGGGCTAACATCCTCAAAACTGTGTGTCCAAACCAGGGAGGATTTGGTAAGGAGCTTTACAGCAATGGTTCAAACTCTGAGTTGCTGACAAGGATCAGGGTGTGTGCAGGGCCTGCACCTCTTTAATCTGGACTCAGGTGGTCTCCTGATGAGCTTCTGTGGTTCTCAAGGTTATCAAATTGTGACCTTCTCTCTGAAATGAAAAATGCTTGATCCACCTACAATGCAAGAGACCCAGCTTCGATCCCTGGGTTGGGAAGATCCCCTGGAGAAGGGAATAACTATCCACGCCAGTATTCTTGCCTGGAGAATATCATGGACAGAGGACACTGGTGAGCTACCGTCTATGGGGTCGCAATGAGTCAGACACAACTGAGTGACTGAGCACCCATGTATGCATACCTCAATTAAAAAAAATGTTAAAAATATAGTGAATGGTAGTAGTTGCCAGGGGCATGGAGGGAAGGGAGAAGAGGGATGCATAGATGGAGAGCGTCAGATTTTCAGGGAGGTGAAACTATTGTGGGTGACACTGTCAGGGTGGATATGTGACTTCATGAATTTGATAGAATCCAGAACCCACCTGTCAATGCAGGAGACATTTAAGAGATACAGGCTTGATCCCTGGGTTGGGACGATCTCCTAGAGGAGGGCATGGGAAGAACCCCTGGAGGAGGGCACTCCAGTATTCTTGCCTGGAGAATCTCAGGGACAGATGAGCCGGCTACAGTCCATAGCGTCGCAAAGAGTAGGACATGACTAAAGTGACTTAGCATGCACATAGAATATAACACAGAGTGAGCCCTAATCGAACCTACAGACTTGAGTCAATAATCCTGTATAAACAGTGGTTCACCCGTCAATCATAATGTGGATCATACCAATGCAAGAAGCGAATGGGGCAAACTGGGCTGTGGGGAATACACAGAAACTCTGTTCTACCTGCTTAATATTTCTGTAAGCCTATAACTGATTTTAAAAAATTAAAGTGTATTATAGTTGATACATACAATGGAATAGGATTCAGGTTTAACGAGGAAATTGACACATGTTCTAACAAGAATGAACCTGGAGGACATGATTTTGAGTGAAAGAAGCCAGACACAAAGGGACAGATTCTGAATGTTTCCATTTATCTGCACCCAGAGGAATCAAAATCACAGAGACAAATAATAGAGTGGGTGCCATGGGCTGGCTGGAGCAGGGAATGGGGTTCCTGTTTAATGGGGACAGTTTTATTTAGAGAAAAGGCGAAAGTTCTGGAACTGGATGATGGGGATGGTTGTACAAAGGTGTGAATGCAGTTAATACCACGGAATTGTATACTTAAAAATGATTAAAACTGTGAATTTTGCTATGTGCATTTTGCCACCATAAAAAAATAAAGCTTAATACTTAAAAAAAAAATGAATCAGGCAAAGACTAAACTCTTTGGTGTTCACCTTGTCTGTCTGCCCTTCCTCATTTCCTTTCCTCCCTCCTGATTCTCTCTCCCCCCCTACCCACAGCCCTTAGATCCTCCGCTGTTGCTCATCTTCCCTCCAAAGAGCAGGGAGCTCCATAAGGGCCCCCGTGCACCCTCTTCTGGAGCCCCCACCCCACCTGTGACAATGCTTTTAATGTCTGTATTCTCTGTACCCTCCGTGGGACCATGCACCACCCTGGAGGCGTCCCCTTCTCCAGACTGGGCTCTCAGGCACACACCATGGTGTGAATTAATGAAGGAGCTTTCTCCTTCCCAGGGGATGCAGGTCCAGTAGTAGATGGATGTCAGGGCTTTTCCTCCCAGCAATTCACGGCTTTTCTATTTCTCAGGACATCTGTAGCCACCAGCACTCACTGAGTGCAATGACCAGTCTGAGGACTGGAGTGGCCACATCCGCCCTCCAAGGGAGACAGACTCTGGGAAGTTGAAACCTGTCAGGTTTGTTTCTTGCTTTTTAATTCTGCTTCCCCATCTGCCTGGAACTTTCCCTTCCAGGCAGAGAGAGACACCATGAGCGTCTCAAGTGACTTCTTGGTTCCACTGCCCCCGCCCCAGAATCGTGTGGGTTCTCAGGGCTGTGATGCTCTAATGGGGCTCAACCAGTCTGCAGAGGGAGATGCCATTGGCGGCAGGTAGGTTTGCCAGGAAAGTAACACTAGGGGATGAGAGGTGGCAGCTGTCAGGTGGCACAAGAGTGGAGGAAGCTCCAAACCGGCCATGTGTGTGGCTGGTGACCCATGTACTCTTTCCTTGGGGATATCATTCAGCTTTACCTTTTCAGTTTAGGAGAAACAGAGTGTATCCCTGCTGGCTGCTATTGGCCCTGCCATTTATCCCAGAGCGAGCCAGGCTCCCCAAGACTAGTCCCCTCCAGCACTGCCTCCAGAAGACAGAAGTTACTTGTGAAGCAGAAAAAAAATAATAAACTATTCAGCAGCATAATTAATCCCCAAGCTGCTCAAAGCGGTAGCAGCCAAGATACAGATGGAGAAGGGAACTGAGGATACAGTTCTGTACATTAGTATTTTCCTTAATAGAAGGAGTGAGAGATGGAATCAGGCTTTGGTAGAATTAAGAAGGCTTTTGTAAAGTCAGATTCCCCATACATCATGCAAGGGAAAATTGCCTGGAATTTCAGAAAGTAGAAGGAACGATTCTTGAATCTCACCATCTTTTACTCTTTAAACTCTTGAATTGAAAAATAATACGTCTCCTGACTGAATGGGGTTCCTAAGCAAAAATGTTATTCCAGAAAGTTAAGGTTTCTAAAAACCACACGTAATTTAAGTGACTTTTTAAAAACGTGAATATTTCATGAGCACCTTAATGCACCATGCTAGGTGTGGGACCTAGCTGTGAATGCAGCAAGCTGCTCAAAAGGAAAGGTACCTGAAACTTTGGGAATCATGAAGGCTGCTACTTCATGTCCTAACCATTTAGTTGTCGAATCCACATTCAAGTTCCTGATGCACAGTGAGGCTAAACAAACAGAAATGTTGGAGTTTGGAGCAGAGAAAGGTTTACAGCAGAGACAAGCAAGGAGAACAGGCAGCTCCTGCTGAAAAGACCCAAACTCCCTCATGGGTTTTGGGGAAGAGTTTTTATAGTCAAAATTTGGGGTGGGGGAGGGCTGTAGGGTTTGTGACCTTCCTCCGATTGGTTGATTGGAAGGTAATGGAGTGATGTTCTGGGAATCTCAATCATTAGTCTTCTGGTTCCAACCAGTCGGGGGTCCATGTGCTTATGCATGCGTGCTTAGTCATGTCCAACTCTTTGCAACCCCATGGACTGTATAGACTGTCAGGCTCCTCTGTCCATGGGATTTTCCAGGTAAGAATACTGGAGTGGGTAGCCATTCCCTTCTCCAGGAGATCTTCCTGACCCAGAGATCAAACCCAGGTCTCTTGCATTGCAAGCAGATTCTTTACCATCTGAGCCACCAGGGAAGCTCCCCATGTGCCTGTGCTCAGCCTGAAATCATCATCCTTCCACTGGGTGGGGGCCTTAGTTATTTAGAAGAACTCAGAGATGTATCAGATTGTTCTGCATGTCCCTTGAGGAGGAACCAGTACCTTGCCCCAAGGCTGCACTATTGCTTCTTGACTGTTCCTCCTTTGTTTCTGCACCCTCTCCCTTTCCTGATCTGCAGCTGTTTGAATCTGCCCTTTGGAGCTTGAAGAAGGTCTCAGAGGCAGAAACCTTTTTTCCTACAAATAAAAAACAGGGGATACAGAAGGGTTTTTGTCACTTGGAGGGCCCCACAGAGTCCTGCTTGGTTTCACTTCAGTTGGTGGGTATGTAAATCTCACGTTGGGGAACTTTTCAGGTGTGTGCGATGATGCGTCCCTACATTGACTGCCTGCCATGCATTTGGCTTTGTTTTTATTGCTCTTCAAAGGCATCCTTTTAACCAGCCCTCTCTTTTTTCTCCCTGAGACCACGTCTAGCAGTTTATCCTCCTAATTTGCTGCTTAACAGCTGCTGGGAACTAAAAAGTCCGGATAACAAAAGTGGGTGATGTTGAGTATAAATAGATTCTGATGTTGAGTATAAATAGATTTCGAGCTGAAATACTATAAAAAAAAATTTTGGAATATTTTTGGTTATTATTTCCTAAAAAATCCAAATGGTTCAAAGTCAGAGGAAAGAGGTAGGTATGGCTTCTGGGTCCTGGACACCCAAGTCAGTCTGAAATTGTGTTCTCAGACCTTTCTGCCCTCACCTCAGCAATGCTTGGTGAGGTTGGCTCCAATCTCTGGCAACCTCAAGCTCTGAGCCTGTATCCTTCCATCTCAGCAGGCCCTAGAGAGAACTTCTCCTTGTCAGCAGATACAGCAAGAAACCCAGGATTCTGTTTATCCCAAACTCAGAGCTGAGAGAAGAGGAAACATACAGGAGAGGAAGTCCTGGGAGATGAGAACAGCTCTGGGGCCAAGAGAAGGGGTGGATGAGCATCCCACATGCCCCTTCCAGACAGAATGGGAGGGAGGGAGGCCGAGTCCTCATGAGAATTTGAGCAAGCTTTACTGGAATGTAGGAGACAGTACTGAGTGAACGAAACACAGATGTTCACAACTGCCTTTAATTTTTCTCTTTTACCCAATTTTTTTCATGTGTTCGTATATCAGGAAGCTGAAAGTGGCTCTAATTTGAGCTGTAAATGCAGTTTTAGTGTTAATGAATCATTTCTATCATGCCTTGAATGGTTTCAATGAGCCTAGACTCTTGCATCATCCCATACATAGAAAAGTGCTAAATTCATTAACTTGAGATGTCTGGTTTTCTTTCTTTAACAGTAATGTTTTGATGTTCTGACCAGCTGGTCTTTGTTGCAAAAACGCCCATATATCCTGGTTCCCCCCCTTACCTCTTTGGAGCAGTTCCTCGGAGCTGTCACACTATGTGGTCATCCAGCCATGGCCTCTCAGAGGCTGCAGGAGGTGTGAGGCTTGCAAAGTGCAATGGTTTACATTAGGGTTACACTCTTACATTGTCCATCCTGTGGGTTTGGACAAATGTATAATGACACAGGGGCTTCCCAGGTGGCTCTAGTGGTAAAGAGCCTGCCTGCTGACACAGGAGACATAAAAGATGTGGGTTCAGTCCCTGGGTCAGGCAGATCTCCTAGAGAAGGACATGATTTGCCTGGCTCACAGTCCGTATTTGACATATCTCAGGATCTTCCCATGTGTGGGCATCTCTCAGCCAAGATGTTTTGCAGTGAAGAGGCCTATGGGTAATTAGCATCACTTAGCATCACTCCTCTTTTGGCCTTCAAGGAGCTTTTCTCTGCATGTGTAGTTGGGGAAGTCTCCTGGCTTCGAAAATGAGAAATATGTGATCTCTTATCTTCTATCTGGGCAGGGCACAGCCTCCTCTCTCAATCATCCTGCTAGTCTCATCTTGGAGTATCAATTGACATTGAAGGAATCTCCAATTGGTTTACCCTTGGGGGGTGGGGCATCTACCTCCTGCCTCACCTTAATACTGGAGGAAAGGCAGCCAACAGCCAGAATCCTCGTCTCTTCTCTGAGGCTTAGAGCAATAAAAGCAGGGATCAGCGAACTGAACAACATCCCCCATTCCTGAGCCCTGGCAGCAGGCTGGGGGTGCCTCCACTTGCTCCCACCATTCCACCCTTGACGACTGGACCAGTTGGATGTTTCTAGATGAGGAATTACTTCATCCCCTTTGATGCCTGAACTCACGAGCAGCCAGGTAGGAACCCTGACTGCTCCTTTATCCTAAATTTCTCCTTAACCATAAATTGCTCCTTTAAAAGGTTTGTCTCCTTTCATATTTTTCATCTTCTCTACTTTGCTATTTAATATTACATGTTCTTGTGTCTTTCTCTTGTACCTTCTCATTTGTATCCCTAAATTTCTCCAGATGTGTTTGAATCTATTCAGGCAGAACAGAAAAGGCAACAATCCTATTTATCTTTTTCAATTTTACCATGCAGTAGGACCTTAAATTACTCTGATACTATTTTTTATTCACAACTAAAATAAACAAAAGGTGATAGATAATGTTTAGGTCATGCCAAGTTTTTTTTCTTGTCCAATAAAAGTGCAAGTCCCCTAAAAAAAAATCCTCCCAGGCAGTTATAAATAGGGAATAAGGTAAAAGGGTGGCATTTGAGACTGAGGCTGTAGTCATCATTTTAAAGCCATAAGGGACACATTTATGAGTAAATATACATACACAATTTTATGTGCTACCAAGAGCTGATGTAGTCAAGTTCATTTCTGAGACACTCTTCATGAAAAGCATTGTTTGCTAAGCAAATTGTTAGGATAAGATCAGTGGGTGGAAGAATATTCATGTTGTTGATATGAGTCCACGTGGATCATGGGGAGAGCTAAGGATTTGGGTGGTGGAATCTCTTCCAAAATAAAATCCTAGGAGTCTTGGATATGACCTTCCCAGTTTGTCCAGTTCTTGAAGTTCACATTTAACACTTGTGTAGATCAAAGACATGAAAGTCTTTCAACTGAAATTGACCAAGATCAATTTCATTAGGAGTGAACTTCAGCAGATGGATGAATTCTTTGTTCTACATGATCTCTAACACCCTAGTCTTCCAGGATAAGAAATCCAGGATATTCTAAGATCCATTGTTTAGAGGAGTGTCAACATATGTATTCCAGGAAGGGCCAGAGAGTACTTATTTTAAGCTTTTAGGCCAGACTGTTTGTCACAACTATTCCACTCTACAGGTACAACAGGAAAACAGCCTCAGACAGCATACAGGCAGACAGGCGTGACTGTGTCCAACAGACTTAACTTACCAGACATCAGGTGCCCGGATTCACCATGAGGGCTATAGTTCGCTGACTCTGATTTAGAAGATAGTCATCTGTTTGTTTCTTCCTCTTCTGAATTTTTAAAATATTTATTTATTCAGCTGTGTTGAGTCTTAGTTGTGGCACACAGGACCTTCGTTTTGGTACGTGGACTCTCTAGATGTGTCACTCCGGCTCAGTAGTTGCAGCGAGCGGGCTTAGTTGCTGTGAAGCATGTGTGATCTCGGTATCTCAGGTGGCAGAGTGGTAAAGAATTTGCCTACTAAAGCAGGAGACGCAGGCAACCTGGGTTGGATCCTTGGGTCGTGAAGTTCCCCTTGAGAAGGAAATGGCAACCCACTCCAGTGTTATTGCCTGGAAAAGTCCTTGGACAGAAGAGCCTGGCAGGCTACAGTCCATGGGATCACAAAGAGTTGGACACAACTGAGCATGCATGCACACACACACACACACACAGAGGATCTTAGTTCCCAGACCAGGAATGGAACCTGCGTGCCACAGGACCATCACAGAAGTCCTCTTTTTTTTGCTTTTTTTTTTTTAAATGTTTGTGAGCAGGAGAGAAGGAAAGAAAAGGGAAGCCACTTCTTCTCCCGAGCCTGGGCAGAAACTGGAGATAACTTATATTTTTGTTTAGGCACTTAACAAGAATTTGCAAAGAGTAATTTCCAAACTTGGATCCTGAGAGTCAAGGTTCAGGGCAGGGCATGAACTGAACTGCAGAGTAGCGGAGGGGAAGGAAATCCCCATCCTTGCAAAGGAAGACAGGTGAGTTTTGCTTTGGGTTTAGGGTAAGGTTGGAATTCACGATGGGGTTAGCAGAAGGGAGACGGGTGAGGGGAGGGCTCTGCAAGCCAACGAGGGACCACAACTTGCTTCACAGAAGTGTTCCTGAGATCCTTTAAAAGTCATTATGCCAAATATTCACTTTTGAGTTGTCTCCTGGTCTGAAAGTTCTGATTTGCCACCTCCCAAAGTCTTCAGCAAAATTTATGACATATACCAAGGCTTTGGGAGGGTTGGAATTAAAATGGGAATTAAGGAAAGAACTGGATTTTCAAATCCAGGCTATTCTGGGGACAATCAGATGATTCATAAAGTGAACTAAAATCAACAGAAGGAGCAGGCTAAAGTCAGGGGGCTGGAGGGGACTTGAAATTTGGTTGAAAGAGCACTGAGCTGTCTGCTCCCCATGGGACAGCCTGCAAACTGTGATATGGATCTCTCAAAACCATATACTCAGGCTAATCTTAGTAACAAAGTTGTGGGTCTTGTTATTTGCTTGCTTGTCTATTTATTATGACAGGCACTTCCTTGATAATGAACTGTTGCTCGCACCAAGTGGTTCCCCCCACAAGGGAGATGGTAGGACCATAATGTCCAATGGTTTTCTTTTCCTCCAGTGGCCCAGGGTGCGGTGCCACTGGAAATCACCTGTACATCCATCTTGCTGTGGGTAACCACCCTCCTCTCATCTGCTGGTACAGTGTAAATTGGTCAGGACCCAGACTGGGTCAAGGAGCTTCTCTGGTGGCTCAGACAGTAAAGAATCTGCCTGCAATGTCGGAGACGTGGGTTCGATCCCCAGGTTGGGAAGATCCCCTGGAGAAGGAAATGGCAACCCACTCCCATATTCTTGTCTGGAGAATCCTGTGGACAGAGGAGCTTGGCAGGCTACACAGTCCATGAGGTCGAAAAGAGTCAGATATGACTGCAGTGACTTAACATACATGTGTGTATGTGTGTGTATATATATATATATATATATATACTGAACATTACTCAGCCATAAAAAATAATGAAATAATGCCATTTGCAACAATATGGATGCAACTAGAGATTAACATACTAAATGAAGTAAGTCAGCCACAGAAAGAAAAATATCATATGATATCGCTTATATGTGTAACCAGAAAAAAAAAAAAAAAGTAATACAAATGAACTTACATAATAAACAGAAATAATCTCACAGACATAGAAAACAAACTTATGATTACCAAGGGTGAAAGGGTGGGGAGGGATAAATTAGCAGTTTGCTATTAATATGTACACACTACTCTATATAAAATAAACCACAAGGTACTACTCTATAGCACATGAAATAATACTCAATATTTTGAAATAATCCATATGGGAAAAGAATCTGAAAAACACATATATAAAGTTAAATCACTTTGTGTTCACCTGAAACTAACACAACATAAAATATATGTTATACTTCAATATAAAAAGAAAATGCAAAAAACACTAGACTACCTGTTAGAATGTTGTTTTTAATTACAATACTAGGTGCAACAAAACAGTGCAGCCACTTTGGAGAATAATTTGGCATACCCTATACAGTTAAACATGCCCTCTAGCCCCCAGATTACACTTTAGATGTTTGCCTAAGTGAAATGAAAACTGCTATTACACAAAAGCTTGTAGATGCAGATTTGCGGTAGCATTATTCTCCATCACACTAGACTGGAAACTACCCAAATGGACAAACCGTCCTGTTTGCAGACAATGGAATACCTCTGTTGTCGTTTAGTTGCTAAGTCATGTCCAACTCTTTTGAGACCCCATGGACTGTAGCCCTGCCATGCTCCTCTGTCCATGCGGTTTCCCAGGCAAGAGTACTGGAGTGGGTTGCCATTTCCTTCTCCAAGCGATCTTCCTGACCCAGGGATGGAACCCACGTCTCTTGCATTGGCAGGCAGGTTCTCTACCACTGAGCCACCTGGGAAGCCCCAGTAGAATATTATTCAGCAATAAAAAGGAGTACATATCGAAACATAGGTCAGATGGTTTTTGATGTTTGAGAAAAGCTAGCGACGAATTGGTAAAGAATCTGCCTGCCAATGCAGGAGATGCAAGAGACGTGGGTTCAATCCCTGGGTCAGGAAGATCCCCTTGAGTAGGAAATGGCAATCCACTCCAGTATTCTTGCCTGGAAAATTCCACTGACAGAGAGACTGGTGGGCTACAATCCATAGGGTTGGAAAGAGTCTGACAGGACTAAGCACATACACACAGACTCAAGTCTCCATACTGTAGGATTCCATTTATAAGACTTTCTCATTAAGGGACATCTATACGGACAAAAACATCCATGGTTGCCAGGTTTAGCGGTTAATATATATATATATATATACATAATGAGCCAAAGGAATTTGGAGAGAGTGATGGACTTTTTCTATTTCTGGATTGTGATGGTAGTTACACAGCTATAGACATTTGTCAAAACTCAGAATCATGCACTAAAATTAAATTCAAAAATAAATTCAATATCACCTCCGAGAAAGAGATACGGTGATGAGCTTTAGGCAGAGAGTAAAAAAATTAAGAAATAAGAGGAATGAACAGAATGTATTTTCTCAAAAGAAATGGTGTTGAAGGGGGAGAGGAAATGGAGGGAGGGGGAGAACAAAAAGAGAAAAGAGAGTCCAGAGTTAACAAAGGAAGAGCAAGGTCTGAGACATTTTGTGATTCTAGATGTAACAGCACCATTTGTATTTCCAGACAATGTCCCAAAACATAAGATCACGCTCAAAGTTGTTTTCCCTAGATTCAGAATCCTGAGCTATCCCGGCAAGCCTCTGCAACCCTGCCAGATCTCTGCCAATGGGCACAGTTTTGTTTTGTTTTGTTTTTTAAGATGGGTGACTCAACCGTTTGTTTGTTTAATTCATTTTAGCTGATCCACATGGCACATGAGATCTTAGTTCCCTGATCAGGAATAGAATCCGTGCTCCCTGCAGTGGAAGCTCAAGTCTTAACCACTGGACTACCAGCAAAGTCCCTGGGCACAGTTTTGATTTTCTATGTGATTAATAATTTATAAATCGGTAGTCATTTCAGACACTAAAACATGGTATGCTACACTTCACAATGTGTCTCATTGATTTTCTGGCTTTTAATTGTTCTATCAAGTTGCTAATACTAAATATCTACCTCTCGTGCAGATCTTGGCTCAGGTGAACTTTTTCTCATGAAGAACCCACAGGGGCTTTGCACTTTGTCCATCTCCCACTACTCATCTTCAGCTCAATGTCTTGGCTTTCAGCCTGGCCACAGTCCTGAGGGTGCTGTGTCTTTGGGTAGACTTGAATTATCTAATCCTTCCCAACTAATTAAAACCAGTTACAATTCAGTCTGCTTAGTATATCAGATTCTCATCAGTCAGCGAACACCATATTTCCAGTGCCTCCTACATCAGTTCAGTTCAGTCACTCAGCCATGTCCAACTCTTTGCGATCCCATGGACTGCACCAGGTCAGACTTCCCCGTCCATCACCAAGTCCTGGAGTTTGCTCAAACTCACATCCATCGAGTTGGTGATGCCATCCAACCATCTCATCCTCTGTCATCCCCGTCTCTTCCTGTCTTCAATCCTTTCCAGCATCAGGGTCTTTTCCAATGAGTCAGTTCTTCGCATCAGGTGGCCAACGTTGTGCAGTTTCAGCTTCAGCATCAGTCCTTCCAATGAACATTCAGGACTGATTTCCTTTAGGATGGACTGGTTGGATCTTCTTGCAGTTCAAGGGACTCTCAAGAGTCTTCTCCATCTTCATCGAATTGAGTTCAAAAGCAGCAATTCTTTGGCACTCAGCTTTCTGTATAGTCCAACTCTCACATTCATACATGACTACTGGAAAAACTATAACTTTAACTAGACAGATCTTTGTTGCAAAGTAATGTCTCTGCCTTTTAATGTGCTGTCTAGGTTGGTCATAGCTTTTCTTCCAAAGAGCAAGTGTCTTTTAATTCTATGGCTGCAGTCACCATCTGCAGTGATTTTGGAGCCCAAGAAAATAAAGTCTGTGTCACTGTTTCCATTGTTTCCCCATCTATTTGCCATAAAGTGATGGGACAAGATGCCATGATCTTAGTTTTCTGAATGTTGAGTTTTAAGCCAACTTTTTCACTCTCCTGTTTCACTTTCATCAAGAGGTTGTTTAGTTCTTCTTTGCTTTCTGCCATAAGGGTGGTGTCATCTACGTATTTGAGGTTATTTATATACATACCCAGATGGATATCAAGTCAAGGAATATAAGAAATGTTCCCTTCACTGAGGTCAGTCATAATCTCATTGGGAAAACAAGACTCACACTGAACAAGCAAATGCTCATTATATGATGCTTATTATATGATGTACTGAAGACTGAAAGTATTCGAGGGCTTCAGGGCAAAGAAGAGAGCCAGGAATCAGAGTGGGCTTTGCACAAAGGCTGGACTGAGACTGGAGATGCTGAGTGTAAAGATACATGGGAAGAAGAGAAACGTACATTCCAAGAAAGAGAATTTGATGTAAACTGATTCTTACTCTGTAGAGTTTCAGTACTTAGGATAGTCATGGTTGAAAGTACAGGATTAAAAAAACATGGACCAATACTTCCCTCTCCCAAAACATACACATACACATGATCTACCCCATCACTGCCTTCTCGGCCATAAAGCAAGAGCAACATCTGCTTGTTAAGAAGGAGCTTTAGTAGAGTGACATGAGGAAAACACTGTTTCACACATCTTGTTGTCCCTGACCATAGCCCAGAGACAACTGACTGTGTCACATACACTTAATCATTGGGTGGAAAAGCAAATGATGGTGTTGGACTATTTATAATTATTTTTTAATGTATATTTATGTGTTGACTGTGCTGGGTCTTAGTCATGACATGTGGTATCTAGTTCCCTTACTAGGGATCAAACCCTGGCCCCCTGGGGATGAGGAGTCTTAGCCGAAGGACCACCAGGGAGGTCCCAACGATGGTGCTGACTTTTGAGATTTGTGCCCAGGACATGGTATTATCCCTGCTCTTACAAACGTTCAGGTGGATATCACTCCTTAAAAAAAGCCTTCACTGCTAAAACCATCCCCTGTCTGTAATTAGGCTCTGGGACACTTGATGGTGGAGTCGGACACGACTGAAGTGACTTAGCAGCAGCAGCAGCAGCAGCATCACTTACTTCCTGGGGATATGCATCATTGCAACTGAGCTTGTTCTCCAAAATGCTAAATATTAAATACACCAGCTATCCTACCTGCCAATAGCATTTTCTCAGACATCACTATCCCAAGGGAATGGAACTCAGAACAATCAAAATCCTTAGGGGAAATAAATAATGAGAAGTCACTGCATGACATTTTGACTATTAAAACCTATGATAATAAACATCTCCCAATTATTAGGATTTTTTTTTCATTTCAGCATTCTCAGCAAAACCAAGGACTTAGAATTCACATTGAGGTTCTTCCTCATATAAAGCTGGTTTAATGTAATTATTTCGGTAGGTCACTGATGATCCTTAGAGATGTAGTGAACACATGACCTTTTTCTACAATGCTGGTGGGTTGTAATTTAGTTCATAAGTCACACCACCAAACCGCTTACATTTAGACATCATAGGACAAAACTTACTGAATTTTCTAAACTCATTTACTAATGATAATCTTCATAAATGTTTCATGGAAATCCCAGAGAATGAGAGAGAGAGAGACAAATTTTTAAGTACAGAGAGTAAATTTTGCATTCTTTGACATTTAAAAGAACAGTCGCAGTATTTGTGTCCATCGTATGCTTTGAATCAGAGTGCTCTTTGAGGAAAACTCGGAAGTGACATTTACTTATTTGTGCTTTTAGGTTTGTACCTTACATGAATGATGCATAATTCATGCCAGAAACCATTTGGCTCAAAAAAAACTAATTTAGTTTATCCCCTTTCAATACAACTTCAAATACACATATGACAAAATGTGTGGATCCAGGACTGGGGTGTGGATGTGTATAAGAGCCCAGAAAAGCTAAATTAAATATTTCACTTTGATCTTTTTCAGTTCATTTCATTTCAGTCACTCAGTTGTATCCGACTCTTTGTGACCCCATGAACCGCAGCACGCCAGGCCTCCCTGTCCATCACCAGCTCCTGGAGTCCACCCAAACTCATGTCCATTGAGTCAGTGATGCCATCCAACCATCTCATCCTCTGTCATCCCCTTTTTCTCCTGCCCCCAATCTTTCCCAGCATCAGGGTCTTTTCCAATGAGTCAGCTCTTCGCATCAGGTGGCCAAAGTATTGGAGTTTCAGCTTCAGCATCAGTCCTTCCAATGAACACCCAGGACTGATCTCCTTTAGGATGGACTGGTTGGATCTCCCTGCAGTCCAAGGGACTCTCAAGAGACTTCTCCAACACCACAAGAATTCAAATAGGGTTTCTCTTGTTTTATGAGTGTCTTCTTTATTTTCTTTGAAATAAATCATTACTCATGAGTTGTATGCAAATTTAGTTATTGGCATGATCAGAGATAAGAGAAAATGAGCGAGGGTAGCTTTCTATGGACTGAAATATCTTTGCTACTACCGACATAAAAATGTAACTGCTGTCCTCTTTCCATGATGACAATCTTTTTAATGGAAAACTAGGTGTGCCTGACCGGTTCACTCCAATGTCTAACAAGTGATGTCAGCAAAATGGTGAAATAGGCATTTTCTACTGCCTTGCTCCCATCTATACTCCCATATATACTGCAGCATTATTCACAATAGCCAAGATGTGGAAAGAACCCAAGGATTCGTGAACAGATGAATGGCTAAAGAAGATGTAGTGTAGGGACTTCCCTGGTGGTCCAGTGGCCAAGACTCTGAGCTCCCAATGAGGGAGGCCTGGGTTTGATCCCTGGTCAGAGAACTAGATCCCACAGGTCAAGATAAGACTCAGCATGGCCAAATAAATAAATATTTTTTTAAATATGCACTGTATACATACAATGGAATATTAATATTATTCAGATTTTTTTTATGAGAAAATTTTGTCATATGCAACCATATGGATGAATCTTGAGGATATTATGCTAAGTGAAATTAGCCAGGAAGAGAAAGGCAAATTCTATATGATTTCAATTATATGTAGAATAAATAATAAGTCAGACTCATAGAAAATGAGAGTAGAGTGGTGATTAGCAGGGGCTGGAGTGAGGGAAAAGGGGTGATGTTAGTCAAAAGGTAAAACTGCCCAATTTTAAGTTGAGTAAGTTACAGGAAGCTAATGCATGGTGGTGACTATAGTTAATAGTACTGTGTGTGAAATGGATAACCAACAAGGACCTACTGTATAGCACAGGGAACTCTGATCAATGTTATGTGACAGCCTGAATGAGAAGGGAGTTTGGGGGAGAATGGATGCATGTAAATGGATGGCTGAGTCCCTTTGCTGTCCACCTAAAACTATCACAACATTGTTAATTGGCCATACTCCAATATAAAATTTTTTTTAAAGTTAAACAAAATAGTACCGTGTGTACTTAGCACTTGCTCAGAGAGTAAATCTTGCTGCTGCTGCTGCTAAGTTGCTTCAATCGTGTCTGACTCTGTGCAGCCCCATAGATGGCAGCCCACCAGGCTCCTCTGTCCCTGGGATTCTCCAGGCAAGAATACTGGAGCGGGTTGCCATTTCCTTCTCCAATGCATGCATGCATGCTAAGTCACTTCAGTTGCGTCCGAAGTCTTAAGTGTTTGCAAAACAGTAATAAAACAAAACAAAAGAGTGCCTAAGGATGTGATGGATATTAAGCAACCAAAGGGTAATCCTTCCACAAAGTGTTACTAAGAAGTCAAATCATCATGCTGTACACTTTAAGAGGGTACAATTTCTATTTTGTAGATAAGTTCATTTTTGCCATAATGGAAAAGAATATATAAACAAGAATGTATATACGTGTATAACTGAGTCATTTTGCTATACCACAGAGATTGCCACAACATTGTAAATCAACTATACTTCAACTTAAAAAAAGAGAATGGACAGTTTTGTCGGTCATACCTCAGTAAAGCTGGAATAATAAAATGGAATGTTTAGCAAAGCCCCAAGTTGGGAAGACTTCCCCCAACACACAGAGATGTGTCAGTAGATCCCTGGGCAACACTTCTAGGAGGTCCAGCCTGCCAGATCCTACAGGCAGCTGAATTTATGATACTTGGTTAGACGCACAGGTGTGTGTTTAAGGCCTTTATTTCAGGGGGAAAAGGACTTGGTGTTTTGGAGGCCGTGATGTATCACTGTTTTCCTAATTCTTCTTTCTCATCTACTAGGAAAGCTGTGTCTCTCAGTGGAACAAGAAGAGTGGATTCAGTAGAAGAAGGAAACACACCTGTCAGAGGAAATGGTGATTTCCTGCAGGCTCAAGTGTCACCCTGCTAGGCACGTGTGCTGGGCCCCTGAAAATCCTCAAATGTAATAACCTATGAGGGAAAAGAATCTGAAAAAGAATAGATCTAGATCTAGTTACATTACTAATGTAGATAAATAACTGAATCACTTTGCTGTACCCCTGAAACTAACACAACATTGTATTAACAAATCAACTGTACTTCAATTTTAAAAATTTAAATTTAAAAACAGAAAGACTCCCCTGGCAGCCCAGTGGCCAAGGCTCTGTGCTCCCTATGCAGGGTGCCTGGTCAGAGAACAGATCCTACATGCTGTAATTAAGACCCTGTGTGCCAAATAAATAAATATTTTTAAATAAATAAAAAAATAAAGTTAGACTTTTCTGGTGGCTTTTGAGAAGACTTTTGAGAGTCCTTTGGACTGCAAGATCAAACCAGTTGATCCTAAAGGAAATCAGTACTGAATATTCATAAGAAGGACTGATGCTGAGGCTGAAATTCCAATCCTCTGGCCACCTGATGTGAAGAACTGACTCACTAGAAAAGATGATGATGCTGGGAAAGATTGAAGGCAGGAGGAGAAGGGGATGACAGAGGATGAGATGGTTGGATGATATCACCGGCTCAACAGGCATGAGTTTGAGCAAGCTCTGGGAGTTGGTGATGGACAGGATGTGCTGCACTTCATGGGGTCACAAAGAATCGGACACGACTGAGTGACTGAACAACAACAACTGGTGGCTCAGTGGTAAAGAATCCACGTGCCAATGCAGGGGCACAGGTTTGATCCCTGGTCTAGGAAGATCCCACATGCCATGGAGCAGCTAAGCCCAATCACCACAACTTTTGAGCCTGTACTCCAGAGCTCAGGAGCCACAACTGCTGAGCCCATGTGCTGCAACTACTGAAGCCCGCACGCCCTACAGCGCATGCTCCACAACAAGAGAAGCCACTGCGGTAAGTCTGTATACCGCAACTAGAGTAGCCCCAGCTTGCTACAACTAAAGAAAAGTCCCCATAGCAATGAAGACCCAGCACAGCCAAAAATAAATAAGTATATAAAATTTTAAAAATTATAAAAATAAATTAAATTTAATTTTAAAAATGAAAGAAAAAAAAAACCTGAAAAGAATGACACCTCTGTGGTTCTCTACTTTAAAAAAAAAAAGATGAAGTGTGTATCTTTGCTAATTAGAAAATAATAAACCACGATTGTGTGTGTATCTTTGCTAATTAGAAAACAATAAACCACTATTGTGTTTGTGGGGAGTAGAATCCAGGAAGGAATAAACAAGGAGACACAGCATCTTTGCTTCTCATCTCCCTGAGATAACTGCAATTGAAAATCATGGCCTATTTTCTGCTAGTGGTTGATTTATATAGAGAGATACTATAAATAGAATTCCATACCCTTCTTTTCCCACTAAAATTGCATCACAAGCATTTTGTACACTCTGAAAATATCTTTGAAATGTTGATTTGAGGTATTATCTTTTTCAATGTAAGTAAATATTATAGAAGTGCTATTTTGGAAAAAAAACTGCTAAAATGACTATAAGACAATGTTCATAATTTCATTGCCCATGCCCAGTATCTTCCAGCCACCCAGTGTTTTCCTATGTGGACAAACACATCCAGCAAAGCTGTGTTTTTGGAAGAGCAGCTCCTGTGATGGATACATTAGGCAGAGCTGGGCCCTGGCCTGGCTAACCTACACAGCCTCTAGCACAGACCCTGAAGTCATTTGGAACCCAAAGCAAAAATACTCCATGGCTTCAAATGGGCTCTGCTCAGTGGTGATGAATCCACCTGCCAGTGCAGGAAACATGGGTTCGATGCCTGGGACTGGAAGATCCCCTGGAGGAGGAAATGGCAACCCCCTCCAGTATTCTTGCCTGGGCAATCCCATGGACAGAGGAGCCTGGCAGGCTATAGTCCATGGGGTCGCAGAGTCAGACACAACTGAGCGACTCAACAACAACACCACCTTGTCAGTAGCACAGAGTCCTCTCTCCCTGTGGTTCTCATGCTATAAAATCCAGAAGCTTGACTTAACCTGCAGAGGGGAGGTGGGGAGTTTTACTCTCAAAATAGCAAAGTGGTTTTTTTCAAGTTTCAATAATAAAGCTGATTTTAAGAGCCACAGGCCTTTAATATTATTAAACTAAATTGGTCTTTGATAATAACTATAGCAAATTTAGTTGTAAAGAAACACAGACGCCGTTTCTGCCCTGCAAACATCACTCTAAGCACCATATCCAGATTCACTGTTTTGCCATTTACAGCCACAAAGACATGATTATTAAACTTTGAGAATCACCAGGCAAAGCTATTGCCTCTTTTGATGCCTATGTGCTTCATCTGGTAATTCTCAACCACATCTGGGGTGGAGACAGCAGTGGTCATAAGTCACCTGTGATTGTAACGTGGTTTAGAACTGCTTCCAAGAGAGAAATCCATCCCTGTGCACTGAGATGGCCTAACTGAGAGAAGGAGATCTTTCTAAAAATGTATTTAAGTACAGTTGATTTATAATGTTGGTTAATTTCTGCTGTATAGCAAAATGGAAGAGTATCTTCAATTATCTGGGTGGGATCAATCTAATCTAATCAATCTAAGCTCTTAAAATCAGAGGACTTTTCCAGCAGGAGGCAGAAGAGAGATCAACAAAAGTCAGAGATCTCAAGCACCGAAGGGATCCAGCATCTCATTGCTGGTTCGAAGATGAAAAGACAGGAAATGTACCTGACCTTGATGAGCTCAGAGGTTTCCTGCTGGCAGCCAACAGGAAAATGGGGACCCCAGCCCTGAAACCCCAAAGAACAGACTTTGCCCAAACTGAGAATCTCTCCCAGAGCCTCCAGGTAAGAGCTCAGGTCAATAATACAGAAGAGGCTGGAGTCCCACCTGGACTTCTGATCCACAGGACAGACAATCCAGGTGTGTGGTGTAAGCTACCTCAACTAAAGCAGAGCTAGAAAACCAGTGCAATTGGGGGAATGACCCAGTCTTACACCTACTACCCAGAGCCCCACAAGAGAGGGAGCAGGCTTTTGTGTCTCCATACAAATTTAAAACTTTTTGTTCCTAGTTCTATGAAAAATGCCATTGGTAATTTGATGGGGATTGCACTGAATCTGTATGTTGCTTTGGGTAGTATAGTCATTTTGACAATATTGATTCTCCCAGTCCCAGAACATGGTATTCCTTTCCTACACAGTTGGTGGGAACATAAATTGGTGCAGCACTATGGAGAACAAGATGGAGGTTTCTTAAAAAAATAACAAAAGAGAGTTACCATGTGATCTTTCAATCCCACTCCTGGGCATCTATCTGGAGAAAACTAGAATTCAAAAATATGCCTGCACCCCTATGTTATTGCAACACTATTTCAATAGCCAAGACATGGCAGCAACCTAGGGAGCATGAATGGACCTAGAGATTATCATATTAAGTAAAATAAGTCAGACCAAGACAAATATCATATGACATCGCTTATACGTGAAATCTAAAAAAGATAATGCTACAAATGAACTTATATACAAAGCAGAAGTAGACTGATAGACATAGAAAACAAACTTATTGTTACAAAGGGGAAAGCAAGGGGAGGGAGGGATAAATTAGGAGTTTGGGACTGACATATTTGCACTACTCTATAGAAAATAGATAACCAATACAGATCTACTGTATAGCACAGGAAACTGTATTCAGTATTTTGTAATAACTTATAGGGGAAAAGAATCTGAAAAAGAAAACTTCAATTTAAAAAAGAGAGAGAGAGAAGGAGAGAGAGACCTGGCTGAACCCTCCCAAGATAGCATGTGATAAGCTGGGAAACATGTCTTGGACTTCATGTTGTTTCAATCCATAGATGCTGGACCTGCAGAGAACTTTTCAGAACACACTGAGGTATCCTGGAGGAAGCAGGAGGTCCCTACTGGACCATTAGACTCTGATGGAGAAGATGAGGGGTGAATCAGTGAGTGTAGGACAGGGAAACCCTCATTTCACGTATTTCCCTGGATCCATCCAGGGTTGAGGAATGAATCTTTTCATGGAGTTCAACAGCCTCATGCAGCTATTTCTTTGGGGAAATTTTTTTCCCTTGTTTAAATAGGGAATAAAAAAAAATCAATCTACATAACAAGGACATTTTAAAGGCTAATTTAGTGAAAATTATATAAAAAGTGTAGAAAATCATTTTTCCCTACTATCATGGATCTGAGGTCTTTTCCATTTATATGCAAATGTCAGATGCCTGAACCTACTTTATGTTTTACAATTCTGAAATATTGCCTATTTCAAATAATATATTATATTGCCTATAAACATTAGATTAATGAAGTCCTGGTAAGGTAGTAAGGTCTTTTAGAAAGCAGTTTTAAGCAATTGCCTTTCTACAAGTACTGTCTCTAACAGATATTTCTTTGTATAAAGCCCCAAGGAGCATTTTAATTTTTAGATGTAATCTATTCTGGTTTTGTTTTTTCACATTACTCTAAGAACATGTTGATCCTTTCTTAAAGAAAAACAATTAAGTGTGACATTTAAAAAATAGACATCAGCTTCATAGAAGCAAATCCAAGTAGCCAATACTCCAACTTTGCCTGAAACTATCTGCAAACTTCCCCTTATGTAATGACCTTCTGTTCAAAGAGTCTTTTCTTAGTCCTGGGTTTTATTTGATTGTCTGAGCTTTAACTCTACTTTAGGTGCCCCCCTTGAAGAAAAACAAAATACAGATTAACTGAATTATTTGTTTTTAATCCACTGCTGCATAATAATAAGTTGTAAAGCACTTTGGTTCAGGCAGAAAGATGATTGACCCCCAAAGAGTTGTTATTTGGACAAAGTTTGCCTTATTTGCAACTGTTACAGGGAAGAACTAACGCCATGTGTGTGTATAGTCGCTCAGCCATGTCTAGCTCTTTGCAACCCCATGGACTGTAGCCTGTCAGGCTCCACTATGCATGGGATTCTCCAGGCAAGAATACTGGAGTGGGTTGCCAGTTCCTTCTCCAGGGGATCTTCTGACCCATGGATTGAACCCAAGTTCCCACATTGCAGGCAGATTCTTTACCATCTGAGCCACCAGGGAAGCCTGACTCCATGTAGGACCCATTTGTTTAACT
Source organism: Okapia johnstoni (assembly GCA_024291935.2). Classification (NCBI taxonomy): domain Eukaryota; kingdom Metazoa; phylum Chordata; class Mammalia; order Artiodactyla; family Giraffidae; genus Okapia; species Okapia johnstoni. Next base: position 22,623,886 of record CM044310.1, read on the forward strand.
TTGCTTCCTGTTGCTTTTGTTCACTAAAAGGACACTGTCCATACCTAACAGCCTATTTAGGGAACCCTGCCCATCTGCCTGAATGTTTAACCAAAATGCTTTTGTTCAGGACCTTGTTCACCTGTGGATGGCTACAGGAAGAAAGAAATGAACACCCCCACCCCCCACCCCCCCCCCCCCCCCCCCCCCCCCCCCCCGCCAGGCAGCCATTCCAGGAGATATTTGCAAGACTAGGGCCTTTTTTTTAACTTCCTCACTTCCCCTCTCTCTCTGTTTTTATAAAAGAATCTGGCATCCAGACCCTGACAAGGTGGTTATTTTTGAGACATTATTCTGCCATCTTCTCAGTCTGCCAGCTTTCCAAATAAAGTCCTTTGCCTTGCCTCAACACCTTGTGTCTCAGATTTATTGGCCTGTTGTGTGGCTAGCAGAGCAAGGCTGGACGCAGTAACACAATGATCTTGCTGCAGGTAAGTTGCTCAAATGAATCCAGCCTTATTTCTATAGCTCAGGGATGTGGTTGGAATATACCAGAGAAAAAAGAAAGAAGTAAGCCTTTGACTGGTGTTCCTGGTAGATATTCCAATGCAGAAGTGGGTTGAGGAGAGCAGAGGACTGATGCTGCTAAAGATTCTGAGTGGACTACACACCCAGCCTGGTTGCCTGCACACAGTGTAGATTCTATTCCCTCTCTTGGCAACTGGCCCCCTGGGTCTAAGTAATGTGTGTGTGTGTGTGTGTTTGCTTGTATGTTCATTTTTTGCATGTTTTTTGCTTGTATGCTTATATATTTCTTTTTCTGTTTTTTTTTTGTATTTGGGGGGTTTTTCCTCTCTGCAATATTTAGGGTTATACCTCTTAGTTTCCCACTCTTGTTATTGATCGCAAGTCCCTGTGCCAATGCACAATGAGGCTAAACAAAACCGAAACACGGGAGTTTGGAGCGGAAAAAAGTTCACTGCAGGCGCATGCAAGGAGATGGGTAGCTTTACCTAAAGACCCTCAACTCTCCGAAGGGTTTCAGCAAAGCTGCTTTAAAAGCAAGGTGAGGGAGGGGTGCAGTTCATTGTTGCAAACTTCTTGGTGTCAGAATCCTTTGTTTTTGCAGCTGTCCACGTAGGTCAGGTGAACAAGACAAATGTTATTCTCTGTTCTGCAAGTTTGTTTAAATCTCTGTATGAATGGGAAAATGCTATACCTTTAAAGGTCAGAGCCTTGAGTATGGGCTCACTTGTATATTTTAGGCTCTAGGCAACATTCTCAATTTGAAGCAAAAGCAATAGAATACAAAGGCTAAAGTAAAATAAATAGAACTAATATGGAGTCAGGTTTGTTCTTCCCTATCACATTCTCAAGTCTCAACCCTCATTAGCCTGGTTCCATCCTAGGAGATGATTTTGAGAGGATGGCTCAGAAGGAACCCATGCCCGAGGACCTGCCTGCAAGCCCCTTGTTTGAGTGTGTGATACCTTCGTCGGAGACCACATTTCAGTTTATTTTGATCAACACCATAGCCTCACTTGTAAAAGCTGGAGGGAGATTGCTGCTGGGAATGACAACACTTGTGATGGCCCTTGAGAGCCATTTCCCAGAGGTCTTGATTTGCCATGTGCATTACTCCTGAAAGATTTATGAGGGAGCATTACACTCTGCTGCACTGTCTCCTGAATTCTTCACTTAAAAAGATGCTCTATAGGGGATTCCCTGGTGGTCCAGTAGCTAAGACTCCCTGCTCCCAATGCAGAGAGTCCAGGTTCAATCCCTGGTCGGGGAACTAGATCCCACATGCCACAAGATTCTACATGCTGCATTGAAGATTAAAGATCTCCCATGCACTAAGACCCAGTGCAGTCAAACAAACAAATTAATTAAAAATACATATTAAATAAATTAAAAGATGCTATACACAGTTGAAATTTTTTGCAGAGGCTATGAGTCTTCTCCTAGCAAACATGAGACCCCTAGGTCCTTCCTCTAGCTTCTCCTAACTCTATTTTATGGGGCTCTCAGCAGCCCCCAAACTGGGCTGGTTTACTTGGCCCTGAAACCTGGCCAGAATGGAAGCAAGCATTTTAAAATTAAAGTTAAGGTGGGAAGGAGACAGGAGGAAACTAGACAGCATTGAGGTTTCTGAGGCTTAAGAAACAAATTGCCAAGGCACGCTACAGCAATCACTCACATTTGATTGATTGCATGCCTTTGGAGGTGAATGCATACAGATGATTGCAGAAAAGAAACACACTTCAGATAGTACATATCATATACTTAATTTTCTGAAGGGAATTTTATTTCCCCCACTGTACAGGTGAGGAAACAGAGGCTCCTAGGGGTTACACTCTGAGAGATTAAATATACAGGCAAAGTGACCAGTTTAGAGATGACAACAGAACTCTGAGATATCACCTCTGCAACAACCAGGCCAGGAAGAGAAACCCTAACCTGTGCAGCTACAATCAGTCCAGAACATTCAGAACTCGGTCCATGACCGCCAGCTTCCATAATTTTGCCCCTGCTGCTAAGTCAGAACCAAACAAAGAAAACAAAATATGCTCCCTAAACTGACCACTTAGGACACCCCACTTCTACTGAGCCCAACTCCAGCTTCCCCATGGCAACAGCCTCCAATCAAAGCACATCAGAATCCTTTTCCTTTTCACTCTAAATTTCTCCGTCCACCTGAGTCTCTGCCAAACCAAAGTGATGGTGGCCGACTCCCTTGTTACAGTGAGCTCTGGAGAGATAGCCCCTGGCTTCCCATCTGAATGTTCTTCCTTTCTTTCCATAACCACCTGCCCTGAATTCACAGGAAGTGCTGCTAGAGTGAGGGTGAAGAATTCATCCCAGTTGGCATGGGATTTGCCATGTTTGAGCTCAGAAAGTCCTGCAGCTGCAGAGAGACCTCAGGCAAGTCATATGGAAGAGAGCTGCCCCCTGAGAAAAGTCAACCCACAGACTCACTAGGAAGAGTAAATCTTAGTGGGTCTTTTTTTACATGTACATTTTCTCATTCAGGTGAAATTCACGTATCATAAAATGAATCATATCAGAATAAGGAGAAGATTGAGCCATAAAAAGGATTGAAATAAGGCCATTTGCAGCAACATAGATGGACCTAGAGATTACTTTACTAAGTGAAATAAGTCAGAAAGAGAAAGACAAATCCCATATGATATCACTTATATGTGGAATCTAAACTAGGACACAAATGAACCAATCTATGAAACAGAAACTACTCACAGACAGGGAAATCAAATTTGTGGATTGGGAGAGAGATGTATTGGGAGTTTGGGATTAGCAGATGCAAACTACTATGTAGAGAATAGATAAATAACAAGGTCCAACTATAGAGCACAGGGAACTATATTCAATATCCTGTGATAAACCACATTGGAAAAGAATATGAAATGTGTGTGTGTGTAACTAGTCACTTCGCTGTACAGCGGAAATTAACAACACTGTAAGTCAACTATATTCCAATAAAATTAATTTCAGAAAATGAACCATTTTAAAGTGAATAGTTCAATGGTATCACATTCACGATGTTGCGCAACCACCATCTCTATCTGATTTCAAGACATTGTTGTCTCTCCAAATGAACTCGGTACCTGTTGGAGAAAAATTCTTCATGACACTTGTCAAAGATGGTAAGGAAGATTTCATTCAAGAGGGGCTATAGAGGGATTTCCCTGGCAGTCGAGTGGTTAAGACTCTGAGCTTACAGGGCAGAGGGGGCAGGGATCAACCCCTGGAAGGGGAACCAAGATCTCGAATGCCACACAGTGCAACCAAAACATTAAAAACAAAAGAGGGACTATAGAAATGGGGAGTCGGCAGGAGGGAAGAGGGATTAGGCTCAAATGTGAATTCAACAGAACCAAGTGGGGATTCATGGCCAAGGAACACAATGAGGGCCAGAGGATGGAGAATTACTGAGTAGAAACATTGGCAGTAAGGAGGGGGGTTCTGGCTAAATCAACTTGACAAGATTCTTGCTGACGGCAGGTCAGAGGGACGAGTGTGAGGAAAGGCATTTGATCAGATATCAAGGATGGCCTGATACCAAAGGTGAGTTTTTTGTTTGTTTTTTTGCTAAACTGAACCAACTGAATTCTTGCTCAAATTGGACTAACTGGGCCAATGATAGAGACCAAGGTCAGGGGCTAGACAAGAAGAAGGCTCAGAGGAGCTTGACTCAGGATGGGTGAAGGAGAGGGTGTTCCTGGTGCTGACTTCCCTGGATAGATCTTTGGTTAGAATTGCACCACATGCAGAGGTAGAGAATAAACATATGGACACCAAGAGGGGGGCGGTAGGTGGGATAAATTGGGAGATTGACATTGACATATATACACTATTATGTATAAAGTAGGTAACTAACGAGAACCTGCTGTAGCTCAGGGAACTCTATTCAGCGCTATGTGGTGACCTAAATGGGAACGAAGTCCAAAAAAGGGGATATATGTATACATATAGCTGATTCACCTTGCTGCATGGGAGAAATGAACACAACATTGTAAAGCAACTATATCCCAATACAAATTTGTTTAAAAAAGGAAAGAATTGTGTCACACGGTCCCCTAGCTACGAAGGAGGGAGGGGAAGTGAGTGTCTGGCAAAGAGGCTGGTATTGCTATGAGTGCTTTAGCTCAACTCTGATTCACTCCCTGAGGCCCTGGCACTTTTGAATCAAAGCACTCACGGTCCAATAAGACAGAAAACGGAGGATGCCTGTTGAGAAGATCGGCAACAATATCTGCCACAGCAAATACTCCAGATAAGAAAAGGTGAAGAGAGAGGATATTCTGAGCATGTTTGTACAAGACTCTCTTTTATTTCTCTCTGTTGTATATAAACATGGTCTTCCGTGGTGGTCCAGTGGTTAAGAATCCACCGGCTAATGCATGGGGCACTGGTTTGATCCCTGGTCTGGGAAGTTTCCACATGCCCTGGACAACTAAGCCCATGTGCCACAACTACTGAGCCTGCGCTCTAAACCCCTAGCTCTGCCACAAGAGAAGCCATCACAATGAGAAGCCTGTACACCACACCTAAGAGAGTAGCCCCCACTCACCACAACTAGAGAAAGACTGTGTGCAGCAAAGAGACTCAGGACAGCCAAAAAAAAGGAAAAAAATTAACCACATAAATAAACATTATTGTAAATCTTCAAGTATAGCAAAATTTAAGAGTACAATGAACAACCATATACCCATCACCTAGACTCAGTAATTAACATTTTATATTTATTTTACGTATGTACCTAAGAGCCATTGGGTCATTTCAGAGTAAATTGCAGACATCATGATATTTTAATCTTATATACTTCAGAACCCATCTCAAAAACACAAAGTCATGCAACTCACAAACATCATACACGTATTACACTTAACAAAAAATTTTAAATCTTCAGTCTAATCTCAAACTCAGTCTATGTAGGTCTCGAATTACTTTCATAGCTGTTTTTAACTGAACCAAGATCCAAGAGGTGGTCATTTGCAATTCCCTTTTCTTTGGTCTTTTTGCCTTTTCTCTTTTTCCCCTCCCCTCTGCTCTTAGCTCAAGCTCCCTTCAAACTGCAGCCCAATTAGTCTTTGCTGCTGCTGCTGCTAAGTCACTTCAGTCATGTCCGACTCTGTGTGACCCCATGGACTGCAGCCTACCAGGCTCCTCTGTCCTTGGGATTTTCCAGGCAAGAGGGTGCCATTGACTTCTCCACAATTAGTCTTTAACAGTTTCTATTCGAATTCTTCTGCTTGTTCAGAAACGACTACACTTTCCCACTGTCAAAAAATTAAACATCTCCCACTAGCTTTCAAGAACACAGCTTACCCTTGCAGGTCAAACACCTGCTCCCGGGAGTCTGGATGGAGGCGTTGACCTCCTCCACGTTTTCCTGGTGCCATGTTGTTCCTGCTGCATGGACTGTTTATCCCCACCTGATGTCTCAAACACAGTGCGATTCATCTTCAGGTCTAGCTCAGACACTGGTCTTCCCGGTAGAGCTGATCCCACAGGTAGCCTTACTGAGTGCTGCATCGGACATTTTATTGCTGAATTGTCAGGTGCAGGTAATTGGTCTGCAAAGATGGTCCCAGAAGAAACAGAAGTGAGGGAGCAGGAAGGGGGAAGCAGAGAAAAGCCAATGTAATAGTGCATTTTCAACATAACTGCTCTGCACAGTGGGGGCTCCATCCTGCCCTGCAGGACCTCGGAGAGGCAGGTTATAGGCTCATGAAGATGAAGGAAAGCCAGGTGCTTATCCAACCGTCCCGTGCTGGTGGAGGTTGCTCTCAGGGGTATTAATTCTCCTTCTTCCAGACTGTGCTCTGTCCTGACAAATGTGCTCCTGGCTCTTTGGAGAAGGTTCGGATGACTTGGGTAAGCTTGAGTTCCCATGGAAGGGTCCCTCACAGTTGCACCTGAAATTGGAATGATGCCAAAGAAATGTGTTTGTGCTTATTTATCTCCATGTCTGTACTCATTAGTACAGTTTCTCCTAAATGTACCCTTATGGCGTCTATTAAAAGAATTCCACTGTGGTCAGCATTCTTAGTGAAAAAAATGATGACCTGGGAGGTGGGTACCACATTTTCTTCAGGGTCATTGTTAGACTCTTACATTTGCAAATAACACTGACTAACTCATAGTGGCTTAAGCAAAACACGGAAGTGTGTTCTTCTGATGGTGGTGGCTAGAATTCTTCTTTTAAGCTGGGCCTCACTTTAGTCCCAAGAGACAGAAGTCCAATCCCTGGGTCAGGAAAATCCCCTGAAGTAGGAAATGGCAACCTGATCCAGTATTCTTGCCTGGAAAAAATTCCAAGAACAGAGGAGCTTGGCAGGCTACAGTCCATGGGGTCGTAAAGAGTCAGACATGATTGAGAGAGGGTGAGCACCCAAGCATCACTTTGATGCTGATCTTGAGAAGGCATCATTGAACTTAAATCCATCAGTGAGTAACTTCTCATTCCAAAGCTCATTCTAAGGAGTTCTCAGCACTCACTGTTGTAGTTCATGGGAATCACTAGAGAAGAGTAGAGATTTCAGGCCTTGAGTGGCTGGACGTCAGGTATTTATTCTCAGCTAGAGTCAGATGAACTAGCTTGGTTTTGAAGACTGTGAACACATGTGACCTAGTGTGAAGGTGCGGGGAGCAGGGTTTGGGGTCCAATGGCCCTGGTTCTTCCCACAGCCCCATCGTTCATAGGCCAGCCAGTTTTGAGCAAAGCAAGTTTTCTCTGAACTTCTCTGGTGTTCACAGCACTCAGGGTTTGTTTATAAGCAAGGCTGGATAACCTGTGTAAAACACATATCCCAGGGTTATCTGGGATTCTGGTAACATAAAATATGATCCAAGTGATGATGCCAAGAGACTATTAGAAATCTACTGGACTAACTAGTAAGGGAACTCAAGCTCTTTCTCCATTTTTAATAGCTACTCCAAATCAGATATAAAGATTGTATCTCCAAAGCTCACACGGGCTTCCCAGGTGGTTCAGTGGTTAAGAATCCACCTGCCAATGAAGGAGCTTCAGGAAACTTTAGGTTCCATCCCTGGGTTGGGAAGATTTCCTGGAGGAGGAAATGGCAATCTGCTCCAGTACTCTTGCCTGGAAAATCCCATGGACAGAGGAGCCTGGCAGCCTACAGTCCAGAGGGTCACAAAGAGTCAGACAGGACTAAACGACTGGGAACACACAAAAAAGCCCCCTAGGAACGGCTCACGGTGTTTATGGCAGTCAACATCCGGGGGGCTGTGCCTTGCAGACAGCTGTTATCACTACTTCCTTGGCTTGGGCTCACCTGGTTCTCAAATCTCATTTTAGACTTTAAATACCATTTGCTGTCAGTTTTCTTCCTATTCACTTTCTCAGGGTTGTTCTTCCCAGTTTAAAAGCATGCATGTATTTCAGGAATTGGGGAAACAACAGAATCTAAGTCTCAAGGAGGTGTTTACAATCTGTAATGACAGCAAAAACCATCCAAATCCACGTTGATCTACATAGTATCAGGATACTCCAAAGGCTGATGAGACACATTAGTGTATTATCAGACAGAACACTGTGCCCCTTCTACAGAGGGTTAAAGATGAAGGCTTTAGGATTGAGGGCACCAGCGAAGAACCCCTGTACATCACACATTACTGATGGTCCCACAACATCCTTTCAGCTCCGGAGAACCCCTCACGTCTGCCCCAGGATAAAGAAGTCCTTAGGTTTTCATCCATGGGATGTGAACAACTTTGTGAGTGTTGCCCTTAAAAGAATACAGTCGGACTTTCCCAGTGATCCAGTGACTAAGAATCCACCTGCCAATGCAGGGAACAGGGGTTCAATCCCTGCTCCAGGAAGACTCCACATGCAGGCAACTAAGCCCATTGCCACAACTACTGAGTTTGAATGACCTGGAGCCCAGGAGCTGCAACCACTCAGCCCATGTGCTACAGTTACTGAGCCCATATGCCCTAGAGTCCATGCCCTGCAACAAGAGAAGCCACCGCAAGGAGAAACCCGTGCACTACAAGTAGAGAGTAGCCCCTGCTCATCACAACTAGAGAAAAGCCCGCACAGCAATGAAAACCCAGCACAGCCAAAAAATACGTGGATAAATAAAATTATTTTAAAAGATAAATAAAAATAAAAAAAATATTTTTTATATTGGAGAATAGTTAATTAACAATGCTGTGACAGTTTCAGGTGCACAGCAAAAAGATTCAGTTATACATATATATGTGTTTCAGTTCAGTTCAGTCACTCAGTCATGTTCAACTCTTTGTGACCCCATGGACTGCAGCACGCCAGGCCTCCCTGTCCCTCACCAGCTCCCGGAATTTACTCAAACTCATGCCCATTGAGTCGGTGATGCCATCCAACCATCTCGCCCTCTGTCATCCCTTTCTCCTCCCATCTTCAATCTTTCCCAGCATCAGGGTCTTTTCAAATGAGTCAGTTCTTCGCATCAGGTGGCCAAAGTATTGGAGTTTCAGCCTCAACATCAGTTCTTCCAGTGGATATTCAGGACTGACTTCCTTTAGGATGAACTGGTTGGCTCTCCTTGCAGTCCAAGGGACTCTCAAGAGTCTTCTCCAACACCACAGTTCAAAAGCATCAATTCTTTGGCGCTCAGCTTTCTTTATAGTCCAACTCTCACATCAATACATGAACACTGGAAAAACCATAGCTAAAATAGATGGCCGGTGCATGTTAGATGCATGAAGCAGGGCACTCAAAGCTGGTGCTCTGGGACAATCCAGAGGGATGGGGTGGGGAGGGAGGTGGGAGGGAGGTTCAGGATGGGGGGACTTAGTGAACCTGTGGCTGATTCATGTCGACGTATGGCGTAAACCACCACAATGTCGTGAAGTCATTACCCTCCAACTAAAATAAATAAATGGCTTTTTTAATCAGCATTTTAAAGAAGGAAGAACGATTAGAACCAAAGAGTGAAAACTGTAACCTATATTGTTCCTGGTCCAGGGAAAATGTTTGTGATTCAATCTCTCTGTCCACACACAGCCCGATCCAAGACCACAGAGAGCCCCATGCATCTTTGAACAAATCCAGGTGACTTTCCATCCTGTTCTCATTGGCTTAGAGATATGAGAGCCCTTGTACCCCATATCTTCCTGTTTTGTTCTATTTACATCTCATTTTAAGTAAAATAAGAGCTGCTTTATTGAGTATAATTTTATCTATGTTAATAGATACACTTGAAAAATTGGAAGGAATGATTACTTTAACAAAAATAATCTAAGTTACAGCAACATGTTCATGGTCAATGACCTAACTCCTGGACAGTCGTCATTGGCCTACTTTTCAATTTATCAAGAAATCAAGGTTCGAGCTGCATTAATTAGGCCATGATGCAGTTAACTTTATTTTACTCTCATTTCATCACACTAAGACACTATGTTTTCCTTCGGCAAATGCCTGGTTTTTGTCACACAGACCTGTCACCTACATATTCATTTTACTGTAACATGCATACTTGATATCCACAAGAGTTGCCTCAAATTACTTTCCCCCTGGAAAGCCACAAGGCATGAGGCAACGTGCTCAATGAGCCTTTAAGTCACAATAATTCAGAGCAAAACAATTAACTTTCATACAGGCAAACACAGCATGGAAGGAAAGTAAATATTCAATAATGGGAGATGAGGACAATGTCATAAGATGAAGCCAGGGTTGGTGATGCTCATAAATATATTCAGAACCATCCTGTGAGGGCTGATTATATACACATCAGAGTCGAGGTGGAATAAGGGGGAGGGAGGCTGTTAGTCAGAAGAGTTTGCTGAGAACTCAGCTCATTCAATAAATGGGGCCCCAGGTGAGATGAAGAGACCCAGGTACACTGGGTACCGTGAGGCAACCTTGTCACTCTTACTCTGGATTCTTGGGATTCTGATTTCAGCTTTAGCATCTGGAGTTGGTCCACACTGTTGGTTGGGTTCCATGCTTCCTTTGGTTCTCTGGTCTGGAATTCAGGGACGTGTTGGCTCAGTTCCCAGCACAGTTCACAGTTCAGGCGCTCAGTCATGTCTGACTCTTTGCGACCCCATGGACTGCAGTACGCCAGGCCTCCCTGTCCATCACCAACTCCCGAAGTTTACTCAAATGTATGCCCTTTGAGTTGGTGATGCCATCCAGCCATCTCATCCTCTGTTGTCCCCTTCTCCTCCCGCCTTCAATCTTTCCCAGCATCAGGGTCTTTTCAAATGAGTCAGTTCTTCACATCAGGTGGCCAAAATATTGGAGCTTCAGCTTCAACATCAGTCCTTCCCAGTGTAGCCCTACAAATACCTTCCTCCATTTCTAATGTCAATGTTCACTCACTGCCTTTAGCAAAGGCCCTTAAATCACAACTTCCATTAGAATGGCCAGGAAGGTTCATCAAGCTTGCTAGTTCCTGGGCTCACCTGACACAAGAGATTCTGCTTCACAGTTTCCATGTGGGACCCCGGGAAGTTCATCCTTTACACAGTAACCAATAAGATTCTGATGCAGGTCAAGAGAGGCTCACCATCTACAATATCAGAGTCCAGACCACTCCTCCTGGATTTTGTGATGCATTCTCTGGTTCCACTTTTTTTTCCTCCAAACTAGGATTCCTGCTTCCAGCCGAGATAGCCTTCTTTTATTGAGCACTTACTTACTCGGTCCTTTTCCAAGCTCTGGGAATACAAAATGAAAAAGACAAAATGCTTTGCCTTTACCCAGCCAGCTGAAGGGGAGACAGGGGTTAAACAGGATGTTAAGAACTCTGCTTGTATTATCTCATTAAATCATCACAATCCTTTGGAGTAGGTACTATTCTTTTTCTCCATTTGATAGAAGAATAAAATGAAGCTTAGAATAGTCATTTGCCTAGTGTCCCAAGCCGACCAGAGGCAGAGATCAGACATGAACCTGAGTTTGCCTAGAATCAGAATCCTAATTTTGTCAGAGCCTCCATACCGCTTTAATCCTGATTCTATACTGCTTTCCCTATCCTTGTGACCAGGAGAAAGCTATTGTATTTACCTATAAAGTCAGGGGATCTGGCCATGTTCTTGCCCATCTCGGGGTCCTAAGATGCTGAGCTGAGCTCATGCTATTTACCCCTAACTGTTCAATTACATTAAATTCAATGCAATCCACTTCTGCTAAAAGTGATCATTTGTTAGCATCTACAATTGCCAGGCCTTTTTCCAAGTTTGGGGGGAGCTGAATAAAAATGACAAAGTGCCTGTTCTCACCCAGCCAGCTGAAGTCTAGCAGGGGAGACAGATGGGTCCAACACTACTAAGTCACCAGGGAACTGGGGTGAGCTCCAGTGGGGTACCCATGCTGAGACAGAAGCCAGGGAACTGGGATTTGGGAAACAGGCATCAGGAGGGCTTCATGGGGAAGTCAATATCAAAGGAGTTCCTAAACGTGCAGATAGGATATATATACAGATAATGCATGAGTGCCTGCTCAGTTGTGTCTGACTCTTTGCAACCCTATGAACTATAGCCCACCAGGCTCCTCTGTCCATGGGATTTCCCAGCAAGAAGACTGGAGTGGGTTGCCATTTCCTTGGCTATGCTATATGAATGCTTGCAGTGCACCCATCAGGCACCCTATATGCATTTTTTCATGAATCCCCACAGCAGCCCTATGACTAGATACCTCAACATTCCCATTTGGCAGACGAAAGCTAAGCCTTGCACTCATCAAGCCAGACCTTAAGCCAGAGATCACCCATCTGGCATGATAGGCAGGTCAGGTTCAAACTCAGGCAGTTTGATTCAAGAGCACTGGGGTTGAAATAATAAAGAAAGGCATGTGAAACTCCAGAGTCATCGGAAAAAGTCAGGTAGTGCTGTGAGGAGCTGCATGTATGGAAGTGTGCCGAGATGGAAAGTTAAGTGAGGGCAGATTTTGGCGGGCATGGGAGTACTTGCTGAGAACTTAGCATTTACTACACGGGCTACACGGGCTCAATTCAGATTCTATGGATTTTCTGTTTTTTGGCTGCATCATGCCACTTGCAGTATCTTAGTTCCCTGATCAGAAATTGAACCTGCAGTGAAAGTGTGGAGTCCTAACCACTGAACCACCAGGGGAATTCTCATCTCAGTTTCTAGTTTCTCCACCAAGCCTGTGCAGAGCACCCCAGCCCTCGAGGGTCTCCCCTTTCCCTGGAGTCTTGGTCTGGAATAAATATAAAAGTTCTTGTGTCTTATTGGGCATTTTTCTCCTACTGCAGGCATGGGGCCATCTAAGCTGTTTTATCAAAATTAAGGATGCTCTGCTCTGACCCAGGAGGTTGTATATTAGATCATACAGGATCCCTTATCCATCATCTAATTAATGGATCTAAAAAGTGAATTTCTGATCTCACCAGTGGCAGACCAGAGGATGGGTGAAGATAGAGGTTGGAGTCCTTTATTCCCCTGACTTCTGCCTTGGGCACCACGTTTTGGTGTGGTCCATGTGCTTCTAGACAAGATCATGGTGTTGCCAGGCTGCCCTTTTTGGGGTTGTACCTCCCCATAAGCATTGGTCCTCACTCTTTCCTTGCTTTTTTCTTCTTGTCTGGAGGAGGTAAGGACTTCCCATGCTTGCTAGCTTCAGTGATTTACATTGTCTCATCTCACTGGACAAGACTTCATATCATTGTCAGTGGCCCTTTCCTTAAGCTACTACAGTCTGTGTGTATCACCTCTTTCCTTCTGAGATACTAACTAGTACAGGATGGTTTTGTTTTTTGTTCTTCAAACTTTTTCAGAACCCTTCAATATTCCTGATTTCATTTCTTCTTGATCTGAGTCTGAAGGCCAAAGTTTAACTGCCCAATAGCACGGTCTAGCTGCTCGCCACTCAAAAACCAATGAACAGACCAGGTTGGTGGGAAGGAAAATTTGTTGCATTTTGGATGCTGGCAACTGGTTGGGGGAAGAGGAAGGACTCCTATCCAAAGACCAAATTGCCCCAATACCCACACACTGACTATCAGTGAAAGAGAGTTTTTATAGACATAGGGAGGGGGCTACATGCAGAAACAGCAGTCAGCTCTGACAGTCATCTTAAAATTGGTCATCGGTAGTTTGATTGGTATCACTTTGTATTAAGTACAGTTAATCTTCAGTTCCATGGTCTATTACTTCCCACTTCTTTGAGGCCAGCTTGGAATTGTGGCAGCTTACATTATGGCTACAGTCTGGTCATCATGTAGTTAGCTTCTTCCACCTGGTGGGGGTTTCAGTATCTATAAGACAGCTCCCAGGAGATGGCTCAGAATATTACCTACAGCCCTAGAGAAGGAACTAAAAGTCCTTGACTATGTTTAATGACTAGACAATTATTATTTAGTCTTGTCGGACTGTTTCCCTTTGTTTCTGCATTTTCTCACTTCTCTGATTAAACTTATCCTTTGGTTAAAGTTTTTCCATAGGCAAAAGGCAGGCAGAGGACATGGGGCTGGAGGGGAGGACCATAGATAGCATCCTGCTCCATATCATAATGACTATCTGACCTTTTCCCAAATACCATTTCCCTTCAGCATCCCAGTAGAGGGATCACACTGTGTGGTTTGGAGCTCTCTTCCCCGCTGACCAAGGGAAGAGGCTTCTCTGGCCGGGTCTACAGGACCAACGATTGCCATCACACGGGCATCTCCAGGACACACACATCTTTAAGAATCGACATGAGCATCCTTTGATGGATCAAGACTGGCCACAGAATATACATAAGAGAATAATCAGAATAGAAGCAAGTTCCATAAACAGTTGCGTTGGGGCCACATGACTATTTCTGGCCTGGAGACTGTAACTGGAAGTGTTGTCTATTGTGTCTGACTGGGGCAATTTCATTATCAGTTCAAGGCTCTCTGGAACTCTCTCTCTCTTTTTTATGTGGATCATTTTTAAAGTCTTTATTGAATTTGTTGCAGCATTGCTTCTGTTTTATGTTTTCTTTGCCATGAGGCACGTGTGATCTTGGCCCCCTAACCAAGGACTGAACCCATATCCCCTGCACTGGAAGATGAAGTCTTAATACCAGGGAACGCCAGGGAAGTCCCAGCTCTCGGGAGCTCTTTTTCCCTCTTCTACAGTGACTGGTGAACAGGGAAGGATGGATACACATACACCCTCATACTATGTAAATATCCCATAACGAATCTCAGAAAATATTGAGAAATTATAGACTATGTTTTTCTGCCATTTTAGATAATAGGAGCTCAACATCAATATTGAATTATATGAAAAGATTGCATTTCTTTCAGTTGAGTCAATATGCTGGGTTTCACTGCAGAGAGATTCTGGGACCAGCTGTCAAGAGAATACCCTTTCTCCATCTCATTACACACACTTCACTGATACCTGACTCAAGGAACAAAGAAGGTGCAAATGGCAAAGGTAAGTCTTCAACATCAGTGCATTAAGAATCACTACTAACTTCTGGTGACAGATGAAGACAGGTTACAGTGTGCATGGGCTATGGCACCAACTCATGCAGGGACAATCTGTAGCCTGATAATATCTGCTGAGACCTTCACTGACCAAGCACACGAAGGCACCAGGGAGCCCTTGGCCTCAGCATTTTATAATCATCATCTCACTTAATCCTAAAAACTGTAGACCCCACATCTTCTCAGGCAAGTGCTGGCACCAAAGTTGATTATGATAGTCAATTTAATATTCTATAAATCAATGTCTTGCAATATGAATGAGTCCAAACAATTGTGTCAGCTGTTACACTGTCTCTCCCAGACCAGGGAACATTTGTGTTCAGACCAATTTTCTTTGTTTCTCTCTGGTCTCCTTGAATTTTCACTCACAGCTCCAAGTGGTGATAAGCGATGAACAGTCTAAGTTACCCCAAAAAAATTTATCCAAAAAACAGAGAAAGAACCTTTGAGTCAGAGGTTACTCAGTGACGAGATGGCTGATTAGTTTTTACTTTGAACAAAGCCTGGGGAAATTAATTTGATAAGCATCTCATCTCCAGCAAGGAAGTAAAACTTCCCTAACTTCCTGATCAAAGCACTCATCAGAGGGCATTGTTAAGAACACAAATACCAGGTTCTACCCTGGGACACACTGGTTGGTGAGATGTGAAGTGGGACCCATGAATAGGCACGTTTATGAAATCTTAATGTAATTGTGAAGGTCGTGCCAATCTGGGGAGCTCTGCCATGGGAACATGGGCAGGCTGAAATAGGCAGCTGTGCTTTTTTTCTCTCTGAACTGCAGAGATTAACAGCACCAGCAAGGGAGAGCTGTTGTGATGACTCAAGGAAAGGCATTCACTCAGTGGGCATTTAGTGAGCACCTGCTGAATGCTTGGCTTTGAGTTGTGAACACAGCACAGCCCTTAGTGATGAATGGGAGACAGAGGTGGATGGACAGATAGATGTACATTACTGGTACCCAGAGCTGAGGCTGTCACACGGGGGGCACATGGTCCAGAGGGGAGAGGCTCAAGGAGGAGCCGGGGGGGGGGGGCAGGAGCACAGTAAGCAGGGAGCTTGGACGATGTCCCTGAGAAGCAGCCTGGGATGATGGCCTGTTTCGTGTGTCAACTTAGAGGTGGCACTGGATGCCCAGAAAACTGGCGACACATTATCTCTGGATGTGTATGAGAGTGTTTGTAGAAGAGATTAGCATTAAAATGGATGCAGTGGACTTCTCTGGTGACAGTGACAAAGAATCGACCTGCCAATTCAGGAGACACAGGTTCAATCTCTTGCTCCGGGAGGATCCCACATGCTGTGGAGCAACTAATCTCATGCGCCACAACTCTTGAGCCTGGGCTCTAGAGCCCAAGAACTGCAACTGCTGAGCCCACGTACCACAGCTACTGAAGCCTGCATGCCCTAGAGACTGTGCTCCACAACAAGAGAAGCCACCGCAATGAGAAGCCCGCGCACCACAACTAGAGAGTAGCTCCCTCTTGGGGCAACAAGAGGAAAGGCTACCCAGAAACAAAGATCCAGCACAGCCATAAGTAAACAAAATTATAAATAAAATAAAATGGATGCAGTGAGTAAAGCAGGTAGCCCTCTCCACGCTAAGTGGACATCCTTCAATATGTTCAGGGCCTGGAGAGAATCAGCCAGAGGAAGGAAGGATCTCTTTTGAACTGGAACTTTCAGCCTTCCTGGTCCTCATGCCTTCAGACCTGAACAGGGATCTTTCCCATCAGTTCTCAGGTTCTCAAGTCTTCAGCCATAACCACCAGCCCTCCTGGGTCGCCAGCTTGCAGGAGTATGTCCTGGGACTTCTCAGCCTCCATAACCACATGAACCGATACCTCATAAGTCTCATAAGTCTCTTTACTACACTCACACACCCTCTATCAGCTCAGTTGCTAAGGAGCCCCTCACAATACCTGCAATGGGGTGGCAGCAAGAGTCAGGATCAGTCAGACAAGGAAGGACAATGGGAAGAATGTCTCAATCAGATGCCTGAGTCCAAACACACGAGGCCAGTTCAGGCGTTACCGACAAGGGTTCTTGGCCTCCTGAATCAATAAAGGCTGACTAGCGGCCAGACTGGAGAAGGCAATGGCACCCCACTCCAGTGTTCTTGCCTGGAGAATCCCAGGGATGGCGGAGCCCGGTGGGCTGCCGTCTATGGGGTCGCACAGAGTCGGACACGACTGACGCGACTTAGCAGCAGCAGCAGCAGCAGCGCGTGCACCCAGTTGTTTCCTATTCTCATACAGCTTCTGTGTATTTTGTTGCTCCAGGAGGGGTGTGTCTAGATCCAGGTACTGCAGTGAAGAGTCCAGGGCCCAGGCTGTCTCCCAGGGAGGTAGAAGCACAGGAAGGAGAAGCCAAGGACCACCGGAGCAGTGGCTGGTACCCATCCACTCACCAAAGGAAGCCCTGGTACCACCCTCAGGGGCGTGAGTGATGAGACCACATTTGCTACTGTCAGAAATAAGGGTGGAGGCTGCCCCAGCACACTTAGATGTCAGTCCAGCCCCGACTGAATGTGACCTAATCTTGTGCCTGGCACTTCTGTGTTTCTGGACTCCTCCTCCCTGGGAGTGTCCTTTGTTGGGCAATCGACAGGAGACCTCATGCTTTGGTCTTGAGTCACTCTCCCAACAGGTTGATCCTCTGGCTCTCGGTCCCCATGTGCTCCATCCCCCTCTGCTCACAGGTCCCAGGATATCCCTTTCTCTACTGATTAAAATCTTCTGTATTCCTCGCGACCCATTTCTAAGGCCCCTTCACATAGAAAAAATGTCCCTATGTGTCCTGAATGGAGGTACCTGCCTCTTCCTGGTGATGCCTCCTCCATCTCTCTGTTGTTACATCTGGGACACTTAGGGTAATTACCTGTGCCCATCGCTGTCTGCACACTGAGCTCCTGTCCACCAGGACCCAAGTCTTGTTCACCATATACAAACATAAAAATTTGCATATAAATTATGTATATAATTATATGTATATAAAAAGAATGTATGGTGTATATATATATATATATGTATCACTTTGCTGTACAGCAATAATTAACACAGCATTGTAAATCAACTTACTTCAATAAAATAAAAATTAAAAAAGAAAGAAAGGAAGGATAAAATTAAGGAAGATAGAAGAAAAAAATTGAGGAGAGAGAATGATTTATACTTTTCATCAAAAATACTTTTGGGGATTTTTTTTTCAAATTTTAATTTTATTGGAGTATAGTTGGTTTACAATGCTGTGTTAGTTTCAGGTGCACTGCAGAGTGATTCAGTTATACATATAAATATATTCATTATTTTTCAGATTCTTTTCCCATATAGGTTATTACAGAATATTGACCATAGTTTCCTGAGCTATACAGCAGATCTTTGCTAGTTATCTTCTTATATACAGTGGTGAGTGTGTGTATTCATCCCAAGCTCCTGATATACCCCTCCCTCCCACTATGTTTCCCTTTGATAACCATAAATTTGTTTTCCATACCTGTAAGTCTGTTTCTGTTTTGTAAATAGGTTACTTTTGGGGATTTAAATATAGTGCCATGAATTGAATCTCAATAACAAAGGAGAACTGTAATAACTTTGCCTACTGCATCTCAGCAGCTCAAATACCACTGAGGACAATCCGGGGGCTGCATAAACATTACATGAACCATTTAATTCCACCCAGTAACCACGCTTGTCCTCGCCCCAAAGCAAGTCTTCAACGGTCACTCCCCCAGGTCCAGTTTGAGTCAGTTGAGAAAGACACGCAGAGAAGTCCTACACTAAATGCCCAGCATGGGTGAGAAAGCATCTGAAATATTTCTGAAATAAATGAAATGCTAATGATCGTTTTCATGGATGACAATGGACTTGTGTTGTTTTTCTGGCGGGGCTAATGGAAAGGGGATCTCGCTTTGCACCATTTTCTGGGCTGCTACCCTCCCCGCTCTGCAGAGATAACCAAGTTCCGGTCATGCTGAAATTCCAAAGGCCACGATGTGCACTTGATTTAATAGGGTGACACCAACCAAGAAAAACAAGGCCATAAAATAAAGAGAGACGATGCTCTCCTAACTCATGTCACTGGAAGGACAGGAATACATGGATGAGAAAAAAAAAAAGAAGGAACGATTAGGAGAATATAAACCCAACTTGGTTCCTTGCCCACCCTGCTGTCGACAGCTGATGATGGACGATTGTGTGAGCGCCTTTTAAACTTGAGGTGAGGACCCTTCCTCACCTGGAGGCAAATAAAAGTAATAACACGTACGCATCAATGGTCAGGCTTCACGTTTTAACGCTCAGAAAATTCTATGAATATGTTATACAATCATCCCCCCTTTTTCCTACTTGAGAAATGCAAGCACAGCGAAGGTTAAGAAATTTATCCAGGGCATCCCTGGCTGTCCAGTGGTTAAGATTCTGTGCTTCCAATGCAGGAGGCACAAGTTCAATTCCTGGTCAGAGAACTAAGATCCCACATGCCGTGTGGCTTGGCTAGTAAACAAAAATTATCCAAAGTCATACAGCCAGGAAAGGGTGTAAGATGGGTCTGAACTTAGGTGTCTGGTTCCAGAAACAATGACCGTAACCACTGCACAGCACAGTCTTCCATAGGATCAGAGCTTCAGTGAATTTGCTCAAGCTAGTTCTTGGATAAAGTGAAGCCAATGAGTAACCAAACAAACCTGGGGCCAGGATGCAGAGAGCAGACTGTGGCCAGAGATGGAGTGGGTCTGCCCTGGTTTAAACTCTATTCCAGACTAACAAGGAAAAAACCAGCTGGTTTCAGAGGCCTCTGCCTTTAAGACCTGATGGATTCTGCCCATTCCCCCACCCCCTTCCAAGGTTGCTAATTAAAGGATACAATTTTAAGGAGAAAAAAAAAAAAAGCAGTACCTAAATGATAAGGAAAATAGAAAAGAATTAACGCTCTCGTGATCCTCCCTGAATACAACCCGGTCCAGTGGACAAACAGGTCAATTCAGACATGTGCTCCCCTTAGTCCTTTCCCGAAAAACCCCAAATGATGATGACAGTCCAGGAATGACAAAGGGAGAGGAACAGGAGCATAAACAGTAAGACAAAGCAATCAGGAAAAGGGAGATGTGAGCCAGAAAAGTAGAGATTCGGGAAAGGGATGGAAAAGTGGTAGCTGATTGGAGAGAGTGCGGAAAGCCAGGCTGGCTTTGGGATTCCTCAAAGCAAGCAGGCTGCAGTGAAGGTCCTCACAGGTCCCGGACATTCAAGGCTCCCGAGTGTCTGAGATTTGAACCCCAACCTCTTTATCTCACTGCACATGAGGTCAGGGACCCCCCAACATGCTCTCCGGGAGAAGATTTGAGCTTGCCACATGGGAAAAGAGAAACCAGGGGGCATTTGGGACTCAGAATCCAAGCCCTGTTGAGGGAACAGGTACCACACTGGGAACAGGACTTGTGTGAAAGTCCCAGGACTGAACAGACAATGTCCCCAGGCCCCTCCTTCTCCCAGCTCCACGATGCAGGCAGCCAGAGGCACCCTCTCTCTGCCCTCCAACCTGTTGCAGGACGGAGAGTCGAAGATGCAGTTCCAAGGAGGCCACAGAGCCTAGAAGAAAACGCTGACAGTCCTGAGGGCACAGCCCAGACTGATCACACTCAATCAAGCCCCAGACATCAAGACCTGTTGGTGCCTACAGGGATTCTAGTTTGCAGTTCAGTGACTCAAGCCTAAATGTGAGTGGACAGCGAGGACTCAACCTGAAAGACAGACTTAAAACAAAAGAGTCCAGAAAGGAATCAGGAGAAGGCAGGCATATGAAATCTCTAAGAAACACTCATTCATACTTTAATGTTAGTCCTTGGTCCTGTTGATGTGCTTCTAATGAAAATAAGCATTCAGAAAACAAGAAGGTTTTGGAAATTAAAGCTGAGATATAAAATATGTAAAGGATTGGAAACAGATGTTTAGGAAATCTTCTAGAGGTTAGAACTTAAAACCACAACAAGATAACATTTTAAGAATGAACAGAAGGACAAAGAGCACGATAGAAGGAGAGAGAGACGTCAGGTTTAGAGAGGTCAAGAAATTTAATATCTGAATAATAAGAGTTCTGAAAAGAGAGAAGAGAGAAAACTAAGGGGAGAAAATTTACCACATGAATAGTTAAAGAAAATTTGGGGCAATCTGGAAGAGAATTATTGCCATGTTAAAAGTTTTCACCAAGCACCTATAATCATGAATTTTTAAAAAAAAAAAAAAAGGGGGGGGGCAAAAAAAAAGACACATCCAGGCACATCATCATGAAATTTCAAAACAACAGATATAAGAATACTCTAGAAGCTTCCAGAAAGAGAACACAATTTTCATATCAAGGATTAGGCATCACAGACATCTGACTTTCCAACAGCAACACTGGTAGCTAAAGTAGTGACTAAGATCACAATACACTGAGAAAAAGGTGGACACACAGACAGTGAAGATGTCACAAAAGTGCTTTATTTCGTAAATCCAGGATCAAGGTGCTCAGAGAAAACTGGGCCTGAATAGTTCATTCTGAGGTGTTTACCTCCAGATGAGAGTGCCGTCCATCATTTATGATCATAGTTGACATCCCTAGGCTGGAAAGGGCGATCACCTTTCATCTGTGGTCTATTATTTCCCTTTCTCTTGTCTTGATCATTCTCCCAAGGAGTCACATTGCTCTGGACAACTGTTTTTGGTTGGAATCCTCCCACCCTGGTCGATAAGATCCCCTGGAGAAGGGAATGGCAACCCACTCCAGTATTCCTGCAAATTCCTGAGAATTCCATGGATAGAGGAGCCTGGTGGGCTACAGTCCATGGGGTTGCAAAGAGTCGGACACAACTGAGCAACTAACACTTTCACTTTCACTCCCACCCTGGGGTAGCTCTGGTGGGAATTTGGAGAGTGGAAGGAAGCAAGAATCCGGGGCATCCCTCTTCTTTCCTCTCCTTCTCCCCCTCCCTTCCTTCTTCCTCCCCTTCCTCCTCCCCCTATTCCTTCCCTTCTTCATCCTACTCCTTCTCGCCCTTGTCCTCCTTTTTCTCTGCCACACTTCCTCCTCCCCCTCCTTCCCGTCTTCCTCTTCCCCTTCCTCCTCCTCATGCTCCTCCTCCTCCTTGCTCTCTGCTTCTGGTGGCATCTCTCGCAGTCATCCCATTTCCTCCAGGATTCTGACTATATAACAGACCTCCCTCCATGGTCTGTTTTCACTGCAACCCCCTAGGGTTCCAGCCTCCACCTGTCCTTCAGCCCTCATGGGACAGTGGCATCCTGAAGATACTTATCTATTAGTTGCTTTGTAATATGTATTTGGCTTTTCATTCTCAATCACCTGCAAAATCAGTCTCTTGTATTCAGCTCTCTGTTGGAAACTTGTAGAATAGTGTCTATTACCATGGCTGATCCTGACACAGACCAGTGCCTGCCAGTCTAAACTCTGGCATGCATCATTAGCCTCTAATCTCCACAGTCAGCTTGGGAGTTGTTGTTCAGTAGCTCAGTCGTGTCCAACTCTTTGCTACTGCATGAACTGTAGCACGCCAGTCTTCCCTGTCCTTCACCATCTCCTGCAGCTTGCTCAAACTCATGTCCATTGAGTCAGTGGTGCCATCCAACCATCTCATCCTCTGTCATCCCCTTCTCCTCCTCCCTTCAATCTTTCCCAGCATCAGGGTCTTTTCCAATGGGTTGGCTCTTCGCATTGGGTGACCAAAGTATTAGAGCTTCAACTTCAGCACCAGTCCTTTCAGTGAATATTCAGGGTTGATTTCCTTTAGGATTGACTAGTTTTGATCTCCTTTCTGTTCAAGCAACTTTCAAGAGTTCCAGCACCAAGATTTCCAAGTCTTCTCCAGCACCACAATTCAAAAGCATCAATTCTTCAGCACTCAGCCTTCTTTATGATCCAACTTTCACATCCGTACACAACTACTGGAATTGACCATATGGACCTTTGTCAGCAAAGTGATGTCTCTGCTTTTAGGGCTAAGATTTATCCGTTTCCCTATTTTTCACAAGGAGAAACTGAGGCCCAAAGGAGTCTTATTGCCTAAAGTTATGCAGGCTGACAGCAGCCTAGGTAGTGCAGGAGCAAACCAGAGCCCATGTTTTACCACTTGTCAATTACAATGCCACCTTGGTGGACCTGGGGTGTCCTGGATTAAACCAGTCATGGTATCATCAGCACTAATAAGACAGACTAATTACTCTGCTATGGGGATACATGAGTGCAGAGATGCAGCAAATTAAACAGACCTGGGTCACGCATGTCTTAAGAGTCTGAGTCACACCCCGGTGACTCTCTTCCATGGGAGTCTCAACCAGCCCTGGAGGTAGAGACTCAAATTCTAGGCCTGCATCGATGAGATGTGTGAACATCTGGATGTTGCGAAATAAACATCCCCAGGCTGTGTCTTAGAATCTCAGTAATAATCTAGGTAACAAGATGCTGCACATCATTAACCATTAGGGAAATGCAAATTAAAACCATAATGAGATACTGCTACATTACCTATTAGAAGAGTGAAAACAAAACCAAACAAAAATGATCGAGTTCCAGATAAAGGGCATTATACGAAAAAAGAAGTATTTTTAGATACTGGCAGTGAAGATTGGAGGCCGTATTAATACCATTTACTCTGGAATTTAAAATTATATAATAGTTAGGGATGCATTTCATGAAAAGAACTTTACAATGAAAATGACAAACTGTTGCTGAGGGACTTCCCTGGTGGTTATACTTTGTGTATCCTCCTTGCTTCTTGCTATATGTATTCAATAAGATGTGTAAGTCAAACATTTTAATTTGGTCTAGTGGTTAAAAATCCACCTTGCACTGCAGGGGTTGTGGGTTTGATCCCTGGTTGGGAAACTAAAATCCCACATGCTTCAGAGCAACTAAACCCACGCACCACAACTAGAGAGTCTGTGTACTACAACTGAAGATCTTGCGTGACACACGAAAATCTCATGTGCTGCAACTAAGACCCAAGACAGCCAAATAAAGATATTAAAAAAATCCAAATTAATGGCAAGATACAAACTCTATTCATGGACTGGAAAATACAAGGTTGTTAAATTATCCATTTCCTCCAATGTATTCCAGATATTAAACACAGTCCAATAAAATAAATACTCTTCTGTATGCAGATAACTAGCTTCCCAGGTAGCTCGGTGGTAAAGAATCCACCTGTCAATGCAGAAGACACGGGTTCAATCCCTGGGTCAGGAAGACCCCCTGGAGAAGATAATGGCAACCCACTTCAGCATTCTTGCCTGGAAAATCTCATGGACAGAGAAGCTTGGAGGGCTACAGCCCATGGGGTCACAAAAGAGTGGGACACGATGTGGCAACTAAACAACAACAACGAGGGGGTAACATATTTTGTGTATCCATTCACCAGGTGGTGGGCATTTGGTTATATCCTTGTTTTAGGACTAAAACTCACATGGCCATTTGTTATACTTTCGTGTATCCTCCTTGCTTCTTGCTGTATGTATTCAATAAGATGTGTAATTCAAACATTTTAATTTGATCTGCAAGCCTTACTGATTTGTGACCTCTAGAAGAGCTTGTTTGGCAGGCGTATTTAGAGACTCTCACTGCCTCTAGGTAATTTCCCAGAAGACAGTTCTCTTGTGTGACCACCCAGAATGTTGCCTCCCAGGCCATGCTTGGTGATAGGAAAATATGGCCATTTCACGGGCTGTGACTAAATGGGGACAATAATGCCTGAAGTATGGTGCAATTCAAAAAACTTTCACAAGGAACCAGAGAGAAGCAGGATCAGAATTTAACCTTCCACTGTCTAACGGATTACAGCCCAGCTCCTCTGACCCCGGACTGGCCAGACCAAGCCCATTTAACCCTCACAAAACCTGGCAAAGATTAAGTGCAGGGTCACTGCTCTTTGTGCAATGAAGAGGCTCCCACAAAGCCTGTGCGTGCGTGGACAGCAAATGGACATCTGCACAGTTGTCGTGGCTACAGAAATGCCGTATTTCTTACAGATAAAAATTTCTGAGCAGCACTTAGCATGTGGAGAAGTCTGATAGGTCACGTGACCATGCCTGAACCAATCGCCAACGCCCAGGGGAATGGCCTGCACTGATTGGCCCAGAATGATCATGTGACGCCACTGGAGGTGGATTCAGAGTCCTGAAGGGATGGATTACCAGTGAAAATCTGGGGGTTGTTTCCAGAATCTGGGGAAAGACCTCAGGCTGGAAAAAAATACTACTACAGTATCCATGCTGGATATTTGTAAACATTTCTGAATTTTCAGGAGGATTTGTCAAGTAGAACATAATTTCTGGGAGGATCCATTAGAAACCAAACCACGGGACAGTTTCTGCTCTTCCCGTAGCGAACACTGTAAATAAATTTATTCTGTAATGTATTTTCTTCAGAAGAAAACCGCAGAAGCATGGAATGACATCGAGATATTTCGGGGGGAGACACAAGAAAAACTGAGTGCATGCATGAAGCACACACACGAGTCTGAACCAAGATCTACTCTAGCACATCAGATTTATGCGGGGGCGGGGGGGGGGGGGCGGCGGACACTGTTCTCTGATGCCTCACTGTCCAGCAGCTGGTGCCTGTATCTTTCTTTCCCCCATCCCTGTTTCTGAAATGCCTACTGTGATTAAGAATTTGTAAGAGATTTTCCCAAAGCCGCCTGCATGGGTGCATCTTTCAGAATGTTAAGTAACCCACTTCTGACATATGCCCTTGGACTGAGTTTTTAAAGATCCCTGACAGTTATTGACAGCCAGTAATTAGTCTGTAGAAGCCCGACTTCTGCCAAGAGCCTGACTTACCACCTCTGAGTCATCTTCTCCATCAGCCTTTCCCTCCACATCATCATTTACAGGAAGGCAAGCTCTTCTGTTCTTAATTCCATGCTGTGCTCACCCCTGGCCCACTTTGAGGATGGCTGCGTACTGTCCTCCTAAATAGATCTTGAGAATATCAACATGGGAGAAGGAGGCTCAGGCCGTTGGCACTAAGGAGTGTGTTAGCAAAGAATTCAAGCCCTGTATTCAGAACTCATGAGAATTAGGATCACAAACATTTAGCCCTTAACAGGCCTCACGCATACTTAGTATATTTAGTCCTTCTATCCTTTATGGGTTGCAAGCAATGCTTTACTTACTTTATCTATGTACAATACCACCCATATTTAATTTCTTCAATCTGCTTTATCTGTTTCTTTCTCTTATTTTCCCTAGTAGGATTGAATAGTCTCAAATAATACAAGCCAACACACAATACAAGCATCAAGCTATCACTCCGTCTTTTTCTCAGTCCTGAAAAGGGTAGCTTTTCAAGTGTTTTTCTTTTGGATGAACATTCTCTACATTTAGAAGCGATGGAATGTTTCATCCCTTCTGTTGAAGAAGCCCCCCAAAGACCCCTTCTTCCCTCTAAAAGAGCCTGCATCCTCTTCTTCTCCCACCATCAATCTTTCCCAGCATCAGGGTCTTTTCCAAAGAGTAAGTTCTTTGCATCAGGTGGCCAAAGTATTGGAGTTTCAGCTTCAACATCAGTCCTTCCAATGAATATTGAGGACTGATTTCCTTTAGGATTGATCGGTTGGATCTCCTTGCAGTCCAACTCAAAAGTCTTCAACACCACAGTGCAAAAGCATCAACTCTTTGGTGCTCAGCTCTTTTTATAGTCCAACTCTCACATCCATACATGACTACTGGAAAAACCATAGCTTTGACTAAATGGACATTTGTTGGCAAAGTAATGTCTCTGCTTTTTAATATGCTGTCTAGATTGGTCATAGCTTTTCATCCAAGGAGCAAGTGTCTTTTAATTTCATGACTGCAGTCACCATCTGCAGTGATTTTGGAGCCCCTCCCCCGCCAAAAATAGTCTGTCCTTGTGTCCATTGTTTCCCCGTCTATTGCCATGAAGTGATGGGACTGGATGCCGTGATCTTAGTTTTCTGAATGTTGAGTTTTAAGCCAGTTTTTTCACTCTCCTCTTTCACTTTCATCAAGAGGTTCTTTAGTTCCTCTTCGCTTTCTGCCATAAGGGTGGTGTCATCTGCATATCTGAGGTTATTGATACTTCTCCCTGCAGTCTTGATTCCAGCTTGAGCTTCATCCAGCCCAGCATTTCACATGATTTACTCTGCATATAAGTTAAATAAGCAGGGTGACAGTATACAGCCTTGATGTACTCCTTTCCCGATTTGGAACCAATCTATTGTCCCATGTCCGGTTCTAACTGTTGCTTCTTGACCTGCGTGTACCAACCCCAA
Source organism: Okapia johnstoni (assembly GCA_024291935.2). Taxonomy (NCBI): domain Eukaryota; kingdom Metazoa; phylum Chordata; class Mammalia; order Artiodactyla; family Giraffidae; genus Okapia; species Okapia johnstoni. The sequence goes on from CM044310.1 coordinate 22,651,099, forward strand.
ATTCCCAGTCCATCCCTCTGCCTCCCTCCCCTTGGAGTTTTTTAAAAGATTAAATTTTCTAAATTCATAAATAAAGAAACTCATCCACACACAAAATAATAATAATAATAATAACCACGGACTCAAGTTTGAGAAAAGAGAGCTCTGGTTGGGGAAATGCATTTCTAGACATGGTTGACATCTGGGTCCAGGTTGTCCAGACCAGATGGAGCCCTGAGAACCTGTCCATCTTATTTTCACCTGGTAAATCAGTCGGATAAATTGGCTCCTTTCATTCAGGAAGAACCAGCATAGTGGAAATGCTTGCCACTCACTAAACTTGGTCCCTCAGTCAGTTCCCATCCTTGTGGTCACACGCTCTGTGCCTTCCTGTTTGCCCAGCTGCTGTCTGATCACATTCATCTCCTCCTGATCACTGACACCTCCTGAAAGGTTCCTATTTGCCGCAGACTGATGGTGAAAAGAATCACTGACTCGATGGACATGGGTTTGGGTAGACTCCAGGAGTTGGTGATGGACAGAGAGGCCTGGCGTGCTGCGATTCATGGGGTCGCAAAGAGTCGGACATGAATGAGCAACTGAACTGAACTGAACTGAACTGATGGTGAAAAACAGCTTGCAGTCTGCAGGAGACTTTGACCTAAGAGAGGAGAGGAGCCCGTGTCAAGCCCAGTAAGGACACTGCCAGATAGCCAGCCACAGCCCTCACCCTGGGGGCCAATGGGGACAATGGGGACAGGACAGGAGCTTAAGTCCCTAACCTGACTTGCCATTTCCCCCAGAAAGGTGAGAAACATCTGCTCTCTGTCAAGAGAAGTCACTTACAGCACAGCGACCTGGGGTCTATAGTTGATAACGTTCATATTTCTCAAATGAAGGCCAGGTGATTTGCCCCTTGACAAGTGTCAGAGAGCATTCCCAACTCTTCCTCTTAGCTTTTGGAGCTGGGTGACAAGTACCTTCACTGGTCCTCCTTATTAACTCTTGTCCTGTGCAAAAACTGAGCCTTCCTACATGTTTTTTAAGACTCGGACTCCCTCATCATCTCTCTTTTCCAGAATAAAGTTCTCAGGCCTCTTGTAGACAGAGGAGACGGTAGCATCCCTAAGGAGAGTGGGTAATTCTCCCATCTGTGTCACCGCCAATGTTGCGATATCCTTGACTTCACTTCATGTTGGCTTTCAACGCCTCCGTCTGCAGGGAGAATAATTAAGTGCAACAAATGCCTGTCGGTTCCAAACAGCAGTCGGAAATTTTTGCAATTAATTCTTACTTAGAAAACCAAAACCACTCAACTAGAGAAACTCACTGGATAACTACTAAGACTTTGTGGTCAATAAGTGGTGTATTTAGAAAGCATGGGACATCAGTTGTTTCATTAGAGTGTTGGTAGACATCTGCCACTCACCAGTCCAGGGTCAGGAGTCCTTTCGTATCAAGCATCTTCCTGTCATGATTAATGACATGATTACACTCCAGTCCCTGAGTCTAAGGGAAGTTAGATCTGAATTGTCTTTGGAGAAAACCCCTGAACTCCATAGAAAGGAAAAAGCATCTGACACCCAGAATCAGATCTTATAGCGATGAGGACAAACAGCATTTATTCTGTGATGAATGCACCAAAGGAGGCTGAGAAAACATCTAAATCTTGTGCACATGGATTAGACTGCCCTGGAGAGCTGGCGCTGGTTGTTCCAAGCTGGGGTAAATCAGATGAGTTATGCCAGGACTAAGTGTACCAGTCACTTGGCAATGAATATCCAACCTTTGATCCCCAAGACTGAAAAGCCTTCCATAGAGTGGTTTATTTCACTTCAGGTCACTGATGAAAAAGTAACTGGGTCATTTTGATGCAGGTGACACATGACAAATATGCAAAATGAAAAAGGGGCAGCCTCACAGATTTCAGTGAACTTCCTCAGAGCTCAAAAGACAGTCGTGTAACAACATCTTCTTGCTGGTTCGAAGCGGTCTCATTAAATGTTTCTTGGTTTCAGATATGAGACACCAGACTCTGAAATTCCTGATTGTTCCATTGATTCCTACTGGGTGCCTGTGAGTGATGGGGTAGAGTTCAACAGGCTGTGAATTTCTAACAAATGTTAAAGTGTACTTGGCCGTGCCCTGACTTCGAGAGGCTGTGTGATGCTCGGAGAAAAGAGCTTCCAAAAGCCTGACTTAGAAGAGAGACTTCAGACAGTCAAATGGAGTCAAGGGTTAGAGGTTGCCAATTTGCATTTGTCTTAGTGAGACCAGTGGACTTGGAACCAGAGGTGATCAAGAAGATTGATCATGGAAAATCATTCACCCATGAATGCCATCCATGGCAACAGTTACGGCAGGTGGTCCAAATGATGCCAGCTGACTCAGTCTGCCCAGGAGGCCATGGAAGGCAGGCATGTGAAACAAAGCCATCTCTAGTTGGCCATGAATTGCATTATCAAAGCACAGGCCAGGGTTCCCCTGTTAGGGGTTGCTTTACTGCACAGAAAAGAAGACTTGTTCCTTGAGTCAGCTTAGGACTCTGACTTCGCTATCAGGGCAAGTGTTCCTGATCATGTTCTCTGCTTTTCCCCACCCTTGAGACCATGGGCCATCACCACGTGAACAACCTCAACTCTGACTTTCAACTGGGTTCAGCCACTGAGAGGCTCCTGCAGGAGATGAGAGAAGGATGTGTATTATTTACATTCCTCTGAAGGGTGTTTCTGCCCCTTGAGACATGAGGGTGAGGACTCCTCACCATCCCTAACCCATGTTTGTGCATGGATAGCCTCTTTTCTCCAACATCTTGCCCACTCCTTTGCAAATAAGTTCTCTACTAAACTTTCTTCAGATTTACGTGTACCATCTGTTTCCTGCTAGGATGCTGGCTGATACAGAGCAAGATGAGAACACGGAGGGAGAAAAAGGGCCTGGGATAAGGAAGGACAGGAAGAGGTAAAAGAAACAGAGAAGAGGAAACAAAAATAATCATCATTTGTCTGGTTTGTACTATGTATCTAGATTAGTGCTGAGCAGATTTCTTTTTTTTCCCCCTCCTTGCTCACCCATTGTTTTTAATATTGAAATGAAATTCCTCTAACATAAAACTTACTATTATAAAGTGAGCAATTCAGTGGCATTTAGTGTAGCCACAAAATCATGCCACCACCACTTGAAGCTAGTTCCAAAAGATTTTCATTACCCCAAAATAAAACCCCACTCCAAGTCAGAGTTACTCCCCACAGACCCTGGCAACCACCAGTTGGTCTTATGCCTGGAAATCATAGGAAATATGTTCTCCAATCTCTATGGAATCAAACTAGTAATGAATATAGCAGAAAGATAACAGGAAAATCTCCAAACACTTAGAAACTAAACAACACAGCTCTAAATAATCCACAGATCAAAGAAGACGAATGTCTGAATCAAAAAGTGTGTTGGACTAAATAGAAATGAAGATACAGAATATACAAATTGTGAGACACAGCTAAAGCTATGTTGTCAGAGAAATGTATAGCACTAAATGCAAAGATTCGAAAAAGATGGAATTTAAATAAATCCTCTAAGTCCCTTAGAAAGGGAAAATCAAAATAAACCCAAGGCAATCAGATGGAAAGAATGGAAATAAAAAAAAAAAGAAGAAATCAATAAAACTGAAAAGAGGAAAAAAGCTGAAAATTAAAGAAACTGGTTAAATCTAAAGAAAGAGCTTTTTTATTTTTTAAAGCATTAATCAAATTAACAAAGCAAAAAAAAAAAACAGAGGGAAAGGAAAGGAAAGAAAATGGGAAAATCACTAATATCAGGAACGAAACAGGGGACATCACTACAGACCCTGAAGAAATCACAAGGGTGATGAGGGAATACTACAAACTACTCCATACACAAAAATCTGACAACTTAGGCAAAGTAAAAAAATTCTCAAAAACACAAATTACCACATTTGGTAAAACTGATGAATCTACATTAACACATCAACACCCAAGGTCTGTAGCTTACCCTAGGGTTCAGTCTTGGTGTTGTACATTCTGTGGGTTTAGACAAATGTATATCCAGGTAGTGCTAGTGGTAAAGAACCTGCCTGCCAATGCAGGAGATATAAGAGATGCGGGTTCAATCCCCAGGTCGGGAAGATTCCCTGGAAGAAGGCATGGCAATCCACTCCAGTATTCTTGCCTAGAGAATCCCACGGACAGAGGAGCCTAGTGGGCTACAGTCCATTGGGTCGCAAATAGTTGGACACAACCGAAACGACTTAGCACACACACACACACAAGGATATATATTCATCACTGATATCATGCACAATATTTTCACCGCCCTAAACATTCTCTGGGCTCTGCCTATTCATCACTTCCTCCCCCAATCCCTTGCCACCTCTGATTTTTTCACTGCCTCCATCGTTTTGCTTTTCCAGAATGCTATATAGTCAGAGTCATACAGTACACAGTCTTTCCAGATGGCTTCTTTCACTCTGTAACTTGCACTCAAGCTTCCTTCCATGTCTTTTCATGGCTTGATAGCTCACTTCTTTATAGCACTGAATAATACTTCATTGTCTGGATGTACTGCAATTTGTTTTTGCATTAATATTGAAGAACATCTTGGTTGCCTCCAAGTTTTGGCAACTAAATATATAAATAATTGCTGCTGTAAACGTCCATGTGCAAATGTTTTCATGGATACAAGTTTTCAACTCTTTGGATAAATACCAAGGAGCAAGATTGCTGGATCATATGGTAACAGTATGTTTAGCTTTGTAAGAAACTGCCAAACCGTTTTGCAAAATGGCTGTACTGTTTTGTATTCCCACAAGCAAGGAAGGACAGTTCCTATTATTATTCCACATCCTCATCAGAATTTGGTGTTGGATTTTGGCAGGCAAGTGTAATGAGACTGTGCATACATGCTAAGTTGCTTCAGTTGTGTCTGACTCTTTGCGACCCTATGGACTGTAGCCAACAGGTTCCTCTGTCCATGGGATTTCCCAGGTAAGAATACTGGAGTGGGTTGCCATGCCCTCCTCCAGGGGATCTTCCTGACCTAGGGATTGAACCCGCATCTTCTATGTCTCCTGCATTGGCAGGCAGATTCTTTGCCACTAGAGCCACCTAGGAAGCCCTGTGATGAGACTATTTTTAACTGTGTTCCTTCTCAGAGCCACCCACTATTTCAGGTGTTGGAGATACAGAGGTCCACAAGGCAGGTAAAGTAACTGTGCTCCCGCGGCTTCCATGTGAGAGAAGAGCTCCTGGTCATAAGCAACACTTTATTTATTACTATCCTGATAATCAAATGGCTAGATGCAGAGGTTTTTTGTTTTTAATATTTATTTGGCTGTGCCGGGTCTTAGCTGTAGCATGTGGGATCTTTAGTTGAGGCATACGGGATCTAGATCCCCATCCAGAGATCAAGTCCGGGCCCCCTGCGTTGGGAGCACAGAGTCTTAGTCACTGGACCACCAGGGAAGTCCCTAGAGGAAGAGGTATTTGCATTTTAGATGTAAATTTCTTCCATTTTAGACTTAAGTTTCTTAGCAATACAACCAATAGCTCAAAGGGAAATAGAAAGTTCTAGGACATTCTTGAATCCAGGGTGCCTGTTAGCTTCAATTAGGATTCATTTATTTTTACTGAAGTATAGCTGATTTACAATGTTGTCGGTTTCTGCTGTATTAACAGCTATATATTATGTTATTTTTTATATTCTTTTCCATTATGGTTTATCACAGGATATTGAACATAGCTCCCTGTGTTATATAGTAGGACCTTGTTGTTCATCCATCCTATAAATAAGAGTTTGCATCTGCTAGCCCCAAACCTCCCCTTCATCCTTCCCACAACCCTTTACCCCTTGGCAACCATCAACCTGTCCTCTGTCTGTGAGTCTGTTTCTGCTTCATAGATTAGTTCATTTGTGTCGTATTTTAGATTCCACATATAAGTGATATGGTGTGGTGTTTGTCTTTCTTTTTATGACTTACTTCACTTGGTATGATCATCTCTGAGTTCATTCATGTTGCTGTCATTCATTGTTTTTTGTTTATTTTTCACCTACTTACTGCTTACCACCAATAGGGAACTATTTGTTTTTACTGTGCACACGAGTATGATTGGGATTTTTTTTATCCTGCATGCTTTAAGTTTTTTAAATATTGAAATATTGATTTGTCTACACACAGCATGTCAATGTCAATGTGAGTGAGAATTCAAATTTACGGGGATTTTTGTTGTGATTACTGTTGCTTGGTCTGCTTTACTGGCAAGTAAAGAAACTCACCCTCATTTCATTTATTTCCTATTGTGACACGCTGTTTAGTCCCCAGGATCCTTTGCATTACAGAGCTGTCACTGGCTCCCACCATAAAATGTATAATACCACACTACTTGTGATATTTCTTCTCCATGTGCCAGTATTTGCTGTTACTAATATATTTCTGTTAGCTCTGTGATTGTATTAATTTATTTCCAGGGTTGAAGAACTATCATCTAGAGCAGTTTCCTATCACATTCCAATATAGAGTATGTTGGATTTACATAAACAAAAAATGTATATTTTTTTCTTACGAAATCACTTTACAGTCATTTCCAATGTCTAAGTGATAAAAAGTGCTTCGATTATTTTTATTTCAAAAAGAAAAAAAGAAATCTCCCTGTGAAAAAGAATGAGTATCCTTCTCAGGCATGTTTTATAAGTGTGCAAAGAAGTACCTCAGGCTTGGTTTGCAGGAAACTCTGAAAGAGAAAAATCTAAGTAACACTTCTTGAGCACAGTATTTTCCATGGGGTATTTTATTTAATCTGCAGGCAAGACGTCCCAGTGCCCACCTGAGGCTGCCAGTCTTAGAAAAGTCTGCTTGCAAGGTTGACCCTGAACTGGCATCTGGGAGCTAGCCTGGTAAACAGGTCCCCATGCTGATATAAAACATCCTCTAAATGGTAAGGTGGTTCAATGCCTCCAGAATTTACAGTCTGTTCAGTTGTCCTGACATCTGCTTACCTTTAGGGTGTCTGGAATCTGGGTCTGTGCCCCAGTAAACACACTGGGTGCTGAGTTTCTACTGGATGTTCCTGGTAGTTGTGTGACCTGCCTTACATCATAACTCATTCCTGGGGAACTAAATGCATCCTCTGTGACTGCCCTGAGAGAATGTTCTGGAAGCCTGTGCCTGGTTCCTCCAGACTTCACCTTATGTACCTTTTCTCTCTGCTAACTGTGTTCTGTATTCTGTCACTATAATACATCAAAATCCTGAGTGTGATCATATGCTGAGTCCTGTAAGTCCTCCAGGTGAGTCACAGAACCCGAACGTGGTTTGGGGACCACGAACACAGGCGTGTAGCATCATCATGGCTGTTGATACAGCCGAGGAAGCAGACCCCAAGGCCACACAGCTGGGAAGGAGCAAAGGTTGAAGAAAAGTGAAAGTGTTAGTCACTGGGTTGTGTCTGACTCTTTGTGACCCTATGGACTGTAGCCCAGCAGGCTCCTCTGTCCATAGGATTCTCCAGGCAAGAATGGCAGAGTGGGTTGCCATTTCCTTCTCCAGGGGATCTTCCTGACCCAGGGATTGAACCTGAGTCTCCCACATTGCAGGCAGTCTCTACCGAGCTGGAGGCTGCTGCTGCTGCTAAGTCACTTCAGTCGTGTCCAACTCTGTGCGACCCCATATACGGCAGCCCATCAGGCTCCACTGTCCCTGGGATTCTCCAGGCAAGAATACTGGAGTGGGCTGCTATTTCCTTCTCCAATGCATGCATGCATGCTAAGTCGCTTAGCATGTCCGTGTCTGACTCTGTGTGACCCCATGGACAGCAGCCCACCAGGCTCCTCTGTCCATAGGATTCTCCAGGCAAGAATACTGGAGTGGGTTACCACTTCCTATTTGGGACTAAAAATAACTGCGTGCATGCACAGCTGGGGTAAATTCTGGACCAAAAGATAGAAAGACAAAAAAGCACCCAACTGCCATTTCTGAATTGCTGGGAGCAAAAAACTGGGTGTTGGGAACAAAAGCGGGGTCCTGTGTATGCCCTTCTGCACACAACAGCAACAAGGGGTGGGCAAACCACCTGAGCCACCCCTCCAGAGCGAACCCTGGACACACTTCCACCCTCATCCCATATTAGGAACCAGCTCGCCCCACCTCAGGAAGTGAGCAAGGGAACCTGTTACTTGGTCTCGCTGCCCGCTTGCTGCAGCAGGAGCCCCAGTAATGCCTTGCCTGAATTTCTCATCAAGCCTCTAGTCAATTTCTACTGACTGGGGAAGAACAAGAACCCTAGTCAGTATTACATCTGTGGCAGAATCCAGATTGCAAAGCTTGGAAACTGTTAAGTTTAACTTATGACTGATCAGTTCTGCCAGTCTGGGGCTTGAAGCCTATCTTCAGGAGGAGTTTGTGGAATCTAAATGTCAGGATCTAGAAAAGCACAAGAATCTTGACTCTAGATTCTAGAGGTCAACAGGCCCTACAAACAGGCAGGCAAGTTGTACACGGCACATCACCACCCCTTCTCAAGGGTCAACATTCATAGCTGATTTCACAAATCTGTGGACTCCTATGTCCCCAAGTCCAAGATACACATTGTCACACTTGAACTGTCCTTTAATTAGGAAGCATTTTAAAACAACGGTGGGCTTCCCTGGTGGCTCGGACTGTAAAGAATCTGCCTGCAATGCAGGACACCTGGATGGGGAAGATCCCCTGGAGGAGGGCACAGCAACCCACTTCAGTATTCTTGCTTGGAGAATCCCCATGGACAGAGGAGCCTGGCGGGCTATAGTCCATGGGGTCACAAAAAGTCGGACACGAGTGAGCGACTAACACTTTAAAACAATGGTATCTGCCCATGGTGACTGCCAGCATTCTTGGTTAGTGCTGTATAAAATCTTGATAAGTCTTACAATAGAAGAAATCTCAGATTTGATAAAGTGGGATATTTATTCTGAGCATTTTTTTCTCCCTGATGGCTGTTTCTTGTTCTAACAAACTCCATGAATTAAAATTATTTTTTGACAGATGGCAATAGAAGTGTCATCAGAAAGTGCTGGCATGTTTTAAAAACTTTTCGAAGTCCCTGTATGAACTAGTGGTTGTTCCAGAGCTCAGACTAATAGAAAAAGGACTCACTTCCTGTATATAGGCACTTCATGTCAGTCATTCAGGCTAAAGAGGTGTGTGTTCCCTTTTCAAGTTGCTACAGTTCCACTAAATTTACATTTGTTAAAGAATTATTTATGGGACTTCCTAGTGGTCCAGTGGTTAAGACTTCACCTTCCCATGCAGGGGGTGTGGGTCTGGAAGCTAAGATCCTACATGTCTCAAACATTTTAAAAAGTCTTAAAGACTTAAAAACTCCAACACATTTGAGTCAGTCCTTCCTAATGAGGTGGATGAACCTAGAGCCTGTTATACAGAGTGAAGTAAGTCAGAAAGAGGACAACACATATTGTATATTCACGCATATATATGCAATCTAGAAAGATGGTTCTGATGAACCTATTTACAGAGCAGCAGTGGAGAATTAGACATAGAGAACAGACTTGCGGACACAGTAGGGGAAGGAGAGAATGGGACCAATTGAGAGTAGCATGGAAACATATATATTAGCATATGTAAAATAGATAGCTGGTGGAGATTTGTTGTATGAATCAGGAAGCTCAAGTCAGGAGCTCTGTGACTACCTAGAGGGGAAGAATGGGAAAGAGGATGGGAAGGAAGTTCAGGAGAAAGGATACATGTGTGTACCTATGGCTGATTCACGTTGATGTATGGCAAGAGCCAACGCAATATTGTGAGGCAATTATACTTTAATTAAAAATTTTTTAAAAAATTCAAAAGAAATTAAATGAGGCTTAGAATTTTTTTAAAAAAAGAATAAATGGCAAAGAAATGGGAGAAATTAAACGAGAGAAAATAATTTGCATATTTAACAGTCTCTCACCAGAGCAAATAAAAGATCGAATACTTTAACCTTGGCACATTCACACTGCTGTGTTTCTTCATTGCCTGCTTGAATCCATCAGCACATAACTCTTTTACAATAGTTTAGTTACAGACATGACATTTCCATTTCACGTCTCACTGGGTTTTGTCATCTGGGCCAGCACGGGTCCCAGAACATAGATGGGGGGCCCTGGAGACTCATCTACCAGTCCCATCTCTCAGCAGCTGATGTCAGGGCTGGGGGGTGGGGGGCAGTGCTCTGAGCAGTGGCCACTCTGCTTGGTGACTTGGCCTCCAAGCTAGGTGGATGGGCCCCCACGAGAAGCAGTCATGTGGCTTCAAAGAGAGTCCCTGCACAGGGAACAGACTTGTGGTTGCCAAGGAAGAGAGGGGGATGGGGAAGGGATGGGGTGGGGTGTTGGGGGCAGCAGATATAAACTGTTATATATAGAATGAAAAAACAAGGTCCTACTCTAGCACACAGGAAACTATATTCAATATCTGTGATAAACCATAATGGAAAAGAATACTAAAAAAGAATATATGTATATAATGGAATCATTTTGCTGTACAGCACAGGATAAATCAACAAAACATTGTAAATCAATTATGCTTCAACTTTTTAGAAAAAGGAAAAAAAAAAAAACAAAGGAAAAAGCAAAGAGAATCCATGATCGTCACCACCAGCCCTCAGAATTGAAAACTCCCACTCTAGACATTGTTGGTGCAAAGTGGCAGGACAGAGCACTCTTCATTACAAAATGATTTCAGCATTCCAGATTCCAACTTTATTAGTCTTGTTAGCTCATATCCTTTCAAATCTTTCACCAAAAAAAGTACAATTTCAACATATTTACAAACCACCTGGCTCATGTTTCATTTTAATTACTCAGTCTGCAAAAATGCTTGTCAGTTCCCCATGATGAAGGACAGGAAGAACAGTGCTAAACGATCACTTTGGGTTGCGGACTCCACACTGCCTTCTAGCCAATGGCAACACTAAACACCTTTTCATTTCTTGAGTGTGTGTTTTTCTTTTCTTATCTTTTTTCTTTGGTCTTATGATCACCACCAGGTGTGAACTCTATCTTCCCACAGCCACCTTCTTTGTGTGCTTCTCTTCCTTGTTTTATAAGAACACCAGTTGGATTCAAGGTCCATCCTAACCTGGGATAACCTCATCTCTCATCTGAATTTAACTGCATCTGCAAAGACCCCATTTCCAAATAAGACCGTCTTCACTCTGACAGTCCAGGTGGATGTACATTTTTGGAGGACTCTGTTCAACACACACTGTTAGGAGTGAGGCACAGAAACAGACAAGTCTGTTGTCTTTTCTTTTTCGGTTGCGCTGGGTCTGCCTTGCAGTGCTTGGGGCTTCTCTAGTTGTGGCACAGGAGCTTATTTGCTCCACAGTATGTGGGATCGCAGCTCCCTGACCAAGGATCGAACCCGAGTCCCCTGGATTGGAAGGTGGGTTATTAATCAGTGGACCACCAGTGATGTCCCAGGTCTCTTTTCTCATGAGCAACATGGCTAGATAGATTATCTGCACCTTCGCCAATGCTGAAGACTAGAACATAGGAGGGGGCTGAAGACCTGCAGGCGACAGCTGTTATCTTCCATCTTTTTTTCTTTTTTATCCCACACCATGTGGCATATGGGATCTTAGTTACCTGACCAGGGATTGAACCTGTGTCCCCTGCATTGGGACTGTGGAGCTTTAACCACTGAACCACCAGGGAAGTCCTTGTTATCTGCCCTCTTGATGGTAAGTTTCTTCTCAACACCTTTGGGCTGCGTTTGAGGTTCCAGATCTTCCTCACCTCACTCCACGTGTTCAGGGTGGAATGGCCCCCATGAGAACCCTGGGGGCCAGGTAGGAGCATCGCATTTCCTGGCCACAGTCAGTGTCAGATCTGAAACACTGACTTGCAGACCTGACTCCAGACCTACCAAAGCATATTTGGTAAATCTTGTTCGTCAGAACCATAGCCATGTCGATAACCCTTGCTGTGTTTGGTGGTCCTCCAATGGACACTTGTTTCCGTCAGTCCTTTAATCCCAGTGATCAAGAAAAAAAATAATTCATAGAATAGAGTGGAGGTTGGTCTCAAAATTCCAAATAGAGGTCTGGAGGCTCAATCCTTAAAATTAGGCCACTGGGGATCTTTCTGATCATGATTGAGAATTAGTACAAAGTACACACTTAGCTTTACTTAGTGGGGAGCTAAAATTATCTATGCATGAATTTGGTGTTGTAGAATGTTCACAGTAGAAGTAATCTTGGGATCATCACTGTATTACAAAGACAAGGAAATGAAGACCCTCTGGGCAAGTGATTGGCCCAAGGTCCAGGCAAAGACAGAACCAGGAATGATCTGAGGGCTCTTGAGGTCTCAGTTTGGGGTTATTTCCACCACAGGGGTGGATTTTATTGTTTTTATAATTTTTAGAATATGTATTTAGTTTATGTATTTATTTGGCTGAGTCAGGTCCCAGCTGTGGCAGACGGGATCTCTGATCTCTGGCATGTGGGATCTTATTTTTCCCCTAATACTTATTTATTTATTTACTTGGGTGCCTTGGGTTTTAGTTGCGGCATGTGGGATCTAGTTCCCTGACCAGGGATTGAACCCAGCCCCCCGTATTGGGAGCACGGAGTCTTAACCACTGAACCACCAGGGAAGTCCTCAAAGGGGTGGATTTTAAGGTTATGGTCAATGCAAGGTGTGGGTGAAATGTGGATGGAAGGAGTGAAAAGATGAACTTGAGTGAAGAAAAAGGGAGAGGGACTCTCACCCCAGCTCTTCCTGAAGCCGAAAGGAAGGAGGTCCCTGGGGACACGCTTGCCTTTATACCTGACCTCCTTCCAAAAATGAAGACCACTGTATGTCACTGACACACTCTTCAAACTGAATTTGAATAAAGCACACACTGTCCTTTTTCAATTCACATACATTAATGTGTCACTGAAGTGTTCTCTCTTTTTCTAATTGTCCAAGTAAACCTCGCTTTGAATCCTTAATTCCTCATGCTCCTCCATCCTAGACTTTTCATTCCACATGACCCAAATGCAACAAGAATGCTTCAAGTCAGACTTTTATAGATCATGACCCATAAACAACTAGGGGCCCATGCCCTTCTTCTAAGAGGTGACATTTAAAGAAAAGGAAAGAGCGTCTTCAAACTGTGATCAGCCAGCAGTGAATTTATTCATTCTCCAAGTGCAAGCTTTAGGATCTTCTGAAACGTGGGTCCTTCTAAGGTGCGATTTGACATGTGGTAGCCCCATGGGCTGCTACAACACCTAAGACCCAAGGATAATTACAGACAGATAGTGGCCGTTGAGTGGTTTGCTAGAAGATGCTGTGTGAGATTAAAAAACACATAGCCAGTGCCTGGAGGGGATTCTCCGTTGATAACAGAATTTGCTGAAAACAAAATTTAGGAGAGATGTGGTGACAGAGAATCCGAATCTTGCACTTGGGAGAGATATTTCAAGATTTCAAACCATGTTCCCCAGCACCCCTCCTGCTAACTTCCTTGTTGGAGGTGTCTTTTCTCATTGATCTTAGTTGAAGGCTTCAGTACCCTAGGGACACCAAGCGCTAATTATCAGTGATCCTCTTACAATTGCTTCCTCCTTTAAGAGCTACAGATGGTAAACCTCCTTTCACACACGCTTCTGTTTGTCACCATCTCTTGTGTTAAAGTCTGTTTTCTCAAAACCCCAAACTCTCTTGCCTTGGAAACAACACACGCCCTTCGGAAGCAGGGATGCTACTGCATCTTACCTATATCTGATTTGGACAGATGTTTCACACCACCAAAAAATCAAAAGGTTAAAAATGCCAATTCTCTTCACTACCACCAGTGACATAATTCTGTGCAAAACTCATGGTTTCAGAAGCCATTACCATGTGTCTGAGTACCTATCAAATGACACTTGCAAACTTTCCTGTTAAGTCCTTGTTAAAGTTGCTATTAAAATTTGGTGTGGATTGGGATTTCCCTGATGGTCCAGTGGTTGACTCTGTTTCCACTGCAGGGGGGATGGGTCCAATCCCTGGTCAGGGAACTAAGATCCCACAAGCCACACGGCATGGCAAAAAAAAAAAAAAGGAAGAAAAAGAAATTTAGTGTGGAGTATATTTTTTCCCCCATCCAAGGTAGATACGGTCTGAAAAAGTAAATAATCTGACTTTTGAACACTCCCTTGGACCAGTAGCTATCCATCCATAAACAGGTGCTGGCTGGTGGGTAACCAGACCAACACACTGTGTGTCAGAAACCTCAGCAGTGGTAGAGGGGGTGCTGGGCTGCGTGAACTCAAAGGGCTTCCATCTTTTATTTCACTTTGTTTTTACCTGTGGCACAGGGTTCCCGCCACTCACCCCTCAGAGTAGGTGGCCTCATCCATCCCAGTTCCCTAGTAAATTCAGAGGAGTCTAAGCCAATCATGGTATCCCTTTCCCTAGCCAGAGATTGGTTTAGGAGTGGACATGGGACCCAGTTCTGACCAATGAGATGTGAGAGCAAATATGCTGGGCAGGTCCCTGGAAATGGTCCCCTTACTGGTAAAAGGGACACACAGAACTTCCCTGGTGGTCCAGTGATTAAGAATCCACCTGCCAATGCAGGGGACATGGGTTTGATCCCTGGTCCCAGAAGATCCTACATTGCTGTTCAGTCTCTAAGTCATGTCTGACTCTTTGCGACCCCATGGACTGCAGCACACCAGGCTTCCCTGTCCTTCACTATCTCCTGGAGTTTGCTCAAACTCATGTCTATTGAGTTGATGATGCCATCCAACCATCTATCCTCTGTCATCCCCTTCTCCTCCTGCCCTCAATCTTCCCCAAAATCAGAGTCTTTTTCCAATGAGTCAGCTCTTTGCTTCAGGTGGCCAAAGTATTGGAGCTTTCAGTATTGGAGTATTGGAGTATTCAGCTTTAGCATCAGTCCTTCCAATGAATACTCAGGGTTGATTTCCTTTAGGATTGACTGGTTTGATCTCCTTGCAGTCCAAGAGACTCTCAAGAGTCTTCTCCAGCACCATATTTCAAAAGCACAAATTCTTCGGCTCTCAGTCTTCTCTATGGTCCAACTCTCACATTCGTACGTGACTACTGGAAAAACTGTAGCTTTGACTATACAGACCTTTGTTGGCAAAGTGATGTCTCTGCTTTTTAATACGCTGTCTAGGTTTGTCATAACTTTTCTTCCAAGGAGCAAGTGTCTTTTAATTTCATGGCTGCAGTCACCCACATGCCACCAGGCAACTAAGCTTGTGCACCACACTACTGAAGTCCATGTACTGCAACTAGAGTATCCCCCACTCACGGCAACTAGAGAAAGCCTGTGGACAGCTATTAAGAACCATTGCAGTCATAGCTAATTAATATCAATTAATTTTTAAAATAAGGACACACAGACAGTGCTGGGTCTTGATGGAAGCCTGAAACTTCAGCCATCTTGCCAAAGTTAGGGGAACCAGACTAGGGTCAAGCTGATAAGATGAAGAAGCAGAAAAACAGAAAGAAGCTTCACTTCAAACTGCTATACATTAACCTGGTCTGGAACCTTCTACACCTTGAGACTTCTTCATGTGCGAGATGCTTAGATTTTCATTATTTAACTGTTTTGAGTTGGTTTTCTGGAAGGACCTTTACTAAAATTCTGCACAATCTTAAACCACAAAGGGTCTCAGTTGGCTGTTAGAGCACCCTCTTTACTCCTCAAGTCCTAACTTGTAACAATCAAACAGTCACCAGGTACTAAGACTGTTACTGAGTACAAGTTTGCTCTACTCACCTCAAAACAGGCCAGTCAACTTGAGAGATGAGCTGTTGAGCAAGGAATATGACTTTATTTGGAAAGCTGGCTGATGGAGAGAAGATGGCAGATGAATGTCTCAAAATAACCACCTTATTGGGGCCTGGATGCCAGGTTCTTTTATAGAACAGAGAAGGGGGGAGGTGGGGAAGTAAAGCAAAAAGACCATTAATTTTGCAAATAATTCCTGGAATGGCTGGCCTCAGGGAGGTGATGTGTTCATTTCTTCCCTCCTGTAGCCATCCACAGGTGGACTGGGTCCTGAACAAAGGCATTTTGGTTTAACATTCAGGCAGAGGGGCAGGGTTCCCTGAGGCTGGCCATTATGTACGGACGGTGTCCTTTTAGTTAACAAAGGCAATGGGAAGCAAAGGTTAAAGCAAAAGAAACAGATCCAACATGGAGTCAATTCTTCTCTGTAACAAGACAACACTGAGGAAGAAAGTCTCTCAGCCCAGTTAAGGCACACCTGTTCTAGCCTTCACTGAATGTAAAACACAACTGCAACATGTCTCCCCTCTGAAGCTAAGTCTGTTGTTGCATCATGTATCAACTTTCAAGTATGGTTCAACACTTGACTCTCACCAGACTGACCACAAGGTGGTGGTTTGGAGTAAGGACTCTGGAGCTGAAACCAGCTGGTTCACATCCTAGCTCTGTTAGGCTGAACAGTGGTTCCCCAACGATGTCCTTGTTCTGATCAACAGAACCTGCAAATATGTTATCCAGCATGGCAAAAGAGACTTTGCAAATGTCATTCACTTAAGATTCTGAGATGGAGACTTTATCCTGGATTATCTGGAATCACAAAGGTCCTAATGCAGAGGTAAGCAGGAGGGTCACATAAGATGTGGCCACAGAAACAGAGGTTGGAGGGATGAGCTCCGAGGATGGAGGAAGGGGCAATGAGCCGAGGAAAGGAGTCTCTAGAAGCTGAAAACAGCAAGAAAGCAGATTCTTTCCTGGATCCTGGGAAAGGAACAAATCCCTGCCTACATACACCCTGAGTTTTAGAACTTTGGCCTCCAGAGCCAGAAGAGAGAAAAAAGGTATCTTCTTTAAGCTACTCAGTTTGTGGTCATTTTTTTCTTTCTTGACCTCACAAAGAGGCATGCAGGATCTTAGTTCCCTGACCAGAGATCGAACCCACCCCCTCTGCATTGGAAGTCTGGAGTCCTAACCACTGGACCTCCAGGAAAGGCCAGTTAGTGGTAATTTTTGATGGCAGCAATAGAAGACTAAAGCACCACCTCCAACACTGACCATCTATGGAGACTTTGAGATAATTACAGCTTAATTTCATTTTCCTCTCTGTAAAATGGGCCTAGTAAGAATGCATAGATTTATTGTGATGATTTAACATGTAAACATCAGTAAGGCCCTTAGTAAATCTACTATACTCCAACATAAAATAAAAATTTAATAAAAAATTTAAAATAAAGGGACTTATGCTAAATTACCAAGAAAAAAAGTGTATCTTTTATAAACAAACAAACAAACAAAACACCAGTAAGGCCCTTAGAATAGTCCCTGGTATATAGTGAGTGATCAAGAAATTCAACCTATTTTACGATCACTCCCTCCCCAAAATCTACGCTATAAAACATTACTGAGTACTTTTGAATTTGCTGAAACATTTCATGGGGAGGAGAGGAAGGAAGGTATTTATATTGGACCAGGCCTAGTAAATTTCAGGTAAATATCTCAGAACACTTTCTTCCCTTCCCTTATTCCCTACATGTGCACATATACACCAGTCACCATAGTTCCCAGCCTCTGTTCATTTCTCATTAAACACAGTGTAAACTATGTTCTCTGTATGGTGGATGTCCTGACATGGAGATTCAGGGCATCTCCTGGCATAATACTGCCCCCGGGGCACATGAAAGACACCTGGAGGGGGGCCAGGTTTACAAGAACGTCAAAGAAGGCTTCGGAGAAGTGGGACACGGGGATTTGCAGGATGAGAGTCCTACCACCTGATGCAGTAAAGGAGAGGCCTTTCGGCATCAACTCTGTCTAGCCTATATGGATGAAACAACATCACCTGCCAGAAAACAAAGGATGCTGTAGCCACCATTCACTACAGATGTCCCAGTGGTGAGCCCTGAGGGGACTCAGGATGGAAAAGAACAGGATACTGACCCTGGATAGGTAAGGTGTATATCAAAGGAATGAGCCCAGTGAGCCCAGACTTCTTGCATCTTCCCATACATAGAAAAGGGCTAAATTCATTAACTTGAAATGTCTGGTTTTCTTTAATGAACAGTAATCCTTTAATGTTCTGACTGGTCTTTGTTTCAAAAACTCCTATGTCTTCTGGTTCCTCCTCTGGGCAATCTGAGAGGCTGCCTCCAGAGCTTAAGTCCTCAGAAAGTGCACCAAATAAAACATAATTCTCAACTTTTAGGTTGTGCATATTTTTTTTCACTCAACAGTTCCTGCTTGATAGATCTTCCCAGGTGGCTCAGTGATAAAGAATCCTCCAGCCAATGCAGGAGACTCAGGAGATGTGGGTTCGATCCCTGGGTCCAGAAGATCCCCTGAGGCAGGAAATAGCAACCCACTCCAGTATTCTTGCCTGGAACATTCCATGGGCAGAAGAGCCTGGCAGGCTGCAGTCCATGGGGTCACAAAGAAAGGGACACAACTGAATGAGTGAGCATGGCCAATCTCTCTAAACTAGGGAGAAAGGAATTTGAATTTGTCTTTTATAAAAACATAGAAATATGAACATTTTAAGTTATTTTAGTATAGAATTGAATATCGTAAAAATTCAAGTTTTCTCATAAAACCTGACGAGGTCAAAGTGGTCTGAAGAACTTACGGAGGAAAATGGAGATTTATCTTTTTTGGATAATTTGACTTTTCCTTTTTTGGTGTCTTTGGCTTATTAAGAACTGCCTGAGTGAACATTACAGTTTTCAGAGGAAAAGTGGGCCTCTGACAGATAATCCAATTCCCACACCACCACATCCTCCACACTGCAGGAAGTTAATAGCTCTGAGACCACCCTGGCAACTTCAACCGGCTTCCTTTCCCTGGTGAGTCCTCGGCACCCAGAGTCCTGGGCCCTACCGCACCCACCAGCCCTGCCCTTATCCCTGCCTCCTCCTTGAACACAGATGGGTCTTGTCCTGTAGCTCATGGTCAAGCTTCGCACCTTGACTGCCCATCAGAATGACCTGGGCAGCTTTCAAAAGTGTTCGTGCCTGGCCTCACCCCAGACCCATTGAGCCAGGACCTCTGGGGCACGTTCTAGGCACTGGACACCCCAGATGGTCTAGGGCGTCACTGGGCTTTCTGCTGTTCACTGACTCATTCTCGTTTTCCTAGTTACTCTATTCTCTCCCAAGGAAAACACATAGACTTACATCACTCTTTTTGGATGATGCATTTAACCTTAATACGTGACTTCCCTGCCGAGAATCTGAGGTTCAGGGACACCCAGAGGGGAAGAGCTCTGCGGAGGGGAAAGTTTGGATGTCCTGAGATGATCAAAATTCCACTTATATATGGGAAACGGGGGCTGTTTTCCCTGCAGAGCCTTGTAGAGGCTCGCGTGGGAGTGGTGGAGTGGTCGGAGCTGGCTTCTGGCAAAGCCACTCCCTGCTTCCTGCACCTTGGATGGGAGGAAAGTGAGCCATGTTCTCCCCGCAAGGAGGAAGCTGTTTCTACCTTTTTTAATATACAGTCTTATTTATTTATTTTTGGCTGTGCTGGGTCTTCGTTGCTGCTGGGGCTTTTCTCTAGTTGCTGCGAGCAGAGGCTACTCACTAGTTGCAGCGTGTGGGTTTCTCCCTGAGGTGGCTTCTCCTTGTGTGGAGCACGGACTCCAGGGTGAGTGGGCTTCAGTTCAATTGCTGCTCCTGGGCTGTGGCACGTGGGCTCAGTTGCTCTGAAGTACGTGGGATTCTCCCAGACCAGGAATCAAATCCATGTCTCCTGCATTGGCAGGCAGATTCTTTAGCACTGAGCCACCAGGGAATCCCAGGGATGTCTCTGCTTTTCTCAGTGTACTCCATCAGTGGTACTTCCTGGACTTGTGCCTTCATGGCCCCATGCAGACTCCTTCAATCCTCACAATAGCAATGAGATAGACTTTCTCATCTTCACTGCATAGCCGGGGAGACAAAGACACAGAGAAGGTCAGTAACTTGCCAAGGCCACACTGGCGATGAGCAGCAGACCCCCAGTTTGGTCCCGGGCAGAATTTACCCTCTAAATTGCCCCACAATGCTGCCTCATCCTGGCTGTTCTTGGCTCTTTGGAATGTAGACAAAATGCTGGTGGAAGAGATGGGCATCTCAATGGTCCCTCCCAATAGAAATATGTGGACTTAACAAAAGTTGGATTTCTTGTTCCCTGGACTGTGGGACTGCAATGCTTTTCTGCTGTAAGTGCACGTTCCCGGGAGAGCCCAGGAGAGAAACACCTGAGTCCTCCCCCAGAGCCTCCTCCCCTGCCCCAGGGTCCTCTCCCTCTCTGTCTTCTTCTCTGTTCCTTCTTCCTCCATCACATGGTTTCCATTGTTCAGTGGCCATCAGGGACCGCCTCCTTCCAAGTCAATTAATCTTCACGGCAAGTTTATGGGATCAGACTTACGATCACTCCCATTTTACAGAAGGACAACTGAGGTTCAGAGATATAAAGGAAAATGCCCCCCGATTTTATAGCGAGTCAAGGGCCAAGATGGCACTCAAACCTCAAGTGGTCTTGGCCAGAGTCCTGCCTGAAGCTCTCCTTGTCCCCCATGTCTCCTCCTCTGCTTTCCTTCTTTTTATTCTTCTCCTTCCCTCTGTATGAGTATGTGTAGCCTTATTTTCTAATAAAGGAAGATGAGGCTTGCTTAGGGGAAGAAAAGACGAGAAGGAAGAGGGGGTTAAAAATCACTTCTCCTTGTTATCTGATTACAAGATTCTTCGGCTGCCCTGCAGCTGTGGTGCCAGATAAAGGCAGCTTCCAAACCCGCTCCATGGCAAGAACGTTTTCACAGTCATCATGCAAAATCTATTTCTTCTTGTCTGTTCATGTCAACACGATCCACCCCTTCATATCTGCATAATTAAAGGGACAGTAGTAGAAAGAAGCCACTCTCAGCAGAAGCTAATCTTATAGATGCCAAGGGTCCTAACCACTGTCCCCAGCACACGTCTTTTATTTTTTTTAATATTTATTTATTTGGCTGCACTGGAGCTTAGTTGAGGCACCTCGGATCTTCAGTTGCAGCATGCAAACTCATAGTTGGGGCATGTGGTATCTACTTGCCCCACCAGGGCTCGAACCCAGGCCTCCTGCATTGGAGCCATGGAGTCTTAGCCACTGAGCCACCAGGGAAGTCCCCCCAGCACACTTCTGAGGAGGTGTCTGCTTCTCAAGCTAGAAGGGGAGCTAGTGTGGGCTGCTGATGGAGTCCTTGACCTTGGAGCTGCACTGAACACCTGATGGTTTCACCTGCCCACCATTTCCCTTTAAGAACCTGCCCCACTCTCTCACCCTCAGCCCCCACCCATGGTCAGATCATGAGGGCGGAGAGGCTACGGCTGCCCTCGCTTCCAGGTATTGATACTGTTACCAGTCCCAGGTCCAGCTGCTCACTGCTCAGAAGCTATTAAAGAGGCCAGGTTGCCGAAAGGAAAGTTTGTTTTATTTTGGATGCTGGCAAGCATGGCAGGGGGAAGGCAGATCTCTGTCCAAAGGCCAACTCTCCCTCCTCCCACCCCCTATAATCAGGGGGCAAGAGCTTTTATAAATGTAGAGAGGGGGCTATGTGCAGAAACAGCACAGTCAGCTCTGACAGTCATCTTGAAATTGGTCATCGGTGATCTGACCAACATCATCTTGGTTGTTTTCAGTACAGTTACTCTTCAGTTCCACGGTCTTTGTTTGCATTTTCTTGAGGCCAATTCTTAGAATTGTGCAGTTTATGTCATGGCTACTGTCTGCTCATCATGTAGTTAACTTCTCCACCTGGTGGGGTTTCAGTATCTACAAGACAGCTCACAGGACATGGCTCAGAATATTATCTATATAGCTCTTGAGAAGGAACTAAAGTCCTTGACTTTGCTTGATGGCTTAACTATTACTACTTGGTCTCCTTTGACTGTTTTTCTTTGTTTCTCCATGTTGTCATTTCTCTGATTAAACTTATTCTTTGGTTAAAGTTTTTCTACAGACAAAAAGGCTGAGGACATGGCGGGGAGTTGGGAGGGAAGGACCATAGAGTCCTCCTTCATTTCAACATGACCCTCAACCCCAGCCAAAATGGTCATGACCCAAAGCCAGCCCGTGAGCACATTCTGAGAAATTCCAATCTAATTACTGGGGAAGCTGTTCTCTTCTATCCCTGGATTTGTGGGCTGCTGGATTGGGAGCCTGTAGGTGCAGTTTTCCATCCAGCGGCCCAGAGTTTACTTAACACCCTCCACGGTGCTTACCTGTGTGTTGTGGGGAAGGGGAGGATCTGTCAGGGAACCTGCTTTCTCCAGTGGTGGCACCACCCTAATGTCTTTTTATCTGCTCAGTGTGGGTTGTTAGAAGCAAAAGCACTCTGGGGAATAGTTCCCATTGCAGACTCCCCAGGTGGGTTTAGACCACACACACAGCCAGGGGAGGGGGTTCAGAAGCATTTCTCTGGTATTTGTTGTTTTATTTGGTTCTCTTTCATGGGCATCCCTAGTGGCTCAGAGGTAAAGAATCCACCTGCCAATGCTGGAGACGCAAGTTTGATCAGTGAGTTGAGACGATCTCCTGGGGAAGGAAATGGCAACCCCCTCCAGTATTTATGCCTGGGAAATCCCATGGACAGAGGAGCCTGGTGGGTCACAGCCCATGGAGTCAAAGAGTCAGGACACAACTTAGCAACTAAACAACAAATTTCATGTTTACGATGCTGGTGGGCACACACTAAATCAATGGTAGGATCTTTCAATGGGTCACAATCATGGTTTAAAAATTATGCACCTAGACTTTCCTGGTGGTCCAGTGCTTAAGACTCCACCAGCCAATGTAGGCTCACCAGTTTGATCCCTCATCCGGGAAGATAATTACATGCCCGTGGGGCAACCAAGCCTACGTGCCATAGAGCCTGTGCTCCGCAACAAGAGAAGCCACTACAATGAGAAGCCTGTGCACCGCAACTAGACAGTAGCCTCCGCTCACCACAACTAGAGAAAAGCCTGCGCACAGCAGCGAAGACCCAGTGCAGCCAAAAATAAATAAATAAATAAACTTTAAAAAAATTAAAATTAAGTAAAAAGTAAAAATGGTGGACCTGATTTCCCTGGTGGTCCAGGGGTTAAGACTCCTAGCTTCCATTGCAGTGGGCAAGGGTTCGATCCCTGGTTGGGTAACCACAGGCCACGTGGCGCAGCCCAAAAAATAAATAAATAAAATAAAAACACTGGGCCCAAAAAAAGCAAGATAAAATAAAACTACTGGACCAGCTGGTGTCTCCACACAGGCCCCAAACACCTAACACTCCTGGACAGAAGTGTCAAGACAATACAATCACAGGAGCAAAATAACCCTCTGTTTAAGAAAGTGAATACAGTTCTTTCCTCCTTTTTTGTTTTTTTTCTTTCTTTTATTCCTCTTCAAGCATTCAAAGGAGAAATTTTTTGTCTAATCTGGTTGCATGGCTCAGGGCCCTTCTGGAGGAGGAGAATGATCCCAGCACTTGTGGTAATGAACTCCTTTTCCACTTCTGTTCACACCTGGCTGGAGTCCTCACCCTGCATGGGCTACGCACACTGGATTCCTTTAACATGATGCTTTGGACTCAGTTTCTCCATCTCTCTCACAAGTAAGAGGTGAAACACTGGCAACTTTGAAAACAAGCAACCAAATTCTAGTGCATCCATTTGGAAAATCAAAGGAAAAAAAAATCTGCCACATTGTTAACCATTTCAAATGGACAGGCACGCACATTCAGCCTGTCTGAAATGCTTCGAGAAATTTCAGGCAAGTGGCATGGCCTCTTTCTCCTCACTGGTGAAATAGCCCTTTGAATCCTAGCTCCGTCAGCTGTAGCAGTCCCTGGAGAGGCAGCTTCCAAGGACAAGACACTGGGACCACCCTAGTCTAGATAACCCTCTGTGGGGACTTCCCTGGTGGTCCAGTGTTTAAGACTTCATGTTCCCACTGCAGGGACACAGGTTCAATCACTGGTCAGGGAACTAAGATTTTGCTAGCCGCATGGCCAAAAAAATAAATAAATAAAGTATAAATACCCTCTGTGGAAAGGCTGCTTTTCTGGAGAACTCACTAGTTTTGTAGGTTGACGAGCAACATGACCTTAAATAACATCTGTTTTCTTTTTAGGGGATTATAAAAGAAATAGATGTCACTAGGGAGAATTTGAAGGAAAGAGTGAAAAGAAAACAATTGCCTATGATCCTATCACTTGGAACATTTTTAGATTACTTCCTTTCTGATTCTTTCCCTATGTGTATCTTTCTTAATACTTTGGTGTCATATTATTATATTTACCGGTATTCAAGGTATATACATGGTAAGAACATGCTTGCCCACAAGGAACAGAATTTTCCACTCATGATGGCTTACAAGAACGATTCGTGTGTTTACAGGAGAGCCCACGGCTGGGATTGACTTGGGTCTGTACAGGGGCCCTCTCCTTCCTTCCCCATGACCTGTTCAGTATACTGGTTTCTTCCTCATTCACAGTTCATTCATTCTTACTTTCTGTATGAATGACTGTTTTCACGGTTTTCTGTAAACAAAATGTTAACAGAAAGTAAGAGTTGGGGGAGGGATGGAGTGGGAAGATGGGTTAGCAAGTTGTAAGCTCTTACATGTAGAATGGGTAAACAACAAGGTCCTGCTGTACAGCACAGAGAACTATATTTAATATCCTATGAGAAACCATAATGGAAAAGAATATTTTTAAATGTACATATATTTATCACTGAATCACTCTGCTGTAATCACTCAGCCGTAATTAACACAGCATTGTAAATCAACTACACTTCAATTTAAAAAGAGAAAAAGAAGAAGGAAAAAAAAGTCGATTTGTACTAAATATACATTGAACTTGCACTAATTTGACTATATCCTCTCTGCTAAGATGAGGAGAGGGAGAGAAACGACAATTTCTAGAATGAGGGTGATTCTGTCTTCTCTCCTGTCCCTGGAGAAGGGCAGGAACTGTAACTGTCCTATCCCCTCAGGTGGCCTGACCTCCAGGGAGCCTTTCCTAAATTAGCATCTCACAGCCCTGAGCACTGTATTCTGTCTCTGGGTAACAACTGAAAGGACTTTTCAAATCCAACGCACTAGGGGTTGGAAAAACATTTCCAAAAGTCAGAGAGTATGTTTAGCTGTGCAGGAAACACGGTCTCTGTCACAACTGTCTGCTCTGCCTTTGTGGCAGGAAAGGAGCCAGGGACGAGATGTCAATGGATGGACACACCTGTGTTCTAATAAAATTTTATTGACAAAAACAAATGAAGGATCAGGTTTGGCCCCGGGCTGTATTTGGCCAACTCCTGCTCTACAAAATTTATAAATTTTGCCTCAACAAGGAGGCTGCTTAACTTGCCCAACTCCCATTTCAACAGAATGGAGCGTCCTTCTCAGCCCATCCATCATGAGGGCTGCCAGGTAACTTCCCCCTTTGCCTCTCCCTGACTCCTGCCCACGGAGAAGGAGTGAGTTCTTAGATAGAGCCGGGAGGAGTCCAGCCCTGGCCCTGCTCCCTTCAGAGCCCCCGCCCCTCCTCTCCTCTGAACTCTGTTACCACAGGTCTCATCTTCCAAGCTCACCTTTCCAGTAACAGAGCCCATGGATTTTTCTCTATGTTTGGCTCTTATGTTTACCTCTCAACTGATTCTGACCTGGGGAGGTGAGTGCTTCTTCATTTTCCTTGCAGGTCCTCCCAGCTGTGTGCGCAGGGAGGTTGTCTCCTCTGCAACCATCTCGCCTTGACTCGAAGGCATGAGAGTGGGGGATGGACATAGCACCAACATGGTCCCCAGGTCCTTCCCTGTGAGGTCTCCTTGGCTGGGCTGCAGCATCTAGCCTAACTCCGATCTAATTGCCTTATCCCTGTGTGTGTGCTCAGTCACTCAGTTGCATCTGACTCTTTGCGACCCTAAGGACCAGAGCCCACCAGGCTCCTCTGTCCATTGGATTCTCCAGGTAAGAGTACTGGAATGGGTTGCCATTTCCTGACCCAGGGATGGAACCCACATCTCCTACAGCTCCTGCACTGGCAGGCAGATTCTTGATCACTGAACCACCTGGGAACCCCTAGAACCTCAGAACATGACCTTATTTGGAAATAGGACCTTTGCAGATGTAATTAGGGTAAGGCTAGAAATGAAATCACACTGGATAAGAGTGGCCTTAAATCCAGTAAGAATATTCCTTTAAGAGATAGAAAAGGATGCCCAGAGACACCCGGGGAAAGTGCCACATGAGGACAGAGGCAGAGATGGAGTGACGCTCCTAAAACCAAGGAATGCTTGGGGGCCCCCAGAAGCTGGAAGAGGCAAGAAAGACTCTTTCTTAGAGCCTTCGGAGGAGCACAACCCTGCAGACACCTTGATCATGGACTTCTAGCCTCGAGAACCCCAAGGGAATAAATCTCTGTGTTTTAAGCCACTCAGTTTGTGGTAATTTACTGCAGCCGCCTCAGGACACTGATGCAGAGCCTAACTGACAAATAGCATACAAAATCTCTTTGTAAAGTGTCTGTATTTTCCACAAAACATACCAAAATCTCATTCTCCATGGGTGACAATGATGAAGGGCATTTTGTTTCTTAGGGAGACTTACATGATGAGCTCCCAAGAAAGGCTTCTTTTCCAAGCATCAGTACCTCTGAGATCCGACACCAGCCAAGCCAGGGAGGGAGGGCAGCCCGGGCTGACTGCAGGGCCACGTCTGCAGGAAGACCCCAGTCACTCTCTGCTTGTGTTTTCCCCTGATTCCAGAGTGCATCCGCTTTTCATTTATGTCAACATCTCAGGCAGCCTCGCTTCCTTATAGAGCTCAAACCAACACATCTTCCAAGTATGATTTCAGGACACTTGTCATTCACTTTTTTTTCTCTTGGAGTATAGTTGCTTTACAATGTTGTTAGTTTCTGCTATACAGCAAAATGAATCAGCCTTACCTATACGTATATCCCCTCTTTTTTGGATTTCCTTCCCACTTAGGTCACCACAGAGTATAAAGTGGAGTTCCCTGTGCTATACAGTACATTCTCATTAGTTACCTATTTTATACATAGTATCCATAGTGTATATATGCCAATGCCAATCTCCCAATCCATCTCATCCCCTCATTCACATTTTAATTGCAAGAAAGAGCAGTGCTTCTTAGAATCTACAGGTTTTGTCCACTCTCATGCCAAGGATTTTTAGAATTTTACACCCTTCCATGTTAGGGCTTCCCTGGTGGCTCAGGGGTAAAGAACCCATCTGCAATGCAGGAGCTGCAGCAGGAGCTGCGGGTTCGATTCCTGGGTCAGTATAATCCCCTGGAGAAGGAAATGGCAACCCATTACAGTATTCTTGCCTGGAAAATCCCACAGACAGCCCATGGGGTCAAAAGAGAGTCAGACAGGACACATTTATGCTAGCTGTAATATGCAAACGGGAAGAATAACTTGCTGACAAGTTTTCTATGAGTATTTTTAGGCAGTGCTTTCCATGGGGTTCTGTTTGTTTCTTTGGGACGAAGATCACAAAGTCAGAGACAGAAAAAACTCATAGTCCCATGGATTTTCTTCAAAGATATTTCACGTTTTAAAGACATTAAATTAGTGGCCAACACTCATGCATTAAGACATTTTACATAAAACTCAGTGGGTTCAGCTACCCCAGGCCTTCACTGATACATGGCAACAATTAGCCAGGGTTGAATACTGCCTGTCTTTTAACCCACTTATCAATTTACCACAGTACCCACTGCCCCATAATGCCTGACACCTGCTCCATTTGACTCCATCCAGTGACCTGAGGTTATAGTCTCTGATACAGGGACTGTTTTATTCACATATTCTTCAAAATTATTTATTGAAATGTGTAAGTTGTGTCAAACACCATAGTAAGTGCTGAGGATGCAAGAGTGAACAAGACAGACACAGTCCCTGCCTTCAAGGGGTCTATGTTCAAGCAGGTAACCCAGGTCCTAGTATTATGTGACAGGGGAACAAAATGTAACATTTGCAATGACATCTCAAAGATTTAGGACTTGGCATATAGGGTTCACTGAATGTTAATTTTCATTTCTTGGGGGAAAGGTACAAAGTTGCTGTCAATCTGGAAAATTTCTTGTCCAATTTCAGTTGTATCTGAGGTTATTATTGGTTTCTGGAATGTTTTATAGCCTGTCTGAATTCCTAGCATTATTCCATACCTTCTGGCCTCCTGCTGATACCCTATCTGATCACTCAGGATTATAGCTAGCCTAAAAAAGGGGATATGTTTTGAACTTGTTGGCAGTCATAAAAATTCTCATCCAATTAAAACTCCTTCACCAACTTCCAGGAACTGCAGACTCAAGAGTCTTTGTTTATTGTCCAATCAGAAGGTTGACTATAAAAATTCATAATATTTTAAGATAGCTGTTGGATGTATTTGAGAAATAACCCTGCTTTAAGGTATATTGATGGTAACCCCCAAGATGAAAACCAGTTTATCCTAAAGGAAATCAACCCTGAATATTCACTGGAAGGACTGATGCTGAAGCTGAAGCTCCAATACTGTGGCCACCTGATGCAAAGAGCCAACTCATTAGTAAAGACCCTGATGCAGAGAAAGATTGAGGGCAGGAGGAGAAGAGGATGACAGAGGACGAGATGGTTTGATGGCATCACCAACTCAATGGACATGAGTTTGAGCAAACTCCAAGAGATGGTGAAGGACAGGGAGGCCTGGTGTGCTGCAGTCCATGGGGCCACAGAGTCAGGCATGATTGAGTGACTGAACAACAACTTCTATGTTCACTAAAGTTGCCTGATTTTTCCAGCACCACTCTTTCCGGTTTCTCACACCCAGAGACTTCCTAGGTGGAATCCTAAAACAGCTCCAGAACCCAGTGGGCAGGGAGAGACAGAAGGAAGACACAGCCTCTGCAGCTAGGGAGGTGACAGGTTTAATAAGCAGGTGACTTCCCTCCAGGGCTGATCTTAGTTGTCCCAGGACCAGGAGATCACTGCCTGCCCAACTGTGACATCTTAAGAGTTTATAGAGAGATCTTCTTGGGATTCAGGTACCCACGGCATCCCAAAGTCTCCACACCTGCTCTTTCAAGGTACGTCCTTAAAATAGATCCCACAATGAGCACTGGGGTGGCAGGAAAGGGCAGAGCAGCCATCCCAAGGACAAGGGGGTGGTGAGGGGCCTCAGAGGCCTGGGATGAGCTCACAGGTCAACCAGAGGTCATGTCCTCTGCGGGACCTCCTCCAACGATAACTATTTCATCCATTACAGAAAAACAAAGCATTTCTGAAAAGCGATTCCTTACTAGAGATCTCAGATGTGAACAGCACTTGTAACTTCTCTGTGAATTTTCATGTCTCCTTTCCAATTAGATCCTTAAAACAGCACTGGTGGCAGTTTACTCGCTAAGTCGTGTCTGACTCTTGAGACCCCGTGGACTGTAGCCCGCCAGGCTCCTCTGTCCATGGGATTTCCCAGGCAAGAATACTGAAGCAGGTATCCATTTCCTTCTCAAGTGGATCTTCCCAACCCAGGGACCTAACCCAGGTCTCCTGCACTGCAGGCAGATTCTTTGCCAACTGAGCTACGAGGAAAGCCTTAAAACAACACTGTTAAGTAACTATTGCAAGTGATGCCATCACGGTTTTTCCAAGTGGGTGAAATCCACCCCCCATCCAGGGGATGGAGGTGTAGGAAGGTGTGGCTGCCCCATCCAGGCTCCTGTGAATTTCCACCTTGGTCAGTAAGGTGAAGTTTTCTCTTCATCCCCAAAAGGACATATCCAAACCCTCCACCTATGTTCATGGTGTTCATCTGCATCTGAGGTCATCAGGTCAGGGGACATCCACTGGTGACACAGCCACAGGCAGGGGGTTCCCACTCAGCCCAGCTCAACTTTAAGTCACTGTGGCTGATTTAGGGTCTCTCCTCCAACAGGGGCCCTACCTAGCTGTTTCATCCCTTCCCTACTGCTGTCAGACAGCCCTACCTACAATCTCTCCTTCCCCCAGCCCTACTCATGTCCAGTCGATGAGGACAAAGAACACTCCATCAGCAGACGTCTAGAATTTTCCATCTCAGCAGAGTTTGGGCTCTGCCTCAGCTCTTGAGGGTGGACCCCAATGTGCTGCTTCTGATTGTGCCATGTGGCCATAGCCTGGCACACCTTTCAGAAGGGCCAGAGGTGTGGCTCCTATAACCTGCCCCAGGCACTCCTATTGGCCAGAGATGAAGGATGCTGCAGGAATGAGGACCGCTCAGCACCCACGTGCACACCAGATTGCAAGGGGTTCACATACATGGGATGAAACTATGACCAAGCAAGGTGGGAGTCGGGGGTCAATTCTACTTCTTTCCTTCTTCACCAAGAGCCACTTTCACACACCCTCTTCTTCCTACCCCTCTTGGAAGCCAGGCCCATTGGTGGAGCAATTAGATCCACTGTATACCAGGCAGTGGCCAGTTTGGCAAAGACCTTCCTCCCTCCTATCTCCCCCGGTTTGCACCGCCTAGTAAAATTAGCCTGCTGAGATATCGCAGTGGTTTCACCCGGAGGCATATTCACCGATGGGCCCGTGACCCACAGTCTAGTTAGCTGTCTGCTGGGGAGGACTTCCCATTCCAGATAAAAGGCCAAACTTCCTAGGAAGGTATATTAAGTTTCTATTGCAACCATAAGCCTGAGCCATCTCAGTAATTACCATAAACACAGCAGCTTAAAACAACACCTACCTGTTGGCTCCCAGTTCTGGAGATCACAGGTCCAAGTGGGCTCAACTAGGTTCCCTGCTGAGGGTCTCATGTGGCTGAAATCAACATGTCAGCCAGTCTGGGTTCTTACCTTGAGGATCTAGAGAATCACTTGCCAAGCTCATCCACGTGTTTGGAATTCAGTTTTGTACAGTTGTAGGCCTGAGGTCTTCTTCTCCTGGCTGGCTGTCCTCCCAGAGTCCTTCATGCTCAGTTCCTAGAGACAGACCCCATTTGATTAGATAACCTCCCTTTGGAGGAAGGCAAAGTCAACTGATTTTACACCCTGATTGCTGCTGCTGCCGCCACCGCTAAGTCACTTCAGTCGTGTCCGACTCTGTGCGACCCCATAGATGGCAGCCCACCAGGCTCCGCCATCCCTGGGATTCTCCAGGCAAGAACACTGGAGTGGGTTGCCATCTCCTTCTCCAGTGCATGAAAGGGAAAAGTGAAAGTGAAGTCGCTCAGTCGTGTCCAACTCTTCACGATCCCGTGGACTGCAGCCTACCAGGCTCCTCCATCCACGGGATTTTCCAGGCAAGAGTATGGAGTGGGTTGCCATTGCCTTCTCCGTACACCCTGATTACATCTGCAAAATTCCATTTATCATGTAAATATCACAGGCAGATATCTCATCATATTGGCTGTCTGGGATAAGGGCAGGAAATCTTTGAGGGTTATCTTAGAATTATGCCTGCCACAGAAGGTCTTTTGTTTTTTTTCCATTTCTTTCTTCCTCCTACCTGTTATACAGTTATGATGTCTGGAGGCAAAGCAGCCATTTTGCAACCATGATACAGCCAAATGCAAATGGAGGTGGCAGCAAAATAGATCGTGGGTCCATGTGACAAAATCAAACCACTGCATAACATCTGAAATCCCTGTCTCTTGACTTTTATTACATGATTCAAATAAACTCTGCTTTGCTTTAAGCTACAGCTGATAAAGTGTTCTGTTAATTCCCCATCACCCAACTCAATCTTTTCTGACCTACCAAAATTGGCCCTTTCTGCTTTCCGTAGGTGATCTAATCCCCCCAAAGCTCTCATGTGTTTTCTTGATCAGGGATGGAGTAGGTAGTGAGGGCAGCTTCCAGACCTGTTTCTCCTTCAGCCTTCCTGAACTTCAATGCCCTCAGTGATGGAGCACACAGGGGAAAAAGAAAAGACTTTCTTTCTCCAGGTCACCAGTTTCTACAGTTGGCTCAGCCCAAGGTACAGACTCATCTTCTTGTCCCCTCCTGTGCCTGCCCACTGCACATCTGAATTCAGAGCACCAACCCCCACAGCAAATTGCATCATCTTGTTCTATGCATCTGCTAGCAAGGAGCCTAACGAGGTCAGACAGGTAATGTAATTCTCTCAGGCTCCCAAGCCAAATCTGTAAAACGGAGCTTGATCTGATTTTTATTTCATAAAGCAGCCTCAGCATATTGGTTCCACAAGAACTTCCCTTTCTCATTGGTGCAAAGACTTTTTTCACAAGACATGGGATCTTAGTTCCCTGACCAACGATTGAAACCTTACCTCCTAATTTGAAGTCTTAACCACTGGACCTCCAAGGAAGTCCCTAACACCCCCCTTTCAATGATAAGAACAAAGGAGCCTGCCTAAAAGTCACCAACAAAATACTCTTTATTTACCTGATCAAATTAATGAAGCCATGAGTTGAATCTCCAAGGCTTATGAATTGCATTGTCTGGCAAAGTTAACTGAAGGACCTGATTGAATTCAGTACTGATAAGAAGTTACGAGATGAAGGCAAATCTCTGAGGAAGAAGCCAGAGGTTGCTAAGAGGCTTTGCTGTCATTTGCTTTCCTCATGGCCAACTTTGGGCTCACCCAGGCAGCCTGCTGCAGAAGAAAAACTGGACATGGCCATAAGACTGGCCAGATGTTGAAGCCTCTGCTGGTTTAATTCTCTGTTCAACCTGACCATCTTGGTTTTACGGTGGTTCTAGATGTGGAAAAATATACTTGCTGAGTCGCTTCACTTGTGTCCAATTCTTTGTGATCCCATGGACTGTAGCCCACCAGACTCCTCTGTCCATGGGATTCTCTAGGCAAGAAGGCTGGAGTGGGTTGCCATTCCCTTTTGCAAGAGATCTTCCAAACCCAAGGATTGAACCCACGTCTCATATCTCCTGCACTGGCAGCCTGGTTCTTTACCACTAGTGCCACCTGGGAAGCCAAAAAAATATAAACTCTAGTGAAATCTGAAAATCTGGTATGTAAAACTTCCTTCCATGGAGCTTGGGATTAGCAGATCCAAACAATTAAATATAGAATAGATAAACAACAAGGTCCTACTGTATAGCAGAGGGAGCTATAATCAATATCCTGTGATAATCCGTAATGGAAAAGAATGGGTAAAGGAATATGTTATGTATAACTGAATCACTTTACTGTATCGTAAAAGTTAATAACAGCATTGTAAAGCAACTGTACTTCAGTAAAAGTAAAAATAACCCCCCCAAAACACCAACAAAACTTATTTCCATGAAGGTCTTAGGGTGATTCTTCTTCCTTTCCCTGAGAGAGAGAAATAGCAAAATCAAGGGCATTGGGATTTGGAGAAACCAGGACTCAAAGTCCAGCTCTGTCACTGTCCAGCTGTGTGACCTTGGGCAAGTGACTCAACCTCTCTGGGCCTTGGTAGTGTCAACTGTAAAATACGAAGAGTACTAGCATAGCGTTGGTGGGACTGCTGAGCTGGATTTCATGAGATGCTTTGTTAAAAGGGCCCAGCACATACGCACCAGCTGTCCGTTCCTTCCCTCTGCTCCCTCCAGGCGATGGCCGTAAAACAGCATGGCTGCTGGGAACACCTAGTTCTTTAATTCCCGAGGCCCAAATAAATTAAACCAAAGGAAAATTAAGTATCAGGGATCATGATGTCTGTGAGACTCTCTGACAATGTTCTCACTCTGAAAGGCAAGCTAAAGAGGTCAGGTGA
This sequence comes from Okapia johnstoni, assembly GCA_024291935.2. Lineage (NCBI taxonomy): Eukaryota > Metazoa > Chordata > Mammalia > Artiodactyla > Giraffidae > Okapia > Okapia johnstoni. Next base: position 22,684,765 of record CM044310.1, read on the forward strand.
CGTGTTCAAAGTCACCGCCTGCGGGCAACAAAGCAGAGATGTTCTGGCAGGTGTAAAGTTCCCGCATCCTTTCCGGCACAACGTACATACCCCTCCAGCCTCAGGAAGCTCCTCTGACCTGGCTTGTCAGATGCTGCAATTTATTACCCCATTAATAAAAGGACACCTGGGCTGGCTACTTTAAAGTGACATCTTCGTGCCCTCTTCTGGCTCTGCCATCCCTGATGCCAGCTTCGTCCTCGGGTCGACCCTGTTTTGGTGATACATTCAAGATGTCACCTCCACTCACAGCTCTGCTCGTAGAAAGAAGAGTCATCTGGGATCGTCATGCAAAAGAGCAACAGAATTTTGATGCATCAGGTAGGAAGGGAATGATGAAGGGTTTGGAATGGATCACTTGAATCAGGAGGCAAAACCCTAACCTCCACCCACCCTTTAGGCTTCTCACAGAACACCTATTAGCGACAGAGATCCCAGGATTGGATAAAGATGGCTTTTAAAGAAAAAAGCCAACACAGAGAGTCTCCAAGCCAAACTCAAATAAAATATATAAAACATTGAGAAAGCTAGAAGGACCTACCTGCATCCGAGAGAAGAAATAATGCTTCTTTCCAAAGGCCAGCAAATTTCCCACCCTTTTAAAAAAATCCAACACGTGTTTATTGGGATGGTTTCCTATTCATCTTGACACAGGGTACTTTTAGTGCTGCTTCATCTGAAGGAACATTCTTCTGTAAGATTTGCTTTTCCTCCTGTAGGCTGTCAGAGAACAGCAGAGCAGCCAACCCACGAAACTACTGTTTGTGCGCGGCTAAAGGTGGTGGTGACTGAGGAGCATCCTGGCCATTTCACATCCATGAAATAGCAACTGGGGCTCTGCACCAGGTACTCTTTCCTGTGTTTGCTCTTCTCTTCTGGAGAGGGATGAAGGAGATCCTTTGCAGGAGGATGTGAGGTCCGGAAAGGCCTCTGGAAAGGCCCCACCCTTTAAAGACAATACATTGTTACCCATACAAAGGCTGAATGGTTAATGTTAATGATAAGCAAATATTTAGAGCTGTAAAAAAAAAGAAAAGTCTTCACAAAATGCTCCTTGTCTTCGGTAGCACTGTGCCCTTTGCTATGACATCTGCTGATGCTGCTGCTAAGTCGCTTCAGCTGTGCCCGACTCTGTGCGACCCCATAGACGGCAGCCCACTAGGCTCCACCGTCCCTGGGATTCTCCCGGCAAGAACACTGGAGTGGGTTGCCATTTCCTTCCCCAATGCGTGAAAGCGAAAAGTGAAAGTGAAGTTGCTCAGTTGTGTCCGACTCTTCACGACCCCATGGACTGCAGCCTGCCAGGCTCCTCCATCCACGGGATTTTCCAGGCAAGAGTATGGAGTGGGTTGCCATTGCCTTCTCTGTCATGACATCTGCATGCCTGCAAGCGATGGAAAGTCTCGGGGAAGAGGGGGTGCCCAGTGTGAGCTGGGGGTGGCTGGAGGATCTGATCCCAATGAATGCACTCCCCTGTGAGTTACTTCACCTGCACATTTGTAATCTACATGAACAATTTCAGGAGCAATATAATCTACATGAACAATTTCAGGAGCAAGAAGACACTGTTTCTCTCTTGCTCCTAATGAAATTCTTGGGGAGTGGATATTTCCCAGGGTGAATCTTCAGCAAGGTAGGGCTGATTCTGGGACCCCGTTGAGCCCAGAGAAGAAGGTGATGGGAGAGACAGAACCCAGGCGTTTGGGGTGGCCCTCACTCCCCTGCTTTGGTCTCCTTCACACTGCCTCTGGCTGGTGCAAGCTGTGAAACTGGCATTTTCTTTTATTGAAAACTCCCAGTTTCTCTTCCCTCACATAATGCTAAGAAGTCCCATTAATCTGTAGCCACCATTGGATATTCCCTTCTCTGCAGTAAGGCCTAAATAAACCATTTTCATTTCGAGGTGTGAAATCCTTAAGTTTATCACATTCAATAGCATTTGATTTGCAGAGCAAACTGGAACCCCACTTAGATAATTATAATTCATTGTCTATTGTTGATTACTTCAGTGGGAATCTCAAATGTCGGAAGAGGAGACATTTGACTTAGTTTGCGTGAGCTCTGTCACCTTCAAGGAAAATCATGTCTTGCAACCAAGGTAACTGAGGCATTTGGGTAAGACAGTTTTTCAACATGTGGGACATGCATTCCCATGGCACATGGTTTCCCAACCTTGGCCCCTGCCCGATGTATTATGTATAGTAGTACCTCCAGCCCGTGGGATGAGAAAAATGCCCCACAACATCCAAATGTCTCCTAGCCACACAGGAATCATCCAGGTAAGAAAAAAAAATTGAAAATGAAAGGCATGAGTAAGACACTGATGCCCAATCTCAAAGTCCTCTCTCTGCCTTTCCTCCCTCTTCTTATTGAAATGCATCCTCCTTTTCTAGGGGCAGGGTCACACAGCATGTGGGATCTTATTTCGCTGACCAGGGTTCAAACCCGCCCCCCCTGCATTGGAACGGGACAGCCATGGAAGTCCCTGTAGTCTTCTTTTGAAAAGCCATTTTCCACACCACCTCCCCATCTCTCTTCTAAGACACACACACACATACACACACACTCACACACACTACTTATAGGACTTTACCTCCCAGGTGATAATGACTTGGGGAAAATCAGGACCTATGACTAACTGGGCTAATCAAAGCTCCTTTCCTGGATCTTCTCCAATTCACAATGAAAGAACAGGAACCCAAGGGCTTCTAGCACTCATGGTTCCAGGTTCTTGGAAAACAGGTAGTTTTAGTGAAGGAAATTGTTCCATAGGAAGGCATGAGGGATGGAGGAAAAAGTGGGGAGAGGGAAGGAGAGAGAAAGAAAAACCTACATGGATTCAAATCCCCAGTTCTAGATGATGATAAGCACAGGCTGCTCCTCCTAAAGTCAGTAACACAGGATACCCCCCCACCCACACACCCCCACCGTTTTTGTGGGTTTCATGCCAATTTCAATCCACCAAAATTGACAACTACAACCGAAGGAGGAGTGATTAATATCAGTGTTTCAATAAAAGGATGCACGAGTGACCTCCTCCTCTTGTCCATCCAGCACATTGCAGGAAGCTGCTCAATTTATGGAGGGGGAATTCTCATGCCAGTCCTGAAGTAAATATTACTGTAGGTCTGTTGATGAAAGAAGTCACCACAGAGCCTCTCTTCCCTGCCAGAGCTCCTGGTGCTGACGTTTAAGAGGCTGCTGCTGCTGCTGCTGCTGCTAAGTCGCTCAGTTGTGTCCGACTCTTCATGACCCCATGGACTGCAGCCTACCAGGCTCCTCCGTCCATGGGATTGTCCAGGCAAGAGTACTGGAGTGGGGTGCCATTGCCTTCTCCAGTTTAAGAGGCAGTGCTGTGCAAACTCCATCTCTGTGGCATCCATCAGGGAACTCTTGCTGGACTATTACAGCATAGGGACCAAGTACAAGTCTTCATGACCTTGACACCTGCCCTATCTCAGCAAGCATGTGCCCCATCCCATCATTCTGTCCTTTAGAGCTTTTAAAATGACAGTTCTTTGTTATGTGACATTATAATGCCCATCAGTTGTAATTCATAACTCACAGAATATTTAAACCATATTTAATTTGCAGAATAACATATTGATACATGTTGGCACAATCATTGGAAACTATTTCTAGATGATGTTTTTGCTCATCCAGTTTTAATTTTCTGTTAAAAGTACCCCTTATTTTCCTTTGGGGAAGGACTCATTCTTCATTCTTATTCTGTGTGGTTTATTGTTGTTGTTCAGTTGCTAAGTCATGTCCAATTCTTTGTGACCCCATGAACTGCAGCACACCAGGCTTTCCTGTCCTTCACTATCCCCCTGAGTTTGCTCAGACTCATGTCCATTGAGTCAGTGATGCCATCCAACCATCTCATCCTCTGTATTTCCTAGGCATGGTGGGAGGGTGAAGTAGAAGATTCAGACCAGGCCAATCAGAGCTCAGTTCCTGATGGTGGCCCATGGGGATTGGTTCAGGATAAACACATGATCAAAGCTTCAACCAATAAAATGCAGCCTCAGGACTTGTGATCCAGTTACTGGGCAACAGAATTTTGTCTACTGAGACAGGTAAGCTGGTAGGATGCATATCTGGAATCCTCATGGTCCCCCATCTAGGGCCACCCCACTAGAGAGTAAAGCCAGCTGAGAAGACAAGAAAGGTGAAAGGAGAGTCTGTCTCTTTGTATCTTTGTTTGAGCCCCAGGATCCAGCCATGCTTAGGGGTAGCCAACCTCTTGAATATTCAGTGGTAAGAACCCATGCAGTTCCAAGTAGTTTAGGTTAGGTTTCTGTTCTGGCAGAAAAAAAAAAAAAAAATGCCCAGCTGGCATCACATGCTTTTGTTCCATGGAATCTGAAAGAATGGGGAGACCTCAGAAAGAGTGCCAAATCAGAACTTAGATGATCTGTAGTTAATCCCCTACTCAGCAACTAACTCATGGTTCATCTCACTATGCATCAGTATATTGCTACTGCTGCTACTGCTAAGTCGCCTCAGTCGTGTCCGACTCTGTGCGACCCCATAGATGGCAGCCCACCAGGCTCCGCCGTCCCTGGGATTCTCCTGGCAAGAACACTGGAGTGGGTTGCCATTTCCTTCTCCAATGCATGAAAGTGAAAAGTGAAAGTGAAGTCGCTCAGTCGTGTCCGACTCTTAGCGACCCCATGGACTGTAGCCTACCAGGCTCCTCCATCCATGGGATTTTCCAGGCAAGAGTACTGGAGTGGGATGCCATTGCCTTCTCCGCATCAGTGTACTACTCATCAGTATACTACTCATCTGCAAAATGGGTAGACTAACATAGATCTTGCCTCCTGTTCAGTAAAGAATTAACCTCCTTCTTGTTTAGAGGGACTCTAGGGGGGCTACTGCATGAGGAGTCAGGAGATTCAGGAAGACCCAATGGATTCACCCAGGAAAAGTTGCTTAAACCAGAACCTGGCATATTCTAAGTGCTAATACATACTAGTTCTTATTATTTTTGTTTAGGAGTATTAGGAAGAGAAGGCAAGCATGGACAGAGGGCTGAAAGGAGAGGCTCTCCTGCTGAGGGCAGGAGGGAGGTCCAGATTTTGGAGGAGGTGGGAACCATTTGCTGGAGAAGAGGCACCCCACGTTAGCAAATAACTCCAGAGCCAGGCTTCCCCTTCACAAGGGCAGGTATGCTCCAGCTCTGTGGTCCCCTTATTTTGAGCCCCATGGCTCAAGGGCACAGAGGCCTCCATTCTGATGGGGCAGGGATAAGCCAAGGCGCCTCTGAGCTCTCCTCTGGCTCCATCGTCAGCCTCCCCTCCCCCAGCCCCCAGCAAAGCTCTTTGGGAATCTTATTTCTTTCTGCCAATTTTAGAGCTGATATTGTCTTTCAGACCAGTTTCTGTGCCCACAGGGAGACTTCCTGGAGCATCTTTCAGTTCCCCATTCAGGCACCATGGATATTAGTTGATATCAATATACAGTTGATATTAGTCACCTCTAACTTCTCTGGGACATTCATACCAGTGACGTTCTCATGCTCAGCTTTTTTTTTTTTTTAAGTTGTTTTTTTTTTTTTTAAAGAGGAAGGCTATTTTTAAAATATTTATTTTTATTTATTTGTTTATTTGACTCTACCAGATCTTAACGTGAGATCTTTGCTCTTCATTGCAGCATGTGGGATCTTTAGTTGTGGCATGTGAATTCTTAGTTGTATCATGTGGGATCTAATTCCCCAATGAGGTATCTAACTCAGGCTCCCTGCATTGGGAGCTCAGAGTCTTAGCCACTGGATCATAAGGGAAGTCCCTTCTTAGCAGCTTCTGAGGTCCACTGGATCACCTAGAAGGGCCCAGTGAACATTTATTATTGATGCAACAGACACATGTTTTGCCTTAACACCCACACCCATACTGGAATATAATTATAATAATGATAGTAACTATGATTTTTGACCCCTTACTATGTGCTGGTCACTGTACTTCTTGATCCACACAACATATGAATTCTTAGCACCACTCTATGAAGACAGCAGTGTTGATATTCTATGTTACAGATGAGCAAATTGAGGCTCTGGGAAACTAATTTGTAGGAGAACTGAAGCTAATACTTTAAAAGAAACAAAGTCGATAGAGAAAGAAAAAGAGATACATCAGGCACAGGATTCTTTCACTGACTTGATTCAGCCATACCTGAAGCCTCTTGCATCCCTGAACTTCCCATTCATGGGAGCAAATGCATTTTCCCTTCGGTTTGAGGGCATCCTAAACAGTTGTGATTAACCATCCTAAAGAGTTGTCAGAGTTGATAACCTGAAAGGTGAGTATAATTATCCCAAAGTTTAGTAATGTTTTAAAATGAGGCTGAGAAGTTAAGAGATCCATAAAAGCAGGGATTTTTTCCCCTAATTTGCTGACCATGAAATATGCATCTCCTAAGAAAATGCCTGATATTCACCTTTGGTCAAGATGAGAAGAAGGAGGCACTGAGAAAAGGAGAAAGGAAGATATATTATACAACAAAGAGGTAGGAAAGGCAGGACTTTAATTAAAGTTCATTTTTCTCCATGAGCATTTGAAAATATATATATTATCCCTCTGTCTGAACATACGTACCTCTTAGTTTTTCCTCTTGATCCTATGATCACTTTCTCTTGGTTGCAGGAATGCAAAATACTTATTAGTTTCCCCTTGTGCTATGTCACCACGACTTTTACTGTTTGTTTCAGCCAAGAAGCAGAGCAGGAAACAGAAACCATGGCAGGGTTTCCCTGGTGGTCCAGTGGATAAGAACCTTCTTGCCAACGCAGGGTACACTTGTTCGATCCCTGCTCCAAGAAGATTTCACACACTGCGGAGAAACGAAGCCTGTGAGCTACAACTACTGTGCCCGTGCTCGAGAGCCCATGAGATTCAACTACTAGGCCCACAAGCTGCAACTTCTGAAGCCCGAGCTTGCTCCACAACAAGAGAACCCACCGCAATGAGAAGCCCGTGCACCACGACGAAGAGCCCCTGCTTGTCCCCGTTCACTGCAACTAGAGAAAGCCCAGGTGCAGCAAAGAAGACTCACCACAGCCAAAGATAAAATAAGTAAATCTTTTGAAAAAAGAGAGAAAGAAACCACTGCAGATATTTTAAGCATAGTTACCTAATGCAGAAAAGAGCACCAAGAAAGTCACTGAAATGGCCAAAGGAGGGGTTATAGGCTCTGCTTTCACGCTTTCCTGGCTTTTAACATCAAATTATTTTGGCTGCTTCTCCGTACATTGTAAATGTTATGCTGTGTGGACTCTGGGTTCTGTTATATTCCTCAGAAAAGCATTAACAATTTTATTTTGGTTGGAGTTAAAAAAAAAAAAGTGTCCTGGTCTGCAGCTCAAGTCAGTACAGTTATTTTATTCTCCATGTCCTCATGGGTCCCTCAACCACATGGGCTGAGTTTATACATGGAATCTGGGGATCTTCCTTTCTGACTCTCCTTTTTTTGGATTTCCCCATTATACTTTCCTACTGGAATGGCTGTGATGGTTCCAAACTCTGGCCTCCAGTCCTTCAGACCAGAAACAGTGGGTATCGACAGGAGTAAAAGTTGTCACAAGCAGCAGCAACTGTGACCTCTTCTTAGGGGAAAAGCCACAAAAACAAGAAACTTCTTCCACACCTTTTCCTCCTTCTGAATCTCAGCTTCCTTCTGGAATCTGCCTGCCTCCGTTCATTCTTCAGCATCTTCAGGGAAATGGTTTTGTCCATGTGTTTATGCTTCTCTTTTTGTTTTGTATTTTATGCAGAATTTACCATTGTTACCTAAGTGAAGATCTATCCTATAGGTGTTTATTGGCCATGAAAGAAGCTGAACTCCTTCACATAATCTCTGAACATCCTACCCTGGACTGTGGGCACACCTGCCTCTCCAGATTCTTCTGCAAGTTCCAGTATCTTCGCCTTGAAGGAGCTGAAAGCACAGCCTGTTCTGAATCATGTGTCTAGTAAATTTAGTGCTTCCGGGAAAGCTGTTTGGTGATTTTTACTTGTGCTCCAACTCCCCCTTCTGGATGGTTATATCTCCAGCTTCTCTCACAAATGATAGAAGGTCTCATTCCTAAAATATATTCCCTATTCGTAGTGGGTCTGCTTCTCTGATTGGACCTCAGTGAATAGTGGCATTTGGGTTCCATCAGTAACTATAATGCCAAAAATTTAGGATTTCTGTATACATGCTTTATCTTCTCACCAGCCTTGTTCCTAAACCCAGCCATCCTGAGCTTTAATATCTCCAATGTTCTATAGGGATCCAATGTCAGTCTCCTGGGCTCCATTAAGGCAACTGGTTCGATGGGAAACACTATTGACTGAAATCCTATAGGAGATGGGCCACTCCCTGGACATATCTGAACCTGTACTCACAAGTCAAGGGCAAAGGGGCCCTAGTGATCAATACTGCCTCTTGAGAGGAAAGACACTCATTAGTGTGAAATGTTGCTGAACTGAATGGCACTGTTAGCATGTGTGTCTGCCTGCCCCTTTAGCTGAGGCCAGCAATCTGAGCTTCTTTTCCTCTCTGCCATCAGAATATACCAGATGCCGCCACCAGGGGGCACTGTTGACTCTATAACCATTTGGAGGCTGCCTGCCAGTGGGTTAGGGAGCAGAGCTGTTTCAAACATAAATTAAGGGCATTGACGTTCCAAGGTTCCAAGTATTCGAAACAACACAATTTTGGCAGTTTTCCACTTGAGGCTCAATCTTTGTTTGTAAAAGGCCATCAGAGAGTTTTAAGGGGAGTCCAGAACAGTGTAGTGGGTCTAGCTATTGAATACAAACTTCCTTTAGTTACCTGGATGATCTGAACCTGAGAAAGGTGGTTGAACACAGTGAGTCATATGTAAAAGTTATGAGTGTTTCTCCTTCCCAGAAACTGGCTGGGTCTGTAATGAATCATAAGCCATGCCATAGCTTGAGCTGCTGATCGCAGGCGGCCAGGAGAGGCTCTAAAACGCAGATTAATAATGCCATATAAGTGCTATGTTGCATCCTGAAGTCGTGCCTGAGTTTGAATTGAATTACTTCCTATGGAAAAATGCAAAGTTTAGGTCCTGATGAGTCATGACTATCAGATAGAGAAAACAAACCCAAAAACCCTTAGAGGTGAAGAGGGTGAAACCAGTATAATGGCTGAAGCTGCCTCAGGTCAATGACCTTGGAGCTAGTTTCATCTGTTTCTTCTCTCTGGTGACTATGGGGACCGCCCGGGAGTAACAGTCGCTCTTCCTGTTTTAGGGCCATACTATCTTCCTGTCTTGTTCTTCCTTCCACAAAGACTCTGCCATCCTGTCTTTCTGTCTTTCTTTCCCATCTTCACTGTTAATCTTTCACCATCCCTGTGATCAAACACTACCTCCTCAAAGGTATCAATCAGAAATTATTCAACGATATTTCTTGAGTTCAGGGCGTGTCCTGTCTCTGTCCTGGGTCCTGGGTCCTGGGTGGTTGCGGGGGGAAAAAAAAAAACCTCACCGAAGGAGGACATTTGAAAGGAGAGGAAATGATAAGGACAAAGATTCAGGGAATGAAAACAGCAGGTGCAAAGTCTCTGAAGGGAGAATAAGCAGAGCTTTTAAGGTCAGTGTTGATGGAGTGTAGGTAGGTAAAGAAGTCACTCTGATCTTCCCCAGGCTCTTATAACACATTCTATATGCCTGTTTTCTGCAGTATATTCAATCTCCCTTATTATGCTCTCTGATGACAGGCTCCAAACTCAGTGCTTACTCATCATAATCACTCATCAATTGGCTATTGATTTAAAGACTGACAAGATGTGGAGACTTTTATTCCTGTAATGAGACCTGATACTCCACAAGGAACAGGGGCAAAGCTGAACTGGATCAATCATGCAATGCACGTGAATGCCTATTTCAGTAAGGATGGGTTATATTCCGGGGCAGTAACAAACAACCCCCAAATGTCAGGCTGATATCTCTCATTCATCATGTGTATGTGCGTGCGTGTGTATATGTGTGTCCACTGCCACTTTGCCAGGGACTCTGCTCATTGAGGGCATTCAGGTGATGGAGCTGCCACCTCCTTGACCCAAGCCAGTTGCCATGCTAAGTATCAGGTTCCGTGACAGACATGTACTCAATAACTGGTATTAACTGACTGCATGGCAATCTCTCCAATCTCACGCTGCTCTTGGAATGATGCGAGGTGCTGAATGGGGCCAGGACTGTTTGTGTTGAGAAGCAGGGAAGAGTTGGAAATTTGGCGACATTTTCAAATACACATAGTTTGGATAATATAACTCTGGATTAAGATATAGGGAGTGGAATAAGGTAAGGATTTAAGGACTTGCTACACAAAAGATGGTTCATGGAGGTGCATGATCAAGATGGTCTGGGGGCTTGATAGAGAGAGAAGAGTGGGTCTCCATGCCCCTTCGACTGAATTGGAGTCAACACGTTAACAAGTCCTCAAGGTGATGAGTCTGCAGAACAAAGACTGAGGATTGATTACTCAGAGCAGGGATTCTAGAATAGCTAGGTTTGAATCCCAGCTTTGCCAACCACTAGCTCTGTGACACTGGATGTGTTACCTAAACTCTGTATGTCAATTTCTTGGTTTGTAAATGGAGTTAATAACAACAGTCAAGTCATAAGATCATATATGTGTTGGTCGCTTGGTCATGTCTGACTCTTGCCTTCCACGGACTGTAGCCTGCCAGGTTTCTCTGTACATGGAATTCTCCAGCAAGAATACTGGAGTGGGTTGCCATTTCCTTCTCCAGGGGAATCTTCCTGACCCGGGTACAGAACCCAGGTCTCCTGCATTGTAGGCAAATTCTTTACCATCTGAGCTACCAGGGAAGCCAGGTCATGGTGAGGATTAAATGAGCGAACACCAGCCAAAGTACTGAAGATAGTGCTCGGCACAAAGCAAAAGATCTATAAATGTCAGAGATGATGACAATGATGCAGCAAATAGTTAAGGAAATGTCAGTGTGACCACTTCCATTTGTAACCTAATCTGAAGCTAGATTAGCCAAGTTCTTTTCCTAAATGGACTACGTACTGACCTTGAACCCCGAGAGGAAAGGTGATGGGAACAAAATCCACTCTGTAGGTCTCTACCAGGACAGTGAGAGTCTGGGAATGTGGCAGGTACCAGGAGGGAAACTGGATCAGGGTCAGATGTGGGGGCATGTGAGCATCAGTTCTAAAAGTTGTTCTCAGTGGCTGAGAGCCACCTGAACCTCTCATTTTACCTGGAGAAGCCAGGCCCATGTTCCCTTCAGGGGAAATTCATCTCCATAAAGGCTGGGTTCCGGTAGATATGCGGGGGCAGCCCAAGGCACCAGGGAATTGTCTGCAAGGTTAAGTGAAAATTCCAAAGGCATGATTTTTCAGTGTTTGTCAAAAATAGAAAGGTCTAGCAAGTGAAACCTGATGGAAGGTACTGGCCTGGCCAGTGGAACTCAACACAAGCGGGGAGTGGGCAGACCAAAGCACATACATGAACACAGCTCAGTGGGATGAATCATTATAGATCCAACCCCACTTCTGCAACTTCCCAGCTGGGTGACCTGGAACAGGCCACCTCACCGCTTGGACAGCAGTTTCCTAGTCTATATAATGGGATAAAAAAGACTATGTCTTATAGGGTTGTCAACAGGATTATTTGTCAATTCACAAGCACCTAATGAATGATATTGTCACTGTCATTGGTGTTTCTATTACTGGTTAAGTGAGCTGAAGGTAACATGTGCGAATCTCAGTTTCCTCGTTAGTAAAATGGGGCTGGTAATCTGTGTTCTTGGTTGTGTCTGACTCTTTGAAACCCCTCAGACTGTAGCTCAGCAGGCTCCTCTGTCCATGGGATTTTTCAGGCAAGAATACTGGAGTGGGTTGCCATTTCTTTCTTCAGGGGAACTTCTCGATCCAGATATCAAACCCGTGTCTCCTGTGCCTCCTGCATTGCAGGCAGATTCTTTACCCACTGAGCCATCTACAGCTTTACAAAAAGTCATTCACTGGACAAGCGCTTATTTTCATGTACATACTGGTCAGGGTTGGGAACACAGGGTGAGCAGGTCAGCTGTCACCCACCCCCCATGGAGCTGACAAAGGGATGGGGGAAGCTGTAGATAGAAAATAAGCAAATAAGGACACAGTTGATCAAGGGGGGGTGGTGATGGCCCTCCAATAAATATCCCTTAATAGTTACATTCTTACTGAATGGCACAAGGTTGGAATCTCCACAGTGCAGCTGGGAGTAGGGGTGGGAAGGGAGGAGGATGTACTGTTTCTATAGCTCCTCTACCTCCCCAGCCCCACCTTAGCAGGCAGAGACCCTAGAATTTGCTGAACGATGGGACTTCCCTGTCAGTCCAGTGGTTAAGACATCACCTTCCAATGTAGAGGATATGAGTTCAATCCCTGGTCAGGGTGCTAAGATCCCACATGACAAAAATGAAAATATAAAAGCAATATTGTAACAAAGTCAATGAAGACTTTAAAAAATTGTCCACATCAAAAACTCTTAAAAAAAGAAAAGAGAAGCAATACTGGGGTCGTGGGTCTTACCAACATAAAACCCAATTTCAACTCCTAGTTGGTGGCACAAGCTGACCTCGTCATCTCTGGGGCAGGAGGGGAGCTGATTTTCAATGTCACCACTGCCATGTTCTCGCAAGTGACTTAACCACCTCTTGGAGCCTCAGTTTCCCCTTCTGCCCCAATATACTCCAAGACCGCTTGCCCCCCAGTCTTTCCTACTTCCCTGAAAAGTATCATTAGGTGCCCACTTGCTTGGGCCAAAACCTTGGACTCTTCCTACTGTCCTACAGCTCACATCCATCCATCAGCAAGGCTCCTACCTCCACCTTGATCGGGCAGCATAATTGGTCCATAGTTCCCCTTCATCACTCCCACCTACCTCCCCAGTCCAGGCCTCCATCACTCCTGCCCTCTTACAGCCACCTTTTGACTGGACTCCAGGCTTCGTCTGCTGCCCCCTATAGACTCTGTTCCATAAGAGGTCAGAGTGCCTCTTCTGCGAGAAAAAAGGAAAGATGATTCTTTCCTCCACTTCCTGGCCTTTGTACTTTTGGTTTTCTCTTCCTTAAAAGCTCCTCTGCCAGAAATCCGCCAGCTTGCCTACTCCATATGCCCTCTCTAAAGTTGTACCCCCAAATCAGACTTCCCCCTTACTTTGTTTTAGTTTTATTAGTAACACATATCGCTGTCTTACAGAATGGATTCATTCGTATATTTTTTGAGAGCCTGTGACCTAGAATACAAGATCCATGAGTTTAGAACCTTCTATCTGTTTTGTTCACTGCTATTACCCCATATTTGGGCATGACAAATGGTAAGCAGTAGACAGATATCTGTTGAATGCATGGATGAAATGTGAAAGGACAATAGTAGTACTCCCATTAGAGTTATTGTGAGCATTAAATGAATGAATGAATATCTATAAATAGTAACAAAAGTGCCAGCACAGAGAGCTAAACAAATACCTGCTGCCTTCCTTATTTTTCATCCCTAAGAGCAAGCACTATTGTCAGGACTTGCTGTTCCATCAGCAGGATGACTATAGCTGCCTCATGAGGCCAACATATAGCCTTTCTTTTCTGTGTTCTTAGTAATATACACCTATAGGTCCCCTGTCTGGAGGCAGACCTTACAAGAAATTCTTGAGCTAAATTCTCAAGCTCTTCCCCTCACTTTATGTGAATTTGAAATTAAGACAGAACAACAACAACAACAACAAAACCTGAACTTGCCTTTTTGACTTATGCACCACTGGCACATGTGGAAACAGCGGGTTTCCTCTTCCTAATATCTCCTCTCCTATAAATCATGTTAATTGTCTCCATGTGCCCACAGCCCACAGGGAGTTTTGCAATAGCCTTTGAGGAGATTAGTGGCCTCTGATGTTGGTTATGAAGTTCATAAAAGCATCTGGAAGTAATTTAATTTAAGGAATTAATTATTTGGGGGTTAAAAATACATGCCTTTAAAAAATAAATACAGGAAACTCTTTGCCGATGAACCTCTAAGTTCACACCTCTATTTGGCAGGGGTGGGGGTGGGGATTCCTAAAGAAAGATAAATCAACCACACCATCCCTTTATTTGTTTGGTTTTGGGTGTGTCTGTCTGGTTTTTAGAAGGTCACATGGTAGATTGAATGGGATTCTAAACAGATTTGCAGAAGAGAGGCACTCATTACCTGGGTCTCCTTCCCTCCAATCTGGAAGAAGCAGGAAGGAGTCTCTTACAGGTGATGCTAGGAGACTTTGTGGTCTCAAGTCATGTCTAAGACTCAGAGCACCCGAGGACAGCATATGCCTTTGGGGACTGGGGAGTGGATGTACCCTACCAAGACTCCTCCTTTCCTTTCTCATTTTAAGTTCTCCTGTATTTCCCTGTGGTTTGTTCAGTTTCCCCTTTTCTGGCATTGGAACCAGGGAGTCTCAGACCAGGGAATTTGACTTTGCAGTAGAGAGGGTGATATTTTGTGCCAAAAAGGAAAGAAATGATGTGTGTCTGGGGAGGGTGGGAGGACCACATGATAAACCTACAAAAGAGAAGATCAGGGGAGTGGCCAGCATAACTGGGGGCTTTTTCTTTTGTTCTCTTATTAGACAGGAGGGAGAGAGGATGAAGCTGATTTTCTAAGCTCTCAGTCAGGAAATGATTGGCTATGTTGTATTTCTCACTGAGGCTAGAAACATTTAAATAAAAAAAAATTATTCCCCAGTGACTTTCAAGCTAACAAAAATGAGAAGGAAATGTGCCTTCCATTTTAGGAACTCAGATCTGCTTTCTTTTTTTTTTTGCCTCCCAGGATTGTGTGTACACTAGCTGAATGAACTGAAGAACTGGGCAATTATAGCATAGTTCCCTTAAAAAATGAAGTCTCTGCTACCCAAGTCTATCAGAACCAAGGTTTTGCAGTGCTCTTTCCAGCCTGGCTAGTGTTTTCAGCTGCCTTCTCTCCCCATCATGCAAGCAGAGGGGATCAGTGAGCTCTCTTTCTCCTTAGGGCTGTCCAGCTTGGAAAAGAGCTTCAGAGATGGGGAGGGCCCTTGGAGTCTCTGCCTCCACCCCTCAATTTCTCCTTATGCTTGGCTCATGAATCATTGTAACTGAGTTGGGACAAAAGAAACAGATGTGTTTACCACCTTTCACTTTAGTTTCTTCTCATCTGATCAAAGATTTTTTTTTTCTTTTAATTTGAAATTCATTCCTGGCTCTGGTGACCAGGAATGATGTGACACATGATTCAGTGGGCTTCCTTTCCGAGGTTGGACGAGCCAGCCCAGCACACCAGGTGATCCCTAGGCAGGCTGTGGGATCTGGGGAAGTGTATCAGCTGGGGGAGGGCTGGGCCCCCAGGACAAGGCTTCCGGGTTCAGGACACATTGCCTTTCAATCACGAACACGAGGGGGAGTTGGGGTCCTGAGTGGGGACTGTTCAGATACCCCGGCGGCAAATGAGGCCCGAGCATCAGTAACCATGGAAGGCAGGCAGGCAGCTGGGATCCACGCTAGGAGGGAGGGCAGCGTTGGGAACGACACAGAGAAGACATTTGGAGCACGAACTGGGGTGGCGAGTCCTTGGAATCTACAGAGAATAAACTATTGCAGGAGCAAGTCTGGCAGGGAAGGGGGGCATTCCCGCCCTCCCCCACCCCCGAATAGTTAATAAAAACACATGCGGGGGAGGGGGCGATATCCAACAGTGTAGAAGGATCCACAGTGGAAAATGAACCTTTCTGTCACCCTGGCTTCCCAGTCCTCGTCCTGAGACACCGCGGCTGCCTTTTGCTTAACCCTCCAGACAAATATACACATACGTGCACACGCCTGTGTATAAACCTTGTTCTTGAATCTGTTCTGCACGTTGCTTTTTTCCACTGAATAATCTTTCTGGGAGATCTCTCCGCATCAGCTGTGGGGGACTTAATTCCAGACATCCCCGGCTCTCAAGGCAAAGAATCAGGGGACGACCTGAAGTTGAGGCGCGGAGAGTGAGGACCCCGGGAGGCGGGCGAGGAGAAGGGCTCGGCTCCATCTTGAGTCGCGGGTACCTGCGCAGAACTCTCCGGGACTCGAGCCACAGGCCATGAAGGCGGGAGGCTGCGGGGAGGAGGGGAGACCTCATGGGCGCAACCCTTGAGCCTCCGCGCCTCACCTCCTCTTCTGCGCGTCAGCTCCCAGACGCGTGCACTTTCTCGCCGGCATCCTTCTGCAGCCTCCGGCCAGGGGCGGGCCCAGGGGCGGGGCTCAGGGGTGGGCGGGGTTGAGTGGGCGGCCCGGGGGGCGGGGCGGGCCGCGGCCGCCTTGGAGGCTGGAGAAAAGTTGTCCCGGCCAGAGCGCGAGCCGCCACGGGATCCGGAGCCGCCGCAGCTTGCACCCGGTAGCGGCGGGGCGCGACAACCGGCTCTGCAGCCCGGCCGGCCGACTCGTTGCCGGGGGTGGCCCCGGGGCATGGGACAGCCGGCGGGGGCCGCGAGCGGGCTCTGCGCCCCGGGCGGGCGGCGGGCGGCCTGAGCTGCCGGGACGCAGGATGCGCTCCGAGGGCGCGGCCCCCGCGCCGGTGGCGCCACTGTGCGGGGCGCTGAGCCTGGTGCTGGGCGCGCTGCTGGGCAGAGGGTAAGAGGCCGGGGACCCGGGGTGTCGGTCGCGCCGGGGTTCGGGAAGTTCCCCGCGGTCCCCGGGAGCCTGGGCGGGAGGGGAGCCGATGAGTACGGTTGTCTTGGGGACCTGGGTGAGGGCGCTGGTTCCCGGGCGCGAAGCGGCCCCTCCTCTAAAGAGGCGACCCCAGTCGGGCTTCGCGTAAGTGGAATTGGAGCGAATTCGGCTGATCCAGTTATCTCTGGGTTCGGAGTGCTTCCTGGGGTTGAAGAAGGGGCGTGGCTGAGGGACACTGTTCACCATCACCGAGTTCCATGAGGACTTAACGCAACCCCTGCATTAAACAGGGAATTAACCCAACGTAGAGCTGGAGGTCTTGGAGCGGGCAGCCTGGCTCTTTGCACCTCCTTTGCCCGAGTCTGGCATCCCCCTCCCCAGCTCAGTTGGACTGGGGCTGGTGACCTACGAGGGCACACAGGCCCCTTTCCCCCACCGTTGGGGCCGGCGTTAGTACACGCAAGAATGCCCGCTCACCACGCAGCCTCCGGGGACCTCGGCCCAGAAGAAACCCGAGACCCCCTCAGGGTACCCCGTAGAGATCCTGTGTGGTCTAGGAGCGCGCTGAGGTGATCGCGCGGGTGGGGGAACTGAATCTCGGAATCAGATCTGGGCTTCCTAGCAGTGGGTCCTGAGGGTGGCCTTTTACCTCAGTCTCCTCATCTCTGCAATGGTACTAACCACTCTGCCTTGGGTTTAAGAGAATTCAGGGAGGGGACGACTGGCGCCCAAAGAGCTCAGGAAAGGTTGGTATTATTATTCCGGTTATGATTACGTGCGTGTGGGACCCGGGCCGGCGGCGCGAGGGGCCGGGAGCTTGGTCTTGGAGCCCGGGAGCCGCGGGTGCCGCGCTCCTTCCCTGCCCGGCACCCGAGCTGGGGGCCGCGAACCCGCGCGAAGGAAGCCCCGCTCCTCTGGGAACCGCCGCTGAGCGCACCGCAACCGGGCCGAGAACTGGTGTGCGGGTGAGCGCGTGGGAAGAGGGTGCGGGGAGCCACTTTTCCGCCGCCGGCGCCTGGGCAAGGGTCTTGGGGCCATCGGATGAAACCGAGATGCGCACAAGTGTTCCTGCACTTCGCTCTGCGTCGCGGCTCCTGCCACGGCCCCGGGCCCTAAGCCGTCAAACCGAGTCCAACCTGATGAGAATCACGGGCCCTCTCCGGCCTCAGGCTGGGCTGGAAATACATTCGGAGAGACAAGTTGCCAATTGATGTTACAAAGTAGCGTTTGCTTTTCCGAAGTCCTGCGCACCGGCTGGGATTCCAGAAAAATCTTCTTTCCTAAGGCTGCAGGTTCCCAGAAACACCAACCGGACAAAATTGCTGTTTTAAACAGTGTCCCTTTTCCCCAAGAGCTCCAGGTAAACAGGAGTGTGTATATGTGTGTGTGTGTGTGTGTGTGTGTGTGTGTGTGTGTGTGTGTGTGTGTGTGTTCGCGTTCGCGCGCGCGCACGTGAGCGCGCATGGACACGCGCGCGTGTGTGAAGGGATGGGGAACATTTTTCTGTTTTATTCCAGAGGAGTAAAATCTGGTGACTTAATTCTGTCATGAGCTCTGGATTCTACCATTTCTAGGACTCGGTTTCCCTAAATGTAAAGTGGCCATTCAAAAAAAAAAAAATTTCTTCCCAAAATACTTCCCAGAGACATTGTGATGATAAAGTGATCTAATGGGTAGAACGCACTTCGTTGAGAAAGGTAGTGTCATTTTAAACTGAGCGAACGGTGAACGTCCCCATCAGGTTCTCGCCCTCTGCCAGGAGATTTAATCAGGTTCAGTAGAACTCTTGACTGCTGAATGTGCTTTTCAAAGTAAGTTGTCGACTTTTCTTAATTAAAGCTCACATTCCTTTTTTCCCCTCGGCCATCTAGAGGATTTTACTTTTGATTTAGAGAAGTGGCGTTTAGAAATGTCCGTGTGAAAGAGGCTAGGGACAGCAATTTTATTGGAAAGTGGAATTGGGAATTTTGTTTTGAAGATGCTATTTAGAGGGCAAGGGGTGGGGATAGGGGTTGATGGTTAGAGGGAGCTGTCCCATTCCTCCCGCCCATAGCCACCCCTCCCCCTAACCTTGGGCAACTTTGATTTAGTGAGTTTTTCTCTTCCCACTTTTGCTTGACAGTTTTCACCACGTGATTTGGGGGCTTATGGGTCTGCAAAATTTTTTCATTTTGTTTCTGGTGGCTAAAAGTAGCAGTAACATTCACTCCCTTAGATAGGTCTGCAAAGAAAATGTTTGCTCCATAGATTTCTCATAGAAAGGGAAGCTTTCTGACCCTTGTTTAAATTTGTACTGTCTTAAAAAAAAAAAAAAAAAAATCATCGCTGACTCTTCTGGCCCAAGGATTTAAGTGCTGATTTCTGGAATCCTCGAAACCACTGATCAATTTTTAATACCAATTGTAAGCTTATGTTCAACTGTGGATTTAAGACTCTGCAATTCCTCAGGGTTTGGAACAGAATCATTGTTCTTGAGAGGTTCCATAAATAGACCAGGGCACTGAAAAAAGGGAGTCTTCCTAAGATTTAAGACTTGGGCTGAGGTAGAGGTAGCGAAGTGTCCTTGAGTTACTGGTTGAGGAATTGGCCCTGTGTAAAGAAAAGGGAAGGGCAGGGGGCTGGGCTGAGATGCTGTCAGAGAAGTAATGTTATGAGAGGTGATGGTTGTCAGTCACACAGGGGGCCTCTGGGAAGGTCACACAGGCCAGAAATCACTTTTCTGAAATTTGGGGCCGTGTGTACTTCATGCTTCAGAAGATAGTTTTGTAGGGAGACAGAAGCCCAGGGTTATCCATGGATATTCTCTGAGACACCCAGGCTGGCTGTGGAGTTGTGTCCATAATTGGACCCGTAGCTCATTTTGCATGAAAGATGTGAGTATTCACATCAAAGAGGATAAAGTCCCCCGATAGCCTCACTGCACTTGAGAGCAGCCTTGGTCCCCAGAGGAATTAAAAGTCAGGCGGCCAGCCTTTGGATTGTCAGAGCTTTGGGAATTTTCAATTGCTGACTTGAAATTTGCAGCTTGGGGCAGGTGTCATGAGTAGGAAGAGGGGGCAGAGGTCCTTCTCAGCTCCCCTGGTGCCCACTAACACGGGGAAAGATCCTCATACCTGGGCCTTCCTACACTTAGGGTACGCAGACACTCTTTGCCCTAAGCACACACCCTTTCCTCCCCAAATTGAAACTCCCTGATGCATGGAAGCTTCTTAGAAGTGATTTCAGCTTCTGGGAAGCCATTCTGTGAAACCACCAGGCTCCTGGGTCTGTTCTAGTTCTCTGCTCCACACCCACAGCTCTGAACTCACGCTTGCAAACTTCATGACCTGCAGGCAAACACTGTTCTGTCAATGGTGTGGACAATTTCCCCTAATAAGAGTGTGGGTGCTCTGCTGACCTTGGCACCAAAGCTATGTGGGGGTGTCACCCTGCCCCTGGATAGAGTGTTGATTAAGGGCTTCTCTTACCTCCTTACCTGCCTGTCCCTTCCCCTTAGCCACTTGAATTTGCACCTCTGGCCCTTCTTCCCACTTATTATTCATCCTTAGCTTCATCATAAGAGTGGCTAGAATCAGGCAGAGAAGAACCCAGAACTCTCAATTATATTAGCAGTTAGCACTTTCATGAGCAGAGGTTAAAACCAAAGCCTTTGGATGTATTAGATATTTCATACATCCATAGTCATGAGAAGTGAGGTTAATAAAAACGAATCTTTGGTATATTAATTGGAGTGAAAGGGAGTATTACTGAATTAATGGAATAAATGGAAAGTCTGATGGATAGAATATTTTTACAGCAATCTGCTTTGTTTAAAAGTCAGGTTTATTAATGTAATTTGCATACAGTAAAATTCACCCCTTTGAGGATAGAGTTTTAATTTTGATGAAGGCACATGGTCACATAAACACCAACACAATTGAAGTATAGAAAGAACATTTCCATCACTTCTCCCAAATCCCAGGTGCCCCTGTGTTGCCACTTCCCTTCCTCTATCTGCAACCCCTGGCAACCATGATTTTGTTCTCCATCCTTATGTGTATGTGTGTGTTAGTCGCTCAGTTGTGTCTGACTCTTTGCAACCCCATGGACTAGCTCACCAGGCGCTTCTGTCCATGGAGTTCTCCAGGGGAGAAGACTGGAGTGGATTGCCCTTCCCTTCTTCAGGTTATCTCCCCAACTCAGGGATGGAACATGGGTTTCCTGCATTGCACGCAGATTCTTTACCATCTGAGCCACCAGGGAAGCCTCTCCATCCTTATAATTTGCCTTCTTCATAGTTCCGTAAACGTGGGATAGGGCAGTGTGCAACTTTTGAATCTTATTTCACTTACCACTGTGCATGTACTATTTACCTATATGTCAGTAGTCTATTCCTTTTTCTTCTTTTTGTTTTTAAATTGAGGTATATTTGATTTACAATATTATATAAGTTTCAAGCATATAACATAGTGATTCAAAATTTTAAAAGTTATTCTCCATTCCTAGTTATTATAAAGTATTGGCTCTGTTCTCTGTGCTACATAACATATCCTTGTAGCTTTTATTTTTTTATACATAATAGTTTGTACCTCTTAACCCCCTACCCTTATCTAGACCCTCTGCATTTCCCTTTACCCACTAGGAACCACTAGTTTGTTCTCTGTGTCTGTGAGTCTCTTTTTTTTGCTATAGTCACGAGTTGTATTTTTTTAGATTCCGCATGTAAGAGATAACATACAGTATTTGTCTTTCTCTGATTTATTTCACTAAGCATAATACCCTCCAGGTCCAGCCAAGTTATTACAAATGGAAAAATTTTGTTCTTTTTATGACTGAATAGTATTCCATTGTATATATACACTGCACCTTCTTTATCCATAAATCCATTGATGGACACAAGTTGCTTTCGTATCTTGGCTATTGCTGCTTTCATCATGAGGGTATATTATCTTTTTGAATAAGTATTTTCGTTTTCTTCAGATGTATGCCCGTGAATGGAATATCTGGATTTTATGCTAGTTCTATTTTCATTTTTTTGAGGACCCTCCATATTGTTTTCCACAACAGCTACACCAATTTACATTCCCAGCAACAGTGTACAAGGGTTCCCTTAATTGTCAAATCAAAACTGCAGTGAGATATCACCTCACCTTTGTTAGATGGCTATCATCACAAATAGTCTGTTCCCTTTTAATACTGCATAATCCTGTGAATGGATACAGAACCATTTGTTTATTCATTTCCTAGTTGAAGGACATTTGAGTTACTTTCATTTTGGAGGTATTATGAAAAATGTCACTATGTTGTTTGGCTGCGAAGTCGTGTCCAAGTCTTTGGCAACCCCATGGACTGTAACCTACCAGGCTCCTCTGTCTATGGGGCAAGAATACTGGAGAGGTTTGCCATTTCCTTCTCCATGAAAAATGTCACTATAAATATTCACAAACAGGTTCATATATAAATATATTTTCATTTCTTTTAGGTAAATACCTAGGACTGGAATTGCTAGGTAGTATGATAACTGTTCACATAATTTTATCAGAAATTGCAAACTTTTTTCAAACGTGGAAACACTATGCATCCCCACCAACAAGAGCTCCAATTGTTCTGTATATTGAGGACCACTTAATGTTATCCCTTTTGTATAGTTTGATTTTGTGTAGCAGTTCTAATAGGTGTGTAGTAGTATATCTTTCAAGTTTTAACTTTTATCCTATGACTGATGATGTTGAATATTGTTTCTTATGTTTCTTACCATTCTTATATCTTATTTGGTGCATGTCTTTTTCAAATCTTTCGCCCATTTTTTTAATTGGCTGTTATTTTCATATTATTCATCTTTGAGGGTACTTTATATAGTATGGATACACGTTTGTTTTCAGATGTGTGTTTATAGGATTTCTCCCAGTATGTGTCTTTGGAAGAGCAAAGGATTTTTAAATGAAGTTTGGTTTGTTAATTTTTTTCTCTTAGTAATTACACTTTCGGTGTCATATCTCAAAATCTTTACCTAAGATTTATAAGGACTCTCCAGATGTCTCTAGTGATGTTTGGGTATTTTATATCCCTGCTTATTTTTTATCTTTTTGTTCTGTCAGTTATGGAGAAAAGTGTTGAAGTCTCCATCTCAAAGTGTTGAAGTGTTATGGGTTTGTCTAGTTTTCATTTCAGTCCTGTCAGCTTTTTCTTTATGTGTTTGAAACATTGCTTTAGGTACATACACACTTAGAATTATAGTGAATTCTTGGTGAACTGACTTCTTTCTTATTATGTAATATCCCTCTTTATTCTTGGAAACATTCCTTATTCTGAAGTCTGTTTCATGTGATATTAATACAGCTCCCTCAGCTTACTTTTGATTAGAGTTTGCATTGTAGTATCTTTTCTGTTTTTTTTTAAAAAACAATCTGTATTATTTTATGTGGATTGTTTATAGACAGTATATAGTTAGGGTTTGCCTGTTTATCCAGTCTGATAATCTCTGTCTTTTAATAATTGTATTTAGACCACTTATATTTAATGAGATTATTGATATATTTATATTAAAATCTATCATCTTACTTTTTGCTCTATGCACCATCTGTTCTCTACTCCTTTTTCCTTCTTTTTCTACCTGTTTTCATACTGAGTATATTTTTTACGATTCCAATTTATCTCTGTATTGGTTCATTATTGGCTCATTGTTTATGCCTCTTTAAAATTTAGCCATTGCCCTACAAGATATATCTTTAATTAATCAAAGCCTACATTCAAATTATATCATACAGCTTTATATGCCGTGTAAGAATCTTAAAACAATATATCCCCAGCATTTTCCCCTCTACATATAATAATCCTTTCCAGGACTTCCGAGGTAGCTCTTGTGGTAAAGAATTCACCTTTCAAAGCAAGAGACATAAGAGATTCAGTCATAAAAAGAACAAAATTTTTCCATTTGTAATAACTTGGCTGGACCTGGAGGGTATTATTCTTAGCGAAATAAATCAGATCAAGTGTGTTCGATCCCTGGGTTGGGAAGATCCCCTGGAGCAGGGCATGGCAACACACTCCAGTATTCTTGCCTGGAGAATCCCATGGGATCTCAGTTCCCTGCTCAGGGATTGAAGTCACATCCCCTGCACTGGAAGGCTAAGTCTTAATGGCTGGACCACCAGGGAAGTCCCTGGCTATGATCTATTGACCTTTTACTCATGTGACTATTACCATGTGTAATGGGCTGAATCGGAGAAGACAATGGCACCCCACTCCAGTACTCTTACCTGGAAAATCCCATGGATGGAGGAGCCTGGTAGGCTACAGTCCATGAGGTCGCTAAGAGTCGGACACGACTGAAGCGACTTAGCAGCAGCAGCAGCAATGGGCTGAATGGTGGCCCCCAAAAGACTGGTCCCCTTAGAACCTATGGGTGTGGTCCTATTGGGAAACAGTCTTTTCAGATTTAATTGAGTTAAAGATCTTGGGATGAGGTCATTCTGGATGAGAGTGGGCCTTAAATCAATGCCTCCTTTTGTAACAGTTCCTCAATCTTTCTCTGGGAGAAATGCCTTTCTCCCTTGAGTACAATATGGTGGAACTGTCTGTGAGATCATCTTCATCTTTTCTAGACCAGGGCTGGGGCTGTTCTCACTCCTGGCTATACCTGAGAATCACCTGAAAAGCTTTTAAAAAATGAAAATGATTAACACTGCTTCTTTGCCCACCTCCACTCCACTGCTACAAAGATCTTGGTTCAATCCAGTAGGTGTAGAGTCTGGAGGTTATTTAGCACTTTTTAAAGCTTCCAGGATAATTCTCAAGTTCAGCCAAGTTTAAAGGATTCTTCCTCCCTGGAATCTGGGGCTTCCCAGGTGGTGCAGTGGTTAAGAATCACCTGCTAATGCAGGAGATGCACAAGACGAGGTTTCAGCCCTTGGTCAGGAAGATTCCCCTGGAAAAGGAGATGGCAACCCACTCCAGTATTCTTGCTGGGATAATCTCATGGATGGCAGGCTACAGTCCATACAGTCACAGAGTCGGACATAACTGAGCGACTACGTACGCATGCCCCCCTGGAACCTAAAAAAAAACCATGAGCACAGAGATAGAAACACATAAAGTAATTAGAGTCCCTGTATCCCAGTTGTACCCTGAAGCCAGACATCAATGACAAGTACCAGAACCCTTGAACTGGCAACTTCAGACTTTTAGAAACCTGGTCCGTTAGTGTACCTTCAGGGTCATAAGATAGCGATCCCTTAGCTGATTTGTTTCTGCTGCTAACGCCAGAGGCTTCTGACCAGTTCATTCAGGAACTGGCAGAACAGATGCTCAAAACTAAGCTAATGCTTCCATGATACTGGGCATCCTTAATCAATTCATAAACGATAGCTCCCCATGTCGCCAACAACATGAAGGGTGTGAAGGGAGAAAGAAAAAATATTTTATGGAAGGGGATTAAAAGGTACAAACTTCCACCTATAAAATAAATAAGTCAGGGGAATGTAATATACAAAATAAGGAATGTAGTCAATACTACTGCAATAACAGTGATAAATGGCTAGATTTTTCATGGTGATCAACTCATAATATATATAAATGTCCAATCACTGTGTTGTATACCTAAAACTAATACTATATGTCTACTATACTTCAATAACAAAAAAAATTATATAGAGATGACATGGTCTTCTACATCAAGTCTTTGAGGGTTCCAGACATTTGCAACAGTGAATATGCCACTAACAGCATTATTAAATAGAAAAAAGAAATGTACACACTGCAGAAAACAAGGACTCACTCTCGGAGACAGCTATAACTATTGTCTTGGAAATTTTGCTAATTCAGACTTTGGCTGGGTTGTATTTTACCTTTGTCCTCTCCTTAAAGGCAGTGATTTCCAAATCCCTAGGTATAGAAACACTTTCGTTCAGCTCAGCACACAGGTAGGACAGAGAATTAAGTCCTAGAGAGAAAACAGTTTCAAAGATATTAGAAGTACCCACTCAGAAACAAAGGCAAGCCAATTAAACATTATTGGTCTCCTTCTTCAAACTATATACAAATAATCTCTAAGTGAAAAATTCCCTTAGCCATTGCCCAGGATATAAGTGAATGCACAAGGATCATACTACTAAGTCACTTCCCAGGTGGTGCTAGTGGTAAAGAACCTGCCTGCCAACACAGGAGACGGAAGAGACATGCGTTCAATCCCTGTGTCAGGAAGATCCCCTGGAGAGGGCCATGGCAATCCACTCCAATATTCTTGCCTGGAGAATTCCATGGAGGGAGGAGCCTGGTGGGCTACAGTCCATGGGGTCGCAGAGTCGAACACAACTGAAGAGACTTAGTGCATGCTAAGTCACTTCAGTCGTGTCAACTCTTTGCAACCCTATGGACTGTAGCTTGTCCAAAAAAACCAAAACATAAAACAGAAGCAATATTGTAACAAATTCAATAAAGACTTTAAAAATGGTCTGCATCAAAAAAAAAAATCTTAAAAAAATAATCATAGCCGTTATTATATGTATAGTTATCAAAGCCACGGAGAAGAAGAATCATCCCCAAAATCTAATAGAAATTACACATAAATGTTTCTTAAATGACTGGGACTAATGTAAAAAATAAAAAGCATTAGAAGAACAGTGGATTTGACGACATCGGGGAATAGGAAAAGCTCCTGGAGTGTACCGTGGTGTCCATTTATAATCAACCTAAACAGAGAGCCAGTGGTTTATATTCTGAGACATCCCTTGATGTACTTCATGCTTAAATACAGCTTATATCTAATTCCATTTGGCTTAGTTTCATAATACTCTTGATACTGTCTTAAACAGCCCTTCTCCCTCTGGGGTCGCAGAGCCATCGGAAACATCCAGAGCAGCTTCCATGCCTCCCTGAAGTTCATTTTCTTCCCCCAACTCTGCAGTTGACTCTTTTCATCTTTCTTGCTCAATCGGTCCCTCAGGCCCCTTAATTATAATGTTGGCTTTCCACCGCATTTCCTCACTGTCTCTGTGGACTCTGATGCTGTAGAAATAGGGATATAACACTGCCCACTTTGGCACGTGGGGGTACATGAGTGGTCCTTTGAGACAATAAAGGATTCTCTTATTCTCAAAATAAACCGAGGAACTTTAAAACAAGCACCCCACCCCCAGGTCCCCACGGAACAGAAGGCTGCCTCTGTTCTTATCATGGAATTTCCAGCTTAGTGATGATTTTCAGCCGAAATTAAAAAATTTAAAACTCACACCTTAAACAGGAGGTGGCACTGGAAACATGGTTTTGTCTTCACTGGAAACAGTGAAGTTGTGTTTGAGGCCCTGAGACAAGGTTTCCACACCTGCCCAGTAGAAATGATCTCAGTGTCAAATGATTTGGTTCATTTGTCTTGACCTCTTTAGTTGCATATGCTGAAAAAACCAGCTTATACAAATGGTACCAAAGCCAAAAAATAAAAATACATAAATAAAATGGGGGTTGTTTAAAAATGTATTAGGTTAAGTAACTTAAAAAAAACTCAGATAGGCTTCAGGCATGGCTGGATCCAGACATCCGTTAATGTCACTAGAAACTGTTTCTTTCCATCTCTTGTCTCCTATGTTCTCTTTGTTGGCTTCATGAGTGGTCATCATTGTCACCAGCAGCTCAAAGTTTGCATTCTATCTACACAATACACCCCAATGAGAATTAAGTGGCTTCCTAAATGATTGTAGAAAAATTTGATGGTGTGAATCTCTTGGTGCTCACTGGAGTCCCTGGCCCAACCCTTTCCCAGCCACTGTGATGGGAGGGGATGGAGTTTCTGATTGGTCAGGTCTGGGACTCACCAATGCAGGAGGCTCAGGTCAACTGCATCCAAAATACTAGGAAAAAGAGTGCTGAAGTGTCCAAAGACAAATCAGGCTGTGTCAGATGAAACGGAATGGATGCTAGGCAGGCAGGACCCTATCCAACCAACCAAAGAACTAAAGGAAACCAAAGGCCAATTGTATGCCTGTTTCTCACATGTATAGTTAAGAGTCCTTGGGGCAGCCCCGTGGCAAGGTCAGCTTGCTTCTTCTTTTGCCATTGCTGCAAATGGCATTATTTGATTCCCAATCATTTCCACTGTGTCATCTTCTAGGTCAAGGACATACAACTCCAAACACACCTTTTGTTTTGGGGAGCCTTCTCTGTTTTCTGTCTGCTTTGCCTCTCTTCCTTTCATTCATTATTTCCCCATTAAACATCCCTCCATAGCAGCACTGTTTACAACACCAACGCTTGGAAGCAACCTAAATGTCCATCGACAGAGGAATGGTTAAAGAAGGCGTGGTGCATGTATGCAAAGGAATATTACTCAGTCACAGAAAAGAATGAAATAGTGCCATTTGCAGCAACATGGATGCACCTAGAGATCATCACACTGAGTGAAGTAGGTCAGACAGGGAAAGACAAATGCCATATGCTGTCACATCTTAAAAAATGACATAAATGAACTTGTTTATGAAACAGAAATAGACTCACAAAGCAGACTTCTCTTATCTGCTTTCAGACTCCGCGTTGTCATCTGTTGTGCTGATTGTCCCTGCTATGGGCCAGTCAGCTCCCCAGCTGTGGCCTAGCTCTTGGATGCCTCCCTCAAGTGTTGATAACCGGAGGTATCTGCCAGCAGTGGCTTTGACTGAGAGGTTTCTTATGAGTGCTGAGGTCCACTCTTCTGCTTACAGAAGCAGGAAGTCTGTCAACATCGTCTTCTGACTCCTCAGTAATCCGGGAGTCCTTTTTCTTTTATTGTAGTGCTGTTGCTTTACAGTCTTGTGTTAATTTCAGGTGCACAGCAATAATTCACTTATACATATATTCATTCAGTTTTAGATTTTTTCTCGTTTATATTGTCACAGAATGTTGAATAGAGTTCCTTGTGCTACACAGTAGGTTCTTGTTGGTTTCCAGTCTTACAGATATCTTTTAAGAGTGTATGTATTTTCATCCCAAACTCCTGATTTATCCTTCCCCACGCCCCTAGTAACCAAAAGTAACCATAATTTACCCTTCAGTAACCATAAGTTTGTTTTCTATGTCTGTAAGTCTGTTTCTGTTGTATAAATGTTTGTATCACTGTTAAAAATTATATTCCACATATGAGTGATATCATAAGATATTTGTCTTTCTCTGTCTGACTTCACATAGTATGGTAATCTCCAAGTCCATCTATATTGCTGTAAATGGCATTGTTTCATTCCTTTTTATGGCTGAGTAATATTCCATTACACACACACACAACCCCCCAACATCTTCTTTATCCATTTCTCCATGGTTAGGCGTTTCAGTTGCTCCCATGTCTTGGCTATGGCAAACATAAGAGCACATAAGAACATGAGAGTGCTACAGACATAAGAGCACATGTGTCTTTCGAACAAGAGTCCCAGATCTGAGGAATTTTTTGGAGGACGAGGGGGATGGTGCTGTGTGGCATGGCTTGCAGGATCTCAGTTCCCCAACCAGGAATTGAATCTAGGCCCTTGGCAGTGAAAACGTGGAGTCCTATCCACTGGGCCACCATGGAATTTCCAATCTGGGGAATTTTATTCTCCTCTTCCAAACACACATGTTGCTGAGGGTTTGGGACTCAGTTTCTTATCCAATTACTGTGATTCCTGTGGAGACAGTCCTTACTTTGATAACCCAAGGGGAAGCCCATGATGTCCTCCATCCTCAGTTTACAACAACTGTGTCTTGCTTGGGGACGTCCTCCATTCAGACTCCCCCTGCCCATCAGTCAGATCATGTTGTCCTGTTCTCAGAACCCTCTGGGAACTCCCATCATATTTAGAGCTAAAGCCACAGTGCATTCCATGATCTACAAGGCGCTACATGAACTACATGACCCCCAGCATCCTTCTGACCTCATCTCAACCCCAATGCCCTCACATAGGCACTTTGTTCTAGTCCCATTGGCTGCCTTGCTGGTTCTCAGCACCACTAGGCTCCCACCGCAGGGCCTTTGCACACCCCTGCTGTTGGGTAGCATCTCGATATCCACTGGACCTTTTCCTTTGTCTGTGCTGTCTGCTCTTCTTCATTGTGGGACTTTCTATTCCCCTTTTCTATTGTGTTTTTTGTTTGTTTCACTTATCACCACCTGATAACCCATAGATTTCACCTACTTGGGTTTTGTTTTTTTCTTTTGGCTGTACGGGATCTTTGTTGTGGCACACACGGGCTTTCTCTAGTTGCATCATGTGGACTTTTCTTGTTGTGATGCAAAGGCTTCTAGTTGTGCATGGGCTTCTCATTGTATTGGCTTCTCTTGTTGTGGAACACAAGCTCTAGAGCATGCAGCCTCCCTAGTTTTATCGTGTAGGCTCTCTGGTTGCCCCCAAGGCATGTGGGATCTTAGTTCCCAAACCTGGAATTAAACCCATGTCCCCTGCAGTGGAAGGCGGATTCTTAACCACTAGACCACTAGGGAAGTCCCTCACTTATTTGTTTAGCAGTCTTCCTCTCCCCTAGAATTTAAGCCCCATGAAAACAGAATTCCCTTTCTATTTTGTTTACTTCTGTATATATCTGTTTTGCTCATTAACCTCAGTGCCTGGCACATATGAGGCCCTTAATACTTGGTGAATGAACAAATGAATACATGAGTTAATTCTCTCTTTGGCTTCTCATACTATCTGACTCTTACCTGAACTCATCTCTTTCAGTCCTGGTTGCACAGAAAAATGGGTATGTACATTTGATATGCTGAAAACCTCTAGATAGCCACCATTTTATCAAGGGTCGCCAACTGAGAATCAGATCCGCCACTGTCCTTTCTCTCCATCAGTCACTCCAAAAAGTTGTCCCTTGGCTTGGAGGTGAGAATGTTCATAATAGTAATAGTGTGGTGCTCAAAGGAGCTGGCCAGGTGCAATGTTTTCAAGTCACTGAGTTTATTTCTAAATGCCCATCCTTCTCTGTATTCTCTGCCTCTTCCTTCCAGGGGAGAGAAAGGAGGGCCCCCTGTTTTGCAGATAATGGGTTCTCAGAAATGTCCATGTGAAACAAATCAACTTAAAACAGAGACCAGAATTTCACTGTAAACAGTGGGAAGCATCCTTGATTAGGACTTTCTCTTAACAACTGAGTAAATTACGGGAAGAGTGGAAAGTGGCTGCAGACAGGTACAAGATATCTCGTGGGGGAGATGGAATTATAGCAAAATTATTATCACTTATGGCTTGATCCAGGTGCTCAGTTATGACATCAGAATCTTTTTTTTCCTTTGGTTCTTAGCTTTGCCTATTATGGTGTTGACTTCGTTTTTAGGTTCCATTTGGTGGGTCTTGGCTGTCCTAAGCTCCCACCCTTGCAGGGTCAAGGTCGACTATCCTTTACCCAACACCTGATGAACCCAGGAAAGGTCATACTGTGTCTCCTTGGCCCTGTTTGGTTCATGAGCATTTCTGAACCAGTCAAGTTGGTCTCTAAAAGACAGTGTGCTCTAATGATCCTGTCTGGGAGCTGTGGGAGGAGTTTGCGAGGACTGAGAGTGGGGTGCAGAGGAAAATTGGGGTGCAGTTACCAGAAAAAGGGTGTGTGATTGGGGCCATTCAAAAACCCAGTAAATATTCCTACGTCTCCAAATTCCGGAGTGTAAGCTACGTGGGTAGGGAAGACAGAGAAAAGTCATGCAAACAAGTTGTCTGTCTTTCATGCTCAGAAATCTATCTGAGTTTCGTGTATATTAACAGGAGGCAGCACCGAAGATGTGTTTTCCTGAGTTTGAGTCATACTCGCCTGAACCAGGGATAAGCAAGCATCATTTATCATTCGTCTGTCAATGCAGCCGTCTCTTCCATATCAGAGGCAAAAAGATGCAAGAGATGGGCCTGAGTACTGCTTGGAGAAACAAAGGCTGGACCCAGACGGAGCTTAGTTCAGCATGTTAGGACCTCAGGCTCACCTGCAAACTCCTAATTGAGGGCAAGGCTTGAGGTTCACACCAATCTGCGTCAAATTTCTGCTCTGTTATGTAGATAATGTGTGTCTTGTGTTTAGTCACTCAGTCATGTCCAACACTTTGTGACCCCATGGACTATAGCCCCCCAGGCTCCTCTGTCCATGGGGATTCTCCAGGCAAGAATACTGGAGTGGGTTGCCATACCCTCCTCCAGGGAATCTTCCCAACCCAGGGATCGACCCAGGTCTCCCGTACTGCAGGCAGATTCTTTACCGTCTGAACCACTAGGGAAACCCTAGTGTAGAAATGGGCATTACTTAATCCCATGGACACTCAGTTTCTGGATCTACGCAGTGGGGCCAGGAAAACACATCTCATGGAGTTATTGTAAAAAGTTCCAATGGGTTGTTGTATATATTTTAAAAAATCTTTTGGCTGGCAAACTTTGTGGGATATAGTTCCCTGACCAGGGATCAAATCCTTGCTTGCTGGCATTGGCAGCGTGGAGTCTTAACCACTGGATGTCCAGGGAAGTCCCTGGGCTATTGTGTATCTGACTTTTCTTTTCCATTTGCCTACATTCCAGCCACACTCCCCATCCTACTCTGTGTCCTGGGAGGCTGACCTCTGCAGGGAACACTTCCTGTGCCTGCTGCTTGCCATCTGGAGTTGCCCAGTGGGGGTGCTTGTAGGAGATCAGAGAGTAGGAAGAGAGGCTGGAATATTTCTTCCCTATCTGCTCCCTGTGCCTCTGTCCCCCATGACCCTGACTCCTCTCTGGAGTCCTCTCTCCAAGGCTCCTGCTCTCACTGGGGTCATGAACACTTCCTTCTCCTCTTGCCTCTTTATTTTGATTTATAATTTATTTTATTGAAATGTAGTTCATTTACAATGTTGTGTTAATTTCTGATATACAGCAGAGTGATCCAGTGATATATATGTGTGTGTGTATACATTCTTTTTCACATTCTTTTCTATTATACTTTATCATAGGGTATTGAATATAGTACCTTGTGCTCTACAATAGGATCTTGTTGTTTATATATTGTATGTATAATAGTGCTAATCCCAACCTTCCAATCCATCCCTTCCCATCCCTCTTCCCCCTTGGCAACCACAAGTCTGTTCTCTATGGCTGTGAGTCTGTTTCTGTTTTGTTGATAAGTTCATTTGTGTCATATTTTGAATTCCACGTGTAAGTGATAATCATATGGTATTTGTCTTTCTCTTGCTGACTTGCTTCACTTAATACGATCATCTCTAGGTCTGTCCATGTTGCTTTAAATGACATTATTTCATTCTTTTCTATGGCTGTGTAATATTCTATTGTATGCAGAGACATTACTTTGCCAACAAAGGTCTGTCTAGTCAAGGCTATGGTTTTTCCAGTGGTCATGTATGGGTGTGAGAGTTGGATGGTGAAGAAAGCTGAGCGCCGAAGAATTGATGCTTTTGAACTGTGGTGTTGGAGAAGACTCTTAAGAGTTCCTTGGACTGCAAGGAGATCCAACCAGTCCATCCTAAAGGAGATCAGTCCTGGGTGTTCATTGGAAGGACTGATGTTGAAGCTGAAACTCCAATACTTTGGCCACCTCATGCGAAGAGTTGACTCATTGGAAAAGACCCTAATGCTGGAAAGGATTGGGGGCAGGAGGAGAAGGGGATGACAGAGGATGAGATGGTTGGATGGCATCACTGACTTGATGGACATGGGCTTGGGTAAACTCCGGGGGTTGGTGATGGACAGGGAGGCCTGGCGTGCTGCAATTCATGGGGTCGCAAAGAGTCGGACACGACTGAGCAACTGAACTGAACTGGTATGTGTATCACATATTCTTTATCCATTCATTTGTTGATGGACATTTAGGTGTTTTCCATGTCTTGCCTATTGTGAAGAGTGCTGCTGTGAACACAGGGGTGCATGGGTCTTTTTAAATTAGAGTTTTGTCTGCGTTTATGACCAGGAGTGGGATTGCTGGATCATATGGCAACTCTATTTTTAGTTTTCTATAGGAACCTCCATATTGTTTTCTATAGTGTCCCCTTGTCACTTTAGATTATACTTACGTTCCCCCACGTCTTATCTTAGGAGCCAAAATTACTTTCTTATTTCCTCCTTAAGTAGTCCCTTCTTAATGGCACTTGAACTATCTGCATTAGATTCTGTTTCCTCCTGATGGACACATATGCAAATAAAACTCACACATATAGTGGAAAAGAGTTGGATGCCTGTTGTTATTATGTGTAAACAAACTTAAACCTATAGACAAATTGTAAGAACAAGTGCGTAGAGCTTTGGTCCCCTTAGCTGTCTCAGAGTGTCTGACCAAATACATACCTTCCACCTTTGAATATTTGCTGAGTGTTTTCTTACAAACGAAGACTTTCTCTTCTAGAACCAAAATATACCTTGGAGATCAGGAATAAACATTGCTGTCTGACTACTGTACTGTCCTCACACCCTAACTTAGCATCCTTTATTGTCTCAGTAATATCCTTCATGTCATGGGACTTTGTTTTCCTTCAGTCTTTTCCTGAATTTCTTGACCTTAAGAGTTTTGAAGATTACAAGCTGCTTATTTGTGGCTTGTCTCTCAATTTAGGTTTGTCTGATGTCTCTTCATGCTTAGATTCCAATTATGTGCCTTTGGCAGGAGTATCCCAGAAGGGATGCTCTGCTCCCCCCTTTTTGCATTTGATCAGGTAGGATATGATTTCAATCTGTCACAGTATTAATGGTGCTCACTTGATTGCTTGGTGAAGGTGCTGCTTGCCAAGCTTCTCTACAGTGAAGCTACCCTTAGTTTCTTTAAAATTAATAAATATTCTATGAAAAGAGGTTCAGGGACAATGTAAATGTTTCTTATTAGAATTTCAGTATTCCATTGATGAATTTATTAACAGAATGGATTCATGGATTTAATTTGTATTCTGTGGCTTACATTTCATTACTATTACTGGTTATTTTGATGCTTAGACTATCTTCAGTTTGGCAGTGGGAATCATTTTATAATGACTTCTATGTCCTTTTGATGTGTCCTGTGTCCTCAGTGTTCTTTAAGCATTTTCTTCCTTTCTAAATACAGGAACTTCCAGGCTTATCTTGTAGTTTCACTGTCTCAGTCCTAAAATCAGCTAAGTTCCTTTTAGTGAGAGATTGGTGCTTAGAAACCAAAGTTTAGGCTCTAGATGTGCTCACTGCTACTTGGGTTCTCTAATCAGAAAATAGTGGTACACACAGTAACATCTCTGTCTGTCTCAAAACCCATGAGTTCACACAGATATCTCAACGCACAACAATGCAAGGCTCATCTAGGCTTGTCCATTTTTTTATTTGTACCTCCTCTTTCATCTCTGTATACAGGTTCATCCCCCAGCTGTCTTCACCTCAGTCCTCTCAGATTCAACAGCTGGTGTTGACTGCCCCCTGGCCCCACTAAGGCTATGATACCCAAGCTCCCCATCCCAGGTGGCTGCTCTTCTAGCCACTCAGCCTCTGACACCTAGCTCTGGGCCCCGACATCCCCCCCTGTATCCTGCATCAGGACCCTCCTGATGGTGTTGGTCTGAGTTATTCTGAAAGCGAAGAATCGGTTTGTATTCTTATTTGGATTCAACTGTATCATCTTCTTGGAAAACATCTCTTCATTTTAAGCCAAAGGAGTGTGCCGCAAGTTCTCTGTGTCAGGGTGTCCATCTCTGACCAGAGATGAATATGGACCACATCACGCTGGACAGCTGCCTTGTTTCAGACACTCCTCCACAGGATAAAGAAGGAGTTTGTGATGCCCCTTTATTGTCTCTGGTAAGCATCAGTGATTACCAAGACACCAGGTGTAGGGGATCCTAAACAAACTCAATTAAAATATCTTTTCTTTTGTAGTACCTAAGAGAAGGTATTTTTATGCATCTAAACACTGCTCTTTATCCCTAATGAGTGAGTAGTGTTCTTGAAGGACCTTTTGTGTGACAAATATACTTATTTATATATGTATGTATGCATGCATAAACTTATTTACTCTTCACAGTGACCCCAGGAGATGAGTACAATGCTTATACCTGTGAGCACCAAAATCTTAATGATTCAAGTAAACCAAGAAATTAGGATTTTAGAAAACTGTGAAGTGACCCGGGTTTCCAGTTTTGGCAACATTTCAAAGTATGTTATATGCTTTTTCATTTAAACAGTCTAGGCTATGGCCTCAGGTTAGTCAATTGTCCATTCCTGCCTTTGACCACTGAACTTTGGCAGGAAGGGTGAGGTATTAGAACTGGCCCTGTTGGGATCCAGTCTTGTGTGGCTACATCAGTTACATTGAAATATTGAAGTTCCAGTCCACGTGATTGAAATTAGGAGAAGAACCCTTCCCAGAAGAAGCAATGTGTTGGTACCAGAAGAAGGGAGAGAAGGGGTGTTAGGCAGAGCAAATTGATGTCCCTTGATACAGGATCCAGGGGCACTTGGCAGAGATGGGAGTAATGAGTAAAGATGTTGGATGAGAGAGAGAGAGGAAGCTTGAAGGGGAGTGTTGGCTTTATCAAATGAGGATGATTTCCTAATACTCCCATGGCTGAACTATGTCTGTGAAGAATTTTGCTTCTTTTTCTTCAAATACTTCAATCAGGGTTTCTCAACACTACTGACATTTTGGGCCAGATCATTCTTTGTTGGGGAGATATCCTGTGTAGGACTAGATGCCAGTGTCACCCAACTACCCGTGTAGTGACAACTGACAGTGTTTCCAGACATTGCCAAATGCCTCCTGGGGGAAAACAGCCCTCATTGAGAAACATGCGTTTAAACAATGCCCACTGTGTATAAAGGACTTCCTGCACCATAATATTATTTTTAAATTTTTTTACTTGGAAATAATTTTAGACTTTAAGAAAAGTTGCAAAATCTTACAAAGAATCCCATATACCTTTCACCTAAATTTCTCTAAATTAATATTTTGCCACATTTGCTTTAGCAGTCTTTTTCTGTTTATGTCTCTCTCAAATACTTTATTTTGTTCATGTATTTTTATTTTTTTGGCCACACTGTGTGGCATGAAGGATCTTAGTTCCCTGACCAGGGATCAAACCTGCATCCCCTGCAGTGGAACCACAGAGTTTTAACCACTCGGCTGCCAGGAAGCCCCCCTCTCTATATGTATTTTAAATGTATATATGTGTATATATTTTTCTAAACTAATTATATTCATGATTGCTTGCACGTGACTCCTTTTCATGTATATTTCCTTGAAGCAAGGGCTTTAATTTACTGCTTTACAGTGATCAAAATCAAGAATAGAACTTTCTTTACAGTACTATTACCTGTACATACTTTATTCAGATGTTGCCTATCGTCCCATCACATCATTTATAGCAAAAAGAGAGCTAAGTTTTTCATGGTTCAGAATGCAATTCAGGATTCTACCTGCACCGTCAACTTCTTTTTTGTGTTTTTAAATCACAAACAGTTCCTCAGCCTTTGTTCGTCTTTCATAATCCTGACAAATGCAGGCCAGCTTTTTGGGTAGAATGTCTCTCCATTTGATCCATATTGATTTTGAAGTCATAGCTGTATTCCGTTTGAATAGATCTGGCCCTCTGGACACTGGGTTCTGAGTCTGGATGATTATGTATTCAGTGTCATCTTAGTATTACTCCGACGTCACCAGTGATTCCTGCAGGATCCATCCTTTCCTTTAATGTCCTGGTTAACATGGCAGAGGGCTTCCAAGGTGGCTGAGTGGTAAACAGTCCGCCTGCCAATGCAGGAGACATGAGTTTGATCTCTGGGTCAGGAAGATCCCCCTGAAGAAGGAAATGGCAACCCACTCCAGTATTCCTGACTGGGAAATCCCATGGAAAGAGGAGCCTGGCAGGCTCCAGTCCATGGGATCGCAAAAGAGTTGGATACAACTTAGCGATTGAACGATAACAATAACATGGCAGAAGACCCCAGAAGCCTACTCATAGGAAATCCCTTCTCCCCGGTCCTCCAGTCCAGCTATTTCTGGGATGGTCTAACCTCAAGGCTGCTTTGTTTCTTCTGCTCCTGCCTCCTTACAGAATTCTGTTGGTGGTAGTCTCTTAGAGACAGACATTCGGGGGCACAGCTGTCTCTGTGGCTTGGGTCCCTCCAGCTGCAGGGAAGGGATCCTACACTCCGTTTTCCTGGCACAACAGAGTTTGGGTTGTGAGTTTTTTTTTTGTTTTTTTTTTTAAGCTAGTTTTGGCAGCTCAGCTAGTAAAGAATCCACCTGCATTGCAGGAGATCCTGGTTCGATTCCTGGATCAGGGAGATTCGCTGGAGAAGGGATAGGCTCCCCACTCCAGTATTCTTGGGCTTCCCTGGTGGCTCAGCTGGTAAAGAATCCGCCAGCAATGCGGGAGACCTGGGTTCGATCCCTGGGTTGGGAAGATCCGCTGGAGAAGAGAACGGCTACCCACTCCACTATTCTGGCCTGGAGAATTCCATGGACTGTATGGTTCATGAAGTTACAAAGAGTAGGACACGACTGAGTGACTTTCACTTTTAAAATGTAGTCTTAATTAATTAATTGATTTTTGACTGTGCTGGGTCTTCAGTGCTGCGTGGGCTTTGCTTGAGGTGAGTGAGGGCTACTCTCCAGTTGTGGTGCGAGCTTCTCACTGTGGTGGCTTCTCTTGTTGTGGAGCACAGGCTATAGGGTGCCTGGGCTTCAGCAGTTGTGGCCCCCACGCTCTAGAACACAGGCTCAGTAACTGGGGTGCATTGGCTTAGTTGCCCCGAGCCATGTGGGATCCTCCCGGACCAGGGATTGAACCCACGTCTCCTGCATTGGCAGGCAGACTCTTTACCACTGAACCACCAGGGAAGCCCCCAGGTGTGAATTTATGAGGATGTTCGGAAAGGTGAGGGGACCACGGGAGACCCTGTGTTACTGCTGGGAGTAGTTGTTCTGATACATTACCGGGTTCAACTCCACTCCAGTCTGAGAAGCCTGACACACACCACTGTACCCAGGTGTCACCTGTTATATAAGCCCCTCGTCACAGACTTCTGTTCAGTGACAGCTGAAGGGTAAAAAAGTTCAGTTCCTGCTTCTCCCCACTGCCTTTGCTGACCCAGGCATAAGCTGCCTTGCCTGGTGTTCCTGCTGCTCCTGGAGAAAGTGCTTACACACTTTGGGTGCTCACACCCTCAGGACGTAAATGTTAGTTTTCAGACACCAGGGAATCTAAACCCATATTTAGGGAAAAAAATAAAGTTCCCGTCTCTATGGGTCATTGTCCTGTTAGTACATCCATTTGCCTAACTGCATAAAACATTAGACGTCTTCTTTGGGTTAAAGGTGACTTCACAGTTTTCTCCAAGAACTTAGGGTCCTTGGTGTGGAGGGGTGCAGCTGAAAGCACACAACAAACATACACACACATATACACACACAACATCACACACACACAAACACAAACTCATTTTGGAGGATTTTTTGGAAAGAAAGGAGGTATGCCCAAGAGGTGTATTTAAGTCCCCATCTTCAAAGACAGAAAATTGCTCATAACTTTTAAATCGGTATTTTCTCACTTGCAGTTTATATTCGGTGATTCTCAACAATTCTTGTCATCATTAGCATCATCCATGCTTCCATTTACTTAATGACGGTCTTTCTCTACATCAAATCTTTTCATCTGAGCTTTGCTCTAAGCGGTACTTTCCATGAAAGTCACTGCTTTACGTGCTAATTGTGTTTTTCCCCCAAAGAGTAAAATACATAACTGCTAATATGTTTAAAAGTCTTTCTGCCTTTACCCCAATTTATCTCAGACTCCAAACCTTGGCAGATGCTGGCCTACAGGGCAGCAGCAGCAGCTGGCAATAGGCAGCTTTGATAACTGTTGCTTTTTCCCCCCATGATCTGAATTTTCTGATTGCATCCACTGTCGTATATCTTGGAACCAAGGCTTCAGGACCAGGTGGAAGAATGATTTCCTAATATTCCAAAAGAGTGAGTTTGAAAGCAAAAAAAAAAAAAAAAAAAGAGGAAGTCTTCTTTGTCATCATAGACACACAGTGGAATGCTTGATTGCAGAAC
This sequence comes from Okapia johnstoni, assembly GCA_024291935.2. Lineage (NCBI taxonomy): Eukaryota > Metazoa > Chordata > Mammalia > Artiodactyla > Giraffidae > Okapia > Okapia johnstoni. The sequence continues at coordinate 22,724,437 of CM044310.1, forward strand.
ATGGAATAAGTGATGAGTTATCATACCAGGAGGTTCTCCCATTAAACTGTGATCCATTTGGAGGCTCCTCAGTTGGGTGTTGAATTGTTTCAGACGTGGTTCTCATCCATAAATGCAGTATCGAAGACTGCGTTTCTCGACTGTAAACATATATGCTCTTTTCAAATAAGTCTAAAAACCCAGAGATTTTTCTCCTCTCCTTCTCTCAGAGGGGTATACCTTTCCTTAAGACTCCTATTCCATTGATGAATTATTTTTTAAAATGTATCTCTTTGGCTGCACCAGGTCTTAGTTGCAACATGAAGAATCTTTGATCTTTGTTGAGGCATGTGGAATCTACTTCCTTGACCAGGGATCCAACCCGAGCCCCTTGCATTGGGAGCACGGAATCTTAGCCACTGGACCACTAGAGGAGTCCCCAAGATGTTTCCTTTCATTGCCTGATGTTCCTTCCCTCCAATGCTGAAGATGAGGCTAGGAGCAGCCATCTCAATTGAGTAAACGGAGCTCATCTTTGTAGGAGGAACTGAAACTGAACAGAGGAGAGACAGTGAAGCATCTTGATGGGGTTTGAGTCCCTGGGTTACTTCCTGTTTTCTTCAAGGCTTGATTCCTGCACCTGGATGATGACCCCGGGGATGCTTCCATCAAGCCCCTGTGCTGGTCTGCCCTCAGGCCCATCCCTGTTTCTCCCAGCTCACTTCTGCATCCCTGGGAACTGGACCTCCCAGGTTCCCTAAACACCTCCGTCCATTAGGAGGCAACGAAAGGGGCTCTAGAGAGATTGAAGGGGAGAAGTCGAAGAATTCCTTTCCTTCTCTTGCTTTGCTTCTCTCACTGCCTGTGGCTCAGGGCTGGGTCTTCTCAGTGACTCTGGTGGCCACGAGGTTGCCCCACTCTCTGTGTCCTGTTTGGTGCATTGGGCCTGGCCCTGGTCTCAGGGACACCACTCCCTGCACTGTCCCTCCATCCCTGGGGCTGGCGATGGCTCTTAGGGTGGCTGATATCAGGCTGCCTCACTGTCCATCTTTGGCTTCTTAGCTTTTGCATCCCTGTGTCATGAAGTCTTTGTGTTCCAACCCTAGTGTCAGAATAACTCCAACAGTTTCTGTTTTTCCAACTGGATCCTGACAAAATCCCTTTTTGTTTTTTTCTCACTCAGGTTCAAGTTCGTTTTCTGCTTCTTGCAACCAAAAGATGCCTAGCCAAAAAGGGTGTTAGGAAATATACTTAGATGAGGCCCTTGGACATGGCCTGTCTTCTTCAGGTTCCAGCCTTTCCTCACTCCCTGGGTTTCTATCAGTGAAAAGGAGGTAGGTTACCCTGCCAGTGCCCACATGGAGCAGATGTGCAAAGTGGTGTTCTTTTGTTTTTCTGCTGGCTCTGCCAGCATTCTGTAAGCTGCCCAAGAGCCACGGGTTTTGTTGCTTTCATCTACTCTGAATCCTTGGTGCCTGGACGAGGGCTGGGCACATAGGAGTGTCGACTGAAAAAGATATACACAACCTAAAACTTAAGAATTGTGTTTTATTGGGTGGACTTGTGAAGATTCAAGCCCAGCATGCAAACTCAGAGAGCTCTGAAGGACTGCTCCAAGGAGGTAAGAGAGGAGCCGGGGATGTGTAGTTTTCCCAGCAAAAGCCAAGTAGTTAGAAAGTGGAAAGATTACTGTTAGTTAAAGAAAAACAGACATCTCAAGTTAATGAATTTAGTGCTTTGTATGGGAAGATGCAAGAGTCTGGGCTCATTGAAATCCTTCCTTTGATATGCATCTCAGTTATCCAGGGTCAGCATGCTGCTTTTCTCAGTCCTGAATCCCCCCAGGATGCTCTGTCAACATCCTTTGTTTACTCGTGGGGCAGGCTACATTCTTCATTCACAGCAGACTTTTTATACAAACCTGTTAATTAGGGTTTCCCTATGGCTCAGTGCTAAATAATTCACCTGCCAGTGCTGGAGATACCGGAGACTTGGATTCAACCACTGGGTCAGGAACATCCCCTGAAGGGGGAAGTGGCAACTCACTCCAATATTCTTGCCTGGAGAATTCCATGGACAGAGGAGCCTGGTGAGCTACAGTCCATGGTATCCCAAAGAATTGGACATTACTGAGGACGCACGCACATTAACCGAATGCCTAGAAAGGCAGTGAAATCAACTTTAATATAATACACGGAAGAGAATAGACGCTCTCAAAGTACGTTACACATGGTAGGTCTACATATTCTGGGTGTGGGGTGTGTGTGTGTGTGTGTGTGCACATGTGTGTGTGTTTTGGCTTCCATTGTAAAATATACTTCTTATAAAAGATCTTAAGAAAAAAGTTTCAAAGCCAAGGATCAAGACTTCAGGTCAGGTCCTTGTAGGTAAACAGTAAGGAGTTGTATAAATCTAGCACATAGTTTCTCCTGAATTTTTCTCCATCAGCATCACGAATCTCCTTTTTCATCGAGGTCCCCAACACCTCTCTGGAATTAGCGTGCATCTCTCCCCAGTGTATACCCTGCTTTCCAACTCGTCCAGTTAACTTAATTCTGCAATCTAGGTTACTGTTTCCTGCAGAAGTTTGTTCACCAACTTAACAAGATTTTCAAAACAAAAGCTGTTAGTGATAAGTAAGAAAAGTCACAGTGTATGTAGATTTTCTGTCTTGCCTTGAATGCAAACTATCACTCCCTTTACCCAGAGCTTTTCCATTAATTGGAAAAAAAAAATCTGCCTACCCTAGGGGGCAGAAAGATTGTATTTATTGTAGAGCTGGCTCCATATGGAATTTTGAAACACTGGGGGCACTTGAGGGCACCCTGTCTCTCTCTCTCTCTCTCTCTTTTTTTCTAATAAAAACAGGACCAAGACTTCCCTGGCGAAACAGTGGTTAACACTCTGAGCTCCCAGTGCAGAGGGTACAGTTTCAACCCCTGGTCAGAGAACTAAGATTCTACATGCTGCAGGGCAACTAAGCCTGAGTACTGCAACTACTTACTGAGCCTGTGTGATGTGGAGCCCACGAGAGGCAACGAAGATCCCAAGGGCTGCAACTCAGACCCAGCTCAGCCAAATAAGTAAAACAAAAATAGAATGTCCAAAAAAAAAAAGACTCCGAACTCAGGGGGCACAGGTTTAATCCCTGGTCATGGAACTAAGATCTCACAAGCCACACAGTGCAGATAAATAAATAAAATAAAAATCTATCTGTTACCTCATCTTTATCCTGGATTTACCTTTAAGGAAAAAACAAAACAAAACAGGACTGATTGCTTTTTCATCTTTAAGGATTTTCGTATGCTGCTGAAAGAAGATAGAAACTAGAACTTGTTTTTGTTTGGGGATAACATCTTTTCAGAAGTGGGGCTCATTCATAACCTTTCAGGCCTCTCATTGTCTTTGTTTTCCCACCTGCTAAGATCAGGGATAATTCCTGACCATGAGGAATGAACTTTCTGGTGACGACGCAGGTTCAGCCGGAGTGATTACAGTGAGCCCAGACTCTTGCATCTTCTCATACATAGAAAATTGATTGCTAAATTCATTATCATGGAATATCTGACTTTCTTTAATTAACAATAATCTTTTGATGTTCAGATTACCTGCCCTTTGCTGTAAAACTTCCATATAACCTGGCTTCTCACTCTGCCTTCTCAGAACACTTCTTTTAGGGTCACTTGAGATGCTGCCTCCTGGGCTTGAAGTCCTAAAAATTCCCACCTAATGAAACATAACTCTCAACTTTTAGATTGTGAGTATTTATTAAATCAACAACCTCCAAGAATGGGGGGTGGGAAGTGTCATGAAGAATGTAGAAGGAATGGATCAGAAATTCCAACTCTTTATTACTCAACAACCCCCTGTATTCTACCAGGATATCTTTGGGCAACTCACACTGCCCAAGATATCCTGGTAGAACAGCAGGATTCAGGGGAATGGCCACATGACTCATGTCCCATGATGCTCTTGACCAACACTTGTCCCTGGAATGCTCCTCTCACCCAGATCTACTAAAAGCACCTAACAATAGTCAACAACAGCGAAACCACCCCCCAGGACTCCTGGGGGACATTGCTAAGGACATAGTCTTCAGCTAGTTTTCCTCCTGTTTTGGAAAGAGTATGAAATGCAAGCAGCTGAGGGAGATGGCTAGTAGCATCCTGAGCATGGAAAGACATTGGATGTTTGCCAGTTGCTCCTGTAGTCACATTTAAAATATTTGATATTAATACCACAGTTCCTTCACTTCTGGCTTGTATCTGCAGAACCAGCATTTGCTATACACGCTCATTCACTGAATCATGTCTCCACCCTATAGACTGTAGCCCACCAGGCTCCTCTGTCCATGGGATTTTCTAGATAAGAATACTGGAGTGGATTGCCATTTCCTCCTCCAGAAGGTCTTCCTGACCCAGGGATTGAACCTGAGTCTCCTTTGTCTCCTGCATTGGCAGGTGGATTCTTTACCACTCAGCCACCTGGGAAGCCCCAATATTTGCTATGAACCCCAAATAAATCTCTCATGGAGCTTTTCCCAAAGACCTTTCACCTCTGTTAGTTCATCTCAGCCTCAAACTGACTTGAGAGGAATTTAACCATCATCCTTCCCATGTGAGAGATGAGGTCCCTGAGATACATAAGTGTCACAGAGAAAATAAACAGTGGCTACATTGAACTTCTGATATCCAAGGCTTTCTCTGCAACAGCCTGCCCCCTTCCACTCTCCACTAGGTGTGATCCAAGCTTTTATTTGACTGGCAGGTATTTTCCTCCAATATTATGAAGGAAGCACAGACTTCCTCCTGTGCTTATCAGTTCCCTCAAGGAATTTTTTGGTTTTAAGCACCGCCTTGGTAACAGTGAACTCAAGTTCGCTGACCTGTCTTTCTTTATCCATGCAGATATTGCACTTTTCAGATCATACTTAGTTGTCCATTTTTCTCTGTCCCCTCCATTCTATGATTTCTTGAAGACAAGGACCTTGCCTTGTTAATGTCCACATCTCCAGGATGCTGTCGAGTAAGATTCTGATGCATAATGAGTGAGACACCTCTTAGAAGAATGCATAAACATTGCTTTCCTCTGTGCCTCTCATTGTCTCCCTTTCTTCCTTGTGTTCAAGCCTCTCTCTCTCCCTTGTTTCCTATATTTATCGCAGGAGCATCATATTTTAGAGAATATTTGATGATTTGATCTGCAAAGCTTATGTTCTGAAACCTGAACCCAAGAGAGAGCCCACTGGGGCAGATCCAGTATTTAGACCAGAGTTTTGAATTCAAGTGTCATCATGAATGTGCTTTGAGCTGCAAGTAAAAGTGGCTGTAATACGATCTGGTGCAAAGTCCAGCAGTAGAGAAGTGCCCATGTTAATTGAGTCTGTGGCTTCTTTCTGAAAACACATTTTCTTCTGTTTTATTTTTTGACCATGCCCCGTGACATGTGGAATCTTAGTTCCCCAACCAGGGATTGAACCCACACCCTCTACATTGGAAGTGCAGAGTCTTAACAGCTGGACCACCAGGGAAGTCACTCTTCTGTGGCTTCTTGTTGCCCTTCATGGTCAGCATCTTCTGGTCTCTCCCACATAATTGTCAGGACTGGCTTCATCCTCAAATTGGTTGGTCCTCATGGTCCCAAGGATGGTTGCCTACAGCATTTCAGGGTGTATAATTTATTATTATTTTTTAGCCGTGGGGAGAAACTGGCTTTTCAGAATTTTCTTTCAAAAATGGGAGAGAACCATCACAGAAGTCCCCTCTCTTCTTGTTTTGCTTCATCATATTTAAAACTCAGCGCCACTTCCTAGACAGTCACAGGGAAGGGAATCAGATTCCCTTAGGCAGATCAGAACCTACTGCTAAGCCTAAGCATGGAGTTGGCCTTTCACCACGTTCATGACTGTGATGGTGGCAGAGTAGAAAGTGAATAAAAATTACAAAAATCAGCAGTAGGCAAGGAATTCAGTTTTTTCTTGAAACAGACTCATTTCTTGAATTTAGCAAACAGACTTTTAGAATCTCAGGGTTTAATATGGAATCATTTCTTCAAATAGGCATTAAAATAAGTTGATAACGATAAAAGTAAAAGATATTTATCTGTGTGACATTTTCAGAGTCAGTGGATTGAGTCCAGACTTTCCAACTTGCATATTTCACCGAAACTCATCCTGTGATCTTTGAATGGAATGAAGCCCATGTTTTTACGGACATGGGAGATACAAGTATAATTCTGCCAACTAGGTTTTTTTTTCTCCTAACAGCAGTGAACCTATATTAGTTTTTGCCTTTTTAAACTTTCATGATTCTAAGGAAGAGTCAAGAGGTTGTTTTCTGGGGTTGGACTGGCCAGCTTTTCTCTTGGCACTGTCTTGAAATGAAGAGCAACAAATAGAATAAATAACAGTGGTGTGAGAGATGATATAGTATTGACTTCTTGCCTCTGGTTAATTTTCTGTGTTATGAACGTGAGGCAAAGGTTAGGCTAGACGCGATGGCTCCCCGTTGACTTGGGGCCAGTCGCTGTGAATATTATAGGTTTGTAAACTCAGAAGGGCTTTAGTGTGGAGCCAGATTTATTTAAAGTCATAAATGGATTATTGGATTATTCCTTGGTCATGCCTCTAAGTCATTTATGGCCTCCTGCATGGCTTCAAGTCTTTAATAAGCTTCACCTCCCTGGGGTAGTGACTGTCTTGCCTTAATTAATGCTGAATCTCCCCTCATGATGTTTCTCCTGCATTGGGTTAACATTTAACTGTGGAAGCTGGCTAAGGAGGCACCCTGGGTTTGAACTGAGAAGATGGGAAAGCAATTCTTAGCGCTCCGCAGAGATGTCCTTTCGGAGGGCTTGAAAATAACAACTGATGAGCACTTTTTTTTTCTTTTTTTTTAAAGTTCAGTATCTAGCTGAACTTTTTTCTTCTGACACTCACAGGATGCTAAGGGAAAGCTCTCTTGAGTGTAATGGTTTATTTTAATGTAATTTATTTTTAAATTTAAAAATTTAAATTACTTATTTGGCTGTATTGGGTCTTAGTTGCAGCATGCGGGATCTTTTTTATCAGAAATTTTATTTATTTATTTTTTTGGCTGTGCTGGGTCTTTGTTGCTGCTCAGGGTTTTCTCTAGTTGTGGCGAGTGGGAGTTACTTTCTAGCTGCAGTGGCTTCTCTTATTGTGGAGCATGGCCTCTGGAGCATGCAGGCTTCAGTAGTTGCGGCATGTGGGTTCAGTAGTTGCAGAGCATGGGCTCAGTAGTTGTGGTGCACGGGCTTAGTTGCTCTGTAACATGTGGGATCTTCCCAGATCAGGGATCAAACCCGTGTCTCCTGCATTGGCAGGTGGATTCTTTACCACTGAGCCACCAGGGAAGTCCTGGCGTGTGAACTCTTAGTTACGACATGTGGAATCTAGTTATTAGACCAGGGACTGAACCTGGCCCCCTGCATTGGGAATGTGGAGTCTTAGCCACTTGACTACCATCGAAGTCCCTGTTTTAATTTTAAAACCTGATCCTTAAACAGAGTTTAATAGTGGTGCCAGGGTTGAGGGGTGGGCAAGATGGGGAGATGTCAGACCAAGGGTTAAAACTTGTGGTTTTATTAAGAGGAAGAAGTTCTGGGATCTGATGACTGTGACTGATGCGAGGACTGTAGAGTAATGACTGTAGCTGGTGTGATGACTGTAGCATGATGACTGTAGCTGATGTGATGATTGTAGTTGATGTGATGACTGTAGCATGATGACTGTAGCTGATGTGATGACTGTAGAGTCATGATTGTAGCTGACAATCCTGTGTTGCATACTTGAAAGTTGCTGAGAGAAGAGACCTTAAATGGTCTCATTCCCCAAAAAATACATTAGTTATGTGAAGTGCTGGAGATACCAGGTAACCTTACTGTGGTGGTCATCGTTTCATAAAATGTACCTGTATCAAATCACCACATTGAACCCCTTAAACTTACAATGTTATATGCTCATTATATCTCAATAAAACTGAGGGAAAAATAAAAATCATCCTATACCCTGGGCCTGATCCAATCCCTTAGAGACACCGAACTTGGAAACAAATTATAGGTCCCTGCTCGACCACGCCACAACTCAAAATTAAAACAGTATTTAGCCATAAAACGAATGAGAGACACAGTTCAGCAAAATACTTATTTCCTCATGATTCTGACTTCAATATCAAATGCTTTCATTTATGTTCCCCCTTACTTTAGGTTCCCTGATCTGCTTGCGCTTGAAATAACTGCCTGTAGGGGAATCTAATGCCTCATTTAGCTGTGAGTGTAGTTTTTAAATTTTTTTACTGAAGTACAGTTGATTTATAATACCATATTAGCTTCAGGTGTGCAGCAAAGTGATTCAGTTATACATATATATGCATATATATATTATATGCGTATTATTATAGATATATTTTCAGATTCTGTTCCCTGTAGGTTATTACAAAATATTGAGTATAGTTGCCTGTGCTATACAGTGGGTCTTTGTTGTTTATCTATTTTGTGTGTAGTAGCATGCATGTTGGGATGATCCTCTGGAGGAGGGAAAGGAAACTCACTGCAGTATTCTTGCCTGGAGAAGCCCATGGACAGAGCCTGGAGGGCTGCAGTCCATTGGGTCGCACAGAGGCGGACATGACTGAAACGACTTAGCATGCACGCAAAGTATGCATGTTAATCCCAGCTGCTTAATTTATCCTTCCCCTCTCCTTCCCCTACAGTCAACATAAATTTGTTTTCTATGAGTCTATTTCTGCTCCGTAAGTAAGTTCATTTGTATCATTCTTTTAGATTCTACATATCAGTGATATCATATGGTATTAATCTTTGTCTGACTTACTTCACTTAGTACAATAATCTCTGGGTCCACCCATGTGGCTGCAGTCCGTGCAGTCTTTAAGGTTACAAAGCATTTTTACATTTTCCTCCCGCTTTATCATCTAAACAACTCGAATGGGCATCTCCACTTCTGCCCAAATCTCAGTTCAGGATGTTGTCAGAGAGAGCTTTTAAGAATGCACACCAAATCATGCTGTTCCCATGCTTCACCCCTCCTGTGGCTCCCCGTTGCTCTGAAGATCAGCCCCAGGTTTCCTGTGTGGTCTGGTTTCTGTCTAACCTCCCTGACCTCAACCCCTGCCCCCCTCCCCTCCCCCTAGCCCTCAGCCATCCTGCTTTGTTTAATCTGCCAAATTTTCTTCCTACCTCCTTCTGTGTCTCCAGGACAACTTGTTATTCTGGTTTTTGTGTATTTCTTGATCTGTTTTCATTTTTATTTTGAAATAATTATAGAGTCACACACAGTTTCGAAGTTGTGAAATCTAGTACAAAGAGCCCCTCTGTACCAGCTTTCCCCAGTGGTTACATCTTGCATAACATCAGGACCAGGAAATTAACATTAATACAGTGCCTGTGCACTGAATCCCAGGTGTACATTCCTGCAGCTGCCAGGATATGGAAGATACTGAATTCTGCCATCGCTGCAAAGGTTCTCATCTTTTGAGACTTCCCTAGTGGTCCAGTGGCTAAGACTCCATGCTCCCAATGCAGAGGGCCCAGGGTTTGATCCCTGGTCAGGAAACTAGATCCCACATGCCAAAATTTAAGAGTTCACATGCTGAAACTTAAGAGTTTGCATGCCACAATTAAGACCCAGTGCAGCCAAATAAATAAACTAATTTTAAAAATGAGCTTAATTCCTTTAAAAACAGTAAAAGATTCACACCTTTCTCCTACCTTTCCTAACCCCTGGCAGCTACTCTTCTGTTCATCATCTCATTTCATCATTATGAGAATGTGATAAAAATAGAATCATACATGTGACTGTTTGAGATTCACTCTTTCACTACTCATCCATTCTATTTATTCTTTTAAAATTAATTTTTAAAAAATTTTTGGCTGGGTTGGGTCTTGATTGAAGTGCACGGGCTTCTCTAGTTGTGATGTCTGGCCTTAGTTGTCCTATGGCACGTGGAGTCTTCCCAGATCAGGGCTTGAACCCCCGCCCCCTGCATTGGCAGATGGGTTCTTAACCACTGGACCACCAGGGAAGTGGTTATTTCCCAGGGAACTCCGTATTTATTCTTAAATTAATTTTAATTATGTAAATAATAAAGGAAGCCCTTCCCTTGGGCTTTCAAACTGCAGATAAGGATAAAGCCCTCTCGGACCCATACCTACTCACGAATGGGACCTCATGTCACTTCTTCAGGGAACTTTTTTTCCCAGGCAGGAGAGGACCAGGGTCTCTGTTTGATCACCAGGAACACACCTTCACAGGGCTTACCCAGTGTGTACATGTGTCAATGTATGCTGCCCTGTTTAACTTGAAGCTCTGTGGGAACAGGGTTGGATCAGTGTGATTTACTGTTATTTCCCCAGTGTGGGGTTGGGTTTATTGTAAGCATGGCATTTAATGCTGAGAACAACTGCATAAACATTTGTGGGATGAATGAGAGAAATTCCTCGTGGTGATTAATGATGATGTTAATAATGAAGTCCACATATCCTGACTTGGTCCTGTGTCCAGCGTTTCCCTCTAACTATCACCTGGGGTCTTTGACTGTTTTCTGAAAACTCAGAATGGTTTGTGCTGGAGATGTTTATTGGTCATGAGATTCACCATGCTTCCGACTCTTTCCCGGGGGCTCTATGCCTCCTCAGAGCCTAACGTGGGGACAGCCACGTTTCATACCATGTGATTTTCATTCTTCTACCTGAAGCCACAACTGGTTTGATGACAAGAAACACCTGATCCCAGGGCAGCGAATGGATATTTGGGGGCTAGGCTTGAAAAGATGAGCTGGTCCAGCCAGACTATCCATTTGGGTTAACTAACGCCTGCAGAATTGGGCAGTTAGGGGAAGAGTAGCAACTGAGATGCTTTTAAGTAGAATGAGACAATGGTGCACGTACAGAGAGACCAGATGTAAGAGTGTGTGTGAGAGAGAGAAAGAGAGGTTGACAAGAGAGACAGAGACACACAGAGAAGAACAGATATGTAGGGAAGTGGTTATTGCTTCTTCTAGGAAGTGTGGGAAGATGCAATTTCTTGTTCTTTAATTGAAGTATAGTTGAGTTACAATGTCATGTTAATTTCTGCTGTACAGCAAAGGAACTCAATTATACATACATATACATTCTTTTTAAAAAATTTTTCTTTTCCTTTATGGTTTATCATAGGATACTGAAAGATGCAGCTTCTTAAGCAGAGGCAACATTTGGTAAAGGGTTGCAGAGCATCAGGCAAATATGTGTAGTTGGGTTGTCTTCATGTAGAACATGACCTGAAGATCCGTGAAATCTCACAGCCACATTCCCAGAGCTTTCTGGAGCCCAGGACCTCCCTTTGGGTCTTAACTCCATGGGATGTGGTTTCCAATGTGGTTGAAATCCTTGGATTTCTGTGAAACCCTATGGATATTCCCCACCATGTGACTGGAGGTGGGTTCACATAACCCTAAGGTGTCAGCACAGATTTGGGTATGCAAAAGCCAAACCTCAAGGGGCCAGGAGTTTGGTGCCCGGAGACCCAGAACAGGAAGTGAGTGTCAGGTTAGATTAATATGACAGTGTCTAGAGTAAAGGAAAGGGCTTCCCAGGTGGCGCTAGTGGTAAAGAACCCACCTGCCAGTTCAGGAGACATAAGAGACATGGGTTCAATCCCTGGGATGGGAAGATCCCCTGGAGGAGGATATGGCAACCCACTCCAGTATTCTTGCCTGGAGAATCCCATGGACAGAGGAGCCTGGTGGGCTACAGTCCATGAGGTCACAAAGAGTTGGACACGACTGAAGTGACTTAGCACATACACACAGTGTACGAAATACACAACTCAGGAGGGTAAGAGCAGGAGTAAGCTTTCAGGCAAATTCATGAATAACGGGTTACTAAGGAGATTGGACAAGATTTAGTCACAGTCCATGGGTTGGTTGGGATAACTGTTCATTGTGACTGACCTTCTCTTGAAGCCTTCTGAGAAGTCTTCCATTGCTTTTCTTTTTTAAATTTTAGCATCACTTTATTCAGGAGTATTTTAAATCCCAGTGTCTATTATCTTGTTAGTTACGTGTCTTTTACTATTTTATTACTTAAACTAAAAGTTGCAGCATTCATTCTTTTTATTTAGTTATTTTTTAATTGTAGGATAATTGCTATACAATGTTGTGTTGGTTTCTGCTGTACAACTCAAATCAGACATAACTCTACATATAGCCCCTCCCTGTTGAGCCTCCCTCCCACCCACCTCCTTCCCATCCCTCCAGGTCATCATAAAGCACCAGGCTGGGCTCCTTGTGTTTTCAGAGATAAGCCTCTGAGGTCAAAAAATTGGGAAAACTCAGCTTTTCCTCACTAGGTTCTTAGTGACCACAGAGGAAGAAGGATGCGAGAGTGTTGGCTCAGATTCTGGCTTCAACAGCTCATCTTCCTTGAACCAGGGACCTTCCTGAACATCAAGAACTCAGTTTTCCTTCTTGGAGGAGAGTCTATGATGAGGACAGAGAAGTCCCTACCAGCATGTCCTCGTGTATCTTGCGTTCTTTCTCTTATGGACAGAATTTTTATAGCAGAGTTCTGAGAGTCACACTTTGGGATGTTTACCTGGGTTACAGTGACATCTTTTCACTGAGAGTCCTACACCTAGGAGAGAGCATGGAGCACCTCCATTTCTGGTCCCCAATCCATTCAGAGAAGTAGATGTGAACATCTGTGTGTGGGTGGATTACAAAGATGCTTCTCTCTTAGAAATCCGGGATTTGGGTGGATACCAGACTTGATTTACAGTGGAGGGATGCTAATATCCAGACTCAGGGACCATGGAAGATGCTTCGAAGAGGTTGGAGGTGGGGCTGGAGCTTGAAAACAGAGAGCGTGGAGAGAAACAGCCAGAGTCAAGGATGAAATAGAGAGGGAAACAGAGCAGAACAGAGAGACCAGAGCCAGCTGTGGCTTGTCCAGCTGATCTCCACATCCTTACCTCTGGTTCCTGCCACACTTCTGTGTTGGGGTCCATAGATGACCCTTAAAACAAGTCTGCCAGGATTTCCTTGTGGTTCAGTGGCTAAGACTCTACGTGCTGGTGCTGCAACTAAGACACGTTGCAGCTAAATAAATAAAGATGAAAAAATAATCTCCCTAAGCAAAAGCAGGGTACTGAGCATGCACACAACACCACCTAAGGGGTGGGCAGGCCGCCTAAGCCCACCTCTTTGGCCCCACCCTAATTCTCACCCCTCTGACCTGACCCCTCAGCACACCCTTACCTTTACTTCATATAAGGAACCAGCTTCCCCACTTAGGGAATGAGGGAGTAAGGGAACCTGTTGTTTGTTCTTGTTCCCATCTGTGCAGCAGGGGTCCCAATAAAGCCTTGCCTGGAAAAAAAAATGTCTCCCTGTTTTAAGAGTCCCTTTACTTGCATCCAGAGACTTTTTAAACATTTTTGTTATTCTGTGACCTGCCTGTCCACTGCACTCTTCTCTTCCTCTGGCCCCAGCATCCACAAGATGTTGTCATGCATCTGCCCCTGGGAACCATGTTTCTCCCTGAGCCTGGGTATTTGCCATATTTTTTTCCTATTTTTTGGCAGGATCTTATTTCCTCAACCAGGGATCAAACCCGTGCCCCCTGCAGTGAAAGCATGGAGTCCCAACCACTGGCCACCAGGGAAGTCCCTTGCCTTGATTTTCGAAGAACTGGCCATCAATTAAAAGATGGTGGGTTTCCCAGGTGGCTCAGTGGTAAAGAATCTGCCTCCCAATGCTGGAGCCCCAGGAGATGTAGGCTCGATCCCTGGATCAGGAAGATTCCCCTGGAGGAGGAAATGACAACCTGCTCTAGTATTCTTGCCTGGAGAATCCCATGGACAGAGGAGCCTGGCAGGCTACAGTCCATAGGGTCGTCGCAAAGAGTAGGATACATCTGAAGTGACTTAGCATGCATATGTATATACACAAACATATACATGTAAAACACATTATATAAGATTGCATAATACACATGCTGTATACATGTGCTCACACACACACACACTTACATGTGTGTATGTGTGTATGCATATATTATATATAAGTTCTATGCCTACTATATTTTGCAAAGCAAAGAAGAAAAAGCAAATGAAAGGGGGAAAAATCTATTTTTCACCCAGAGGGAAAAAGAATTTGATTCAAAGACACTTGCTAGGAAATGAAAGACATGACTTGAGTGTTTTATTGTGTCATCACTGTCACTTAAAGTAATGTCTCCACCAGGGGGCTTTCCTGGTGGTTCAGGTGGTAAAGAATCTGCCTGCAATGCGAGAAACCCAGGTTCAGTCCCTGGGTCTGGAAGATCCCCTGGAGAAGGGAATGGCTACCCACTGCACTATTCTTGCCGGGACAGTCCCATGACCAGAGGAGCCTGGTGGGCTACAGCCCATGAGGTTGCAAAGTGTTGGACACGACTGAGCATGCATGCAAGCCTGTATAAGATGGTAGTATCTATATTTTAAATCTATTTGATTTCACATACTACCATCACCACTGAAAGAGGAAAGAAAATCACAAGGATCAGAGGAAAGGGGTCCATTTAATTTGCCTTGATTTGGTAAACAGATGTAGAATAGACCCAGCAGAGGATGCCCAGTCTGAATGGTGCCCACTGAGGTGGCTAACCAATGAGTAAGTGATGGCACTTGGGCGTGTAAAAGACTTACCCATCTTTGAACCTGACATTGATGTCCTGGGACCTAGCAAAGTGCCTGTCAGAGGAGTCTGGGAGAAAACATTTTATTCTTTGTATTATGTCGTTGGTACCAAATGACCTCAGAGCCTATGGAAGGAGGTGACAAGTGTCATCTGTAGGGCTGGCTGGTCATATTATTGTCTTGTCCAACATGTTGAATGGGGTTACATATGTTCTGCAGGCAAGCAGTGGCGGTGCATGCAAAATCAGATTTCTTGGTCATTTTGCAGCTCTGAGACCCTGTTCTCAGAGGGGTTCCTCTGTTGACATTTTTGTTCTTCTGGCATGTCTCTAAATGCCCTTGGGAGCTTAGACCCCTTGCTTTGTCCAGAAGATGTAATTGTTACTCTAGTCAAGCCAAGGCAAGAGGTATCATGTGTCTTGTGTCACAAACTGGCTAAGAAATTTATTGAACATCTACTTGGTACAGGCTGCTGTAGGGGGTTCTAGGGGGGAGCAGAGAGTGTTGAACAACACAGACACTTCCTCAAGAAGTTTGTAACCGAGAGGGGAAACATACCCACATGATGCAATGCCCAAGCTTCCAAAGCTGGAACTCCCTACTTGTGAAATGCTTTATTGCACTGAAGTTCCGTGGGCTGAGTGTTGGTCTAGAGTTGGGTGGGGTTGATCCAGATAAGCTATTTCAACAACCTCTTTTTAACACTTGATTGGTAGACCTCTTGGTCACCTTCCTGTATCCATTTATAAATGTGTGCTTAGTTGCTCAGTTGTGTCCAACTCTTTGGGACCTCATGGACTGCATCCCATCAGGGTCCTCATTCCATGGGGATTCTCCAGGCAAGAATACTGGAGTGGGTTGCCATGCCCTCCTCCAGGGCACCTTCCCAACCCAGGTCTCCTGCATTGCAGGTGGATTCTTTACCAACTGAACCACCAGGGAACCCCTCCGTTTATAAATACCTCCAAATAAAGTGCCTTCATCAATACCTTTGGAAGCACTTTTGGACCCTAGAACAGTATGGGAACCCCCCTCCCCACCTTCAAGCTGATACTCTCCAACCTGAGCGGGAATCAATAAATCAGTGATGGAAAAAGAGGCAGATGAGAACACAGCTTTGCCTTTCAAGGCCTTGGGACCTATAGCCATTCATTACTTGGCTGCGAGGGCATTGATGATAATCCAAATTGTATTATTTGACTAGACCATGTGGGTTCAAATTTCTTCTTATGGGTGTTGAATAGAAAGAATCATTCTGTGTACCTGTTGTTTAAGAAAAAGGAAATTTGTTCTTAAACAAAGGGATACTATGTAGCAGGCATACAAAACTTATCTGTGATAACAGGTTCAAGCTTTTGGTGGCTTCAACCCAGTCTCAGGTCAACTCTTGTGTTTCCCTCCTTCCCAAAGCGGCCCCTCAGATTTTTCACAATGGGAGTTCAGGGGCCTATATTCTGAGAGTAAAACAACACAGAGATCCAATGTTTCTGACCCTGACTCCCAATGTTTCCTTCCTTCGGGAAGAGAGGGCAAGCAGTCATAGTCATACCTGCTGCAAAATTTCAAGCTGGTCTCTTAAAATGACTCCCTGCTGTGTAGTCATTGGACAATCTAAGCATGATTGTTCATCCAGGTACTGATCAGCATAAAGGGGCCCATCACTTCATGGCAAATAAATGGGGAAAAAGTGGAAGCATTGACAGAGTTTATATTTCTGGGCTCAAAAATCACTGCAGACAGTGATAGGAACCATGAAATTAAAAGACTCTTGCTCCTTGGAAGGAAAGCTATGATAAACCTAGACAGTGTATTAAAAAGCAAAGACATCACTTTCCCGACAAAGGTCCATCTAGTCAAAGCTATGAGTCTTCCAGTAGTCATGTATGGATGTGAGAGTTGGACCATAAAGAAGGCTGAGTGCCAAAGAACTGATGCTTTTGAATCGTGGTGCTAGAGAAGACTCTTGAGAGTCCCTTGGACAACAAAGAGATCAAACCAGTCAATACTAAAGGAAATCAACCCTGAATATTCATTGGAAGGACTGATGCTGAATCTGAAGCTGCAGTACTTTGGCTACCTGATGGGAAGAGCCAACTCATTGGAAAAGACCCTGACTGCTGGAAAGGATTGAAGGCAGGAGGAGAAGGGGATGACAGAGGATGAGATGGTTGGATGCCATCATCAACTCAATGGACATGAATTTGAACAAACTCTGGGAGATAATGAAGGACAGGGAAGCCTGGCATGCTGCAGTTCATGGGGTTGCAGAGAGTAGGACATGACTGAGTGACTGAACAACAACAGAGAGGGATGTGAAGTCGGTCCTGAACCTTAGGCATCAGGGGAAGTCTGCACGTGGGTCATTGATTTGCATCATTAGTTGTCACAGTAGACTGCAAAGTCAGCCACTATTCTCCTTACCTCCTGGCATGTGCACCACCTTATAGCCTCTTCTGTCCCAAGGCGGAGTCGCATCTCCCTACCTCCGAATATGGCTGGCCTTGTGATGGCTGAAAGAACGTGATCAGAGTGATGGTGTGCCTGTCAGATTGCATCTGAGACCTTGTGAGATTTTGCATCCGTCTACCTCTCTCCTGGAATCTTCTGGAAGGTGAGAGGCCAGAGAGGATCTTCCCGGCTGATGTTACTCTTGACCAGCTGGTCCCAACTACCCTGACAGTCACTGCAGACCAATGCGTGAGCCCAGCAGAGCCCAGAATTATGAGCTAAATACCCTGGCCAGGAACTTCCTTGGTGGTCTGGTGGTTAAGACTCCATGCTTCCAAGGCAGGGGACCCAGGTTCTATCATTGGTCAGGGCACAGATTCCACTTCCCACATGGTGTGGTCAAAAAGAAAACAGAAGAAGCTAAAAGCTGCATACTGTGTGTGTGTGAAGCTAAATTGTGTCCCACCCTTTGTGACCCATGGACTGTAGCCCACCAGGCTCCTCAGTTCATGGGATTCTCCAGGCAAGAATACTGGAGTGGGTTGACATTTCCTCCTTCAGGGGATCTTCCTGACCCAGGGATCGAAATTGCATCTCTTGTGCCTCCTGTGTTGACAGGTGGATTCTTTACCACTGCATCTTCTGGGAAGCCCACCATCATACTTCAGAATATTAAAAGAATAAAATAAATATTCCAGCCGCTGTTTTGAGCCAAGTAAGTGTTGAGGTGTTTTGTTATGTATAAAAGTCAGCTGATGCAGTTTTTGTCCCCAGAGGTCGTGTTCAGTTCATTTCAGTTCAGTTGCTCAGTCGTGTCTGACTCTTTGCAACCCTGTGGACTGCAGCACGCCAGGCTTCCCTGTCCATCACCAACTCCCAGAGTTTACTCAAACTCGTGTCCATTGAGTCGGTGATGCCATCCAACCATCTCATCCTCTGTCGTCCCCTTCTCCTCCTGCCTGCAATCTTTCCCAGCATCATGGTCTTTTCTAATGTGTCAGTTCTTCGCATCAGGTGGCCAAAGTATTGGAGTTTCAGCTTCAGCATCAGTCCTTCCCATGTATATTCAGGACTGATTTCCTTTAGGATGGATTGATTGGATCTCCTTGCAGTCCAAGGGACTCTCAAGAGTCTTCTTCAACACCACAGTTCAAAAGCATCGATTCTTTGTCACTCAGCTTTCTTTATAGTCCAACTCTCACATCCATACATGACTACTGGAAAAACCATAGCTTTGACTAGACAGACCTTTGTTGGCAAAGTAATGTCTCTGCTTTTTAATATGCTGTCTAGGTTGGTCATAAGTTTTCTTCCAAGGAGTAAACATCTTTTAATTTCATGGCTGCAGTCACCATCTGCAGTGATTTTGTAGCCCCTCAAAATAAAGTCTGTTGCTGTTTCCATTGTTTCCCCATCTATTTGCCATGAAGTGATGGGACCAGATGCCACATTCTGAGTTTTCTGAATGTTGAGTTTTAAGCCAACTTTTTCACTTTCCTTTTTCTCTTTCATCAAGAGGCTTTTTAGTTCTTCATTTTCTGCCTTAAGTGTGGTGTCATTTGCCTATATGAAGTTATTGATATTTCTCCCAGCAATCTTGATTCCAGCTTGTGCTTCATCCAGCCCAGCATTTCACATGATGTACTCTGCATATACGTTAAATAAGTACGGTGACAATATACTCCTTTCCCGATTTGGAACCAGTCTATTGTTCCATGTCCAGTTCTAACTGTTGCTTCTTGACCAAGAGTTGTGGAGAGGATAAACACATCCCTTTTCTTTTGCAAATGCATCTTATTCTTTTTTCTGTGCCTGAGAGCAAATGTAGGATGAATGAGCCTCCGTAAGGATGTAGAAATGGCTTTTGCTAAAATTGTATGTGGGAGAGAGCGTTGTCTGTGTGTGCACATATGTGAGTGTGTGTAAGCATTAGAAATAGCCTTCTGGAAGCCTGTAATATAATCTGTTTGAGGAGAAAGCATCAGCAGACATGAGACCATGATGGGAAATTTTTCTTGCAAAATTCAAAAGTCTTGATTCAGTGGTCACTTCAGACAGTTTTCACTCAAAGATCCTCTAGACGTGAAGGTTCAGAGGTGGAGAAGAGTGAATCTGGCCAGTTGGGTTACAAAGGGTGCCTTAAACAGGGCAGCGTGGATGGGAAGAAAGGCTGGTTTGGATGTGAAATGTGGCTGGAGGACACATTCTAATCTGGCAGTGATGCAAACCATTGTGCAGAGTGTGGAGTTGTCATGGATGGGGGCTAAGAGGAGGGCTGATGGCCAGTGGGTTCATCCCCAGCAAAGGATGGGACATGAGGTTTGCCTTCATCCCATTCTTGAAACCAACCCTTCCTTGGAAGCATCATATGCGATATCTCAGTCTCAAGAGTGAGGGTTTTATTAGTAAGGAGAAAGAGACAAAAACAGATAACATTTTAATTATTTGCATATGGCCCCCATCTTTTAATATTATTTCCTTATTTTCTATGTTTTGGCAGCGCCATGGGCCATGCAGGATCTTAGTTCCTCAACCAGGGATTGAACTTGTGCTCCTTCCATTGGGAGCGTGGAATCTTAATCACTGGACCGCCAGGGAAGTCCCCATATAGCCCCCATCTTGACCGTTCTTTCCCCCAGATTGCCCAAGCCCCCCCCAGAAGGCCTGAATCCTGCAGTTAACTGTCAAGTCTGAGAGTTGAATGCAGTCTTAAAACTTCAAGTTTTCACTGAACTTTAGATTATTCTGTGGCTTCATGTTGTGGTTTTTGTGGCTTTTTTTTTCATTCAAAATTAAATTATCTGGAATGACGAAACCACAGCTGTTAAACAGTGGGCATTAGATGACATTTAAACATCATTATCTTATGCTCTAATGGAAGAATTGGCTGGTGATTAAAAACAAGACCTTCCCACAGCTATATGAAGAGTTGCCATTTGCAAATTGCTTATGTTAAGAAGACTCCCTCAGCCTATTTCAGAAAAAATGTAATGCCAGTTTCTTCTGTGTCTGGAGATTTTTGAAGACTATGCTGACTGCTGGCAGAAATGTCCAGTTTGATCTTGAACATTTGTGTTTGCTTCTATGGACAGTGTCTTGACCCGACAGTAGCCTGGTGATGTTGCTAATTATGATGTGACTCTTATTCTAGAATGATCTCAAAGAGTCAGTAATCTATTGTCAGGGTTTACTTGAGACTTAATTCACGCATTCAGAACCTCTCATCGTGTGCAGGTAATGAAGACTGTCTAAGTCTGTATCCATCCCAAAGTGTCCTATTTGGTACCAGTGACAGTCAGTATCATTTTCCAGCCAGGAATGCAGATTTTTTTTTATCCCAAGAAAATCTTCTGTCCTATTGACTTCAGTTTAAAAGGTTTAGAAGTAAAGATGTCAACTTAGAACACTCACCTCTTTGCCTTGTGAAGAAATTCCATTGTGCAGTTTGGGGGGTTCTGCTTTTCTTTTTGTAATTTTTTTTTTGAAAGGTTACAGAAAGATCTAATGATTGTATGAAGTGTAATGTTTATGTGATACAGGATTTCTGTGGCAAGTAGTTAGTTGTTATTAGTGTTCTGGTTTCTGAAGCCTTCAAGAAAGACATATAAAAAGAAGGGGACTTTGTTCACTTGAACTCAACCAGTTTTCCTATCTATCAAATGGATTATGACTGAGGTTTGGGAGAAAAGAAGAAGTGAAAGAATTTATGTCGGCTGCAGTGGCCTCAATGTTTGCATCCAGCCAAAATTCAAACATTGAAATGTTAACCTCTAAGCTGATAGTGTTATGAGGTGGGGACTTTGGGAGGTGATTAGGTCATGAGGGTGGGGTCTTCATAAATGGGGTTAGTGCCCTTATGAATGAGATTTCATAATACTCTCTAGCTTCTTTCACCATATGTGGACAATGGGGAAAACTCACCAGAAGCTAGCCATGGATCCCTCTGATTTTGAACTGCCAGCCTCCAGTACTAGGAGAAATAAATGCCTCTTGTTTATAAAGTATCTAGATTGTATTCCTTTGTTATAGTGGCCCAAAAGGACTCAGAAAAGGGTTTTCCAAAAGTTAAATTTTTCTAGAAATATGAGATGCTTTTTTTTTTCTTCTTATTCCACATTCCTGTCTATTCAAATGGTGATCATAGTTGGTATGTTGGAAAAGTGTGGATACTTCAGCTTGATTAACTGTTGAATGAGCTAGGGTTCTTTGACTATAAGCAAAGTAACAGCTCTGGCTATTGGAAGCAAAGAGGATGTGGGATGGCCCTTGGCATTGAGGAGATGATGGAAAACGTCAAATTGTTATTACAACGCCCAAGCTCTGGGGGCAGCCACATGACTGGCCCAGCCAAAGAGAGTGGAATATCTCATAGGAGTCAGTGACTTGTTCATGGGTTGGTGGCGCCTCAGAGTGGGGCCAGTCAGAGGCAATGAATAAGAGTCCTGGGACTTGGTCTGCAACAATTAGGAGATGCATTTTTTTTCACCTGGGGTGTGAATCTTGGAGCCACTGGTGACCACCCAGATGGAAGCAACCTAGTGGGCTCTCTTGACGTCATCTAAGCTCTTACATCCAGGGTCTTGTGGACCAGGGCACTGCCCTCTGGAAATTCCCCACCATTTTGCATGTGAGCTCAAGCAGTTTCCTCCTCCACTTAAACCTCAGTGAATGAGTTTGATTTCTTCTGTGTGTCTCTGAGTCTTGTCAAACAACCTGTCCTCCTCCAATCCTTTCTTTCCTTTCAGATCTTGTAAATCATGCTCTGGAAATTCATTCCCTTTTTGGCATTCTGGTCCAACAGGTCCTGAGGAAGGTAATCAAAAGGACACAGGGGCCAGTGTACAAGAGAGAGACTGAATTTGTTGGGCAAGTCGGCACTCAAGAAAGCTTTGCTGGATGGATGGAAGGACAAGGAAGAATGTGTCAAGTGTGTCTTGGTGTGAACTCAGAGAGGCTGTCATCTCTCCAGTAGGAAGCAGGCAGAGAGGATGGGGCAGATGGGAGCCTGTTAACTACCATTCTTATCCTCAGGGGGTGGCTGATTTTTAGATTTGCTTCTTGGTGTCTTCAGAGGCTCTCTGGACAGCTCTGCAGGAGATGCTAGGAATCTTCCCTGTCTCATCCCCTTAGACTGTGAACTAATTAGCTCATAGGTCCAATACTTTGCCTCTCCTGGTCCTCATAGAGGAAGATGGCATTTAAAAAGTGTGATGAAAAGCCATTTCCTCCAGCTGTGGTGACAGAGATCACTGTCATCGTTGTGCTGGGAGGCGACAAGTCTTTTGGAATATTTGGTGGATCTGTGATGACAGAAAGCCCAGCAGACACTCGAGGGGGTCTTCACTCAAACAAGGAAAGGATCCCTCCCACTTATGTTGTCATCTGTTCCCTCTGAGACATGGCGCAGCAGGGATGGATGGAAGAGGTGTGGATTCAGAGCTGCCCTGAATTTTTGTGTTTGGGAGTCACACCTAGAAATCAGGAGCCAGAAGAAGAGAAGGATGTGCGTCTTGTTTTTTTTTTTTTTTTTTTTCTTTTTACCTCTGTGACATTTGGTAAATTATCTCTCCTCACAGAGTCTCAGGATCTTTGTCAGCCAGAAATTCATAGCACACAGTAAGCACTGACACGTGCAGTTTTTCAAATTGAGGTGAAATTCTCACAACATACAATTAACCTTTTAAAAATGTACAATTCAGTGGCATCAAGTGTGTGTGTAACCATCACCTCTCTTTAGTTGCGAAAGTTTTTCTTCACCCTAGAAGACCATGGATATCCATGACCACTCATTCCCCAGTCCCCCCTTCCCCAACTCCTGACACCTATTAATCTACCTGCTGTCTCTGTGGATTTGCTGCTCCTTGGTATTTCATATAGAAAGATTCATACAAATTGTGACCTTTATGTAGAGTTTCTTTTATGTAGCATAATGATTTCAAGGTTCATTCCTATTGTAGCATGTAGCAGTTTTGCATTCCTTTTTACGACTGAATAATATTCCACTGTGTGGATTTAGCACACATTGTTGATCCACCCATCAGACGGACATTTGGGTGTTTCCACCTCTTTTAAAATTAATCAGCTTATTTATTTGGCTGCATCAGGTCTTAGTTGTGGCACTTGGAATCTTGGTTGCATCACGTGGGATCTTTTCCTTGCAACGCACGGACTCTGGGTGTGGCACGTGTGCTCAGTAGTTGTGGCATTCGGGCTTAGTTGCTCCGAGGCATATGGAATCTTAGTTCCCTGCCCAGGGATCAAACCCAAGTCCCCTGCATTGTGAGGCAGATTCTTAACCACTGAACCACCAGGGAAGTCCCTGTTTCCACCTTTTGACTATTGTGAATAGTGCTGCTGTGAGCCTTTGAGAACAACTCTTTACATTTTAATGCTGCTGCTGCTGAATACATTATTAATCATTTACATTAATTATGTGATGATGTAAATGCTATTTAATTAATGCTATTAGATTGTATTTTTATATACAGTTGACCCTTGAAAAACACAGGTGCAAACTATGCAGGTCCACTTATACACTAATGATCTTCAGTAGTAAATACTACAGTACATGATCCAGAGTTTGGCTGAATCCAAGGATTCAATCCTCAAATCTGGAGGAACCACTGATATGAAAGGCAGATTCTAAGTTATACCTGGTTTTTTGACTATGAAGAGGTCAGTGCCCCAATCCCTATGTTGTTCAAGGGTCAACTGTACTATTATTAACTCTCTATATTGACTTATTCTCATAATACAATGTTAACAGAATAATAATGTGATTTATACTCATAAATGCAGGATGTGGCCACAGAGCTAAGTAGTCAGACCCAGGCACGGGAAGCCTGTTCATTCCTTGATGTCGTCCCCATTTGCCAGGTGTTCCAACCAACAGACTCAAGTGAACTGGTCAAAGGTGGTCCAGTCTACTTTCCAGTCATCACTTACTAACTCAGCTAAGGTGGCACAGTGGTAAATAATTCACCTGGGAATGTAGGGGACTCAAGAGACATGGGTTCGATCCCTGGGTCAGGAAGATCTCCTGGAGAAGGAAACAGCAACCCATTCCAATATTCTTGCCTGGGAAATCCCATGTACAGAAGGGCCTGGTAGGCTACAGTCCACGCGGTTGCAAAGATTCAAACATGACTGAGCATGTGCGCACGTGCACGTGTGTGCATGCACACGTGCGCGCGCGCGCGCGCGCACACACACACACACACACACACACACACACAAGCTGAATGCAAATGTCGTAGGCAGCATTGTCTCCTTCCCATTGTATTCCTCCCAATACAGGGTAATTATGGGATTTGAGATGTTACATACTCAGTGTACCAGATGCCGGGCTTCCCCCCCACACCACCATTTAATGTGCCTGGCAGGGAATTGCTACGATGGCCCTAAATGAAAATGATACAACTGGGATGGTAAGAAGAGGGCCATGTCTCTGGCTCTCTTGTCTACTCTTGTTTTCTAAACGTACAAGTCCAAACCTGTTGCCATGGTGACAGAGCTACCCCCCCCCAAATATTGATCAGGTTGATTAGGTTTTCCCAGAGCTGAGTATTATTCACCCACTTGTACATCCCTGGTGGCTCAAACGGTGAAATCGTCTGCTTGGAATGCTGGAGATACCAGTTCAATCCCTGGGTCGGAAAGATCCCCTGGAGAAGGAAACGGCAACCTACTCCAGTACTCTTGCCTGGAAAATTCCATGGATGGAGGAACCCCATAGGCTATAGTCCATGGGATCGCAAAGAGTCGGGCAGGACTGAGTGACTTTGCTTTCACTTTCACTGTATATCCAGCATCATGATTTTTTCCCTACTCTCCCTTATGAAACAGGTACAGCTGCCTGCTCAGCTGCACCTGCATTACCTCCAGGTGATAATTCACCTGCATCATTTTTATGGTAAACCTGGGTAAGTGGTATATCTTCATTTTCAGTCTGGTTCTCACCAAATAGAATCAAAGATGGTTCCTGACTGCAGGAGGCTTGCCACCTGCAAACCGGGGTTGGGGAGGAGACATGCCATTTCCCTTATTGTTATGTTTGCCCAGTAAAAGGACCACACAGCTCACACATCCAGGCCGATCCTCAACCCTCCACTTACTCCCTAACCTCATGGGAGAAAGAGGAGCTGAGAGAGGAAGAAGTGAACCTCGGCACTCCCAACTGCCTCCTCTTGGGTCTCCTGTATGCTCTGGGCCGGGAGGCAGGCCCAGCACATGGAGGAGATGCATTTAACCCAGGGCAAGTGTAGGGTGAGCCGTTTTGGAACTCATCCCAGAGCTGCGTTTTCAGAGATCACTGTTGTCACTAACAGCTGGTGTTTTCACCTGCACTGTCTGACTCCTGGGTGGATGATATCATTTAATTTCAAAACCAACCCATGAGGAAAGCACAGAAGAGCTAAGTGACTGGTCCAGGGTCACTGTATGTCATTAAATGGCACCAGGCTCTCAGTTCCCGAGCCGGGAATCCCCATCCACTCTGCCAACCTGTGCACAGTCTCCTGAAGGAGGACAGGAGACCAGTAAGACTTCTTTTCCCAGATATCAGAACTGACCAGTTATGATGACAAGCTATTCTCTGTCTCTGTGGAGAAGAAATCAAGCACATTTTGGGACTTCCCTGGTGACTCAGTGGTGAAGAATCTGCCTGCCAGTGCAGGAGACATAGGTGTGATCTCTGCATTGGGAAGATTCCCTGGAGAAGGAAATGACAATCCACTTCAGTATTCTTCCCTGGGAAATCCACGGGCAGAGGAGCCTGGCGGGCTACAGTCCATGGGGTCTTAAAGAGTCAGACACAACTTATCGACTAAACAACAACAAAGCCATTTCTGATGGCCAAATTGTGGATTAGCCAGAGCAAACAGTTACTGAGGTTTCTTTTCTTGAGGTGCTGAAAGATTAGCTAAGAAAAATGGGGCAGGAGGGCCCTGGGCCAGAAGAGAAGAGTGAGTAACTAGTTAGCTTAGGATCCTGTTAGGAAAACTGGAGGGAGGTTGGCAATGGCCTTTGGATACTCCTGTGATTGTATATGTAAGGGATTTCATAGCATTGGTGCTGCGAGCAGAATTACAGTGTGGACATAGTGTATGGCAATGGCCTTTGGATACTCCTGTGATTGTATATGTAAGGGATTTCATAGCATTGGTGCTGCGAGCAGAATTACAGTGTGGACATAGTGTATGGAAAAAGTGAGTTATAACTGGGAGGGCACAGAAATGGCTGAGTCTATTGGGATTAATTTATTTTATTATATGTTTTCCCCTAAGAGAATCTTTGAGTTCCCACACACACAAAAAAAGACCTGCCTCCTTGTTTGAGGCTAGATATTCTCTTTATACCGCAAGTTGTCTGAGACGTTGATTAAATCCATCACTCACAGCTCAGAAGAAAGGGTGGGAAACCCTAGAAATGCTTAGGGTCTCTGGGGGGCACTTGAACTTGGAATCTATTTAATAGCTCTTGGCACAGAAAGCAAACAAGAGTCTCTCAGAGATCAAAGAACTTTTATCTCGCTCAGTGGAGAAATCTGTTTCTTCAATCACTTATTGTTTGAGCCAAAAACATCCCTGGAGTGAGAAAAGAAGGAAGAAATGTGTTCTCCATTTCTGTCCTTATTGCAAATCTGAGTGCTTTCCAGGTGATTTTTGTGGTTTATAAGAAAAAAAAAAAAAGTTTTAATGGGGAAAGGCATGAATTAATAGCTGACTTTCAGACTTTCGATTTGGGGCTGTTCAAAGTTACCATGGAATGTCATCGGCAGAAAGCTCACTGACTCATTGATTCTTCAACATTTAATTAAAGATCTGTGATGGGCAGCCCACTGTTGGGAGAATTTGGTGGTGGAATGGATTGATAGTGTTCCCACAAATTCATATTCACCCAGAACTTCAGAATATGACTCTGTTTGGAAATGGAATCTATGCAGATATAGTTAGTTAAGTTAAAATGGGGCATATTTGTCAAGTGACCCTAAATCCATTGACTGGTGGCCTGGTAAGAAGAGGAAAGGACACACAGAGAGACACAGACAGGCCATGTGACAAGGGAGGCAGAGATTGGATGAATGCCCCTCCCAGCCAAGGAATGCCAGGGATGACTGAGGACCATGGGGAGATAAGAGAAAGGGCTGGAACACAGCAGCCCCTGAGCCTTTAGAGGCAGTAGGACTCCTGCTGACACCTTGATTTTGGACTTTTGGACTTTTGGCCGAGCTGTGAGAGAATAGATTCCTGTTTTTGCAAGGCACTCACTTTATTACAGCAGGTCTAGGACACTAATGTAATAGCCCACAGGGAGTTTCCCTTCCTTCAGGTGACAATCTGTGTTTTAAAAAGGTCCAAGTAGGGGAAGGAATGCTTTTTTAAAGTTAATTAATTTTTCTTGATGCCAAACAGCATCACGGTCATGTGAGCACATTTCTCTCTTTGTCGCTGAATTGGTGTCCCTGTTCCTGAGGACATCCCATAGACCCTGCTATGGCCTCAGTCAGGGCAGCTCTGAGCATGTGGGGTCCTGGGAGGTCTGTCCATCTCAGCTCTATTTGCAAAGCTCCTGGAGCAAGCTCCTTCCTCTGCCTTCCTTGGTTTCCATTTTTCCCCTCTTATACAAACGGACCCAACAAACAGCTTTGAGAATGTGGAGTTGATTTTGGAGACATGCCTTCTCCATTCCAGGGAAGGGAGAACAGGTCTTTAGAAATGACCTGAACTAAAGGTGTGAAATCTGTGAAGGAAGCTGGGCTTTACATTAAAAAAAAAATGCAGCTTTAGAAAGCCAGGGAAACCCTCTTGGTGGTTCTGCATGTTAGAGACATGAAACAACCACAGTGCAAATTAGAATGAAACCCTCCAACTGATACGGGAGCAAAAGATATTGTCTCTGTCTCATTACTGCTAACAGTTTCTAACTTGCTTGATTTATATTAAATATTTTAATGTTACAGCAACTTGGTTTAATTTTTGTTCCATTTTTATTTTTTGACCACAGGTGCAGAGTTGGCTTCATCGTAACTCTTGTTCCATGACATACTTTCTTCTTTGCACCATGTGTGACTGACTTACTTGTATTTATATAGTAATTGAATTGATTATGTTTTAATAGTGTACCAAGCACCTGTGAACCCATCACCCAAAACAAAAGCTGGCACCTTGGCGTACTTCCATTTAACCTGACTTTTTTGAGTAGCTATCACCCATAAGCGTTTTAAAATGTAGTTACATAAATACTCTGAAGGCTTGATTTTATTTTTCTGTTTACTCAAAAAAACTAAACTTTTCCCCAGACATCTTGAAATCCCAGGTAGGAGTTCTTAAGTGCTCAAAACCAAATGTTGTATGATTGTCTTCTGGGTAAATTATTTCTTCTCTATTCATCTGTACCAAGTGCAGTAATGTACTCATTTTTTTTTTTCTAAGCAAAACTGTCTCTTTTCTCAACTGATTTCTTTGAGGAACAAAGCCAGGAGGAAACCCAGGGTGCCATGTGGTTATATAATAAAAAGAAGTAAGAACAGACACTCAGGAAACTCAACTGCTTACAAATTTATCTTTTCAAGCCAGAGATGTTTATTAAGTGTTCTAGGGTTCCAGATCATGGTACTTGATGTTCAAATACCAGATGATAAGACATAAAACAAGTAGACAAACTCCTATCTATCAAGAAATAAACTAACCGACAAATAAAAGGTGAATCAATAAACTTAAAAGCAAGTTTGATATACTGTGTGTTTCTCTTCTGTATCCTTTTCCATCACTTCCTTAGGGATTTTTACAACAACACTGCTCTCTGGGGGAATGAAGGTTATCAGTCAGTGGAAATTGTAGAGGTTTCAAAAGCCAGTCAGTCTGGGCTCTGCTGTTTATTTATTCTATGATCTTGGTTAAGACACCAAAAATATCATATGGACACTGTGGCATGTTTGTGGATTCATGGTATTTGGCAAGACGTATTTATTATCCACTATATGCCAGATTGGGGTTTGGCTTTAAGGAGACAGTGGTGAATGCAATAGACACGGTCCCAGCTCTAAAGTTTATTCAGGAATGAATTCAGAACAGAAGTTTGGGAAGGGATGTTAAGCTTGACTTGTGTTTGAAGATAAATTCCTACAGGAATCCTTTTGAGTTTCCTTTCCTATTGCGCTATATCACAAATGGCTCTTTATCAGTCATGAGAAACAATTCCAAATTTCTAGTTCCCCAGATCCCCAGGAGCAGGTGCTTGAAAAGTTATGTTGTGTGTATTTCTCTGCATTGTAAATGTAACCAATCTCTTGGCTAAAGGCCCATTAGAAATTATTTTATGTACTTAAATGATAAGTAAAAACACATACACACTCCCCCAGAGGAATAATTCGACTTGCCAGAGG
The DNA here is from genome assembly GCA_024291935.2 of Okapia johnstoni. NCBI lineage: Eukaryota > Metazoa > Chordata > Mammalia > Artiodactyla > Giraffidae > Okapia > Okapia johnstoni. The sequence continues at coordinate 22,753,944 of CM044310.1, forward strand.
CTTTTTTTTTTTTCAAGAACAAGGGTCATTATGTGATCTCTTGTTGTATGACATCAGGACAACTTCAAGAGTTAATTACATTCTTAATTACAGCTTTGTATTGAATTAGGGAACTATCATCCATAGCATAATTGAAACCCTGCTGAGATCACGTCTGTTGCCAGCTAATTGCATGCCATTTTTAAAACTAAACTTTAAGTTAAAAAAAAGCAGCATTTTGTTTGTCTAAGCTTTAATTAATTGACAGGAGAAACTTAATTGGGGGTTTGTCAATAGATGGGATATTTTTTTTTAGATGGAATATTTTTAAATGATCACTGAGAGATGGGTTACAGTATAGCACAGTAACCTTCAAACATGAAACTGAAGGCGCTTACGTGGAATTTGGGAAAGAAACTCGAATAGAAGTACTGTGTTCCTTGGTGAGAGGCAGAGTTGCCAGAACAGCATTAACTAGGAATTCGAAGTTGTGGGTGGGTTCTAGCCCTGCATGGGTTCCTTTCTCACTATGACCCAAGGCATATCACTTCTGCTGTAGGACTTGTGTCTGCATCTCAAGCATGAGAGTTGGGGACTTCCTGGTGGTCCGGTGGTCAAGAATCCACCTTGCAATGCAGGGGATATGGGTTCAATCCCTGGTCAGGGAACTAAGATCCCACATGCTGCAGGGCAGCTAAGCCCGCGTGCCACAACCTAGAGAGGCCGTATGCCACAACGAAAGATCCTGTATGCTGCAACTAAGACCCAGTGCAGCCAAATAATTTTTTTTTTAGAAAAAAAGGTGGTTAACAAAGATTATTAAAAAAGAATGAGAATTGAGTAGATCTTAAAAATCCTTATTGACTCAGATTTCCTACGTTTGTGACTTAAGATATCCTAGCAGTAAGGGGTGGATGTGATGACAGTCATAAAACAAGATGTTTAAGATGTTGAGTCACTGATCTTCCATAGAGTAGAACTCCTTGGTGGTTGACAACAGAAACCTTACAGTTAACCTAATAGAGAAGTAATTCCAGGAAAGATAATAGGATCATCACCACCAGTAAAACCCAGACATGAAACTCCTGCTACTAACCTAGTAAGCAGAAACCTACCAGGGCTCATCTCTACATCTGTGCATTTTGTACCTTCACTCCACTCAAGAGTCACAATCCCTTGGGAGAGGCTGATGGCTAAGGATGGCTCATGTGTTCTGTTTTGGTGGAGGGAGAACAGGATACTTTCCTGGCAGTTCTGTTAAATCTCACTCAAAGAGAGAGAGGCAGCTACTGTAATAAGAAATCGGGGGGCTTCCCTGGTGGCTCAGTGGTAAAGAATCTGCCTGCTAATGCAGGAGACACAGTTTCAATCCCCGATCCGGGAAGATTCCATGTGCTGCGGAGCAATTAAGTCTATGAGCTGCAACTACTGAGCCTGTGCTCGAGAGCCCATATGTCACAACTACTGAGCTCATGTGTAGGAACTACTTAAGCCCATGCACTGAAGAGTCTGTGCTCTGCAACAAGAGAGGCCACCGCAGTGAGAAGCCCAAGCCCCGCAAACAGAGGGAGCCTGGACACAGCACTGAAGACCAGAGCAGCTGATAATAAATAAATACATTAAAAAAAAAAAGAAATCAGGGTGCTGTCACTAAAAGGAATATTGAATCCTGGGCAGCCTAAACCAACAAACTTCACTGATTTTTCCCTTGTTAAACCTCCAACAAATATGCACTGTGTTTGACTCATCTTACAAAAAAGTCCTGCTCAGTGTGAGACCTTTGGCATTTCTAAGTGGTGAAAACGTTAACAGTAGCATTGAGAAAAAAAGATTGTGAGTGTAAAGATTGTGGATCTCAAAGACATTCAGAAAGAAAAGAAAGAGTAACTTTCTTTAATCATGGTGCCCGATGATCTAATTATTCAAATCGAGGCCCCCAGAGTTATTGTTAGAAACGTTTCTGGTTTTGTTTTTGTGGGCTGTTTTCTCTAAGTGTATTTTTCTCAGATGGATCGCCCTGGTCATAAAATCAATTCATTTTATTTCACTAGTCAAGCTGCAGTGAAATATAAGATCACATGGGATTCCACCTGTAAATCTTCCAGTTCTGCCTGGAACCATTTTTCTTTCCTCTCTTGTTTTTTGATTTTGTTCATTCTGTATCTAAGTATATACCAATCTTCATTTTGTAGAACCATGGAAGTCAGTTTTATTGTGGTTGACTTTTGTTGCTTGGGGGAGCGTGACTTTTTCTTGAAATGTTTCTTGGGTTGCATAGATTTAGAATTTTGTACCTCTTTTTTTTTTGTTGTTATTTTGCTGATTGTCTTTTGTCTTTGTAACATCCAGTTGATAGTACATCCAGAAGGTGAATAGGGACAAGGGATAAGATAATAAGAGATTTAAAAAGAGGTTTTCAGAACATTGGAGACTTTTGTCAATATCCATTTCTTGGATTGCTGTTGTGAAACCCTTGGCATGTAGAGGTGTGTCAAGTAGGATTCTTTGGTTGCTGGCAATAGAAACTGATTAGGGATCATTGATGAAAAATAAAACCTGCCATAAGCCTGTCAGGGACTTAAAAATATGACTTGGAAAACAGATCAGAGAATTTCAACTCTGGTTTCCAATGGGGAGCATGATGCTCAGGGTGCCATTCTTAAGAAACAAGCAAACCAACAACACCCAACCGTGTCATTGGCCCTTATGTCATTGTTTATGAATTGAAAGTCTGGGGAAAGATGTCTGTCAACAGGGGAATGGTTAACCAAACTGTCATTCATCCATACCATGGAATACTACACAGCTATGAAAAAGAACAAGTGAATACACGTGGCAGTTTGGATGAGTCTGTAGGGAAGTATCCTGAGTGATAAACAGCTATTTTCAAAAGGTTATATACTGCATTCTTCCATTTAAATAAACTTTTGAAAAGACAAAATTTCAGAAATACAAAATGGGTTAGTGATTGCCAGGGCTTAGGGAGGGGTGGTGTTTGAAGGAGGTGAATCAAAGTTACAAAAGGGCAGTGGGAAGAGTCCTTGTGATGGAACTCCGTATCTTGACTGTGATGGTGGAAACACAAACCTAGACACGTGACAAAATTTTGATAAAGTTGATAGAATCATGTAGAAGTAAATGCAAGCACAGATCCATGTCTACAAGATGGGGGGGCCTGCATGAGGCGGTGAACTGGATCAGTGTCAGTTTCCCAGTTGGGATATTGTAGTATTGCTTTGTAAGATGTTGCCATTGGGAGAAACTTGGTGGAGTCCACTGACATCTCTGTGCCATTTATTACAACTTCGTGTACATATAATTATCTCGTTTTTCTTTTTTTTCAAGATGTTTTTTGATGTGGGCCATTTTGAAGTCTTTATTGAATTTGTTACAAAATTGCTTCTGCTGTTTATAGTCAGGTATTTTGCCAATAGGCATGTGGGACCTTAGCTTCCCCACCAGGGACTGAATCCACACCCCCTGCATTGGGAGGTGAAGTCCTAACTACTGGACTGCCAGGGAAGTCCCTCAAAATTTTCATTTAAGGACCTTTTGGGAGAGAGTATGCATTTGGTCTGTTGCCTCTTCTTAACTGAATAGAGGACACGATGGAAAATCTATCAAAGACTCTGTGGGCTTATGTAGTAGGAAGCTAGGACCTTGCCTCATTTCATGTGACAGAGTATAGTCCCCCAAAACAGGCCACAGTAATAGTTCCAGTGCATAATTCTTCTGGAAACTTACTACTCCATAAGAAGTGGAAGCTATTTCTATTCCCCTTGAATGTGGACAGTCTTGTGATTTACAGGACAGATGGGATATACTGGTGATGCTAAGTGACATGAAGACCAAATCACAAAAGCTGATGTGGTTTCTGCATACATCTCCCTGTCTTTCCTGAATCACTGGTCCTTGGAACCACCATGTTGTGAGGAAGCTCAAGCTACCTGGAGAGGCTACCTGTGACTGTTCTAGCTGATGGGTTCAGCTGACAGATCCATGGACACTCAAGTGAGTGAATCTTCAAATGATTCTAGGGCTTTCCTGCTGGCTCAGTGGTAAAGAATCCACCTGCCAGTGCAGGAGACACAGGTTTGATCCCTGGTCTGGGAAGATTCCACATGCTGCAGAGCAGTTAAGCCTGTGTGCCACAACTGCTGAGCCCATGCACCCTAGAACCTATGCTGCAACAAGAGAAGCCACCACAATGAGAAGCCCAAGCATTGCAACTAGAGAGTAGCCCCCACTCACCACAACTACAGAAAAACCCAGGAAGCAACAAAGGCTCAGCATAGCCAAAAATAAATAAATGAAATTATTTGAAAAAATGATTCTAATCCCCAGCATTGGATCTACCTGTACCATTGTTTTGTGGAGCTGAGGCAAAATATTGTGGCTGAGCTCTGCCCAAATTACAGATTTGTGAGCAAAATAAATGCTGTTTTAAGCCAGAAACTTGGGAGATGGTTTGTTACACAGAAATAAGTAACTGGACTACCGCCTTTCCAAACACTGCATGCACTGGGAAAGAGGAAATTCTCTGTTATGATGAAGCTGGAGAGCAAAAAACAACATATGGCTTCTCTGTGGGATGTGGACTGGCTTCCTCTCTTCACACACCCTCACTTGTAAGAGCTCACTTCAGCAGGGGCTGGGGGAGTTTAGAAAACCTCAGTGACTGGAAGAAATCAGGACCAAGAACCTGCCCAAGAAAATCCTTCTGAAGCATCTAGGGGGTGCTATTCTATTTAATATTTTGTGCATCAATTATAAGTAAACACTGAATCATTGCTAGCTGAAACATTCCTGTTTTCTTTAGGGTTTCTTGACTTTTCCATGGACAGCTTCACCCTGCCGCTCTATCCATATGGAAGGGGAGATAGCCATGAAAATGAGAAGCAGGAGGAACAGACTCAGGGAAGGTTAAATATGCAGTGTTATTATGTAAAGTAACGCAGAACTCATCCACTCATCCCGCATATATTTTCAAGTGTCTGCCGTATTCTGGGGCTGCGGATTCAGCTGTGAACACATTGGACAGGGTCCCTGCTCCTGTGGGTCTCGCATCCTGATGCTGAAGCGGGGTGGAATGAAAGAAACAAGCAGACCAGCTATTATCCTTTTTTTTTTTTTCTTTTGGTGAACCATGGAGAGCATCAGGGAAGAAAACTTACAGGAAAATGAAGAATGCAAACATCAACCACAGGACAAATATGTCAGTAAGGTCCTGGCTCCATGAACGTAAAGGGAAACAGGGACCAAGAATTCTATCCGTTAGAAGCAGCTAAGTTTCCCGAGCCTGGGCTGATTGGGAACGTGAAAGACTAAGTATTAAGTCCATCAGCTGAAGATTGGCCGGGAGCCACTGGGCACAGAATGGGGAGCCCACCGGCCTAAAAGGAGAGATTGTCAGGCGTGACGAAGCAGGAATTTTAGCCGAAGAATATTCACAAATTGCGAGCCAAGAGGGAACTGGGGGAACTTTATCTTCCCTTCACAGCCTCACTCGTTGGGGGCCCGGCTGTCCTTTATGGTTAATATAAAAATCAATATAGCAAGAGGCGCGTCTTTGCCGCGATAATATTGGCTCCTTTCACCAGGCGTGCGGAATTAGATTACTGATAGACGCGCCTCTGTCGCCTTCCCAGGCTCAGATAGAATCTGCGAGGTCTGCGGATGAGCACAGTAACAGACTGGGAATCGTGGACCAGCGGGCGGCCAATCGCGGAGGAGAAGATGTAATTCCCTTGCAAGACATCATCCTGGAGGGAGCAGGGGAGGCAGCTTGCCTGATTGAGGATGCTCAGCCGCTCTGCGGCCAGACTGCTCCGCAGAAGCTCTGGTAACTGCGTACAGCAAAAACATTCCGCGCAGGGGAGGTGGCATCGATTAAGAAGAGGAAAGGAGGAAGAAAGCAAAAGGAAGGGAGAGAATCCACCTGGGAAGGAAGGAAAGCTGCAAGCAGTAGTTTCAGGAAACTTGCCGTAAAGACCTTGGGTTAAAATGGAGAACTTTAAATAAAGGGACGTATAGTACATGCATCTACCCTGATTTGCCCTGTGCCACATGGAAATTCATTTTTAAACACACGTGGTCTGGCTTAGAGAATCTCCATGGGATCACCTTTCTCAGTGTCTCCAGAGACCCCCGCCGTCAATCAGTCTGTCCTCCATCAATCTTCCCTGAGATCAGGACGTAAGCCCAAAGGGAAGAAAACATAGCAACTTGCAAGGGTTGAGATTACAACCCTTATGGTCATGTTTTTTCAGATTATGAAACTAATAGAACATGTAAAGAATATAACAGGGACTTCCCTAAGGGTCCACCTTCCCTAGTGGCTCAGATGGTTAAGAATCTGCCTGCAATGCAGGAGACCTGGGCTCGATCCCTGGATCAGGAAGATCCCCTGGAGTAGGGCATGGCTATCCACTCCAGTATTCTTGCTGGGAGAATCCCATGGATAGAGGAGCCTGGCAGGCTACATTCCACAGGGGTCGCAGAGTCGGACAGGACTGAAGCGATTTAGCAGGTAGGCACGCATAGATGTATATATAAACAATGTATATTTATCAGTACAAAGTTAAAACCAGATGATATTTCTAGGTTTTCACAGGTTTGTTTGTTTTGGACATTTAATTTCATTTTTTGAACATTTCCTGACTTGAAATTATCTTTGAGAACAAAACTTTAATGATTATGTCTTATATTCAGTCACATGGATGGATATTTAAATTATTCAAACTTTTTACCCTTTTAACACTGCTTAAACAGGTTTCATTGTAGATCTCTTGTTTTTCTAAGTCAATCAGAATAAATCCTTAGGGGTAAATTCCTTACACCAGATTTCTCAAAGCTGAACTCCTGAGTTAAAGTTAGGATGAGGTGCTTCCAAAGCAGCCCCCAAGGGAAGCCTGGTTGTTTTGCAGAAGGGCCCTAGCGGGCCACACCCCCACCAGCCTGTGAGTCCTTCATCTCACATAAGGACTCCTTTATCTCCTGTTTCCATTCATTGTCTTAATAATTACTGGTGTTGCTGTTGTGTATCTTGTATAGGGAAATATAAAGAGATCAACTAATAATAGGCGCATGAATTCAATGCCCAGATAATCTCTTAGGAGTTTAAAATAACAATATCATCAGCATCCCAAGTATCTCTGTCTGGTCCAAAAATTGGACTGTGGCAGAAAAGAGAATGTGGGAATTGAAGGCTGACCTCGCTACATATCTCTCCTTATATTCATCATTAACAGTTTGTGTGTATATGTGCTTTATATACCTAGATGGATACATGTGAAATCATATATGCTCTTTTTATTTTTTATTTATGTATTTATTTTTAAGTCAGTTTAAAAACTCTTTTTATGTGGACCATTTTAAAAATCTTTATTAAATTTGTTACAATATTGCTTCTGTTTTATGTTTTGGATTTTTGGTCGTGAAGCCTGTGGGATCTTAAGCTCCCTGACCGGGGTTTGAACCCATACCCCTGCCCTGGAAGGCAAAGTGTTAACCACCGGACCACAACAGGGAAGTTCCTGTTGTTTTTAAATATTACTTAAAATATTCTTCACCATGCACTTCAGTGTGCCTTGGAGATACTTGCATTTTAACACATACTTGCCTGCATTGTTTTATCATCATTTGTCAGTCCCTTATGGAGATTGACTAAATTATTAAACAACCGTAAACTATGGTTGTTTCCAATTTGGGGCCATTACCCAAAGGGACCTGATATCCCCACTGTACCACCCTTTTGGTCCCCCACATGATGACCGGAAGTGGTCTGGAACTGCTTTGCCCCAGAACCTGACCACCATGCTGTGCTTTCAGTAAGAAAAGGACTTACTGTACCACCTAGGACGTCACTGGTGATACAGTGGATAAGAATCCACCAGCCAGTGCAGGGGACACGAGTTCGTTTGATCCCTGGTCTGGGAAGATCCCACATTCCACGACAACTACAGTGCCCATGCTCTAGAACCTTTGCTCTGCAACAAGAGAAGCCACTGCAACGAGAAGCCCATGCACTGCTACTAGCCCTCTGCTCAGTGCAACTAGAGAAAGTCTGCACATAGCAACGAAGACCCAGCACACCCAAAAATAAATTTAAATTAAAAAAAAAATTCCAAAGCAATAAGGCAGAAATCTATCTTGGTTTTCCATCTCCATTCATCCCCACTGCCTCGCTCAACTAAATGTCCAACCTCCTTGGACCCTCTGTCATCTGTCCTCTGGATCCGAGAAGCTTGTTTCACCCAGCCTGGCAAGGTTGCCACTTTCAAGTTGCCAGAGCTGCTAGAAACAATTTACCAAGATGAATCCTTCTGAGCCTCCAGCTGATGCTCACCCACCTCCAGGTCACGAATCTTTGCAAATGCAGGCGCACAAATCATTCCAGATCTTCGGAGGGCTCTGGGTTTTTCATCCTGCCCCAAGTCTACTGATGGTTGAACAACCAAGGAATCTCAATATCTAGAACTGAAACTGTGACCAAAGGAGGGGAAAAAAAAATGTGCTTGGAGACAGCTCCTACCAAGACATGTCCAAAGCCTGCGTAATTAGTCGGTCACTTTCAGGGAGGCAGTATTGAATTAGAATCTCTGTGAGCCCTTGTGGGATCTTTACCTCCTCCCAGGACTGTGTAGAGTGGAAGGCAGGGAACAGAAATATTTGAAGACTCATTGTATGTCTCCTTGGCCCCCAAAATCTCATTACTTCACAGATTTTTTTTTCTTTCTCAACCACTCATAAAACAACACTCAGGAATTAATTCTTTTTTCACTAAAGCAGTGCATCGGTTTTTATTTTGATGGATGGATTGATTTTTAGCTTGAATTTGTATAATTCTGGGAAGCTCAAGACTACCTGTGTTGTAGGTGGGAAATGTTAAAAAATGTTTTAAAAAAATTAGAAATCTTGGTGATTTTCTTTTTCCCTTTAAGTGATCTTTTCTCTCCAAACCCCTTGGGCTATGTCACAGGTTACATCATAAGGTAGGTTGGATCAGCATCTTACCATACCATCCATTCATTCTTTCATTTACAGATCTGTAATGGACAGCTGATTCATTGGAAAAGACCCTGATGCTGGGAAGGATTGAGGGCAAAAGGAGAAGAGGGCAGCAGAGGATGAGATGGTTGGATAGCATCCCTAAGTCAATGGACATGAACTTGAGCAAACTCCGGGAGATAGTGAGGGACAGGGAAGCCTGGCGTGCTGCAGTCCACGGGGTCGCAAAGAGTCGAACACGACTTAGCAACTGAACAACAACAACATGGACAGGTAGTTCTCAGTGTGGGGCAACCCAGTGAGGGAGGCAGATAGAAATGAACAACCAATGAACAGGAAAACGTCAGATGTGATGACAGTTAAACAGGGGGTGGTGATTGGATGGCTGTGTTTTCAAAACGGTTTTAAGCTGAAGTATTTCAAAATAACTAGATCATCCAAACTTTAATATCATATATATATATATATATATATATATATATATATATATATATCTGATGGAGAAGGCAATGGCACCCGACTCCAGTACTCTTGCCTGGAAAATCCCATGGACAGAGGAGCCTGGTAGGCTGCAGTCCATGGGGTCGCAAAGAGTCGGACATGACTGAGCGACTTCACTTTCACTTTTCACTTTCATGCATTAGAGAAGGAAATGGCAACCCACTCCAGTATTCTTGCCGGGAGAATCCCAACGGGGCAGCCTGGTGGGCTACCGTCTATGGGGTCACACAGAGTCGGACACGACTGAAGTGACTTAGCAGCATGTATATCTGATAGCAAGGCTAATTTTTGGATGAGTTGGTAGAAAAGATAATCATTAAGTGAAAAATATTGATCATACATGGATGAGACCAAATTGGGATTGTGGATTTCCGAAGACTCCCAGGAAGGAAGTATTGCCGTAGAGCTAATGTTTGCCCCCAAGTCTGTATCAGATAGAAGGACAGAGGTGCTAGCTGTCTAGTGTGAGGATACCCAGGTCTGGAATATCGCTGTGACTGAAACCAGCTACAGAATAGCCAGGGTTGTATGGACTCCGGCTACCCAAATCTCCCTCTTTGCTCCTAGGAAGCAAAGATTTGGATAAGTGTTGTGACTTCTCTTTTGTTATCCTTTTAGCTCTGTGTTTTTTCTTCCTGCTTCCCTCCCTGGTGGTTTCCATGGGAACTCCCATTGCTATTTTCTTGAGTCAGAGATTCTCTGCCTGGTCCCTGGGATCTTGCAAGGGAATGGGGCAGCCCTACCCCCGAGTGACAAACCTGGTGCAGACGTCACTGGCCAAGGAGAAGGTTTGGTAACCCAGGGATCTGAAAAGCATCTCTCTTTTTTCCATCTAAGTCATTTAGCATTTCACTCTTAAGAGACCCCAATATGGTTGAACTTGGGGATTATTTCGAAGATGAAAACTCTAGTATTAGCATGGTTCAGTCTTTTTTTTTTTTTTTTTTTTTTTGCCTTTCTGTTAAAAAGTTGTGTTTTTTTTTTTAATACCCTGATCTCAGTAAACTCCATCAGGGAGTTGGGAAGAAAGGAAGCAGTTGGAAAGGCTGAAGAAGAATCCTTTGAGGGTTTGGGACCTCAAAGCCCTCTGGCCATTTGTATTCTGCCAAATGCATGGGGTCAGTGTAACGGTGTAGCAAGAGGATTAACTTTTATGGGTTTGTGAAAATATCAGTTCTTCCTGGAGAAGTTGAACCAACTTGTGCTTTCTCTGTCTGGGATCTATAGAGGAGCCGGGTCCTGCAGTTCCTTTCTTCTTTGTGTTTGTACACAGGGAGATGGTTTAAATTATCATGCTGCAGATGGATGCCCCTTGATCTTCAGATGGTATGCAGAGGTCTGGCAGCCCTGGAGGCCTGAGCTTTTGGCAGCCTCCTGCTGTTTCTGTAATGGAGAGGCAGGGATGCAGGGGGCTGGGGGAGACACACAGAGTCGGACCCCATGGAGAAGGCATGTGGAGCCCATTATGCTGGTCCCAAGATGTCTGGGCTGCTACACTGAAAGAAGAAAAAAATGTTCCTCAAATAATCAAAAGCCAAATGTTTAGTGAAGGTCACCCTTAATTAGAGGTGCTGAGCTTTGATTCATCGTGTTGGAAGGAAACTTGGGAAACGGGGCCTTGATAAAAATTCCTGACGGCCTCATCGCTAAGATGCGGGTATGCATGTTCCCTAACCATCACATCACATGAAACGTTGCTCTCTTTGTCTGGAGTCCAGGGCCTCTTTGGTTCCGATTATGTCTGTATGACACCAAAGAGAAGTCAGGGGTCTGGTTAAGCCAGAGAGCAGGAGAGTAAAGCCTCACCCCAACCCACATGATGTCTCAAGACCTAAGAGAAATAACTGCTTCTTCATCTGAGTTCAACTTGATCTCAAGGCAAGAAAAAGTGCCTAATTTGAAGTAGGCACAGCCTCTAGGTATCGAATCCCAGGTGGTGCTAGTGGTAAAGAACCAGGCTGCAGATGCTGGAGACGTAAGAGACATGGGTTTGATCCCTGGGTTGGAAAGAGCCCCTGGAGGGGATCTTCCAATACTGGAGTGGGCATGGCAGCCCACTCCAGTATTGTTGCCTGGAGAATCCCATGGGCAGAGGAGCCTGGTGAGCTATGGTCCATGGAGTTGCATAGAGTTGACACAACTGAAGCGACTGAGCACACAGCCTCTAGGTTCCTTTATGAGTTTGCAGCCATGTCTAAGCATCAGTACATTCACATACAGTGAACCTGATGTGTGAATACCCCCAGCTGATACCTCTGGGAAGCTCCTATAACAAATGCCCACATGGTGATTCTGTTTACCCTTCCGTTGCCATGGCAAACAATGTGATTGAATAAATAACAGGATTTCCAATCTCCTGTGAGCTATGTGTCACCATAGCTAACCTTAGGCATGTGGTTGCAAAGTTTTTTCAAGTCTATCTCTAATCCGTTGATGTGAAGTTCATCTTGTAGACTGCTCTGTTTAATTAGAATGCCCCTGTTTTATTTTGAAAATCATGCTCGCATGTCTGTCATCACTTGTGTTTGGTGTCCCCACTCTGAATCTCTAGTAGGAAGAAAAACTTCTTTTTGCAGAAAAGTGACATCCATTGGTTTTCAGTGAGCAGGGAAGAATTTAAAAGGGAGCTGTTGGAAGCATCAGATTTTCATATGCATGACTATTAGCATTTTCCTGTTATAAAAATGAAAGGGAGAGTCTTTTTAAAAACTGGAAAGTAAAAAAATATATAGACTGTATAGAGAATGATATCACAGACATTCATCAGAAAGGTACAGATGTTCAAAATTTATTATTTTGGCATCAGATCTTTGTAATATAAAGGAGTTGGGGGGCGGGGAGTCCCTGGTGGCCCAGACAATAAAGAATCTGCCTGCAATGCGGGAGACCTGGGTTCGATCCCTGGGTCGGGAAGATCCCTTGGAGGAGGGCATGGCAACCCACTCCAGTATTCTTGCCTGTAGAATTCCATGGACAGAGGAAAAGAAATCAAACAACACTGTCAGCATTGTACCCTGCCCAGAACATTTTCATCCCTCCTTTCCTCCTTCCATCCCTCTCTCCCTCTGTTCTCCCTCCCCGACCCCCAGCAACAACTACTAACATGAATTTGCTGTTAATTTTTCAGTCCCTAACTTTTTGGGGGCCACACTGTGCAGCATGTGGGACCTTAGTCCTCACCAGGGATCAAACCTGTGCCCTCTACAGTGGGAACCCAGAGTCAGCCACCAGGCCCCCTAGGAGGTCCCCATCCTCTAACTTTTATTAATATAGGCGTCTTCACAAGTAAAAAGTTCTTGGTTTGTTTTGAAACTGGGTATACAGAATATCGGGCTTACCAGGTGGCTCAAGGGGCAAAGAATCTGCCTGCCAATGCAGGAGATGCAAGAGACGTGGGTTCGATCCCTGGTCTGGAAGATTCCCTGGAGGAGGAAATAGCAACCCACTCCAGTATTCTTGCTTGCGAAATCCCATGAGAGGAGCCTGGTGGGCTACAGTCCATGGGGTCGCAAAGAATCGGACATGTCTTAGCGACTGAACACACACGCACACACACATATAGAATATCACAGAGAATCTTTCTCAGTTTGTTTTGTTCCCCAAAGTGGTGCTTTTAAACTCCACCCCGGAAGACACCTATGGGTGGCGCTTATGCGTGTCAGCTCTTGGGTTTTACTGCTTATATGACAGTGCTCTGTGCTCGCAGCCAGTTCTTCAGTGATAGACAAATGTAAGAAATTTCCAGTTTTTCACGATTGCACTGAACGATGCTCTAAGTAGCCTGCACCCACAGGGATGAACTTCTCAAGGAGACGATTTCCAGTGTTCTCTTCATGTCTCCGAGACATCTTAACCTCTTTTGGCTCTTTGGCTTCTTGAAAGGCAAAATCAGGTGTCTTGTTCGAGGAAGGTGGGTCTCCTTGATCCTGTTACCCTTTTTCTGTTGTTAGAAAAGCTGTTTCTTCACCCAGCCCCAGGCCTCTCATCTCGAAATGTTAATATGAAGAGCCACATCCGTTTGCTGTCTTCGGGTTCAAAGTTGTTAACAGCTCTCTTTGTTGAACAAGTCTTTTCTCTCTCACCCTCTCTCTGCCATGAGCCGCAGTGGTGTTCTGGGAAGTGATAGACCGTATAATTCTCACATGTCAAGGTTCTAAGCCCAAACCCTCCGGCAGTGCCTCTGATTTTCTTGAAGGATTAAAAATAAAAGGACATCACCCTCTCAGCCGCAGTTCTTACAGCAGCTCTTACCCACACCTGGCAACGTGACACCCTGGAGGAAGGACTTTACGTCCTGCGCTCTGGAAACAGCCTGGTCCCAGGGACCTGCCTGCCCTCCCTGGGGTGTCCCCAGAGCCCTTTATCTCTCTCAGCTTCCTCCAAGGGGGAGTCGGGCGTTTCCCCATCATGTCGTCTCTGAGATGATCTTTATTCTTCAAGGAGCTACAGTTGCCTGAGCTGTGCCTCTGGATGTCTTCCAAGCAGGCTGGGATCTTGGAAATCTGCCCAGTGGCTGTGCAGAGGCCCCCTGCCCTCTAGACAGCACAAAATCCATTGCAGAAATTGTGGGTCTCAGAGGCCTGTGCTAGAAAATAAGATGAGACGGGCACACAGGGTTCTGCTTTGGAAAGTCAAGTTTAGAGGTTTCCTGGTTATTTTTTTTAATTGAAGTATAATTAATTTGCAATGTTGTGTTAATGTAAAGTGTACAGCAAAGGGTTTCAGGTATACACACACACACACTGTATATTCTTTTTAGATTCTTTTTCATTATAGGTTATTACAGGATATTAAGTAGAGTTCCCTGTGCTATACAGTAGGACCTTGTTGTTTATCTACTATTTGTGTATATGCATGCCTGCTCAGTTGTGTCTGACTCTTTGTGACCCCGTGGACTGTAGCCTGCCAGGCTCCTGTGTCCATGAAATTTTCCAAACAAGAATACTGGAATGGGTTGCTATTTCCTCCTCCAGGGAATCTTTCCCACCCAGGGATCAAATCTGCATCTCTTGTGTCTCCTAGATTTGTAGGTGGATTCTTAACTGCTGAGCCGTGTTTATCTATTGAGTTGGCCCAAAGATTTGTCCAGGTTTTTCTGTAACATCTTATGGAAAAACCCAAATGAACCTTTGGGCCAACCCAATATTTTGTATGTAGTAGTGTGTATCTGTTAATCCCAAACTCCTAATTTATCTGTCTCCTACCATTTCCCCTTTGGTAACCACGAGATTGTTTTCTATGTCTGTGTCTGTGAGTCTGTTTCTGTTTTGTCAATAAATTCATTTGTATCATTTTTTATAATATATTCTACATATAAGTGATATCATATATTTCTCTTTGATTTACTTCACTTAATATAATCTCTAGGGATTTGCTGGTTGTATATGTGTGTGTTATGTTTGTGCATGTGTGTGTAGATTGGGTGTATTATGTGTATGCATGTGTGTGACTGTGTGACAGTATGTGTTTCTCCGTGGGAAGGAAGAGGTAGGAGAAGGAATCCACTGCTTTTCTCTCATCTCTCTGGTTTTTGTAACTGCCTTCATCTCACCTCAGCTCAACAGAATTTGTAAACTTCTGGATTTCATGAAAAAGCTCGGAGGAATCTTGAAGCCTACTTAGTTTTATTACAGACAGTCAGCTGCTATGACCTGGAGAGGTGGTAACAGCTGCAGAAATATTGAAGTAGCCACTGCCCTAAGCCCCGTCCTCAGCATCAGCCCAGTGTCTCTCCTGAGACCCCCCTATCCATATCCCCAAGATTCAAGGTGTTAAGAGACCCAGCAGGGGCGCCAGGGTTCCACTCTGACTCCCCAACTCCTATGCCTGACAGATGTTGAGTATTTTTACTATTTCCCTGTTGATCCCTAATGATTTAACTCCCTGTAGAGAATATATAAACATCTACTTCTAATTTTATTAGCAGAAAACTTTGATCATTTTTAGTTTCTTAAAATTTAGCATTATTTGTTTACTGATATTCTTTTCTGTTTTCTAATATGCACACATATAGGCTATGAATTTTCCTTTTAGTGCCACACTGGCTGAAACTTACAATGAATCTCTTAGCTTTAAATAGAAGTTTTCATTATATATTTTTATTTAATTCAGAAGTTATTTGGATGTATCCTAATTGCTGAAATTAAAAGGACTGACCCAGAATTTTTTTTTTCTAATTCAGATGTGCACATTGAATTCATGTAAAACTTCAGTTAAGTCTCATCCCTTTCTGTATTCTCAGCTAAATGTTGTATAAACCTAGATGCTGCTAATTTGTGTGTGACTAATACTCCTTGTCATAATATTCTGATAGTGGGCTAATTTGATGACCTTGGGGGTAATATCTGACTTTCTAACTTTGGTGAAGGAATTTTAGCTATGTGTACATTCACTAAAATATCCTCTTCCTTATTGATCAACTATATAATAATCATTGTAAGTTTGAACTTTATACAGTAAGTTGACAATGCCTTTTAAAATGTTTTATATATTGGCATTTAAAAGAGAGATTAGGGACTTCTGTGGGTCCCGTGGTTAGGAATCCACATTGTGGTGCAGGCAACATGGGTTCAATCCCTGGCAGGGGAGTTAAGATCCCATATGCCATGGAACTAAGCCCATGTGCCACAACTAGAGAGTCCATGCACCACAATAAAAGACCTGTATGCTGCTACTAAGACCCAACACAGCAAAATAAATAAATTAATCAAAAAAGAGAGAAATCAACTACTAAGAAAGATTGACAATTACTGATAGAGTCTGACTTCCCAACATGGCATTGGATGAGGTGAAGAAGATCATATCACGATAGCCAACATTTGTAAAAATAATTACTATACTGAACACCACTCATGCTCAGATTATCTCTTTCTGTTCCTATTGTAGCCTATGGAGAAGAGCCAGTAGGGACCTCCATTTTACAAGGGATGAAAATTGAAGCAAAAAAAGTAAAATAACTTGTCTAGTTCACTCAGTGACTGAGTGATAAAGTCAGAATTAACTTCTTAGTACTCACAACAGCTGCACTAAGAAGTTACTTGCATCACACCCACTCTACAGATGAGGCTATCAAGGCACAGAGTAAGTTATGTGGCGAAGGACACTCAGCTGGTAATGGGGTGTTAGGGGAGGGAAGCTGGGATTCAGATCTAAGCAAGGGCGGGCTCTTAACCTTTTCCTGGGTGTGCAAAGTGAGAACCCAAGCCTAACCCATCTGCCTCCCCCTTGTATTCTTTCTCTCACTCTAGATCATCTCTTCTGGGGTTATTTTATTTGCAACACAGAGTATAGATACTCTCCTAGATCTGATCCTTAATTATCCACAGTGCTTTATCCCAGCTTATTAAATTAGATCAATGGGGGGGGGGAACAAAAGTGTTATTTTGCCTCTGTAGTATTTGAGTTTAAGTGATCAGGGCAATTTTCCATTATAATTTTGTGTTTTAAATAAATAGAACCAGCTTCATTGTGAAAACATTTGTCTAATATTGGGCAATAAATGTTTAAGTGGTTTTCATTTAATTACTACCCATAGTATGGCACTGGATGAAACAGAATTGTTTCTGAGTTTGTTCATTAGATGGGAAGAGGCTGAATTTATAAAAATATATGTGTGCCTCTGTGACTGTATTTGAATGCGTGCATACGTAAATAGGCACTTATTTATATACATGGTCATTACAGAGCTTTGTGAGGGGTAGAATTTTTCTCAGCACAATCTGTAGTTCTATGGAAGGGGTACTGTGCTGGTACACTGGGCCCATTTCATAGCAGAACGTTTCCAGTTAAGTAATTATACCATGAAGGCATCCCAGCTGCAACTCTATATTTAAAACTGGGTTACTATTCCTAGCAAGACCATTCTTTTGAAAGGTTGATAAGTCATTCCCTTTATTCTGCTCAAAAATTTAAATATCAAATATGCATCAGTTTTCTTAAATATGCAGCCCTACCTCCAAGGGGTTTACTACTGTTGTTCCCATGCAGAAGGATGAAATCAACCAACCGTGATAAGAAACCATCTTGGTCTGCCATCTGTCTGTCCCCAAGCTGCAGTCCGTTTCCTCTTTTCAGCAGCAGGAGATAGACATTGGGCCATTGCCATTTCTTAGGGAAAAGTCTCCAACCCCTAGCTCATCCTGGACCATTTAGAGAACCCCACGTCTCTGTCCTGTCTTCCTTTCCCTTCTGGAGCGAGCACATCCCAGTCAATGTCCAGGTATCAATATAGTTCAGAGAGGCTTCCTGGAGAGGGTGGCACAGCACAGAGTGTGCTCACGTCTCCTCTGCCGTTTGTGTAGCTGTTGGTCTGAGACTCCACTGCTTTTGAGTTGAAAGTTGCTGTTTTATCTCGAGTTTGGCCTCTTTCCAAGCTGGCTTGACACGCTTAAGTCTAAAGCCAGGGAAATCAGAAACCAGTCAGCCTTGAAGAGGATGCTTCCCCAGAACAAGAGGAACAAGGTGTTAGAGAAATTCGGCTTAAAGGGAGAAAGAGCTTCAGCAAAGAATGGGCTGGGAGGGTCTTGTTTTCTTCTTCTTCCTCTTTTCTTTTTTTTTTCTTCATGGTCTCTGACCTTGTTAGCCCATTCTTTCATTATTACAGCTGTTTCTGCAACATTTTGCCTAAAGATTATAGCATCTGGTTTATTCTATTCAATGAGGGAATGGCAGGATCACAGTAATTATCGTGTGCTGGGGTTTGAGTCCTTGATTATATTTTCCCATTGTTCCCGGAGACTCCTGGTGTGTTCACAGCCCAGCCTCATGGGTTACTGGGCTTTTGATGCCAAGTCGATGCTGAGTTGCTTGAGAGGCTTCAGAAAAAAAGTGTGGGTTTATCCAGGGTGGACTTTCCATCTCATTTCCACCTTTTTCTGGTTTCTCAGGTGGAAATGTCACTGATAACACAATGTCTTGAAGCCACGTGCCTTCCTCGAATAGAGCAAAAAATCTAAGAACTTTATTATCCAGTTTCTGGAATCCAAATTAGCCTTTGCCCAGCGGTTCTGGATGTCCAATTACAGTTGCAAAGTGAAGGGGGGAGGGGGGTCTTGGGGTTTGAATGTTCTTTGCCTGGCTTCCTGCATTCTTTTGTTCCCTGCTGCCCTCTGCAATTATATCAGCCTCTTCGCTGTTTCTTTTCTTTGGGAGAGTTCATAGCACCCCTTCTCAAATTTCAAACGCTCTCCATCAGAGTCTTTATCCTCCTGTTTGTACGATTTCCTGTCCGCTTAATTCCTTCCTTGTGGAGCTCTGGAAATGGATGCATTAACTTGAAGGCAGATTTTTTTTTTTTTATTCCAGTTCACAAACGTGTGAGACTCTGATACTGTAGTAACACTGAGGATTGTAACACCCCTGGAATATCAGCTGTGTGACATTTTTGAAATAGCAAGCAGGAAACGTGGAACCTATATATCCCCACTTTCACACTCCTTTTCTCTGCATTCAGCTCCTTGAGCTCCAGTGCAGTGCTGTCAGCTGTCCTTTCTGCCTTCCCCTTTTGCCTGCCTCCTGGAGAAGCTCTCCAAGCTATAGGACCAATTCAGTTAAGGACCAGACATGTTTTCTCTTTCACGGGTAGACTCATGTCTTCAGCAGCTTGGGAGGTCTAAGCATAGCATCTTTTAGAATCACAGTGAGAGGACTCTGGGCTTTTCCACTGGCTCAGTGGTAAAGAATCTGCCTTCAATGCAGGAGACACAGGTTCAATCCCTGAGTCAGGAAGATCCCCTGAAGGAGGAAATGGCAACCCACTGCAGTACTCCATTTCCAGAGCTCCATAAGGAAGGAATTAAGCGGACAGGAAATCATCCAAATAGGAGGATAAAGGCTCTGATGGAGAGCGTTTGAAATTTGAGAAGGGGTGCTATGAACTCTAAGAGGCAGATATAATTGCAGAGGGCAGAATCCCATGGATAGAGGAGCCTAGTGGGCTACAGCCCATAGGGTCACAAAGAATTGGACACGACTGAAACGACTTAGCACGCACACATGCAAGAGAGGATGCTACTTGTCTTGACAGGTGGAGGCAAAACCTGTGCACATGGGCCCACTGGAATATCATTCTGAATGTACATTTCGACTAACAGAAGCTTAACTCTTCAATCACCAGTGTGGTAACAGCTTAATCTTTCAGGGTGGAAATTGTCTCTACCCACGTGACATAGACTTCTGCTTAAACAGAGAGGAGGATCATAACTTTGGAAGCTAGTTCTATTCTGGTTCATCATAAGTAATGGTAAGACAGTGCTGTTATTGAAACCTGTTGAGGTTTGTTGTGTAGGTTTATTTGTCCTTATGAGAAATGACTTCACACAGACTTGAATTTGAGAACATCTCAGCAACTGTCTTCTTTCCTGTCTTCTTTCATTCTTAGTGACATGTTTTCCTTCCTACTGTAGTCCTTTGGTGGCTGGAAGTGTACTCTGGTTTGGCCAACCGTAACCATCCCATTTGAATCAACTTTGCCCATGAAAAGTCAAATGATCAAGCTAGTTCAAGTTGCTTGAGAACAGTAAGAATTTTTTAAAAAATATTGTCTTCTTTTTCTAGGTATTTCTTTAAGAGATCAACTCCAATATTAAAAGTGCTGGTGGGAAACTCCTGTGTAACACAGGGAGCCCAGCCTGGTGCTGTGTGATGACCTAGAGGGGTGGAATGCAGGGAGGGGAGGGAGGGGCAGTGATGGTTTAGTCCCTCAGGCCTGTCTGACTCTCTGTGGCCCCATGAACTAGCCCGCCAGGCTTCTCTGTCAATGGGATTTACCAGGCAAGAATACTGGAATGGGTTGCCATTTCATTCTTCAGGGAATCTTTCTGACCCAGGGATTGAACCCAAGTCTCTTTTATTGCAGATGGTCTCCTGCATTGCAGGAGGATTCTTTACCGACCGAGCCACCAGGGAGGGTAATATCTATATCTATATCTATATCTATATCTATATCTATATCTATATCTATATCTATATCTATACACACACACACACACACACACTCAGTTCAGTTCAGTTGCTCAGTTGTGTCCGACTCTTGGCAACCCCATGGACTGCAGCACTCCAGGCTTCCCTGTCCGTCACCAGTTCCTGGAGCTTGCCCAAGCTCATGTCCATTGAGTCAGTGATGCTATCCAACCATCTCATCCTTGGTTGTCCCCTTCTCCTCCTGCCTTCAGTCTTTCCCATCATTAGGATCTTTTCCAATGAGTCAGTTCTTCATATCAGGTGGCCAAAGTATTGGAGTTTCAGCTTCAGCATCAGTACTTCTAATGAATATTCAGGACTGATTTCCTTAAGGATTGACTGGTTTGATCTCCTTGCAGTCCAAGGGACTCTCAAGAGTTCTCCAACACCACCAGAACTCTCAAGAGTTCTCCAAGAGTTTTCCACCACCACAGTTCAGAAGCATCAGTTCTTTGGCACTCAGCTTTCTTCATAGTCTAGCTCTCACATCCATACATGACTACTAGAAAAACCATAGCTTTGACTAGATGGACCTTTGTTGGCAAAGTAGTGTCTCTGCTTTTTAATATGCTGTCTAATGTTGGTTATATTATATATGTATGTATATATATATATATATATATACTAATATAGTATACATATATATACTTCTCCAGATAACCAAGATATTCTTGGGGTATGCTTGCAGTGATCTACAGTTTCAAAGAGAGCGTTTCTTTGGTAAAGGTGTGAAGAGGAAAGTGAAAGATAAAGCTGTTTAGAGAGGAAATGTATAGTGACAGCCCTGGTCTGCTGAGGTCCACTGTTAGCCCAGAATTTACCATGTGGTGGGAAGAAATCATGTGTGTCCTCAGAAGCCTAGGGATAGAAATACAGGTTGGCTTTTAACCTGACAAAAGTATGGTAAACCCAATAGGAACAGCAATGGAACACCCCTCTATTTTTCTCCCCAAAGGGTCTCAAACTCCTAGGATTTGGGTGGCATTATTACTTCATAACATTCTGGGTATGTTTGTATGTTTCTTCTTAAAACTTTATTGGAATATAATTACTTGACAGTGTTGTTTTTCTGCTGTGCAACAAAGTGAATCAGCCATATGTACACATATATCCCCTCCCTCTTGGACTTCCCTCCTACCCCACTCTCCCATCCCATCCCCCTAGGTTATCACAGAGCACCGAACTGGGCTCCCTGTGCTGTACAGCAGCTTCCCGCTAGCTATCTATTTTACATATGGTAGTGTATACATGTCAACCCCAGTCTCTCAGTACATCCCACTGTCTCTCCTATACTCATGTCTACATGTCCATTCTCTGCATCTGTGTCTCTTATTCCTGCCCTACAAAGAGGTCGATCTGTACCATTTTTGCATGTTTCTAGCATAATGGTCACATCCTCCCCATGCTCCAAAGAAGCAACATTTCCTTTTTATGCAACTTACATACAAAAAAGAAAAAAATCAATCCCTAGAACCAGATTTTTGTTAATCTGTGTGGCTTCCTTGTTCATATCCATCAAATGTTTGTTCAATGTCACATTCTCAGAAATCATCTTACATGGCAGCCTAAAATGTCTATACATCCCCTAGAAGGACTGAAATTGAAAACGCTGACAAACATGTGGAGACATGGGAACGCTCCTTCACTGCTGGTGGGAGTGCAAAATGGTGCATCCACTTTGGAAGAAAGTTGGGCAGTTTCTTGTAAACTTTTCGTATTATCCAGTAGTCTTGCTCCTTGGTCTTTACCCGAATCAACTGAAAAGGTCTGTCCACACAGAAACTTGCACACAAATGTTTATAACAGCTTTACTCAGAATCACCCAAACCTGGCAGCAACTAAGATGTCCTTCAGTAGGTGAATGGATAAACAAACTGTGATACATCCACACAATGGAATATTATTCCTTGATAAAAAGAAATGAGCTAGCAAGCCTTGAAAAGACATGGAGGAATTTTAAATGCGTATTGCTCAGTGAAAGAAGGCAATCTGAAAAAGGCTACTTACTGTATGATTCCAGCTCTGTGACATTCTGGAAGAGGCAAAATCATAGAGACAACAAAAGCTCAGTGGCTGTCGGTACTGGGAGGGAGGTGAGGATGAATAGATAAAGCACAGAGGGCTTTTAGGGCAGTAAAACTATTTTGCATGATACACGACATTGTGGATATACATTACTCATTTGACAAAATCTATAGAACTATGCAGCACAAGTGAACCCTAATGTAAACTATGGACTTAAAATTAATAATAATGAATCCATGGGAATTCCTAGGTGGCGCTAGTAGGAAAGAACCCACCTGTGAATGCAGGAGACATAATAGACATGGGTTTAATCCCTGGGTTGGGAAGATCCCCTGGAGAAGGGCATGGCAACCCACTCCAGTACACTTGCCTGGAGAATCCCATGGGCAGAGGAACCTGGTGGGCTGTAGTCCATAGGGTTGCACAGAGTCGTACACAACTGAAGTGACATAGCATGCAATTAATCCATATTGGTTTATCAATTGTAACAACACTATACCATATTAATGGAAAACGCAAATAATGGGAAAGGGAGGATAAATATATAGGACCTCTCTTTCTGCCTAATTTTTCTGTAAACCTAAGGCTACTCTTGGAGTAGGAAATGGCTACCCACTCCAGTATCCTTGTCTGCAAAATTCCCTGGACAGAGGAGCCTGGCAGGCTACAGTCCATGGGGTCCCAAAGAGTCAGACATGACTGAGCATGCATGCAATGCAATGCAAAAAAAAAAAAAAAAAAGGCGGCTCTAAGAAATTAAATCTGTTAAAAAATTGCAGCTACACCCGTAACCTTAGTCAGTTCTCCCTTATGTTTCCGTGGCACTTAACAATTTAGCTATTATGAAGTGTGCTTATTTACTGTGTACGTTGTTTATTGCTTATCTTCCCCAACCCCTTAGGATGGGAGCCTGCTGGAGCAGGAGTCAGTCTGTTTTGCTCACTGATTCATCTTCTGTGCCCAGCACAGTGCCTCGTACCTGGGGGGCATCCAGTAAACATGGCTCAGTAAATGGACAGAGGGAATGGCTGGGAAAGTTTTCCAAAGCAGGCATTCTCAGCATGTCCCCGCTACCCCTGCCTGAGCCTTTGACTGTCTTTGACCATAGCCTTCTGATCAGTTAAGGATTATACTTAGATACTGTTCTTTTTTGTGGTTTTTTTTGTTGTTTGTTTTGCCTTTTTTTTT
Source organism: Okapia johnstoni (assembly GCA_024291935.2). Taxonomy (NCBI): domain Eukaryota; kingdom Metazoa; phylum Chordata; class Mammalia; order Artiodactyla; family Giraffidae; genus Okapia; species Okapia johnstoni. The sequence continues at coordinate 22,777,605 of CM044310.1, forward strand.
GAAAATGCAATTATTTTAATAAATTTCTGTTCTTTATACTGTGACAATTATTCATAGTAATTAGATTTATTATTGTTATTCTTTAATAATTTACATTTTATGGGCATATAGTTGATTTACAGTGTTGTGTTAGTTTCAGGTGGATTGCAAAGTGAATCAGTTATCCATATATGTACACTCACTTGTTTTTTAGATTCTTTTCCCATATATATCATTAAAGAGAACTGAGTAGCGTTCCTTGGCTATACAGTAGGTTTTTATTAGTTATTTATTTTGTATATAGTAGTGTGTATATATCAAGCCGATTATCCCCATTTATCCCTCCCCTCTTATATCCTGTTCTTTCTTGTTTCCCTTCTTGAGATATATGCATAGGTGTGTGTGTGTGTGTGTGTGTGTGTGTGTGTGTGTGTGTGTATTTTTCCCTGCACAGAAGATGAAATCCATCACAAGGTCTTAAGATTTATTAACTGTTGCCTGAGTCATTCCACATGATGTCAGGGGAGGAGGCAAGCTGAGTCTCTACTTAGAAATACCCTGCACAGAGGTCTTTGGGTAATTCCCTCGATTTTGTAAAGATGTTGGTTGGCTTAAGTGATTAGCATGAGATCCTTAAGGAGGACTTAACTTAAGCATTTAAGGATCTTCTGTGTCTCTTGGAGTGCCCCTCCTGGGTTGTCTGTATTTGCACATCTGGAAGGCAAATTTCAAAAGGGTTTCCAGCCTCTCTGCTTATTTTCTGAGCCCCATTGGAGTGTGTGTGTCTGGCTTGGGGGAGGTTTCCTCCTTCAAAGCACTGGAGGTCAGCCTCCCCCTGCAGGCATGTGGTCTGCGTTCAGGAGACCTGCCAAGCCTCTCCAAGGGCCTCCAGCTCTCAGAGGCAAAGGGGATCAAGTTACAGAGGCTTCTCCTTTTAAGTTCATCTGCGGGGGCAGGATGTCAGCCCAGGGGGTCGGAGGTCTGTCTGTCTCCTGGTCTAATCTTGCCTTTGCTGGTTTATCCGGAGGAGCCAGGAAGTTTGGGGCAAGAAGGGGGCGGGTGCCCAGATTTCATTTCCCTGGCAGATCGAGAGCTGTGGTTCAGGGAGGCCTGCTGGTTTCCGTGATGTACCTGTTTGGCCTGATTGAAGCAGAGATGCCCTTTTTCTGCTCCACCCACTTTTAGATGGGGAAAAATGGGTGCATGCAGAGGGATGTCAACTGGTCCCCAATGCTCAGAGCTGCTCTTGCTTCTGTTTATTATCTTCCCACAAAGGTGTGATTGCACAGAGGGAGGTCCCATCCCGTGCACCCCACACTGGGTTTTTCCACTCCCTGGGTCTCAAACCCTAGTACTTTAAAAGAAACAGATACACACTACTATATTTAAAATAGATAACCAGCAAGGACCTACTGTATAGCACGAGGAACTCAAGCAGCATGGCCTGCGATTTCCCATGTATCCCAAGAGTCTTCAGAACCTGGATCCTGAGCCAGAGTAGAAGGAAAGTGGCCAAACCTTTCTTCAAGCAACTGCTGGGCAACTTCAAGGCCCTCCCCTACAACCTCCCTCCCCCCCAGCTCCAGGAAGCTGCTCAGAAGCTTCACAGGCCCAGAATCTTGGCAGAGTTATGTCCAAACAGATATTCTCTGGAGGATGATTCTGGACCACTTCCTCTTCCTGTTCCTCTAACCCAGACATGGTCATGGATGCAAGTCTTTGTGCAGACAGTTGGGCAGCAAAAAGAAGACTATCTTGATCTTTCTTTTGAGTTTGCAAGCCTTTTTCACATCCAAGGCACCAGGAGCTCCTTAAAATGACTTTTCACTGCTGTTTTTTGCTTTTTCATTGGATAAAGACATTTGGAGATGCACCGAAAGCCTCCATGGTTTGGGGATACCGTTGTCTCAACCATACTGGAGCCCTGACTAAGAGTGATGTTCACACAGAAAGGGTGTTTGGTTGTCTCACATCCGCTCTTGCCTAAAATCATCTTATTTCTCTGAGTCAAAACATTTTTTTCTGCCTAATTCTGTTCAAAACTTGGAATCTCATGGGTCTTCATTCTGAGCTTTTTTTTAGAAGACTCAGTTGTTTTGTTAAAGCTAATGGTGATGTCAACAAGATGACAAGGGCATTTTATCTTTAATATATAAAGAGTTGTTGCAAATCAACAAGGAAATAGAAATAATGTAGTAGGGGAAGAAAGGCAAAGGACAGGAATAGTCAAAGCAAGGACCTAGTATTTTAAGTGAATCAATTGATGAATCAATGTGCTAATGTTGGCATCAGCTGCCTTCACTGATCTAAACTATTAGTCATGTACTGAAATGGGGTTCTCTGAAGATGAGATGAAACATACATCATTTGGGGAAGTATGCTGCTCGTGATCTTGGTACTGTCTGTTCTCTCCTTGAGTATCTGCTGATGAAGGCTCTGACCAGCTTCTGTGTTGCTTTTCACTTGTTTCCCTGAAGGTTTAGGATGGAAAGGCAAGCTGACAATTTTTGCTGTCTTTACTGGTTGTCAGGAGAATTTTCAGGAAGTATTGTAATTTGGAGTAGTAAAGGAAGATAAAGCTAGTCTGTTGATATAAAAGAGAAATTACTGTCACTACTAACTGTTTATCCCCCATGGTGTTTTATTTTACTCCAAAGGACTTTGAAGTATTTTAGCTCAATGTCAGCTACAATTTTAGGCAAAAATGTGTAGGTTAGCAGGAAAAAAGACTACATTACTCAACATCCCCTGGAGATGGATGGAGCTAACTAATCTCTACAACAGATGTAGGTGTACATGGGATGTGCAACTTTTAAGAAATGTTTCTAAAAGGACTAGGGACAGGCCTCATCTCTTTTTTTTTCTTGCTGCTGATTAGAATGTAGACACGATGGCTGGAATCGGTGCAGCCATCTTGGGCCATGAGTTAGAAATCACAGGCCGAGAATGTGAACTTGTGGGTCTCTCATATCAGGAAACCATCCAACCAGCCTGGACTACCTCACTTTCTTGGATTGGAAATGAGAAAGAATTATATTTCTATCTACTTTATAAACCATTTTTGCTTTGAGCTATCCTAACTGATATTTATCGTAGAAGGCAGTGGCACCCCACTCCAGTACTCTTGCCTGGAAAATCCCATGGATGGAGGAGCCTAGTAGGCTACAGTCCATGGGGTCGCTAAGAGTCAGACATGACTGAGCGATTTCACTTTCACTTTTCCCTTTCATGCACTGGAGAAGGAAATGGCAACCCACTCCAGTATTCTTGCCTGGAGAATCCTAGGGATGGCAGAGCCTGGTGAGCTGCCGTCTATGGGGTCGCACAGAGTCGGACACGACTGAAGCGACTTAGCAGCAGTAGCAGCAGCAACTGATATTTATTTATTATTCTCTCTCCATATCTCTCTTTCCCTACCCTCTACCTCTGGGATTCCACAACCAACCTCATCTCCCTCATTACAATTTCACCCAATCGTAGTTCTTTGAAGTTATTTTGGTAAGAAGAAGCACAGGAAGAAAAGTATCCTTTTGTGCTAAGTTCAGAAAACCTTACTAACTACTACTGTTTGAAGATATTAGTCAAGGAGTTGAGTTATCCTGACAGTGTAAGATGGAAACTCCCCTAGACCTTTCTGAAGCTTGAGAGAAGCACTGAGGGACTGCTCCTAGCAGACCCCCACCCCCCATCTGCTGAGATGTCACTCACCACTCTCAGAGAGTTTGATCACTCAGCCACCATTTCCTCCTTCTTTTTCTTCTGTGCTGTGGGGGTGCTTAAAAAGCCAGGCAAGTGTTGAGAAGCCTTTACATCTGATTATTCTCCATGAGCCAAGGCTCCTCTCTAGACCAGATGGGTTTTGTTTCATCCTGCTTTGATCCTTCCCAGGGATGGCAGGGCTGGAGTTCTGCTGCCTGCCATGGCTGCTCCCCTCCCCCTGGAACCCTCGTGCTTGGGGATGTTTTCTATTAGTGGTCAGAGAGCTTTTCCTTCTCTTTTCCTTTCATGTACAGTGAGGACCTGCTTTGGGCAGCGGTGATGTGAATGGGCGCTGATTGCCTAATGAAGAGGATGCTGATGGAGCAGGGTCTTTGTGGTTTTCAGGGGGTCTGAACATCCTGTTCCAAGTGCAGAGTCAGCAGCATCTTTGAGATGCCCCCATGGAGACCTAGCAGCATCCTTGAGATGCCCCCATGGAAACTTAGCAGATGGCAGCCATAGGGTCTGTATGTAGGTGGCTGAGCAGAAGTTGAGGTTAATAGAGAATGTCAGGTGGAGGCTGGAGAAAGCTTATCACAGTTTAGGGATTGGAGAATCAACTACTTTCTTATATCTTTAGATACTCAAAAAGTAACTCCATATAGTTCCAAGTAACTTTTTCAGAAGTTTGGATCTTATTGAGTATCCTATTCTGTTGTCCAAGAAACGACTGGATTATTCCACTAATTTCTTCTTAAGATTTTTTTTTTTTTGACAAGGACCATTTTTTAAAGTCTTTATTGAATTTGTAATAACATTGTTTCTGTTTTGGCTTTTTGGCTCTGAGGCATGTGGGGTCTTAGCTTCACCCCCAGGCATTGAACTTGGACCCCCTGCATAGGAAGGTGAAGGCTTAGCCACTGCACCACCAGGGAAGTCCCTCCACTAATTTTTAAAATAGTTTTATTAAGAGGTTTCCTGGCAGCCCAGGTGAAAAGGGAAACATGTTTAGACACAGGATTCTCTCTTGCATAGGAGAAAAGCCAGTGATGTGATGGCAGCAAAGATTTCCTGTACCTGGGCTTGCAAAGAGAGGTTTCTTATGGAACAGAGGTGCTTATCAAGCTGTCATCTGAGACCTTCAGAGTCTGTTCCCCCTTACAGTTCTGCCAGTGGTCACTGCTCCAGAAAATGCAGCTGTAGTTTGTATGAAGCTCTTTTCCACAGAGCTTTCTTAAAAGCCCAGGACAGGACCACAGAGGACAGCTCAGAAAGAGCCATTCCATTTCAGGACCTTAATTTACCCAATTCCCTCTCCCATTGAGGCTGTTATTGGGCTGTGTACTTCCTGTGAATAGTGTCACACAGTGATGCTCTTTACTTCCCTGTGGGGCTCGAGAGCAGAAAGGGGACAGCTTGGCTCTGAGCCCCCTCTCTGCCCAACTCTGTGACCTAGAATGAGTGGCTCGAGCTCTCGGGGTCTTCCCTTTCTCCTCATCGGGGCAGCATGAGAATGAATGAGGGGAGAGGTGTGAAAGACTGGAAAACAATGCCTGGACTAGAGATGCAGAAAGTCAGCATCACTTCATCACTTCATTGTGACTTTTGTTATTATTTGCAACCTGTTTTACCTTTAGGAAAAAATACTTTGTTATTTGAGCCGCCTGATAGATGTCAGGCATCTTGACACATGGAGTTATCAAAAAGGCGGATGCTCTGATGAAGGTTTCTGTACAAATGCCAGTGTCAACAGAGAAGAGTGGCCCCATGGGGGCATGGCTTGACCCCCTCACCTCCAGGGAGACCAGTGTGAATAACTTCTGTCTGCAAACTGGGGCATTGTTATTCATGTTAGCTTGAGTGAAATAAACTGAATGTGCTCAGCCAGAGAGATAGACAGAGGGACAGACTGACTTTTACCTACGGGTATCCCCCATGCCTGTGGACTCAGGTGAGCTTGTGTGGGTCTGCAGACCCCATCCTGAACATTTGCTCCCTCATCATGCTCAGTAGAGGGGGGCAGAGACAGAGTAGGGGTTTTTATATCCATCTCCCTCCCTCCCTCTCTTCCTCCTCTCCTTTTACAACATAATACCTATTTTTAAAATTTTATTTTATTGAAATATAGTTGATTTACAATGTCGTGTTAATTTCTGCTATACAGTAAAGTGATTCAGTTATACATATATACATGCACGCATGCTTGGTTGCTCAGTTGTGTCGGACTCTTTGCAACCCCATGGACTGTAGCCCGCTAGGCTCCTCTGTCCTTGGGCTTCTCCAGGCAAGAATACTGGAGTGGGTTGCCATGCCCTCCTCCAGGGAGTCTTCCTGACCCAGGGATCGAACCCACGTCTGCATTGAAAGGCGTGTTCTTTACCACACGCGCCACCTGGGAAGCCCTATCCTGTGATAAACCATCATGGAAAAGAATATGAAGAAGAATATACATGTATATGTGTGCATGTACACACATGTATATGTATACATTTTTACATATACACACATGTGTATGTGTGCATGTATGTATATGTGTATGTGTATATATATATTCTTTTTCATATTCTTTCCCCCCATGATGGTTTATTACAGACACTGCATAGAGTTTGCTGTGCTCTATGGCAGCACCTTCTTTATTCATTCTCTATCCAATCATTTGTATCTGTTAGTTCCAAACTCCCAATCCATCCCTCCCTGCCCTACTCTGGCAAGCAGGGCAAGTCTGTTTCTCTGTGTTTGTGAGTCTGTACAATATGATATATAAACTGAAATTCATGGCTTTATCTGGGGCTTCATCAAGAAGAGAAGGATGCTGTGCTGGGTTTAAGAATCAGTGGAACTGCCCTGTCCTTTGGAGGTGATTTCAGAAGACTTTCCAGAGTCACTCTGGCTCTGTGTGTTTTGCGCGTTACCTGCACACTTTAGCACACACTGTAGTATGCTGTGTGCATCGCGCAGGACTCCAAGTGGGCTTAGAGGCTTCGTGAAGAAGACTGAGGGAGCATTTACATAAGCTGGCAGAATCTCCAACCCCACTATCACTCCCTCCACCCACACACATCTTGTCACCAGGTAATCTGAAGCCCAAACCAGCCTGGGCTGATGACAAGTGCATCTTCTGAATTCTGGTACCAGACAGCATCACTCTACATGACTGCCAAGCACTGTGGGTGCACCATCCAGTGGGTAAGCCATCCTGGTTTGAGGAACTGCTTTCTTTATGGGGACAACCCTAAATCCCTCCCACTTAAATCCAAAGATATGACATCTGAAGGAGAAGAGGAAAACCCTCTTGGGATATTACATTTTAAGCCAGAGAGTAACCCAGAGAAGAAACGATCTTCTCCGGATTGAAATAGAGAAGCCGCGGACTTCTGGTGGTCCAGTGGTTAAAAATCTGCCTTCCAATGAAGGGGATGCGAGTTCAATTCCTAGTCTGGGGGTGAAGATCCCACATGCCACAGGGCAACTAGTGAGCCTGTGTGCCACAACCAGAGAGCCCGCACACTGCAACTAGAGAGAAACCTGCACACTACAATGAAAGAAACCTCATGCCACAACTAAGACTTGACACAGCCAAAAATAAATGCATAAATATTTTAGAACAAGCTCAAGGATGCCTAAAAAAAAAGAAAGAAGCCTCCATTTTCAAAGACAGACAGGATCACAAGGATGAGCCATAAGTGAAAGCCTGGCTGAATTCTTGTCATAGCTGTTGGCAAAGAATCAAGTCTTCTTTGGAATAGCTCTGGTTGCCAGCCCTTTGGACACCTAGATAACAAAGGACCAGGAAGAAGAGAGGAGGAGGGAGAGCTTATTATCAAGAGGCGGGCAAGTGAGGATACCAGAAGGATGCTCTAGAGAGCACAGAGTTTTCAGCGGGGCACACCATACATGGAGCTGTGTCTGAGGACTGTCCCCGCAGAGAGGCTGTACCCTGTAGTAAGGGATATACCAGAATCTGCTTCTTATGTGAGGCTACATTTCAGGGGTCCTCAAAGGAAAACCATGTAGCATGAAAGCCACCATTGTCTCTCACATGGATGCTTATGAGAACCTCCAAACTAGTTTCCTGCTGCCATATTGCTCCTGTTCACACCCACTCTCAGTTCAGTGATCTCTTAAAGTCTGTCCATGACAGACTTGTCTCTGCTTGACTCTTTCCATGTTCCCATCTCACTGAAAATGAATACTGAGTCCTTACCATTGCATGCAAGGTGTGATCTTTACCTGCCTCCACACACACTTCTCTCCTAATCCCCTCCCCTACCCCTCACTGGCCTCAAATGTTTCAGTCAAGCACCTACCCCAGGACCTTTGCACGTGCTGTCTCCTTTGCCTGCAAAGACCTGCAAACTCTGAGTTTGCCTCCTCCAGGGCTTTACTTAAATCCTTTTGGCTCAGTGAGGCTCCCGGGATATCCTATTTAAAATTGTCTCCCCACATTCCTTATCACCTGTCTGTCTTGTCACCATGTCGTCTGCTCTGCACTTTATTACCTATCTTTTTTGGTGTTGGTTTTCCACTACAAACAGGTCATCTCCAGTAGGGAGGTCCTTTGTCTGTTTTGTTCTCAGCTGTGTCCTCAGCACTGAGAACAGTGCCAGGCATCCCATGGGCACACAAAAGATATCTGTTGGGTGAATGGGTAAGTAAATGAATGATCGAATGCATGAATCACCCTTGAAAAATCCTTAGGGCTTGAAAAGTTGAATTTGTTCTCTGCTCTTGGAACCAATGGGTTTTTTTCTTGGATGGAGCGCCAGAAGAAATATTTAACTTGTATTTCATAGTCACATTGAATAAAGTTGAATGACAAATGTGTCTTAGAGACTAGAATAACCAAACAGCAGGGGAGGCTGACATGGAAAGAAGCTGGGGTTATGAGAGCAACCTACCAAGTGAATCAGAATCCAACTCATCTCCCTAGAGCACAAAATCACTGTGTGTTATGACAGCAGGATCCATGCCACTCAGAATTCTTCTGTCTTTCCTGGAGAGTTGAATCTTTATCAACCCAATGTGATGACCCCATTGGACACACAGGTACAAACACGTGATTTTTCAGCTGCGTTACTTTTTTGATGTTTATTTATTTATTTGGCTGTTCTGGATCTTCATTGTGGGGTGCGGGATCTTTAGTTACAGTGTGCGGGATCTAGTTCCCTGGCTGGGGATCCAGCCCGGGCCCCCTGCATTGGGAGGACAGAGTCTTAGCCACTGGACCATCAAGGAAGTCCCCCGTGCTACTTGTTTTCTTGACTCTCCGACCAACTACAGCTCCCCAGAGGAGAGGACATTGACATCTGGAAACTACATAGTTCAAACTGAAAGCTACAGGGGCAAGGGGGTGTCTCTGCATGTAAATAGCTTCCACACTATAATTAGTGATTTTCCAGCATTGAACAAGATGCTTCCTGCTTTCATGGGAAAATCAAGTTGCTGCTGACCATCCCTAATTTCTGGAGCGCTGGAGGAACCAGCCTCTAATTTGGTTGTAATGAACCATGTGTTAATGTCACAGCCTCTTGCTCGCCCCAGAGACCCCACGCCAGGTCCGGCCTTGTAATGAGTCTTGTCAGCTCGGCGGTTCGCTTTTCTTGGGAGGTGGCTTTTGTTTTTCTGCTCAAAGTGTACTTATTTCCACCTAAAATAGAGGTGGATTTTTATGGGGCTGGCCAAAAAGTTCTTTTGGGTTTTTCTGTAACATCTTACAGTAAAACCTGAACAATTTTTTTGGCCAACCCAATGCAATTTACTGAAGATAAATAGAGGAGCTAGACATCTCGACACCATGGACTGTAGCCTGCCAGGCTCCTGTGTTCATGGGATTCTCCAGGCAACAGTCCTGCAGTGGGTTGCCATTTCCTTCTCCAGGGGATCTTCCCGATCCAGGAATCGAACCTGGGTCTCCTGCATTGCAGGCAGATTCTTCACTGACTGAGCTTCAAGGGAAGCCCCGTTTATATTCAAACTCATCTAGTCTCTTCATCTCTCCCTCTGTGTCTATCTCTCTTTCTGTCTCTCTTCTCTATCTCCCAAGCCACACACCTGTACCCCATACCTACATATTAAATATCTCCATACATTATATTGCGTTAGCTAAACCGTTCGGGTTTTCTGTAACATCGTATGGAAAAACTCAAATGAACTTTTTGGCCAGCCCAATACTAAGAAACGCAATGAGCTGAATACCAGGATGACTGTATACCCCCTCCCTTAAATCAAATAGGTGTTTGGGGGTTCCTGTATCTAACCTGATCACATTGAAATGAGAAGGGAATTCTTAGGGGGATGCATGAAGGACCTCTCTGTCCCCTGGCTGTCACTGGCTTGTATCTGCTACCCCTTTCCAAGCCTGGGTTTCTTACCGGTCCTGCCACTTGCATTCATGGAAACTGCCACCCCGGGATTTCCCACACCACCTCCATCACCCCCAATATGTGTGTGGTTTTTCTGCCTCGATGCAATCAGATTGCTAAATTCAGAGAGGTCCAAAGGATGCAAGGGACCCCTGACCCCCATCACCAAGGGCAAGATCCCCAGTCCCATGGTTCTGCTTGTTTCTTCCGCTTTTGGAGGTGAGAAAAGAAATGTGTCCCCCCCTCTGCCCTTCTCTAGTGTGTCCATCACTCCACAGCAAGACAGATGCAGCCACCCCTCTCCAGCTGAGTTTCTCTCCAATTCCCACTGGGGATTCAGAACACAGGGACACGGACCCATGCAGCGCTATCAGGGTTCTCGGTCCACTGGGCTACCTGTGTTAGGGTAACTGCACCTTCTTGGGAGGTGGTGTGGCAGGAATTACTTCTGTAGGCAAGTAAGGCTCCTCTGAACCCCCAGAAATCCCAGGGATGCAGCCCCCAGGGTAGAGAGGCCCAGAGTGGGGCACGCTGCCTGCCCTGGGTGGATGCTCACTGGGATGGGAGGGTTGAAAACTTTTCTAAAATGGTAGAAAGAGTGTTGTGGCGCCAGGTCACGACTACTCAGAGAAAGAAGGGTTACACAACCTCTTTTGTAAAGAAAGAAGTCTCCACTCTATGTAATCATAGAGTGGATTTTAAATCTTTAATATCTGCTTGTGCATGCGTGCTTAGTCATGTCTGACTCTTTTGCGACCCCATGGACTGTAGCCCACCAGGCTCCTCTGTTCATAGGATTTCCCAGGCAAGAATGCTAGAGTGGGTTGCCATTTGCTCCTCCAGGGGATCTTCCTGATCCAGGGATTGAACCTGTATCTCCTACATTGGCAGGCAGATTCTTTAGCACTGAGCCACCTGGGAATTAATATTTGCTTACCCAGCTCAAAAGTTGGGAACCTGTGGCTTGGATCAATGTTTGCATTGATGATCATGCTTCATGAGCAAAAGAAAGTAGTGCTATTCTATTTTTACATTTTGTAACGTCAGAGTTTTTTTTTCCACTAAAAAACTGATAGTAAGTGGTATAAAGTAGTATCAGAATGATATTATGACTACATTTTAAATTAATTGTGTGTGTAGGTGGTTGTGTATGTGTGTGTTTGTATAGGTGGGATGTATGTGTAGATAGTGGTGTATATATGTGTCTGTTTTTGTAGGTGGTGGTGGTGGTATATAGGGGGTGTGGGTATGTGTGTGTATAGATGTGTGTGTGTGTATTTGTGTGCATGTTTGTGTAGAAGGGAGTGTGTGTGTGTATAGGTGGTAGGATGTGTGTGTGTAGATGGTGGTGGTATGTGCAGAGGGGTGTGAGTTTGTGTGTGTAGGTAGAACGTGGATATGTGTGTGTATGTGTGTGTTCGTGTAGGTTGTAGTGGTGTGTAGAGGGTGTTTGTAAGTGTGTGTGTGCTCAGGTACCTGAGCACCCTACAGAACCAGTCCAAGGCCTGCTAGTTTTGGGGTGAGTGTCTTGACCACCAAGGACACTGGAGTAGGGCCTGGACCAGTCCTATAGTCCCCAAGACAGGAGCACATGACTGGGGGTGAGAATTGGGGACCTGTGTGCCCCAGAGCCCATCAGGGCTCAAGTAAGGGTACTTTGTACAGGAGTCGTATAGGAAGTGGACCTGAGAACCACTGGGGGAAACTGACAAGACCTGAACGCTTACCTCAGCCTTCAGAGGAGTGTGGTAGGGAAACCTGCTCACACAAGGATGCACCTGAATTGGTGTCCCTTGTTCTCCTAATGGAAACAGGAAGAGAAACACAAACTGGCATGAGCCACACACATGCGAGCCACAGACATGTGTTTCCATGTGCTAGATGTGTGCACACACATCACTGCCGAGTACCCTGATAAATCCCCTTGACAGCAGGGATGCAGGAGCATCCCCATCTTGCAGATGAGAAAACTGAGGTTTAGAGAGGCTGGGGCATGCCATGAGGTCCCAGGAGTATCCCTGGGACAGAGTCTAGGCTCACCTCCTCATCACTGGCCAGTCCACATCCTGTTCCTTAGGAAGAGCTTCCTTGACCTTCTGCCTGTCATATTCTGTAGCTGCGTGGGGAACCAAGCCACCCATCCTTTTGAATGAGTCCTTCCTCTGACTCTATTCTGAGGATAAATAAACACAGAGATGCTTGCTTCTGTTTGGGTTCTCTGAAGCTGGTCTCATCTGGCGACCCCTGCTGAGATGCCATCTCCAACCCCTTCCCTGGGCAGCTCAACAGACCTCCAACACCCAAGGAATGTTTTGTTCCTTTTTAAAAAAAATTTTTTTTTAATTTAATTAATTAATTTACTTAGGCTGTGCACAGGCTTTTTCCAGTTGTGGCGAGTGGGGGCTTCTCTTGTTGTGAGCATGGGCTCGAGGGCACTCGGGCTCTGGTAGTTGTGGCTCATGGGGTTAGTTGCCCCAGGGCATGTTGGCATCTTAGTTCCCAGACCAGGGATCGAACTCGTGTTCCCTGCGTTGGCAGCTGATTCTTAACCACTGGACCACCAGGGGAATCCTATTCTGTTCCTTCTTGGGCTCTCTCGTTGGTCTTACTTATCAAGCAGACACTGCTCTACAGGCCCACGACAGGCGCAAAAATAAAGACGGCCATTCTTTAGTCTTTAGAGCAGGATCAAACTGATTTGAAGCCTGCTAATGAGAGTGATGTTTTTGAGCAGCAAAGGCAAAGTAACAGCTTAGAGCCCAAGAGGACTGGGGATGAAGAATATTTAATTTTTAAAATAATTTCTGTTAAATTGCAAGAATGATCATCATGGAGGTGGGTTTGAAATGTTCATCGTGTGTTGGTTGCAGATATTTATGGAGTGCCTGCTTCGTGCTTGGGTTTCCCTCAGTGCCAGATAGATAACAATAATGCCTCCACTTGATGGTCTGACATCTCAAGGAAGAATCAGATGTGAAATGGATAAATCTGTGATAATAATTTTGCTTATTTTTTTTAATTTACTTTTTATTTTATATTAGAGCTTCCCTAGTTGCTCAGATCATAAAGAATCTGCCTGCAGTGTGGGAGACAGGGGTTTGATCCCTCGGTTGGGAAGATTCCCCTGGAGAAGGGAATGGCAACTCACTCCAGTATTCTTGCCTAGAGAATCCCATGGACAGAGGAGCCTAGCAGGGTATACCCCATGGGGTCGCAAAGGGTTGGACTCGACTAAGTGACTAATACTTACTTAATTATAGTTGATTTCCAATGTTGTGTTAGTTTCAGGTGTACAGCGAACTGATTCAGTTACACATATATCCATTCTTTTTCAGATTCTTTTCCCATAAAGTTTATTACAGATTACTGAGTAGAGTTCCCTGTGCTATGTGATAGCAATTTGAGATCAATGCATTATGCGCCCACACACATACGCAGACACACACACAGAGACACCACAAATCCACAGTAATAAAAGAGAGACTAGCAAAAGGAACCTGAACTTGATGGCAGCAGTGCTGTTCAGTAGAACTTTATGTGGGGACTTCCCTGGTGGTCCTGTGGCTAAGACTGTGTTCAGGGGGCCTGGGTTCAATCCCTGGTCAGGAAACTAGATCCTGCATGATGTAACTAAAGATCGCAAGTGCCACAGCTAAGACCCAGCACAGCCAAATTAATTAATTTTTAAAGAAGGACTTTGGTGACCGTGGAAATATGCTAGGTGTCTGGGCTATCCAGTAGGGCCATTGGACACTCAAGATGAGGCCAGTGACACTGAGGAACTGAATTCTTAATTTTATTTAATTTTCATTAATAGAAGTGTCAATGGCCATGTGTGCCTGCTGATAATGGCCCCTGACGTGCCTGAAGGAACCATGTGTCCCTCACGCTTTCCCCACGTGATCGAGTGAAATTTATGCCCCCTCTGCTAACTCCACATCAGGGCATAGATGTCAGGCCTGAACCATCAAAGAAATGGAGTAACCTGGCTGTGATGAATGGTGAAGAGAAATATTACTCAGATGCTGTCTTCGTGGCATGTGAATCTTGCAAGGCTTTAGAACTGATTGATTCAGGGCTGAATCCCTGCAAAGACACTCAATCAATGTGAACTTTTGGATTTCAGGAGTTCTCCTTACAGTTGTTCTTTCCTGCTCGCTTCTTTGAACTGCTCCATCCATTCTCCAAGCACCCCTCTGGCTCTGAGGGTATACACGGCAATTCTTTCTATACCTATGGGAGCCAGTATTGTTTTCAGTTGCTTGCAAGCAAAGACTCTTTAACTTCATGATGTCTCCTTGTTGACCACATATGTCATTCACTTACTCAATATCCATCAGACAAGTACCTGCTGTGTGCTCGGATCCAGAAATAAGACGGAGTTTTTGCACTGATGTACATTTATTCATTTATCTTTTTTCTCTTTAGCCACTCCACAGAGCATGAGGGTTCTTAGTTCCCTGACCAGGAATTGAACCCCTGCCCCCTGCAGTGGAAGTGTGGAATCTTAAGCAGTGAACCTTCAGGGAAGTCCCTCTTTGCACGGATGAATCTCAAGATGCAGAATCAGGGCAGACAGGACATCCTTAAATCTGATTTTGGTCCTAGTTCTTCCCAAATGACTGACCTCGCCTGTGCACACCTGAGTTCCTTCATCTGAAACCTAAAGGGTTAGCCAAAGTGGGCCAGAAAAATTCCCCTGTCTTAAAACTTCTGTTAGACTTCCCTGGTGATAGAGTGGTTAAGGATCCACCTGCCAATGCAGGAGACATGGGTTCCATCCCTGGTCTAGGAAGATTCCACATGCCCCAGGGCAAGTAGACCCATGCAGGGCAAGTAAACCCATGCATCACAACTGCTGAGCCAGTGTGCCTAGAGCCTGTGCTCCGCAGTGAGAGAGAACACTACAGTGAGGAGCCTGAGAACCGCAACTAGAGAGTAGCCTCCGCTCGCTGCTGCAACTAGAGAAATGAAGACCTAGCGTAGCCAAAAATAAATGCATTATTTAATTAAAAAAAATCAAGCAGCATCACTCCAAACCAGAGAGAGGGCTGATGCAACAGAACATTTGTGGTGGTCCTCAGGAGTGGAGAAACACGGGGTGGGGGGACACTTGAAAAGCTCCAAGACGACTGTTTTCTATTGCCCACGTATTGGCCAGAAGTTCCAAGGGTGTCTCTGAGTCCGTGTGTGGGGAATCTCCAATTAGCAGGTTCCAAGGAAAACAGAGCTTGCCTGCCTGGCCCTTGCCGTCACATCGCCCTCAGCAAGAACAGACCTTTTGAAGTCAGGACTTCCCCAAATAGCAAATGTCTCCATTGGTGGTCTTGAAACATTTAGTCATTGGGCAAAGAAAATGCATGGGGACTGGTGGCTTTGATGGGTAACATCTTGAACTGTTTTCAGACGTTGGAGGCGCTGCAAAAAAAACTGAAACATATTTCTCCAAGCTCCTCTTTCTTTTCCTTTTTTTTTTTTTTCCATTCTTGTGGCTGGGGGAGCAGATGAAGGCCATATGCTTCCAATTCCGGAGGACTTAGCTCTCCGATTCGGACTCTAGGAAAAGACGTTTGATGTGCAGCCATCCCGAGGAGTTGTTTGGATTAGTCTCTTTCCTCTCAGCATTTTGCTTTAGGAAAGAAGAGAGGCTGCTTTTTTTCTTTTTCATGTTAGGAGACAAATGAGACTCACAGGAAGGTATGAAACACCACGATCGTGCGATCTCAGCAGTTTAAACCCTGGGGAGTTCATTCATCAGAGTGAAGGAAGGTAAGGAAGCCGATGACATGGAGAACGAGGAATTTGGGTCCAGGGACATGGAGTTTTGTCTCTCCTGGATTTCTCAAGGACAGGAACATTGGCTTTAGACACAAGAGCCTACTGCGCCATCCGTGACGCTGTGTTTCCATCCACATCCCACTCGCTTACTGGGGGATGATCAGCTTAACTGAGTGGCTGTTCGGGGCTCAGCTCAAAACCAGCTCTAAGAACTTCCCTGGTGGTCCAGTGGTTAAGAATTCACCTGACAATGCAGGGGACCAGGGTTTCATCCCTGGTTCAGGAAGATTCCACATGCCACGGGCCAACTAAGCCCATGTGTCACAACTACTGAGCCTGTGCTCTGGAGCCCAGGAGCCACAGCTGCTGAGCCTGAATGCCTAGAGTCTGTGCTCCACAAGAGAAGCCACTGCAATGAGAAGCCCACACACTGCAACTAGAGAGTAGTCCGCACTCACTGCAACTAGAGAAAGCCCACGTGCAGCAACAAAGACCCAGCACAAAAGCAAAAAAGAGCACCACCACCACCAGCAACAAAACCCAGCCCCAGTGCCTTTCCCAAAGGCAGCATAGGAAAACGGTAGCAATAGACATCCGCAGACAGTACCTGAAATTTCATGAAGGGGAGCAAATAGGGTCTGGAGGTGGGGTGCAGAAGAAGGGTGGCTTCATTTCTCCTGAGTTCTTGCAATGTGTTACCTCTAGGGAGCCACACAGCTGTGATCTTATTTCCTGTTATGAGACTGTGTTCAAAGGCCGATGTTTTCATCTCAGGCAAAGATTCCTTAATGATGTGAGTAGTTAAAAAGCTAGTTAAGTGTTGAAGCTATTGTCTGTCAAGAGTCTTTCCTTGATCATTCATTAATTTAAGTGTGTCGGAGATATCCACCAATATAATGCAAAGCAGTGCAGTGTTTCACAAAGTGAGTTTTCAGATAAAGATGCAGAAGTTCTTCAGATGCACAAAAGTGATTTTTTTTTTTTTTTTTTTTTTTTTTGGTGAGCTGCTCCAACCACATCCACAATCACTGAAGACAAAGCCAGGGGGCGTCTGGTGGGGGTTCTAGCAGTTCATCATAGAAGAAAAGAGAAGTAAGAAAGAGTGATTTGATTATCAAGAGAGGGCCTTCTTTACATTGATGAAACATGCTAAGCCTTTGCCTAAAAATGTCCCTCTTTATGATGGAGCTTCAAAAGTCAAATATAAATATAATCTATTTATCTAGTATCATCACTCAGTTTTGTAGGAATAAGTCAAGTTGCCATTTTTTCACTGAAAGTAACATTTCATTCTATTTTTCTTTGTTTGTTTGTAACAGGTGGTTTTAATTATGATGTACATTTGGTTAAAAGGCAGATCGGGTGTAATTATTTTCATAACTTTGACTTTTCAAAAGAAAGTCCCAATCAAAGCCTTCTCCCCCAAACACACTTCAGCTGTTTTCAGTAGAGCTGATGACCTGGTAGGTTCTTCTATACAAACAAGCCCACCTCTTCTATACAAACAAGGGTTCTGATGGGAGAATGTGAGGCAGGGGACACAGGGCAGTTTTTCCACGATGAGGACCCATCCAGGTCGAGTCCCGTTGATGTGTCCTGTGTCAGGCCTGCCCCTCCCCGGGCTGTCTGAGTAGGGGCAGGTTCTTTTGCCCCTTAAGTAAAACAAGATGATCATAATGCCCACACTGTAGGGTTGTTATAAGGATTAAGGTTTCATTTCCGTCACTATGTCTGTGATCAAATATGGTATATATTAATATTATCACAATCTCAAAAAGATTGTGAAATCTGAAAATTACCCAGTGTTAAATCAAGTTTCAGGAAAACTGAAACTTACACAGTGTTACATGTTAATTCTATATCAATGAAGCTTGCAAAAAAGAGAGATTAAGGAGATGGTGATGTCAAATGTTTGAGCACCTGGCCAGCTTTATGTGAAGGCTCGATGAAATTATCACCCACTGCTGCCATTGACATTCTTACCATACTATTAGGTATGATACTATATTGTTATATGATTGTTGTTGTTGTTTAGTTGCATAGTTGTGTCTGGCTCTTTTGCAACCCCATTGATGTAGCCCACCAGGCTCCTCTGTCCATAGAATTTCTCAGGCAAGAACACTGGAGTGGGTCGCCATTTGCTTCTCCAAGGGATCTTCCCAACCCAGGGATCAAATCCATGTCTCCTGCATTGGCAGGTGAATCCTTTACCACTGAGCCACCGGGGAAGTCCATTCTATGATTACTATTATTAATTTACCAACATACTATTTTTACTATAAATTGATCAATGACTACTGATTTTAAAATCATCATCTTTGCCAGCCAAATGCACGTGTCCGTTCCCTTTACTTAGAACACAAAAGGTCTGAAACCTCGACATTTCTGTCCATCCTCTAATCTTAGCATTGGATTTTGGAGCTTCCTTCCAACTGAAAGTGTGGCTTCCACTGAGCCCTCAAACCCAATAAAATGCAAATCTTTATTAAGGAGGGCTTCCCTCCATGCCCGCAGTCGTGCTCAGAATGGTGTCTCATTTTTTTTTTTACAAGGGGCCTTTAAAAGCTCCCAGGGCCCCTGGAAAAGCCCCAGCCCCCTTTGTCCAGATGGGGACAGAGGTGGCCGGGCTGCCCCGTCGATTGTACGCTGAGGAGCCCTCCCCGGGAAGGGCTGTGATTTATACGTGCAGGCTTGTCACCGGCTGAAAGGAAGGGCCACTTTTTCATTTTGATCAAATGTTAGGTTTGAAAGCCACCCACTGCTGTAAACTCAGCTGGATCCGCGGGCCGAGATGAAACACATTGCCTGCTTTGTTGCCGAGATGGCGTTTGGGAAGAGGATGTGAATCGCTTCCCTTTTTGGGGCTCGCAGAGACAAGATGTGTGCTGATGAGGGTGAGGGGCCACCCCCCTCCCTCCCAGAGTCTGGTACGCAGGGGGCGCTGTGATCTGATCCTCTTTACTTTCCCCGGGGATATTCCAGCCATCAACCTCCCAGGGTGCCAGCCTTTGATGCAGTGAGACTGTTTGATGCAGACTGTTATCAACCATTTTCCCCAACCTGGCCAAGTGCACAATGCATGCTTGCTTACTTCCCTTGGTCTGTCCTGTGGGAACAGGTTTTTAAAAAGGGCACCAGTCTGTCACCAGGACATGCAGTCACCCTTAATGACATTCAGCTTCTTAGGTGCACAGGGCATCTCTGTCCCCAGATCACAGAGGTTCTGGATGGTTTCCTGGATTCCCCCGTGGCTGTCTGACCCCTCAGTAACCAGGATATAGAAGTAGCCCTTGTCTCCCTCCCATTCATGAAGTTTAAGCTTGTGTGATGGAAATGCATTCCAGCCTCTGCCAGGCAGCATGAGAGACAGATCTCAGAGTGCTCAGATCCTCAGAAATAGTCTGAGAGTCCTACCTCATGAAATCTAGGGACTGCCCTAGAAGTGTCCTATGACACTTCCCAGACTTGTTCTTAACCTGCATTAACTGAGCACCTATTATGTGTTGGAGTGCCATGTTACAGAACAGGGACGCCAGCCCGGGATAAGAAAGACAGGGACTCCAGCCCGGAATAAGAAAGACAGGGACCCTGTGGACAGGGACAGAAGATAAGCAAGTGCATACATAACCATGGCGAAGTCAGAAGTCTAAGCAGTGGAATAGGTGACCTGACTGAGAGGACCTGCAAAGAACCATGGGTTTAAAGCTTCTTGAACAGTGTCGCCAGAGAAAGGCTTTTTGCACAGGTGACATTGGAGCTGAGAGTAGAGGGGAATGAGACAGGTAAAGGCCTGAAGGAGGAGAAATAAACGCCTCTGGACTGTAAAGAAAGGCAGCCAGTGTGATGGGGCTTAGAGATCGAAGGGAACAGGGGAGATGCCCATTTGCAGTGACTGGCCAATTACAGAACGTTAGTCTGTTTCAGGAGCAGTGGTCTCCAAAGTTGTGTCCATTCTTGGAGCACTGTCATTGAAGAGAGTTTCCTCCAGATAATATATGAGCTTATTATGCACAAATACCCACCTGTAGGGGAGAAAACTAGCTTTTATGGTGGGTTGTTTCTAGGCAGCTTCATCGAGATGGCATATCCCTCCCCACCCCTGGCTCCCTGACCCAAAGGGTTGGAAAGTGGAGCTGATTCTTGAATTAACACAGTCCCATGGGACACGCCCTGCCTTGGGTCACTGACCTCCCCAGCACGGTCCAGATTCTCTGAAGATACTGTTCTTGTCCTTGGATAATGACATCACCCATGAGCCAACCCAGAAACCTGGGAGTCTCCCCGCCCCCTCCTGCCTCTCCCGTGGGTCACAGAGTCCCGTGGATCCAGCCTCTTTGATTTCTCTTGCATCCTTTCTTTCTCCACGCCACTGCTCTGTGCAGCTCCTCAGTGCGTCCTGCCTGGACATTTGTCTGCATCCTCTATTTGTTAAAATACTTTTATTCTGACATAATTCCAGATTTATAGGAGAGTTGTAAGAATAGCACAAAGAATCTGGTACAGCCTTCACCCAGATTCTTCATCTCCCAATTTCCAAGTGTTAACATTTTTATCACATTTGCTTAATCCATCTTCTTATGTGTGTAAAATATGTATATATATAAAATATCTGTAATGTATACACACATACTTTCTTTCTAAACCATTTGAGAGGATATTGAAGACACAGCACCCTTTTATCCTGAGATTTCCTAAAAGCAAAGACTGTCTTACATCACCATAGTCTAATGAAAATCAAGAAACTAACATTGACGTAATATTACGCTCAATCTACGGACCTTATTCAGATTCCTCCAATTGTCTCAACAATGGATTTTATAGCAAAAGAAAGTCGTTAACAGATACACAATACTACATATGAAATAAACAACAAGAACCTACTTTATAGCACAGGAAACTATATTCAGTATCTTGTAATAACCTATAATGGAAAAGAATATGAAAAAGTATATATATGAAAAGTATATAATCAAAGTGTGTATATATATATATATATATATATATATATATATATAATGGAATCACTTTTCTGTACACCTGGGACTAACATGATGTTGTAAATCAACTACACATCAATTAAAAAAATGTTTAAACAGGTCTCAGATGATGTGTTGCCTTGGGTTGTTACGGTTCTTTGATCTCCTTTAATCTAGAAGTGTTTCTTGGTCTTTCTGTGACTTCATAAACTTGTTATGTCTAGAGAGCAGAAGACAGTTGTTTCCAAGTATGCTTCTCTATTTGGTTTAACTGGTGCTTCCTCACACTTAGATGCAGACTGCGCGGTTGGCCTGACACCTTGCAGGAGATGTGCATTGTGTCTGTCGGTGTGTGCTATCCATCTGTCCCCTCCAGACATGTCGATCACTTCTTTTTCCTTTGTGAAGTTGCCATGTGGAAATAAGTCACTTTATTATACTAAATACCAGTAAGTATTTTGTGGGGAAATATTTCAAGGCAACATAAAGACCTTGTAATTCCTCCAACTATTACTACTGGTTTTTACATCCATTGATGATTTTTGCCTAAAGTAATTATTACTGTGAAAGTTGCTCAGTCATGTCTGACTCTTTGCAACCCAATGGATTATACAGTCCATGGAATTCTCCAGGCCAGAATATTGGCATGGGTAGCCTTTCCCTTCTCCAAGGGATCTTCCCAACCCAGGAATCAAACCCGGGTCTCCTGCATCGGATTCTTTGCCAACTGAGCTATCAGGGAAGCCCAATTATTACCGTGGTGGTTGCCAAACACTGATTTTGTTTTTTCTCCTAACTTATACCTTCCTATCTTTCTTTTACATTTGTCACTCTTTTGGGGGCTCTAAGAGCTTTCCCTTACCTTTCCCCCATTTAACTTATGTAATTATTTACTTATCTATTTATTTATGTTAGTCTTGAATCCTTCTTTTATACAATGACTGGCAGCCTCTTACAATAGCAATTTTTGCCTTCCAAACTGCATCCTGTGTTACACAGCAGCTTCCCACTAGCTCTCTATTTTACCTCTGGTAATGTAAATGTTTCAATACTACTCTCTCAATTCGTCCCACCCTCTCCTTCCCCCCACCCCACGTCCTCAAGTCTTTTCTCTTCATCTGCATCTCTATTTCTACCCTGCAAATTGGTTAATCAATACCTTGGGAGCTCATCCCGACCTGGACTCTGTGAAAACCTAGAGGGGTGAGGTGGGATAGGGTTGGAAGGGAGGTTCAGGAGGGAGGAGATATATGTATACTGATGTCTGATTCACTTAGCACATTGTAAAGCAATTCTTCTCCAATTAAAAATAAATTTAAAAAATAAGTTAAAAAATTAAGACCAAACAAGCAAACTGCATCCTTCTCAACCCAGGCTCCTGGGGTTAAATTCTGTCTACTTAAAGGAGTTTTTACCCAGACAGGGATCTAAACCTCTTGCTTTTCCAAATTTAAGTCTTTGTCAGTGGTTTCTGATTTCCTGGAATAAAAAATTGGAAATCTTAGTGAGTAGAAATGAGAATCCAGGTCTCTTTCTTGCTACAGAGGCCCATAGGTCAATCTTGTGATCATCTCCTGGTGACTGTTCATCAGCTCTGTCCAGGACAACAGTCACGTGTATGCTACTGAGACCTTGAAATGGGGCCAGTCCAAACTGAGATGTGCTGGAAGTGAAAAATACACACCACATTTTGAAGAAAAAAGGATGCAAGTCTCATGAATAATGCATATAATGATTACAGGTTGAAATGATCATGTTTTGTATCGGTTGGGTTAAATCAAATATGTTATTTAAATTTGGGGACTTCCCTGGAAGTCTAGTGGTTAAGACCTTGCCTTCCAATGCAGGCTGTGCAAGTTTGACCCCTAGTCTGGGAGCTAAGATTCCACATGCCTTGTGGCCAAAAAACCAAGTCATAGAATAGAAGCAATATTGTAACAAATTCAATAGGACTTAAAAAACTGATTAATTTCACCAATTTCTTTTGACTTTTTCAGTGACAACTAAGAAGTTTACACTATTTTGCCCTATAGTTGAGGCACTGGTCTAGGCAATGCCAAACACACTTCCATTGTACTTGGGACGTGAAGGAGGTAATATCACATAGGATGTAACCAGAACCTTTGCTTTGTACCTGGTGACTTGGTGTAAATTAGAAAAATCTGCTTATTCTGCACATAATAAGGAGAAAGTAGCCCTTCTTCCATGAAGACCCAGCCTCCAGCCAGGAGCACATGAAGTTTAGAGCAGCATTCAATACCCATTAGTGCTCTCCTGGCCAGGACCCCTTGTGCAGCCCACAACCTGCACAACTGCACATGGCAGCCCTCTCTTCTTGGCTGTGCAGCCTGAACCAGCGTCATCTGCTTTGGGGACCAGGGCACCTTACTGGAGTCCAGGTTGCCTAGTGAATAAGACTGCTGTCCCAGGGGTCAGATAATGTCTGAGTTCCAGTCTAGCTCTGATAACTAACCACCAGATGTCTAATCTTAGACTGATGACTTCCTTAAACTCTCTGTGTCTCCATTTCCCCACTAGTAACACAGCAATGACAGTAACAGGACCCTGTGAGTTTGATGAAAGAATGAATTATTCTCCCATGTACCCAGTCCCTGACACATAGTTGTCACTCCACAAACATCACGATTATGCTTGCCCTTGTTTTAGGGTGGGCAGGAAGGCACGAAGAATGAACAGGTGTGCTTGGGGAGGGATTTTCGCTTCTGGCTTTAGAGGAGAACCCTCAGTCCATTGGCTGGCAAGTACTTTGCTCCCACAGAATGATCCTGTGAGATACAAAGCATGTTTTCTGTTTGTCATTTTTAAGGCACGGTTTAGTATGACACACTCAAAGCAGGTACTGTGAGCCCATCCTGCAGATAGAAAGATTGAGGGTCTGGATGCCCTTTTTCAAAGTCAGTGCACTGAGTTAAGAGGACAGACAACATAAGGAAGAAAGACAGGCTTTGACCTTCCCCCAGACTGTTGAGAGCTTGCTGCATCCTGGGTATCGAGGGATGACTTGGGAGGGGTACGTATCAATAAAGCGTGTTCCCTGAGGCTCCTTGGGGGCATTGCAGTCTCCTGAGGGGGGCTGGGTGGCATGAGTAGGTGGTTGTTAGTTGGTTTTATGACTGCGCAATTTTAATGGTAATGAAGGTGAAAATGAGATGAGGGTGGTCACCACCGGGATTGTGGTAATGTTTGTTGATTAAGCCTCCTTTTTAATGTAATTCTTTATTTTTAAAAGACCTTATTTATTTATTTATTTTGGCTGTGCTGGGTCTTCCTTGCTGCGTGGCAAGTGGAGACTGCTCTCTAGTTGCCGTGCGCAGGTGTATCATTGCAGTGGCTTCTCTTGTTGCGGAGCACAAAGCCCTTCTTTTTAAAATTGAAGTATGGAGAAGGAAATGGCAACCCACTGCAGTATACTTGCCTGGGAAATTCTGTGGACAGAGGAGCCTGGTGGGCTACAGCCCATGGGGTCGCAAAGAGTTAGCAGCTAAATGACTTAGCAACTGAACAAACAACAGATGGTTGGTTTACAATGTTGTATTAGTTTCAGGTGTACTGCAAAATGATTTGGTTTTACGTATATATACATACACACACATATTTCAGATTATTTTCTATTATAGATCATTACAAGATATTGAATATAGTTCCCTGTGCTACTATAGAAAATATATAAACATTGAGTCCTTTTTAAAATGTCACATGTGGGAGTTCCCTGGTGGTCCAGTGGTTGAGACTCTGTGCGCTCACTGCCGAGGGTCCAAGTTCAATCCCAGGTCAGGGAACTAACTAAAATCCCACAGGGGTGGTCAAAAAAAGAAAAGTCAGATGCTATATTAAACCCTTTGCAGAGATGACCTTACTGAAACTCAGAACAGCCCCTAGGAAGTTCTGTCCTAGTTCCCCTTGTATAGCTGAGAACGGGGAGGTGTGGGATGAAATCTCAGGTCTACAGAGCCTGACTCCGTAATGCTGGGCAGGTGACATCTAGATTGGGAGCCTCGGTTTTCTCCCATGTGAGATGGGATGGTGGCAGCATCCACGGAGCAGAGTTACAGGGATACTGAATGGGATGCTGCCTACGATCATCCCTCAGGTGTGTGGTGCAGTGATTGCCCCGTATTGTGACCTCTGTGGCTTCCCTGGTAGCTCAGCTGGTAAAGAATCCACCTGAAATGCAGGAGATCCCAGTTAGATTCCTGGGTTGGGAAGATCCCCTGGAGAAGACATAGGACACCCACTCCAGTATTCTTGGGCTTCCCTGGTGGCTCAGTCAGTAAAGAATTCACCTGCAATGTGGGAGACCTGGGTTCAATCCCTAGGTTGGGAAGATCCTCTGGAGGAGGGCATGGCAACCCACGCCAGTATTCTTGCCTGGAGAATCCCATGGACAAAGGAGCCTGGCAGTCTATATACAGTCCATGGGTTGCAAAGAGTCGGACACGACTGAGCAACCTGTCTGTATCACCCTTCGTTTGAATGAAGGGCCCCAGAATTCTCACCTGGATGGGTAGTGATCACCCAGGTTATGCTTATTATCTACAAGTCCAGGTCTTGGGACCAACCTGTTTCTCGTTCAGGGGTGGTGTCTCATCCTGTCCTGAGGGTGAAGTGGCCTGGGTTTTGAAGCCATACTTCTTGGGGATGTCTTGACTCTCCGAGTGCTTCGGTCCTTGGTGAACATATATTGCTTCTTACTTGTTCCTGTTTTGGGGACACCCATACTTGATCCTGAATTAGTATATACATCACGGTGGAGTTGCTCACACGTTTCTGGGGTTTTCTGGGCTAACACTCCACCTCAAACATGAGTGGTGTAGATTTAAAGTACAGAGTTGTGCGCTATGCTCTGTTTTTTGGTTGAGTTTACATTTTGTGAAAGTTTTTCCTTAAAAAAAATTTTTTTTATATATGTATTTATTTTTAGCTGTACTGAGTTTTCACTGCTATGCTCCGGCTTTCTCTCATTTTGGTGTGTGGGCTTCTCATTGCAGTGGCTTCTCTTGTTGCAGATCACAGGCTCTAGGCACGTGGGCTTCAGTAGTTGTGGCGCAGGGGCTTAGTTGCCCCAGGCGTGTGGAATCTTCCTGGACAAGGGATCAAACTTGTGTCCCCTGCATTGGCAAGCGGTTTCTTAACCACTGGACCACCAGGAAAGTCTGAAAGCCTTTCCTTTCCTCACTGATTTTCCCCTGGCAAGACCCAACACCTACTATTTCCATTGCCCTCCTAGGGGCTCCAGCTTAAACTGACAGATGTCCAAGTCACCAAGCCTCCCTCCCACTGGAGCCAGAACCCTAGGAGTGCAAGGGAATCCACACTTTCAATAATCTGGCCTGTGCGTGATGACCACCTCATTCCCTGGTTCTGAAATGGTTTCTTTTGGGCAACAGTAAATGGATGAGGTGGACTATTAAGATGCCTTAAACGTGGCATAAGCATGATGAGGGGGTATTCCTGTAGTAGACAGCATCCCGTTGTGCTGTGCTTAGTTGCTCAGTCGTGTCTGACTCTTAGCAACCCCGTGGACTGTAGCCCGCCAGGCTCCTCTGTCCATGGGGATTCCCAAGGCAAGAATACTGGAGTGGGTTGTCGTGTCCTCCTCCAGGGGATCTTCCCAACCCAGAGATCGCACCCAGGTCTCCCTCATGGCAGGCGATTCTTTACCACCTGAGCCACCAGGGAAGCCTGGACAGCATCCCAGAGAGAACCAGATCTTTCCAGTGTGGTACAAATAAAGCATTTTTAAAGATACTTATTTATTCGACTGCCCTGGGTCTTAGTCACGGCATGTGGATCTTTAGTTGCAGCATATGGGACCTAGTTCCCTGACCAGGGAACCAAGGTGTCCTGCACTGAGAGCTTGGGGTCTTAGTCACTGGACCACCAGGGGAGTTCCGCAAATGATGTATCTTTCATGAAGGGACTATGAAATAGTTTGTTGGTTTTAGGAGCTGTGCTGTAAATGCCTGGTCTAGCCACCCCCCATCCGGCCCCACCATCCTTCTCTACCTTTCTCTATCTTTCAACTGACTGTGTCCTGGGCGGGGTCAAGGGAACAGATAAGCTACTTTGACGTGCCCAGGAGTCCACAGCAGAAGGAAGTTGTGTATCCCTGAGAGATGTTGAGAGCTGGGGAAGAGGGACCTAGCAGGAGGGAGATGTAAACAAGGAAGGAAGCAGCCACCAGGAGAGGCACACCAGGCAATCCCCTGGCAGTCCTGTGGTTAGGACTCAGCGCTTTCACTGCCAGGGGCCCGGTTCCATCTCTGCTTGGGAAACTAAAATCTCATGAGCCACGCAATGCAGCCAGAAAAAAAGAAAAGCACAACATCAAAAACAGGAGGATGTGCAAAGTGGAAAGGCATCCTGACTTCTCGCTCTTCCTACATCTCCCATCCCATCACTGCCTTCCTCTGAGCCAGCAGGTCTAGGGATCTAGATGATACATTTTGGGGGCAAGTCCTCAGGGCTCTGAGAAAGGTGGAGAATGGATACTGGAGTGAGAAGGGGGGTGACTACACCAGGCACTTACAGCACAGCTCCTAAAACTAACAAACCATTTCATATTTATTCATAGAGTTCCACCTCTCCCACACAACCCTGGAATCACAGCAAACACTCTAAAAAGCACTTCTTCTGCCTTAGGCATTTTCTGAGGACTCTGTGGACGAGTTTTTTTCATTCCCACAGTAACCCATTGAGATCAGTGTTCTATTGTCTTCGTGTAGATAGAAGTGATGAAGCTGGGAACTGCAATCGGTGTATTTTGGCTCCAGAGTAATCCATGGCCACAATGCTCAGGAGTCTTGCCGTGCTGTGAGCAGGATGGAATTTAAATGAAGAGGATGCCATGAGTGAAGGGTTGCATCCTTGTGTGGGCAGAAGGTATGAGGTGTGTTGGTGTGTGGATATTGGCGCTTTGCCTAATGAAGATCTATTTCCACTTTTCTGGTAGCAGCACTTGGATTTTCCCTCGGGAACTGCCCCCTCTCTAACTCTTTGTCAATGTAACTCAAGTGCTGCCAGACCTGCTAGATGGCTCCAGGGAAGGCATGTGACCCTGAGTTGTCCAATCAAAACATTCATCCCCTCAGCCAAAGTGATTGGTCCAGAGGTGGGCATGTAACACGGATTAGACCAGTCAGAGCCAAGGAGACTCATCCTGGGTTTTTAATAATTCTGTTGAGGAAGAGGCATGGTCCTTCCATTGGGATTGCAGAGATGATGGAATGTGAGCTTCCAAAAGCTGTGATCTGTTTTTTTTTTCATTTAAACAACCTTTAATTTTTTTTTTTATTGGTTTATAGTTGCTTTGGAATGTTGTGTTAGTTTCTGCTGTACAGCATAATGAAGCAGCTATACATATATCCCTTCTCTTTTGGATTTCCTTCCATTTAGTTCACCACAGGGAATTGAGTAGGTACTCTTTCCTTATCTATTTTCTACATAGTAGTGTGTAATTGAAGTGTAATTTACATGGTCTAAAATTTCCACTTGTAAGTATACAATTCAGTGATTTGGGGCTTCTCTTATGGCTCAGGTGGTAAAGAATCTGCCTGCAATGCAGAAGACCCGGGTTCGATCCCTGGGTCAGGAAGATCCCCTGGAGAAGGGAATGGTAACCCACTGCAGTATTATTGCCTGGAGAATCCCATGGACAGAGAAGCCTGTCA
The DNA here is from genome assembly GCA_024291935.2 of Okapia johnstoni. Taxonomy (NCBI): domain Eukaryota; kingdom Metazoa; phylum Chordata; class Mammalia; order Artiodactyla; family Giraffidae; genus Okapia; species Okapia johnstoni. Next base: position 22,806,090 of record CM044310.1, read on the forward strand.
GGCTACAGTCCATGGGGTCACAAAGAGTCCGATATGACTGAGCAACTAACACTTTGACTTCAGTGATTTTCAGTGACTTTACTGAATTGTGCAACATCACTGTGACTCCAGTTTTAAGACATTTCCATCATCCCAGTAAGATTCCTCATATCCCTTTAGGGTTAATCCACCCCAAGTTCCAGGCAATCTCTAATCTGCTTTGTCTTTATTGATGGCTGGCAGCCCTCTTGCTGTGCTGAAATGGGGGTCCTGTCTGAGATAAGCAAGAGAGATGGGAAAATGAGGTTGAAAGCTGGAGGGAGTCTGAGTCTGGTGAGGTCATATGGGCACCAGGATCTAGGCATTACTGAGTCTCTGTTACTGGAATTTCTATTGCTCAGAAGCAATAAAAGCCCCTCGACTGTAAAAGTGTGTGTATATGCACATGTGTGCATTTCTTTGTTGTTTTCTGTTTCACGTAACTGGAATTATCTTGAGTCCCAGATCTAAATTATAAGTTTTACTCCAGAAGGAAAGAGAAAGACAGAGAGACAGAGACAGACAGAGAGGAGAGAGATCTCAAGATGAAATAAATGAGTATAAAAGAGAAAAGTTGAGTTTGCTGGTGACAAAAAGCCAGATAGGATGTATAAATTAATTACTCCTAGGTAAGTGGGTGATGTGTTAACTACTTCTTTGCACAATAAATTTTTGAATGCCTGCTTATTAATTTCTTATATCATGTCCTGTTCAAAAAGGAAAACTCAGAGATGCTGACAACACAGGAAAATGAAGTCAATTTAAAATAAAAAAAAATGGAGCAAAGAGAAAATGTGGGCTGGGAAGGAAGCTGAAACTAAAAGCTTAGTAAAAACAATGCTTAACATGAGGACTTGGACACAATTACCAAAGATTGGTGAATTCTAGGCTTTAGAGTGACCAAAATTAAGAAATATGCTTAGTTTTGGGATTTTGCTATTCTTCTACTGCAAGGGTGTAGGCTTGATCTCTGGTCAGGGGAACTAAGATCCCTCCATGCAGCATGGCCAAAAAAATGTGAAAAAAAAGAAAAAAAAATTCATAACAAGTGGAAAAAAGAGTTCTAAAAAAATTTTTTTGGAAAAGAAGTATGCTTAGTATAAATTTGTAATGTTTATACCTAGTAATAATAATTTACACAATGTTAGTGTTATTTAGACAACTATAATAATGATGTAAATTTCACACGGCCATTCATGAGTGATGAGTCTAGGGGAGACAATCCCCCTTCAATCTGTGTTTATACCTTATATTCACCTTAACATCCCAGAGCCCCCACAGAACCGTTTTGATTAAATGAAATTTCTACTTCAGAAAAAATGTGCTTAGTTTCTAAAACAAGATGTCTGTAAGTTTACAAAGTCAACCAGCTGCTAAATTTCTCTCTTGAGCCACTTCATCATACAATTTGCTAAAAGTAGTCTTAAAGGAGGCAATATGACACCATCCATGGAGAGCACAGGGTCAGATTCAAGTTCAAAGACTAGGTGCTTTGTGCTAAGTACCATCCACTCAACACTAACTGTATTAGTCAGGAATGCTTTTGGCTGCGAATAATAGAATGTTAAGCCACAAAGGCCATAGTTATCTTTAATAACAAGGACTCTGGCAGGGACATGGGGAGAATTCCTAGGCATGAGTGGTGCAGTGGCTCAAAGATATCTTCAGAAACCCAGTATCTTTCTATCTTTCTTGTTGGCTTTCCTTGAATTTTTGTCTTCCTCTCTCAGGATCAAATAGTTTTCTCTGTACCATCAGGCATCCTATCTTCAGTCAAGAAAGGAAGAAGAATGGGGTCAGTCCTCCCTGTCCTTTCTTATCAAGAAACGAAAAGCCTTCCCCATAAGTACATATGTCCTTAATTATAATTGATCGGAATTAGATCACCTCTCCCTTCAAAGTAGGCTTGGGGAGTAGAGAAACTATTTGAGGGAAATGGGACTGGGGATTGACAGACCAGTTATCACCACACTGCTGAGTTCAACACAATCAGGCTTAGGTGCCAAGGAAGAAGGAGGGAGTGAATATCGGGTAGTGAGCGAGCAGTGTGTGCCTAAGGGAAGGTGCTGAACGCAACCAATTCCTGGGTAGATGGCATCCATCTCCCATGCTTAGGCTAGAGATATGTACAGAGTATCACAGAGCAGGGAGGTGAGCACCTGGCCCACTGGGGAGTCAGGGAAGATCAAAAGGTGGTGATGAAGTGACCTACCCTCTCTGTGCTTTACTTTTCCCATCTCAAAAATAGGGGTGGTGAGGATGGGTTAATTTAGGATGATGGCACTTGGTGATGATGATGGTGCTGGTGCTGGTGGTTATGGTGATGGTGATGATCGTGGTGATGAAGATAGGGGTGGTGATGGTTAGGATGATGGTGGTGATGGTAATGATGGTGGTGATAAAGGAGAGGTTTAGAATCAATGGAACACTATTGTAATGGTCCATATGAAAGATGATAGAACTCAAACTGGAACACTCTTAGATTGGTATGTGACATAAGTTGTTGTTCAGTTGCTCGGTAGTGTCCAGCTCTTTGCGACCCCATGGACTATAACACACCAGGTTTCCCTATCTTTCACCATCTCCTGGAGACTGCTTGAACTCATATCCATTGAATCGATGATGCCATCCAACCATCTTGTCCTCTGTTGTCCCCTTCTCTTCCTTCAGTCTTCCCAGCATGAGGACTTTCCTAATGAGTCAGCCCTTCGCATCAGATGACCAAAGTATTGGAGCTTCAGCTTCATCATCCGTCCTTCCAATGAATATTTAGGGTTGATTTCCTTTAGGATTGACTGGTTTGATCTCCTTGCTGTCCAAGGGACTCTCAAGAGTCTTCTCCAACACCACAGTGACATAAGCAGGGAATAAACTTTCAAAACCTGCTGATTAATGTAATGAGGGAAAGAGAAGGGTCAAGAAGAACTCCCAGGATTTGGATTTTGTTGACCCTTGGGTTTTGCTGGTGATGTCCCTCAGATTTGGGCCCTAGGGTGTACCTGCAAAAGTGAATCTAGTTCCTCACCACAGTGAAGGGTTCACAGTGGGGTGTGGGAAGAACAACCAGCATTTACAATTTGGAGATGTGTGATGGGCCGTGGGTTGACTTGAGCCATCTGATGCTCATGGGCTGTCATTCATTCATCTGATATCTCCTGAGCACCTTTATGCCAAGCGCTGTTTCAGGCCCTTGGAATGTCATGTGAAGCAACACACAGTCCCTGCTGTCCTGGAGCGTATCTTCTGTCTGAAAAGATGGAGTAAACCAATAAACGAAAAACCACACGATACCCATCATACAGAGATAAGGATACAAAAAATAAAGGAATGTAAGGTATTAGAACAGGGTTTCTCAGCCTCGGCACCGTTGACCTTTGGGTGTTTGATTCTTTGTTGGACAGATTCTTTGATTCTGTTCTGTGCGTGGTAAGATGATGAGCAGAATTCCTGGCCTCTGCCAACTGGATGCCGGGATCATCCCCCCCCCCCCCCCCCGCCATTGCTCCAACTAAAAATGCCTTCAAATCTTGCCAGATGTCCTCTGGGGAACAGAATTTCCCTGACTGAAAATCTCTGGGTGGAATGGAGAGTGACTGAGGGAGATGAGTGCTGTGTCCAGTTGAGAATTTAAGGGAAATCTCCCCAGGTACATTTTCTGGGCCCACCATAGCCAATTACTTGATGTCTTAAAGCACAAGAAATGTCTGGAGACCAAGAATCTGAAATCAAGGTGTTGGCAAGGTTGGTTCCTTCTAGAGACTGTGAGAATGTTCTTTCAGGCCTGGCTCCCACTTTCTGGCAGTTGCCAGTGGTCCTTGGCTTATGTCCACATCACTCCCATCTCTGACCCTTTCTTCACCCTGGCCCTCTCCTCTATGTTTCTCCCCTGTGTCTATGTGTCTCAAAAATCCCTCTCCATCCTCTGATACAGAAGCCAGTCTTTGGATTTAGAGCTCACCCTACCTCTAGGATGATTTCCTGTTGAGATCATGAACTAATTATATCTACAAAGATCCTGCTTCCAAATAAGGTCGCCATTACGGAACCAAGACTTAGGACTCAGACATATCTTTTCAGGAGACATAATTCAACCTTCTGTGCTTCTTCAGGAGATGAAAAGTGAACATAGATCCAAACAAAGTGTGGGAATGAGGCATTTAAATGAATGTATGTGTGTATAAGTGTGTGTGTGTGTGTGTGTGTGTGTGTGTGTGTGATGTTCCAAGAAAAGGTGATGGATGCAAAGGTGGATTGAGACATGAATGAGAATGGTGTGTCTGGGAAAAAAATGGTGACCACTAGGTCTGGAGTGCAGGGAGCAATGGGAAGATTTAGAGGGTGAATCTGGAATACTAGGCAAAGGCCGGACCATGCTGGACCTCAGAGGCTGTGAGAAGAAGTTTGGATTTTTTTCCAAGTGCAGTGGCAAGCTTTGGGCTTTTAAGGGGGAGGGGGGGTGGCTGTGGGTTTGTTCTGCTTTCTGCCTTTTCCTTTGGAGCAGGCTTAAGAAGATAGTGATGACTTTGCAGCTGTTAATCATCGGCAAACTGTAATCACTAAGAGAATGTTTGAAATCATAAGTTAAGGATTTTTAGAAGGAAGCGAACCAAAGAAATACTGTGAGAGCCTGCCCTAATTATTTCCTGGACTCCAAGTAACCAGGTGCATCGGAGAGATTATTTTTCTTCCTCTGATTTATGAAGGTCTCAGGGTCTAAATTTTGAAACTGCTGATAGAACATGTTCTTGGATGGTGGGATAATACTCTGAAACTTTTCTACTTGTCTCACATTAAAATTCTTTTGATTATTCATTCAAGCTCTTTTTTAAAAAAGTATTGCTGTTTTACAGTATTGTGTTTCAGGTGTACAGCGAAGCAATTCACTTATGTATATTATTTTTGCAGATTCTTTTCTATTATAGGATATAACAAGATCTTGAATATTGTTCCCTGCATTATACAGTAAATCCTTATTGTTTTATCTATTTTGTATATAGTGATGTGTATCTGTTAATCCCATATTCCTAATTTGTACCTCTCCACCCTCCTTTCTTCTTTGACAACTGTAAGTTTTTCTTCTATGTCTGTGAGTCTTTTTTGTTTTGCAAATGCATTCATTTGTATTATTTTTTAGATTCCAATATAAGTGGTATCGTATGATATTTGTCTTTCTCTCTTTGACTTATTTCAATCAGCATGATAATCTGTAGGTCCATCCACATAGCTGCAAATGGCAATATTTCATTCTTTTTATGGCTGAATAATATTCCATTATGCATGCATACATATATATGTGTGTGTGTGTGTGTGTAGACACACACACACACACACACACACACACAGCCTCTTCTTTATCCATTTGTCTGTTGATGGATATTTCGATTGCTTCCATATCTTGGTTATTGTAAGCTGCTATGAACATTGGGGTGCACGTATCTATTTGAATAAAAGTTTTTGCCTTTTCTGGGTATATGCCCAGGAGTGGGGTTGCAGAATCATGGTGACTCTATTTTTAGTTTTCTGAGGAATCTTCATACCGTTCTCCATCGTGCCTGCTCCAGTTTACATTTCCACACTCCAGCTTTTGTTGCTTGTAGACTCTTTGATGATGGCCATGGTGACTGGTGTGAGGTGGTACCTCAGTGCGGTTTCAATTTACATTTCTCTAATAATTAACCATGTTGTCCCCCAAAGTCTTAATGGGGAAAAATCCTTCGTTTGGTTAAGTATCAACTTCAAATATCAAATAATCATGTGAAATTTGCTACTATAAGAGGGAAAATAAGGGTCATGGACTTAAAGAATTGAGGGAATGAAAAGCTCATGAACTTGAAGCATTAGATAAACCACTCAAATTCCGGGGGTCTCAAGAGTTGTGTGTCAGTATGTGACTCACCTTACGGATAACTGATCAAATTGTGACGTGATTTAGAGGCTATTGGGAATTTGAAAGCTAAACCGTGCTTTGACGATAGGAGGCATTCCAAAAACCTGGTAGGATGAATGAATGCTTATTTCACAGATGAGAAAACATAACTTATAAAAGCTTAGTGTCATTCATATTGACAACAAGAAACCTAGGAAAAAGATGGTTCTCCTGGCTGCTGCGCTCATGGGCGTGTGCCCTGAGGTGGGCATGAAATGCCGGTCTCTCCTACCCCCATCATTCTCTGTGCTGCTGCGTTTTCTAAAATCTTTTTATTTTATATAGGCATAGGGCCAATTAACAATGCTTTGATAGTTTCACATGAACAGCAAAGGGACTCTGCCATACATATACATATATCCATTCTCCCCCAAACTCCCCTCCCATCTAGGCTGCCACATAACATTGAGCAGAGTTCCCTGTGCTCCATAGTAAGTCCTTGTCGGTCATCCATTTTAAATAATTCTGCAGCATTTCTCATCATGTGAGTTTACTGCATAAAGATGCATGATCCCCCAAACCTGCCGACCACTCTAAGGCATTCAACTTAGAAACATGTATTTCTCTGAAGCTCAAGGGAGAAACTACTGCACTCATTAAACTAAGAAATTTTGTACTATTCTCTGCCGTGATGCTTTCCTGAGACTTTCTCCAAGGATATATTTGTGTGTTTTTGCCTTACAAGCTAACTATAAAATCAACGTACCATATAAGATAGGATGCCATTGCATGATTGACTGGTCTTTTTCAAATTGTAAGTGATGACACATTGGAAGGAGGTGAGATCATTTTAGTGGGTAATTTTGAATAAAGGAATTAGAATAGCATGGGATGAAAGGGAACCAAATGTAGCGGAATATATTGGAGTAGCATAGGAAGCATTTAACACTGACTTTATGAAAATTTCATTTTGCTTAGATGAATTTATGTGTGTGTGTGTGTGTGCATGTCCCATTCAGGATGAAAATGTTTCAAATTTTCAAATGGTGGGCATGTGTACGTGCTTCATTTGTATCCAACTCTTTGCAACCCTATGGACTGCAGCCTGCCAGGCTCCTCTGTCCATGGAATTTTCCAGGCAAGAATACTGGAGTGGGTTGCCCTGCCCTCCTCTAGAGGATCTTCCCAACCCAGGGATCGAACCTGTGTCTCTTAAGTCTACCTGTATTGGCAGGTGGGTTCTTTACCCTTAGTGCCACCTGGGAAGCCTGTCAAATGATGGGGCACACCCCCAAATGTTTGCAAACCAGTGTTCTATATTCCACTTGCCAGCTCCTCATTGTTAATCCCTGAAATAGAAAAGGCAGTTAGATTGAACAGTTCAGGTTCCTAAATAGTTGTAGTGTAGATTTTAAACATGTCTCTGGAATCTTGATTTTCTTTCGAGAACAGCATTGTTCCTTCTCTCGAGCTGGCACTTTGAGGTGTGAGGGCAACTCTGAGTTCTAATGTCTCCAACTTTATGACTCATATTTCCCCTCTGCCCACATCATTTCCATGGATGAGTTATCTGTGCTTATGTGAGATCCAGCTGGACTTGTGAGGCAAGAATGCCTTCAGCATGGATCCAGCAATCTAAGCTGTTTAACCAGCCTTTTAGAGTTGTTACTATACCCATTAAAAAAAAAAAAAAACCCTTGGAGATTTGAAAAGACAACAGAATTTTAAAAATAAGAAAGCATTATGTAAAGACTTCCCTGGCAGTTCAGTGGTCAAGACTTCGCCTTCCAGCGAAGGACTTGAAGGTTTGATCTCTGGTCGGGGAGCTAATATAAAACAGAGGCAATATTTTAACAGATTCAAAAAAGACTTAAAAAATGGTCCACATAAAAAAATCTTAGAAAAAAGCATTAAGTACATCTGTTCATTTACAGCTTTGTTACCCAGAGACAAGATCAAGATTTCATAAAACAAGTATACTTCACGTCACTCAGTTTTTGACAGGAGAACACAGTTTTAAGGATGCCCTCATCAAAGCACTATCTGATGCTATTAAGGTGTCTCTTTCCCTAAGTCATCACTGCCGGTGAAAGGAGTTGTCATAGAGATGCTGATTTCTCCAGATTCGCGAGTAGGATGAGGACTAGTTCATGAGACACAAACAGTGACTCGATTTCCATCAGCTCTGGACCATGGGAAATGTGAGAGATGCTGGGCTATGTTGCTCCTTGGAGCTGTGTATCACATGCCATGCATGTACCATATCTTCATACGGGGTCAGGCTCTTGATGGTTGAGGAAAGGAAACATTCGGGTTGAAGGGTAGGTGGTGGGGAGAAAGAGAGATGGATTTCCTGGGTGATGTTTATACAGACTAGCTGAGCAACAGCCTCTGTGTCTGACTCTATCTGTTTTGATCAACCAGCCCACACGGTTAGGGTGGTTTCAACTGATTTTTGTTTGTGAGGCTTTTTACAACCTATGTAAGTTTTGGAAGTCTCCTCTAACGAATGACCATAAACTGGGTGGGTTAAAACAACAGACAGTTATTCTCTTACTGTTCTGGAGGCCAGAAATCTAAACTCCCTTTTCTCTGGAACTCTAGGAGAGGATCCTTCTTGCCCCATCCAACTTCTGGTAGCTCCTGGCATTCCTTGACTTGTGGCCATACCACTCCCATCTCTGCCTCCGTCTTCTTGGCCCTCCTCTCTCTGAGTCTTCTCTTCTGTCTCTTAAAAGGATACTAATCATTGGATTTAAGGAATTTAGAAATGTAATATATAGAGACAGTATGTGGATTAGTGGTTGTCTAGGGCTCGAGGAGAATGGGGGAAATGGTGAGTGATTGTTCATGAATATGCGGTTTCATTTTGGGGTGATAAAAATGTTCTAAAAATAATACTGATGACTGCACAACTCTGTAAATATAGTACAAAACACTGAATCATATAATTTAAAAGGGAAAAAAATTTATGGTATCTGAATATTTCCATAAAGCTTTTATTAAATATCTAAAATTTGTAAAAATGAGTCTACCCTAAATCTGGACAGTCTCGTCACAAAATCCTTAACTAGATCCCACCTGCAAAGACCCCTTTTCTAAGGCAATAAAGTCATGATCACAAGGTATGGGGTTTGGAAGTGGACATATTTTGGGGGGTAGCTACCATTCAATCCACTGTACAATCTACGAAGGGAAATATACTCTAGTGCGGTCAGAGTAGAGCTCTGCTCCATACTTGTGCACCAAGAGTGTACCCTGTGCTGTGAACTGATGTGATGTATTACAACAGGCAGGAATATAAAGTCAGCCGGCCTGTGAAGTGGTTATGCTGTCACAGCCCTGCCTCTGGTGAACCCAAGAACTTAATCTCAGCAGACCTCAATTTCCTTATCTGTGAAATCTCCTTCCTTCAAATCTTTTTCTCAGTGAGATCTTCTCTGATCACCCTATCAAGATTATACCAACTTCCTGTCCTTCTGATAGTCCTTATCATACTCCATAGCATTTATCAAATTCTTACCTGCTACCTGTGGTGTTTATTTATTTGCTTATTATCCTGTTCTCCCAACACAAAGGAAGCTCCAGAAAGGTAGATTTTTTGTTGTTTTGTTCACTGTTATAACCTTGGTGTCTAGAGCAATGCTTGGCACATAGTAGCTGCTTCCACTAAGCGTGGAAGGCAGGCCTGAGGGATGGGGATGCCTGGGGGCCATCTCATGAGATGGGGGTGTGGATTTAATTGTTACTAAATCAAACATGGGTCCGTGCTTCTGTTGCACAGCAAAGCCAATCTACTGACACTGGGTTGCAGTGAAGGAAGGTACAGTGTTCATTGCAGGCACCAAGCAAGGAGAACGGGAAACTCATGCTTAAAAGATCTAAACTCCTGGATGGCTTGTAGTAAGAGTTTTTAAAGGTAACATTAGGAGTGAGGGAGTGGGTCACAGGATGCATAGTCAGCTCGTGCACAATTCTCTGATTGGTTGGTGGTGACATAACAGAGTGCTGTTTCAGGAATCTCATTCATCAACCTTGTGGTTCCAACTGTTTGAGGTCTGCATGCTGATGGTCAGCATGCAGTCAACTTCCTCTACCTGGTGAGAGTTTCAGTATCTGTAAAACAACTCAGAAGTATGACTCGGAATATTGTCCATAGCTCTTGAGGGGGAACTAAAAGTTCCTGACTTTGTTGAATAGCTAAACTAATACTATTTTGTTTTGCTTGAGAGTTTTCCTTTGTTTATGCATTTTCTCATTTCTCTGATTATATTTCTTCTTTGGAACTAGGGGAAGGCCTAGAGGGCTAAAGCTTTTCTCCAAGAGTAGCTTTTCAAACAAGAGTCTGGGGACATAGGATAGGGAGAGGGGGAAGGAAGTGAGGTCTGTCCCTAGGAAGGATCTGCTTGGCTTCAAAATTAGAGAATCCTTGGGGACTTCCCTGGTGGTCCAGTGGTTAGGAATCTGACTTCCAATGAAGGGGATACAGGTTTGGTCCCTGGTTGGAGAACTGAGATTCCCACCTGCCACTGGGTAACTAATCCTGCTCACCTCAACAAAGACCCAGCTCAGCCAAAACAAAAACAAAACAAAATAGACAAACAAAAAACAAGACATATTTAGAGAATCTCTATCAAATGTTATAGCAGATCTTATGTAAATATGAGTTTCCCTTCCTTTTTTCCTCCCATTTCTTGATTTATTTCTTCCACACAAGATCCATAATGCTCTGTGTATCATTCATTCACAATAAGAAACAGGCCATAAGGTTTTAAATACTATGGTAGCAAAATGTGTTATTTCAACTTCTATTTTCCAAGGCAGACATACAGTGAGAAATACAGTCAATACTCATCATTCTTGTTATTCACAGTAGTTCTGTTCTTGAAGGTGGCCGCGAACACTGAATTAGTTGATACTATCCACTGCTGGAAGGAAGCAGTATGGGGTCAGTTTCCTGCGAGCCTCTGGTCACAGCATCTTAGTCAACCGATCAATATATAACCTGATTTGACATGTGTTTTTGTTTCAAGACACCTGATTTAATATATATTGTGGATTTATTGACATGGAACTCAGAGCCAACACATCATAACTCATGCTTGAATAAAGTGTGTCTAACATGCGTGTTTTCCCCATAAGGCGCTTCACAGCCTTCTTGCACTTGGAAACACTAGCCAGCACTTCAGCAGTATGTCTTTTTAAAAAATGTATATTTTTTATTTATTTGGCTACATCAGGTCTCAGCTGCAGCACATGGGATCCTTGATCCTTGCTATAGCATGTGGAGTCTTTAGTTGCAGCGTGTGGGATCTAGTTCCCTAACCAGGAATCAAACCCTGGCCCCCCTGCATTGGGAGCACAGAGTCCCAGCCACTGGACCACAGGAAAGTCCCCTGTCATTTTAAACAGCAAAAGTAGCAACATAAAGGGCAAAAAGTTGAAAAAAGATAACATTAAGTTGACAGTGAAAGGACATTTGTAAGTTCAGGCTGAGAACTAAAACAGAAGGCAAAGTATCAGTTCAGACCTCAGCTGGGGACCTGAGAATTCAAAGTTTTCTCCACTTGGTCTTGTCTGCAAATGATTGTGAAAGCACCTCGATTGTTGATTTTGACTCTGCAAATGAATTTCTGTGAGTGGGAGCACTCAGGAATATGGAATCTGTGAGTCAGGAGGTTGGATGCATATTCAGTGCAGCCAGGTTGAAGAGTTCCACCAGCCCTACCTGGTTTTGCCTTCTGCTCCAGTCCATAGTGGAGAAGGCAATGGCACCCCACTCCATACTCTTGCCTGGAAAATCCTATGGATGGAGGAGCCTGGTAGGATGCAGTCCATAGGGTCGTGAAGAGTCGGATACGACTGAGTGACTTCACTTTCACTTTTCACTTTCATGCATTGGAGAAGGAAATGGCAACCCACTCCAGTGTTCTTGCCTGGAGAATCCCAGGGATGGTGGAGCCTGGTGGGCTGCCGTCTATGGGGTCGCACAGAGTCGGACACGACTGAAGCGACTTAGCAGCAGCTGCAGCCAGTCCACAGAGTCAGAAATTTCGAAGAAAAGTAAAGCTGATGATGCTGAACATGTGTACTCAGGATGGGGGATTGTGGGGGGCACCTGAATCATTGCAGAGAAACAGCTCCAGCTGGTTTGTTGTGAGTGCTCTTTTGTGAAAGGGCTTACAGTCACAACAGCAGACATGTAGTTGTGAGAAAGGACGTCTACCCATTTTCAACCCTTCCAAGAGAGTAACTTCTAGGGTCTCCTGCCTGGGAAATGCTGTTTTTTTGTTTTTTTAATTTTTCTAATTCCATTTGTTTACTACTTTATCAAGGTGCATCTGCATGCATGCAGTTCAGCTAGTTAAAGCGTATAACTCCATGGTTTCTAGTATATGTGCAGCATCACCACAGTCAATTTTAGAATATTTTTATCACCTCAAAGAATTGCCTATTAACCTTTTCACCCCCTATTCCCCGTCTCCTAGCCCTAAGCAACCACTATTCTGTTTTCTATATGTTTAGATTTCCCTGTTTTGGACATTCAGTATGAATAGAATGAGGTCTTTTGTGATAGAATTTGTTCACGCAGCAAAATGTTTTCAAAGTTCATCCATGTTGGAGCATGTCTCAGAAATTTATTCATGACAGACTAGTACTCCATTTTATGACTATACTACGTTTAAAAAAATTTTATTTATTTATTTATTTGGCTCTGCCAAGTCTTAGTTGTGGCATGCAGGATCTTTAGCTGCAGCATGTGAGATCTAGTTCCCTGACCAGGGATGGAACCCAGGTCCCCTGCATTGGGAGCACAGCGTCTTAGCCACTGGACCATCAGGGGAGTACCTACATTTTAAAAACAATTTTTTATTTACTTATTTTTGGCTGGGTTTAAGTTGCTGCATGGACTTTTCTCTAGTTGTGGCTAGCGGGGTACTCTCTAGTTGCAGTTTGATGGCTTTTCATTGAGGTGGCCTCTTTTGTTGTGGAGCACAGGCTCTAGGGCACATGGGCTTGTAATTGTGGCTACTGGGCTCTAGAGCACAGGCTCATTAGTTGTGGCACACAGGCTTAATTGCTTTGCAGCCTGTGTCCGGGGATCTTCCCGGACCAGGGATCGAGCCCCTGTCTCCTGCACTGGCAGGTGGATTCTTCACCACGGAGCCACCAGGGAAGCCCGTTACATTTTTAAAATCATTTTTTAATTGGAGTATAGTTGATTTACAATGTTGTGTTATCAATAGTTTCTGCAAAAATACTGGAATGGGTTGCCATTTCCTCTTCCAGGGGATCTTTCGGACCCAGAGACTAAAACCACATCATCTCCTGTGTTGCAGGCAGCTACTTTACCCTTTGAGATATGGAAGAAACCCTATCAATAGCTTTTGCTATGCAACAAAGCGAGTCAGTTACACATATACATATATCCACTCTTTTTTAAATTGTGTTCCCGTGTAGTCCGTTTTGAAGACCCCCATCTGCAGGCTGTAATCACAGGGCAGGCTCCGCAGAGACAGATCAGAGAAGGAGCTTTCCCAGCTGGGAGGCTGGAGGGGGCTTAATACCAGGACAGACACAAAGAGCATCTCAGAAGGAGATGACATCTGTCAGCTTGAAAGAGCGCCAGGGGCAAGACACAAACTTCAGTGGCTCAAAGAGAGCACTTCTCAGAAACTTCTCTTGCTTTTGGAAAGCAGTGAAAAGTGATGGAATCACCACTTTGTACAAGGAAAGGGCACCTGCCTTGGTGGGGGGCGGGGTGGGGGGGGTTGGGGTGGCTGCAAAGAGGGAACTGTCCTGATATGGTCAGGTCGTCCAATCTCTTTTATGTCCATGTCCTAGGGGAACCCACCCCCACACCCCCCCACCTCACCCCCCTCACACACACACTCAGGCACATCTTTTCTTGTCTTCTGTATTCATTTTTAACTTTGTTTTTAGGAACACAAATAATGCGTTAATATCGTGATGGCTAAGCTAGTTGCCTGTTGCTTAGCAACCTGCTGCCACTCCAGAATATGGCAAACAGCCTCTCCTTGGGCAAAGGAATCCACTGTTTTGAGCTTGTCATGAACCCCAGACCCCCTTCACACTTTACACTTCCACAGATCCATGCCCATGAGAAAATGCAGTGTGATTTTCTGAGTTTTGAAAATGTACACAAAAGCCACCATACAGTACACACCATTTTTTGTTGTTATTTAAATTCAAGACTTTTTTTTAATAGTGGTGGCCATCGGAACTGCTACAATAGTGGATATGACCACTGAGTGCTGGCAATATGGCAAGGGGAAATGAATTTTTGATTTTATCTAATTTTGGCAAATTTAAATTTCAGTAGCTACAAGTGGCTGGCTGGTAGCTACCATACTAGACAGAAAGCACAGACCTAAGTCACTCTTTTTATTACTTTTTAAGTTAACATTTGACTGTGGGAAGTTTTCAAACATAGACTAAAAAGAGAGACTCATAATGAATTCCCATGGATTTATCCTTCAGCTTTAATAATCACTGGTATGTCATATTCCTGTTTCTAGGTTCTTCCTTTTAACTAATCTACGGTATTTCTTTGCGTAAAAAATTATGTTTTAGCCATCTTGCTCCTGTTGATAGGGGACCATTTCTAATTTTCTACTAAAACATGTAAGAGTGAACCTCACTGCACATTTCTCCTGGAGCATATGGCTGTCTATGCATGTATATGTATCTGTATGTGTATTTGTATGTATACGTGTATGAATATATATATGTTTATGTATTTGTATTTGTGTATGTATGTGCATTGGACTACAAGGAGATCCAACCAGTCCATCCTAAAGGAAATCAGTCCTGAATATTCATTGGAAGGACTGATGTTGAAGCTGAAACTCCAGTACTTTGGCCACCTGATGTGAAGGACTGACTCATTTGAAAAACCCTGACGCTGGGAAAGACTGAAGGCAGGAGGAGAAGGGGACGACAGAGGATAAGATGGTTGGATGGCATCACTGACTCAATGGACATGAGTTTGAGTAAACTCTGGGAGCTGGTGCTGGACAGGGAAGCCTGGTGTGCTGCAGTCCATGGCGTCGCCAAGAGTCGGACACGACTGAGCAACTGAACTGAACTGATGTGTGTGCATACATGTGTATGTATGCATATGTTCTGTAAGTGTGTGAATGTGTGCTATGTTCAGTTCAGTTCAGTCGCTCAGTCATGTCTGACTCTTGTCAGACATGTCAGTAAGTGTGAATGTGTATGTATATCTATGTGTGTGTGTACAAGTGTATGAATATGTAGGAATTGGGTTGACCAAAAATTTCATTTGCACTTTTGTATAAGATGTTATGGAAAATGTCAAGTGAACCTTTTGCCAACCATACACACACACACACACACACACACACACACACACACACACATATATGAAAGTGAAAATGAAAGTCGCTCAGTCATGTCCAACTCTTTGCAACCCCACAGACTATACAGTCCATAGTATTCTCTAGGCCAGAATACTGGAGGGGGTAGCCTTTCCCTTCTCCAGGGGATCTTCCTAGCCTAGGGATTGAACCCAGGTCTCCCACATTGCAGGTGGATTCTTTACCAGCTGAGTCACAAGGGAAGCATACACACACACACACACACACATACACACATAGCCTGTGTATTTGTATTTGTATCTATGTGTATGCATATGTACATGTGCAAATCTTTCTCTAGGGCAGAAACTTAGAGGCGGATCATGGAGTAGGTGCACTTTTAGCATGCACAATGCCATCTGCCCATGCATTTCCATAAGCAGTGAAACAGACTCAACACAGTAAGCTGACCTGGGCCCTGGTAGGGCTCACAGGGGCACTTGCTCCCCCCATCCAGCTTGATGGATGCTTGAGTCGGTTCCCATGGTGTTCAGCCTCTGGCCACCCCAATGGGAACCCCTCTGGGTCCCTGGATTCAGGGCAGGATAAAGGCAGGTCAGATTAGTGACACAAAGTCCCTCTGGTTTCCTAATCATTTTATCATTCCTAAATTTCTCTCTCCGTCCCCAGGGATTTCTGTTTCTCCCTCCCATGGCCTTGTCTTTGCAGGCAGAGGACCATCAGTGTTTTTAGATGCTACTTGAATGAGCTTTTCCAGGAAAATACTTTCCCATAAAGATGCAATTAACACAAGGAGTCTGAAGCTTGGGGATGAGAAAGCTTAAACCACTTTGCTTTTCCAACAGCTCACTAAGTTCTACTCTGCTTTCAGGAACCCTGGTGCTGCAAACACACGCTTTTCACTGAGAAATGCCTCCATGTTGGAATACTTAGGGATTATCTAAGTAACTCTGCATTTTACACTATTAAGAGAACTAGCATCTGTTTAGCTACTGTGGCTCTCATCACAAATACCAAGGCGGGGATTTTCGCTAAGCTAATCTGTTAAAAAAAAAAAGAAAGAAAAAAAATTTTTTTTAAACTAACAACACAAAAGGAGGCGATCAGGTTCTAGAAAAGGGAACAAAGGAAAAATCGGATGAGTGACCTAAATTATTATTATTGCAGGGACTGAAGTCTGGCCTTTTCCTTCTTGGAAGATGAAGGAAACAATTGAGAAAGTAAACTGTGAGTTGATTAACTCAAGTCGTTGGTTTTAGGTGATGGACCTGGGCCCTGGTTGTGAGTGGGAGAGGAGATGGAAGAGACATCCCTTCTGTAGGCCCTGGGGGGTCAGGCAGTGCTGTGATGTGGTCTGGGTGGGTCCCCGAGGAACCTGTCTTGGTGATTTTGTCTCCAGGACTTGTGCTATGTGGTTTCCATCATGGGAAGAGGGGGCTTCCCTTGTAGCTCAGCTGGTTAAGAATCTGCCTGCAATGTAGGAGACCCGGGTACAATTTCTGGGAAGATCCCCTGGAGAAGGGATAAACTACCCACCCAGTATTCTTGGGCTTCCCTGATGGCTTAGCTGGTAAAGAATCCTCCTGCAATGCGGGAGACCTGGGTTCTATCCCTGGGTTGTGAAGATCCCTTGGAGAAGGGAACGATGACCCATTCCAGTATTCTGATCTGGAGAATTCCATGGACTGTATAGGGGTCGCAAAGAGTTGGACACAACTGAGCGACTTTCACTTTAATGGGAAGAGGGCTTAAGAGCTTTTAAGGACCCCTTTCAGCGGTTAGCAGAAGCATCCTCATCTCCAGTGTCAGAGATCAGACACCAAAGTTTCTGTGACTCCGAGGGAGGTGAGCCTGGGGCCCAGCATCTGATGGCCTTCCCATCACTTCCGTGAGGGCCCCGCGTGGGGGATGTGAGTCAGGATTCCTTGTTACATGAGCTCCCTCAGGGTCTCCTGAAATCATGGAGTGATGTGGGAGATCTTTCTTCTTCTCAGTCCATTTGTGCGGTTCTGACTTTTCACCGTATTCTAGAGACTTCTGGGTTCAGCTAATCAGGCCTCATTGAGTAGGTGGGTATTCACTTCACCCCACTCCTGCACAGTGGTGGCACCAGAGACAGGTGAGGGGCCTTCATCTTCCTCCACTCTCTCACGATGGCCACCAACTCCCCCCCTTCTCCGACACACACAACTGGTACTTAACCAGCCTGACACCTAATGCCATGTGAATAGAACCCCCAGTAACCACCCTGCCAAGTAGAAGATGACCCCATGCAGCTCCTAACACCTTTACAGTCACCTGAGCTATTCATGTCTCCAGAGCCCGGCACAGACAGGCCAGAAGCAGGACACAGCCCGCCATCTTGATTTTTCTTACTTTTTCTGGAAATATCTGAGACCCCTTAAGGGCTGCTGCTTCAAGCTTTTACAGTTGCATGTAGCAGAATATCATAAAAATGGCTTAGGTATGGAATTGGGGTGGATCTCAGTTTGGAATCCTATATGGCTAGAAAGTTAATTAATCTCTCAGCCTCACTCTTCCCACCTGTAAAATGGAGATAACAAGACTTAAGAGGATTTTTTTTTGTAATTGAGATGTAATTGACATATAACCTTATATTCGTTTCTAAGATACAGCATGATAATTCAATATTTGTATATGCTGTGAAATGATGACCGCACTAAGTCTAGTTAACATCCATCACCACACATAGTTACAAATTTTTTTCTTATAGTGAGAACTTTGAAGATCTGTTCTCTTAGCAGCTTTCGGATATACAACACAGTGTTTTAACTATAGTCACCACGCTGTACATTACACTTTCAGTTCTTATTTAACTTCGAGTTTGTACCTCTTGACCTCCCCCACCCATTTTGATAATTCTAGGAGAATTAACCATTTCACGATCACTTATAATCCTAGAGGGATTATCAAAACCTTAGAAACACAAATACCAATTCCTGACGCATGATCAACCGTCATCCGATTTTTATTTCCCCCTGGAATTTTGTTCTTGTTCAGTTAAAGTCAGCACCACTGTAAGCATACCCAGGCCATATGCTGTTTGTGATACATACAAAATCACAACTCTGTTTTATGCAGAACACACTTAAAGATTCACTTCAGAACCTTCTATTTTTTTAATGTTTTATTGAAGTATAGTTGCTTTACAATAGTGTCAGTTTCTGCTCTACAGCAAAATGATTCAGTTATATGTATACATATATCCCCTCTTTTTTGAATCTCCTTCCCATTATAGGGATCGCAAAGAGTTGGAAATGACTGACCACACACACACACACACACACACACACACACACACCACGCCCATTTAGGTCACCACAAAGCACTGAGTAGAGTCCCCTGTGCTATACAGTCACTTCTCATTAGTTACCAACTTTATACATAGTGTTAATAGTGTATTAAGTCAATCCCAATTTCCAAATCATCCCATCACTCCTTTCCCCCTTGGTGTCCATATTTTTGTTCTCTATGTTTGCGTCTCTATTTCTGCTTTGTAAATAAGATTGTCTATACCACTTTTTTCAGGTTACATACATATGCATTAATATACAATATTTGTTTTTCTCTTTCTGACTTCCTTCACTCTGTATGACAGACTCTAGGTCCATCCACATCTCTACAAGTGACCCAATTTTGTTTCTTTTTAAGGCTGTGTGATGTTCTATTGTATATATGTACCATGTCTTCTTTATCCATTCTTTGTTGATGGACATTTAGGTTGCTTCTATGTCCTTGCTGTTGTAAACAGTGCTGCAGTGAACATCGGGGGACTTTGGCACCTTTTAGATCACTCATTATCATGAGAGAATTGGGAGTTAGGAAACAAGAAAAGGTCCATGAAGTTGCAGAGCCAGAGAGGAGCTATAAGAACCTCTTTTTTGCACTGCTGTCCTTCCTGATAACCCACTCCAGAAATCTTGCCTGGAAAATCCCATGGACAGAGAAGCCTGGTGGGCTAGAGTCCATGGGGTCCCCAAAGAGTCAGACATGACTCAATGACTAAGCTTGCACTCACCCTTCCTAGCATCTCCATGGCATAAAATGCAATACACCCAAAACAGCTTGAGAAGGAAATCTGATCTGCAGCTTGATTCACAGAAGAGAATGGGAGTAGGTGGGGAGGTTTGAACATGGGTGAGGCTGGCTGTGAACATCAGCTGGTGTCTTCACAGCCTGTCTCCTATTCTGAGTTAGGACTGCCAACCTCCTGCTGGACGGCCCGTAGCCCTCAGGTCTGGAAGGGCTTGACCCTGGCTGGCTGGGCTGTAGATGGTGGGACCACTCCCGCCCAGCCCTGGGAGTTGTGTGTTATTCTTCAATTATTTTATGGGCATTTTACTTAGCGGAGCCTGAGGTCAGAACCCTAAAAGGCTCGTTGTTAACCAGCTGGGCTTTAATCGGCCATTCACTTAGATTCTGTCCCACCTTCCCCGGTGCGGCTTCCAGAACTCAGTTCTCTCTCATCTGGACAGCTCTCCAGGTCAATCCACAGTTCTTTCTTTGACCAGCCTTTAACCAGTTATCTCCTCTACTGCCAGGAGGCCAATACTTGCCTTTTGGCGAAAGAGGGGGCTCTCCCTTGGGTCCCCTCTAAGGCCAAGGATGTCTCTAAATCATACACAATCTTATGGAGAGGTAGCCCCTGAAAGAGACCCTCTGGCAGGAGTGACTCACTCTTGAACTTTGTCTCCACTGTCATTCCACACACGGGATCCCTGCACGAGAAAATGTGGGTGCTTAGGCAAACCAAGCACCTAGCATCACTCAGCTCAGGGAAACATGTTCCTTAACCTACAGCCAACAAACCCAGCCATTTGCCCCTTAGCATCTGAGTTTTCTGAGTTCTTTTGTGCATGCCTCTAGTAATTCTAAAGTGCCAAATAGCTTTTCACTCGTTACAATGAAAAATTCCAGAGAGACACCTAGCGCTGCAGGGAGAACATTGGGGGCCGCTGGAGGCCGGTTGCTGAAGAGCTGGAGGATGGGAATGGATGGATGGCCAGACTTTGCCTGCTGCCCTCTGGCCAGCAAATGTCCACAGACCTCCTCTCCTGGGCTCCCCTGGAGCGTGTCCCCTGGTGGCTGCACTTAGAGGTGTCCCCTGCCCCCGTGACCAGTCAGCTCCCATGCAGGTCCTGGGACTTTGGAGAGGATGCCAAGTCTTCTATGACATCGGAAGCCCCCTTCACTTCTGAGAGCCTGGACTGAGGCAAAGCATCTGTGTCCAGGACCTATTTGGGCAAGCAGGCCTGGATTAGCTTTCCTCCTCTGGAATGGGTGGGCTGAGGCTGGGTTGGCCAAGCCAGAGATGCAGGGGCCAGCCAGGTGGGCATCTTGGTGACCTAGACACCCAGGAGGGCAACTCCTTCTTGGCTCCAGCCAACAGCTGCGAGGCAGGTAGACCAGCCTGGTATGGCCCCAAATTCTAATTTTTCAAACCAAACTAAAAAAAAAAAAATCTACCTTTTTTTGCATGACCTCTAATTTCAAAGAACTGGCAACTCACCTCTCCTTCCTTTCATAATCCTTCCTCCCTCTTTCCTTGTCTAGCGCCCTCGCTTGCTCCCTCCAGCCCTCTCTGTCTTTCTTTTAAACATTGTGCTTTGCAGTACACTTGTCTGAGGACCAGCGGGGCTTCCTGTGCCTCTGGAGAGGGTCCCTGTGGGTCTGAGCTCCTTGGCTCCAACGAGCATCTCTGAAGCATATGCTGCCGATGAGACAGCCAAGGTCCGGACATCCCGCCGGCCTCATTATTACTGCCAGCAAGGCTGCTTTGTGGGCTGCCCCAGGAAGGAGGTTTAATCATCCTCCAAGTAGCTTGAGTTGGTGCGCTCCCCGCAGCCGAGATGACGCGTCCCCCATGTATGTTTTCTGTTGTCTGTTTCAGTCGCCCTGGCTCTGAAGCTGTAACTGGGAGGATCTTGTTTCTACTTTTTAACAGACTGTTGGCTTCACACGTAGCTTGAGGAAAACAGTGGCAGCTGCCTAAACACATACCAGATACTGAAATCACAGGAGGCAGCTCTAAAAAAAAAGTCAGGGCTGGCAGCCAGAAGGAGGGGGACACAGTGGGTTTTGTCAGGCTCTTTGGCTACCTGCACAGGCCTTGAGAGTCCTGGGCGGGGGGGACCAAGATCAGAGATGTTGGCAGGACAGGGGAATTAGTTCATGGCAGTCAGGCGTTGGCCACCTGTGGCTCCCAGGGCACTCACCCATTCATTCATTCAGTAAGTATTTACTGAATGCTCCCATGGTTGATATGGCCAAAATACTGGGGAGAGAGAAGGTAAAGTCTCTCTTCCTTGTGTTTTCCTGTCCAGTGGGAAAGGAGACACACTTAGCAAAGAAACCAACACATAAATGAGCATCAGTTTGGAGGGAATAAGAACTAGGAAGACAGTCAGATGGGTTGAGCCCAGGGTGATAGACTGGAATGGGGTGAGAGCTACTTGGGCGGGAATGGCTATGAGGTCAGCTCCTGCTTTGATGCACTTGTTTTCTCCAGACTTCTTAGCATCACCCACTATTAAATGCATCCTGTTTCCTCCTGCCGGAAGGTAGGTGCCATGATGGTGGGAACTGTCTTTTGTTCTCTGTGGCTTGTCCAGTGCCTGCAACAGTGTCAGGCATGTAGCATGCTCAGTGAGCTGTGTTGGAGGTAATGAAAAGGAGCCTACCCTCTGAAGATCTAGGGGAGACCACACAGGCACAGGTGACCACAAGCCAAGCATCTTTGAGGGGGAATAAGCAGGTCAGTGTGGTCTAGGTGGAGGGCAAGCTGGGCAGGTGAAATCAGGGGAGTCCAGATAGATGTGGGGGAAGATCAGATATCAGCCTCCGCTGTATTGAGAAGTTTAGATTTTATTCTAACCACAAAGAGGACACATCAGATGCTTCTGAGTTTTCTGGGGCTATTGTAACAGGTCACCTCACATTGATGGGCCTAAAACAACACAGATATATCATCTCAGAGCTCTGGAGGTCAGAAGTCCACAGTGGGTCTCATGGGGCTAACATCAAGGAGTCTGCAGGGCTGTGTTCCTTCTGCAGGCTGTAAGGAAAGGTCTGTTTTCTCACCTTTTCCAGCTTCTAGAGTCTGCACATTCTCCTTGGCTCATGGACCCTTCCTCTGTCTTCATAGCCAGCAAATATGAGTTGTGTCCTTTACATAAGGCATTTTTTTTTTAAAAAAATTTTATTTATTTATTTGGAGAGCAGTCAGGTGACTCAGTGGTAAAGAATCCGCCTCACAAGCAGGAGATATGGGTTCAATTCCTAGGTGGGGAAGATCCCCTGGAGGAGTAAATGGCAACCCCCTCCAGTATTCTTGCCTGGGAAATCCCATGGACAGAAGAGCCTGGTGGGCTACAGTCTACAGGGTAACAAAAAAGTCAGACACAGCTTAGCGATTAAACAACAACAGCTTATTTATCCATCCCTTTGACTGCACAGCAGGTCTTACTTGTGGTATGTGGGATCTTAGTTCCCTGACCACAAATTGAACGTAGGCCCCCTCCATTAGGAGTTCAGATCCACTGGACCATCAGGGAAATCTCCAAGGCATCATTCTGACCCTCCTGTCCTTCCTCCTTCTGCCACTTGTAAGGACCCTGTGGTGACACTGGGCTGACCAAGACATCCCAGGAGCAGCTTTCCATCTTAGAGTCAGCCCAGTTATCAACCTTCATTCCACCTGCAGCCTGAATTGTGTTTCTCCCTGCAGTATATTCACAGATCTGGGGGTTAGGATGCAGTTTTGAGGTCCTGGACTGAGGTTTCCAGTGCAGAGATCACTCTGACTGTGCATGGGGGGATGGGTCGCCATCCAGCCACACACACTGGTGCTCTGGCCTGAGGTCGCATGGGACAGAAGAGAAGGCAACAGGTTCTGAGTCTCTTTAGGGATCAGATCCTGTGCTAGCCTTTTGGGGGTTTCGGTAGAAGCGGTCATTTCAAAGAGCTTTAGCCTGTCCTCGAGATGTGTGTTACCAACTTCTGGAGAGTGGGCTCTGATGCCTTACAGCAACAGATCTCAGGGCAGGTCCCAGACCAGCAGCAGCAGCATCCCCTGATCTTGGGAGAGCTTGTTAGAAGTGGGCATGCTCCACCCTGCCCCCTAGACTCTGGGGAAGGGGCGGCAGTCCTATATGCAGAAGCCATCGTCAGAACATCTGAGTCAGCCCAGGTCTATTCTGACACCCAGAGCCTGGAATTATGCTGTGCACGTGATCTGAGGCAGCCAGCCAGCAGGGTGGCCTTTGGGAAGGTCAGGAGGCCCTTTGTTACCTTTTTCTGCAAGACTGCTCATTGTGGATATTGCAGGTGGAGCCCCTAGACAGAGGCTACCTGTAGTGAGATTAAAGGAGTCTCTGGGCCCTGGATTTTTTGTGGCAACATCTGCAAACCGGGCACAGACATGATCTTTAGGAAAGATGTTCTTAATACTCATCAGCATCCCCAGAGGACCCAAGACCCTATAAAAGGATTAAGTAGCTCCATTCTGTATGCTGGGCTTCCCAGGTGGCTCAGACTGTAAAAAATCTGCCTGCACTGCAGGAGACCCAGGTTCGATCCCTGTGTTGAAAAGATTCCCCTGGAGAAGGGAATGGCAACCCAGTCCCATATTCTTCCCTGGAGAATTCCATGGACTGTAGCCCCGCGGGCTCCTCAGTCCTTGGAGTCATAAAGAGTGGGACAAGACTGAGTTACTAACACTTTGACTTTCTTTCCCATTGTATGCTGGACCTCATGAGAGAACAATAATTGAACACATTCTGGACACAGGACACTGTTTTAACCATTTTTATGCATTGACATATTTACTATCTTAGGAGGGAGATATTATCATTACTGTCCGAATTTTACAGATAAGGAAATCGGGCACAGAGACAAAATGCCTCACCTTAGACCACACAGCTGCTTAGGGGTGGAGACAGGATCCAGCTGGGCGTAGCCAGGCTTCATCCCCAGAGAGTTTGCAGACCCGAGCTGCACTCTACACCTGGTGGCCTGACCATGGCCCCTGGGCTCCGCCTTGCCATCTGCTTGTAGGGCCTGCAGCTGAGAATCGTGTCTACATTTTTAAATGGTTACATTTGAATGGTTATATAACTGCTTACATAATGTCCTAGATTTTTGCCTCTTAGTCTAAAATATTGGCTATCTATAAATGCCTGCTATCTAGACCTTTAAGAAATTTTGCTGCTGGTGCTCTCTGTCTCTCCCCCTTCTTTTTACTCTCACTGTCACTCTGTCTGTCTGTTTGTCTCTCTGGAGAAGCTGTGTGCACAAGACACAGACTCTTCCCTCCAGGGAGAGAGGGAGTTAGTGCTTTGAAAAACTCTTCCAGAAGGGATTTCTACAAACCACTGCAGCAGCCCCTGGGGGTAGATGGTTATCATTCCCATTTCATTGATAAAGAAATAGACTCCTGAAGGTAGCCTTTTGCCCATCCGCCAGGTTATCAAGCTAGGATTTCAACTCCAAAGCACACTTCTTTCTCAACCTCCTGTTCCTTTTGATCTGAGGAAGTTTGTATTCCAGTTTGACAAATAGGACTTGAGCATGAGAGAGCCTGACTCCAGGGCATCAGAGAGGACCACAGCGCATGGACAGACTGTGGGTAGGACAGACAATCAGGGAGGGCCAATGCTGGCCAGAGATAGCAAGGAAGACTTCCTGGAGGAGGCAAGGCAGGAACAAGTGGCATTCAAACTGCCTTACACAAAAAGGGAACTTATATGCTCCTCTTTCTCAAAGCTGCGTGGCCATTTCTGGCTTCAGGTGTAGAGGCCTCAAGGTGCACAAACAATGTCATTATAAATCTGCAAGCAGTGGAAACCTGAAAATTTGTGGTTCAAACAAAGGAGGGGCTTTTTTCTTCTTACACAACAAAAAGTACCAGGAAACTTCTTGTTGTGAAGGTAACATCTCAGCATCATTACTGTAAATAGCACCTGATTGATTCCCCACTTGTTCCAGGAAATGACTGGCCACACCCAGCCTGTGACATTGAACAGACTCCCTCTTTTGAAATATCCCCACACTTTCCCTTGCCCACTGGCAACCAAAGATTGTCAAATGTAGCAAAAGACCTATTGGGAAGTCTCTCCCAGTTCGAATTTCCCAACATTATAGAACACTTGTCAATCTGACACTGTCATGGGGTTCCCATCTTTTATTCTGTAAAATTTCTTCTTGCTCCTAAGATCTTTGAACCCCTGCTGAAAGGAAACTGACAGTGGATGGGTTTCCTTACTGCAAGTCTATAAATTCACAGTCTTTCTTGTCTCAGAATTAGTTCTGCCATTGATGGTCCAAAGTTTGGTGAGCCAGGTTGGCATGATGTTTCAAGATGCCAAGCGGGACTCAGACACTGCTGGGTGTCACTAAGCCCTGCCCACGAGGGCTCAGCCATACCATCTTATGAAAGAACCCAAAAGAACTTTTTGGCCAACCCAAAAAGTTGGCATCAGGGCTCTGAAATCTGATTTGGCCGACTGACACATATTGAAATATTTTAATATTTTATGATACTTGTGTGTAACTGTGTGAAAATATGCACTGTCTACGCAATTTCTCTTCTTGTACCCTGGTACTCTGGGGACACCTCTGTCCCTCCCCAGGTAGATTCATGATACCACAGGCTGGAAAGGGAGCATTTCACAAGGACTTTTAATAACACAGGGAGGAAAAAAAAGATTATCAGAAAAATAAAGCAGCAGATATACCTGTGCAACTTGGATTAACCCTCCACATTGCTACCAGGGATGCTCACAAGGAAACTGTCTGGTCAGCCCAGCATCTACTGAACCCTGTCTGGTCCCAGGATGAAGCTGAAACATGTTGGATGCACCAGTATTTATGTTAAACTCACTACCTTCCATCTCCTTAGAAGCTGGGTATTAGAAGAATCGCAAAGAAAGGGGATGGAGAGGAAAAGTAACTCTACCTTTAAATGATGCACCTTTTGAAACACCACACACAGAACTATTTACACATCGTCTTCGGCCAAGTCAGATTTCGGAGCCCTGTTGCCAAGGGAAGCTGCCTTAAAACAGCACTTTAATTGCACAACTATTATTTGAATATGTGGTCTCATTTTATCAAAGAAAAAAAAAAGAAAACAACCAGGAAAGCTAAAATGTGTGACCATCCAAAAGATCTCATCTCCCTTGAGGTTAATAATCACTTTTGTAAATGTGATGTTACATGAAAAATTTCTCCTAAACATTTAGGTGTATGTATACGTGAAAGATAGCTAGTGTGTTTCAGTTTGTTCTTACATTAACATAATTATTTTGTGAAATTTATGAGTATTTATTAATGTTCATAGATATCAATGTTGATATAGTTATTATTTTGATGTAAATGTTTTAATATTTTATGATACTTGTATGTAACTATGTGACAATATGCATTGTCTACACAATCTCCCTTCTTGTAGCCTGGTACTCTGGGGGCACCTCTGCCCATCGCCATGGTAGAGGATATTTCTCTCCTCACTCCTCCTCCCCTTCTCCAAGCACCCTTGCTTTATGGCTTGCTCTTCCTTCTTCCTCAGCTTAAGGCTTTTGTCCCAGGGCAGAGATAGGGAAGGGTCTGGATAGGACTTCCCTAATTGCTTTCTAATATACTCCATACTTTTTTCTTGATTTATAGTTGATATACAGTGTTTCAAATCTACTGCAAAGTGATTCAGTTATATACATATACACGTATACATATCTATTCCTTTTCAGATTATTTTCCATTATAGGTAATTACAAAACATCAAATGCAGTTCCCTGTGCGCTCCAATAAATCCTTGCTGTTTCTCTCTTTTATGCATAGTAGTTTGTATCTGTTAATCCCAAACTCCTAATTTATCCCTCCCCACCTGTTTCCCAGGTAATAGTATGTTTGTTTTCTATATCTTGTACATGCCTTTTAATTTTTTATTTTTTTGTATTTTTAAGTTTTTATTGGTATAGTTGATTTACAATGTTATTTAGTTTCAGGTGTACTGCAAAGTGAATCAGTTATACACACCCTTTCTTGGATTCTTTACCAATGTAGGCCATTACAGAGTATTGAGTAAAGGACCCATATGGTAGGTCCTATTTAGTTATCTATTTTATATGTAGTAGTGTCTATGTCGGAGAAGGCAATGGCACCCCACTCCAGTACTCTTGCCTGGAAAATCCCATGGACGGAGGAGCCTGGTAGGCTACGGTCCATGGGGTCGCTAAGAGTCAGACACGACTGAGAGACTTCAATTTCACTTTTCCCTTTCATGCACTGGAGAAGGAAATGGCAATCCACTCCAGTATTCTTGCCTGGAGAATCCCAGGGACGGCGGAGCCTGGTGGGCTGCCGTCTATGGGGTCGCACAGAGTCGGACACGACTGAAGCGACTTAGCAGCAGCAGCAGCAGCAGCAGTGTGTATGTGTTAATCCCAATCTCCCAATTTATCCCTTCTCTCTCTTACCCCGCTGGTAAACATAAATTTGTTTTCTACATCTGTAACTCTGTTTCTGTTTTGTAGATAAGTTCATTTTTGTACCTGCCTTTTAAAGTTGGTGAATTTCCAAAGAAAGGTGTCTCTTTCTTAAATAACTGAAAACTTAGTGTTCAGTGCAAAGCTCCAGCTATATACCCTGGCTTAAACAATAGAAGGCCCAGAGTGAGAGTGAGTGAGTGAAAGCTGCTCAGTCGTGTCCACCTCTTTGTGACCCCATGGACTGTAGCCTGCCAGACTCCTCTGTCCATGGAATTCTCCAGGCAAGAATACTGGAGTGGGTTGCCAGGTCCTTCTCCAGGGGATCTTCTGACCCAGGGATCCAACCCAGCTCTCCCTCACTGCAGGCAGTTTCTTTACCGTCTGAGCTGCCAGGGAAGACCAGAGGGTCCCAAAGGGTGCCCATATTCTATAAAGAATTCAAGTGGAAAGTGTTAGTAGCTCAGTCACGTTTTGACTCTTTGCGACCCCATGGACTGTAGCCCACCATACTCCTCTCTCCAAGGGATTTTCCTTGGCAGGAATACTGGAGTAGGTTGCCATTTCCTTCTCCATGAGATCTTCCTGACCCAGGGATTGAACCTGGGTCCCCTGCATTGCAGGAAGATTCTTTACCGTCTGAGCCATCAGGGAAGCACAAAGAATTCAAAAACAGCAACAAAGCTGAGTAAAAGTTGGTCTGCCGTCCTGAACACTTTGGGCTGGAAACCACTTACCGCTTGGAAACATCAAGAGTGGTAAAACATTTCACCCTCCCTTTACTACCTCGCGTGCAAACACTTTCTCCAGGATATTGGTCCAAGCTGCCTGTATCACTTCCCTTCCCAGCCTGGCCGATCAGGAAGCACTGTGTCATCACATGACCACCCTATCCTTGTAAACAATTACTAAGGCACACATCTCAGCTGCTGTATCACATTGGCCTGGTTGTTTCTACCCATCTTCATTCTCCCCTTCTGTGGCTGGTTTCCTGCCTGAGCTTAAGAGTCCTATGAGCTTGATAGCCATGGTTTATTTATCTGTATATTCCTGACAGAAACCAGGCAGCACGAGACACAGCATAGGCTTCCCATTAATATTTACGAAATGGAGGACATTCCTCATAATATCCCTCAGTTGGGGTGTTTTTCTTTTCTGAGATTAATGTTAAGACCGAGATAGAAGTCTTGCCCCTGCAATATTAAATAAGAACATTTGTAAGCTCAACAACCTCATCAATCAAGAACAGGATATTGAGGATCAGTTAGTTCAAAGTGATGGGAAGTGCATCTCAGACAGACTTAAGCCATGAAGGGAAACATCCAGAGACCCTCTGGCTTCGGGCGTGGATAGACTGAGAGACTCAGGTTCTTGACTGTTCTTTCCTCAATGTTAACTTGATTGATCTTCAAGCTGGAATTCAGCATCTCTAGATTGGCACAGCGGGAGATGGTAATAGTCCTCTCACTGCTATTTTTTTTTTTTTTACCAAACTAGCACTCTGTAGGAAAAACATAGCTGGAAAAGAGATGGAAACTTAGAGAAAGCATGTCCTGAAGTAGGTGAGCACGTGGGTCCTGTGTTCAAATACTGATTCTAGTACTCTTAGCTGAGTTGTTAGGTGAGCCAATGTGGGTTGTGAAAAAATTCACATAAGTACTAAGAAGGGAAGAAAAAAGTTTTTGTTCACTTTCCAAGAGAGGAAAGGAACCAGATGCATAGAGTGGCATTGGCCCTGAAGGATGGGTGGTTGAGACTTTTATTGAGTTTAAAGGGCAAAGTGCAGGAAAAATGGGGTGAGTTCATATCTGTTTTTTGGTCCACAGTTGTAGCCAACCTGGCTGTACTTCTGTGAGATGTGCTTTTTCTGAAAACAGAATTACTGTCTTCAGTAAATTTCCGGTTCTGGGGTGTTTGAAAGATACTTGAGAGTGACCCTTAACAGGCATTACTCCATTTTGAACCATGTTAGGTGGACTTATGTGGGCGATGCTGGGTGATTTACATAACCTCCGTTTCCTTGTATGTAAAATGAGATCATAAGAGTACTTAGCGTATGAAAGGGAAAGTGTTAGTCGCCCAGTCCTGTCTGACTCTTTGTGACCCCATGGACTGTAGCCCAACAGGCTCCTCTGTCCATGGGATTTCCCTGGCAAGAATACTGGAGTGGGTTGCCATTTCCTCCTCCAGGGAATCTTCCTGGAGATCGTCCCTTTGACCCCGGGATCAAACATGTGTCTCCTGCATTGCAGGCAGTTTCTTTATGGCATGAGCCATGGAGGCCATTGCTGCTATTTTCATCCCTCTGTATTCATAACCAGGTTTTATGAGGTTAATATTTCACTTTTCATCTAAGGGGCTTTTTTTTCCCCCTTGAATGTTCAGAATTCTCCCTTCTCAATTCTCCATCCTCTGTGTAAGTCTGTTTAAATGTCCTCTTTCACAATATGAAGAGTTAAAGCTATGTATAATGAAAGAAAACACTTTCATCTTCTGATGGATTCTTTCCTCTTTTTTGTTTATTCAACCATCAGGAAAGCATTTTCTACTTGGAGCCTAAGACTTCTCATTAATATAATCATCCAAACTACTGGTATAACCAAACAAAACTACAGATGCTAACTAGCAAGTAAATGAGATTCATATGTGGGGGGAGAAATAAGAATGACTCAGTGGGTTACAGAAGGATTTTTTTTTTTAATTATCTGTAATTAGTGGGAAAGAAAAATATGTGGACTCTATTAAAAATAAGCTCTTTATTTTTTAGGGGAAAAAACCATCATAAAGAACAGGAATGCTGTTCCCTTTTATTTACATGAATTGAGATAATTGGGACTCTCAGGATTAATGTAAGGCTCCGTCATAAATAATACCACCATCTGTGATAAATAGATGCTTCTCTTTTTGAATAGATACAGCAAAACATCCCCAAACCATATGCTATATGAACATCAAATGCAGTATAAATTCTGCTGTAAATGCTTACATTAAGCAACTTGAAATCTTTCCTGATGTTTGAATCTGATCTTTTTTCTTTTTTTTGCATTCATTTCCAACTGTCTTGGAGGCATAGTAAGAGACATGTTTACATTTTGGATCAATGAATAAACCGGGTATCTTTGTCAGATTGTAAAGAGCCCTGAAGAATACACCAGGAAAGTTCTCATCTGCATGAAACACAACTCTTAGAAAAGCTTGGTCCCTATCAGAGGTCAGCATACCATGGCTCACGGGTCAAATCCAACCACTCCTGCATTTGGACAGCCCCTGAACTAGGAATACTCTTACATTTTCAATTGGTTGTACAAAACACATTTTAAGAAAGAATGTTTCTGACGTGATCATACTATGAAGTCCCGATTTCGGCGTCCATAAGTAAAGTTTTATTGGAGCACTGGCAGGTCCGTGTTCACACTGGTCTCTGGCTGCCCTCTTGATGTAACAGCAGGGATGAATAGCTGCAAGCAAGCACATTCAGCTCACAAAGCCTAGAATATCTATTATCTGGGCCCTGACAAAAAATGTGCTGATCCCTTCTACCTATGACTCGTGAAGCCAAATCACCTCAGCGGATGAAGCCAAGTTGCATCATTTTAGAAGATTTTGGCTGAAAGTAAGAGAAAATCCCTGTGTCTGGACGAGAGGTGGGTTTGATGGGAGAATGGATACATGTATATTTATGACTGAGTTTTTTTGCTGTCCATCTGAAACTATCACAACATTGTTAATCAGCAATGAAAAGTAAAAGTCACTCAGTCGTGTGCAACTCTTTGTGACCCCATGGACTATAGCCTGTCAGGCTCCTCTGTCCATGGAATTCTCCAGGCAAAGATATTGGAGTGGGTAGCCATTCCCTTCTCCAGGGGATCTTCCCAACCAGGGATTGAACCAAGGTCTCCTGCATTGTAGGCAGATTCTTTACCATATGAGCCACAAGGGTAGCCCAAGAACAATGGAGTGGGTAGCCTATCCCTTCTCCAGGGGATCTTCCTGACCCAGGAATTGAACTGGG
The DNA here is from genome assembly GCA_024291935.2 of Okapia johnstoni. NCBI lineage: Eukaryota > Metazoa > Chordata > Mammalia > Artiodactyla > Giraffidae > Okapia > Okapia johnstoni. The sequence goes on from CM044310.1 coordinate 22,837,851, forward strand.
GTCTCCTGCATTGCAGGCAGATTCTTTACCAGCTGAGCTATCAGGGAAGGTCCAATATAAAATAAAAAGTTTAAAAAAGTTAAATGAGATAATACCATTAATAGATCATAGCCATTAGAGATTGTTACACACACACACACACACACACACACACACACACACGCACACACATACACACGGGAAAATCTCGGTGCCTTATGGTTGTGTGCTGGTTTCCATAACAGGAAGGGCAGTGGGCAGGCAAGATTCAGGGTGTGTGTATTCAGTGATCACCTCTTTGTTGTCAAGACCCACTATTCTGCTACTGTGCCTGTTCCATCCTGGCTTTGTCTCTGGATTTCACTCAGTTTCAGGATGGATGGCAGTATTAGTGGAATGACCTGGTCTCTCACTTGCACCTGGGAAGAAAGGTAATTGCTGCCATGGGTCTGTTAGAGGTGAGGGCTTCTCTCCCAAGAGTCCTGGCAAACCTTTCCTTGCGGGTCCTGGGCTCAAAGTGGCCCAGGGCATGGTTCCCCAACCTCAGTACAATTGACCTTTGGGACCATATAATTCCTAGCTGTGGGGCTGACCTGTGCATGGAAGATGTTGAGAGGTATCCCTGGCCTCTGCCCACTAGAGGCCAGTAACATCCTCCCCCATGACCATGATAGTCAAACCCTTTCCATGTGAGGAAATCATAAGGTATTTGTCTTTCTCCATCTGACTTATTTCATTTAGCATAATGCTGTCAAGATCTATCTGTGTTGTCTCAAATGGCCAGTTTTTCATCTTTTTTATGGCCGAGCAGTATTCCATATATATGTGGATCTAGATAGATGGACTTCCCTGGTGGCTCTGTGATAAAAGAATCTGTCTGCTAATGCAGGGGGCACACGTTCAATCCCTGGGTTAATAAGATCCCCTGGAAAAGGAAATAGCAACCCACTCCAGTATTCGTGCCTGGGAAATCCCAAGGACAAGGGTCCATGAGGTTACAAAGAGTCAGACACAGCTTAGCCACTAAACAACAGCAACATCTGGATAGATAGGTACATCTATAGAGACACAGATACATAGATACCTATATAGACATCAATATCTCTATAGATAGAAATATAGATATTACACATTCTCTATCCATTTATCTATTGATGGGCACTTAGGTTGTTTCCATACCTTAGCTGTTGCAAATACTGCCACAATGAACATAGGCATGAAGATATCTTTTCAAATTAGTGTTTTTCTATTCTTCAGATAAATACCCAGAAGTAGGATAGCTGGATCATATGGTGGTTCTGTTCTTACTTTTTTGAGGAGTTTCCGTATGGTCTTCCATAATGGCTGTACCAATTTACCTTCCTCCCAACCGACCTGCCAGCCAGCCAGCCAGCCAGCCAGCCAACAAGAAACCAAAATAAGTGAACAGAGCAAACCAACCAAAAACAAATAAGGTAAATACAGGGAACAAAGTAGTGGTTACTAGAGAGGAAGGGGGAGGGGGTGTGGCTGAAGGGGTAAAGGGGGTTGGCTTGTGCTGATGGGTGGAAACCAGGTTTTGGTAGTGTATACAGAAGTAAAAATATAATGTCATGCACATGAAACTTATATATGGCTATAAATCAGTGTTACCCCAATTAGAAAAATACATTAAAAATTAGAAAAAAAAAACAGTTGCCTCAAGAAAAAATTGTCTCCAAGACATTTCCAGATGTCCCCCAGGTGGTAAAATTACCTGTAAGTAGGAACCACAGGTTTGGGTCTGTATAGAACTGAACCCATTACTGGAAGCAGATCTGGAGTTACTCTGTGTGGTTTAAACCAGGGATTGGCAGATATCGGACCATGGGCCAAAGCCAGCCCACCACCTGTGTGGTCAACAAGCTAAGTCAGGGTGATGTGAAAATATAAGAATGCTAAAACATAGCAATTTAAATAGTTACATTTTAAATAGTTCTGTGAGTACCTACGTAATCTTGATTTTGCCTCTCAATCTACAAAAGGTTAAATTGTTTATTGTATGGCCTTTTAAGAAAAAAAAATGTGCCAAGGAACCATGTTTTAGACCCATGGTTCTCAACCTCTATATAGGTCATAAACCTCAACCCTTTATAGAGATCATAAAATTAAGTCCATAATCTTATGAACTATCTATCTATCTTTATGCCTATCTATCTATCGATCTATCTATCTATTTATGTATATGTATATGATTAGAAGCAAATCAGTGGAACTTCCCTGGAGGTCCAGTGGTTAAGACTCCACCATTCAGTGCAGCAAGTGTGGGTTTGATCCCTAGTCAGGGAGCTAAGATCCCCTGTGCCTCATGGTCAAAAAACTAAAACATAAAGCAGGAACGATATTGCAATAAAGTCAATAAAGACATTACGAACGGTCCACATCAAAAAAATCTTAAAAATTAGTGCCCTGTCACTGAGATGAAAAATATGACCAAAGTAATCCATAGTAAAATAATATTGTAATATTTGTACATATGGGCTTCCCAGGTGGTGCTAGTGGTAAAGAACTTGCCTGCCAATGTGGGAGACGTAAGAGACAAGAGATGCAGTTTTGATCCCTGGGTCAGGAAGATTCCCCTGGAGGAGGGCATGGCAACCCACTCCAGTATTCTTGCCTAGAGAATCCCATGGGCAGAGGAGCCTGGCAGTCTGTAGTCCATAGGGTCGCAAAGAGTTGGACACGACTGAAGCGATTTAGCACATGTGTATACATAGGGAAGAGCAACTGAAGGCATCAGATACTTGCTCATGTCTTTAGAGTTGGCGTGGATGTCAGCCACAAATGCAGACTGTTATAGCTATGTTTGGGTAACTTGGATTTCACAGGCAGATTGGGCATTGCTAATGTTATTTTCCTAAAGGAATAACAACTTTTTAGTGAAGTTCCATCAAATCAAAGGACAGTCTTCACCCCAGTAGTTGCAATACTGGAAAACGTACAATAGGTTACACTGTAACCCCTCCCCCAATTTGTAGGAGGGTATTTGAGATAAGTATTTGGTTTCGGTCGTTCTCATAGGTTTCTCACCTTGTGAGTGTCCAGTGGGACAGTCAAGTCATTCAGGACCTGGGTAATCATCTGTTGCCGGGGACCATCGAGCTAGACCTACTCTCTAAGTGCCATTGGTCTTCCTCCCTCCAGTCATTATGATAACCAACTCCACCTCTGTGAATACCCCAAATACTATCTGTGGTCACCTGAATAATGCCCCCACCTGCCCCATGCAAAGATGTCTCTTCCTCTATTATCAGAGCCTAGGAATATGTGACTTTCCCTGGCAAAGGGACTTAGCAGATGCTTTTTAGTGGGACATTTTGAGATGTAAAGGTAGTCTTGGATCACCTGGAAGGGCTGATGTAAGCACAGAGGTCCTTATAAGAGACAGGATGGAGGTCAGAGGAAACAGAAGCTGTAAACTTTTGGGGGCTTCCAGGTGGCACTAGTGGCAAAGAACTCACCTGCCAGTGCAGGAGATATAAGAGACATGGGTTCAGTCCCTGGGTTGGGAAGATCCCCTGGAGGAGGGCATGCAACCCACTCCAGTATTCTTGCCTGGAGAATCCCATGGACAGAGGAGCCTGGCGGACTACAGTCCGTGGGGTCGCAAGAGTCAGACACGACTGAAGTGACTGAGCACACACACCCGATGGTTTTGAAGAGGGAGGAAGGGCCCAGGAGCCAAGAAATGCATCTTCCTCCGGAAGATGGAAAAGACAAGAGCCTGATTGTCCCCTGAAACCTCCGGAAGAATTGCAACCCTGCCGACCACTTCATAGTAGACTTTTGACCTCCGAAACTATAAAGAAAAATCTTTGTTGTTTTTCTACACTACTTTGTGGTTATTTGTTACAGTGGCAATAGGAATCTAATGCAGACATTATCTTACGGGGGAGCTCTGTGTTGAGCCAGTCAGAGCCCTTGGTGGACCTGGGGTCTAAGCCATGTTACAGGGATGGACTGGGAGAAATTGGCCTCATGGGCCATTTGTCAAGATGAAGCCATTCGCTGAATGCAGCACAGTTAAAGCATTGCGTTTTATTTTCTATAATCTTATTTATTTATCTATTTATTTACTTATGTATTTTTGGCAGGGCTGGGTCTTCATTGCTGCTCGGGCTATTCTCTAGTTGCAGTGAGTAGGGGCTACTCTAGTTGTGGTGTGTGGGCTTCTCATTGTAGTGGTTTCTCTTTTTGCGGAGCACAGGCTCTAGGGTGCATGAGCTTCTGTAGTTGCAGCCCCCAGGCTCTAGAGCACAGGCTCTATAGTTGTGGCGCTCAGGCTTAGCTGCTCTGTGACATGTGGGATCATCCCAGACCAGGGATCAAACCCGTGTCTGCTGCATTGGCAGGATTCTTTATCACTGAGCCACCAGGGAAGCCCCAAAATGTTGCATTTTAGGTTTAGAACTTTGCCTGGCAAATATTTCCCTCTGTGCCTACCCAAGGCACTATTCTCATGCTGATAAAGTTTACGATTCTGTGTATTTAGAGAATCTCTCTTTGAAAGGCATGACTCTTTTGCTCCACTTCCAGGAGCCTGGTTGAGGAACACCTGAGTGTGATTACCCACTTCTCCCAGAGAAAAGGTGGGGGGATACTCCTCAGGGCCTCCAAGGGGCACATAAATACATGCTGTTTTAAAGGAGAGTTTTACTGTTTAGAAATCGCAAACCTCACTATGTAATTTCAGCAGAGGATATTCGGGGGTTGGTTCAGAAGAGGCATTGAAATCAAATAATCCACTTATCAAGGTGCCTTTTGTTTCAAGAAAAAGGTAACAATGAACCATATTTAGCAGAGAGAGACATTCTGTGTCTGGTGAATTTTAATAAATTGCCAACGGCGGGGAGAGAGAAAAATTCTCAAAGTCCTCCGGCTGGCTTGTGTTTCAAGTAAGCTTGTGGTTACTTGGAAGGAACATCCAATCAGGGTTTTCTTTGAGGCGTGTGGGGAAAGGCAGGCTTCTGCTTTGCAGGTTTCTGATGTTATATGGGTGAACTAGAGATGTCTGGGCAGGATAGGCCATTGAAGTTATGAGAAGAACCCACCCCTCTTGATTGCAGATTTCCTTTCTCGCATGGCTGTATCTCAGTTTCTTTTTTTAATATAAATTATGGAGATCACCTATTTTTTTCATGTTTCTGTAGCCTGAAAACCTTTTTACCCTAACATATCAACAGGATTAAAATAATGCCAATGATCTAATGATATACAAGAGGAACAGAAACTTCTCAATTAGTAGTTGTGTTCTACATGCTGGCTACTTTGTTTATCGCCTTAAGTGAGTTGGTTTTGATATGATTCCCACTTATAGTGGGAATATATAGATGAAGATTTTGAAACCCAAAAGTTGAAGGTATTTGCAAAAAAAAAAACCCACAAAACTTTATCTAATACGTTGGGGACTGTTTTTGTGGTTGTTTAGTGCCTACATCGTGGCAGACTCTTTGTGACCCCATGGACTATAGCCCGCCAGGCTTCTCTGTCCGTGAAATTTTCCAGGCAAGAATAGTTGAGTGGGTTGCCATTTCCTTCTCCAGGGGATCTTCCTAGACCAGGGTTTGAACCTGTTTCTCCTGCATTGGCAGGTGGATTCTTTACTGCTGTACCACCAAGGAAGCCCATGTTGGGGACAGGGATTAATTTTTGGATGTGGTCCTGCTTTGGGAATGCTCTTCACCACCAGGATGCGTTCCTCTTCTTGGTGCTGGAGAGGGTTTGGTTAAAATCCTTCTTCTTGTCTCTTTGGCACCTGTGCCAAACCACTGAACACCTGCTGTGAATCAAGTTAGATCAGGGTTTCTCATCTGTGGCACTACTTGCATTTTGGACTGGAGAATTCTTTGTGGCAGGGGAGGAGGGGGTTGTCCCTTGCCTTGTAAGATGTTCTCTGAATCACTGGTTTCACCCCACTAGGTGAGAGTAGCACACCCTCCTGCCTGAATGAGAAAATGAAAACTGTCTCCTGTAGACATTGCCAAGTGTCTCCAGGGTGCAAAGTCACCCTTTGTTGAGAACCTCTGATACTATTTAGGAAAGACCTTTGCCCGTCCAAAGAAAGCACTCCTTGTTCATTTGAGTAATTCCTTGGGGCGGAAGGAGCAGGGTGGGGGAGGGGGACGTTCTTTTTATCTTTTTTAATCAACAAGGAAAGTGGGACCTAACATTTCACCAAGGTACTTTATAAAGTGACAGACTTTATTTTCTTGGGCTTCAAAATCATTGCAGATGGTGACTGCAGCCATGAAATTAAAAGACGCTTGCTCCTTGGAAGGAAAGCTATGACAAACCTAGACAGTGTATTAAACAGCAAGAGAACATTTTGCCAACAAAGGTCCATCTAGTCAAAGCTATGGTTTTTCCAGTAGTCATGTGAAGTTCAGTTCAGTTCAGTCGCTCAGTCGTGGCTGACTCTTTGCGACCCCATGGACTGCAGCACGCCAGGCTTCCCTGTCCATCACCAACTCCCGGAGCTTGCTCAAATTCATGTCCATCAAGTCGGTGATGCCATCAACCATCTTATCCTCTGTCATCCCCTTCTCCTCCCGCCTTCAATCTTTCCCAGCATCAGGGTCTTTTCCAATGAGTCAGTTCTTCACATCAGGTGGCCAAAGTATTGGAATTTCAGCTTCAACATCAGTCCTTCCAATGAATATTCAGGACAGATTTCCTTTTGGATGGACCAGTTGGATCTCCTTGCAGTCCAAGGGACTCTAAAGAGTCTTCTCCAGCACCACAGTTCAAAAGCATCAATTCTTCGGTGCTCAGCTTTCTTTATAATCCAACTCTCACACCCACACATGATTACTGGAAAAACCATAGCTTTGACTAGATGGACCTTTGTTGGCAAAGTAATGCCTCTGCTTTTTAATATGCTGTCTAGGTTGATCATAGCTTTTCTTCCAAGGAGCAATCGTCTTTTAATTTCATGTCTGCAGTCACCATCTGCAGTGATCTTGGAGCCCACATCACGGATGTGAAAGTTGTACCAAAAAGAAGGCTGAGCACTGAAGCATTGATGCTTTTGAATTGTGGAGAAAATTTTTGAGAGTCTCTTGGACTGCAAGGAGATGAACCCAGTCAGTCCTAAAGGAAATCAACCCTGAATATTCACTGGACTATTGCTGAAGCTGAATCTTCAATATTTTGGCCACCTGATTGGAAGAGCTGACTCTTTGGAGAAGACCCTGATGCTGGGGAAGATTGAAGGGAAAAGGAGAAGAGGGCTGCAGAGGATAAGATGGTTAGATAGCATCACTGACTCAATGGACATTAGTTTGAGCAAATTCCAGGAGGTAGTGCAGGATAGGAGCCTGGCGGGCTATGGTCCATGGGGTTGCAAAGAATCGGACTCATCTTAGTAACTGAAAAAACAAAAGCTACTTTATGAGCATCCATCACTTACCACATTTAGAGAAATATCAGGCCCCAACCTGCCTTCCTAGACCAACTTCCCCCTCCTCACACACCCAGGTCCTGAGCTTCCCCTTCACTGGCCCTTTCCTCATGCCACTCCTCCTCCTGGAATTCTTCCCCTATTCCACTCACCTTCCCAAGATCCAATCCATCCTTCATGTCACAGCTCAGACAGAATCAACACCAAAGAATCCATCTCGGTTAACACATCCCAAAGCAAGTATCACAATGAAGGTGGCACATTGTGTTGGCTGAAGGGCCATTTCCCCTGGGGTTGTTCTGTCTGGGTGCTAAGTGACATGGACATCTCCTGCGTTCACTATCTCAGAATCTCAAAAACTCAATTTCCGGCAGCGGCTTTGCAGGAGAGTTCTCTGATGAACAGCTGATGGAGGACACAATATCCCCAACACTGACAGGTAAGCACAGATAAAGAAAATGGATAAACAGGCAGGGCGACAGCAAATGAATGTGCTGTCAGCTAGGAGGCCAGATGTAAAGGTGCAGCTGTCAACTTCTCTCCTCTTCCCCTCTCCACATCCTTAGGAAACCAACACCGGACTTTTCCAGGGTTATTGTTTCAGATCAGTAAAAATGACTCAATAATCCTATCTTTCTGGGAGATGCTGTGAGCAGCGTCTCTGTGAGCAGATGAGCCAGAATTAGAGGGTGGACATCTGTCTGTGCTTCACTAGGTCATGGCAATCAGGAGATAGTTTTCTTGTAATCAGCAGATAGAGTGTCGGGAGAGAATACCACAAAGGCTGGTAATCACCTCTGCTTCCTTAATCCTCTAGATCAGGGCTCCCCAAAATGTAAGATGAGCTTGAGAAATGCATGCGGTGTCACAGCACCTGAGGGTGCAGATGGGCTTTGGACAACTCTAGGGAGGCCATTCTTATGAGTGTCTACGAGGTTGGCTGTTGGAGGTACATCTACAAGATGAAGAAATTCCTGAGTCTCACCAATGAGAAAGTGAGTCCCTTTTCAATTCTGTTTGAATGATTCTAATTCCATCAAGGAGAAAGTTCACATTGGTGTCACTGTATCTTTTTAGTTTCTTACACTTGATAGCCTCTTGATATTTGTTAACTACCCCACTGGGTGTTGCTACATTAAAAAACCACCCCATATTAACAGACTTAGTTCACTTGTCATTTCATATAAGTTTTGGAGTAACTGATCTTGGCTGGACTTGGCTAATTTTGCCTGGGCTCTCTCTCTTGTTTGGCAGTGGCTGCAGGCTGTGGACTGGCTGATCTAGGATGGCCTCCATGGAGATAACTCTCTTCTCCTCCACATGGTCCCTTATCCTGCAGTAGTCTAGCCTCAGCTTGTTCTTTCGGGTGCTGACAGGAGTACAAAAGAGAGTTAGTGCGAGTGTGCAATGCCTCTTGAGACCTGGCTTTGGAATTAGCACATTGTCACTTCTGCCATATTGTGCTGGCCAAAGAAAATCCAGGGCCAAGCTAAATTCAAGGAGTGGGGCAATAGACTTCTAATTTTAAAGGGAAAATTGCAAAGTCACACACAAAAGGTATAGATATAAGAAAAGAATGGGGGGCACTTTGTAACTGTTCTACTACAGGTACTATTGGATTCAATACAATGAATCTATCCACTTGTATATCTACCTGTGTACCCATCTGCCTATCCATCCAACCATTGATCCATTCATCCATCCAAACATCCATCTATCCATTGACCCCTCCATCCATCTAAAGATTTATCCAGCCATCAACCCATCCATCCAACCACTGATCCATCCATCCACCCAAACATTCATGCAACCATTGATCCATCCATCCATCCATCGATCTATGGAAACTAAAACTATCCAAGAGGGTACAAACTTGCCTAAGATCACTGTTGACTAGATCAACTCTAGATCTCTATAGCCAAACTTCATCTTTAACCACTATGCTAGACCCCACACTCCTGTCTTTAAAATGTCTGTGTCTTTTTGGCTCAAGTTAAATCTCTCATGAGCAGGAAAACTTCAGATCTAGGTTTAGCAGGAAGATATGAGCCAGGCACTTTTTGATCCGTGTGAAGGATAAAGAGAGACTTAAATAATGGAAGAACCCTAAGAGAGGAGACAACAAGACAGCAAGCCCACTCCAGCTTTATTTTCTTAAAAATAAACTCAGTATTTGCTTAAAAGTGAAAGTTCATTTTTAAGGATGTTTTTAAAGATAAAAAGACAGAAAATGAGAGAAAAGAAATTTTTATGTGCAAGAGAGTGGAGAATGGTGAGCAAGCTTGTTGACAAGCTTCCCTGTTGTGGAATATACCCTACACAGATAGACCTTAGAATCCTTGCTCCGTTTCTTCAGAGACCTTGGCCCACCGTCTTTTCCAAACAAATGAGTCTCTAAATCTCTACACTTCATGGTTTAAAAGCTTTTTTGGAGAGGGATGAATACATCAGAATAAAAGCATCAGATGTAGCAATTAGTCTATTGGTTTTGACACAGTTCTGCAAGTTGCTTCGAGTCAGTGATTTTCTTTAAAGACATAGAGTCAGAACTGTTTCTGGAGTGTTGTGCAGGTTCTTTTGAGAGTGTTTTCACTTGGTCCCAAAATGAGTGGGTTAAAGTGGAAACAGCAAAACATCACTAAAGAGAGAGGGACAAAGTACCCATGTTGCTGTTGACCTCAGATCAACGCCTCTGGGCAAAGAACAGGGAAGGAAGCTATTTCTTTGAAAAGCCATCTTGACAACCCAAGTCCTTTTGGCTGCAGTACCAAAGGCAGCTTTGATCTGCTAGCCAATGTCCCTGCCGAGAAAAGGATTAGGGGAACTTCCAGAGGAGAGAGGCATGGGGTAGCCCCATAAGCTGGATGGGTTCTGCTGGCTGCAGTTTGAAGCAGAGGCAGAAGGGGAGGTTGGAGCATCATTGGAGAGAGAGGAACACCTGTCTTCTCTCTCAATATATGAATGGGGGCTTATGTGGATTTTCTGGTCTGGTTTTGAAAGATAAGAGTCAGGCAATAGGCGTTCCTGGTCTTTTCAAAGTTAGCATTTGGGGAACTGTAACCTTTTATGCCCCAGGTCAATAGTGAGTCCTCAGTGGAGCCCCAACAGTGTAAGTATAAACCCAAGGGGAAGTTTTAGAGGAGTTTTGATCTTCAATCAACAAGGAGGCCGCTGGTTATACTGCTAATGATGGAGGCAATGAACGAAGAAAGACAGGAAGACAGGGATGATGTGTTGCTCTTTCTCGGCTCAGTGTTGAACATTCAGCCTCCAGTGTACATTGACTTACCCAGCTGAAGATTCTAAGTCTGCTTTTTCCAACTCAAATTCACCTAAGAGTCCAGCAGGAAATGTCATTGAGCAAGGCAGTCTGCTGTGTATCTTCTCTTACTGTTTCCAGATGGGCAGACAGCCTGTATCCTGCCACTTCCTCCCATGTGTGCAAAGCTAAAAACCCAGATACTCCTTAGTTTTTTATACACATATTTTTAATACATTCTTTTTTTCATAGTCTTTTCCATTATGGCTTATCACAGGATATCAAATATAGTTTCCTGGGCTATACAGTAGGACCTTGTTGTTTATCCATTCTAAATGTACCATTTTGCATCTATCAACCCCAGACTCCCACTCCATCCCAGTCCCTCTCCCCACCTTGGCAACCACAAGTCTGTTCTCTGTGTCTGTGACTCTATTTCTGTTTCATGTGTGTGCTTCGTCACTCAGTCATGTCTGACTCTTTGCAACCCCAGGGACTGTACACTGCCAGGTTTCTCCATCCATGGGGATTCTCCAGGCAAACATACTGGAGTGGGTTGCCATGCCTTGCTCCAGGGGATCTTCCCAACCCAGGGATCAAACCCAGGTCTCCTGCATTGCAGGCAGATTCTTTACCATCTGAGCCACCAGGGAAGCCCATGAATACTGGAATGAGTAGCCTATCCCTTTTCCAGGGAATCTTCCTGACCCAGGAGTCAAACTGGGATCTCCTGCATGGCAGGTGGATTCTTTACCAGCTGAGCTACCAGCGAAACCCTTCTGTTTCATAGATAAGTTCATTTTAGATTTCACATATGAGTGATATCATATGGCATTTGTCTTTCTCTTTCTGACTTGCTTCACTTATTAATGATCATCTCTAGTTGCATCTATGTTGCTGCAAATGACATTATTTCATTTTTTGCAGTTGAGTAGTATTCCATTTTATATGTACCATATCTTTTTTATTGGGTAAAATAATAAATTTTAAATTTTATAGTTGCTTTTCACTACTATGTCAATTTCTGCTGTACAACAAAGCCAAACAGCCATATGTGTGTGTGTGTGTGTGTGTGTGTGTGTATATATATATCCTCTCTATGACAAACCTAGACAGTATATTGAAAAGCAGAGACATTATTCTGCCAACAGAGGTCCATATAGTCAAGGCTGTGGTCTTCCCAGTGGTCACGTACAGTTGTGAGAGCTGGACTATAAAAGAAGGCAGAATGCCAAAGAATTGATGCCTTCGAACTACGGTGCTGGAGAAGACTCCTGAAAGTCCCTTGGACAGCAAGGAGATCAAACCACTCAATCTTAAAGGAATACTTCTTGGAAGGATTGGTGCAGAAGCTGAAGCTCCAGTATTTTGGTCATCTGATGCAAACAACCGACTCATTGGAAAAGTCCCTGATGCTGGGAAAGAATGAGGGCAGAAGGAGAAGAGGGTGTCAGAGGATGAATGACTGGATGGAATTCCCAATGCAATGGACATGACCTTGGGCAAACTTTGGAAGATGGTAAGAGACAGGGAGGCCTGGCATGCTGCTGTCCATGGGGTTGCAAATAGTCAGACACAACTGGACAACTGAACAACAATCCTCTTTTTGAGATTCTCTTCCCATTTACATAACCATGGAGCACTATATAGAGTTCCCTGTGCTCTACACTAGGTTCTCAGTAGTTATCACTCTGCAGTTTTAAAAAATTGTTCCCGTTCATAACCATCTTTTAAAATACTGTGGACAAAATGGAACCTACCTGCCAGCTGAATTGAGCGCCTTAAGTGAATAGTTTGCAATGTCTCCCAGTTTGCTGTTTTTTCTTTTGACTTTGTTTATGATATGTGTGGCTTTGTGAAAGGTTTTCTCAATTTTTATATAGGGATGGTTATCATTCATTTTTATACAGGGATGGCTATATTTCATCCAGAGTTTGAATCATAATTAGAAATCTCTCCCTAGACCCAGGTTATAGAGGAAATCACCCACTTTTTCATTCAGTACCAAAAAAAAAAAAAAGTCATTTTCTTACATCTAGATCACTCATCCATTTGAAGTGTATTCTCGTGTTTGGTGTGAGGTACAGACCTAATGTTATCTTTCTGCCAAATGGCTGGCCAATTGTCCAAGCACCATTTATTAAAAAGTCTGTCTTTGCCTCATGATTTCTGGTTCTACCTTTATCACATACTAAATTTTAGATGTACAGGAGCTTATTTATTAGCAGAGACATTACTTTGCCAACAAAGGTCCATCTAATCAAGGCTATGGTTTTTCCAGTGGTCATGTATGGATATGAGAGTTGTACTATAAAGAAAGCTGAGCACCGAAGAATTGATGCTTTTGAACTGTAGTGTTGGAGAAGATTCTTGAGAGTCCCTTGGACTGCAAGGAGATCCAATCAGTCCATCCTAAAGGAGATCAGTCTTGGGAGTTCATTGGAAGGACTGATGTTGAAGCTGAAACTCCAATACTTTGGCCACCTGATGTGAAGAACTGACTCATTTGAAAAGACCCTGATGCTGGGAAAGATTGAGGGCAGGAGAAGAAGGGGACGACAGAGGATGAGATGGTTGGATGGCATCACCGACTCAATGGACATTACTTTGGGTAGTCTCTGGGAGTTGGTGTTGGACAGGAAGGCCTGGCGTGCGCGGTTCATGGGGTCGCAAAGAATCGGACAAGACTGAGAGACTGAACTGAACTGAACTATTCCATTGGTCTATTTTTCTCTTCAAGTACCAGTGTCATTAAATATATTTGAAACTCATGCAAGTTATTCACAAATATTTCCCACTTTGCACTCATAGGTAACTTGCTAGCTTTCTGTCAGATCAGACTCCATGTATTCGCCACGGTTCAACAATTCTTAATGTACAAAAATCTCCTTTTTTAACAGAGAGTGGAACTGTGAATTTTATTTTATTGTATTTATTTTATTTGTCTTCACCTTGCAGCATGTAGGATCTTGGTTTCCTGACCAGGGATCAAACTCGTGCCCCCTTCAGGGGAAGAATGGAGTCTTAACCACTGGACCACCAGGGAGGTCCCCCAAATCTCCCTTTCATAGATTTCAATGGATTGAATTCATTGAAAGACAGTTCAGCCAATTCAAAATTTTGGAGCATGTAATCATTTACTGGTGATCCCCAAAGGAACCTGAAAATTCTAGACAAGTGAACTGCAAAATGTTTGGGCTTCCACTGTGGGTCAGTGGTAAAGAATTCACCTACACTGCAGGAGACAGTGCAAGAGACATGGGTTGGATCCCTGGGTCAGGAAGATCCCCTGGAGGAGGACATGGAAAGTCACTCCAGTATTCTTGCCTGGTGGGCTACAGTCCACATGGTTGAAAAGAACCCAGCATGCCTGAATCGACTGAACAAGTGTGTTAACCCCTCATTTCTAAATTGCTTGTTAATTTCCCCCTGTTGCCAAATGACCTCCAAGGAGCCCAGAAATCACCCCATCTTTGTCTTTTTCTTTTCTTTCTTTCCGCTCTGCAGTGATTGAGGGCCGTGGGCTCACGGAGAACATCCCGCGATTTTCCTCGCTGCCCCCTTATCTGCCTGTGACCTACCAGGTGCTCAGAGCGGAGACTTCCTTCTTCCTGAAGGAAACCAACCAGGACTTGACACGCAACTCCAGCCTGCAGTCCCGGGTCGAGTCCTTCTTCCCCTACAAAGCCAGACGGCCGCCGATCTTAAATGCCAGTTATGGGCCTTTCTCGGTGGAAAAGATCGTGCCCCTGGAACTGATGTCGACTTCCAACTTTTTAGGTCCCACCGACAAGGTGAGTTTCAACTGGAAGCTGAAGGCGCACATCCTGCGGGACAAGATCTACCTGAGCCGGCCCCGCGTGCAGGTTCTGTTCCACCTGGTGGGCAGGGACTGGGATGATCCCAGCCCCACGCAGAGCCTGCCCTGCCTGCGGGTGTTCGCCTACCAGGAGACCCGGGAGGTGCGGGGCAGCTGCCGGCTGCGGGGGGCCCTGGGGCTGTGCGTGGCGCAGCTGGACCTCCCAGCCAGCTGGTTCGGCTCCCCCACCATGGTGGCGGGGAGGAAGAAGGCTCCGGAGCCCCCCGAGGGCAGCTCCGTGGAGCTCTACTATGCCGTGCAGCCAGGGGACGAGCGTGGAGACTGTTCCGGGAGCGACGTCCGCAAGGGCAATGCCATCCGCCCCGGCAAGGATGGACTGCAGGAGAGCACGTCCCACCTGCAGAGGATCGGCGCCGTGGGCCTCTACCACGCTCAGGACAGCGCCCAGCTCAGCGAGCTCCGTCTAGATGGCAACGTGGCCATCTGGCTGCCCTCCAGGCCCGTCAAGCAGGGAGATGTGGTCACTGCCTATGTCACCGTGGCCAGTAATTCCACCGTGGACTTCTTCATCTTGAGGTAGGTCTGCACTTGAGGTAGGCTTAGGCGCGCCTGGGACGACACTGGATGGGAAATTGGGGTGTATGTACGGGAAGATTACATTTTCACCTCCTTCAGGAATCCTCCTGCGTCACACTGGAAGCCAGTTTCTGCACCTAACCACATGCTTTCAGCAGCCGCACTGTATATATTAGGAGGTGGGAGAAAATGGGCCAAAATTGCACCACAAAGAAACAAGACTAAATTAATCACTTTCTTTTGACCTTGAATTACCACTGAACTTGAAGAGGGATATAATTTTTTTTTGGGGGGGAGGCGTAAACAGATTTATGAAGTATTAAAATGTTCCATGGCCAAAAGGGTGATCAAAATATGGTTACTTTATATTTATGGGCTTCCCTGATAGCTCAGTTGGTAAAGAATCCATCTGCAATGCAGGAGACCCCGGTTCCATTCCTGGGTTGGGAAGATCCAGTGGAGAAGGGGTAGGCTACCCACTCCAGTATTCTTGGGCTTCCCTTGTAGCTCAGTTGATAAAGAATTCACCTGCAATGCGGGAGACCTGGGTTTGATCCCTGGGTTGGGAAGATCCCCTGGAGAAGGGCATGGTAACCCATTCTAATATTCTTGCCTGGAGAATCCCCCTGGACAGAAGAGCCTGCCGGGCTACAGTCCATGGGGTCACAAAGAATTGGACACACTGAGCAACTAAGCGCACGCACACACACACACACACACACACACACACACACACACACACATCCTTAGGTTTCAATTCTGTAACCCTGAGACATTTACAGCTTAGGTTTTGGTTTTATTGGCCCAGACGTAAAGAATCCGCCTGCAATGTGGGACACCTGGGTTCAATCTCTGGGTTGGGAAGATCCCCTGGAGAAGGGAACAGCTACCCACTCCAGTATTCTGGGGGTCACAAAGAGTTGGACACGACAGAGTGACTTTCACTTTCACTTTATATTTATAAATTTTTTAAATTAATTTTTATTGGAGTATAGTTGCTTTACAATGTTGTGTTAGTTTCTGCTGTACAGCACAGTGAATCAGCTATAGGTACACATGTGTGCGTGCATGCTAAGTCACTTCAGTTGTGTCTGACTTTGTGCGACCCTGTGGACCATAGACCACCAGGCTCCTCTGTCCATGGGATTCTCCAGCAAGAATACTAGAGTAGATTGTCATGTCCTCCTCCAGGGCATCTTCCTGACTCAGGGATCAAACCCATATCTCTTTTGTCTCCTGCATTGGTAGGTGGGTTCTTTACCACTGGCGCCACTTAGGAAGCCCATATGTGTACATATATCCCCTCTTTTTTGGATTTCCTTCCCATTTAGGTCACCACAATGTGACTTTTTTTTAAGCTTTAAAATTTTTATAGACACGCAGATACTTGGTTACATGACAAAGTATATGTTCACTGGGCTCAAGGAAAGATATAGACATATCTCACCATCTGCCATCTCACTTTGAGTGTAAGCGTGAAAAAAAAAAAGCCAAGAATAATATCTTTTTTTATTTGGTAGGGTTAAATCTTGCCAGTTAGGAACTGAGGAAACCCCAGTTTGTGACAAACACTATTTAACTTATTTGTTTTTTGGCCACTCTTCATGACTTTTAGGATCTCAGTTCCTTGAATAGGGATTGAACCCAGGCCACTACAGTGAAAGCCCATAATCCTAACCACTAGGCAACAAGGGACATCCCTCAACAGAAAATTCTTTATCAGAGGTATTTCATATCATAATAAAAGAAAAAAAGAAAACCAAATTAAAGCAACCACAGAATAACCCACCTCCCATGACCTCTGCTGGGTCAGCAGATCACACGGAAGATATGATGGGCCTGCTCTGTCACTCTGGATAATGATTCTGGGGTTTAGATCAGGGCAACCTGTTATGTGAGGATAATTAATACTGGGGTGAAAGCCACTTAATGCAAATCCTCTTAAGACGTGGCCCAGAATTTCAGAATAATGAAAAAATATTTACTTGAGATTTGTTTAAAAGATAAAGATGACCAAAATCGGGCTTTTTTAATGATTATCATTAAGAATGACAGGTTATAATTGCAGCAATGCTTTGGTTCTTTTTAGAATAAAAAAAATTAATCACATGTGGCTTAAATTTGTTGTTGGGATAAAATGGTCCTTTTAAAAATTTTTTTTTGATGACATTTTAGTTGGGGGGCTAATTACTTACAATATTGTAGTAGTTTTTGTTACATCGACTGAATCAGCCATGGATTTCATGGCTCCCCCTCCCAAACCCTCCTCCCACCTCCCTCCCCCTCCCATCCCTCAGTGTCATCCCAACGCTCCATCCCTGAGCATCCCGTCCCATGCATAGAACATGGAATGGTGTTCTGCTTCACATATGACAATATACATGTTTCAATGTTATTGTCCCAGAACGTCCAACCCTCACCTTCTCCCTCAGAGTCCACAGGACTGTTCTATGCATCTGTGTCTCTTATTCTGTCTCACATATAGGGTTACCATTACCATCTTTCAAATTCCATATACATGCATTAGTATACTGTATTGGTGCTTTTCTTTCTGGCTCACTTCACTCTGTATAATGGGCTCCAGTTTCATCCATCTCAATAGAACGGATTCAAATGTATTCTTTTTAATGGCTGAGTAATATTCCATTGTGTATATGTACCACAGCTTCCTTATCCATTCGTCTGCCGATGGACATCTAGGTTGCTTCCATGTCCTGGCTATTGTAAACAGTGCTGCGATGAACATTGGGGTACACGCATCTCTTTCAATTCTGGTTTCCTCGGTGTATATGCCTAGCAGTGGGATTGCTGGGTCATATGGCAGTTCTATTCCCAGTTTTTTAAGGAATCTCCACACTGTTCTCCATAGTGGCTGTACTAGTTTGCATTCCCACCAACAGTGTAAGAGGGTTCCCTTTTCTCCACACCCTCTCCAGCATTTATTGCTTGTAGACTTTTGGATAGCGGCCAAGGAATGGTCCTTTTAAAAGGATTTGTTTGTTTGTTTTTACCAAAGCCATTCAAAGGTTTTGATAAGTTTCTCGAGGCATTTCTTAGTCCTTTGGATTTGGATAATTTTCCTCTGAAGTGTCTGTCTAATGATCATCCTTACAATTTTTTTCTTTCAATTTTTAAGTGGACTAGTTTTACCAGATCCTTCTTTGCCAGTGGTTTGGAATATGAACAAGTGTTTTACAGAATCACTTTCCATGACTTTATGTAATCCTGCATCTTCTACAAAGTACAAAATGTACCCTCCGAGGAATTCTCAATCTTATTTGTACTGAGGGATGGTCAACCTGGTGCCTGCTGTCTCTGGGATAAGGAAAAATAAACTAGATATCTTAATGAAAGTGCCAACCTATAATTGCAGAAGAGGTATTTCGATAAAAGGATCCAGGTTCACTTCCTCCTGCCTTGGATGGAGAAAGATACTGATCTGGAAGTTCTGAGTTTCATTTCCACTGAGTCTCTTAGCACCTTGGTTTCATGTCATTCTATTATAAAATAAATATATACAGCCTGGACATTGGAAAGGAGGTACAGAAGACAGGGAATCAATAGTACTGCTAACAAGTTTTAAAAATTCCAGAGTCATAAGAACCTGGGTCTCCTGCATTTCAGGCAGATTCTTTACAACTGAGCTATCAGGGAAGCCCCCTTCCCATTTGTACTTATCCCTAACTTCCCTCTTTCAAAAAGCAACCTCTAGGGGTGGGTATGTATGAACAACTGGGTCCCCACAACTAAGATGCAGAGCTTTCCATTGCAGGTGGGGCAGTCAGACCTGGGTCACTGGAGAGGAGGAGTTGTTGTCTTTGTTTTCCTTCACAAAAATGAGGGTGACGTTGAAGAAATCAGGTCCTGCAACCAACTGGTCTCGATTCTGGTCCATTTCCCTGGCCTGCCATCTCATCTCCATGTGCCTTAGTTTCCTCATTCAGATGTGATGTTGGTACCTACTGCCATAAGGATGGGAGAATTCAGTGGCTCATACTTATTTGTAAGGTGCTTATAACAGTACCTGACATGTAAAAGTGCTTCTACAAGTGTTGGCTATTACTATCAGGGTTGTTTTTAAACATCTATCA
Source organism: Okapia johnstoni (assembly GCA_024291935.2). Taxonomy (NCBI): domain Eukaryota; kingdom Metazoa; phylum Chordata; class Mammalia; order Artiodactyla; family Giraffidae; genus Okapia; species Okapia johnstoni. The sequence continues at coordinate 22,856,993 of CM044310.1, forward strand.
AAACTTCAATAAGCATTGAATTCTATTTTGGCAGTAAAAGGACATCGTGCTTTGCATAAAACAACAGCTATAAGGTCTGTTCTGAAAGCTATATTGATTCTCATTTTACTAGGAATTTTTTAAAGAGCCAAAAAAGATGGTTTTATAATGACAAGAGCTTTGAGGGCACAGAGGATGAGAATGACAGGGTTCTGGGTGGAATATTGGTTGATGCCCGGAAGGATAGCAACCCCATTTCTGCCTTCCTGGTCTTTCCAACCACGGATTCGAGTCCTGGGGAGAGAGAGGTGGGAGAAAAACAGAGTCAAGGATGACTCCAAGACATTGGAAGTGAAAAATGCAGCTGCCACGATTAGAATGGGAAGACTGTAAGGAAAGCTAGCATTCCCTTTCCAGATAACATATTTCATTGTATTTCAATTTGTATGTGCTCAGTTGCTTCAATCATGTCTGACTCTTTGTGACTCCATGGACCCTCCAAGCAGGTCAGTTCAATGGGTTTAGGCCCCTAGTCTCTTGGCATATGGCTTATACATGCTCAGTTGCTCAGTCACTCAGCCGTGTCCAACTCTTTGCAGCTACATGGACTGTAGCCCTCCAGGCTCCTCTGTCCATGGGATTCTCCAGGCAAGAATACTTGAGTGGGTTGCCATTTCCTTCTCTAGGGGATCTTCCTGACCCAGGGTTCAAAACTGTCTCCTGCATCTCTTGCATTGCTAGTGGATTCTTTACCTTTGGGTAAAGAATTTTACTTTGAGCCATTGGGGAAGCCTATATTTTAATTTTAATTTAATGAATTCTTCTAAGGAAAGAAGTATTCAAAAACACAAAAAGATGTATGTGGCAAAGTAATTAAGTTTGTGTGAGGCTCACTGAAATTTAGGGAACACCACTTTCTTCCTCTCGAAAGTAGCAGCACATGGAAATGCACATCTATTTATCCAGCTGCCATCCACAGTAGTCACTGGTTCCATCACAGGAGAAATCTATCTGGCCCATCACTGGAACATAGCTGAGAAATTCACAGGAAACTTACAAAGGGACTGGGATTTGAAAGACCCCTCTTGACCATGAAATCCAAAAACACTCTCCATCATCTCCTTGGAAGATGGCTTTGGTGACAAGGCTATGATGCTTGGACTTAGCCCAGACTTCTTGGGAATTTCTATAGGATCAATAACAGACATGGAAACTTGGCCTAAGCCTCCTTTACAAGATGGTTTTCACAAACAATACTCTCTTCTACAGGCTTGAGGAAGCAGCCTGCATTTCATTAGCTACTTCATGCATCTAATTCAAAGGCAACCCCTGCTTTATGATCAGACAGGTTCCTGAGACTCAAAAGTCAAGATGTGGAGGTTGAAACTTTGTTTGCTGTGGATATAACATTATTTTAGAGAGCTATTTTGAAAAATAAATAAAAAATAATAACCAACATAAAAGAAGAATACCTACATGTATATGTTTTACAAATACTTGTAAGCAGGTCAGTTCCGTTGGTTTAGGCCCTTTGTCTCTTGCATATGGCTGGTACACACTCAGTCACTCAGTCGTGTCTGACTCTTTGCAGCTTCATGGACTGTAGCCCGCGAGGCTCCTTTGTCCATGGAATTTTCCAGGCAAGAATACTGGAATGGTTTGCCACTTCCTTCTCCAAGGGATCTTCCCAACCTAGGGATAGAACCTATGTCTCTTGCGTCTCCAGCATTGGTAGGTGGATTCTTTACCACTGTGCCACCTAGGAAGCCCAAAGATGACCATAGCCATCGACAGTGAAGGAGTCAGGGGAAGGGAAGTCTGCGTGCAGTAGGCAGCTGAATTAGAAGAGCAGAAGTGAAAACTAGCAATGATTCTGACCTAGGGCTTGGCCAGCTTAAATGCCAGTGGACACAAACTTTTCACGAGGAGATACAGTCATGAACATAACAAACTCAAATGAGTTCTCAGCTGAGGGTGGTTCTGTTCTCAAACATGGGGCTGAAACAGTTACTGGGAGAGGAGGGATGAAGGCGTGGAATCTGAGCATCTCAATAAATTACCTAGCAGCTCTGGTCACTTTGGACATTCCTGGGGAATACAGGACAGCTCACTGTAACAAAACAACACACACTGATACCTGTTTGTTCCCCAGGATTAACACCACAGTAAGTTTTTACCGCCTTAGCTTACAGAGACACTATTTAGTCCAAGTTACAATTAGATTTCACAAAAGAGAATTTGACTACATAGATATTTGTAAAGTACATGGGGTTAAGAAAAAAATACAGGAGGCTGGAAGTCAGAAAACCTATAATACTACATGCCAGTCCTCTCTTCTGCTGTTCAGCTGTGTAAACCTGAAAATGTCCTTTAATATCTCTGGGCCTGTTTGTTCATTTAAAAATATGGTAATGAACCCTTGTTACTATATGACTTGCATGCGTGCATGTTTAGTCGCTCAGTCATGTCTGATTCTTTGAGACCCTTTAGACTGTAGCCCACCAGGCTCCTCTGTCCACGGGGTTCTCCAGAAAAGAATACTGGAATGAGTTGCCATACCTTCCTCCAGGGGATCTTCCCAACCCAGGAATCGAACCTGCATCTCCTGTGTCTCCTGCATTGTAGGAGGATTCTTTACTCACTGAGCCATCGGGGAAGCCAACTGTATGGCTTACCACAGAGTGAAAGACCAGTAAACATTTACTGAGTTAATGCAAAAGCAAATACCTAGTGTCAAATTTGAATCATGAATGATCATTTTCATGGATATTTTCCTTTGTGACTTACTAACTGAAGTTTCTTGAAATAATATCAAGATTTCTTACAGCAAACATAAGCATTATTTTCTATTCTGAGTGTTTTCAAAACATATTGACAGTTGGGGTCATCATCCCTGAAAATTCCCATTGCTATCTCCAGGTGCCTGAATGCTAATGACAGCCCCAATGCTGAGGACCACACTCAGTCTTAGGACTGAGGTTGTGAAATTACTCCCTGTGTTCGAACCAGTGTTCACATTATCTCAGGTTTCAGGTATTAGAGCAAGTAGATCGCTCTTGACCTCACAGGTCTTTGAAGGGAAGACTTGGGGAGGCCATGGCACCTCTGGTCTTTTCAGGAAGCAGCTGAAATGGATCCCTAAAGAAGCTAAGGCAGTCCTCTCCCATTTAAAATAAGCTTGCTTAATTGAAATCCGTAATTCACAGAAATGCAGGGGAGATGTTCTCCTCCAAGTGTAACTAATTCAGAACCCTGCAACTCTGTAATTGGAATTAGGGATGCTAAGAGAGTCATAAAGAGTCTTTCCTCATTACAAGATTACATTATGCTGCTGCCATGAGTTTACACAGAGCATATCTCGTGTCTCATAATGAAAAGAAGATAAGTAGCTTACGGACTGGTTTAGTCTATGCCAGGATTTCCCAACCTCTGCAAGATAGGCATTTGGGGCTAGATCATTCTTTGACATGGGTGCCATAGGATGCTTAACAGCATCCCTAGCTTCCACCCACCAGCATGGTACCTTCTCTCCAGTTGTGACAACCACACTGTCTCCAGACATTGCCAAGTATCCCCTGAGAACAGAATCACCCTGATTGACAGCTGTTTGTCTACATCTTTGATGTTCAGAGGGTATGGATGGTCTGTGTACAGATTTGGGTGGGAAAATAAACAGTTTATCTTATTCCCACAGATAGAAGAGCCTGGCAGGCTACAGTTCATGGGGTCACAAAGAGTCAGATATGACTGAAGCGATTTCGCGTTGCATGCACATCTCATTCCTAGGCATTCTTTTGGTCAAAAGCTGCCAAGACTGTCTCCTTGATTTCTCTTCTGACATGTTCCTTCATTCTGTTCCTTCCCCACCAAGAGTTAAGTATCTGATCAATATAGTCAATTATAAATCAAAACATTCAAACTATTGATGTCGGCCAAAAGGTTCATTCAAACAACCTCAGTATTTCAGAGGTAACCAAGAAAGAGAGAAAACAAGATACTTTGCATCACCTGTCTTGGATTCCTTGTGTTTCTGGATTTCTGTAGATCTCAGGGAGCTATCCCAAGTTCTGTCAGCAGGTGATCTGTCCACCAAGCTTCCTGTCAAAGATAGCTGCCTCTTCAGCTCAAGTCACTACCCTCAAAAAAAAAAAAAAGGTATCTCTCTATCTCCTTTTCTCAAGAAGAACTAAGAAGTATACAGCTGTTTATATGACTGCTTTGCCCCTTTCTGTGTAAGATTTGTCTGCCAGCTCTGACCATGGACACCTCAGGGTCTAAATCCGAGAAGGTGATTTTTTCCTGTTTAAGTAAAACATGATGAAGTAAAGAGGTAGCCCTCCCAGAATAATAAAATAGGAAAATAAGAGAGGCAAGTCTATACCAAGCATCCAGTCTTTAATAGCCCTCACTTTGTAGAGGAAGGGTTGCAAAATAAGGGAGCAGTAAGGGGCCCTCATTGGATGTTGAACGTGAGACCTATTGATTCATTGCTTCCATCCTACTGTGACTGGTAGGGATATGGACAGTCATTCTTGTTAATTATGAATGTCTTCCCAACCAAATTAACACAACATCATGTGCATTTAAGAGCTGCTAGAGGTTCCTAGCATCTTTCCAATAAAGAAACAAAAAGGATGAAGCATGAAGGCAGAGAAGAAGCTTTTAAGGAGATGTCCTATAGGAAGAAGCTTGCTGTATGCAAGAATGTTAAGGAAGTAGTATTTTTTTCAGCAGGATAAGATTTGTAGATGAGTTCATTTCTAGAAAATCAGTGTATGACAAGGGAATGCAGTTAGACTGCAGAAACTGACTCTCATCAGCTCTAGAAGGACTTTGTGAGGCTCATCTTTTTTTAAACTAAAAAAAAAGTTTTGTTTATATAGATCTGGTTGTGTTGGATCTTGGTTGCTGCATGGGCTTTTCTCTAGTAGTGAGGGCTACTCTCTAGTTGTGGTGCATGGGCTTTTCATTGTGGTGGCTTCTCTTGTCGCTGAGTATGGCCTCTAGGATGTGTGGGCTTCGGTAGTTGCAGCTCCTGGACTGCAGAGCACAGTCTCGATAGTTGTGGCAAATGGGCTTAGTTGCTTCGTGGCATGTGGAATCCTCCTGGATCAGGGATCAAACCCATGTCTCCTGCATTGGCAGGCGGATTCTTTACCACTGAGCCACCAGGAAAGCCCTTGGTTCACCTTGTAGAGAGAAACCTTGTTTCTCAGCAGCCCAGAACAGAGGGCAGAGTCTCAGGCTACCCCTGGTGTGTGGATGGTGGGATTCAGGGGACATCTCTCTCCTAACAGACTGAAGCCCATCAGGGAGCTTCACAACTGAGTCTACTTTAACTTCCTCAGACACAAAATATGCCACAAATACATGCTTACAGCAGCATTATTCACAACAGCCAAAACATGGAAACAACCCAAACATCCATCAACAGACGAATGAGGAAGTGAATTCTAATATATTCCTACAATGTAATAGAATATGGCCATAGAAAGAAACGAAGTATTGATAAATACTACCATTGTGGATGAACTTTGAAAGTAAGAGGCTGAGTGGAAGAAGCCGGACCCAAAGGACCACATATGGTACAGTTCCATGTACAGAAACTATCTAGAATACCCAAGGCCATAGAGACAGAGAGTAGACTGGTGGATGCCAGAATCCAGTGAAACAGGGAATGAGTGGTGAATGATTGCTCTAGGATGTGAGGTTTCTTTTTGGAGGGGTGAAAATATTCTGGAATTAGATTGCGGAGATGGCTGCATAACTTTGTGAATATGCTAAACACTACTGAATTGTATACTTCAAAAATAAGCATATATATATATATACGTTTATATATATATATGTTTATATATATTTATATATATATTGGGCTGACTAAAAAGTTCATTTGGATTTTTCTGTAAGATTTATGGAAAAACCGTAACGAAATTTTTGGTCAACCCCAATGTATATTTCCCATGAGATGATGTGTGTGGCAGAAAAGATTGTTGGTTTTGACCTTTCTTTATTGCCTCTAAACTTAACCACACATTAAACATGGAACCAATTAAAAAATATATATAAAACCTCCAGTTCAGTAGAGGTTTTTTTTTTCCATCAAGTAAGTGATCAAACATTCACTGTCTTTCCCACACTTAGCAGTATTCTTAGGATCTTGCCAGGTTGAATCTTTCCCACCAGTACTAAAGCCTTTGTTCTACTTCGTACCATGTCATGATTAGAAGCCTCCTCAGTGTTTCTGATGAATAGAAATAACCAAAACAGAGACAGACTGGCTTACATCGGAGGTCTGCTATCAGCTAGCGAGGGAATACAGATTAAGGCAGCTATATAGGGGAATGGAGTGCTAAGAGGGCATTAGCAGCCCCCATAATGTCAATTAGTCACCCCTGAGACCTCCCCAGATCAACACATAATCTAATGAAAGCATTTTATTTTGCCCACACAGTCCTCCACCTCCCTGCAGTAGTCAGTCTGATGTGTGCACCCTCTACTGTGGAAATGATAGGGGTGGTGGGGAAGCAGCAAGCAGTGGGGGAATCGATTCGTGTGCATTTCCTTTTTTTAATTTTATTTATTCATATATTTATGGCTGTGCTGGGTCTTCGTTGCTATGCATGGGCTTTCTCTAGTTGCATCAAGCGGGGCTCCTGTCTAGTTGCAGTGCACGGACTTCTCATTGTGGTGGCATCTCTTTTTGCACATCACTGGCTCTAAAGAGTTTGGGCTTCAGTTGTTGTGGCCCATGGGGTCAGTAGTTGCGGTTCCTGGGCTCTAGAGCACAGGCTCAGTAGTTATGGGCTTACGGTCTTAGTTGCTCTGAAGCATGTTGGATCATCCCAGATTGAGGATCGAACCTGTGTCTCCTGCATTGGCAGGCAAATTCTTTACCACTGAGCCACCAGGAAAGCCATCTGTTTTGTTTTGTTTTTTCTCTTGTGCATTTTTAAAGGGAGCAGCCTCTTCTCACCTCCAATAATGGTTGCCACGTTTCCCGGTCTTGAAGGGAAGCTGAAAACGCAGGCTTTAAATACAATCTTTCAAACAGAATGACTTTTCAGCCATTGCCATGCAGGCCTGGGGACCCGCTTGTGTCTGCAGGCTGCCAGGTTGCGTCTCCTGATCCATAAGTCAGGGCTCAAAGCAGAATGGATTCGTGTCCTGGGGCCGCTGTAACAAATTGCGGCAAACTGGATGGCTTAAAACAACAGAAATTTTTTCTCTGACAGTTCTAGAAGCAAGAACTCTGAAATCAAGGCACTGACAGGGCCGTGCTCCCTTGGACAGCCCCAGAGAAGAGGCTTCTTGACCTCTTTCAGCCGCTGGTGGTGGCTGTCAGCCTTGGGGTTCCTTGACTTGTGGCCACATCCCTCCAGTCTCTGCCTCTGTCTTCCCATCGCATCACCCTCTGTTTCTCCTCTGCATCTGTTCTCACATTGCCCTCTCCTTTCTCTTATGAAGAAATCGGACATGCAGATATCACTTACCACTTACATGTGGAATCTAAAAAAAAAAAATCTAAAAACAAATGAACTTGTTTACAAAACAGAAACAGACTCAGAGACTTACAGAACAAACTTGTTACCCAAGGGGGAAGGGAGGGAGGGATAAATTAGGGATTTGGGATGAATATATACACACATTTACGACAATGACCTGCTGTTGTATTTACAACAATGACCTGCCGTATAACACAGGGAACTCTGCTTAATACTCTGTAATAACCTACGTGGGAAAGGAATCTGAAAAAGAATAGATACATCTGTGTATATAACTGAATCACTTTGCTGTACATCTGAAAGTAACACAACATGGTAGATCAACTATACCCTAAATATAAAATAAAATTTTTTAAAAAATGAAAGAAACCATTCACTGGATTTAGTACCCACTCCAATCTAGAATGGTCTGATTTTGAGATCCTTAACTAGTCACATCTGTGAAGACCCTCTTTACAAATAAGGTCACATTCTGAGGGTCTAAGTGGACATGAACCAGAAGAGGGGGCATTCATTCTTCAACCCGCTCCAGGGTGGTGATGGGTGATGATGTATTTCAGGGCCTTCTGTTATGCCACCCTTGGTTCTTCTGAATTGCTTGGTGCCCCTTGGCAGCTCCAATTAGAGAGTTCGCCGTGGGGGGATGGTGATGCTATGAATAGGGATGTGTGCCTTCCCCACATGGAGGATAAATCCTTCTCTACCGAGGGAGTCGGACCTGCAGGTTCAAATCCTTTCCCCTCATTTCTGAGCACAGTCTGTGTACGTGCTGTTGTAATTGAATTTTAGGGGAGTGTGTTTTTCTTTCTCCTGATCCCTTTTATGTCTGAGAATACCAAAAGCCCTCAAAAGCAATTTCCAGATGCCTGGCTCGCCCTGGATAATTGTCAGGTCTCCATTTCCAATGGAGCTTCCATCTGCAGGGTCAAGTAGAACCCTCGAGAATGACTGGACAGTCCCCAGACTCATCCTGAAGAGGAGGAGACCGTCCAACACAATGGTGTTTGCCTTGACTGCCAATTTGGAGCTAATTCAGAAAATTCTGGAAACTCATTTTCCCACACTTGTGTCAAAAATGCATTTCCCTGTTGAGGGTCTCCCAAGGAAAGGTTTGTTTTCATTTTCTCCAGCTTGTCATTTTAAATGTATTCTGCTGGAAGAGAGAAAAGGAACAATTTTCTTTCTGCTTGGGAAGAAGTGAAGAAATAATGTTTCCTGCCTGGGGCCCCCTCCCCAGCTCCCCCCCCCCCCCCCCGCCCAACTCCACAACACATCTGGGTTGCCAGGCAGCCCTGCTTCAGCGAAACATTTGAGAACGATTTGACTGTTGTGGGAAACATTTAAACATAAAATTGACTCCAGTTCTGTGACAGAGAAAAAAGCAGAGTCCTTCTGACCAAGTCCTGACTGCTTTGTTCCACATTCTTTCAACTATTTAAAAGTCATCTTAGTTTTTGAGTTTCCCCAGATCACAGCTTTGTCTGTTGCAAACAATTTAGCACATGCATAAGTGGCCCTGTGACATATGGTCCCCTTCTCTCCGGGCACATTTTAGAGAAGAGAGGCCAGCTAATGGAGTGAGTAGTCATTGCAGTAAAAGATTTTTCCTTCCTTTTTTGAGTCCCTCTTTTTATTTATTCTAATTTTTAAATTTGATTTTTAATTGAAATATAGTTGATTTACAGTGTTGCAGGACTTCAGGTGTACAGCAAAGTGATTCCATTTCATAGATATATATATATATATTTTAAAGTCCAGATTTGCAGCTGCTTTGGTGTCATGTCACTGCTCCAGGGTTCCTAAATATCAGAAATGTGAACTGTTTATTTCTTACAACCCCAAGAGTTAAAATCTGAATTAAAACCTCAGAGAGGAGGAAGGAATCTCACCTGATTTGAAAGCATTCCAATTGCATGATTTAAAACCTTTCACTGAGTGAAATAAGTAAGACAGAGAAAGACAAATACAGAATGTATGATATCACTTGTAGGTGGAATCTAAAAAATACAACAAACTAGTGACTAAAACAAAGAAGAAGCAGAGTCATAGATACAGGGAAGAAATTAGTGATGACCAGTGGGCAGAGGGAAGGGACAGAAATAATATAGGGGTGGGGAGGGGAGGTGCAAACTATTGGGTATAAGGTAGGTTCAAGGATGCACTGTGTAATACAGGGAATAGAGCCAATGTTTTATAATAGCTGTAAATAGAAAATAATCTTTAAAACTTGTATTAAAATTAATTTTAAAATTCAAAAACCAAGAAAGAATTTTTTCCATGAAAACAATTAAAACCTTTCTTGGAATCTTGTTGCCCTTTCTTCTTCCATATCCTATGTTTCTAGTGATGTTGAGTATGTTTTCTTGTATTTCTTACTCTTGTGTGTGTTGGCCTCCATCTACTTAATCAGCTGGGCTCCATCTACTTTCAGAAGTATGATGCACTGTTTTATTTAAAAGGAAAGGGTCCTGGAAATTAGGACATCAAGACAGAGAGAAGGATCTGATGTCAGAGGATTAGAAGGGAAGGGGGAGAGGGGCTGTGGATCTCAGGACCAACTACCAACTGTTTCCCCAGTTGAACTCAATGATCTCACTCCCCCTGTGACTGAGTCCCATTGCCCCCCCAACCCTATCTCCTCTTTCCTCCAGTGTGGATCCATATTCTCAAGTCCTGACCTTGCTACCTTACCTTAACTTACATCAACTGGACTTCCTTCCTCCATCATCTTACCTTGAGACTATCCAGCCAGAAAGAGCAGCACCCCCAGACCTGGACGATGACTGTCCCTCAAGTGGGACTACTTGTGAGAACAGCGCATACAAGATGGAGAGCACATCTTATAGGTCCCTAAAATACCAGCATCCATTAGCATTTTGCATGCACTTTAGACATGCCTTCCCGAGTCTTCTCTTCTTTTGAGTTTTTCAGAAGTATCTTTAAAAAAATAGTAAATTGCTACAACAAAATAAAGGAATACATAGCCTTTTCAGCAGCTCCCACTCAGGGTTATGTGAATGGAACCAGTTGTTCCTGAAGTCAAAATGCTGGCTGCCTCTGGGACTGCTGGTTGGATGGCCCTGTTAGGATTCTAGGAGAGTATATGTACGTGGTGTTTGATGTGTCATTCATTCCTAACTTGCCATGCAGTCCTCTCAACAGCCCATGGTGGGATTCAATCTCTTCACTCCATCAGCCAGATTCCTTTCTTACATGTTGTTATAATTCTCCTGCTGACTCTTTACATGGTGACCACCAGGGCTTCCCAGTTCCTATCATGCTGAAAGTTTAGAAGTGATCTTCTCCTACAAAGAAATAGCACATCACACCCATTAGATTGGCTGCTATCAAGTTCACAGAAAACATCAAGTGTCGATGACAATGTGGAGAAATTGGGACCTTGTGTCCTATTGATGGGAGTGTAAAACGGTGCAGCTGCTGGGAAAAACAAGATGGAAGTTCCTTAAAATATTAAAAATAGAACTACCATATGATCCAGCAGTTCCTCTTCTGTGTATATACCCAAAATAATTGATATCAGGGTCTTGAAGGGATATTTATATACCCATGTTCATTGCAATGTTCCAGCAGCCAAGAAGTGGAAGAAACCCAAGTGTCCATCAGTGGATGAATGGATAAACAAAATGTTCAATGGAATGCTATTTCGCTTTAAAAAGGAAGGGAATTCTGACACCAGACACCTGCTGCAACATGAATGAATCTTTTTTCTTTTTTTGGTTGTGCTAGGTCTTCATTGTGATGAGCAGGGGCTATATTACAGTGCTTCTCTTGTTGCAGAGCATCAGCTCTAGGCTTGCAGGTTTCAGTAGTTGTGGTGTGAGGGCTTAGTTGCCCTGCAGCACATGGGATCTTAGTTCCTGGACCAGAGATCAAACCTGTGTCCCCTGCATTGCAAGGCAGATTCTTAATCACTGGACCACCAGGGAAGTCCCCACCCCCATGTTTATTGTAGCATGTACATCCTGTTGGAGGAAGGATGCCATTGTGTTCCCTTAGGTAAACCAAGAATCAGGTTTAATCGCCCCTCCCAGGGCACATTTGGAAATTACCTGGAGATCTTCTTGGTTGTCAAAACTGGGGAGGGGGTTTCTACTGGTATCTTACGGGTAGAGACCAGGGATTATGGTAGATCTCTTACAAGACATAGGACAACCTCCCTCTTCCCCACCAAAGACTATTTCCAACTCAAAATGCTCATCAGTGATGCTGAGGTTGGAACACCCTGAGAAAAACAGCTGGTTGATCATAGCATGCATCACTACAACCATGGCTTATAACCAGTTGTCTCTCAGGCTTCAAAGCCAGCGTGGTTCTCAGTGAGTCAGAGATGTACCCGCGGACATCTAGGGAAAGCCATCTGTCGGGAACATCATGGTCTTGCCTGGCAACAGAAGAAATCCTGCTTCTTTGAAACGCTCCTCCCAGATGTTGGCAGCAGATAATGCGACCATAAGCCATTGAAATCAAGGCCAGTTTTCATGTTTACCAAAGAGCATGAATCTAATATAGTTTGTCTGTATTTTGAGATAAGTATATCTTAATATCCCTTCTGAAACAAAGAAGAAAAGAAAAAAAGAAAACAACAAGAAAAGGGCTTTGATAACATCAGAGAGGTCTGTTCAAAGACGGAGCCATCCTTGACATCACACTGGCAGAAGGAGTATCACACTTCAATTACTACTCATTTCATTAGCGGTTAATGAGTCCTTCCCAGAACAGGCTCCGTGGGCACGGGACTGGCTCTCAAAATTGATAGATCAGTGTCAGCGTGTCTCAGAAGGAAGGGCTAAAGATTGAGTCCAGCTGACAAACCCAATTATGCCATCCTGAAATGCACAGGAGGGGCAAAGCCTGGAACATGGCAGTTGCATTCAAATGGGCCATGGGAAGGCGCCACCTCCACTTAGCTGTTTGTTGGTTACAGGATTGGGGAGCAGCTTGGGCTCCCCAGGAACCACTGGAGCTACAGAATCTCTAATGAGTTCAAGAGACAATCTCCCCAGTCTTAGATGGGTATCTAACTGTCCCTTTGCCCAACTTCTCTTATGATATTTTTTTAATTAATTTTTATGGAGTATAGTTGCTTTACAGTATGCTAGTTTTTGCTGTATGACATGGTGCATCAGCTATAGGTATACATATATCCCCTCTTTTATTTTTTTAATTTCCTTCCCATTTAGGTCACAACAGAACACTGAGTAGAGTTCCCCTAGCTATACAGTAGGTTTCCATTGGTTGTCTACTTTATACATAGTATCAATAGTGTATATATGTCAATCTCAATCTGGGAGATGATACTTCCATATAAGGAATATTTCATCCCCATGTGCTTCTTATTTCATTCTTAGTCCATGGTTCTTTCCAAGATTCAAACCACAAAGAGAACATTTTACATTGATTTCCAGGAATGATGGGCTGTCATAGCACAAATGGAAAACAAGAGTGAAATCCTTAAGTTTTGAATTGGACCACAAAATATGGAAAACTCTTATCAGGTTTGTTCTTATTCCAAAAAATTAGATACTGGTTTCCTAAACTGAGGGTGAAGCCAAAAAAAGCGACGGAATTAGAAGGAGTTAAATATTGATTGGACCCTAAAAGGATCCTTGAGCTTTGAATAGCCCATCTGAGAAATTTGGGAAACCAGAAAGCAGTGGATCTCTCTTCTCTCCTTCCTGATAAAATACAGGAACAAGCAATATCTCCGAGTTCTCTTGTGCCCAGCATGGTAGGAAAGAGCGGTAGGATGAAAATGGTCAAAAAATAGCCTTTGCCCCATGCAATTTCCCATATTTTCTATGTAGTATAAGGACCATAGAAGCAGCTAAAGGGATGCTGGCTTTGTTGTCAGAATAAACAAGGAGTATCATTGGACCACCTGTCAAGTTGTTCTGTTGATTGAAGAATATGCCTTTGACGTGTATGTGCCTGGATAGACACACAGACACTTTACAGATGCCAGTGTGGTCTGATGCCACAAGGACTGATGTCCCCCCTGACCATTGACAGCCCTCCGAAGAATGGAGATGGTCCTCAAGGACTGAACGCCATCGGCTCAATGTCTTCAGCTACAGGGGACAGTGCTCGACCAAGGGTAGTTCACACCAGTGATCCCCACTTGGGTGGACATCAGAATGTATATAATTAATGTATAGGTAATATGTATTGGGCTTCCCTGGTGGCTCAGATTGTTAAGAATCTGCCTGCAATGTGGGAGAACCGGGTTTGATCTCTGGGTTGGGAAGATTCCCCTGGAGAAGGAAATGGCAGCCCACTCTAGTATTCTTACCTGGAGAATGCCATGGACAGAGGAGCCCAGCAGCTACAGTCCATGGGGTCACAAAGAGTTGGATGAACTAATTATTTTAAAATACGTATGTAATTCATATGAGGGATATTATTTTTTCAGAAGGGATAGAAATATATACACAGAGAGAGAGAGAGAGAGGGAAACAGAGTCAGGGAGACAGATAGGGAGAGAAACAGACACAGAAACAGAAAAGGAAGCAAAGTTATACCTGGCAGACTTTCAAAGTTTGTCAGTTCAGATGAAGAGTAGATGAGATATTCTTTTCATTTTTCCGTGGCTTTAAAATTCTGTGAGAAAAAAGTTAAACATCCAATGTCTGAATCCTACACTAATCTAGGTAAATCAGAATCTCTGGGGATGTCCCTGGATGTCATCAGTATTCTTAAAAATCTTTCCAGGTGATGCTGATAATCAGAGAAGATTGAGACCCACCATAGCAGGCTTGCCCATCTCTCCAGCCTCATTTTTTTTAACCTTGTTTCTCACACTCATTGCACTAAACCCTTACTACCTTCTTCTGCTTGCAACATCCAAACTCATTCCCATCCCAGGGGCTTTGCACCTGCTGTGCTTGCGCCCCAGAATGGTCTTTCTTCTGCCTTCATGGAGTTGGCTACTTCTTGTTGCCATGGGCTTGGCTTACATTGGTTCTCATTCCTGTTCACCTTCCAAGCTAGATAAGAGCATCTTCCTTAAGGTTTTCTGAAGCATTCTGTTTTTACCACCCTTTGTCCTTGATGGACTGAGCAACTTCACTTTCATTTTTCCCTTTCATGCACTGGAGAAGGAAATGGCAACCCACTCCAGTCTTCTTGCCTGGAGAATCCCAGGGACGGCGGAGCCTGGTGGGCTGCCATCTATGGGGTCACACAGAGTCAGACACGACTGAAGCGACTTAGCAGCAGCAGCAGCAGCAGCAGCAGCAGTCCTTGATCACCTTGGTATTACCCTGTGTGGATTTGCAACCTGAAAATGCCTATGTCTGTGCCATTGTATTCCCTACAGCATCTCAAAGCGCTTCCTCTCAGATGAAAGATCCCTGCATGCGTGTGTGCTCAGTCACTTCAGTCGTGTCTGACTCTTTGCGACTGTATGGACTGTAATCCATCAGGATCCTCAGTCCATAGGGTTCTCCAGGCAAGAATACTAGTGGGTTGCCATGCCCTCCTCCAGGGAATCTTCCCAACCCAGGGATGGAACCTGTGTCTCCTGCATCTTCTGCATTGCAAGTGGAGTCTTTACTGCCGAGCCACTGGGGAAGCCCAGATCTAAGACATACTTAATTCATGAAGATACTAGTGGGCTGGTAAGGGTCTGGGTCAAGGGTGGTCTTGTGACTTCCTGGAAGCTTTCATGGTTCCATAACGACGTCTTTAGTGTTTGCAAACAAGGGAGGGAGCAGACTGGTAATGAATTAAGTGAATTTTTAGATTCTCTTATCATTTGATTGTAAATGACAGCCATAGTTGCTCAAGAAGGGACTTGTATGGAGGAAGCAGAGCTTAACCTTAGATTCGGGCTTTCCAGTTGGACCACACTCAAGCAGCTAGACTCTTTCAGGAAGAAATAATCTCTACTCTTCTTTGACCAAAGATAGTGGCAATAAATATCTTTCCTGTGTGTTCAGAGTAAAGGACATGGTCCCTCTTCTTGGCACATAAAGTATTTGATTACGTTTCTTGTTCACTTCCTCCACTGCACTTAAAAAGTGCAATTAACCCTGTGAGGCAAGGCCATTAAGAAGTAGTCTTAAGTCGAGACCCAAAGAATTCATTAAGAAATTATATTTTTCAATCTGATGGAGGTGGGAGACACTAAAAGGAAGAAATTTAAACATTACTCAGAGGCATGAAGCTCATTATATTAGGCTCTCTCACCCTTGAGGTTAATTGAAACCACTGAAAGCATTCCCCAAAAAAGAATGGAAAGTTACCCGTGTCTGCGACAGACTCATACAAAATTCTGAAATACAGGCACCTGGCATTGCCGCCGCTTGTCCTTAATTCTTGAACTGTCTCCAGAAACGCAGGCGGCACGACTGTTGCTATGGAAATCAATGTCTTTTTTTTTTTTTTTTTTGCATAAGAAAAGTTAAAGAAGACGTTACTTAAAAAACACCTACAACTTTTTTCTTTGCCTCCAGATTGCCATAATTTGTGCCAGCTAATTTAAACAGTTCAGGGGTGAGCACATTCTTGTGGAATTGAACAAAGGAAATGGATTAGACGAGAGAGGTGCAATTTACAAGGTTCAAGTGGCCTCTTTTTCCCTCTCCTTTCCTCTCCTAAGGTTGTGTTTTCCTTGCTCCTGCCTTTCTTTCTGCCATTTCACTGCGTGTGTTCAGAGCTCTGGGTACACAGGAAGCAGAGTCACCCCTGGGTGACGTGACAGCCATTGATATTTAAGTGTGGATGCCTTGGCCCCAGGACACTCCAAATCCACAGAGGGGCCAGGAGCTTGGTGCAGTTGGAGTCCTCTCGGAGAGCTGGTTTCTCTTCTCTGGGTCTTGGGTCTGTCCCTCCTCTAATTGGCGAACATCCCTGTGGCTGCCGCTGAGAAACACTTCCACGCTGGTGTACGGAGGGCTTGCTCTGAGTGCCTGGCAGCCACGAAATCTCTAGAGAGCGTGTCTCTGTCAGGGTTCTGGCACTCGCTGCAAAGTCTGTGTGGAATAAGAATGAACTCCCCATAATGGAGTAAGTGGTGATTAAAAACCACCCCCTGGGGATGTTACACTGGCTTCTAGAATGTTCTGTTTCCAAGCACAGCCAAGCCCCTGTGTGTAGAACATGAAAGAGGAGACCACAAAACACTAAAGAACCACAGTAATGGAGTCATAATGAATGTGAGATTATTAATCTCTGTCATCTTCAAAGCCGTGACAACTTTATAATGCCGCATTTTCTTTCCCCTAATGCTATGAAAGGTAAAACGCAAAGGAAAACTGCATGGAAAGGTTGGTGAAATAACCCAATATATAACTTTGGTCAAAATTATTTGGCCTTTCAGATATGTTAAGGTAACTCTGCTTTCAGCAGTTGAATGCATGATTCTACCCGTTGGCTGGGTGAAATTGTCACTGATTTTTTATTTTTATTTTTTTAAAGCAAAAGGTTTTTTTAAAAAAACTTTAAATTTTATATTGGAGGATAGCCAATTAACAATGCTATGATCGTTTCAGGTAGACGGCAAAGTGACTCAGCCATACGTATGCGTGTACCCATTCTCCCCCACACTCCCCTCCCGTCCAGTCTTCCACATAGCATTGAGTGGAGTTCCTTGTGCTAAACATTGAGTCCTTGTTGGTTACCCATTTTAAATATAGCAGTGGGTACATGTCTATCCCAAGCTCCCTCTCTCTTCCCTCCATTCTTACCCCCTGTCAACTAACTGTAAGTTTTATTTTTTGAAGATTTTTTGATGTGGACTATTTTTAAAGTCTTTATTGAATATGTTGCTTACTGTTTCTGTTTCATGCTTTGGTTTTCTTGGCCTCAAGGTATGTGGGATCTTAGCTCCCCGACCAAGGATTGAACCTGCACCCCTGCACTGGAAGGTAAAGTCTTAACCACTGAACTGTCAGGGAAGGCACTTGTCACTCATTTTAAAGACCTCAGACTCACTGGGCACGGAAAGGTGGGGTTGACCCCCCTTAGTCCTTTCTGTTTACTGAACTTAAGTCCCAGAACAGTGAAGTTCTGGATCCTGGGCCATCAGGGATACAGCAGGCTTGCCAGTCTTTGGGGTGAGTGAGCAGCAGACAATCCGTGGTTCTCCATAGGGTGTAAGACACTCCCACACCCGCAAGGGATGAACATCCTTTCTTCAGCCAACTCCTGACCCTGGAGACTGCACGTCTAGGGAGACTAGACTTGCCAGATCATGAAACGCTCATTGTTCCATTTCCCCAGAGGCATCTTCGTTTCTCCATCACATTCTCGTGATCAGTTCAGTTCAGTCGCTCAGTCGTGTCCGACTCTTTGCAACCCCATGAATAGCAGCATGCCAGGCCTCCCTGTCCATCACCAACTCCTGGAGTCTACCCAAACCCACGTCCATCGAGTCGGTGATGCCATCCAGCCATCTCATCCTCTGTCATCCCCTTCTCCTCCTGCCCCCAATCCCTCCCAGCATCAGGGTCTTTTCCAATGAGTCAACTCTTTGCATGAGGTGGCCAAAGTATTGGAGTTTCAGCTTCAACATCAGTCCCTCCAATGAACACCCAGGACTGATCTCCTTTAGGATGGACTGGTTGGATCTCCTTGCAGTCCAAGGGACTCTCAAGAGTCTTCTCCAACACTACAG
The DNA here is from genome assembly GCA_024291935.2 of Okapia johnstoni. Taxonomy (NCBI): domain Eukaryota; kingdom Metazoa; phylum Chordata; class Mammalia; order Artiodactyla; family Giraffidae; genus Okapia; species Okapia johnstoni. Next base: position 22,875,113 of record CM044310.1, read on the forward strand.
TTCAAAAGCATCAATTCTGCGGCGCTCAGCTTTCTTCACCATCCAACTCTCACATCCATACGTGACTACTGGAAAAACCGTGGCCTTGACTAGACAGACCTTTGTTGCCAAAGTAATGTCTCTGCTTTTAAATATGCTATCTAGGTTGGCCATAACCTTCCTTCCAAGGAGTAAGCGTCTTTTAATTTCATGGCTGCAATCACCATCTGCAGTGATTTTGGAGCCCAAAAAAATAAAGTCTGACACTGTTTCTACTGTTTCCCCATGTATTTCCCATGAAGTGATGGGACCAAATGCCATGATCTTAGTTTTCTGAATGTTAAGCTTTAAGCCAACTTTTTGACTGTCCTCTTTCACTTTCGTCAAGAGGCTCTTTAGTTCTTCTTCACTTTCTGCCATAAGGGTGATATCATCTGTATATCTGAGGTTATTGATATTTCTCCCGGCAATCTTGATTCCAGCTTGTGTTTCTTCCAGCCCAGCGTTTCTCATGATGTACTCTTCATATAAGTTAAATAAGCAGGGTGACAATATACAGCCTTGATGTACTCCTGTTCCTATTTGGAACCAGTCTGTTGTTCCATGTCCATTTCTAACTGTTGCTTCCTGACCTGCATACAAGTTTCTCAAGAGACAGGTCAGATGGTCTGGTATTCCCATCTCTTTAGGAATTTTCCACTGTTTATTGTGATCCACACAGTGAAAGGCTTTGGCACAGTCAATAAAGCAGAAATAGATGTTTTTCTGGAACTCTCTTGCTTTTTCGATGATCCAGCGGATGTTAGCAATTTGATCTCTGGTTCCTCTGCCTTTTCTAAAACCAGCTTGAACATCTGGAAGTTCATGGTTCACGTATTGCTGAAGCCTGGCTTGGAGAATTTTGAGCATTACTTTACTAGCGTGTGAGATGAGTGCAATTGTGCGGTAGTTCAAGCATTCTTTGGCATTGCCTTTGTTTGGGATTGGAATGAAAACTGAGTTTTTCCAGTCTTGTGGCCACTGCTGAGTTTTTCAGATTTGCTGGCATATTGAGTGCAGCACTTTCACAGCATCATCTTTCAGGATTTGAAATAGCTCAACTGGAATTCCATCACCTCCACTAGCTTTGTTCTTAGTGATGCTTTCTAAGGCCCACTTGACTTCACATTGCAGGATGTCTGGCTCTAGGTGAATGATCACACCATCGTGATTATCTGGGTCATGAAGATCTTTTTTGTACAGTTCTTCTGTATAGCAAACATCTATTGCCTGGATACAATTGTCACCAGGAAAGAAAACAGCACAGATTAGCGCATTAGGTAGATTAGCTCTGTAGACGTCTGTCTACCTACAGAGGCTGTCTTTTACCTGGTTGCTTTGCATCCCACCATTACATTAGGTCCAGTGCGTGTGCTACACAGGGACTGGGGGAATTCGGGGACCCACAGCTGAGATCAGTACTCACTTAAAACATGATGGAGTAAGAAAGTAGCCTTTTTAAAAGGGAAAATCCCAATAGTACCTTCACGTTTGCCTCTGGGGTTGACTGTGCTATTGTTTTCTAAAAGTGCTTCCATAGCTGCAAATATCCATGAATAAAGAGCATGTGGGATGCAAAAGTCCAAGGTATAAGAGAGTATATGGCTTTTTTCTTTTTCTTTTTTTTTTTTGATTGCACTGTGTGGCATGTGGGATCTTACTTCCCTGAGCAGGGATCGTATCTCTGCTCCCTATGGTGAAGGCACAGAAGTCTTAAGCACTAAATCACCAGGGAAGTCTCTTTTTAATTTTTTAATTTATTATTTATTTATTTTAGTATATGGCTTTTTTCCACCTTCAGTTTCTCCAAGTTGCTCTCGAACCAGGACTGCATACATTGGATAGGAGATAATTCCGTCAAAGGAATCCAGTACCAATAGGAATAGGAAAGCAAATGGTTGTGAAAGAAGGAACTAGATGTCTGGATCAGTATGTAAGGGATACATGCAGAGGTTTACAGATATAATTTAATAACCAGCTCTCTGGAAAGGGGGAAAGAGAGAGCTCCCATTTATGGTATTGACCTATTTCTGTGGTGTGAATACTCTGACCATTCACATTACTCTATGGCTAACAGTTCCTGAAAATTTAATACGTGGGCCTCAAGAGCCGGGATGTGCCAGCTTTCAAACACATCTGAGTGCATCTCATTGTTTTAGTTGCTTTTTAGAACACATACTAATATAACCCCCAAATCAAGTACCACATATACTCAATTTCTGAAACACTTGGCCTGCTAAGCATTAGAGTAGGGACATTTTAGACTTTTTTAAGTTGTTACTGATTAAAATGGACAGGAGGTCTTTTTTGAAACATTGGGGAGAAGACGGAAAGGAATCTCACTTTATTTTTTTTCATTAAAAAATGTGTAACTTTTATACAGTTTTTAAAGGTTATTTTCCATTTACAGTTATTATAAAAGATGGTGATATTCCTCAAGTCACACAACAACACGTCCTTGAGTCTATCATACATGCTATGGTTTGTACCTCCTAGTGTCCCGCCCCTATATTACCTCTCCCTCCAACTGGCAACCACTGCTTTGTACTCTCTGTCTGTGAGTCCGCTTCTTTTTTGTTATATTCACTAGTTTGTTGTATTTTTTTTAGATTACATATGAAGGTGATATCATACAGTATTTGTCTGTCTCAGTCTGACTTATTTCACTTAGCATACTGCATCCATGTTGCTACAAATGACATTATTTCATTCTTGTTTATGGGTGAGTAGTATTTCATTGTATGTGTGACATATCTGTTAATGAAGAACCTCACCTCTCTTAATGGGGGCTTCTCTGATAGCTCAGCTGGTAAAGAATCTGCCTACAATGCAGGAGACCCCGGTTCAATTCCTGGGTCAAGAAGATCCATTGGTGAGGGGATAGTCTACCCACTCTAGTATTCTTGGGCTTCCCTTGTAACCCAGCTGGTAAAGAATCCACCTGCAATGCGGGAGACCCAGGTTCGATCTCTGGGTTGGGAAGATCCCCTGGAGGAGGGAAAGGTTACCCACTCCAGTATTCTGGCCTGGAGAATTCCATGGACTGTATGGTCCGTGGAGGTCACAAAGAGTCAGACACGACTGAGTGACTTTCACACACTCACCTCTTAATGAGAGAACTTCAGAGTCACATTACAAAAGATCTCATTATGGGGAAGGAAAGAATTATGACCATTTTCAAAAATCTATCAGAAGGAATAACCTGAACAAGAAGTTATATTCTTTCTCTTTTATTTATTAACCAATTCATAAAAACAGAACTTAGTACATGGCTTAAGATCTCGTGGCTTAAAGAAGTGTTTTCTCAGGCCTTCACAGCATTTTAAAACTAAGAAATTTTATGTAAGGACCTGGTTTTTTGTTTTCTTTTAAAAATCAGAAGATCTGAGAAATGAACCCATTTTTTTTTTCCTCCAGTAGTTAGGAGTCAGCTCATGGTGACTTTGGTGAGGGTGGGGAGGATTTGTTTTCTACTCCATCACAGCCCCCACCACTTCCTCTAGGACCTCCCAGGCAAGCCTTCCTCACTGCAATTACTTTCCTGACCCCTGGAGGCATTTTCGTTTAAGATCCTGCTGTAGCATTTCAGTAGCTGTTGTGGGCTTCCACCTTTCATCAAGTTAATTTGTTTTAACCTACTCCACTGCAAGAAATAAACTGACCAGATAGCTTCTTATTAGTCTGTGCTTTGGGTCTGTTTTCAGTTTATTAAGATGACTTCTCCATTTGGACCAAAGCCAAGATGAGACCTCATTCTTGTTTGATGTTATCACCATTCCATTATGGAGGAAATAATAATAGTTTTCCAATATGTCATGTGGGAAGACACAGTCTTATCACAGCTTGGCTAGATATGTACTACAGTGTCCCCCATCTGAATACAAGATAATAATGCTGTCTAAAATCCCAAGATCTCAAAAATAGCTGTGATTTTATGACAGGTGTCTTTTTAAACTCTGCTGCGAGTAAAGTGAATCAGACTGCTGCTTCCTGGTAAAGTGACTGGAAGGTTCCACGTGGAAATCCTTAGGGAGGAGATGAAGGTATATTTGACACACAGAAGCAGAAATGAGGCAACTTCCTAGAAAATGGAATCAAGTTCAGTATTCCGTAGGTTCTAGAATCTTCCAGGGAAATATCCACAATGCCTATGAAGACTTGGGGATCCCAGCCTGTGTCTAGAGGGATGTGGACCCTGCATTTCACAAGCAAATGGCTAAACATAGCTTCAGGTTATGAAAGGAATGTTCTGTGCTTTCTGGAGGAGAACATCACAGGATAATGGAAATGGTCTAAGTCAGTACGTGCTGTACAATATAGCAGCCTCTTGCCACAGTTGCTTATGGAGCCCTTGAAAGGTGGCTGGTGAAATGGTGACACTGAATTTTGGATTGTATTTCTTTTTAATTCATTTTGATTTAAACAACCACATGTGGCTAGTGGCTGCCATATTGAAGAGCACAGAGACCTCAGAAGCCTAATCTTTTTTCTTCTGTTTTAGTAAAGTGATTTTATACACATATATATTCTTTCTCATTTTCTTTCCCATTGTGGTTTATCCCATGATATTGAATATAGTTCTTTGCGTTATACAGTAGGACCTTGTTGTTTATTTATTCTATATGTGATAGTCTATGTCCGCTAATCTCAAACTCTCAATCCTTCCTCCCCCCAACATAGGCAACCCCAGTTCTGCTGTCTATGTCTGTGAGTCTGTTTGTGTTTCATAGAAAAGTTCATTTGTGTCATGTATTAGATTCCACATATAAGTCGTATCATATGATATTTGTCTTTCTGTCTCTGACTTATTTCACTTAGTATGATAATCTCTAGTTCTATCCATGTTGCTGCAAATGGCATTATTTCATTCATCTTTATGGCTCTCTAATATTCCATCGAATATATGTACACATCTTTTTTATCCATTCATCTATTGATGGGCACTTTGGTTGCTTCCATGTCTTGGTATTGTTAATAGTGATTCAGTGAACATTGGGGTGTGTGTATCTTTTGGAATTAGAGTTTTGTTCAAATATATGCCCAGCAGTGAGACTGCTGGATCCTATGATAATTCTGTTTTTAGGTTTTTGAGGAACCTCCATACAGTTTTCCATAGTAACCGCACCAACTTACATTACCACCAACAGTGTGGGAGGGTTCCCTTTCTCCACATCCTCTCCAGTATTTGTTATTTGTAGAAATTTTAATGATGGCCATTCAGACTGGTGTGAGGTGGTGCCTCGTTGTAGTTTTGATGTGCATTTCTCTAATCACTAGCAACACTGAGCATCTTTTCATGTGCTTATTGGCCATCTGTATGTCTAGGAGATGCTGATCTTAAACCTGACTCTGGGTGTTTTATGTCTGGGACAAAGAACAGCGTGAACCTAACTCCTTTTACAGCTGAAGGCCCACAAAAGATGAGGCTTTGAGATCAGGCTTTTTCTCGCTTTCTACTGCCCAGCCCCTCAGCAGACAGGGTCTGCTATCAATGCCTGTTTCATGAAGATTAAAGGCCAATAAAATGCCGAACAACTCTTTCCAAAAGTACGGTAAGCACACCACTGGAAATATTCCAAATTTTAATTACTTCTTGCTCATGCTTCTTTCATTTTACTAATTAAATTTGTTTCAGTATGTATAAGGAGAGGATAATTAGCTGATCAAACTATTGATGTCAAAAATAAGAGTTGAGGCTCAGTATCTAAGAAAAAAACAAAACTCAGTGGTATTGAACTCGTTTATAGCAAAATATTACGTAAACAATGAGGTAGTTTGTCCTCAGACACGACACACATTGCAAAGTCAGTAAAGAAAGAAGTGAAATTCAAGAAATGCTGATGGAGATCCTGGCACTTTTTGTGCTCTGATAATTGTAAATTTTTTTCCTTCTTTTCTTTTTTTTCAACAGATGCACATGTCTTAAAACATAAAATCTTGTCCTTCAAACCTTTGTGCAGCTGAGTGAACTACTTTTTATTTTTTCTTGTTTCATTTGGCTTCTCTTGTTTTTATTTGGAAGTAAGCCGAAAGCATGAATATTCATGATGCTGTTAAACAAGATTTTTATTGAAAACAAAAATGGATCCGAAGTTTTTCATTTGTGCTTCTCCAGTCAGAGAGTGAAAGCCCCATTGAAAGATCAGTATCAGAGATTTTGGTTATTTGCTGTTTTCTTTTGCAAAGAATATAGATTTGGGGCTACTGAGGGGTTACCCCATTCTGCAAAAGAAAACTTTAAGCATTATACTTATATAATTCTATTTTCTATCCTTGAACAGCAGAAGAAAAAAGGAGAAGATAGTTAATGAAAAAGGAGGAAGTGTTTATTTTCTGATTATCCTAAGAAGGAGAAGGAAAATGCTAAAAAGCTAAAAAGGTGCCTTTGATTTCTCCCAAGCCCTGTTTGCTTTCTAATACCTAGAAAATTGATCCTCTTCATCCTTTATAATTTGTGTGTGTCTCCACCCACTACCCTCTGCAGGAAACAGGGCTGCATATTTTGTGAGGTTGATTAATCAATGTATTATTCTTTCTCCCTCTTTCCAGCAGTTCAGGGCTACGCATTTTTCATCAGACCTATTGTTACTTGGCAGAAAATAAATACACCATCAAAAATGTATTGCCGTACCAACTAAAAGATGAAGGAGAGTGAACATTTCACTTTGGGTTTGTGCAAACAATATGAATTTATGCAAAAGAAATTCCCAGGAGAACCTTTATAATCACACAAGTTTATTCTTGATTGGTGGGGTGAGCGGGAGACTTTGAGCTGTAAATCATTAATTTATTCATTTATTCCTTGAATTAATAAATATTTATGAAGCACCTACTAAGTGCAACCCCTGAGTACAAAGCAGAACTACCAAAAAGGGTTCTAATGGAGCTTACATTTTATGGGTTGGCAGGCAATTATCAGACAATAAAATAGAGTAACTTAAAATACAGTGAAAAGTGCACAGACAAAAATGAAACAAAAATTAAGCTTTCTTAAGTATGCTTTAACAAGTTTTAGATCCAGAAATGATTTGAAAAAGAAAAGGAAGACAAAAGAACAGAAGAACAAGCAATTTTCACAAGTGTACTTGAGGCAGTGTTCCCGAGTGTGGTTTGTGCCTGGCTGTAGTCTGTGGGTTATTTTTAAATGGTGATAATTGCATATTTAGTGTCAGGGTAACCTTCCGTTTGTATCAAGAGATGCAAGTTCTCCATTCCTCATAGTCATAAAAAGGTTCATTTCCTAGTGCATTTATAAGTCAGAAAGGCAAATGGTTGTAAGAAAATATTAAATAAATTATAAAAGGTTTAGTGTGTGGATATGAGAGCATTTGTGTTGGGACAGCACATGGCTGTCCCAGTGATCTGAACAGGAACTGGTTTTTCTGTCCAAAAACAAAACAAGAGAATGAAACAAAAACTGAAGAAAAAATACAGTAAGCTCCCTACATAAGAGCCTTCAAGCTGTGAACCTTCCAAGATGCAAAGGTGCGTTACGTCAATGTCAGGCGTGAGTGAAGTCACAGCTTGCCCTCCATCTCCTGTTGCTGATGATCCTTCAGCTCTGCCGTCTCCCACCTCCTCTCCCTCCTCCCGTCGGCGACTCCAGCCCCTGTATGCCAGCTATTGTACCACACCACTGTACTTTCCGAGGTATTATATGATTCAAAACGGGTTCTTTATTTTTGTGTTTGTTCCGTTTCTATGTATTATTTGTGTAAAAATAGTATAAACCTGTTACAGCACGGCACTATATACCTAATTGTGTTCGTTGAGTACCTTGGCTAACTTTATTGGGCTTAAGCACAGATTTGATTTACGAACTTGCTCTTGAAATGGAACTCATTCATATGTAGGGGACTTACTGTACAAGACAACCTTGTTGATTCTTCCATCACTGCACTGTGACCAAGAGTCCCTATTAAGGTGGCTTACCTGTCTCAATTTTCAACCACTGCATAGTATCCCACGCCCAAACTTGGTGATTTAAACAATTTTGGCTTGCCCATGATTCCCTGGGTTGGTTAGACAGGGCTCAGCCAGGATGCTGGCCTCTGCTTCATGCAGTTACAAGCTGGCTTCCTCATACTTCTGTGATGTGGGCTACAGGCTTGAAGATGGCCACACCCATCTTTCTGTCCTCTCAGCTGGGCCTAATCTCTCCTTGTTCTCTTTCTGTCTCTGAAGTGGATGGCTTTGGCTGGTGTGTGTCTGTGTGTGTTTATGGGTGTGTGGGCAGACCTCAACAGTCAGAGCTGTTTCAGATAAGAGTAAGTGGAGAACTGGCTCTTTGGCCATTTACAGGAAACCAAGAGAAATAGGAAGACTGGCATAGAAGATTCAACACCTTAATTCTTAAGCCTGATTTTTTTAAAAAGTGCCAGTAGGGGAGAGACTGCTCAGAAAAAGTAGGGGAAAATGTGTGGAGACCATGAGTCAGGAGATGGCGAAGGAGAAGCAAAAAACTAGATGAAAAAGATTTGGCTTTGGAGTCCTTTTCATTTGAAAGAATGATTTATTTGTCTTAGCCTCTGCGTATTTTTTTCCATCTAGATCAACAAGGAAGTAGACCAGATAACTGAATTTTACTTGTGAATTCTTTGGGAAAGTAAATAAGAAGCTTTTAAGTACATTTGCACATAGAATAATAATAGAAATAGTGATCATTTATCAAGGCTTTATTACATGCCAGACACTATGTTAATACTTTGTACAAATTAACTCATGGGGGGAGGGTAGTTAATACATTGAATTTTTCAGAGTTGTAGAAATTACTGCTGCTTGCATGCTAAGTCACTGCAGTCCCAGATATACCAAAACTGATTCCTAATGTGGCTCAGGATCTTATGTGCACCCTTCTTACTTACCCATCCCCATGCCTCAGGGAATGTCAGCCCCTCCTTAAGCTCCAGAAGTTAATATGATTGGTTTTCTGGTTACTAGTGTTATATATAAATCACCCTGTCACTTACAGCAACCATTTTATTTGGCTCACAGTTTTGTGGGACAGAGTTTGGCTGGGCAATGTTTCCCTTGGGGTCTGCCATGAGGTTGTAGAGATATCCACTGGGGCTAAAATGGTGTAAGAGCTCTACTGAGCCAGGCATCCAAAGCGGCACACTCAAATGGTCAGGAGTTGGCCCTTGTTTGCTGCTTCCCAGGTAGCTCAGTTGGTAAAGAATCCGTAAACAATCTGCCTGCAATGCAGGGGACCCTGGTTCGATTCCTGGGTCGGGAAGATCTACTGGAGAAGGGATAGGCTTACCCACTCCAGTATTCTTGGACTTCCCTTGTGGCTCAGCTGGTAAAGAATCTGCCTGCAATGTGGGAGACCTGGGTTCTATTCCCGGGTTGGGAAGATCCCCTGGAGAAGGGAAAGGCTACCCACTCCAGTATCCTGGCCTGGAGAATTCCATGGACTGTACAGTCCATGGGGTCGCAAAGAGTCAGACACGACTGAGCGACTTTCACTTCACTTCACTTCAGGTGGCTCAGTGGTAAAGAATCTGCTTGCCAATGCAGGAGATGCAGGTTTGATCCCTAGATTGGGAAGATCCCCTGCAGCAGGGAATGGCAACCCACTCTGGTATTCTTGCCTGGGAAATCTGATGGACAGAGGAGCCTGGTGGGCCATAGTTCACTGGGTCACTAAGACACAACTGAGCAGCTAAAACCGCAACAGCAATATTCTCTCTATCTCATCTCTTGGCCCTTGTCTGACTATAGTCTGGGAGCGTACAGGTCAATAGCAGACCTGTAAATGATCTCTCCAGTATGCTAGCCTCAGGGTAGTCAGATTCCTGCTGGGAAGCTGGCTTCCCTCAGAGGAATCATTCCAAGACACTCGCCTTGGAATTTACATGCATCCTTTCTACCATCCTCTACTAGTTGAAGCTATTACAAGCACACCTAGATTCATGGAAGTGGCAGAGACCCCTGCCTCTTTTTAAAATTTTGTTACTGTTTTTTGAGATAGTGATTCTCAGAGCATATCTCTTATTTATTTTTTTGGTCACACCTTGAGGCATGTGGCATATCAGTTCCCTAACCAGGGATGGAACCCGTGCACTCTGCAGTGGAAGCACAGAATCTTAACCACTGGACCTCCAGGGAAGTCCCCTCCCCACCACTGCTACCCGGCTGCCTCTTTTTGAAGGGGATGTCAAATAATTTGGAGCCATAAAGTAAACTCTGACAGCTGGTCCAAGAGGGATCCATTCCTTTCACCACTAAGTGGTTCAGGAATAGATATAGGTCCCCATTTGTGCCCCTTGAGAGAAAACTCCCCTCTTTCTCTGGGCATCATTGTGTCTATGTGACACTTAGAATTCAACAACTATCTGTGTTCTAGCCTGAGGATGGTGTGTGGGGTGTGGCAGAGAGGAGGGAAGAAAGGAAGCAGAGCCCTTGGTGATTGGCTGAGCCTTTAGGGCAGCCAACTCTGAAACCATTGAGCTACCTACCCTTGGAGGTGATACATTTCTTTATTGGTTATACCAGTTTGAGTTGGGTACATCACTCTCACCTTGGCAAATAGACCTAAATCTGTAGCTCTTCTGACTTTAGTGAATGAGAGAAAATGGCCAACCGATGCTTACAGGGTATGTTGCAGATTTCAGTGGGCTTCCAGATATTGGCCTGTCACCCTATTTCCATCAAACTGGTAGATTTAGTGTAAGAGGAAAGTTGCTATTTGAAAGTAACATTTTTTTGCCCTCATTGTCTTCCTTTCATTCTGAGTGTTTTCTAGTTCTTTCTTTTTCCTCCTTTTTCCCTACCTCTGAATCCATTTCTGTTCATCTTCCCATCTCCCTTTTCCTTGGCTTTGCTTTGATGTTTTAAAATGCCTGCAGGTCCTTTGCCTACTTACAACTTTCTTCGTAGGAAGTCTGGAGCTCTTAGGATATAAAAACATTATAGGTATGTGCAATCATAGTGTTTCAAGCATTTCCTCCCAGGGTTAAATGATATTTCTGAGAATGATCCATTTATTGCTGAGCGGAAGATTAAAATTAGGTCAAGGTGATTAAAAGAAAACTGTTTTCTATTTTAAACATGTTACTAAACGAATATGAAATGGAACCCCATGGAATCCTCCCATCTTCCACCTTCTGACATTTGTAGAATTCATTTTAAAAAGGAAATGATTCATCTGCTCTACATTCAATCTGAGCCAAATAAATGTGTCGAATCCTCCACATTTATCAGCAAGGCAGCAGGTGTGCTATGTCCAGTAGACCTGAGATGATTGCTTCTCACTGGGCCTTGATATTTAATGAGTTGCCCATACTTGAAAGACGGGAGCTTAATCACAGCATCTGTATCCGTATATCTTTTTCATAATCCAGGAGATACCCAGGCTGGGCATTACCCTCCCCAGGTAAAGTACTTCATCTGTCAGTGAAGGTGACTAGGATTGCTAACCATTCTAGGATTAGCGTGAGTGTCAGAGGGAACATGGGAGAAGCAAACGTTAGGAGGACGAAAGGGCGGCATCTCCCAACAACACAGAAACTCCTCCTGGTAGCCGCCCCAAACTCCGCTTCATCTCCAAATATTGATTAACAGGACCCTGTTGGGTCCTACATTGTTGTCTCATGCCCTGTGACCATGCCCATCTGTTCCAGGATTTAGACAGTTGCTGAAGTCCCTGAGGGTCTTTCTCTTTCATTGGGTGGTTCACTTGCATCATGTGCTCACATCCCAAGAAAAGTGATATCTAAGCTCTTAGAGAAGCCGGATGAGAAGCAATCTCCTATTCATGAAGGCACCCACACATTACCCATCGTTGATCTTGTCCTTGACCAGGAGCTCCCAGAGGATGGGAGCTGAGTCTCATCCATTAAGGCCTTCCTAGCATAGGGGAAGAACCAGGGGAATAGCCATCAAGTTGAAAAAAATTCCCTTCCATTGAAGTTTAAATGATCAACCAAATGAAACAGTCCTACAACCTTCAGGACACTTCATGTGATGTAAAAATGGCTTAATCTTGGAGCCGGTGGGTCAAACCCCTCTGAGGTCAACAAACTACAGCCTGAGGGTCGCATCCAGTCTGCCAGTTATTTTTGTATAGTCCAGCAACTGAGAATGGTTTGTACATTATTTTATTAATATTATGCTCTGAGTTTATTTTTTTCAAATATTTTATTTATTTATTTGGCTGCACAGGGTCTTTGTTGCAGCATGCAGGATCTTTAGTTGCAACATGCAAACTCTTAGTTGAGACATGGGATCTAATTCCCTGCTGCTGCTAAGTCGCTTCTGTCATGTCCGACTCTGTGAGACCCCATAGAAGGCAGCCCACCAGGCTCCCCCGTCCCTGGGATTCTCCAGGCAAGAACGCTGGAGTGGGTTGCCATTTCCTTCTCCAATGCATGAAAGTGAAAAGTGAAAGTGAAGTCGCTCAGTTGTGTCCGGCTCTCAGCGACCCCATGGACTGCAGCCTACCAGGCTCCTCCGTCCATGGGATTTTCCAGGCAAGAGTACTGGAGTGGGGCTAATTCCCTGATCAGGGATCAAATTCAGCCCCCGCTGCATTGGGGGCATGGAGTCTTAGCTACTGGACCATCAGGGAAGTCCCTGTACATTTTTTAATGACTGGAAAAAAAAATCCAAGGAAGAATAATGGTTCATGATGCATGAAAATTGCATGAAATTCCTATCTTCAATAACAGAAATGAAGTTTTATTGGAGTATGGCCGTGCCCCTTCCTTTCTGCATCACCTGTGGCGTCTTCTGTGTTATAGTGATGGAAGGAGTAGTATCAGATCCCACATGGGGCTCTCGGTTTTTTTTGCACTGCTGCTCGGGGCACTGCTAATTGCAGTGATGTACTTCTAACTTGACAGCATCAAGAACAATTTGGTATAAATTTGTTTCCTCTCTTATTATAAGAGTCCAGATATAATACACTTGATTATGCCTCTCAACCTGAAAGGGCTAAAACATTTCCTCTCTGGCTCTTTCCAGAAAAAGTGTACCAAGCCCTACACTTGGAGCACATGTGGAGGCTGATCTTAGACGTCACACCTATACTAACAGCTTCTCAGTAAGATTACCAAATGGTTGGAGAGAGCAAGGAGAGGAAAGACCTTTTTTGGTTGGCCCTTATGGGAAAATTGACCAAAGTATTGGGCACTGTTTCTCTTACTCTTTCCTTCTTCAATGTGCAGTTTGAACCCCAAACAGGATAATGAAACCAACAATAGGCAGATATATTCAAAAACAGACTTGTACTCAAACAGATGTTTTACCGTATCCTGGCTTATGGCACATGCCTAAGTAATGATGTCTCCTGCTGTTTGCTAGGTCCTCAGAACAGGTTGACCCAAATAGAAAAGGGGTCTCCAGTCTTCCTCAAGAAGGGAGCCAATTCTTTTCCCTTTTGAAATTGGCATCCAGACAGAGAGCAAGTGGGATGACTTGCCTGCATGCATGGCAGACTACAGAGAGCAGAGTAGGGATGATGTGAGCTGACTGCCTTCTTCCTTGGACCCACTGAACCAATGAATGTAACTGGGAAAGATGGAAACTTGGGGCCATAAAACTGGATTTTTAAAAACAGGAGTTCCTTGTGGTTTTTTCCCTTCCCTCTCCCTCTTTTACAGTCACTGCAGAATGTCAGGAAAAATTTGAATTTTTGGTACTCCAAGTAAGTTTGAGATAAGATGAGTCTTAGGTGTTATTATGGCTCAAAGCAAAGAGTTGCTCAGTAAATAAATCATGGCTGTCACATCCAATTAAGTGGGTCTGCAGTGACTAGATCCTCGTCTGTATTCAGTGTCAACCCAGACCCAGACTCTCTTCCCAAATGGAGGTGGATAATTTCAAAACAATAGATGTTGAAACATGGTTCAGCCACCTTGGATTGGATTGGGGTGGGAATTTGTGTATCTTACCTAGAAAGGTTGGATTCTGGCCCCTTGAAATGATAAGGAAGCCAGTAATTAGGAAAGATTGGTTCAGACTTATCATTCATTGGGCTTCCCTGGTGGCTCAGACGGTAAAGTGTCTGCCTGCAATGTAGGAGACCCGGTTTCGATCCCTGGGTCGGGAAGATCATTCACTGGGAGAAACGTGATGTTATGTGAATCTGAACTTGCTGGCGAAACGGACCCAGTTAATTACACTGTGAGGTGGAACAGATTTTCCACCATCAAATCATTTTAATCAGCAAGGGAGAAATAGAAGATTTTGTTCTGTGGGTAATGAGTAAACATGACCTCCATTTTATTGGTGCTTATAATTGGCAGGTTTGTGTTCTTCCTGCCCTGGGTGCTAAAGCCAAGGCAACAAAGTCAAGGAGAAAAAGATGAAACAAAGGCAAAATGTGTAGGGACTAGGGAGTGATAGCAGAGACATGCAGGGAGTGGGGCAGATGTCAGGCAAGCCCAGCCCACCTGAGCTCATGCTCTGGCTGCTTAAGGATGCTTGTCACAGTATCAACTCAGCATTGCATATACAGGGTAATTGTAAAACAGAAGCAGTCGAGATGGTACCTTGTCTCTGTGAGCTCATGTTTCTAGTCCAAGGTGGCAAATATGTCAGCTTTGATCTGTTTCCAGCTGATGCTTGGAATGTGTTGAGAAGGATTCTGAGACATGAGTGGAGTGAAGACAAGGGTGCATTGACTGTTGATAATGAGCCATGCATCAGGAGAAGAATGGCGGCCTGCAAATCATGTGTGGTATTTCAGGAGCTATAACTCCTATTGTTTCAGAAATCATTAGAATCTTGATAGAGGCTGAAGACCAAAAATTGGAGATGCAATATAGTCTCTGGATGTGATTCTTTGATTTGCATGGAAAACATTCCCTCCTTTTGTCCATTTTTTTCCAATTCCTTCCTTCTTTCTTTATGGAGTAAACAGGAATTCTTACGCATTACATGTTTCCTATTTTTCTATTTTATGATGATAATTTGCATACATTAAAAGACACAGATCTTAATTCTATGGTGTGATTACTTATGACAAATGTATATACCTGTGTTCCCCACACGTCTCTCAAAATGTAGAACAATTTCATCATCCCAGAAAGTTGCCTCATGGTCCTTCCTGGGCAGTCATCTCCCCCATGTCCTGAAGCAGCCAGTGTTCTGATTTCTATTACCATAGATTAGTGTAACCTGCTTTAACTTCGTATAAATGGACTTATAAGTAATATTTTTATCCGGCTTCTTTATCTGAGCATTTTTTGAGATTTATCCATATTGTTGTGTGTATCAGTACTCCATTCCTTTCTATCATTGAGCTGTAGTTCATCCTACACACATACTACAACTGGTTTATCCATTCATCTGGTTGTTTCCAATTTGAGCTATCATGCATAAAACTGCTATGAGTATTTGTATGCAGGATTTTGTATGCACATGTGTTTTCATTCATTTTGGAGTGAATTTGCTGGGTTATAGGGTAAGCAGATGTTTCACTACATAAGAACCTGCCAAACAATTTTCCAGCGTGGGTAGGCCATTTTATACTCCCATCAGCAATATTTAACAAAATATATAACAACATATAAATTTATCTTCTTGAAATCGTTTCTTTCTTTCTCACATAGCATCCGGGAATCAGCAGTTTAGGGTTTTATAATCACTTCACTGGGTTGGGGAGGCCCTGGCTCCTTCTAACTTTTTTCCTGACCATCCTTGGAGATTGCCTTCCTTAGAGCAATGGCTCATCACCACATACTGATTCCAACCAGTGCAAAGGAGGAGAAATGGGAAGAGTTAGGCTTACCCCTTCACTTTAATGCAGTGGTACCCTGGTGATATTTTACAGCCAGCTCTCAGATGGAGCACAGTAGGTTGATTTGTTGCTCTTGCCAATTTCCATGGTGTAAATATCTCAATGTGGCCAATTTCAAGCCACCAACAAAAATGTGGTATTGGGAAGAAACACCCTTAATGTCATCAGCTCCAGGCCTACTCCATCCCACCACTGTTTCAAGAACACCATCTAGAAGTAGCCCATAATCACTCCTACTCACATCCCACTGACCAGAACTTTGACAGGTGGCTATACCTGACTGCTAGAGAGGCTGGGAAATGTAGTTTTCAGTCTACATTTAGTCTGGTGGCCATGTGCCGAGGGGAAAATTCAGAGTCTTATGGAAGAAAGAGAAGATAAATTATTTGAGACCACTAGAAGTCTGTGGTACAAGGAATTTAAAACAGGGCAGCATCCCATGATTGGGCTTCCCAGGTGGTACAGTGGTGAACAATCCACCTGCCAGTGCAGGAGACACAAGAGACACAGGTTCAATCCCTGTGTTGGAAAGATCTCCTGGAGGAGGAAATGGCAACCCATTCTAGTATTCTTGCATGGAAAATTCCATGGACAGAGGAGTCTGGTAGTCTACAGTCCATAGGGTCACAGAGCCAGACATGACTGAGCACACACATGAACACATACGTCCTATGATTAAAGTTACATTTTGGAAAAGTCCTCTAGCAGTGTGTAGAGGAGGGATAGAATGCATGGGGCTGGAGCAGGGAGACCAGAGAGGAGGCTGAGGTCACTGCAGCTGAGGTAGAAAGAACAGTCTGGGCTCTCCAGGATTTGGTCACTGGTTGTTAGAAGCTGGTGGTAGAATGTTAGGGTTAAAAGGGGTGAGACGGTATAGGAAGGTGCCCATGTCTCCAGCTTGGATGACAGTGGTGCCGTTGTTTGAAATTTAAAAAAAAAACTACAAGTTTTGAAGGGAAGTGGAAGACTTCTCTTGAGGTGCTATTGGCATCTCTAGGTATTATCCAACAAGTGTCAAAAAATAGTGTCAGTTGTTCAGTTGTGTCATACTCTTTGCGATCCCATGGACTGTAGCCCATCAGGCTCCCTGTTCATGGAATTTTCCAGGCAAGAGTATTGGAGTGGGTAGCCATCCACTTCTCCAGGGGATCTTCCCGACCCAGGGGTCAAACACGGGTCTCTTACATTGCAGATTGATTCTTTATCATCTGAGCTACCAGGGAAGCCCTCAGAAAATAAGATCTGGAACTCAAGAGAGGGCAGATTGAGTACTGATCAGGGTCCATATTCATAGTTTCCAAATTTGGATTTTCTCCCGTCAATTTTGCAGAAGAGATCTGCTTGGGGTATAACAAATAATCAGGACCTTTTCTCTTATGATAACAGAAACTCTAACTGGCTTAAGGAAAAAAGAAAGAAGGGAAAATAGTGGTTCATGAAACTTGAACCACTCTATCCTTGAAAAGTTTAAGGATAGAGCAAGCTTTGTGTGTGGCTTGATCAAAGGCCAATAACAGTATCACTAGGACATGTATTGTCTTTATGTTCAGTTCTCGCCCCTGCTTTCTTCTATGATGAGTTTGTTCTAGGCATCCTCTACTCACAGGGTAGCCAGGTAGCTAACAGAAAACTCAGTTCTATATCCTTTTAGCATAGCACGTCCAGCTGCTGAAACCAAAGTCTTGGGACTGGTTCTTAGTGTCCCAAACTGGATCACGGGACTGTTCCTGAGCTGATCACTGTGAACAGTCTTGGTCTGGCTTAATTGTTGTGCCCACCCTTTGAGCAGGAGGGTAGATCAGTCCCAGCTAACCCACACTGAGTGGTGAAGGCTCCCCTGAAGAAATGAAAGACATCACCAGAAGAAGAGAGGATGGACACAGGGCAGCCAAAGCAGCAGATGTCAGTCAACTAAAGCCAGTTTCCAAGGAGGAGCTGCTGTTTCTCACTCAGCCCCTGCTTTGTCAAGGAAATTAATGGACACTCTTGCCACTTCCCTACCTGATCTTTACTTAGTTCTTTTCATTCATCATTAGGTCTTGGGCTTTTCACTGTGTAGCAGCTCATTAGCAGGCGGGCAGATAGACCCCTTACCAAAGAGAAAGGGAAACAGGCCAGGGGTAGCCCTTAGCTTCTGATGGCTCAGCCTGCAGTGATTCCTTAATTTGAAAATGAGTAGCTAGGGAGAAGAACTGTCATCATCAGTCATCCTGGACATCTTTGTACTATTTTTTAAGAGAGTTAAGGAAGGCGTGTTTGAAAAAATAACAATAATACAGCGTTATTGGTGACCTTGTCAGTGACCCAAATTAAAAAACCATTTATCTTCTCTGTGTGTAAATTTCACCTTGGAAAGCTTGCTCCTGGCAGCTGTTAATTAGAAGGGGGGAAAAGAGGTAATTGACATTCTAAAATCTTTTCCTACATGTCATCTTTCTCTTCATTCAGATGCTGCAGGAAACATAAGATTGTGCACTGAGAGGAGTATAATTAGCAAAGAGGAGGGGTAGGATCTATGGATCTATGGACAATGGATAAGCAACCATTGCCCCCACCAAAAGAAATAAAGGAAAAGGTCTAGGGAAGGGATTTGGCCTGAAGTCTGTTGACTTGAGACCCCTAAAAAGTGAAACAAAGTTTTCATTGCACCTCATTTCAGGGAGCTCCCTCCTCACTCTCCAGGACTGCTGTGCACAGTTGTACCGATTGTACACTGCTCAAGTAGGATCTGCTGAGGAGATGATGGGTGCTGAAATGCATCCCAGTATTGCTCAGCAAGCCAGGACCCCATGAGTTTGTGTCCATCCAAAGGAAACTTTTTTAAAAAATTCATTCAAAAGTGATGTGTGTTGCAGTAGACTGACTTCTCCACTGAAGACCCCAGAAGAAGCCTCACTTTTGCTTTGGTTCACTTTCCAAGGCTCATCATTATAAATTCCATTCTCCAGAAATAGTGTAGTTCCTGGCTTAAGGCCCATTCATAAAAATACATCTAAGTTAAATTGCTCAGTACTATTTGGATGCTACTTCATTCTATACCTGAAAAGTTTCTGCTGCCTGTTGATTGCTTCATAAAATGACAGTCACAGCTTGCTTTGGGCATCTGGCTGGTGCTTACGTGTCCAGCAGGAGATGGGAGCTTTCTTCACCCTGCAGTCTAAGTTCTTTGGAGCTCTGGGAATAAATACAGGTCCCCCTTTGCATCAATGTTTACAAAAGCAGAATTAAATACACTAGCCTGTATTAAGAAACAAAAAAAGTATCTGTGATAATGATATAAGCTTTTTTATTTTTCAACAGAGATTTACTTAGCACCTATTATGTTGCTAGATGCTTTAATAGCATGTCTGTGAATAAGAAAGTTCAAGAATTCTTTCTCTTCGGAGCTTACATTCCAAGAGCAAACCACATTCAATAAATAAATAAACAAATGCAGACATAAGATAGTTTCAGATACCAAAGAGGGTTTTGAAGACAAGAAAGTAGGATTGTGACTATGGTTATTTTTGATTGGATCATCAGGGATCTTCTTCCTGAGCAAATGACATTTGAGCAGAATATGAATAACAGGAAAGATCTGGCTGTGTGAAAATACAAGAAAAGGGTGAGCCAGCGGGTGAGAACAGCCAGTGCAAAGGCCCTGAGGTAGGACCAAGGTGGGCCCATTCAAAGGACAGAAGGATAATTGTGGCTGGAGTGTTGAAAGAAGGAGAGGAAGGAAAAGTAGGCAGGGGGTGCAGAAGAGTTTGCATTGTACTTATCATGTGGAGGGAATTCCTAAGCTCCTTGCTCTGTTCCTGTCTTATAAATCCAGCCTTGCATTTGAGGCTTCTGTTTAGGTATTTACATTTCATCTCAAGTCAGGTGGACAAGCAAAACCCTGGTCCCACGAGCAACCCATCCCATAATGAAAACTGAGCAGTCATACATTCTACCCGTGCATTCTCTGTCTCAGTGAAAGTACTGCCATCTGCCTGATGCTCAATCCCCAAGCCCACGAGTCATGCTGGATTTCTCCCCCTTTACTGTTCAGCACGTCCTGTTCACTCCACTCCAGAATATATCCTGGTTCCAACCCCAGCTCCAGACCTCCTCCATCATCTCTATGTCCAGCCTGCATTATCTTCTGCCTGGACAACCTCAACACACCATGGTTGCTCCCCAGCATCAACCCGACTCTACAATCTGTTCTCCACATGGCATCCTTGGGGGCTTTTTTACAGCGTAAGTCAGAAGATATCAGTTCATTCTGCTTAATACCCTCCACAGTTTTCTCGTCACATTTGGGGTGCCAATTCTGATGGGGGTCCCTCCTTCCATTCAGTACTATTTGGATGCTACTTCATGCAGCCATGACTTTATATAATATTTTCTGTTTGCCCCCATGAATCCACTCCACCCCGTGACACCCAACCAGCAGGGGTTGACTCTTCTTCATCTCGCCTCTCTGGCCCCCTCCCTAGATCATTGCTTGGCACGTGGTAGGAGGTCATAACCATTTGTCAGATGAATTGTCTTCCAGGAGCATGCAGAGCCTCAGATGAAGTTACTCACTGGGAGCCACTGAGAATTCTTCTCTAATATAAAGTCCTGGAGCTGGGCAGCACACATTATCATCATAGATAACTCCTTTGGGGGGAATTCAAAAGGTGGGATTGGTGGAGGCAGCCACACATCTGAGGAAGAGAAAAAGACAGCTTCCCACAGGCAATTGAAATGATCCCTGGAGAAATAACTTTGAAATTGGACTTTTTATTTCCTTATTTGAGCATTCATTGTTTTCCATGGTAAGCTCGTATTCCCAGAACTGTTTGTAATGTGAGGTATAAAAGCTAAATATTTATACAGAAGCTAAGCTTTTACGAAGGTGAAAACACAAAGGGACCCAGCCATCCTTCCTCCTGCAAGAGTGACATGGAGAATTACCAATCATTTGTGAATAGAAAGGAAGGAGACAAGGCAGTTTGCTCTGGGAGCCACAAACCCAAAGGTCCACGTGCCCTGGAAGGGACCTATCGTATAAACAAAAGTGTGTTATGGAGGGAGTCAAAATGTCAGCTACTGGTTCCTTTGGATGCGTGAGCAAGTTTTGCTTGGCTTAGGTAAAGTTTCCATTTCATTCATTCTGTTGCCAACATTTCAGCTTTTCAATTGAAAACTCACCTTTCTGAAATCTTACAGAAATTCACAGTGTTTCACAATATGAATCAGCTAGAACAAAGGGGAGCCCGATTCCCCCTCCAGGTCTGAGTTTTCTCACACCTGGACAGCTTCACTTCTTAGCGTTATCTGTTCTGGACTTGGTAGCTGTTCAGGTTGGAGAGCCCTGACCTACTGCTTCATACAGAATGAGACAGATGCTAAAAGTGCTCAGGAGGGGCTTGGGGGGGGGGGTAGGGGGATTGGATGAAGGTGGTCAAAAGGTACGAATTTCTAGTTATCAGATAAATACACACTAGGGTTGTGATGTAGAACATGATTAGTACAGTGAACACTGATATGTGTTACATATGAGAGTCGTGAAGACAGTGAATCCTGAATTCTCATCATAAGAAAAAATTTTTTTCTGTTTCTTTAATGTTGTAACTATATGAGATGATGGATGGTCACCAAACTTATTCTGGGGACCATTTTGTGATATAAGTCAGATCATGATGCTGTACACCTTAAATGTATTTAGTGCTGATGTCTATTATATCTCAGTATTGTTATTATTGTTCAGTCAGTAAGTCATGTCTGACTCTTTTTGACCCTAGGGACTGGAGCCCACCAGGCTCCTCTGTCCATGGGATTCTCTAGGCAAGAATGCTGGAGTGAGTTGCCATTTCCTTCTCCCGGGGAGCTTCCCAACCCAGGAATGAAACCCACGTCTCCTGTGTTGGCAGGCGGATTCTTTACAACCGAGCTGCCTGGGAAGTCCATATCTCAGTATTTCTCAGCCATAAAAAGGAACAAAATTCAGTCATTTGTAGAGATGTGGACGGATCTAGAGTCTGCCATACAGAGTGAAATGTCAGAAAGAGAAAAACAAATACTGTATATTAACACATATATGTGGAATCTAGAAAAATGATACAGAGAAACCTATTTGCAGGGCAAGAATAGAGATATAGGCGTAGAGAAGGGACATGTAGACACAGCTGGGGGAAGGAGAGGGTGGAACAAATTGGGAGATTAGAATTGACATCCATACACTACCATGTGTAAAATAGATGGTGGGGAGCTTCTATATAGCACAGGGAGCTCAGCTTGGAGCTCTGTGATGAGAGTTGGGTTGAGGGAGTGGGAGGGAGGCTCAAGAGGGAGGGGATGGATGTATACATATAGTAGATTCACATAGTTGTACAGTAGATACTAACAGAACATTGTAAAGCAAATGTACCCCAATTAAAAAAAAATGGAAGAAAAAAATTAAATAAAAGTGCTGTGGACGGAGGCATCGATTCATCCTGATAAACCAGTAAAGAGTTTATAGAGCTCTTGAGCTGATGCTTGAATTGTGAGTAGGCTTTCAACATGATGAAGACGGAGGAGGGTTTACAGGTAAAAGACAGAAGAAGGGCAGATATCCCAATGTCTGGATGTGTGAGCAGGGAAGGTGGACCAGTCCTTGGCTTCCCATCTAATTGGGCGTTTGCTGCATTTATAATGCAAGTATCGGACACATTGCTAATTTGGAAAGAAAATCCTCCTTAGGAACTGTTTACACCCACTCTCATCTCATACTCTGAGTGTGTTTGGGTGGCTTCTTCCTTAATCGCTTTGTTTGAGAAATTAGAAGAAGATGCTGTTGGCACACGAGGACAATGGAGAAATAGCAGCTGCCAGAGATTTTCTTCCCCGCACCAGCAGGAAATTCATATTCTTAATAAAAACGCCAAATTGTCATGTCTTGTAGAGAGTGAACATTATGGAGTTTTTGATGATAATGGCTGTGCCAGCTTGGGCTATTGCTTAAATGATTGAATTAAATTAGTTTATATTTTAATGAGGTGGCTAATCAGAGGCTGATTGTTACGGGGGATTGTGAGCCAATTGAGCTAAGTTTTGTTTTCTTAGCCGTCCTTTCTCGTTTTTGTTGTTATCCCATGAACTGGAACTAATATGCTCCAAGCTGCCCTCTAAGCCTCTCAGTAGCAGGATTCAGGCTCAGATTTGGGGCTCCGAGGAAGCAGGGACCTTTCCAACACTGGCCTGGGGCTAATTTGGAAGAGATTCTTGGATGGTTTGCCTGAATGCTTTTCAGGTTTCTGTGAAGGGCCGTGGCGTGTTGGAGAGAGCAGGATCTGAAGCAGAGATTTGAGTTCTAATTTGTGGCCTCTGATGAGCTGCATTAGAGACAAGCCTTCACTCTCTCCAACCCTCTGTTTCTGCTCCTGTAAAAAGACGCCTGCATCAGTCCATCCGTCTGTCCATTCATCCAACAGACATGTGATGTGTGCCTGTCATGTGTTTGTCCCTACCCCTGTGAGGCTTACAGTCCAGTGGAAGAGACAGGAGTGGGTCCAATGGACACGCTAATACATTAGCATGCAAAGGGGCTATATGGGTGTTGTTTGGGTGTGAATGGGAGGGTCTGGCTCCACGAGGAGTCGGCAAAGTGCAGGGGAATATCTGATGAAGACGCGATGCTAGTTTATATCCAAGGTTGAGTGGGTGTTAGCACAGCTGTTCAGGGGAATACTTAGAAAGCAGGGTGAAGGTGTTGCTTGGGCAAAGAGTAGTCCAAACAGAAAGACAAGTCTTGGCTGACAGGGGTGATGGAATGTTAGGGGTGATGCCTGAAGCCCTGGTGAAGGGGGCCCTAGTGAGGCAGGGGCGAGGTGGGGGTGGAGGGCTTGGACCTTCTCCTGAGAACACAGGGAAGCAGTAGAGTAGGGGACCAATCAGATTTAATTAAAAAACTTTTTTGTTATTGTAGTAGAGTCAATTGACAATGTGTTAATTTCTGCTGTATAGCAAAGTGATTCATATATATATATGTATAAACACATATATGTGTATATACATTTATTTTTCATATTCTTTTCCTTGATGGTTTATCACAGGATATTATATATAGTTTCCTGTGCATGCACGTGCCATACAGTAGGACCTCATTGTTTATCCGTTCTATATGTAATAGTTTGCATCTGCTAACCCCAAACTCCTAATCCACCCCTCCCCAGTCACTCTGACAGCCACAGGAGAGCATCAGTGGGGAGGGCTGAGCAAGGTTGAGATTTCCCAAATTATCAAGTGTACCACATATTCTGTTGTTGTTTAGTCACCAAGTCGTGTCCCACTCTTTTGCAACCCCATAGACTGTAGCCTGCCAGGCTCCTCTGTCCATGGATTTCCCAGACAAGAAGACTGCAGCGAGTTGCCATTTCCTTCTCCAGGGAATCTGAAAAAGAAATATATATATATATATATATATATATATATATATATATATATATGTATATACATACATATATATATATTTGTGATAACTGAATCACTTGCTATACACCTGAAACTGACAGTGTTATAAATTAACTATAGTTCAATTAAAAGTGGTTAAAATAAACAGAATAAAATGCATTAGAAACCATCTGGAAATGTCCACACCTAACCAACAGGAAGAGTTACCTTGGAAGAAGAGATGATCAGAAATATTGTAGCATTTTTATGAAGAAAATAAATTCATGTGTTACCTTATAATTAAAAATAAATGCTACAAATAATACTAAAAGCAGAAACACATGTTATCTTATGACTTAGAACACATATACAAGTGTGAGTGTACAAAACAAATAGTATATAAAATGTGCTCTTCTATAATGTCTTTGAGTATTTGTCTTTACACATATATATACATTTGTATATATATACACACACATATATATACACACACACATGCCTATATATGTGAATGTGCATGTTTATATCTAAAAATCAAGTTTCACAAAACAATATATACTTTTGCTTTGTGCAAGAAACTGGTATTTTTTCCTACCTGTTCTCCTTCATTCCTTATAAAAGGCTGCTTGACAACCACTAAATTGATTTCAAAACCCAAAATGGCCTGCCATTGGAAAAACACTGATTTGAAAAATCCTGGGTCCTGATGGGACCAGCTTTTGAGAAGCTGGAGTGGAGTGCGGACGGGCAGGATGCCAGGTTGGCCAGTGGCCATTCATTTCATTTTTGCTGGGTGATGAGAAGAGGGAAAAGGTCACCCACCGAGGCAGAGACAGTGGCTTTGCTGACTAGCCACTCTGTCCTGGTGATGACAGATGATTCCAAACCAGTGAACTCTGACAGAGGAGAAACGTTTGTTGCCTTCTGTCTGAATTTCCTGTGGTTCCCGGGACCAGTTTCTGCCCAGGTTAATTGATTTCTCTTTGGTTTTTTAGCGCAGGCAGGGGCTAAAGCATCTTCTAATGGCTTGTTAATCATGCACTTCTCTGTTACCTCCTAGTCTTGGCGAGCCAGTCTTCCAACAGTTGCTAATTGGAAAGGGAAATATGCAAGAGAGCAGAGAAAAGGATGAAGAGGGCTAATGCAGGTACTGATTCAGCTAGTAACGCGAGGATGGATTAATCACGCATACGTTGAAGAGCCGATCAGATCCCGATCAGATCTCAATAGATCTCATTGATTCCATGAGGCACACCCAGCTAAGCTGGTGGGGGTTAGAGCAGGTAGACTCTGTTAGATTGAATTTACTATTAAGAGGAATGCTGTTCAAATTTTGATGGACCCCTTGCATTGAGTGGGCAAACTTTTTCTGGGAGTAAAGGGCCAAATAGCACGTATTTTTATCTTTGTTAACTGGAAGGTCTTTGTCCAAAGTACAGTTCCACCATCAGATTTCAAAAGCAGCCATAGACAATACATAAACAAGTATCAGGCTTCCCTGGTGGCTCAGACGGTAAAGAATCTGCCTGCAATGCAGGAGACCTGGGTTCAGTCCCTGGGTTGGGAAGTCCCATGGAGAAGGAAATGGCAATCCACTTCAGTATTCTTGTCTGGGAAATCCCATGGACAGAGGAACCTGGTGGGATACAGTCCATGGGGTCACAGAGTTGGACATGACTGAGCAACTAACACTACACTACTACACTAAACAAATGAGTATGCTGCATTTCAATATGCTGTTTGCAAAAGTAATCAATCATCTCTTCTGCACTTAGATTTTTCTGCGGTGGACTATGTTACAAGTAATCTTTGAACCAGGGCTGCCCAACCTAGCACTGTTGACATTTTGAGTCAGGTATTTCTTGGTCCTACGCATTAAAGATGTTTAGCAGCATCCCTGGCCTCTACAAGCTTGATGCCAGTGTAGAGACCAGCAGAAATTTCTCTAGGCATGGCAGAGTACCCCAGGGGGGCACGATCACCCTCAGGTGAGAACTCTTGCTTTAAACCCTTCACTCTTATTTCTCTTCATTTTGTATTTTGTGTGTTTGGTCTCTCTAGCCAAGATATTATAGCATTGATTTGAGAATTTGGAAGGGTAGACCATCTCTGGCTGAGGGCTTAGCTTATAAGATTTATTCTTCTGTCTGAATCTTGGTCTTCGATCTTCTGAACAAAAATGAGAGGGTGTTGTCAAGCCTTGCTTCTAAATCTGAACATTGCTAGGAATAAGAGAGATAGATGTATGAGATAAGAGTTTAAAAAGTTATCTTTACCAGACAGATTTAAAATGAAAGGAACATTTTGAGAGAGAAGCAGCATCACACAGTATGGTTCTTATGTGCACAGGTCCTGGGGTCAGACTGCCTGAAATGCGATACAGATACCAACACCTTCTGACTGTGACCTTGGGCAAGCTACTTGACCTCTCTGTGCGTCAGTCATGTCATCTGTAAAATGGGAATAATGTTCATTCTTTCCTGGTAGGGCTGTGTTGAACACTGAACAAATTGAACCTCAAAGCATCTGACCCTGAAGTAAGCCCTCTGTCGAATAATATTAATAAAACAAAAACTAAAGAGGGCAGTTTAATGGTCAATTTCTGGCATCAGTAAACTAGGAAATTTGGAAATATTTGGTAGAATATAGAAAGCAGTGTTTTGAGTACCCTGAAAATCAAACCAGGCTATGTAACTGTAGACTGGGGGTGGTTTGGGGGTTTGTTGTTGTTGTTCAGTCACTAAATCGTGTCTGACTCTTTGCGACCCCATGGACTGCAGCATGCCAGGCTTCCCTGTCCTTTGCTATTTGCTGGAGTTTGCTCAAACTCATGTCCATTGAATCAGTGATGCTGTCCAACCAGAGGATGAGATGGATGAGATGGTTTAGGGGTAATACCAATGAAATATCATACCAAGGCTTCCCTGGTGGCTCAGCGGGTAAAGAATCTGCCTGCAATGCAGGAGACCTGGGTTCAATTCCTGGGTTGGGAAGGTCCCCTGGAGAAGGGAAAGGCTTCCCACTCCAGTATTCTGGCCTGGAGAGTTCCATGGACTGTATAGTCCATGGAGTCGCAAAGAGTCGCATATGACTGAGCAACTTTCACTTTCACTTTCTTTCATGGCATTTCCTAGATATGCACACAGGTTGGGCTTCCCAGGTAGCTCAGTGGTAAAGAATCTGCCTACCAATTCAGGAGATACAAGAGACATGGGTTCAATCCCTGGATCAAGAAGATTCCCTGGAGTAGGAAATGGGAAGTCACTCTAGTATCCTTTCCTGGGAAACTCCATGGACAGAGGAGCCTGGTTGGCTCCAGTTCATGGGGTCTCAAAGAGTTGGACATGACTGAGTGTGCACATACACACAATGCACACACGTGTACACAGGTTGCCTGGGAGTTGCTGGTGTTTTCAAGGCTTTTTGAGGTTAACTCTCCAGGAGGAGGGTGGTATCCTGCTTTTAATGAGCTTCTGGGCCAATTGATGACACAGTGTGTGGATTGGCTTTCGGAGCAATGGGAAAATGTAAGACGAAAAAGCTCTTGGTAGCCCCCTGTATCTCTGTGCCTGTAACCCTGCTGAAAAGTAAGCAGTATAATCTTCCCCAACTTGCCCTGTCTGTTTCAGATAACACACGTGCTTTGCAGGGTGCACATGCTTTGTAGGGTGCTAAGCAGTTCTTGGGCAGAAAGGACCTGCAGCCATACAGGCTTGGAAAATAGTCCTCTAATCAAAGGGAATTATGGCTCTTCCTGGACCTCTCAGTGCCGTAACCATTACAGAGAGACTCTGGGGTGGGGGTTGTAGGCGGAAGTTTCTCCCTAACTTCTATCCAGTTCATGTTGATATTGTACAGCTGGGGAAAGCCCACCTCTGACAGCTCTCCTTCCCCATCTGGACTGAGAACTTGGGTGCAGCTGAACAACTGGCAAAAGCTTCGATGATGTCAACCTAGGTCCTCAGTATACCATGTTTTCTGTGTTAACGATTCGTGTCACATCCCTGCTGTGAATTTCAAGCAGGAATGATTCCATTTTGGAATTAGGAAAATCTGTGGCTGACACCCAGTTATGGGACAGAGCGGGGCCAGAGGACCATAAGCATCAAAGGCTCAGCTTTGACCTTCGCCTTCATTTGTTGGCACCGCTCTCAAAGAATATCACAGACTGGGTGCTTGTACAACAGACATTTATGTCCCCCAGTCCTAGAGACTGGAGGTCCCGGATCAAAGTACCTGTGGATTCAGTGTCTGGAGAAGACCCATGTCCTGGTTCATGAATGGCTATCTTCTTTGTGTCCCCGTATTGCGACAGCCGGGGAGCTCTCTGGCTTCTCTTTAATAAGAATACTAATCTCATCCATGAGGACTCCCTCTCATGACTTAATCATCCACCAAAGGCACACCTCAAATACAGTCGCACTGGGGGGAGTCAGCTTTTTTAAAAGAAATATTTTTATTGACCTATTCTTTAACTTTTAATTGTTTTGGCTGTGCCAAGTCTTAGTGGTGGCATGCGGGGTCTTTGACCTTTGTTTTGGCACATGAACTCTTAGTTCAGGCAGGTAGGATCTAGTTCCTAATGGGATCAAACCCATCCTCCCTGCCTTGGGAGCATGGAGTCTTAGCCAGTGGGCCACCAGGGAAGTCCCAGGGAGTTAGCTTTTAAAATATGAATTTTTCAGGGACACAGACATTCAGAGATAGTAGCCTCGATTCATCGGAGCAAATATGCCTAGCCTCCTTGAAAACATAACCATAAAGCTGCTTTTCTCATCCTACATCCTTTAGTTTTAAAATAGTACCTAATGGTGTACCATTCTTGTGGTTCATGTAGCCACGATTCTGCATCATACACAAGGTCAGGCTGTGTGTTCAGTTTCTGAGAGCTGCCGTAACAAATTATCCTCTACGTGGTGGCTTAACACAACAGAAGTGTATTCTCTCACAAGTTCTGGGGGCTGAAAGCCTGAAATCAAGTTCTTGGCAGAGTTGCTTCCTTCTGAAGGCTCCAGGGTAGAATCTGTCCTCTGCCTCTTGCAGCTTCTGGTGGCTCCAGACACTTCTCAGCATGTGGTTGCATCACTCCCGTCTCTGCCTCCATCATCACCTGGCTTCTCCTCCTTCTGGCCCCTTTTCTCTGTGTGTCTTAAAGGACACTCATTGATGGATTTAGGACCCACCTGTATAAGCTTGGATGATCTCTCTTTTGACCCTTAATTACATCTGCAAAAACTCTTTTCCCAAATAAAGTCACATTCACAATCATTTGGGAAATGGGCATATCTTCTAGGGGGTCACTGTTCCATCCAGTACAGGTCATGTCATCTTGAAAACTGCTGATGCTGGTAATAACAACTTATTTGATTGGCATCTTAGCTCCATTATGCGACTTTGTGGCATTGATGGATCATTCTGTCAGAAAACTCTAGAACTGAGGTCGTTAAACTGGAGTGAATATCAGTATGTTCTGAAGGGCTTAACCTGCCTGAGAATGAAATATAGATTACTTGGTCCAGCCTCACAGTGTCTGATCTGGCAAGTTTGGGGTGGGAATTTGTTTATTTAAGAAATTTCCAGGTAATGCCAATGCTGTTAGTCCAGGGACCCCACTATAAGAATCACTGCCAAATAGGTTTTCTCCTAGAGAGAATTCACCAAGATTTTGGACCCAGGTGGTCTGTGTTCCTGGATAAACCTCCAGTTCCCTAAACTGTAGCTCAAAGGTTTGACTACCTTTAGCACACCCTGTTGGAGAAGGCGATGGCAGGCACCCCACTCCAGTACTGTTGCCTGGAAAATCCCATGGACGGAAGGAGCCTGGTAGGCTGCAGTCCATGGGGTCACAAAGAGTCAGGCACAACTGAGTGACTTCACTTTCACTTTTCACTTCCATGCACTGGAGAAGGAAATGGCAACCCACTCCAGTGTTCTTGCCTGGAGAATCCCAGGGACGGGGGAGCCTGGCGGGCTGCCGTCTATGGGGTCGCACAGAGTTGGACACGATTGAAACAACTTAGCAGCAGCAGCACACCCTTTGATGCTCCAGAAAAGCAACCCTCCCACCAAGGATGCCATTGGTCCATAAGGATGTGATGCAGCCAGCTGCCAACAGCTCGGCTTCAATGGAGATGCAATTTATTTGCAACAAAGCTGCAGAACAATGCTTCTTAAAGTGTGTCCAACTCTTTCGACCCTTTGAACCATAGCCTGACAGAGAGGGCAAGAATACTGGAGTGGGTTGCTGTTTCCTCCCCTAGGAGATGTTCCCAATCCAGGGATCGAGACTGCATCTCCTGTGTCTCCTGCGTCTCCCGCATTACAGGTGGATTCTTTACCCACTGAGCCACTGGGGAAGCCCTAAATTCAAGCACATTTTCTCAAGTAAGATTACATTGACAACAGAGGTAATATTTTGATATTTGTCAGAGTAATTAG
This sequence comes from Okapia johnstoni, assembly GCA_024291935.2. NCBI lineage: Eukaryota > Metazoa > Chordata > Mammalia > Artiodactyla > Giraffidae > Okapia > Okapia johnstoni. The sequence continues at coordinate 22,905,699 of CM044310.1, forward strand.
AATGCCCGATGAGAACGCTCATTGAAGTGGAGAAAATTTGACATACCTGGAAGGTAAATTATAGTATAGCCAGCTTGTGACACTCAATGCAACCCCTTATTTTTGTTATGAATTCCAGATTTATGGGTACCCCTCTCCTTTGAGCCATGGTCTGTTGAAAACTCCACAGTGGCAAGCTGCACAAATTGGTGAAAAGTAGGAAATCTCAGGGGAAAAAAAAAATGATCCCTCTCTTGAAAACAGCAGCCTGATGTCAAAACTCCAAAATCATCTGTGTCTGGGTTTTATGTTTGCGAGTGGTTGTCAGGCAATGCCTTCTGTGGAATCCTTCTCTGCTCAGGACAGTGGACTGTCCAGCTACCTTTCCACCAGAGCACAGGAGAGCCAAAATGAGGTCATATGGTAAGGAGCAGGAGACAAGGAGGTGAGAATAAGGTAACAATTCTGCAGAGCAGCTGGGGGAAAAGCATGGCAGAGTTTCAGCCACAGGAACTTCATTTCCCAAATCCAGCGCACGCAGCCAGCAGGTGGAGAAAGCGAGTAACACAGTCGGAAGACAAGGTGTGGGTCATCCAATCACAACAGCCCCCCACCCCCTTCCACACGTCATTTCTTGGGCATCCAGGAAGTTACTTGCAGGTTTTTTTTTTTTCCTGATAAAAAAAAGCTGAGGCTAAACACAAAAAGCCACACACTGTATTTATTTCCATTCCATTTATACATAATCTTATTTATATCATATGTCCAGCATAGAGAAATCCAAAGAAACAGAAAGTAAATTAGTGGTTGCAGGTGCCGGGAAGAGAAGCTGGGGGAGGGACCTGCTGGTAGACACAGGGCTCTTTTTCGGGGGGGTTGGGGGGTGATGGAATGCTCTGGATAGAGGTGGTGGTAAGAGTTGCACAATTCTGTGAAGACATTAATGCACACTGGCTATCCTTTAATATTGTGAGTTATATAGTGTATGAATTATACCTCTTTTTTTCAAAGTTGTTGAGGGGCTTCCCTGGTGGCTCAGTAGTTAAGCATCTGCCTGCCAATGTAGGAGACACCAGTTTGATCCCTGGTCCGAGAAGATTCCAGATGCCACAGGGCAACTGAGCCCGTGCATCACAGCTACTGAAACTGTGCTCCACAACAAGAGAAGCCACCCCAATAAGAAGCCTCTGCACTGCAACTGCAGAGCAGACAGCCTCTGCACTCCGCAACTTGAGAAAGCCCGCATAGCAACGAAGACTCAGCACAGCCATAAATAAATAAATAAATAAAATTATGAAGAAGTTGTTTAGGCTTGAGATTATACTGAAGACCACTTTCTCCAGGAGGGAGAAAACTACAGAGAAAAAAAGCAGATAGCTCAATCAAATCTTATCTCTCTCTCTGTCTTTTTCCTGCATTTTTGTAGCTCTTTTCTTCAAACTCACATCTGTTGAGGACATAATATGAGCAGGGTGATAACAGTAGCGGCACAGGCTCAGGGGTTGCATATATAACTTCACAGAAGAGTCCCAGCTCTTCATGGATGTAGGTCCTGTGCATCCCATTCTACAGGTGAAGAGACTGAGGTCCTGCCGGCCCAGGGCCCAGAGCTACCAAATAAGCACACGGGGATTGACTGGGGTGATAGGAGGCTAGTTTTCTCTGCTCACTTCCACATCTTCCCCGTGACTCAGAAGCCTGCGAGGAACCTTTGCCCTACCAGTGACTTTTGGTCTCTAACTTCATCTGGGTGATAAATCAAGCTGCCTTCGGGACCATGGGTTGGGAGTTAGCAACTGAGTGCCTCCTGCCTCCCTCTTGGCAGGCAGCAAAGGGCAAACCCACCTTTCCAGTGGGTCTCTAACAAGCCCTGCGCTCTTCCCTCAGTCACCGGTGCCTCGCACAGGACAGCCGAAAATGATCGCCATCGATGAATTGACTCGGATCTACAGCAGTGCAGTCGCTTGTCTGTGTCCACAAGATGCAGAGTTTGCATTCCCGGGATTGGGTAGCACTCCTGGCAAGTTTGGGGAAGGATCGTAGCATTCACACGGCTGCATGGAGAGATGCTTGCGTGTCAGAATGTGTGCCATGCGGAAGGGAAGTGAGGCCACGGAAGGACCCTTAATGACTCTGGGAGACTTTAAGAAGAGAGAGAGGATGAAGGAAGGAACATTTCTCATGGGGCTCGCAGCTGCCTCCATCCTGGAAGCAGAACGTGTTCTGTCGACATCATAAAATCATGTAGGGAAAAACCTGCTGTCTGATCTGATATGGAGGGTGACTGAGAGATACATTTAAGGGGAAAAAAACCAGAATTTGCTAAAAGTCTATCACACTGTAACTCTTTAGATCTCAGCCTTAGCTGAGCTACACAATCACTTAAAAAGCTGTATAAAAAACATTAGTACCTTGTCCCCATGGCAGTGGATTCCTGATCTGTGAGTGGGGGGCCAGGTGTGTCAAATCTTTAGATAAATCTGTTGTGCAGCCAGAACTGAGAAACACTGGATGTTTATATAGTATAAGGACGTATATGTTGGGACTTCCCTGGTAGCTTGGTAGTAAAGAATCCTCCAGCCAATGCAGGAGACATTGGGTTGGGAAGTTCCCCTGGAGGAGAAAGTGGCAACCCAGTCCAGTATTCTTGCCAGGATAATCCCATGGACAGAGGAGTCTGGCAGGCTACAGTCCATGGGGTTGCAAAAGAGTCAGACACGACTGAGCAACTAAGCAGCAACAGAAAGGATAAATGTCATACCATAATCCCTAAGTCAGGAACTTTATGATACTTTCCACAGACTATAGCATGGATCTGATGCTGATGATCTGACATGGAGCTGATGTAATGATAATAGAAATAAAGTGCACAATAAATGCAATGTACTTGAATCATCCCGAAACCATTCCCCACCAATCCGTGGAAAAATTGTCTTCCGTGAAACTGGTCCTTAGTGCCACAAAGGTTGGGGACTGCTGATGTATAGGACAGATTCTCAGTTATCCACTTAAATGCTAATAAATCCAAACCTGTACATAAAATGAAGCCTCACTCTCACTTTGATTTAGAATAGAACGCTGTTATTTTCTCCAGGAAAATTAGGTTCCTGCTGGTAGTTTGCTGGTGTTTAAGTGAAAGTCCACTGATGTATCAATTAGCTACTGCTGTGTAACAAACCTGCCCCCCCCACCCCAGCCAAAAAAAAATCTCAGTTACCTAAAATAACATTTATTTGTTGTTTCTCACTATGGTGAAATTTGGCTGGACGAGGAATTCAGTTGCTATTGGCTGGCCTCCCTCTGACATCAGATGGGCAGATGCCTCTTGCATTCTATTTCTCCTCTGGAGGCCAGCAAGTTAGTTTGGGGATATCTTCTCATGGCAATATGGGAGCAGAGCAGACCACAACAGAGCAAGCAAAAGCCTCCGTGGCATCTTGAAGTAAAATTTTGGAACTGGCTGGTCATCATTTCTACCTTGTTCTGTTAGAGCAGCTATGACCAAGGTCAGAGACGAGGACCAGGAAAGGAACCACTCACCATTCACTCATTGGAAAGGCACTGCAAGCCACATGACAGGGCCACAGGAAGGGATAAAGAAATAGGCAAGCAATGCTGTCTAGACCATTCTGCCGACTGATGATGAGAAGGCTTTCTAAAAGGGAGGCTGGTCTTGGTCACACCATGATGAAGATTGATGGGACTGTGCTCTTCAACAATGCATCTCTTTTGTTGTTGTTGTTTAGAGTTTTTTATTTATTTTTGGCTACACTGAGTCTTCGTTGCTGTGGACTTTCTCTAGTTGCAGCAAGCAGGGGCTACTCTCTGGTTGTGGTGCATGGGCTTCTCATTGTGGTGGCTTCTCTTGTTGCAGAGCACAGGCTCTAGCTAGGCATCAGTAGTTGAGGGCCTAGTTGCCCTGTGGCATGTGGGATCTTCCTGGACCAGGGATCAAACCCTTATCCCCTGCACTGGCAAGCGAATTCTTAACCATTGGACCACCAGGGAAGTCCCTACAGGTCTGTTTTATCCAGAGAAGAAAATGATGATATACTAAGACTAAGATGCTTTCTTTCTTGCCATGTCTTCCAGCCTCTCCTTAGTCCTACGAGTGACGTTTTACATCCCTGGCTATCTGAGTAGCTCTTTCCAAAGTTGCCACAGTTTGCAGACTCGTCTTGAAACCCAAACAGGTGAAGCATCTCTGGCAGAGAAAAGTAGGTCAATGCATCATTTCCTTCAAAGCCGGCACACAGTACCACATGCAGATAGACACTTAATGAATGCTCATTCGGGATGATTATGACTGCGTTTCCATCTGCAATTTAGCCATCAGCTGTTTATTGAAAAACACTGATTGTTTTTTTTTCTTTTAATCTCTAAGCTCTTATGGTTCTTAAGGAAAATAAATCGTGAAGCAAACTAGCAAAGGCTCACTTCCGCCTCTTTTAACTTCAGGAGGAGACAGTGAGGCTTAACAAGGGAGTAATAGACAGGTGACCCCTTTCAGGTCAGAACTCCGTCCCTGTGTGTTGGTCCAGGGAGCACTCAGAAATGTTGTTTGCAGGTGTCTTACCCCACAACTCTCTTTTTATCCCAGGAGCAGATGAGAGCATTCAGTTTCCACTCACCTTCTGCTTCTGACTCAACCTGAGACGTTCTTACCTGTTTTGTTCTTTGGGATGCTCTGGGTACCAGCTTGGAGCTCAGCAGAAGGTGGCAAAACAATGCCTCGGCCAGCCATTAAACACACCAAGATAATTTTTATCTCTAAATCAGAGCATGAAGGCAAAGGAGCCTCTCAATTATCTGCAAAACCAATGGTCTCATGGAGGAATCAGATGCACCGATTCACTTAATCACATCTACACTGCATTTCTTGTATCACAAGATCTCACAATAGCACCTGTAGTAGTTGATGATGGGGATATTGGAGATGTAATCTATTTTCTCCATTTTGTGTGTGTGGTATGAATTCTCATAATAACAAGGTAAGAGGGAGATTCCATACATGCTGGCCTGTGAAAGTGTCCTTCAAGTAAATCCAAATCATTCAGTGTCTAAATACAGGGAACGTAGCATATTGGTTAAAAGTAGGGAGATGGACTTCCCTGATGGCTCAGTGGTAACGAATCAGCCTGCCAATGCAGGAGACATGGATTCAGCTCACGTTCTGCGAAAATCCCACGTGCTGTGGAGCAACTAAATCCCTGCGCTGCAACTATTGAGCCTGTGCTCTAGAGTCTGGGAACCACAACTCGTGGGTCCACGTGGAGCAACTACTGAAGCCTGAGCACCTAGAGCCCCTGCTCTGCAACAAGAGAAGCCACCACGGCCATGAAGAGTAACCCCCACTTGTAGCACAAGTGGGAAAACCCTGCACAGGAACAAAGACCCAGCACAACCATAATAAATAAATGAAATTATTAAAGAAAAAAAAAGTAGGGTTGGCAAACCATGGCCCACAGGCCAAATCTGGCCTGCCACCTGGTTTTGTACAGCCCATGAGCTAAAAATTGCTTTTGCATCTCCAAATGATTTTTTAAAAATAGAAAGAAGATATTTTGTGACAAGTGAAAATTATATAGAATTCAGATTTTGGTGTCTATAAATAAGGTTTTACCCAGTCATACTTATTTGTGATACATTGGCAATGACTGCCTTCACACAGTAAGGGCAGAATTTAGTAGTGGCAACAAAGAAACCTTAAATACTTATTATCTGCCACTTTGCAGGAAATGTTGACTGACCCCCATCTAACAGCATAAATTTAGAAACCAGACTTGCTGGGACAAGCTTGGCTTTGCTAGTTACTCGCGGTATGACCTTGAACTCCTCTGTACCTCAATATTCCTTTCTATACAATGGGAATGATGGTGACAGTCTCATCACATCCTTCTCACGTGAGAATATTGTGAGGATAAAAAAGAACTAACATATTCTAAGGGCTGTAAACAGTGCCTTATACATAAAAATGATCCCTTCAGTGATGGGAAACTGCCAGGAAAACCTTTGATGGGAGAAGCCTGAACTAAATCCCCTCTTTGACCTTCCTCCCAGAATTCATGGACAGTGGGACCTAGCTTATCTGATACAGTTCTGCTTCCATGATCATTCTATTTAGACCTTCCTTGCTGAATCTGTTTTTCTTCTTTGTTTCTGAAGCTGGGGAATTGGGAAGTTCTCACTCTCTGCTAGGGCTCTAGACCCAGTGAATGCAGAAACTGAAACTTTCCTGGGATGCCCGGAATAAAGTGAGAGGAAACCTCTCTTCTTTGACAGCCTCATCAGAGCTGAATTTCTGGCACTCCCAGGCACTCCCTAGATTACCATTCAGGGTCCAGATCTGTCATCTCAGTCAAGGGTATGAACCTGAGCAGTCTCCTGAGCAGCCTCCAATCCACATGGAAGCAGGCTGGCAGGAGGTGAATAGATCCTCCTTGTTGGCTTAGAGTGGGTAGGAACCAAACCTAGGTTGTTTCTCACTGCTCCCAACTCCCACACTTGTGCTGGGCAAATAGTAGATTTTTAAAAAACTTTTTATTTTGTATTGGGACTCCAAAATCACTGTGGACAGTGACTGCTGCCATGAAATTAGAAGACATTTGCTCCTTGGAAGGAAAGCTATGACAAACCTAGACAATGTATTAAAAAACAAAGACATCGCTTTACTGACAAAGGTCCATAGCTGTGGAACCAGGCTGGCAGGAGGAGGATGCCCCTGCCTATGGGAGAAAATGGGCAGAGCATTTGGCATGCTTGATTCAAATTGTTTGAGCAAGAACGACTCAAGCGCATCCATCATCTTTCAGCCAGTTAGTCATCGGAAAAGGCTTCAGCTCTTTGAAAAGGGTCTGTGAATAGATCCTCCCTGTCTGCTCAGAGGGGGTGGGGCCCAAACATGGGTTGTTTATCACTGTTCCCAGCTCCCAACCTTGTGCTGGGCAAATAATAGATTTTTTAAAAAACATTTTATTTTGTACTGGGGCTTCAAAATCACTGTGAACAGTGACTGAAGCCATGAAATTAGAAGATGTTAGCTCCTTGGAAGGAAAGCTATGACAAACCTAGACAGCATATTAAAAAATAAAGACATCACTTTACTGACAAAGGTCTATAGCTGTGGAACCAAGTCAAAGCTATGATTTTTCCAATATTCATGTACAGATGTGAGAGTTGGACCATAAAGAAGGATGAATGCTGAAGAATTGATGCTTTCGAAATGTGGTGCTGGAAAAGACTCTTTGAGTGTCCCATGGACTGCAAGATCAAGCCAGGCAATCCTGAAGGAAATTAACCCTGAATATTCATTGGAAAGACTGATGCTGAAGCTGAGACTCCAATACTTTGGCCACCTTATGTGAAGAGCTGACTCATTGGAAAAGACCCTGATGCTGGGAAGGATTGAGGGCATGAAGAGAAGGGGGCAACAGCGGATGAGATGGTTGGATGGCATCATCGATTCAATGAACATAAGTTTGAGCAAGTTCCTGGATATGATGAAGGACAGAGAAGCCTGGCATGCAGCAGTCCATGGGGTCGCGAAGAGTCAGGCACAACTAAGTGACTGAACAACAATATGCTTTAAAAGCCCACAGAGCCCTCTTACTTGTGGGACCTCCTCTTGATCTGGCAGAAGGAGCCCTTAACTGTTATGTTAGTACTTTTCTGACATTATTATTGCGGCTCTTGTTATTACTGTAAAAATTATTGCCATTGCCATCATGATAGAATCTTTCTTTACTCTTAACAATGAGACATTTAAGCATCCAGATACCCATCCAAGGGCTTTGCAGGTAACTCAGTGGTAAAAAACCCACCTGCTAATATAGGAGATGCAGAAGACGCAAGTTCGATCCCTGGGTCAGGAAGATCCCCAGAGGAGGAAATGGCAACCCACTCCAGTATTCTTGCCTAGAAAATTCCATGGACGGAGAATCCTGGTGGGCTACAGTTCATGGGATCACAAAGAGTCGGACACGACTGAGCATACACACGATATCCATCCAAGCAGAATTAACCATGCACAAGCCTATGTTCCATTAGCAGTGGAGGGCCCTGAGTTTTCCACAGTGGCCTTCTTCAGTGTCCTGAGCCCGGGGACTCTTATTTCTTGGGGAGTGTGTATGCCTCTCATTTCCCAGCACAGAGCCTTGCACAGAACAGGAGCTCAGCGTGTCTGGATATGTGGATGGATAAGTGAGCACGGGAAGAAGGGGAAGAGTGAAAAATTATGTTCACTCCAGGGGAGGAACAGCAGCTAAGGGGGTCCCCAGTTTATCTACGCACTGAAAGAGTCTAGAAAATTCCCCCCACCCTTGAAAAGCCCTGCAGATATACCACGTGGGTTTCCCTGCACCATCACTTAGCTGTGTGAATGTCAGCAAGTTCCCTACTCCTGGAGCCTTTCTACCCCTGATTGTAAAATACAGTTGCTATAAGGAGGATTGGGATAAAGTATTCAGAGTCTGACCCAGTGTAAGCTTTTTTTTATGGGAATATAATTGCTTTGCAATGCTATGTTAGTTTCTGCTGCACAACAAAGTGAATCAACTATATGTGTACATATACTCCTTCCTCTTGGGCCTCCCTCCCACCCCACTATCCCTCTCCTCTAGGTCATCCCAGAGCATCGAGCTGAGCTCCCTGTCTATACAGCAGCTTCCCACCAGTTCTCTGTTTCACGTGTGGTAGTGTATATATGCCAGTGCTACTCTGTTAGTTCATCCTTCCCCCATGCCTACAGGTCCCTTCTCTGTGTCTGTGTCTCTATTCCTGCCCTGAAAATAGGTTCATCAGTACCATTTTTCTAGATTCCATATATGTGCAGTAATATACGATATTTGTTTTTCTCATTCTGAATGTGGGTGACCTAGAGCCTGTCATACAGAGTAAGCTTTTCGTAGGTTGTTTGTTAAATACATTTGTGTGAATCAAAGCCATGGTTTGCAGGAATCAACAGCTCCTAAGAACAAGCTAACGGTTACTCATGGGAGTGGGGTGCTATAGAGGTGGGAGCAGGTGCTACAAACTGCTGGGTGTATGAAGGGCTCAAGGATGTATGTACAACACAGGGAATATAGCCAAGATTTTGTAATAACTGTAAATGGAAAGTAAACCTTAAAAGTGTGTGATATAAAACATTTTGAAAATTAAGAAAAGCAAGGGTCATAAATAATCAAAGCTCATCCCTTCCCAATAATAATTCTGTAGATTAATGTTCTCCATGATCTTGAGATGGTTACATCTGTTGTATCCAATAGGGGAGAAAATAATATGCTTCCCGAATCCCTTTCCAACTCTGGGTCAGTGTCCTCATGTCGGCAGTCTGAACTCCATTATCGTTGTTTAGTCACTGTTTAGTCCGACTCTTTGCGACCTCATGGACTATAGCCCACCAGGCTCCTCTGTCCTTGGGATTTCCCAGGCAAGAATACTGGAGTGGGTTGCCATTTCCTCCTCCAAGGGATCTTCCCAGCCCAGGGATTGAACCCACGTCCCCTGGATTGGCAGGTGGATTCTTTACAGCTGAGCCACCAGGGAAGCCCCCCGAACTCCATTGTGCTGGGAATTACATGACAGAAATTAACAAATGCTGCAAAAAGACAAGACTTTGGTCCGCTCCCCAGCCCTCCACCCAGCCCCCCTTCAGAAAGCTGGTTGTTAAACTTAGCAGCACACCACTGGAGGAAGTCATGCTGATTCCAGACTGTTCTCTTTCAAACGCAGAGACCCAGAGGGAAGGACATTTTAAGCTGCTTTCCCCATTAACTTCTCAGTGTGAGCAATTTTATCAGATCGCAGATCTGGCCAAGGTTTTGAACTTGGGCGGAGGCCGAGAGAGATGTAAGAGGACTCCCGCTAGAGACTGTGGCTCTAGGGAAGAGCTTCAGTGGGGGGTGATGTGGGAGGGGTGTGATGTGGGAGGCAGGTGGCAAATGGGCTTTGCAGATTTCCCAGGAGCTTGCTGACCCCGCAGGCCATCACGTGTATTCCTGAAGTCCCATTATTCCTGCATGTTGGTTGTCTCTCCCACCCAGACCTCCACCTGCTTGCAATTCCTTATTTCATCTTGCAATGGCTCTTCTTGTGGGAGACAAAATACCAATTCTCAAATATTAAAAAGGCTATTGTATAGAAAAGAAAACAGCCATGGAAAGAAGTTTCCAAAAGAGAGAGTTCAGTTCAATTAGTGAGAGACATTTTAGTAGCTAGAGGTGAACTCCCAAGAAACAGACTTTCTCTTAAAATTCATTGTTGTTCAGTTGCTAAGTCGTGTCTGACTCTTTGCGACCCCTCGGACTGCAGCACACCAGGCTTTCCTGTCCTTCCCTCCTAAAATAAACATCTTCAAATAGTTGGAGCAGAACCGCTGGGCCATCAGAAGAGGACCCTGGAGAAGGCATCTGGGCTTTGAGACTGACCTCATACTTTGTACTAAGGCCACATTCTAAGTCTAAGATAGTGGTTCCCAGGTTGAGGTGGGGAGCGAACTTGCTCCCCAACGGAATTTTGAAATGTCTGAAGATGTTTTTGGTTGTCACAATGCTGCTGGCTTCTAATAAATAGAGTCTGGGGGTGGCAGAGGGAGGATACCAAAGTCTTATAAAGCACAGGAGACTCCCACAGTGAAAAAGGACCCCATCCCAAATGTGAGTAGTACCAGGATTGAGAAGTCTGCTCTAGGATGTAACAATCCTCTTCTCTCAAGCCTTCATAGGATGACACAGAAGAGTTTTGAGTTCCCAAACTGTTGATTCTCAAGCAGAAACAGACTCACAGACACAGACAACAATCTTATGGTTACCACAGGGGAAAGGTGGGAGGGGAGAGTTAAATTGGGAGTTTGGGTCTGACATATACCATTACTATATGTGAAACAGATAACCAGCAAAACCTATTATATAGCACAGGGAACTCAGCTCAATATTCTGTGATGACCTAAATGGGAAAAGAGTTTGAAAAAGAACAAATACGTGTTTATGTATAACTGAATCCCTTTGGATTCACCTGAAAGGAGCACAACATTGTTCATCAACTCCACTCCAATATAAAATTTAAAAAAATTTAAGACTTTTGATTCACTCCTTTTCCATCATCATGCTGAATCCCATTAATGCACTGATGGAAGGGGAAGAGATTTCTCGGGGTGGCAAACCCTTTTCCCATTCTCCCTCCTCCTCCTTTTGATTTTTACCCACTCTTCCTTTTATAGCAACTGTATATCATATTTATAGCATGTAACGTTTCAAGGTTACATCTGAGATGTCAAGTCAAAAAGAAAAAAAATGGCCTCTCCCTGCACCCTTTGAGATTTCTCTTCATTTGAGGAGACTGAGATTGACACATTGTGTGTCTGTTTCATTTTAGAAATAGGACAACAGGATGATTCATGGAGATAGAGTCCACCCAGCTGTACCTTCTAGACCTGGAATCTTGTCAGGTTGGCTGCATGGCGAGGCCATTGTAGACACACCTGGCTGTTTTATATTCCATGGTCTCATATCAAAGTATTACCATTTCAAAGGTCCTTGTCACCTTGGTCTGGAGCCCTGGGTGAAATTGTCTGACTTTAGAAACCACAGCCTTAGTGGGACATGTCTGTCTTCGACTTTCCAAGACTGACACCATTGCTGAGTGAGGCAGGATCTGGAGAAATCGAATATTTCTCAAGTAGAAGAAAAGTCATTCAGGGAACACACAAAACTAGACACTCAGAATGAAAATAAATTGGGTGGAAATGGACCCAACATGTATCTACAGGCAAAGAGTCATCCATCCCAAAAAATAAGGCATCTTTCCTCCCAGACGTTTAGCCTAATGGATTTTTCCAAATCCCTGCCTTGCAGATTCTGTGGGTCAGCAACACTGAAAAGACTTACTACTTCAGTTTCCTTGACAACATACCTGCCTTCTTTCTTTCTCCTTCACCTTTTTATATCCTTAAACCACCCTTGAAGAAACAATGACAACTAAATTATGCTGTGGGAGAGGAGGTTTGGACAGGGAGGGTCCCTCACTCCTTGGACACCCCAGGGGGAGTTTTGGCTACCACTTGATCTCACTGTGTGAACTGAGTGTTTGCAGAGAATTTACCACACCTGCTGAGATAATTGTAGATCTGCCAGGGTGTATTTTTAGATGCTTTAGATACACGTGAGTGTGTGCACGTACTCAAGTCAGCACTTTCAGTGCTGGAACTGGTGTGAAATCAAGGAGACATCATGTTTCCTGAGGGTGGAGCCGGTATGTGAATTTTTTACTCTAGTCTGGAAACTTACTACTTAAACCCAGTTGACAGCAACAGGGAGGAAGAAGGCATCAGACTGCCTGCCAACGCAGGAGACACAGGTTCGATCCCTAGGTCAGGAAAATCCCCTGGAGAAAGAAATGACAACCCACTCCAGTACTCTTGCCTGGGAAATCCAGAGGAACCTGGTGGGCTACAGTCCGTGGGGATCACAAAAGAGTCAGGACACTTAGTGACTAAAAAAAAAACAACAACCAGGACACAGAATCTTTTGTTGTTGAAGTAGAGTTGATTCACAGTGTTGTTTTAGTTTCTGGTGTACAGAAAAGTGATTCTGTTGTATAATCCTTTTTATTATTCTTTTCCATTATGGTTTACTACAGAATATTGACTATAGTTCTCGGTGCTATACAGTAGGACCTTGTTGTTTATCTATTTTATATATAGTAGTGTGTATCTGCTAATCCCAAACTCCTAATTGATCCCTCCCCCACCCTGCTTTCCCTTTTGGTAACCATAAATATGTTTTCTATGTCTGTGATTCAGTTTCTGTGTCATAAATAAGTTCATTTGTGGCATATTTTAGATTGCACAGATGTGACATCGTATGTATTTGTCTTTCTCTTTCTGACTTCACTTCAGAGGATAATCTCTAGTTCCATCCATGTTGCTGCAAATAGCATTATGTCATCCTTTTTCTGGGTGAGCAATATTCCATTTCAAGACAGAGCTTTTCGCACATCACCCCAGAAAGCTGCTTCATGCCCCTTTGTAGTCAATGCATGCTTTCTCTCTTAGAATTAATCAGAATGGATCTGATGTCTGACTCCATGGGTCAGTTTTTCCTGCCCATAGAATTCCATACTCATGGCATCAGACCATATGCACCCTCTGTGTGTGGCTTCTTTCACTCCGTGTGAGGTTGATTTTGGTCCAGCTTCTTGCATGTATCAGCAGTTCATTCCTTTTTATTGCTCAATACTATTCCATTGTATGGATGTACCATGGAAACCCAGACCGTTTCTAGTTTTGGCTATCTCGAGAGAACCTGAAATAGTCTTTTAGTTGACATCCCTACACCTACACCAACCTTCCTCCTTACTGTTTAGACTCTGCCCACAATACAGGAGGGAAACTGAGTCTTTAAAATAGTAATATTAAAATATCTGATTATGCTACTCCTCTGCTTAAAATCCTCCCATACTTCTTCATCTCACTCAGACAAGCAAGCCTAAAATCCTTTCCATAGCCAACCAGGCCCTACCTAATCTGGTCTCTCACAGGGGTCCGACTTTATCTCCTACTGCTCTCCATCTAGCTTACTCTGTGCCATCTGCAGTGACACTCTGGCCATTATGTGTTAGCCAACCAGGGAGGTTTCTACCCCAGGACCTTTGTGCATGCTATTCTTTCTGCCAGGAATGCTCTTTTCTCATAGAGCCACAGGACTCAACCCCTCCTGTCATTCAAATTTCAGCCTGTTAGAGAACCCTTCTCTGACAACACTGTCTGAAATGGACTCCACTGGCCTTTCTGTCTAGACCTTCACTGTCCATAAAGTAACTACTAGCCACACATCTCTAAGTAAATTAAAACTACTTAAAGTTTAAAATACAGGTACTCCATTATGCTAGGTACGTGTCAAGTGTTTAGCAGCCTCACGTACAGGGGTAGACAGATACATGTTTACAGCTGACTGTCTCATGGGGAAAAAACAAAGTCCTGATTTGTAGCACTTGCCAATTCACATGGTGTAAATATTCCCACCATAGTTGATAGTTGTATTTATGGACTATTACTCAACCATAAAAAGGAATGAAGTTGAGCCATTTGTAGAGATGTGGATGGACCTATAGTCTGTCATACAGAGTGAAGTAAGTCAGACAGAGAAAAACAAATATTGTATATTAACACATGTATGTAGAGTCTTGAAAAATGGTACAGATGAACCTATTTGCAGGGCAGGAATAGGGTTGCTGCCATAGGGAACAGACATGTGGGTGCATGGGGAGAAGGGGAGAATGGTACCAACTGGGAGATCAAGTCTGACGTATATCCACTACTATGTGTAAAATATTGATAGTTAGTGGGAACCTGCTGTATAATACAGGGAGCTCAGCTTGGTGCTCTGTCATGATCTAGATGGGTGGGATTGGGGTGGGGGGGCTGTGAAAAGGAGGTCTAAGAGGGAAGGCATATATGTATACATATAGCTGATTCACTTCATTGTATAGCAGAAACTACCACAACATTGTAAAGCAACTATACTCCAGTTTTTAAAAAGGATGACTGTATTTACCCACTGAAGGAAAGTTACGTGGCTCAAAATAGCCTGGAGTTAAAACTCCCCTCCGGGTCCTCCTCACCATTCTATGCAAAACAAAGAACTCTCTCACCCGAAGAAAAAAGTGGACATTAAGGTTGGTTACGCCCAGCTCCCAGCCGGTCCCAGCCTCTGGCTGATCTCCAGAATTCCTTGCCCCAGCCGTTTAAGAGATAACTAATGCGAACAACCTTGGAGAAGAACTGGCCCTCTTAAGACAGTAGATTTCCACATATATGTCTATATATACTCACTCTTTTCTTGGGTTAGTGCAGCAGCTCACTAATCTGACCGCTGCGCCTTCTCACCTCATTAAAGGTGATCTGTTCCTGTGAAGTGCCGGTCTTGTTCTTTTTCCGAACCTCGCCTTCTCTAACTCCCTTACCCTAGCTATACCCACTGCTTGCAAATTGTAGCTGGTGGATACCGTATCGAACAGTGCAGACTATTTCATCATGTGAAGAAGTCTTGTTAGGCACATGTCCTTTGACAGTTAACCTTGACTGACAGATGGATCAATTGATTGCATTTATGATCACCTGCCAACTTAAATATTTATATATATTTGTTTGTGATCTGCTCCAACAGCTAGAAGCCCACTCCCCGCAAATTGCAGAAATCTTGTCTGCAGCACTGAGGACACAGAGGGCTCTTAATATATATTTATAGAATGCATATTTGAGCTTCGGCAAGTCCTTTTCCAAACAAAACCAAAAAGATCTGTATCAGAGTAGCTTTTATAAATAAAATTCTCTTTTCAGTTCTCACCTGAATTGCCATTTGTCCCAGCTCCATTGATGAAGGCTACAGTTCATCAGGAACTGAACTGTCTGAATTCACAAACACTTGTTGAGGATTAGGGTTAACAGCCCTTCAAGGCTGTTAACTCAGTGTACCTTGGAGAGCTCCAAACCACACAGTTCCTTGAAAAGACCAAGAACTCAGAGGAGCAGGGTTGGTCCCTCAAAGAGCAGATGCCTGGTTTCAGCATTCCCCTCCCCAACTTTTCCTCCCTCCTGCATCTCCTTCCCATCAGCACTTCCTCTAAGCATGTTTTTCTGCTGCGTGAAGGTTGCCAAGACTGATGTTGACATCATGAAGTGATGAAGTTGTAGCTTCTCATTCCAGCCCATCTTTCATTGCCTCCTTGCTGGCTGTGCTCACACTGATGTAAGGAGGGAGAGAAGGGAGAAAAGAAGAAGAAAAACATCAGGGAATAAAAGCTGAATGAGGCATGGTCCCTTGTCGTAGATTGTGTGCAGCAGATCATAACTGCTGTAGCACCAAGACTACACCAGCTGCTGTCATGGTACCATGACACCTGTGGGATGGATGTTGAGCTGAGCAATTGTGAGAAGGAGTGTGGGGCAGGCTTGTGAGATATAAACACAAGCTAGTACTAAAAAAAATCACAGATGTACTAGAACATGTAAAACCTTTGTATTGTGAACATCTTAGGCATGATGGGTAGGGTACCCAAAAAGCAGGCCTTTGTAAAGGGCCACCGAGGGAATAGGGTGGTAACTGGGATTTTTTTTTTTACAACATCCTGAAACATGATTTTTGAGCAAACAAACAATCTGAAGAACCTAGAGGTCTGTATTTATATGCTACCAAAGATTGTAGTGTTTGAAAGTGTGTCATGACCCTTGAAAGACTGGGTACCATCACCTTACAGTCTAAGACTGGATGTTCTCACTTTATCCATTCTTTCTAAATAGAATTCCAATAAGGGGGTGAAGTGCTGAGCCATAAGAATTAATGGAAAGCGGATGGAGAAGGTGTTTGGGGAAAGAAAGTCCTTATATCTCAGTGAACATTCAGTTCTCTTAATCAAACGCCCATGAAAGAGGATAGTTTTTCAGCCAGGAGCTTGGTGTTGTCTTAAGAACTAGCCCATGTCAAGGTGATTTCTAGAACTCACCTTGTATTTGGCTTATGTAGAAACAAGCCTGACTCTTCAGTGGGTCCACTGACCTTGCATCTCAGTGGAATCAGCTAGAGGCAAGGTCAGTGGATGCACTAAGTCATTCTCTATGAGATCCACAGTGGTTTGTGATTGTCACATCGAATAATGGCAGATCACAACAAATTCTTTTTATCTAGAATATCCAGAGCCGCTTTACTGTGTATACACCTACTGGTCACCTCTAAATCACAAATCAGTCACAGTGTAAAAAGCCTAAATAGTGGAATGGGAAGAAAATTGAATATAAATCAGGAAAATGGGATTTCAGAACTAGCTCTGAAAAAAGAAAGAAAGAACTAGCTCTGGTCCTATCTGATGATGGTATTCTAGCAAAGTCCCTAAGTCCCAGTTGTTAACTCAGAATCTGTATAATAAAGATAATATTATCTGGTCCTTCTATCCCATGAGATCATTTGTCAAGGCTAATCATTTTCCTTTCTTTAGTGATTACTTAATACCAGGGACTCTCACTGCCTTATTTGATTTAGCAATAAGAACTCTTCCAGTTAAAAGACCCATTTTTCAGATGAGACAACCGAGGATGACTTTTGATGACTTAGCTGCAAAGTGCAGTTGGTTAAATGTGGAGCTGACGTCCAGCCTAACATTGACTTTGAAGACAGTAATTTTTTTTTTGGATGGCCAAGCTATTTATTTATTTATTTATTTATCTGGCATTGATTTAGCTCTTTCTTTCAACTTTATTTATTTGTTTAATTGGAGTGTCATTGCTTTACAATGTTGTGTTAGTTTCTGCTGTACAGCAGCGTGAATCAGCTATGTGTATACACATATCCCCTCCCTGTTGAGACTCCCTCCCACTTCCCCCCAACCCACCCCTCTAGATCATCACAGAGCACCGAGCTGAGCTCCCTGTGCTATACAGTAGTGTCCCACTAGCAAGATATTTTACATATGGTAGTGTATATATGTTAGTGCTACTCTCTCACTTCGTCCCAGCCTCTGCTTTCCCCCTCCTGTGTCCACCAGTCCATTCTTTATGTCTTCATCTTTATTCCTGCCCTGCAAATAGGTTCATGAGCACCATTTTTCTCGATTCCACATAGAAGCATTAACCATAGTGCTATTCTGTTGATAGGGGTGGGAGGGGAGTAGAAGAAAGGTGTGACAAGAAACCCATGAGCCAAACAAAACAAGCTGCACCATTTTAGTGACATCTGTTATCATGGATAAGGAGTAGGAACTTTGGTTGTCTCGAACCTCCTTTTTTTTTTCTTGGAAAACAGCTTTGAAGTTGATGGATTTGTTTGCAGCTGAACATTTTGGGCATCATAAGAAGCTCAGAATTAGCAATTGATTCTGCCCATGACCTTAGCTTCAAACCACCCTGCCTTGTTTAGCCGAGGGCAGCACATATGTTCTCAGCAGCGTCTGCTGGCTGATTGCACCCAGAGGAGTGAGGGTCAACTGGAGATTAGTCCCTACACTGTGTCTGCAACTTCTCTTTGGCTCACATTTAAATTTTAAGCATCCGGATCTCCTCCCTGAGAGTGGCAGGTGCTGGAGAAGCTTTCCTTTAACCATGTGGGGCCTTTTTACCTTGTCATCGACTAGCTCCTGTTGCAGCTCAGATACTGGTATGCTTGACCCTGACCTCCGTGCCTCATCTATGAGCTCATCCTTGTCTTTTAGACATAGCACTTATTTACATCATGCTCCGGGACTGCCTCCTGGCTCCTCCAGGACTTTGGGTTGTATGATGTTGCTAGCTCTCCCCTTCTGGTGTCCTCCAGCCGCCAGCTTTACCCTTGCTGTGCTCCCATTGACTACCTGCCAACTACCTTTGTGGTTCTACTAATCCCCTCTAGGGGGTGTTTCAGATGGAGTCTTCCAGACCAGTTGTTCTGCATTCTTCTCAATCATCCTCATGGTCTCTGGGCTAACTCATAAGGATTTATAAGTTCTATAAGGATCTAAAATGTGTGTGTTGTTATGTTGATGAAATGATATCTTCGTATAACTGTAATCTCTATAAAAGCTGAAAAGTGAAAGTGAAAGTCACTCAGTCATGTCCGACTCTTTGCGACCCCATGGACTATACAATCCATGGAATTCTTCAGGCCAGAAAACTGGAGTGGGTAGCCTTTCCCTTCTCCAGGGGATCTTCCCAACCCAGGGATCGAACCCAGGTCTCCCACATTGCAGGCGGATTCTTTACCAGCTGAGCCACAAGGGAAGCCCAAGAATACTGGAGTGGGTAACCTATCCCTTCTCCAGCAGATCCTTCTGACCCAGGAATCGAACTGGGGTCTCCTGCATTGCAGGAGGATTCTTTACTAACTGAGCTATAAAAGCAGAAACCTTTATATGTATTGCTTACTAGTTTCTATAAAATAGAATTCTGGATAATCTGGAACAAGACAAGGATGTCTGCTCCCTCAGTTTTTATTCAACATCGTAGTGTAGGTTCCAGCCAAGGCAATTAGGCAGGAAAAAGAAATAAAAGCTATCCAGATTGGAAAGGAAGGAGCAAAATGATCTCAGATGTGATCAGATGGCTTGATGATGTATGTAGAGAATGGTAAAAAAAAATCAATTTAAAAAATTATTAGAACTAATAAAAGTGTTCAGCAAGGCAGCAGGATACAAGATCAATATTTAAAAATGTATTTCTACACCCTAGCAGTGAGCATTGGAAAAGAAATTAAGGAAATGATTCCATTTACAATAAATAGCATCCAAAAAATGCCTAGGAATATATTTTTAAAAGAAGGGCAAGACTTGTACTCTGGGAACTGCAAAATCTTGTTGAAAGAACTGAACAAATACATGAATAAATGCAAAGACATCCCACATTCTGTAATTGGAAGACTGAATTGTTAAAATCACAATGCTCCCCCAAACTGACCCACAGATTCAATGCAATTCCTGTCAAAATCCCAGCTGCCACTTTTCAGAAACTTTCAAACCCAACTTAAAATTCATATGGAAATACAAAGGAACCAGAATAGCCAAAATAATCTTCAAAAAAAAAGAAATCTGGAAGGCTTGTACCTCCAGATTTAAAACACTTAACACAAAGCTTCAGTAAGGTTCATAACACAAGAACTGTGTGGTACCAGCGTAAAGACAGACATATAGATGGATGGAATAGAATTGAGTCTAGAAATAAACCCATGTATTTACGGTCAACTGATTTTCAACAAGGGTTTCAAGACAGTTCCATGGGAAAGCATGTCTTTCAACAAATGGTGCTGTCCTCAGGCCAAAGAACATTCCTTCATCTGGTAACTCTGATGGGACCAGTGATCGTTAATTTCAGGTGTCAGCTTGACTTGGGCCAAGGGGTGCCCAGACAAGGGTAAAATATTATTTCTGGAGTGTTTGTGATGGTGCCTTTAAAGGAGATTAGCTTCTGAATGAGTAGAAACAGTAAAGAAGATCCATCCTCAGCAATGTGAGTGGGTACCATCCAATCCATTGAGGGCTCAGATAGAACAAAAGAGTTCTCTCTTCTTAAGCTGGGATGTCCATCTTCTCTTGCCCTTGGGCATCAGAGTTCCTGATTCGCTGACCTTTGGACTATTGGAAATGATGCCGCTATCACAGCACTCCCAGGCTGTTAGACTCAGACTGTTTTGGGCTGGCTTTTGTAATTCTCCAGCTTGCAGAGGGCAGACAGTGGGACTTCTCAGCCTCCATCATTGTGTGGGCCAATTCCCATAGTAAATCTCCTCTTGTAAATTTCTATCTAGGCTATTAGTTCTTTTCCTGTGAAGACCCCCGACAGATCCACAAATGGGTGACACCAACCACAGAGCCCCCGACAGTTATGGAAGAGGGCTTGGCAGCCTCTGCCTAAACTGAAATGCTGTCTTCTTTTGCATAGAAAACACGAGCCCATCGAATTCTACTCTGTTCTCCTGAGTGCTCCCCGTTCTGTCCCACTTAACCAGTCACAGAGCATTTTAGAAGGCTCTGTCAATCGGAGGTTGGAATAATAGCACTGCCATTACCTCAAGCATTGTTGAAACATGAAGGATAAAATGTGTCTCATTATTCAGGTTCTCAGAGTGATGGCATTGAGCCAGAATGGTCCCATTAACTCTCAAGGCCTTACTTCTGATGCTCTCCACCTTTAAATAATAATTTCTTCTCAAGAAAGGGAAGAAAAGTTGAAGGCTATCATTGACCTCAAAACAGCAGAGTTTCTCACATCTGAAGAAGCATTTATCTGCAGATGAGGCTTTTGGAGTTTCTCTGATAAAAGTCTGATGTACAGTTTTTAGAGTCAAGAAAATTCTCCCACTTTTGATTCGAAACAATGAAGAATTCAAAATGCAGCCAAGGAAAAGAAGTTTCTGGTCTTGTTGGGAATAGCCAGATAACACCTTTTGGGGCCCGCTTCCTGCTAAGTTCTGCAGTAGTTCTGCAGTCTACTTTTTCTTCCAGTAGACCACTTATGTACGCATTAGTAGATGTATCTGTAAAGTAAGGAATTGAGCTAGGCTGTATATCTTATGATTCTGAACTTTAGTTTTCAGATCTTTTTATATTGGCATAAGTCTTAGTTTGGTACATTAAAGCTACAACAATAATAGCAATAGCTAACATTTATTTCCTGGGCTCCAAAATCACTGCAGATGGTAACTGCAGCCATAAAATTAAGGGATGCTTGCTCCTTGGAAGGAAAGCTACGACAAACCTAGACAGTGTATTAAAAACCAGAGATATCTATTTGCCAACAAAGGTCCGTGTAGTCAAAGTTACGGTTTTCCAGCAGCCATGTACAGATGTGAGAGTTGGACCATAAAGAAGGTTGAGCGCCAAAGAATTGATGCTTTTGAACTGTGGTACTGGAGAAGATTCTTGAGCATCCCTTGGACTGCAAGATCAAGCCAGTCAATCCTAAAGGAAATCAACCCTGAATATTCATTGTAAGGACTGATGCTGAAGCTGAAGCTCCAATACTTTGGCCACCTGATGCAAAAACCTGACTCATTGGAAAAGACCCTGATGCTGGGAAATATTGAAGGTTTAAAGGAGAAGGGGGTGGCAGAGGATGAGATGGTTAGATAGCATCACCAACTCAATGGACATGAATTTGAGCAAACTCTGGGAGAGAGTAGAGAACAAAGGAACCTGATGTGCTACAGTCCATGCAGTTGCAAAGAGTCAGACATGACTGAGCAACTGACAACAAGAGCATTTATTGGGTGATTACAATATTACTTACTCTATTCCTTTTGGTCCCCTCACCAATGCTCTGAGTAGGTTCAGTCATTCACTCCATCACACAGATGAAGACATGGGGGCTCAGAGAGGTTTTGTATTTTGCCCAAGCTCACACAGCTATTAAATATCAGAGCTGGCATTCAAATCTAGATCTAACTACCAAGTTTTGACCGTGGTCTAATTATCTACTGCTGTTGAGCAAGTCATCCCAAAAGTGGCTCTCAACAATGCAATCATATTATTATCTCTCATGGTTTATGTGGGTTGGGAATTTGGGAGGGGCTTGGCTGGGTGGCTTAGCTCATGGTTCCTCTCCAGTGGCTGGAGCTAGAACCACTGTAGTTGGGAACTGCTGGGGTCTCTCCTCCCTCTCTTCCCTCCCTCTCTTCCCTCCCTCTCTTCCCTCCCTCTCTCCAAGGGCTCCAAGAGCAAGTGAACTCAGGGACAAGTTAGAATCAAATAGCCATACATGGTATGTGTATGTATATGTGTGTGGGGGTATATGTGTGTATGTATATATATGCATTATATATATATATATATATATATATATATATATATATATATATAATGGAATACTGCTACTGCTAAGTCGCTTCAGTCGTGTCTGACTCTGTGCGACCCCACAGACAGCAGCCCACCAGGCTCCCCCTACCCAACCATGAAAAAGAACAAAATCATGCCATTTGCAGCAACATGGATACAACTAGAGATTGTCATACTAGGTGAAGTAAGCTAGAAAAAGAAAGACAAATACCATATGATATCACTTATGTGTGGAATCTAAAATAGGACACAAATGAACCTGTCTATGAAAAAGCAACAGAACCATGGCCACAGAGAACAGACTGGTGGTTGCCAAGGGGGAAGGGGTTGTGGAAGGAATAAAGTGGGAATTTGGGGTTAGCCAATGAAAGCTTTTATATATAGAATGGATAACCAACAAGGTGCTACTGTATAGCACGGGGAACTATATTTGATATCCTGTGATAAACTATCATGGAAAAGACTATGAATCAAGAATGTGTATAGGCTTCCCTGGTGGCTTAAAGCGTCTGCCTGTAATGCAGGAGGCCCGGGTTCGATCCCAAGGTCTGGAAGACCCCCTGGAGAAGGGAATGGCAACGCACTCCAGTATTCTTCCCTAGAGAATCCCATGGACAGAGGAGCCTGGCGGGTTACAGTCTGTGGGGTTGCAAAGAATCGGACATGACTGAGTGACTAAACAGCAACAACAACAAAATGTATAACTGAGTCACCTACTGGACAGTAGAAATTAACACAATATTGTAAGTCAGCTTTACTCCAACAAAAATATATTGATGAGAATCAAATAACCTTTTGAATCTGTTTCTGTTTCATAGATAAGTTCATTTGTATCATATTTTAGATTCCACATGTAAGTGATACCATATGATATATGTTTTTCTCTTCCTGACTTCACTTAGTATGATGTCCAGTTGCATCCATGCTGCTGCAAATACTGGAGTGGGTAGCCATTCCCTTCTCCAGGGAATCTTCCCAACCCAGGAATCAAACCCAGGTCTCCTCCATTTGCAGGCAGATTCTTTACCATCTGAGCCACCAGGGAAGCTCTGTTTTCTTCATTGCCCTAAGCCAGAACAAGCAGAACTCTGGTGACGACGTTGTAGGTATAACTGTGACCTGGATGTCTCAGTAAGACTGTGTTCTGGGACTTCTTCCAAACGTAGGAGGAAAAGAACACTTTCTTTCCACCAGGATTATGAGTGAGTGGCTGCCAGCTTCCTGCCTCCTAGAAAGATCATGCCCTAATGCCTATCCAGTGGAGAATAGGGTCAAGAGAAAGAATTCAGTCCTCATATTTTGCTGGGCTCTGTTTTTTCCTTAAATCTATCTTCACTGGGCTTCTGATGCTTTGTTGTTATTGTTTAAGTCACTCAGTCATGTCTGATTCTTTGTGATCCCAAGGACTGCAGCCCGCCAATCTCCTCTGTCCATGGGATTTCCCAGGCAAGAATACTGGAGTGGCTTGCCATGCGCTCCTCCAGGGGATCATCCCGATCCAGGGATTGAACCTGAGTCTCCTGCTTGGCAGGTGGATTCTTTACCACTGAGCCACCAGGAAAGCTCTCTAATGCTTCAGTCAGTTCAGTTCAGTCGCTCAGTTGTGTCCGACTCTTTGCAGCCCCGTGAACCGCAGACGCCAGGCCTCCCTGTCCATTACCAACTCCCGGAGTTTACCCAAACTCATGGCCATCAAGTTGGTGATGCCATCTAACCATCTCATCCTCTGTCGTCCCCTTCTCCTCCTGCCTTCAATCTTTCCCAACACCAGGGACTTTTCAAATGAGTCAGCTCTTCGCATCAGGTGGCCAAAGTATTGGAGTTTCAGCTTCAACATCAGTCCTTCCAATGAACACCTAGGACTGATCTCCTTTAGGATGGACTGGTTGGATCTCCTTGCAGTCCAAGGGACTCTCAAGAGTCTTCTCCAACATCACAGTTCAAAAGCATCAATTCTTCGGCGCTCAGCTTTCTTTATAGTCCCAACTCTCACATCCATACATGACCACTGGAAAAACCATAGCCTTGACTAGACAGACTTTTGTTGACAAAGTAATGTGTCTGCTTTTTAATATGCTGTCTAGGTTGGTCATAACTTTCCTTCCAAGGAGTAAGCACCTTTTAATTTCATGGCTGCATTAACTATCTGCAGTGATTTTGGAGCCCAGAAAAATAAAGTCAGCCACTGTTTCCACTGTTTCCCCATCTATATGCCATGAAGTGATGGGACCAGATGCCACAATCTTAGTTTTCTGAATGTTGAGCTTTAACCCAATTTTTTCGCTCTCCTCTTTCACTTTCATCAAGAGGCTCTTTAGTTCTTCTTCACTTTCTGCCATAAGGGTGGTGTCATCTGCATATCTGAGGTTATTGATATTTCTCCCGGCAATCTTGATTCCAGCTTGTGCTTCATCCAGCCCAGCGTTTCTCATGATGTACTCTGCATATAAGTTAAATAAGCAGGGTAACAATATACAGCCTTGATGTACTCCTTTTCCTATTTGGAAGCAGTCTGTTGTTCCATGTCCAGTTCTAACTGTTGCTTCCTTACTTGCATACAGGTTTCTCAAGAGGCAGGTCAAGTGGTCTGGTATTCCTATTTCTTTCAGAATTTTCCGCAGTTTATTGTGATCCACACAGTCAAAGGCTTTGGCATAGTCAATAAAGCAGAAATAAACGTTTTCCTGGAACTCTCGTGCTTTTTTGATGATCCAGCAAATGTTGCCAAGTTGATCTCTGGTTCCTCTGCCTTTTCTAAAACCAGCTTGAACATCTGGAAGTTCAGGGTTTACGTATTGCTGAAGCCTGGCTTGGAGAATTTTGAGCATTACTTTACTAGCATGTGAGATGAGTGCAATTGTGCGGTAGTTTGAGCATTCTTTGGCATTGCCTTTCTTTGGGATTGGGATGAAAACTGACCTTTTCCAGTCCTGTGACCACTGCTGAGTGTTCCAAATTTGCTGGCATATTGAGTGCAGCACTTTCACAGCATCATCTTTTAGGATTTGAAATAGCTCAACTGGAATTCCATCACCTCCACTAGCTTTGTTCATAGTGATACTTCCTAAGGCCCACTTGACTTCACATTCCAGGATGTCTGGCTCTAGGTGAGTGATCACACCATCGTGATTATCTAGGTCGTGAAAATCTTTTTTGTACAGTTCTTCTGTGTATTCTTGCCACCTCTTCTTAATATCTTCTGCTTCTGTTAGGTCCATACCATTTCTGTCCTTTATTGAGCCCATCTTTACATGAAATATTCCCTTTGTATCTTTAATTTTCCTGAAGAGATCTCTAGTCTTTCCTGTTCTATTGTTTCCTTCTATTTCTTTGCATTGATCGCTGAAGAAGGCTTTCTTATCTCTCCTTGCTATTCATTGGAACTCTGCATTCAAATGGATATATCTTTCCTTTTTTCCTTTGCTTTTCACTTCTCTTCTTTTCCCAGCTATCTGTAAGGCCTCCTCAGACAGCCATTTTGCTTTTTTGCGTTTCTTTTTCTTGGGGATGGTCTTGATCCCTGTCTCCTGTACAGTGTCATGAACCTCCGTCCATAGTTCATCAGGCACTCTGTCTATCACATCTAGTCCCTTAAATCTATTTCTCACTTCTACTGTATAATCATAGCTTACAACCCAAAAAATTCTCCTGCAACACAGAGCGCCCTCCACCCACCGTGGGTGAGCCCTCCTGTTTTACGTTTTATTCCCTTCCTTCCATACTTCAGCTGGAGACCTAATTGTACTTGAGAAATGTCGGACCACACTGAAGAGGAATGTGATAATGATATTTTAGGATCAAGAGAAAGAAGAAACGGAAACCCTTGCAATTGTGTGTGACTATTTGTACAGGCTGTTTCTTTTTATAAGATCAAACCAACCCTGAGGCTGTGTCTTTCAGATGAGAACCCAAAGGACAGGATTTCTCTCAAGGCATCATCTGCCTGCTTCATTTCCTTGGATTATCTTTTAGAAAAAACTCCAGGAATGTTGGTGAGAAATCTTTGAAAAATCTCCCACTCTTACAGAAATGGGCTATGACTCGGAGCCGCTGTCTCTTTCTTTCTTGGGCTGCTTTTCAGAGACGCCAACTCAGCCAGCCATCCTAAGTCATCAGATCCTTTAAACATTTTATATGTTTCGAAAGGTGTGGAAAAAAAAAACCTCTCCTGCTGACAAATCCATGATAAAGTCAGTAAGCTCTGCTAGGAGCATGTTTTGAAGAAGAAAAGGACCCCCCGAGACTGCCTAAGTTTCTCTGTGTATGATTGAACATATTGATTATGGGCTGGAAAGTAGAGGAAATTGACAGAATATCAGTAGAGATGATGAAACTCACCAGAGGTAGTGCTAACTGGCTTAGGGCGTTTGGGTACTGACTTACTGTCCCATCTCTGGATACTTGCGGGATGTGAACGGTGCTGCAGCTCCATCAGTTTTGACAGCCCTGCTTTGTCTGTGAGTGAGCCCCCTTTGTGACCCTTGAGACGTAGAGTTCATGACTGTTTTGTCCTCTCGACAATATGTGCAGGGAAGACGAGGTCAGGTGTCAGGGGCTTTGGAGCCCAGGCATCCCAGAGCATGGCTCCTGTCTTGGTCTGTGTGCATAGCCTCTTCCTGTGGTCACCACGAATGTTCTGTTCCACTCCCCAGCCTCAGTGCAGAGTGGACCTGGCTCTGAACCCAAGGACCTCCTTGTGAGGAATTCCCTTGTACCCAGGCCCCCTTCTACCTGTGAAGCTCTCCTCTGCTCCCCATTCTCCTTCTGAAGAGTAGATGCTCTTGTCAACCGAGTGCCACTCCAGCTGATGGTTCCTGTGTCCCCCTCCATCTCTCCTCCACCATCTGGGCTGGAACACGAGACCTGAGGGGCTGAGCACTGTCATGCCCTCCCTCCAAGGCTCCCTGTGAGCCCAGCTGGTGTCCGTTCCCATCCCAAAGGGCTGTTTCACCCCCGTCTCAGATGGTTTTACACTGGCTGACTTTTTGGAGTTGTCAACCAGCTCAGAGCCTGATGGGAGATTAAAGAACATTTTTTTCTCTTTGGGTTTGTGTTATAAACCAATGTTTATACCAAACCTTTCTGTACCAATAAATTTCCAATTGAAACATCAGCCTCTCAAATCTTGATATGGGACTTGGTTGGTTTCTAAAATCCTTTCCATGTGCTTATTTAATTCTTAGGAGCCTTTTACCACTGTGTCACACACCTACAGAAAAGTGCACCAATTTTTAGGTGAGCAGCTTTCCATTTTTGTAAAGTGCACTCTTGTGTAACCAGAATCCAGTGCAAGAGACAGAATATTACTAAGCCCCCAAAGTCACCCCACACCCTTTCAGGTCACTTCCAGTTTCTCCCCTCATGTACCTGTCAAAGTAACCACCAGTGTGCTCCTTCTCTCCCAGTTTTACAGGGATATAATTGACATACAGCACTGTGTAAGTTTAAAGTACACAGCGCTACACCTCATGAAAGAAGGTTTGAGCACAGGAGGAGAAGGGGGTGACAGAGGATGAGATGGTTGGATGGCATCACTGACTCGATGGACATGAGTTTGAGCAAGCTCTGGGAGATGGCAAAGGACAGGGAAGCCTGGTGTGCTGCAGTCCATAGGTCACAAAGAGTCGGACACGACTGCGCGACTCAAGAACAACAGCACCATATATCACAAAACGATTCCCACAATAAGTTTGGTGAACATCCATCATCTCATATAGATAGAGAATTAAGAAATGGAAAGAAATTTTTTTCTTGTGATGAGAACTCTTAAGATTTACCTTTCTTAACAACTTTCAGATATGGCATATAGCGGTGATAATTATATTTGTCATGATTTACATTCCCTAGTACTTATAACTGGAAGTTTGTGCCTTTTGATTGCCTTCATCCAATTTCCCCTTCTTTCAAGCCCCTACCCTTACCTCCGGGAACCACAAATACAATCTCTTTCCTATGACTTTGTTAATACAACAAGCAATATTGTTTCCTGGTGTACAGGAAACAGTTGATTCCTGGTATACAACATGGTGAGTCAGTATTTCCATATATTTCAAAACAATCACTGCAGTTAAGTCTAGTTGTCATCTGTCATCATACAAAGATATTGCATTATTATTGAGTCTATTCTCTATATACTGTACGCTTCATCCCTTGATTCTTTTTTTTTTTTAATAATTGAAAGTTTGTACCTCCTAATCGCCTTCCCTTACTTCTCTCCTCTCCCCACCCTCCTCCCTTCCGACAACCACCTGTCTGTTCTCTGTATCTATGACTCTGCTGCGGTTTTGTTATGTTTGTTCATTTGTCCACAGAAAAGTGAAGTCATACAGTATTTGCCTTTCTCTGTCTGACTTATTTCACTTATTGTAACACCTTCTATGTCCATCCATGTTGTCACAAGTGGCTAGATTTAATTGTTTAATGGATGAGTAATATTCCAATATATTTAATTGCTTCTGTGTATTGGCTATTGTGAATAATGCTGCAATGAACATTAGAGGTGCATATAGCTTTTCAAATTCATGTTTTTGTGTTCTTCGGAGAAAGTAACCATTATTGTAAAGAAACGTAACGCAAGTGGTAGAATCTCCTTTTCAAGAAGTATTAATCCAAAATCACTATAAGTATAGTTAAAACTTATTGAGATCTAGGAATTTCCTCAGCAGTCCAGTGGTTAGGATTCCAAGCTTCCACTATGTGGGTCATGGGTTTGATTCCTGGTTGGGGAACGAAGATCCTGCATGCCAGTGTGTGGCTGGGGCAAAAAAAAAAACCACCCTGAGATCTTACTATGTGGCAGGTTTTGCAAACACAACATAAATTAACTCATTTTATCTTTATAGTCATTCCATGGCATAGGTTATGATATTATTTTTGTTATTAGTCTCATTTAATAGAAAAGGAGACAGATGCAAGAAATTGTCCTATTTTCTCACTGGCTTTTTAAACTAGCTTTACAACTTTTAAGAGGAGATTTTATTTTATTAAAATATCTTATATCTGTTTCCTTTTAAGTAAGCATGTAATTCTATTTATTCTTAGTGTGTTTTTTTTGCAATTAAAGAATTGATACGTTTGAGAGATAATAAGAATGCACTAGAATATTGGTAGTCATCCAATCAAATATTGAAAAATGGGCACTTCCCTGGTGGTCCAGTGGTTGAGCATCCGCCTGCCAGTGCAGGGGACACAAGTTCAACCCCTGGCCTGGGAAGATCCCATATGCCACAGGGCAACTAAGCCCGTGCCCCGCAACTACCGAGCCCGCACTGTAGCATTGGAGAGCCACAGCTGCGGAGCCTGCGGGCCCTAGAGCCTGTGCTCCTCAGCAAGAGAAGCCGCCGGAGTGAGAAGCCCATCGCTGCAGCTAGAGAAAGCCACACACAGCAGCAAAGAGCGAGTGCAGACAAAGTCTTTAAAACTTTAAAAAAGAAAGAAGGATCGCCACTGAACTGGGTGCTGGTATACCAGAGGAAGATGTTGATGGAGAACACCCGGGGTCAGACGAGAGAAGCCTTTAATCCTGGGTGTTTCACGAGACAGATCGATTCCAGTTCATCCTGCACCCACCCCAGCCCCCCAGTTTTCCCCCAGAGAGCATACCCTGGCACCCTGTATTTCTGCATCTCAGAACTGCTTGCCAACACAGTTGAGTTTCATGGTTATTTATCTCCCAACATGAAGGAAACTTTTTGAGGGCAGGCTTCCCGGCTGACAAGTTCCCCTCTGTCAGTCTGGTACCCAGGTTACACTGGAGCTTTGGGAGATGTCTGTGGGATGAATGCATGAGAGTGAGAAACAGGATGAGAGAGGAGAGAATCATGTGCTGATTTGGGTGTGTGAGGACCAGGCCGATTCACTGCAGAGCATCCAGATAACTCACCCATCTTACAGCTAGTAGCTCGGAGAACGGGGTGGCCATGGACCCTGTGGGGAGACGTCCAGAAGGAGGTTAGATGGCTGGGAGGCACCCATCCTGCTCAGAGGGCTCATGGGATATTTTGTGATAATCCTTCTTCAAAATAAGGCCGATGAGGCTTTCTGTACCATGTCACAGGCCTGAGAACATTTTCTTGCTAAAAAAAAATCATATTCTGTTATCAGCAAGTCAAACAGAATGACTCTCTCCCCATTCCTGTTTGGTTTTTTTTTAAGATATTTTTTGATATGCACCACATTTAAAGTGCACATTAAAGTAACGAATTCTATTGAATTTGTTACAGTATTGCTTCTGTTTTATGTTTTGGTTTTTAGCCGCGAGGCATGTGGGATCTTAGCTCTGCTAACAGGAACTGAACCTGCACCGCCTGCATTGGATGGGGAAGTCTTAATGACTGAATCAGCAGAGAAGTCGCTCCGCTTTCCTATTTTGTCACATTTTCATTACATCTCAGTCTTCACTGATGAGTGAAAAAAAAGTAGATGGAGGCCGAGTGAACATCACAGGAAGGCTGGAAATTGTTATTAGGATGCTAGCCAGCACTCTCGAGATGGGTCTTCTGTCTGGACCCATAAAGACGATGCTGATGCAGGGGTGGCTGGTGCTGATGTACTCGGTGTGGCAGGGTAGGGAAAGAGTAGGGCTCCTGGGTTAGTTTTCCTCCTTCACCTGGTATTTATCAACTTCTTTTTGTTTTGTAACTTACACTTCTTTTGAAATCTGGGATCCCTCTTGGTTGATGGGTCCTAAAAGCAACCACCCTTTGAATACATTCAGGCAGAGAAAACAGCAACCAAAAGAGAACTTCAAAGACAGCCAGGCACCTGGCGAACTGCTGATGCATTCAGCCACGAAGCAAGAATCTTCACTGATTTAAAATAAATAAATGCATGTAAAGATGTGGGTGCCTTCCACTCTGTATCTTCTTCCCAGGCTAGTGTCTCTCATATGTTACCTAGGTAGGCCTGTTCTGATTTCCGCCTCACCCCCTGCCTTTGTAAATTCCGGGAGCCTGTCATCCAGAAGGTTCATCTTGCATTTTCTGCATCGCTGGAGTTGCTTGGCAGAGAACCCAAAGCTCTCTGGCTCCGGGCTGGCTTCCATCAGATGGATGTGACCCTGGGAAACCATGGTTTCCACTCAGTTGCCAGAGGGGGCAATGAAGCAGGATGATTGTAGGGGTCTCCCCGAGCAGGATTTAAGGACCTTGGCAGGCTCTGGGATGCTGAGAGGGAGACAACCATGGGTGGACATAGAATGCCCATTGAGACATCCCTTGCCAGGCAGCTGGCCAGCACTCTTAGCCTGGCTTGCTGTCTCTTTCTCCCCAGACTGGAGAAGGCCTGTGACTTGATCCTCTGTGACCCACTGACCCATCTGTGGCCACTCTGCATCTCAGCAGCTCCCTGTTGCCTTTATGCTGGCCCATGCTTGTCCCCTTCCAGGTCCTGCTAGCAGGCCCCCTCCCTGGACAGGTAGACAGCCAAGGAGATGGGGTCGTGAGTCATGGACACCTTGTCCATGGACACCTGGCCTGGCATTTGACCAAGTGTTTCCACAGGTGATTGATGTCTGGGGTGAGAAGGGTCCGGCCATGCTCCCCAGACGGGACCCTGCCTGTCACTCCTCCTTGGCAGCTGGTGCTCATCTCGACTCCCAGGCTCACCTGCTCATGTGCATTCATCAGTTACTTGGGAAGCACCTGCCCCCATGCCATGACTCTCTCTTTATGTCATCATTTTGTGAAAAAAGAAAATATTTCAAAAGTCATCACAATGTGAAAAGTCAAAGAAAAGTCCTTTTTCCCCTTCCTTCTGTGTAGCCGTTTCCAAACCATCTCCACACCCCTTACCACCCCCTGCAAGAGCTCATCACAAACCTTTCCTGCATCTCCTTCCAGTTCTTTAAAAAATAATTTTGTTTACTTATTTTTGGCTGTGCTGGGTCTTCATCGCTATGTGGGCTTTTCTCTAGTTGCAGGGACTGCTCTCTAGTTGCAGTGGCTTCTCACTGCAGTGTCTTCTCTTGTTGCAGAGCATGGACTCTGGAGTGTCTGGGCTTTAGTAGCTGCAGCGCCTGGGCCGTAGAGCACAGACTCAATAGTTGTGGTGCACCGGCTTAGTTGCTCTTTGGTCTATGAGATCTTCCTGTCCCAGGGATCAAACCCATGTCCCCTGCATTGGCAGGCAGATTCCCAACCACTGGAGCACCAGGGAAGTCCCATGCCTCCATTTTTGAAAAGTCAAAAGCCAGGAAGGTGTGGTTTTCTGTACTCTCGGTCCGACATCATTGAACAAGCCTAACACTGAACCCCGGCTGAACCAAGCAGTAGTATTGGGATCCTGCCAAGTGCTCTCAGTGATGATCTATTGTCAGGCAGAACACACAATAATGACTCAATAGAGGATGAACAGGAAGAGGGAGGGGCCCGGAGGAAACGTGATGCAGAAGGGGAGGTTCAGAGGCGGGTGGACGTGAGCAGCGCCCAGGGCTGTCGTGGTCTCTCAGAGGAAGCGGCCTTTGTGCAGACACCCGCCTGTGGGGAAAAGACTGTTCCAGGCAGAGGGAACAGCAAATGGGAAGGTGGAGAGTGGGAAGGTGTTGGCAGGAGGGAATGAGTATAGATAAACCTCCCTTCTCCCCCCAGGTCCCAAATGTGGGGGAGAGTCCTACACCAGGAAGGAAAATCACATTGGTTCATTTTTCAGACCGAATCCCATCACCTATTCTAAAACAGAAAATCTGTCTTATTTCCTTTTCTTCTGCGCTTGTCAGGGAGAAAGGAAACATGCTCCATAGATACTTTCTGCAGCCCTACCTCTTAACCTTCCAGAAAAGACGCCTCGCTCTGCAGGTATGACTTCTTGGTCTGTATGTTACTTAGTTAATGTGCAGTGAGTCCTGGGGAACCGTGAGGAAAAGATTCTGCCTCTTTCAGGGCAACCATGACATCTCCAATTGTAATGGAAATTCTGCTCCTTGGAGAGGAAGGGAAACACTGATTAGAGGAGATGACAGTTACAAAAGTGAGATGTAGGCACCGGAGAGATTTCTTTTCACCATAGAATTGTCTGGGGGACACGAGGGCTTTTCCTTTAACTGGACAAATACTTTCAGACACTATGCCCCACCTCCCTTTGGCAAAGCCCACACATTCTGACCAGCGGTGTGTGGTCCAGGATTCACGGCTCTGTCCTCCTTACAGACAGCCAAGAGGTGATGGAGATAAAGCCACTTCAAAGGATAGACTGCTTCCAGCCTTTGCCATCCCTGCAGCCAGAGAAACGGCGCAGATGGCATCATTGCCACTTGTGTGATCTAAGTTAACTTTGCCTTTCCTGATGTTTCTGGGCTCTGAATCTTGCCCAGGCTGAATAACTACCAAGTAGAATAGTCAGAAATGCCACCACCCTGTCCAGCACACAAGGACAGAGTTAAATCCCTTTCTTGCAAAGACAGAAGGGTTGGTTCCATCCATGAAGGAAGAGTGGGCCCATCAGAGTTTAGGGCACCCCTAACCTCTTAGGGTTAGGGTGTCCTAAGAGATCCTGGGAAATCTCAAGGATGGAGAAGCCTGGCGGGCTACACTCCATGCAATCCCGAAGAGTCGGACATGACTGAGTGATTAAACCACACCCAGGCACCCAGAAATGTTTATGAAAGAGTTTTATAATTGAATAGTTTGAGGGAGACCAAAGCAGTAATTATGCGGAAAACCTATTTCTATTTATATTTACCAAGCACGCTATATACCTGCCCCACTGTGCTCTGAACACCTTAGTAATACATCCTCATTTAATTTTCCTAAGGATTTGGAATGTAGGCTCTATTATTCTGTTCATTGTAAGATACGGCAACTGTATCACAGAGAGAGAGTAATTCATCTATGGCCAGACACGACTTCCTGCCACTTATTTCATGACCTTGTCTTATTTTGATTTCCATCCATCTGGAAGATGGTGAAGAGTGGGTATGAGGAAATGATTTGTTCAGTGCTTCGGATTTCAAAGGTCTGATTTGACCCCAGATGCAGAGTCTACACCCCAAAGAACAAGTCTATATATTGGGTATTCTTCTGGGAGAGACCACTGTGAGCAGCAAGAGGGGACAATGACAAAAATCCTAAGGACTGGGGTTCTTTCCATGCCTTCATTGTGCAGACTAGCCATTCATTTTTAAAATTTACATATTTTTTTATTTAAAAAAATTTTCTGGCTGCACCTCATGGCATGTGGTACCTTAGTAGTTCCCCAACCACACCCCCTGCATTGGAAGGTGGAGTCTTAACCACTAGATGACCAGGAAAGTCCCCAGACTGGGCATTCATTCCTTGCATCTTCCTAATAGATGACATTCATTCACTCAGCAAACACTTCTTGAGCCATATTTATCACAGAGAATGGAAGAGTCAATACAACAGATGAAATTGCCTGCTCTACATTCTGCTGAGGAAACCCAGACCATAAACAAATTAAGAAAATATGATAGGTCAATAGAGTGGACAGACTGTTAGCTGTCGCCTGAGTCCCAGCAGAACAAAACACAAGATAACAACTTCCCTCGAGTAGACCAACTTTGTGCTGT
This sequence comes from Okapia johnstoni, assembly GCA_024291935.2. NCBI lineage: Eukaryota > Metazoa > Chordata > Mammalia > Artiodactyla > Giraffidae > Okapia > Okapia johnstoni. The sequence continues at coordinate 22,940,485 of CM044310.1, forward strand.
ACCTACACTGCGAAGACAGTTTGGGTGCTGATAATGCAAAGCTATATAAGCCTTATCACGTTTATAACTTGATCCGTAGCAAGTTGGACAAGTTCTCTGTTAAAATCGAAAGTTTGTTAAAAACTTCTATAGCAGACTTTTTTTGATCAGCTAGCCAACGTCATTACCAAGCATTTTCTTCCTTTCATGGTAGAGATCACCATAGAACCCATTTCTGGTGATTTAAATATATAGGTGCCTTCTGGGAATGTAGAAGGAAATGGCAATCCACTCCATTATTCTTGCCTGGAAAATCCCATGGACAGAGGAGCCTGGCAGGCTACATCCAGGGGATCATAAAGAGTCAGACACAACTGAGCGACATCACTTACTCACTCAGGGGAGCATGAGTCTGAATCCCTCCTCAACAGAAGAGGCTGTACTAGCTACACATTTTGTGGGCTCTTAGGGGAGCATAGGGCTTCCCTCATGGCTCAGATGATAGAGTCTGCTTTCAGTGCCAGAGACCCAGGTTCGATTCCTGGGTTGGGAGGATCCCCTGGAGAGGGAAATAGAAACCCACTCCAGTATTCTTGCCTGGAAAATCCCATGGGTGGAGGAGCCCAGCAGGTTACAGGCCATGGGATCACAGAGTCAGACACGACTGAGTGACTTCAGTCACTGGGAAATGCACAGAGAGAAAGGCATAAACAGATAGCTCTCCTGTTTTGCCAGTTCTGCACTCACTCCTGTTTTCTGCATTTGCACTTTAAAATGTGAAGATGTGATATCTGGAGCTATGGCAACCTTTTTGTGAGCAGGAGCATTTAAGACAAAGTGCAAAAGCCATTGAACATGACCAAATACAAAGGCCGAATACACCTTGGCCTTGAAACAATAAGCAGCAGAATTAACAATGGGACTACCTACCCACCTTTGATTCAATTTTCTTTGATTTGTGGTTGAAATTATCTTTAACTGATCTATTTTTTAAAACAAACACAGCCCATGAAAACTCTAAGATATCCACAAAAAGCTTGATTAAAAAAATGTATAGCAGCTATATTCATAATAGTCATAACTCAGAAATAGCTAAGGTGACATCAATAGGATAAATAAACAAACTATCAGTATATTCATACAGGGAAACCCTCCTCAGCAGTAGAAAGGAACAGGCAGCTAGTCCATGTAAATGCATGAACGATTCTCAAATGCATTGTGCTGAGTGAAAGATGTCATACATAAAAGATGACCTCCTTCTGTGTTTGTTGTTGCTGTTTAGTCCCTGTCATATCTGACTCTTTGGGTCCCCATAGACCATAACCTGCCAGGCTCCTCTGTCCATGGAATTCTCCAGGCAAGAATACTGGATTGGGTTGCCATTTTGTTCCGCAGGGGATATTATTGACCCAGGAATCAAACCTCCATCTCCTGCTTTGGCAGGCAGATTCTTTACTACTGAGGCACCAGAGAAGCCCCATGCTTCCATGTTTAGAAAGTTTTATAACAGGCAATCTAATCTATGGCAGAAAAAAAAAAAATCAAGACACTGGATGTGTCTAGGGGGTAGGATGAATTATAACTGGGAAGGGGCCATGAGGGAGGTTTCTGAGGGTGATAGTCATGTTCTGCACCTTGATAGGGATTAAAGTTGCACAGATGGGTACCAAATATTACTGCTGTGATTTGTGCATCTTGTGGTATATACATTTTACTTCAAAAGAAAACAAAAAAGAACCTTTAAAAATATTGAACTCAAGTGAAACATTTGCATGCTAAAGTGTTATGGGGCAAATTGTACTGAAACAGAAAGGCATCCAAAGATTATGAATGGATGGATGAAGGGATGGATATAGCATGAAACAGAATGTGATGCTCACAGTAGAATTTAGGTAGTGGGCGTATGAGTGCTGACTGTACAAGTCTTTCAACTTCTCTGTACACTGGAACTTTTCATAATAAAATTGGGGAGAGGATGTTAGTGTAGATATTGCAGAAATTATTAATCAAAAATTTTCATGGCTTACCTGGTAACTCTGTCCTTCTAATGATGAAGACAGTTTTATGGAAATGAGATTTGGTCTTTATAGTTTAGATGAGCCAGGGTGGCATTGTATGTGTTGCGACTGTACTATTTATGCAAAGCGTCATGTAATGCCAGGGAGGCATGTGTCCGACAGATACAAAAGTGGGCACGTTAGCTACTAAAGGAGCTTAGCCTCAAAGACCAGAATAAACTTGTAAGCCAGGGACCTCGGGATTAGGCTGCATTGAAAATTTCGGGGAGGAACATTGAGATTCAGGTACCGGAAGACCTCACCCTGGGGGGGAAAGCACGGTTAAGCCCCAGCCTTTTCTCTTTGATTAGAGTCGACATCTTATGTGACACAAACAAATGTGCAGTGAAGGCTGTGCGGCTTAGCCCTGCCCTTTCTGGGCCCTTGGTGGATAAAGCTTGCATCTTCTGGGCCACTGATTTATTTGTACAGAAATGAAATAATGTGATGACAATTAACAAGATTGAAGTGGAAGGCACCTGAGCGTATATTCCAGGAGTCTTTTATTTTGGTCCGGAGTTGCTTTGCAATTAACCCACAGGTTTTTCCAACAGTAGCTCAGACAGAACTACAGGGAGAGAGAGGAAAGTTCAATGGTATCTGTGTTGTGCAGGTTCCAGGACCATCCTGTCTGCAGTCGCCGAGCCTACAGTTTCAATGACTTGGTGTCCACGTGCTTAGGGAAAGAGAGATGTTAATTCAGAAGGACACGTGTTTCAGAGTGGACAGAACTGGGCCTGATGCTACATGTGAACTTACTGATGAGAGATCAACTCCTCTTTTCAACGGATTTTAAAAATATATGTGTTATTGAGAGGGGGAGATAAATTGGGAATCCGGGATTAACATATACACACTACTATATATAAAATAAGTAAACAAGGACCTGGTGGCTCAGACGGTAAAAAATCCACCTGCAGTGCAGGAGACCCAAGTTTGATCCCTGGGTTGGGTAGATCCCCTGGAGAAGGAAGTGGCAACCCACTCCAGTATTCTTGCCTGGAGAATCCCATGGACAGAGGAGCCTGGCGGGCTGCAGTCCATGGAGTTGCAGAGTCAGACAGGACTGAGTGACGAACACTTTCACTTTCACTGCATCGCACAGGGAACTCTACTCAATATTCTATGATAACGTATCTGGGAAAAGGATCTGAAAAAGACTGAATATATGTTTATGCATAACTGAATCACTTTGCTGTGCACCTGAAACTAACACAATATTGTAAATCAGCTCTACTCCAATAAAGTTAAATGCGCTGAGCTAATCACTACACACAAAGCTAGTTGAGGTGATGGAATTCCAGTTGAGCTATTTCAAATCCTGAAAGATGATACTGTGAAAGTGCTGCACTCAATATGCCAGCAAATCTGGAAAACTCAGCAATGGCCACAGGACTGGAAAAGGTCAGTTTTCATCCCAATCCCAAAGAAAGGCAATACCAAAGAATGCTCAAACTACCGCACAATTGCACTCATGTCACATGCTAGTAAAGTAATGCTCAAAATTCTCCAAGCCAGGCTTCAGCAATACGTGAACCGTGAACTTCCAGATGTTCAAGCTGGTTTTAGAAAAGGCAGAGGAACCAGAGATCAAATTGCCAACATCTGCTGGATCATCGAAAAAGCAAGAGAGTTCCAGAAAAACATCTATTTCTGCTTTATTGACTATGCCAAAGCCTTTGACTGTATGGATCACAATAAATTGTGGAAAATTCTGAAAGAGATGGGAATACCAGACCATCTGACCTGTTTCTTGAGAAACTTGTATGCAGGTCAGGAAGCAACAGTTAGAACTGGACATGGAACAACAGACTGCTTCCAAATAGGAAAAGGAGTACGTCAAGGCTGTATATTGTCACCCTGCTTATTTAACATATATGCGGAGTACATCATGAGAAACGCTGGGCTGGAAGACACACAAGCTGGAATCAAAATTGCCGGGAGAAATATCAATAACCTCAGATATGCAGATGACACCACCCTTATGGCAGAAAGTGAAGAAGAACTAAAGAGCCTCTTGATGAAAGTGAAAGAGGAGAGCAAAACAGTTGGCTTAAAGCTCAACATTCAGAAAACTAAGATTATGGCATCTGGTCCCATCACTTCATGGGAAGTAGATGGGGAAACAGTGGAAACAGTGGCAGACTTTATTTTTTTGGGCTCCAAAATCACTGCTGATGGTGATTGCAGCCATGAAATTAAAAGACGCTTACTCGTTGGAAGGAAGGTTATGGCCAACCTAGATAGCATATTTAAAAGCAGAGACATTACTTTGCCAACAAAAGTCTGTCTAGTCAAGGCTATGGTTTTTCCAGTAGTCATGTATGGATGTGAGAGTTGGATGGTGAAGAAAGCTGAGCGCCGAAGAATTGATGCTTTTGAACTGTGGTGTTGGAGAAGACTCTTGAGAGTCCCTTGGACTGCAAGGAGATCTAATCAATCCATCCTAAAGGAGATCAGTCCTGGGTGTTCATTGGAAGGACTGATGCTGAAGCTGAAACTCCAATACTTTGGCCACCTCATGCAAATTGACTCACTGGAAAAGACCCTAATGCTGGGAAGGATTGTGGGCAGGAGGAGAAGGGGACGACAGAGGATGAGATGGTTGGATGGCATCACTGACTCGATGGACATGGGTTTGGGTAAACTCCGGGAGTTGGTGATGGACAGGGAGGCCTGGCGTGCTGCAGTTCATGGGGTCGCAAAGAGTCAGACATGACTGAGTGACTGAACTGAACTGAAAAAAGTTAAAAAGTGTTTCACCTGATGAATCATTGACTCAGTTAACCCAAGCAGCAGTTCTGCTAGTAGCCCCATTTCACATATTTGGAAACTGAGGCTCAGAGAAGTCAAGCCACTTGCCTAAGGTTGTACAGCTAATTAGAGTGTGTGCATGTTAAGTTGCTTCAGTTCCAGGCAAGAACACTGGAGTGGGTTGCCATGCCCTCCTCCAGGGAATCTTACCAACCTAGCGATTGAACTTATATGTCTCTTAAGTCTCCTGCATTGGCACGTGGGTTCTTCACCACTTGCACCACCTGGGAAGCCCACAGCTAATTAGCAGCAGAGTTTGAATTAAATTCCCGTCAATCACAGGTTAGAGCCCATGTGCTTAACTGCTACATGGCTCTGCCAGTAGCATAAGGATGCTACATAAATAATACACTGAGGACTTCATCTCGTTATCCTAACATGTAGCTAAATGCACAAGTTCTTTGTCCAGTGATTTCCTGGTGGTGTCTGAGCTGAGGAAATCATGTTTTCTGGACCCAGACTGGGGATACATTTATTTGACACATGGTCAGATGACAGGGAAGGAAGTCTGAACTCCATGCTATCTCAAGAACACTGGGGTGTCTGTTCCCTATAGCTATTACACGCATGCCGTTGTTAACATCTTGTCACAACAATTAGCAATGCACAGGGCAAGTAGGTAGCATGTTCCACTAAGCTCAGAGTTTATGCTGGGACGTCCATGGGTATCGTAGGAGCCACACAGCTCTGCTTTAATAAACGCGGTCGGTTTCTAGATCTGCTCATCACAACACCAGACCCAAACACAGCCTTCTCCATGAACACTGACCAGATTGTTCGCACCCCCTCGTAGGACGGTCTCTCCCTTTTCTATCAGGGTCCCTTATGAATATCGCTCGGTCGTGTCATTTTATTTACCTTTTCTGTTGGACTTCAGATTTAGAGTTGTGATTATGCCCAGTCCCCAGACCGTCTTCATCACTGATCTGTAGATGCCCCTTCCTGTTTTATTCATTTGCTCATTCTGTTTCTCGCTTTGTTTATGTGGCACTAAGTCTTCCAGAATCATCCGTGTTTGTTATTGGGTATTTAGACCACTGGTTCTCCAAGTGTTTGCTCTCAGTACCCCCTTAATATATTTAAAAATTATTGAGAACCACAAAAAGCTGTCGTTTACTTGGGTTATATCCATGAGTGTTTACAAGGCATGCATCCTATGTCTCCTCAGTCATGTCCCACTCTTCGCAACCCTATGGACTGTAGCCCACCAGGTCCCTCTTTCCATGGGATTCTTCAGGCAAGAATACTGGAGTGGGTTGCCAGAGCCTACTCTGAGTATCTACAGTATTATAAATTAAAACCTAATTTTTGAAAATAATTTTATGATAACTTGTATAATAATAATCCAGTTAAAATATGAGCCCATGCAAATGATGTACAAGGTGAGAAATAACTGTTTTGCAAGATAAAAAGCAAACTTAATGAAAAGAGCTTCACTTTACGTTTTTGTAGACCTGGTGTATTAGAAGGCACCTGGGTTCTCCTCTCAGATTGTGCGTTCAGACTGGTTTGTTGTTGGGACTTCTCTGATGGTCCAGTGGTTGAGAATCCGTGCTTCCATTGCAGGCAGCATGGGTTCCATCCCTGCAAGGATCTGAGATCACAAATGCCACACTACTTGACCTAAACATTTTTTTAAAAAAACCAAGCTGATTTGATGTAGTTGAATTGTGTATAGAACATCCAGCCTCTTAGAGATAGATGGATGGAAGAGGGCTGACCTCATGGACAGCTGAAAGGGTTTGGGGGAGCCCTAGACATCCTTGGACCATCCTTTGAAGACCATTGACTACTGTGTGTTACTGTTACCTTAAGTGGGATCTGACTTATCATTGCTGTAAAGCCAATAAAGAGGCAAGGTTGGTGGAAAGGAAAGTTTGCTTTTGGAGGCTGGCAACCCTGGGTTACCAGGGGAGGGCTAACTTGTGTCCAGAGGCCGGCTCCCCACCACTGACAATCAGGGGGCAAGAGTGTTTATAGACAGAGGGAGGGGGCTACATGCAGAAACAGCACAGTCAGCTCTGACAGTCCTCCTGCAGTTGGCCATAGGTGGTCATCAGTGTCATGTTGATTGGTTAGGTACAGTTGATCTTCAGTTCCAGGGTCAATGTGTTCCCATTTCCTTGAGGCCAGCTCTCAAAATTCTGGCAGCTTATGCCATGGCTACAGTCTGGTCATCAGATAGTTAACTTCTTCCACCTGGTGGGAGTTTCTGTATGTACGCGACAGCTCATGGGAGATGGCTCAAAATATTATCTACAGCCCTTGAAGAGGCACTAAAAGTCCTTGACTTGGTTTAATGGCTAAACTATTATTATTTCATCCTGTTTGACTTCTTTTCTTTGCTTCGGTGTTTTCTCACTTCTCTGATTAAACTTATTGTTTGGGCTAAAGTTTTTTTTTTTACAGATGAAAGGCAGGCAGAGGACATGATGGGCAAGGACCATAGCGTCCTGCTCTGTCACAGTACCCACCACATGGACATCAACCCTGTTTCACCCATCTGTTCCCCCAACACTTGTTCATCTACATAACATTCTGCTTCCTCCCCCAAGTGAGGAGCTCATGGGCATTCTGATTCTGGGGGATTCGGTAATCTATGTGCAGCATTTAGCACAGTGATCACGACTCTGTCTGCAACATTTGACACATGTTCGTTCGCATAATTTATACATGTTTATGGAATACCTGCTTTAACTGGGGAAATACAGCCACGAACAAGACAGGCAGGGCCCCTGTTCTCACGGTGCTCATATTGAACTGGGAAGAGACACTGCAAAAAATAAGGAAAAACATAAATAAGAGCCTTGGGTTAACAGTCTGTGCTGTAAGGAGACTACAATAGGGAGCTGTGTCAGTAAAACACCGTGGTCAGGGATGACCTCTCAAACGATCAGAATAAGCCAATCCCCCCCCCCCAAAAAAAAAACTGAATAAGAAGTGTTTTAGGAAGCAGGAACAGCACATGCAAAGGCCCTGTGATCAGAACCTGTGTTTGAAGCCTGGAAAAGTGAATGAATCATCTACCCTTGTGTTCTGCCACACTGACATGGCGATGTGTCGTCCCTAATTTTTGTGGCAAACAGAGCAGTCACAACAGTTCCTGAAGTTTTAGAAGTGTACTTCTGTTTAAGAAATATTGAACAAAGTTTGACTTGTTTCATTCTCTATCCAAAATGATTACTGAGATGTGGTTAAAAGCAAGCTGAATCCAATTTCTATTTGGGAATATTCTGACACCCTCAGTGCCATGGATATTGGAGATGTTATTGGTACTAGTTAGTATTCTCTTCAGAGAAGGCAACGGCACCCCACTCCAGTACTCTTGGCTGGACGATCCCATGGACGGAGGAGCCTGGTAGGCTGCAGTCCATGGGGCCACTAAGAGGTGGACACAACTGAGCGACTTCACTTTCACTTTTCACTTTCATGCATTGGAGAAGGAAATGGCAACCCACTCCAGTGTGTTTGCCTGGAGAATCCCAGGGACGGGGGAGCCTGGCGGGCTGCCGTCTATGGGGTCGCACAGAGTTGGACATGACTGAAGTGACTTAGCAGCAGAAGGAGCAGGATTCTCTTAGTTGCCCTCAACAGAATCCCAACTCAAACTGTTCAAGCAAAATCAAAAGGAAATTGAGTCATCTGGCAATGCACCTTCTGGGACTAGACACAAGATAATTGAAATCAAGGACTCAAGGAAATATCGCATACCAATGTTCATAGAGGTATTATTCAGTAGCCAAAATGTGGAAGCAATCTATTTGTCCATCAGCGGATGAATAGACAGAATGTGGTCTATCCATACGAGGGAATATATTATTCAGCCTTAAGAAGGAAATTCTGACATTTGCTGCAACATATATAAACCTTGAGGACCTTACGCAAGGGAAAATAAACCAATCACAAAAGGACCAATTTTTTTGCTAGCACTGAATAAATCCCTTTTTAATACTTATATACACAAATATACAACTATGTGAACTCTAATTAGCAACTCTCTTCTTTTTTCTCTTTTTCACTGACTTTTTATTTGGTACTTTAACTTGTGTTGCACTGATGGTCTGTGTTCTTATTTTCTTTGGATTCTTATCTGGTTCTACAAAGACTGTTTCTTCTTCTCCAGTGTTTGAGAGCACTACAGGGGCTGCTTGTCTTCCTCCAGTATTAGAGATACTCCCATGTCCATTTTTATACTAGCAAGGATGGTAGCTTCACCGCTGCCACCTTCATCCTCATCTTCCTTCTCAGAGTCTTCAAAATCACTGCAGGGGTTTTCTATTCCCTCTCCAGTTTGGGTGATTCCAGCAGTCCATAATCCTGTATATTCCACTTGTATGAAGTACTCAAGAGTAATCACTTTCATAGAGCTAGAAGGTAGAATGGTGATTGCCAAGGCCTTGGGGGAGAGGGGATGGAAGTTATTCCTTAGTGGGTACATCCCATCAATTTGGGATGATGAAAAAGTTTTGAACATGGATGGTGGTGAGTTGAACAATGCAGTGAATATACTTAATGCCACTAAACAGTACATTTAAAAAATAGTTAAGAACGGAGAGTCAGAGATAGAGAGAACACACTGGTGGCTACTGGGGAAGACAAAAAGAGGGGACAGGCAATATAGGGACAGGGGGAAAATTGGGGTTATTATGGGATTATATAAAATCGTGTGTGTGAAACTTTTAAAAATTGCAAAGCACTATAGAATTTTTAAAAATCTTTCTTTCAATGAAAAGTAGATTTTAAAGAATGGTTAAGATGGAAATTTTTCTGTTATTTTACATTTTTTAAAAAAGGAAATTGATTCACTCTCCTAGCCAAAAAGCCCCCAAGTTGATATCTAGGTTCAGGCAGAGCTGGCTCGGGGGTTTGAATGATGTCATCAAGTTTCTGCATCTCTTTCTCGGGAAATTTCTACATAGTAGACCAGATGCCACCAACAGTTTCATACACACAACCTCCCAGCTGAATGACCCTTGCAAAGGGACCTTCTCTTGTTGCTAGATCAGAAAAATCTGTAAAGAACTCAGATGGGTCAAGGAAGAATCTGAGGTCATGACTTATTCTTGAACCAATGGTCATGGATGTGGTAGTTCTGATGAGTACAAATTGAACTCCACTAGGTTGACATAGAATGGTGATTCCTTCCAGGCAGGCATATGTGTGCTTAGTCACTCAGTCGTGTCCAACTCTTTCAGCCCTTTGGCTGTAGCCACCAGGCTCCTCAGTCCATGGGATTCTCCAGGCAAGAATACTGGAGTGGGTTGCCATCCCCTACTCCAGGGGATCTTCCCAACTCAGAGATCGAACCCATGTCTCCTGTGTCTCCCGCATTGCAAGTGGATTCTTTACCTGTTGATCCATTTCGAGGCAGGTGGGGTTCTGTTATTAGAAAGGAAGACAGGTGGACTTCCCTGAAGAATCTGCCTGCCAATTCAAGGAACACGAGTTCAATCCCTGGTCTGGGAAGTTCCCACATACCAGGAAGACCCCAGCTTGGCTGAATCGTGACTGAGGGTGGCACAATGAGGTCAAAGTTCAGGTAGGAGGGAGGATATGGGAAGGCTGACCACGTAGGTCACCCTGAATGAATGAACACAAGTAGAAAGCATCTAGAAAGTGAAAGAGACAGGACTTGAACCCAGGTGGTGGACTCCAGGGCACAGGCTTGCTCCCACCCCACACTGCCTGACCTCCTGGAAAACTAGGGAAACACATCAGTCCATGCACCTTTTTTTTAAATTTAAGTACAGGTTGACTTACAGTGTTTCAGATGTACAGCAAACTCATTCAGTATACATACATATATTCTCTTTAATATTTTTTATTATAAATTATTATGAGATACTAAGTATCATTCACTTTGCTGTATGGTAGGCCCTTGTTGTTCATCTGCTTTATACATAGTAGTATGTATCTGTTCATCCCAAACTCCTAATTTATCTTTCTTTCCCCCTTTTCCCCTTTGGTAACCGAAGTTTGTTTTCTGTGTCTGTGAGTCTGTCTCTGTTTGTAAATAAGTTCACTTGTATTATATTTTTAGATACCACATGTAAGTGATACCATACTGTATTTGTCTTTCTCTGACTTACTTCATTTGGTATGATAATTACTGGGTACATCCGTGTAGCTGCAGATGGCATAATTGCCTTTTTTTATGGCTGAGTAATATTCCATTGTATATATGTACCACATCTTCTTTATCCACTGTTGATGGGCATTTAGGTTATTTCCGTGTCTTGGCTGTTGTAAATAGTGCTGCTATGAACATTGGGGTGCCTGTATCTTTTTGAATTAGAGTTTTCATCTTTTCAAGATATATGCCCATGGGGACTTCCCTAGTGGTTCAGTGATTACGACTCTGTGTTTCCAATCCTGAGGATGCACTGTTCTCCATAGTGGCTGCACTAGCTTACATTCCCCCCAACAGTGTAGGAGGATTTTTTTTCTCCACACCCTCTCCAGTATTTATTATTTGTAGACTTTTTGATGATGGTTATTCTGACAGGTATGAGGTGATACCTCACTGTAATCTTCATGTGCATTTCTCTAATAATTAGCAATATGAAGCATCTTTTTCCGTCCTGTTGACTATCTGTATGTCTTCTTTGGAGAAATACCTATTGAAGTTTTATGCCCATATTTTGATTGGTTTTGTTTGTTTTGATATTGAGGTGTGTAAGTTGTTTCTGTACTTCTGAAGTTTCTCTTGATCACCCTCCAGAGACTCTCTGCTGCAGCTAAGAAAGGCATCTTGAGAAGTTTGTGCAAGAATTAGCAAGCAGCAGTGGCTGGTCCCTGTGTCCTGAATCGCACCCCCATGTAAGAACAAAAGAAAGATGAGCTCTGGGGATACCAGGATGGGAATGAGGGCCAAGACAGCAGCTGTGATGTGGTGCTACCCCCACCCAGAGCTTGATGGTATTATTGCCTTCTTGGCTGGTTATTAGGAAGTTTTTTCTTTCTTGCCAGGAAAGCAGTGCTACTGAGAGACTCAGGGCTCCTTCGGGGCGAGTTACTAGGTCAGCTCATCAAATATTGATGGGTCAGCTGCACCAAAGCCATCTTCCACCTAAAGTTCCTTCGTGACTGGCCACGGAGTCTCTCAAGGAGGCCACAAATACCTGCAAGGAGTTACTTAAGGAGCCATTACAGATTTTATGGATGGGCTCTTTTGCCCTTTTTGATTTTTATTATTAATACATTCTTTTGCATCAGTGGTTCTTGATTCAGGAGTAGCCTGGTTGCCTGTCAAATTAGGAGTAGGTTGTCTTTGTGTGTGTGTGTGTGTGTGTGTGTGTGTGTGTGTGTGTGTGTGTGTGTGTATGTGTGTGTTACCCCCAGACAATGCCCTGTCCATAGAAAAGTACGAAATCAGGGGCAATAATTCCAAGCCAACACTTTGTGATGGATCACCAGACCCTATACTGGGACATGGAATAGACTAGTTGCTCTAACTCAAGAATCAGACTACATGGATCAAATACTAACTCTGCCACTTAACTGCTGTGTGATTGTGAGCATGTTACTTTGCTGTTCTGTGTTTTCTCACTTCTTTAAGTGAAATTGTTGCATCTTTATTGTTTTTTTAAGACTTGAATTTTTAATAGTAGATTTTAATTCTCTTTAGCTTTTTTTTTTTTTTTTTTTTTGCCTTGCCCCACGGCTTGCAGGATCTTAGTTCCCCAATCAGGGATGGAATGTAGGCCCCAGCAGTGAAAGTGCTAAGTTTGGTTTCTAACCATTGGTCCACTAGGGAATTCCCAAGACTTAAATTTTTAGAGCAGTTTTTCAGTTCAGCACAAAATTGAGAGGAAGGTACATAAATTTCCCATCTACTCCCTGCCTTTGCCCATGCACAGCCTCCATCGTTATCAACATCCCCACCAAGTGGTACCTTTGTTACAACTGATGAACCTACATGGACAAATCATAATCACCCCAAGTCCTTAGTTTACCTACTTAGGGTTTACTCTGTGTGTTTGTTGTACATTCTATGTTTGGACAAACGTATACACCATTATTTTATCTTACAGAGTAGCTTCACTGTCCTGAAAATCTGTGTTCCATGTATTCATACCCCCTCCCAACCCCTGGCAACCACTGACATTTCTGTTGTCTCCATAGTTTTGCCTTTTCTGGAATGTCTGTAGTTGGAATCATATGGCATGTAGCCTTTTCACATCAGCTTCTTTCCCTCAGTGATATGTTTTTAAGGTCCCTCCATGTCTTTTCATGGACATGATAGCTCATTTATTTTTAAACCCTGAATAATATTCCATTGTCTGGATGTATCACAGTTTGTTTATCCATTCACTTACCTAAGAGCATCCTGTTGCTTCCAATTTTTGGCAATTATGAATAAAGCTCTTCTAAACATCTGTGTACATGTTTTCATGTGGACATAATTTTCAACTCCTTTGGGTAAATACAAAGGAGAGTGATTGCTGGATTGTATGGAAAGAGTATTTTAGTTTTGTAAGAAGCTACCATAGAGCAAAGTAAATCAGCTATATAATATATACATATATCCTCTCTGTTTGGACTCCTTTCCCATTTAGGTCACCACAGAGTACTGAATAGGGTTCCCTGAGCTAGACAATAGGTTCTCATGAGTTATCTATTTTATACATAGTGTTTACATGTCAATTCCAATCTAATACAACATTGTAAAGCAACTATGCTCCAAAAAGAATTAATTAAAAAATAAAGTAAGATAAAAATCACTCAGAACTAGTTTGCAAAAATAAGAAAAGAGACTACTGAACTGTCTTCCAAACAAGCCATACCATTTTGCATTCTCACCAGCAATGAGTCTTGAGTTCCCATTGCTCCACATCTTTGTCAGCATTTGGTGATGTCAGTGGTCTTGGTTGGGGTATTTTGATTGGTGTGTGGTGGTATCTCTTTGTTGTTCTAATTTGCATTTCCCTGATGACATACTGTGGTGGTGTTGCTGTTGTTTAAGTATCACATGAGAGACACTTTACAGAGAGCCTGGCTGACCCAGAAATGTGAATAAAACATATAAGTTGTTTGTTCAATATCCTCAAAAACACTGCAGAGCACAGACTTCATGGCCTGTTCCCTGCCTTCTTGGAACCTAGTAAATGAAAACAGCAGAAAAGATGTGTTTTTATTTTCTGTTGACGAGAACTCAGACACAGCCAGGTGAGTCCCACCTTTGCAGTTCTGTGTCCTCACTCATCGTGGTCCCTGCTGTGAACTGCGCCTGATACATAATGTGAACTCTCTTCCCAATGGTTTATTCTCTCATAATTGAATTAGCATTTCGCCAGCATACTCTCAAAAATAGATAAGGTGAGATCATAAAAATTTTTTACTGTCTGCACGTGTAAAATCCCAGCACGGTAATCTCAGAGCAACAGATGCATGGAGTGTTTGGGGATGCGCATTAAAGTTAATTTGGTAATTAGACTGTGGCATTTTCCATGTACCAGACTCATTCAGCAGAGCTGTGCTTTGCCTTAGAGCAGTATTTCTCACCCCCTCGATATTGAGAGCTGGGACTACATAATCCTTTCCCTTGTGGCTCAGATGGTAAAGAATCTGCCTGCAATGCAGGAGACCTGGGTTTGATCCCCAGGAGAAGGGAATGGCTACCCACTGCAGTATTCTTGCCTGGAGAATTCCATGGACAGAGGAGCTGGGCAGGCTACAGTCCATGAGTCACAAGTCAGACAGGACTGAGTGACTAACACTTTACTTTCAATCCTTTGCCACAGGGGCTGTGCTGTTCATTGTAGGGTGGTCAGCACAGTCTCAGCCTCTATCCAGTCAATGTCAGCTGTACCCTCATCTCCTAGTTGGAGGATCAGACACATCTCTAGATACTACCAAGTGTACCCTGGGGGGTGCACATGTCCGTGATTGAGAACCACTGCATTGGAGCACTGTTCAGAGTGATGTTTGGAACGAATGGTTTGTAGCAATGTAGAACTGGGGCTCCTCCTCGAATGTACGTCACTGCAGACTTTTGCATGCAAGGCTGGGTGAATGTATTGCTTGGCTGGATAGATAGATTTCCTGCCTCAAAATGAGTTACATAGGGATTTCCCTGGTGGTCCAGTGGTTAAGACTCCACGCTTTCAAGACAGGGGGCATAGATTCATCCCTGGTCTCAAAACTAAGATTTTGTGTGCCTTTCGGTGCAGCCAAAAAATAGAGGAGGGAAGGAGTTGCATTAAAATGCTGAGACTCTGCAAGGGTTTTAGTGTCAAAGCTAAAAGTTTACTATACTCTTTGATCCTTTCCAGAATTATACGTCATCTCACAGTCATTCTAAACTAGTGTCCTACCAGCATGTCTAACAGATCCATATGTCATCTCACCCTGCTTTGTAGAATGCAGATTCATTAGGGTGTTATTCATCCCAGAAATAGTTACACAAACTATTTAGTATAGGTTGATGCCATCTGAACTTGGCATATGATGCAATAAGAAATACAGAGCCCCACCCATGCAGTGTTCTAGCCTAAAGCATCCAACATGTATCTAAACGCATTTCTACCTCTAAAGACCGATTTAGAGGAAATGCAGGCATACAGGAACACATTAAACAGCAATGAAGATACACCATCTGATAAATCCAGAATGTGGATATTCTCTAGGACCAAAGAGTTAGTATTTCAAAAACATCAGTTGCTTGAATAAAAGGAGGAGGGTAACGGTAGAGTAAAAGAGACTTCAACCTAAAGTCAGAAGAAGGAAGGAAATCATAAAGATCAAAGAGACATTAAATAAAGTAGAGGTTAAAAAACAATAGAAAAAAATCAATAAAACCAAAAGCTAGCTCTTTGCAAGGTAAACAAAATTGATAAACCTTTGGTCAGGGTCACCACAAAGAAATGAGAGCGAACCCAAGTAACAAAATAAGAAATGAAAAAAACGAGGCAAAACAACCAATATGGTAGAAATACAAAAAAGCCATGCAAGGGATACTATGAAAAATTCTGTGTCAGCAAATTTGACAATCTAGGAGATATGGACAAGTTTCTAGAAACATAGAACCTGCCAAAACTGAATCAGGAAGAAATGGATAACTTGACAGGCTGATCACTAGAAGTGAAATAGAATCTGTAATTAAAAACAAAAAGAAACCTCCCTGCAAATAATAGAGACTCAAGAACATAACAACCAGATACTATACGTGGACCTTGTCTGGATTTTGATGGGAACAAGTCAATTCTATAAAACATCTTTGAGATAAGAGGGGACATGTTTATCATTAATTTTGTTGGGTATAATAATGGCAAGGTGATTATGTTTTTTAAAATCTTGAAGTATTTATGAGTGAAATGGAAGGCAATCTGGGCTTTGGTTTTAAATAGTTCATAAGATGTTGAGGTGGATGAATGAAACAAGAATGGCTAGACATTGGTCTGTTGGAACAGAGCAATGAGTACATATATTTTACTATTAGATAGTTGAGTTAATGCCTGTTTTTCTCATGGTAGAGCGACTGATGTCAAGCCCACCTACACAAAGAAAATCAGTACACCGAACTACTTTCTTTAGCCTGGGTGACCATTTGTCATGACATTTCTTTCTGCCATGGTTCTGCCAAATTATTTTAATCCATAATGGTTCACCAGACTTACTCAAGAGATAGCCTAGGTCTGTTACCAGGATGCTGGGGAAACTAATATAAAGCTGAATGTTAAGATATAGATTCTGGTGACTTCCCTGGTGGTCCAGAGGTTAAGGATCTGCCTTGCAATGCAGGGGATGTGGGCTCGATCCCTGGTCAGGAAACTAGGATCCCACCTGGCTGCTGAGCAGCTAAGCCAGAGCACTGTAACTGAAGAAGCCTGGGCACGGCAATGAAAGATCCACAGGATGCAACAAAGATTCCATGTGCCACCACTAAGACCCGACACAGCCAAATAAATAAACAAATAAATGCTTGGGGAAAAAAGATACAGATTCTTTGGTGACTCAGGGAAGAAACTGTGGGGAAACATGGCAAGATCAGTCATTGGGGGATGGGAGATGCGCTTTGTCATTATGAATAACATAGTAAACACCGCTTCAATCTTGGAGGAAGTGACCAAAGATTGGATGGCCCATAGACGGAGGACATCTTAGCACAGCCATCAGGCTCTCCACCCCAAGTTTAATGGAAAGTATCTATTACTAAAGGAACTGTTTATAGTGGTATAGGCAGGTTTGGTATAAATACTCTCACCATAACCACCTTCAAGCTACTGATGTGATACCACTAAACACAAAGTTGGAAAGAGGGGTCTAGTAGAACTGCATAATATAGGATTTCCTGCATGCACATCTGTAAATATCACCTCAAGAGCCAGGATCATTGTAAACTGTGGTAAAATCATTAGGGAGTCATGATTTTGAGTATTACTACCTTTGTATTCTAATGCAGATTATTCCGTTATAGGTTTATATAACTTATATATGAATAAATGCTGTGTTTAAAAACCAGCTTGCCGTATTTCAGCCAGCACACCACTGGTTTATGATGACCAGCATGAAGTTTCCAAAAAGACAGTGGTAGACGTGGATGATGGATTTGGAGGGTTTTCAGCACAAACCTATGAAAACAGGATATTGGTGTTTCTTCTTATGAATGAACAATTTTTGTGCCAAAGTTTGCAATGAAAGGAGCTAGAAGCCACGTGTCTGAGAACAGATCAGGGGGAGAAAAAATAAATAAGAGAGTTTGAAGCAGCAACAATGCTTAGGAAAGCCCCCAGCGTGCTCTGAGTTACGGACCTGGTTTCAAATATTTGATGAATTGCTGATAAAGGCATTTTCATGAACATCCTAAAGCAGAGGCATGTTGAAGGCAGCAAAAGGTAATGACCAAAAGGGGACAGTGTTTTATAAGCTAAACAAATGATGAAAGAAGACAGTGAATTGGAAAAGCATTTGATCACAGCTGTTTTTACACAGATCTGAGAGAGGTGAGGGGTATCTGGTCCAGATGAACTGGCCATGGCCACTACTCTCAATTAAGGAGCAGAGAGTTTATATCCAAGGGGACGAGCTGGGTTTCAATGGCCACATACACATTCCAATGG
This sequence comes from Okapia johnstoni, assembly GCA_024291935.2. Taxonomy (NCBI): domain Eukaryota; kingdom Metazoa; phylum Chordata; class Mammalia; order Artiodactyla; family Giraffidae; genus Okapia; species Okapia johnstoni. The sequence continues at coordinate 22,958,396 of CM044310.1, forward strand.
CATATTCACAAGGCAAATAGAGCATTTTTCACAGGCATGCATGCCCATGCACACACATAAGCACAAACCCACAACTCTTAGGAAACTGAAATGATGACCATTGAAACATTTTTTCCCATCCTTGGAATCCGTCTATGGCTCCTCATTCCCTGGGAGCCCCCCAGGGTCCTCGCCTTGGAAAGGCATTGTCCCCGCAGAGCTCAGCTGTCCCTAGCTCAGGAAGTCACTGGTTGGATGGGGTGATGGCTTTCACAGGGTTCCTGATGAGGGGCAGGGAGACAGAAGCCAGCTCATACTACTAAGAACAAAACACGAAACAAGTATGTTCTTTGTTTTTACTGCAAGGACCCTTTTGATCAGCCTCTTCCCTCCCATGTTTTGAAAGATGGTATGAGGTTGCATGGATAAAGGAAAGCTCTGCGTTTTTTAAGTTATATGTTTACTGGTGCTTTCCTGAGTGTGATATGCATGCTCATAGCAAGTGATGCTGTTTTATGAGATTCATGAACAGACATTTTTTTTTTAATTTGTACCATCTTGTATTTATTTTAATATGCATTTGGAAAGTGGAGTTTGGTTTTTTTTTATGAGATAGTCACATATAGTTTCTTTTTAAAATAAATTTGCTAAAGTAAATAATAAGAGGTAGTTCATTTAAAAATATTAAATGATACTACATAGAGTGTATGAATATGTCAGCAATTTGAGGGTGGGACTTGAGGAGACCCAAGTGGATATTTCACATGGACCAGCCCCTGGTACCCAGGGTAGCCACTGTGACTGGAGGAGATGATTGGAGCAGAAGGAGCACCTCCAGTCATCTCAGTTGTATATGGACCTTGATCCCAGACAAATGTTTTCTTTTGAGTGCTTGGAAATACTGAAAGTCTTTAAAGCCTCTTTGGTCTGTCATGTTAGCTTTGTAGGACTTCTCAGGTTACTGGGTGAATAGGGATATAAATGTATGAATCTTATTATTTTCTTTTTCTATTTATTGAGGTATAGTTGCTTTAAAATATTGTATTTGTTTCTGCTGTAACATGAAGTGAATCATCTGTATTTATACATATATCCCGTCCCTTTTAGTCCTCCCTCTCCCCGCCCTCCTACGCATCTAGGTCACCACAGGGCATTGAACTGAGCTCCCTGTGCTGTACAGCAGGTTCCCACCAGCTCTCTATGTTACACATGGTAGCGTATATATGCCAATCCTAGTCTCCCAATTCATCCCGCCCTGCTCTGCCATAGCCACACATCTGTTCTCTACTCCTGAGTCTCTTCCTGCCCAGTAAATATGTTCATCTGTACCATTTTTCTAGATTCCACATATATGCATTAACATATGATATTTGTTTTTCTCTTTACAAGTCTTATTATAATGAAAGAGCCAACATCAGTGTACTGTTCCTTTATGTATAGTATGTACCACTTGCAAAATGCCCTCCACTCATTTTATTAGTGGCAGAAGCTGGTCTGCATGCCTAACAGGAGGCTTTCCCACTGCAGTGCCCAGAGTGATGTCAGTGGAGAGTAAACTGACCTGCCTGGCTGGATACAGTGGATGTTGATTGCTCTGCATGTTTAGCGATGTCATGATTTTGCTTCAGCAACACCATGTAGGGGCCAGGTCCGGGGTGGGCTGCTGCAGGGACTGCTCACTTCCTTCGTCCTAGCCAGCCCCCTGAGAAAGCACATAGCTGAGACCCTGAAGCAAGGTGGAACATTTAGACAGACATTTATCACAAAGAAATTTCTCTGACCTTCCTCTCCATCCATTCCATCATTTGGGGAGGGGGATCCGTAGCACTGGGTGAAGATGAGTCTTTTTTTTTAAATATTTATTTATTTGGCTGCTTCAGGTCTCAGCTGTGGCATGCAGGATCTATGTCGTGTCACACAGGATCTTTCGTTGCAGTGCACAGATTCTCTGGCCATGGTGAGTGGGCTCTGGAGTGTGTGGGCTTCAGTAGTTGTGACAAGCAGACTCTCTAGTTATGGCACTCAGGCTTTTCGTTCTTCTGCAGCATGTGGGATCTTAGTTCCCCAATCAATCAGAGATTGAACCTGCATCCTCTGCATTGCAAGGCAGATTCTTAACCACTGGACCACCAGGGAAGTCCCCAGGTGAGTCTTTTCTCTGCATTACCCAGAGATGGGCAAACCTTTCATTCTCCGATTTGGGGGACCATTCATTACTCTCCTTTGCTGCACAGTTTCCTTCACCCAGCCTGTTGGATAAGCATGCTGCTGATGGCTACTCTGAGGTGCCAGTCGTAGATCCCCAGGGACATAAGGAATTAAAAAATCTACTCCATGGCAGAGAAAGGTTAGCACCCCAAGTCTGCATCTTTCTTGAAGGTCTCTAAAGAAAGAATGAATGGAAGATACTAGCAACGAAGCATCCAGCCTGCCCTAGAAAACCAGCTGGCTTCCTGGGTAGATATCTAGTAACTCAGTCCTCCCCTTAGGACAAGAATATGCCTGCTCGGTGTTAAGAGAGGTCATATAAATCAGTGGCTTTCAGCCAAGAATGGTTTAACCCTACAGAAAATATTTGGCAATGTCTGGAGATATTTTTGGTTGTCACAACTGGGGAAGGGTACTACTAGAATCTAGTGGGTAGAAGCAACTAAACATCCTACAGCACACAGAACACTCCCTTTCCCCATAGCAAAATTGTGTCTGTCCCAAACTATTAATAGGCCAAGGTTGAAAACCCCAGATATCAGTGAATGAAGAAGGGGACTTCAAGAGAGGACTGCGATGAGCTGCCTTGAAGCACACTTGCTGACTTTTTACCGAGGACCACTACTCATATCCATCCCATTTCCATTTGGGGCTGTCATCAGATTTCACATCCCAGACCCTCTGTTCTTGCACTTTCTATCCCAGCCTCACTGGGCTCATTGCTGCTCCTGCAGCATGGGCCTGTACTCTTTTCTAAGCTATGTAATAAATCTCGACAAGTTTGGCAGCCTACAGTAGCATCCACTCATTAGCTCAGGGTACCATGGGTCAGAAGTCTCAGTAGGCCCAACTGAATTCTCAGCGAGAGTCTCATGGGCTGAAGTCAGTGTATCAGCCAGGCTGGTCCTTGTCTGCAGGCTCCGGGGTTGATTCTGCTTCCAAGAACACTCACTTGGCTGAACTCAGTTCTGGTGGCCTTAGGACTGAGGACCCTGTTTCCTTGCCGGCTGTCAATCAGGGCGTTCAGCCCCTAAAGGCCACCCTCATTCCTTGGCTCATGGCCCCCTCCATCTTCAAAGCCAGTAATAGCCACCAAATCTCTCATGTAGAATCTCTCTGACATCTCCATCTGCCACCCACTGGAGAAAACTCTGCTTTTAAAGGGCTGATGTGATGAGATCAGTTCAATTCAGTTCAGTCACTCAGTCATGTCCAACTCTTTGCGACCCCGTGGACTAAGACATTCCAGGCTTCCCTGTCCATCACCAACTCCCGGAGTTTACCCAAACTCATGTCCATTGAGTTGGAGATGCCATCCAACCATCTCATCCTCTGCCATCCCCTTCTCTTCCCACCTCCAATCTTTCCCAGCATCAGGGTTTTCCAAATGAGTCAGCTCTTCACATCAGGTGGCCAAAGTATTGGAGTTTCAGCTTCAACACCAGTCCTTCCAGTGAACACTCAGAATTGATTTCCTTTAGGATGGACTGGTTGGATCTCCTTGCAGTCCAAGGGATTCTCAGGAGTCTTCTCCAACACCACAGTTTAAAAGCATCAATTCTTCGGTGCTCAGCTTTCTTTATAGTCCAACTCTCACATCTATACCTGACTACTGGAAAAACCATAGCCTTGACTAGACGGACCTTTGTTCAAACCGTCCCAAACCTGGTCTAGGACTTTACGATTTTGGCTGTGCAGGATCATCCTTGCTGCTCCTGGGTGTTCTCTAGCTGCGGGGATCAGGTCTAGAGTGTGCAGGCTCAGTAGTTGCAGCAGCCAAGGCTAGATGCCCTGTGGCATGTGGGATCTTAGTTTTCCTGACCTGGGACTGAACCTGTATCCCCTGCATTAGAAGGTGGATGCTTAACCACTGGACCACCCAGGGAAGTCCTTGGTCTGGGACTCGGGCTTCAGTAATCAGGGACAAGAATTTTGGGCAGCATCTTTAGAGTTCTACCTACCATGGAACCTTCACAATGAACTTTTCCTACTGGAAATGACCATCCCTGGCCACCATCCCGTTGTCCATATGATTCTCCGACACCATCTCCCAGTCTTTTCAGAGCAGTCTTCCCCAGCCATCCTATTAAAAATTGCACCCCTTTATTCCATCCCATATTCTCTCCCCAGCTTTATTTTCCCTCACAACCCTTGCCAGCATCTGACATGCTGTTTATTTTGCTTATGTTTTGCTGTAAAATCTGTCTTTCCCAACTGGGATGTGAGTTTTCCAATTGAAAAAATGGGCTCATTGGATATTCCACACCAAGAGCAGCAATTAGTTCTTGTGACACATTCAATGGTGCTTGCCAAATGAGTAAGCATCATAATGGGTTAAAAAGGAGAAATCCAGATTTTTATATAGAAGCTTTGGATTTTATTTTAATGTTGGCCACTTGTGTTCATCTTCTGGGGCTGCATAAAAAAGGACCACAGACTGGGTGGCTTAAGTAACAAATGCGTTGTCTCAAAGTTCTAGAAACTGGAACTCCAAAATCAAGATAAAGGCAGGCTTGGTTCCTTCTAAGTGTTCTGAGGGAGCACCTATGCCAGGCTTCTGTCCTTGGGTCATGGATGACCATCTTCATTTTCACATGGCATTCTCTCTGTATTTTGTTGTTGTTTAGTTGCTAAGTCATGTCCGACTCTGGGACCCCATGGACTTTAGCCCACCAGGCTCCTCTGTCTATGGGATTCTCCAGGCAAGAATACTGGAGTGGATTGCCATTTCCTCCTCTAGGGGATCTTCCTCACCCAGAGATCAAACCCCGGGTCTTTTGCTCGGCAGGCAGATTCTTTGCCACTGAGCCACCTAGGAAGCCCCTCTCTCTGTATAGTGTTTGTTATAAATTTCCCCTTCTTGTAAGGCACCAATCGTCTTGGATTAGTGTTCTTCCTAAGAACTATAACTCAATCACCTCTGTAAAGGCCATATCTCCGTGTAAGATCACATTCGAAGGTACTGGGGGTTATAGTTCAACATATGAATTTGTAGAGAAAACTACAGTTCAACTCATAATAGCAGCTATTTATATTTTTCCTTTTTTACCTACTCTGAGGATCAGATTCAGCCCCTTGGCAGCCTTATAGGGCCAGAGACCAAGTGGTACCTTGCTCCCTCTCACAACCCCCACTTAAGACACACAGATGCTCACAAGTTGCAGGATCTATCGCAGTATCTTCTAAAAGTTCAGTAGCTTTGAGAAGTTTCTAGAGAGTGCTTTTCACATGGTAATTAGAGCTGACCCCAAGATGGATGGCTTGGAAGATGGAAATTAGGCTTCCTGTGTTCAAACATTTGTACTGAACATTGATTTTCTTTAAGGAACATTTAATCATCCCTATATTACACCTGAGTCGGGCACATTTTTGAATAGAGGAGGAAATGTTTAACCACTAGAAAATGGAATCATATAATGGCATCAATTATAAACATGTGGTATACATGAGCCAGCTCAGATACAGTCAGGCAGTACAAAAAGCACCACCAGGGCTGGTCCACACTTGAGTCCTGTGTTGATGCATCTCAGTATCCCAGTAACCAGCATGGTACCTGTTGGGAAAAGTCGGTCCTCAATATTAACATGATATATGAAAAGACCATGTTAGTGTTATTCAGAGCTGTCTCTGAAAATCTGAAATCATCTCCCCCCAAACCAGCAGCAGCAGCCCTACACTGGGGCCGGGGGGGTGGAGGTGAGGGTGGGGGAGCGGTGTTGGTGGGAGACGAGTGAACTAAGGCCATCCCCTTGGGACAGATGATGAAAAAGAGCAAGGTCAACTGCATAACTTTCCTAAGGTCATGGAGCTCATCACAGCAGATGCAGGACCGGAAGCTGGGTCTCCTGCATCTGATTCACTGCCTTCCCCTCCACACTGGATGCTGAAAAAAAGGCTGCTTTCACATCACCATGGACCAAGGGCTCCGGCTCCTTCCCTAGAAACCAGGCATCCTCATGTTTTATCCTCTAATTCCACTGAGTTCTAACTGACTATCACTGCAAAACTTCTCATCCTGGGTGGGACCCAAATTCCTGCAACTGCTAGTTCCTTGGAGTAAATAGGAACACCCATTGACCTCAGTAAAGAAAACACCTAATTAACAAGATCGGGCCCTTTAAAACCTGTGCCTTCCTCTCATCTCAGCAGCTCACCTCCCCACCCAAGTCAGAGATGAAACCAGCCTCTGCACCAGTCAACAAGAATCCTCCTATTTTCTTGAACCATGAAGTAGAAAGAACAATTTGTAGCTTCAGTGAAACCTCCGGTCTTGAGCAAAATTCAGATGCAGCAAAACCTAATTTCAAGCTAAGTCACATTTCATGAGCCAGTCCTTGTGGACAGTCGAGGTGGGAGGCATCCCTGCCTTAGGACAAAGGAGGGGCTTTTATATGCTAATGTATCTTTAATCTTTGTCACTTAAGCATATCTTGATCTTCTCAGGGCCGTGGTGGCAAGTATGTTTTAGCTAAATCATTTAGCAAATCATTTTAAAGTAAGACTTGGAAGAAGTTTCTAAAGAAAAAGTGCAGCTGCAGCTGATAAGCTCTTGCTGCTCTGTGTGTGATGCTAATTTGGGCACCCTGGGCCTGAAAGGTGGAGATGGGGTTTATCATCACTTCCCACCCTGCTGGTTCCCTTCTGGTAACCACATTTGCTTGGCGACGTCTCAGTTCAGTCCAGTTCAGTTGCTCAGTCGTGTCCGACTCTTTGCGACCCCATGGGCTGCAGCACACCAGGCATCCCTGTCCATCACCAGCTCCTGGAGTTTACTCAAACTCGTGTCCATTGAGTCGGTGATGCCATCCAACCATCTCATCCTCTGTTTTTCCCTACTCCTCCCACCTTCAATCTTTCCCAGCATCAGGGTCTTTTCAAAGGAGTCAATTCTTCACATCAGGTGGCCAAAGTATTGGAGTTTCAGCTTCAGCATCAGTCCTTTCAATGAATATTCAAGACTGATTTCCTTCAGGATGGACTGGTTGAGTCTTCTCAAACACCACAGTTCAAAAGCATCAGTTCTTCAGCACTCAGCTTTATAGTTCAACTCTCACATCCATACATGACTACTGGAAAAACCACAGCTTTGACTAGATGGACCTTTGTTGGCAAAGTAATGTCTCTGCTTTTTAACATGCTGTCTAGATTAGTCATAACTTTTCTTCCAAGGAACAAGAATATTTTAATTTCATGGCTGCAGTCACCATCTGCAGTGATTTTGGAGCCCAAAAACATAAAGTCTGCCACAGTTTCCACTGTTTCCCCATCTATTTGCCATGAAATAATGGGACCAGATGCCATAATCTTAGTTTTCTGAATGTTGAGTTTTAAGCGGGCTTTATCACTCTCCTCTTTAACATTCATCAAGAAACTCTTTAGTTCTTCTTCACTTTCTGCCATAAGGGTGGTGTCATCTGCATATCTGAGGTTGTTGATATCTCTCCTGGTAATCTTGATTCCAGCTTGTGCTTCATCCATTCCAGCATTTCTCATGATGTACTCTGCATATACCTTAAATAAGCAGGGTGACAATATACAGCCTTGACGTATTCCTTTCCTGATTTGGAACCAGTCTGTTGTTCCATGTCCAGTTCTAACTGTTGCTTCCTGACCTGCACACAGATTTCTCAAGAGGCAGGTCAGGTGGTCTGGTATTCCCACCTCTTGAAGAATTTTCCCCAGTTTGTTGTGATCCACACAGTCGAAGGCTTTGGCATAGTCAGTAAAGCAAAAGTAGATATTTTTCTGGAACTCTCTTGTTTTTTCGATGATCCAGTGGATGTTGGCAATTTGATCTCTGGTTCCTCTGCCTTTTCTAAAACCAATTTGAACATCTGGAAGTTCACAGTTCATATTGCTGAAGCCTGGCTTGGAGAATTTTGAGAATTTCTTTGCTAGTGTGTGAGATGAGTGCAATTGTGTGGTTATTTGAGCATTCTTTGGTATTGCCTTTCTTTGGGACTGGAATGAAAACTGAAATTTTCCAGTCCTGTGGCCACTGCTGAGTTTTCCAAATTTGCTGGCATATTGAGAGCAGCACTTTCACAGCATCATCTTTTAGGATTTGAAATAGCTCAACTGGAATTCCATCACCTCCACTAGCTTTGTTCGTAGTGATGCTTCCTAAGGCCCACTTGACTTCACATTCCAGGATGTCTGGCTCTAGATGAGTGGTCACACCATCGTGATTATCTGGGTCGTGAAGATCTTTTTTGTACAGTTCTTCTGTGTATTCTTGCCACCTCTTCTTAATATCTTCTGCTTCTGTTAGGTCCATACCATTTCTGTCCTTTATTGAGCCCATCTTTGCATGAAATGTTCCCTTGGTAGCTCTAATTTTCTTGAAGAGATCTCTAGCCTTTCCCATTCTATTGCTTTCCTCTCTTTCCTTGCATTGATCACTGAGGAAGGCTTTCTTATCTCTCCTTGCTATTCTTTGGAACTCTGCATTCAAATGGGTATGTCTTTTCTTTTCTCCTTTGCCTTTTGCTTCTGTTCTTTTCATAGCTATTTGTAAGGCTTCCTCAGAGAACCATTTTGCCTTTTTGCATTTCTTTTTCTTGGGGATGGTCTTGATCCCTGCCTCCTGTACCGTGTCACAAGCCTCCATCCATAGTTCTTCAGGCACTCTGTCTATCAGATCTAATCTCTTGAATCTATTTGTCACTTCCACTGTATAATCATAAGGAATTTGATTTAAGTCATACCTGAATGGTCTAGTGGTTTTCCCTACTTTCTTCAATTTAAGTCTGAATTTGTCAATAAGGAGTTCATGATCTGAGCCACAGTCAGCTCCTGGTCTTGTTTTTGCTGACTGTTTAGAGCTTCTCCATCTTTGGCTGCAAAGAATATAATCAATCTGATTTCGGTATTGACCATCTGGTGATGTCCATGTGTAGAGTCTTCTCTTGTGTTGTTGGAAGAGGGTGTTTGCTATGACCAGTGTATTCTCTTGGCAAAACTCTGTTAGCCTTTGTCCTGCTTCATGCTGTACTCCAAGGCCAAATTTGCCTGTTACTCCAGGTATTTCTTGACTTCCTACTTTTGCATTCCAGTCCTCTATAATGGAAAGAACATCTTTTTTGGGTGTTAGTTCTAAAAGGTCTTGTAGGTCTTGTGGTCTTGTGGTCTTGTAGAACCATTCAACTTAAGCTTCCTCAGCATTACTAGTCAGGGCATAGACTTGGATTACTGTGATATTGAATGGTTTGCCTTGGAAACGAACAGAGGTCATTCTGTTATTTTTTAGGTTGCATCCAAGTACTGCATTTCGGACTCTTTTGTTGACTATGAAGGCTACTCCATTTCTTCTAAGGGATTCTTGCCCACAGTAGTAGGTATAATGGTCATCTGAGTTAAATTCCCCCATTCCAGTCCATTTTAGCTTGCTGACTCCTAAAATGTCTATGTTCACTCTTGCCATCTCCTGTTTGACCACTTCTAATTTGCCTTGATTCATGGAGCTAACATTCCAGGTTCCTGTGCAATATTGTTCTTTACAGCATCAGACTTTACTTCCATCACCAGTCACATCCACAACTGGGTGTTGTTGTTGCTTTGGCTCTGTCTCTTCATTCTTTCTGGAGCTAGTTCTCCACTGATCTCCAGTGGCATATTGGGCATCCACCAACCTGGGTAGTTCATCTTTCAGTGTCTTATCTTTTTACCTTTCAATACTGCTCATGGATTCTCAAGGCAAGAATACTGAAGTGGTTTGCCATTCCCTTCTCCAGTGGACCACGTTTTGTCAGAACTCTCCACCGTGACCCATCCACCTTGGGTGGCCCTACACGGCATGGCTTATAGTTTTATTGCGTTAGACAAGGCTGTGGTCTATGTGATCAGATTGGTTAGTTTTCTGTGATTGTGGTTTTCAGTCTGTCTGCCCTCTGATGGAGAAGGATAAGAGGCTTATGGAAGCTTCCTGATGGGAGAGACTGACTGAGGGGGAAACTGAGTCTTGTTCCGATGGATGGGGCCATGCTCAGTAAATCTTGCCTGTTAATTATTCACAACAATTTATGTCCTCCAACTTGTAAGGTTAGTGGGGCAGGGCTGTGTGCATGTATAAATTTTTAAGCTATTACTTTCATAAGATAACTTTGCATGTAATTTAAGAAATCAAATAATTCTGCAGAGTTTTTTGGTAAAAACTGTATCTAACATTCTCAAAGTGACAAAATTACAGGAATAGAGAACCGATTAGAGTCTGTGGGGGCTAAGTGGTGGGCGGGCATGACTATTAAGGAGTAACATTAGGGAGTGTCTTTATGGTGATGGAATTCTTCTGTGTTCTGGTTGTGGTGATGATTCCTTTAATCTACACATGTGATGTGATTTTATAGAACTACACCACTCCCCCCAAAATGAAGGTTACAGACATAGAGAACAGGTTTGTGGTTGCCAAGGGGTATGGGAGTAGGGGAGGGATGCGTTGGGAGTTTAGGATTAGCTGATGCAAACTATCCTACACAGAACAGTAAAAAACAAGGTCCTACTGTATGGCACAGGGAACTCTATTCAATATCCCGTGATAAACCATCCTGGAAAAGAATGTGAAAAAGAATATATGCATATTTATATATATATATATATATATATATATATATATAATATATAACTGAATCACTTTGCTATACAGCAGATATTAACACAACATTGTAAACCAACTATACTTCAATAAAGTAATATTTTTATAAAAGCACACATGAATACAAGTGACATCTAAACAGGGTGTGAACGTGAATTCATAGTATGGTAACAATGTCAGTTTCTTGGTTTTGAAAATGTACTATGACCATGTATGAGAGCATTACAGGGGGAAGCTAGGGGAAAGTGTATAAGAATTCTTTATACTTCTTGTTAATCTCAAACTATCAACCTATTTCAAAATTAAAAATTATTTTGAAAAAAATACTGCAGTATGTTGTTTGCTTCTACAGCCTTTCTCCACATACAGAAGCAAAATTCCTACTTGTTTGGCATGTATGGCCATATCACTAAGCAACATAAGGTTGATAATTCTTCATTTTTAAAAATTTATTTCATTAAAGTGTAGTTGATTTTCAGTGCTGTGTTACTTTCTGCTGTACAACAAAGTGATTCAGGTATACATATACATACAATCTTTTTCATATTCTTTTTCATTATGGTTTATCATAAGATGTTGAATAGAATTCCCTGTGCTCTACAGTAGGACCTTGTTTTTTTATCTCTTCTATATACACTAGTTTGCATTTGCTAATCCCAAACTCCCAAACCATCCCTCCGCCATTCAGTTTTTTAGTTTTAGGCAATAGCTATAAAATATTTCACTATGAAGAATAAGAATCTATCTTTTCTCCCCATCTTTTCTGTGTCTCCATCTCTCCAATAATACAATCATATTTTATCTAGATTAATAATCTGTGTTTAAAATATTATAAGTACGAGTACTAATCACAGTAAAACCAAGTATTAAATAATGATGACTCTTCTGCATAATAATGGTTTAGCCCCAGAATTAAAAACTAATTTGGTTTTATTATTTTTCTTCATTTTCTCTGTTTAGCTCCTATTTAGTCCCCAACTCTTTGCTGATTGTCTAAGTCTCCATTCAAATATTTTCACATCAATTTTATCAGGAAATTTGCAGTTTCCTGGAGACATCATAGACAGAATCTTGTCCATGCTGGTGCTCAGCTATTGTCCAGGACTTCTGTTCACCATGAACCTACTGTGCATCTCTGTCATGTTTTTTTGAACCTTCACTTCCTGAATCTCACAATTTCTTTCTATATTTACACCCTTGTTTGATGGAGCGCATCCTCAAGTAGTTTTCTGAGCAAGGGTGTAGGAAGTCAGTTTCTGGAGAACTTGCATATCTGGAAACATTTTCTTCATCAGTAGGCTGGATATCAAATGGTAGGTTGGAAATCATTTCCCCTCTGATTTTTGAAGATTTTTAAAATTTTTCTTTCTCTAATTGTGGCAAGTAGGGGGCTACTCATTGTGGTGGCTTCTCTTGTTGCAGAGAACGTGTTCTAGGAAGAGCAGGCTTCAGTAGTTGTGGCACACAGGCTTAGTTGATCCGCAGCATGTGGGATCTTTCCAGACCAGGGATCGAAGCCATGTCCCCTGCATTGGCAGGTGGATTCTTAACCACTGGACCACCAGGGAAGTCCTGAGGGTAGTTTTGATCAGCTTCTGGTTCCCAGAGTGACTGTGGTGAATTCTTGTATCCGTTCTGATCCCTGATCCCTTCTCGGTCTGGAGGACTGCAGAATTCACCTGTCTGTATTCAGTGTCCTGAGCTGTATCAGTGCTTTCTCTCTTGGGTTCATCAACCAGTAATTCCTTCCAATTTGGACACTACTATCCTTTCATTTGGGTAAATTTCTTTAAATTACTACATTGGTGATTCCTGCTCTCCCTTTCGTGTGTTTTTATATTGTTCAGATGTTGAACCTCAAAGTAATTCTCTTCCGTTTCTTTTTTTTTTCTACTTCCTGAAACAAATGTCTTCAACTCTATCCATCAACCATTCCACTGACTTTCCGTTTCTGTGTGTGTTAGTCGCTCAGTCATGTTCACCTCTGTGCAACCTCACAGACTGTAGCCCACTAGGCCCCTCTGCCCATGGGATTCTCCAGGCAAGAATATTGGAGTGGGTTGCCATTTCCTTCTCCAATTCTGCTATAATATTTTTTAATTTCCAAGGGCTGATTTCTTTCCCCTTTTGTGTTTACCAGATAGCAGTCTGTCTTTGTTTCATGACTGCAGTATCTTCTCTGATGGCTCTGTGAATGTGAATGATTGTGTATTTTGCTAATTTTGGTCTTTCCTGAATAGGCTATATTTTCTACAGATTTCTTTTGCTTTCTTTTCTTTTTTTTTTTTTTTTACTTTGCTCCCTGTGTCATGTAGAAACTTTTCTCAGAGTCCTAAGCTTCTTGATTCTTGTTTGCTCATGTAAAGAAAAAATGAGGGCCTAAAAATCCATTAGAAGCTCTGAACCCGTGAGTGGGACTTGCTGACTACAAGCTTTGCTGAAAGGCAACCTGGCTGGCCGGTTGGAGAGGCTCCAGGATCAGTACCTGATGATACAGAATCTGGTATTTTTCCTAGAGGGTGAAGGTCCAGCTTTGGGGACAAAGTCCCAGGAATCTCTGTGTTCAGTGTGCGTTGTGTCACATGACCCCACACGTGTTTGGGGGAATGGTAACCTGAGTCTCAGGACTTCATGGTCCCTCAGGCCTGATGGAGAGTCTGGCAGTCACCCTGTTACAGGGAAACAGAAGGGCATTTGTATCCGGCTGCTTTGTAAACATACTTTTAGCTAATCCTCCATATTTTAGCCCTCATAGACTCCCACTTTTAGTGGTCCCACTGAGACGGGGAGATTTCATAGTCTAAACTCTATCGGTTCTTAGCTATTCTCGCCAACAGCTAAGAACTTAGTTTGGAAGTTCATCTGACGATTTCACCCCTTTGGACATCAGCGTTCAGGTCTCCAAGTCATTTATGTGTGCTGCATCTCTCCTCCTCATCTTCGTGGGTCTTTAAAAATAGTCCCCTTGTACTTCCCTGGTGGTCCAGTGGGTAAGAATCTGTCTGCCAGTGCAGGGGGCACGAGTTCGATCCTTGGTCTGGAAAGATCACACAGGCCATGGGGCAGTCAAGCCTGTGTGCCAACCACTGAAACCCACATGTCCTAGGGCCCATGCTCCACAACAAGAGAAGCCACTGCAATGAGAAGCCCGCACACCACACCTGGAGAGTAGCCCCCTCGCTGCAACCAGAGAAAGGCTGCATGCAGCAATGAAGACAGTGCAACCAAAAATACACAAGATAAAATAAAAAATATACATACAACAATGAAAATAGTCCCCTCAACTTCCCTTTAAATGGAATTTGGGAAGAAAGGAGAAGTAGGTATTTGTGTTCAATCTGCTCTTTTTCTCACCAGTTTATTGATGGGAAGACTGAGGTTCAGAAAGGCTAAGAGATGTGGCCAAAACAACAATTCTAAGAGAAGCACTTTGCCTTTTTAAAAAGTCCATGGATAGTGTATTCAGCTGAGCTTATTTCCAGAGGAGACCTGGCAGGTCACATGAAGCAGGTGGGGGACCTCCCTGGGGCAATACAACAATAACATTTATTAAGTGCTTGTTGTATACCCAGCACTGTTCTGATTTCTTTATATATGTTATTAATAATACATTTCATCATCACAACAGCTTTATAGCATAGGTTACTATTAACATATCCATTTACAGAGGAAGAAAGTAAGACACAAAGAGTTTATTATTCACCCAAAGTCACATAGCTACAAGGTGGAGAAAGCAGTGTGTACACCTCCACCAGGGTTTCTGAACCTCGGCACGTTGCACTTGGAACTTGTTGACCAGTGTTGGGGAACACTGTTCTGTGCCTTGGGAGGCTCTTTTAGCTGCTCCCTAGATGCCAGCCCTACCCCCATAGTTGAGACAGCCAAAAATGTCTCCAGACATCAGCACGTGGTCCCTGCAGGACACAGTCGCCCCTAATTGAGAATGACTAGCCTGTGCAGACGTGCTTTTCTCCTGACCCCTTGGCTGTGCTACTCCTTGGTTTGGGGGTCTGTCCGGGGGGGGGGCCCTTCCCTCATCAGATCTGAACAGCAAATTCCACGATTCCTGGGTCTGTGGGTAGATCCCCTCCCACTCCAGTAGCCAGTGTTCATCCTACCCCTCTGGGGCCCCTTGTCTGTCTGTGCCACTAGATATGAAAAAAAGAGCAGAAAAATGAAAAGGCAGGGCACGCAGCTGAGCGGAGCATGGGCGCATTTGGAAGGGCCGAGACATTAATCTCTCGGCTCCCTCTCTTGCCCTCTTTGTCCCTGCAGAGCCAAGGTGAAGAAGGGGGTGAACATCCTGAGCACGCGGACCAGCGAGCCTCGGCAGTGGGATGTCAAGCAGGAGATGGGGAACGGAGGCAAACACGCCACCACCGCCGTGGTGTGCCAGCGACTGGCGCCAGGCGCACGCAACAGGTAAGAGGGAGGGGCTCCCTCCCTATTGGCGATCCAGGCTTTCAAGACCCATTCTCCGCCTAAGAGCCCTGCCTTAGACTCTCATTAACCACTGCTTAGCGGAGCTGTCACATCTTGGTTTGGCAATCTGGAGACACTTACATCACCAGCAGGACCTTTTGGCATCTCCTATAGGAAGGGCAGGGCCCTGATTCCCAGGGTCTCTCTTCTTCGGGTTTTGGAAGAGAGATTAGTTTGCATGGTCTAGTCTGCTTTGTGGAGGCTTATTCATTCTCCTCATCTACACTCATGTCCTGGAGGCTGTGTCATCTCCGGTTGCCCTTGCTTATCAGAGGTTGCTTTCTTACAACGTGTTCACCGTTTGTGCAAAGGGTGTGATTCTGTGATTTATACTAAGAAATACATATTTGGTCTTTGTGCCTGTTCCTGGCACAGAGCTCTGAAAACCCTTGGACTTTACCAGGATGAGAGCATCAAGGTGTCTCTTGTTTATGTTAATAAGGTGACTTTTGGAAAGCTCCTAGATCACCTTAAGATGCAGGCTGGTTGCCAGGGGAACCAAGGCTGTGATTAGAGGGCTGGAGTGTTCAGTCCCACCTCCTGGCCTCCTGGGACGAGAAGGGGACTGAAGACTGAGTTCAGTAGCCAGTGGCCAATATGACTTAATCAATGGTGCTCATGGAATGAAGCCTCTGTAAAAACAAAACAAAAAGACTGAGTTTGGAGAGCTTCCGGGGTGGTGATCAGGTGGAGATTTGGGGACAGGCCTGGAGAGGGCCTGGAAACTTGCCCCCTTTCCCCATACCTCACCCTCTGC
The DNA here is from genome assembly GCA_024291935.2 of Okapia johnstoni. Classification (NCBI taxonomy): domain Eukaryota; kingdom Metazoa; phylum Chordata; class Mammalia; order Artiodactyla; family Giraffidae; genus Okapia; species Okapia johnstoni. Next base: position 22,974,412 of record CM044310.1, read on the forward strand.
GTGTCTGTCATCTGGCTATTCCTGAGTTATAGCCTTTCATAGTAACCAGTATTTTAGTAAGCGAAGTGTTTCTCTGAGTTCTGTGAGCCACTCTAGCTAATTAATGGAACCCAAGGAAGGGGTCATGGGATCCTTCGATCTAGAGTCAATCGGTCAGAAGCACAGGTGACAAGCTGGGCTGGTGGTTGGCATCTGAAGGTGGGGGCGGTCTTGTGGGACTGAGCCCTCAACCTTTGGGATCAGACACTATCTGTCGGTAGAGAATGTCAGAACTGAGTTGAATTGTATGACGGCCAGCTGGTCAGAGAATTGCATGGCGGTGGTAGAAAAAAAGACACGCATCAGAACTGGTGTCAAGATCATAAAGGATTAGACTTAGTCTTCAGTGAGGAGGAATGTAAAAATGAGAAGTGATTCTCAGTGGCAATAATGCATAAAGGATGCTCTGTGAGCTTCTAGATAGACATCCTGGATTATTGTTTAACATAATTGCTTTCTGTGTAGAAAATCAACACATACTCATCTGAGAATATTTGTGAAAATAGTTAGACAAGAAAGAAACTAAAATAATACATCACTATCCCTTCTACCTAGGGGCTTCCCAGGTGGGCGCTAATGGTGATGAACCGACCTGCTAATGCAGAAGACATAAGAGACGTTGATTCGATCCCTGGATCGGGAAGATCCCCTGGAGGAGACATGGCAACCCACTCCAGTATTCTTGCCTGGAGAATTCTATAGACAGAGGAGCCTGGCAGTCTACAGTCCACAGGGTCGTGTAGAGTCAGACACAACTGAAGTGACTTAATACGCACACATGCATCCCTTCCACCTAAGGATAATCCACTGCTAATATGTTGGCTCATTCTTCCCACATTTTATACATAGATAACATCTGTGTCTAATAAATATGTAGTAGATTTGTTTTTTTTAACAAATCTGGTATGATAATATATATCCTATTGCTTAATATCTTAAACATTTCATATATATATGCACACACACACACATATGTGTGTGTGTGCTCAGTCACTCAGTAGTGTCCAACTCTGCTGCCCCATGGACTGTAGCCCGCCTCTGTCCATGGGATTCTCCAGGCAAGAATACTGGAGTGGGTTGCCATGCCCTTCTCCAGGGGATCTTCCCAATCCAGAAATCAAACTTGTGTCTCTTGCATCTCCTGCATCAGCAGGTGGATTCTTTACCACCAGTACCACCATGGCCAATATGTATATATGTATATATACATATATAGTCGACTTGTCCATTTCTCTTTTGCTTAAGGTGGCTTCTTAGAATCAAAAAGTTTGATTGTTTTTTAGGGCTCTTGATACAGCCTATCAGCATGTTTTCTTGATGGGATTAACACTATATATATATATATATATATATATATATATATATATATATATATATATATATATATACTGCCCATGCCATGTAACATGTGGGATCTTTGCGCCCAACCAGGAATCAAACCCCTGCCCCCTGCATTGGAAGTGTGGAGTCTTAATCACTGGACCACCAGGGAAGTCCCTAAATTTCACTTATATTGATAACATCTTCCTTTGACATTAACTATTTTCTCAAAAAACTTTTAGGATTCCATCACATAGATTTAACTCTACATTAATCACCATATCCACATTTGAGGATATTTAACTTGTTTCCAAGTTGGATTCTTATAGATAATGCAGCACTAAACTACCTTCCACAAGTGGTAGACAACTTGTCCACTTCTCTTTTGCTTAAGGTGGCTTCTTAGACTCAAAAATTTGATCATTTTTTAGGGCTCTTGATACAGTCTGTCAACATCTTTTCTTGAAGGGATTAGCACTATAGGAAGAAATATCCAGTTCCATTAATGGACATATTTTCTTCAGTAAACACTTCAAGGCTGCCAAGAGAAACTCTGCAAACGCTCCACTTCGTTTGGAAACACCCAGTTCTTTTATCTGTAAAACCTCTTCCTCCATCCTGCCTTCAGCGTGCAGCCAGCAAACACATCTGGTGCCCTGACCAGTTTACTAGATCAAACACCAGCCTTCACCATCATGCTCCCAAGAAAGATTCTTAGTACATCTGGGGGTGAGGGTTGGGTGTCCAAATGTCTCAACTTGTGAAAACATGGCCAGAAGGAGATGTGCACATGGGTCCCTTGCTCTAAGCAGGAGATCAGAAATTGAATTAAATCTCCTGAATCAAATGCACATAAAATCTAATTAACCCCACAAGATTAGTGTTGATTATGCAGATTAATGGGAATGTGTTCATTAATAGGCAGTGGATTTATGCATGTAAATAGCTCTTTTGAAAAAAAAAAAGCTTTATTTTTATTTATTTATTTACTATGGCTGTGCTGGGTCTTTTTTGCTGCACTCAGGCTTTCTTTAGTTGCAGCGAGTGGAGGCTACTCTCTAGTTGCAGTGTACAGGCTTCTGATTGTGGTGGCTTCTCTTGTTGTGGAGGACAAAGCTCTAGAGCACAGGCTCAGTAGTCGTGGCACACAGGCTTAGCTGTCCTGTGGCATGTGGAATCTTCCCGGACCAGAGATTAAACCCATGGCCCCTGCATTGGCAGAAGGAATCTTTACCACTTTGCCACCTGGGAAACTGTGAGGATATCTCACCAGGCTATAATCACAGTGTTGGTCAGGCTTTGTTGATCTCATCTGAAGGCTCAAAGAATCCACTCCCTAGCTCATGTGGCTGTTGGCAGGATTCAGGTTCAAGGATTGCTGGACAGAGGACATCAGTGTCTTGTTCCTTACTGGGCATCCCTCTCCACTAGGGCAAGCACATGGAATGATGCAGGGAGAAAGAAAATGCCAGCAAATGGAAGTCATAGTATTTTATAACCTAATCTTGCAAGTGACATATTGGTTATGTTTTATTTCATTGGGGAGCTGGGTTCCATTCAAGGGGAGGTGATGACCAAGGGGAGGGTGGATGAGTACCATGAGATGGTGGTGACTGGGAGGCATTTCACACCACCTGCCTCACCTCAAATACTCTTCAAATTGGAGAGGACTTGTCTGTGAACTCTCCCAGGACAGAAGGAAAGAATTTAATATGCAGAGATAAAGCATGATGGCATTCCAGGCACGGGAGGAAGATGGCAAATGTTTAGACGAGTGAGGGTGAGTGACGGTCCTGGAAGTAACACCATAAGGAGTTTCAGGGATTAGTCTGGAAAGGTAAACTTGGCCCTCTCATGGCAGGATGTGAATTACAGACCCATAGGTTAACCTGGCATTTCCTCAGTTGTTTTTCTCCTACCCTAATCTTCCAATCGATTTACTCTCTTAATTTGACTTAAGCCAGTTGATTAAAAGAGAAATTTTATGGTTCTACCTGTATTAGTGAGAGTTCCTGTATTAGTGAGATACTCCTAAAGTGATGATTCTGACTTATTTCAGCAGAAGAAGGATTTATTCAAAGGATATTGCAGGGAAGGCTGTAGAATCAGCTTAGAAAATGGTCAACACTAGCAGAAACTTAGCAATAGCCAAAAACTTGTCCCGAATCATTCTTTATCATGTACTACTTAGACCACTGCTCAAGAGTTTCCTCCTTTATAATATTTATTTTCATTTATTTATTTATTTTGCTGTGCTGGGTCTTAGTTGTGGCACATGGGATCTTTAGTTGCAGCATGTGGGATCTAGTTCCCTTACCAGGGATCAAACCCAGGCCCGCTGCATTTGAAGCTTGGAGTCTTACCCACTGGACCACCAGGTAAGTCCCAAGAATTTTCTTTAAATCATCTATTCATTGCTCTGGTTTTTAAAAGTTTCCCTTCATTCTTAATAATAATGACCTTGAAATTGTATACTTAAGTTAGTTTCTAATATGCATTACAATAAGTACAAAACTATAAGAACTGTTTAAAGTCACTTCCTTGATGATTAAAACAGGGGCATAATTTATGCATATTCTTATCATAATAGGAAATATAGCCAATGAGTCACCCCGTGTGGTGGTCACTGCCCTGTTCAGGTTCCTCTTGAAACCTTTACACTGCCTCTCTGCACCTATGTGAGTGTATTGGTCAGCTAGAGTTGCTGTAACAAACTGGGTATTACAGCACAAACTGTTTCACCACAAACTGGGTGGCTTATACAGCACACGTCTATCCTTTCACCATTCTAGAGGCCAGAAGTCCAAGATCAGGGTGCTGTCAATGTTGGTTTCTGGTGAGCCCTCTCTTCCTGGCCTTCTTGCTGTGTCCTCACATGGTCTTTCCACTGTGTGTCCATTTGGAAAGAGAGAGAGCTCAGATGTTGCTTCCTCTTCTGGTTTGGGCCACTAGTCTGGTGAGAATGGGACCCCATCCTTATAACTCCATGTAGCCTTAATTTTATGTATTTTTCAAGGTTTGTTAAACAAGGCGCTGATTTATTTCAGATTTCCCAATAATATTTGACACAGTGTAAGTTCTACATTTAAAGAGGATCCAGAATTTTTCCCTTCTGCCTTGTATTTTTTCTTTGTGGCAAAATATACACAACATAAAATTTGCTACTTTAACCATTTTAAGAGTAGAGTTCTGTGGCATTGAGTGCCTCACATTGTTGTGCAATTATTACCACTATCCAGCTCTAGAACATTTATTTTTCCAAACTGAAACTCTGTGCCCACTAAACAATCATTCCCCACTCCTTCTCCTTAACCCTGGCAACCTTGCTCTACTTTGACTCTGAATTTGACTATTCTAGATGCCTCATATAGGTGGAATCACACAATATTTGTCCTTGTGTGCTGGGTTATTTCATTTAGCATAATCTCTTTAAGGTTCATCCATGTTACAGCAGGTGTCAGAACGTCTTCCTTTTTAAGGCTGAATACTATTCCATAGTATGATATATGTTTACAAATCATTGATTCACTTCATTGTACACCAGAAGCTAACACAACATTGTAAAGCAACTCTGTGCATGCATGCTAAATTGTTTCAGACGTGTCTGACTCTTCGTGACCCTATGGACAGTAGGCTACCAGGCTCCTCTGTCCATGGAGCTCTCTAAGCAAGAATATTTCAGTGGGTTGCTGTGCCCTCTTCCAGGGGATCTTCCCAACCCAGGGATCGAACCCGCGGCTCCTGTGGCTCCTGTGTTGTAGGTGGATTCTTTACTGCTGAGCCACCGGGGATGCCCAAAACAACTATACCCCCCCCCAAAAAAAACCCATGAGTTAATTACATTTTTAAAGCCCTGTCTCTAAATGCAGTTACGTTGAAGTTTAGGGTCCCCACATATGAATATTGCAATTGGGAGACACAATTCCATCTGTAACGCTTGGTATAAAAGCCTGCACCTGCATCCTTCATATCAGTACCTGGAGCCTCTGGGACCCTTTTGCATACTCATGAAGATTTCTGGGAAAGCCTGGGAGTATTTTTCTTCCCGGGGCAGTCCTTGCAAATGATGGATGAATGTGGAGCATGAAAGCCAAGCTCCCTCTCTCCTGGTACAGAGGACTCTGAATGGTGACTGATACCCAGGGCTCCCACAGGAGCAGAATAAGGCTGGGACTTTTCCTGAAATCATACTTTTCCCTTGCGTGAATTGTTCCCCTCTCCCTTACCAGTTTTTCCTGGAAAAACTTCCCTTCTCCATCACTTACAAGTAAATCCTCATCTTAGGGTTTGCTTCTAACAAACCCAACTTGCGATTCTCAGAAATGTAAAGGCCCCTGCTTCCTTCCCTGGGGAAACAACCTCTTCTATGTACAGTTGGGAGGGAGAACTTGGTAGGAAGACCATCCATTAAAACAGCTGTTTCAGTGGAGCACTTTTCTCCTGAAGTCCAGCAGCTCTGAAGCATCCTGTTCACTCTTTACTGAAGCCACATCCATAAGCCCTCAGATCCAGGAAGATAGCTTGCATGTGGTTCAAACACATACCTAACTGTGTTGAATTTAGTTTCCACTCCTCCAAGATCAATGTTGTAACAGTCTGAGCATCTCAGCAATCACACAACATCAGCACACAGCCTACTAGATTGTACTTCATCCATCCGGATTGTGAGGCCAATGGAGCAATTAACATCCTCTCTGAACTCCATAACTCTAAGTGAATCAAGAAAAGCACTGGGAACACATTTTGTGGCTCTCTTGAGTGTAAGTTTTATTGTTACGGTTTTGTGGGTTTTGTTTTTGATTTGGGGGAGGGGTTGTTTGTTTTTGGGGGGCTGGGCAGTAGCATGCAAGATCTTAGTTCCCTGACTAGGGATTGAACCCATGCCCCCTGCAGTGCACGTGTGGAGACTTAATCACTGAAAGTCCCTAAGGGTGCATTCCTTGAGAAGAATTTTCTACTTGCTATTTTCTCTCCCTTCCACATTCTGAAGCTTTTCCAAATCTGGGGTTTGGGCTCATCTGAGCATCAGAGGATAAAGAATTTCATAAAGCCTGGGAAGTAAATCCATCATGAAGGGAGGGCACATTTGATTCTAGTTTGCACCTTTATCTAATCCATGCTTTTTCCCTCAGCTTTCTCTGAGCCTTACTCTCCCAAGTTCATCCCTTCAAGAGAAATGCCAAAAATTAGGGTTTTCTGTAAACTGTGGGCATTCTTTGTTTAAATTTTACTTATTTAATTTTTTTGAAATATAGTTGATTTACAGTGTTAATTTCTGCTTACAGCAAAGCGATGCACTTGTATATATATGTGTGTGTTTATATATATACATTCTTTCATGTTCTTTTCCACTATGGTTTATCACAGTGTATTGAATATAGTTCTCTGTGCTATATAGTAAGACCTTGTTATTTATCCATACTCTATATAATAGGTTGCATCTGCTAACCCCAACCTCCCAGTCCTTCCCTCCTCTACACCCCCTTTCCCTTGGCAACCATCAGTCTGTTTTCTATGTCTATGAATCTGTTTCTGTTTCATAGATGAGTTCATTTGTGTCATATTTTAGATTCCACATGTAAGTGATACCATGTGATATTTGTTTTTCTCTTCCTGACTTCACTTAGTATAATCTCCAGTTGTATCCACATTGCTGCAAATACTGGAGTGGGTTGCCACTTCCTTCTCCAGGGGATCTTCACAACCCAGGGATCAAACGCCAGGTCTTCTGTATTTTAGGCAGATTCTTTACCATCTGAGACACCAGGGAAGCCTGCAAGTGGCATTATTTTATTCTTTTTTATGGCCATGTAATATTCCACTGTGTGTATGTACCTCATCTTCTTTATCCATTCATCTATTGATGGATATTTAAATTGTTCCCATGTCTCAGCTATTGTAAATTATGCTGCCATGAACGTAGGAGTGCATGTATCTTCTTGAGTTTTGTCTGTATATGTGCCCAGGAGTGGGATTGCCAGATCATTTGGCAATTCCATTTTTAGTTTTCTGAGAAGCCTTCATACAGTTTTCCACAGTGGCTGCAACAATTTACATTCTCACCAACAGTGTGTTAATCTTCCCTTTTCTCCACACCCTCTCTAGCATTTATTATTTGCAGATTTTTTGATGATGGCCATTCTGACTGTTGTGAGGTGATAGATACCTCATGGTAGCTTGGATTTGCATTTCTCTGATCATTAGCAGTATTGAGCATCCTTTCATGTGCCAGTTGATAAGCATTCTTTTAAGTTAACTGGTAATTCCATATTGGGGAATCTTCTGTGGCTCTGAGTGAGACTGACTCCCCCACGAGGTTCACTGAGTGCCACCTGCAAGACCCCCAACCTGGCCACACACAACCTGTGCTGTTATCTCCTGAACACCTGTATTTAAATGGGTTCACTTATGCATTTTAAAAGTTCCATATTAGGTTTTATTTCTTTTTTAACATTAGCATTCATTCAGGGGGAATGTATCTCTCTGGGGAAGCAAACACATTATCTCAAAAATAGAAACTTAAATAACAGTAATATTCTGTATGTTTTGTAATGCTTGACAACATACAAAATAATACTCTGTATTTCATAGTTCCTGGCATTTTACAAACTGCTTTGTGTACGTTATTTCAGGAACTCCTTCCCATGGTTTCAGGAACTGAGATTCACGCCATCGGGTAAAGAAAAGAAATGAAGACACTCAGGGGCAGAAAGCATCCACTTGGACATTTGTGCAAATGATTTTTTTTAATGTTTTCTTCTAAAATAACCTTCCTGTCTATAAATACACAGGAAAATCTCATATGCATTGCTTGAATTAAAGCTCAGTATACAGGAACAAATATCACTGATGTCTGTGTTCATGTGCTCTGTTGCTCTGTCGTGTCCAATTCTTCGCGACCCCACGGACTGTAGCCCTCCAGGCTCCTCCCCATGGAATTTTCCAGGCAAGAATACTGGAGAGGGTTACCATATCCTCCTCCAGGGGATTGATGTCTAGCTAGCTGGTATTACCAACAGAAAGCTTGGCACTTGACCTTGGGGTTAGAGATTAGCAAATACCCAGGTGATATTAAAGATACACTAGTCCCAAATGGAGACGTTCTCTTTTTTCCCTCCTTTATCTTTTATTTTCTTCAGTGCCCCTATGTCACTTATAATCAGAAACATGTATTAAAAGCACATGTTAAACCCATATTCCTGAGACTTCCCTGGTGTTCCAAGGTTAAAGAACCTTGCCTTGCGGTTAAGACCTTGCCTTCCAATACAGGGGGTGTGTGTTTGACCCCTGGTCGGGAAACTAAGGTCTCTCATGGCCAAAAGACCAAAACATAAAACAGAAGTAATATTGTAACAAATTCAATAAAGACTTTAAAAACAGCCTACATCAAAAAAAGTCTCTTTAAACAATTAACAAAATAAACCCGTATTCCACGTCTTATGTAACTATTACCATAAATATAAATAGAAGTAGTAGTGTTAGTCGCTCAGTCATTGACTCTTTGCGACCCCATGGACTGTATGTAGCCAGCCAGGCTCCTCTTGTCTGTAGAATTCTCCAGGCTAGAGTTCTGGAGTGGGTTACCATTCTCTTCTCCAGGCGATCTTCCCAACCCAGGGATTGAACCCCAGTCTATAGCATCTGCTAGCAAATTCTGTATCATCTGAGCCACCAGGGAAGCCCCATAAATATAAATACTTTTATACATATACTTTTATACAGTTGCCATCAGTCTGTGACAGAGCCTCTTTCGTAACTTAACATTGCCAAAGCCCTTTGCCTGCCCCAAACTTAATTTGTTAATTATCTGCCTAACAACTTATTAAGCAGATGAATGTGAATTAATTTAGAAAGCCCTATATTGTAAGGCTTCTTGGTGGTCTGTTCCTACCTATTTCATATAAATAAGTCAGTGGTGTACATTTCCATGACTATATAGTACCTGCCCATCCCCCTCTTCCTAGGAGACTACAGGGGGTCTGGAGATGCTGCAGGTGATACTTGCAAACCTATGTTACAGATGTGGGTGGTCAGCTGCCAGGTGCTGAAAGGGTGCCCACATGACAGAGCTCAAGCAGAGGTGCCTGCATGGGAGTCAGACCATTTAATCAGGGGCTGCGGATGTAAGGGAGCCAGACAGGTAACCTTGCATTCTGGGAGAGGTAGGTAGAGGGCAGGAAGGACTGCATCCACTGAGGGGGAATGCTGGAAACTTCCCAGGTGAGAACACAGCCCCAGTGTTGCCTGACCTCTGGATTTTTCTAGAACAGCTGAAAACCCAGACTGTCCTAGAAAATCTCTCGATTTTTAAAAGTTCGGATTTTTAAAATCACTGTACAGATCAAACAAAAGGAATATTGTTCAGGAAAATAGTCCATCAGCGAGTGAATTGTGCAAAAGTGGCCAGTTTGAGCCCATGGTACATTACACTTTGGGTAAAATCATGCCTGTTTTCTTTAGGGGGTTAATTGCCTGTATCTTCGAGGCATCAAATCGACAGCAAAATAGCCCTCCTGGGCGTGGATGGTGTGTCTCTTTAGGAGGGACTTATAAGTGAAGCCAGGCCTTTCGAAGACTCAGCTCACCTTCATTGTATACCATATACAGGAGCCCTTCTAAACAGATCAAGTGGTATGACACCCCTTTGGTTCTAGCACGTGTTATAAGCTCATCTCTATCCTCCTGTGCCTTGTTCTCACTATTCGCTTTCATTAAGCATCAGCCCTACCAGGAAACCTGTCTGGGACATGGTATTCCCTCCACTCCAGCCAGCACCCCCTAGCCGGGCTAGACGGGATATCCTCTGGATCCACTCACTTCCCTAGAAAAACCCAATGACGCTCATCTTACTCTTCCTTTTGCCCAGAGCAACAGCTGCTGCTGCCGCCCCCAAGCCCCTCAGTCACCACACTTCAGGGATGCCCTGCCTCTGGAGGAGATTAGGTCACTCAGGCAGGTCATAAAAGGAGAAGGGCTTTTCCGAAAGCAAAGATCATTGAAAATGGTGAATAAGATGCCCACTGGTATTCATTTTAGCAGCCTCAATCGCAGACCTTGCTTCTATTCACAGCTCTTTGTTTTAGGGAATTCTGGAGCGTGCTTAGAGCTGCTGTGTGTAAACGCTTTTAGCAGAGCTTCTGGGAATGATCCACGAAGACAATCTGCTTTTCCCTGAAAGAAATGGCCCAGATTGAGTTTCTTTAAGAGCTATTTGAAGATAGCACAGAAAATCTGCAAGGCAAACTCCTGCAAATGAAAATCACCCAATCCATGGGATGAAGCCTGTTTTTCGGGCCCGCCAGGGAAGAAGTCAAAAGCATCCTAACTCAGCCGACCCTAAACTCATAGCAGGCTCCTGTCAACCTCTGCGGCAGAGAAATTATTGACATGCATATTGTGTGTTCTCCGTAAAATGTTCGTTTTCCTCCCACTTTCAGCCGTGACAAAGGTTAAAGCCCAAGATGGTTGTGGTTATTGATATTTTCTGTGATTTATAGAAGCTAAACTCTCCCAAGGGAATTTGCTGGAATCCCCCAGGAGTGGGGAACAGGCAGAGAAGAGGCTTGACGGTGCTTGAGAGAAGAGGGTTTCCTTGGAGACCCAAGAACTGGTTCTGTCATCGAACCTTGATCTGACGTCTGAAATGGGCATTTGTTCTCCTGTTGCCTGGTGCTGTTTAAAATCAGAGCATCCAATCATAGTAAGTGAAGTAAGTCAGACAGAGAAAGACAAATACCATGTGATATCACTTATATGTGAAATCTAGAATATGACACAGATGAACTTATTTAAAAAACAGAAAACAGACTCACAGACAGAGAAAACAAATTTATGGTTACCAAAGGGGAAAAGGGGGAGAAAGGGATAAATTAGGAGTTTGGGATGAACATATACACACTACTATATATAAAATAGATAACCAACAAGGACCTACTGTATATCACAGGGAATTAAATAGCTTGTAATAACTTATAAGGGAAACAAATCCTTTAAACTGAAGAATAGTTGACTTACAGTGTTTCAGGTATATAACAAAGTGATATGTCGTATATATGTTTCAGGTGTACAATGTATACTGTATATATTGATATATAATATGATATATATGTATATATATGTTTTGGGCTTCCCCATATACTGTAAGTATTAATATATAATATAATGTGCTGCGCTGTGCTTTGTCGCTCAGTTGTGTCTGACTCTTTGCGACCCCATGGACTGTAGCCCCACCAGGCTCCTCTGTCCATTGGGATTCCCCAGGCAAGAATACTGGAGTGGGTTGCCATGCCCTCCTCCAGGATGTATATATAACATATATACTATATATATTATATTATTATATATATATATATATATATATATATATATATATATATATATATATTGAGCTTCCCCAGTGGCTCAGCAGCTAAAGAATCTGCCTGCTCCTATTGATAACTGTCCACTGTTAACCACCCAGGCTTAAGGCATGTGAATCCCAGGTTAACTTTGACTGTATCTTTCTTTTCCTTTGTTCAGACTAGTTTCAGGGAATTGGGGGAGCTGGGTTTGGGCACCTACACTTAGGTTATATAAGGTTTTCACAAAAACTGGTTGGGGTTCTTGGCTAAGAGGAGACTCTGCCTTGGGCCCACAGGTATAATAAACTGCACTCCACAAAAAAAAAAAAAAGAATCTGCCTGCAGTGGAGGAGGAACAGGAGATGCAGGCTCAATCCCTGGGCTGGGAAGACCCCTGGAGAAGGAAATGGCAACCACTCCAGTATTCTCACCTGAAAGATCCCATGGACAGAGGAGCCTGGCGAGCTATAGTCCATGTGATCGCAGAGTCAGATACAACTGACTGATTAAGCACAAGCATGTAAGTTTCAGATGTAGAGCAATATCACTTTACTGTATACCTGAAACACTGTAGATCCACTATGCTCCCATTTAAAATCTAAATTAAATTAAAAAAGAAAGTAGAGCACCCATGGTTTATCATCCCATCAAGGCTACTGACAGTGAAGGTCATCAACTTCTCCAAGGGCACTGCTTCCACAGAGAAGGGGTAGATGCTGGGAGTCAAAACCAGTGTTTAGGGCAAGGCACCTAGGAGTTTGCACCATGGTGGACGCTTTGCCCACACAGTCCCCATTTCCCCCTAACCCTGCAGTCATATTCACACAACCAGTTTTCAGATGAGGGTCTTGTGTACAAGAGGTTGTTTTCCAAGGATGTTCCCAACAGGTCAGTTCTCTGCATCCCCATCCTGCCTACTCTTCTTGACCTTATTTCCCATAAAGAGAGAATTCCTTGTCTCCCCTCCTCAAACCTGGGGAGACCTTAGTGACTGCCTGGCCTCCAGTGTACAGCAGAAGTGATGCCACATAATTTTGAGAGAGCCAGGTCACCAAAGAGCCAGAAGACAGCACATAAGCATCCACGTGCCCTGAGGCCACCACACTATGAGAAAGCCACACTCTTCCTGTGAAAAGACCACAGCAAGGCACCCTCATCAAGGGAGAGAACGGTTTCCAGCCACCACCCAGCCAAGCCCTTCCAGAATTCTTTTTTTTTTAACGTTTATTTATTTGGCTGCACCCGGTCTTATTGCAGCACGTGGGATCTTTGCTTTTTGGGGGCATGTAGGATCTTTAGTGGTGGCATGGGAATTCTTAGTTGCAGCATATGAGATCTAGTTGCCTGACCAGGGATCGAACCTGGTCCCCCTGCATTGGGAGCACAGTGTCTTAGCCACTGGACCACCAGGGAAGTCCCCCTTTCAGAATTCTTGGTTCACAATGAAAAGATCATTTTGTGCCACTACTTTTGGAGGGTGATTTATGACATCACAGCAAGTAACTGGGACACCGAGGGGTTGAACTCCTTGCAGCCTCACATAGCTATTCAGGGCCGTTTTAACCCTGTTCTGTCTGATTGTAATCCCCCTACACACACACACACACACACACACACAAACACTCTTCTCCTGCCACAAGGAAGAGAACCCTAAAAGAGGAGATGCTGAAAGACTTTCACCAAAGGGCCCTTCCCAACCCTGCATCACCTTTAGAAGCTTATTTCTTGGCTTAATGAACCCAAGCCTCATTGAAAGCCTTTCATGGCCGGAATGAGGAGTTTTCTGTTTTCTTCTTTTCATCACAGCCTGACGTGTGGTCCCCAGTTCAAATGGAAGATGTATAAATACATCTCTCACCATCTGTCCTGAAATGACTTATTGTCGTGCATTAATGAGCCCCTCAAGCTCTTGCCAGACCAGTAATTAACTGTAAAAGGAGGATGTGGAGCTGACGCTGTGGCCTCTGACTAGAGCAGGTGCATTTCAGAATCCATGCTCCTGTCCCCAAAACCCCATCTGACCCAGAGGTGTGGATGAAGTTGTTCCTACATTAGTGGTCCTCAGCAAACTATGTACGAGACAGGGTTGTGGGGACAGAACTGTCATGCCTCAAGGCTCCGTGTATTATTACACAGGACCTGTTCAAAATCCTCCTGGCCACCACCAAACTGCCGTGAGACCCTGGTTTTATCCATGTTGTCTAAATCCTTTAAATCTGGGGACCCTTGTTCAGATTGAGGGTCCTTCTCACATCTGACTGGTCTTCACCAGAAAGTGGCAAACTGCAGTGGAAATGAACTGTTTCCCTTTACAGAAAAGAAATTTTTAACATATTTATTGGAATATAGTTGCTTTACAGTGTTGTGTTAATTTCTGCTATCCAGCAAAGTGGCTCAGCTATACGTATACATACGTCCCCTCTTTTTTGGATTCCCTTCCCATCTAGGTCATGACAGAGGATTGCGTTGAGTTCCCTGTGCCATTCAGTAGGTTCTCATTAGTTAACTGTCTTATACATAGTAGTGTATATATGTCAATTCCAGTCTCCCAATTCATCCTTCACCCTTACCCTCCTTGGTGCCCATATATTTGTTCTCTATGTCTGTGTCTCTGTTTCTGCTTTGCAAGTAGGTTCGTCGGTACCATTTTTCTAGATTCTACATGTATGCACCTTAATATACAGTATGTGTTTTTAATGTTATTTTTTTCTGCATCAGAAGTAAAAGCTTTGCTCACATGGTGCTTCCGTTCGCAAATGTCCCATGAAGCAATATGATACTGTGAATACCAACGTGGCCTCTAGAGTCAGCCAGGCAACTCGGGTTGAAGACTCAACTTTTCTACTTGGAAGCTGTGTGTTTTTGTGCATGTGCGTCCATCTCCTTGCGTCTTATCTGATATGTGAGATGATAAATAACCATAGTACCTTCCTCTTGGAGTGCTTGTGAGGATTAAAGGAATCGGTTTATGTGAAGAACCCACGTAGAGTGTTGGTTCTTGTATTTTCCACGGAGCAAATCTTCCTTCAGTTCTTCCTGTGACAGAGGCACAGTGCTCCTTCCTAAGTGTAGCAAGTGTCAGCCACTGAACCACACTATCCTCTTGACTAACCCATCGTCCCCAGCATCCCCCTGGAAGCTCCATTCTGCCCACCTTCCTCCTCCTCCCCCTGCAGGTCCTCTTGGCTCACAAAGGATGCTGTTTCAATAGCTGGTTGACTGTGGACTTTGCTCCCACCCTCAGGACAACCTGAGCTTAGAAGGGGTGGAGAGTCGTACATCAGAGGAACAGCAGTTGCCCATGGGCACCTGTGGGTTCCTTGCTTGGACTATTTATAAGCCAGCCCCAAAGGTCTAAGGCTTATTGTAATTTTTCACTTGCTAAGGCACATTTTCCCCTTCTGCTTTTATTACATTTATTCTTCATTTATTTGGGGGAGAGAAGGGCAGTTAATACATCCACACATTTCCAAACTCAAAATGTAGACAGATCAACATGCCGAAATGTACATCTGCTCTCCCCTTACTGAGCTCCCTTCCCTGGAGGTCATCAGAGTTCACACTTTATCACATCCCTTTTCAGAGATATTTTATACATATGAAAACACACACACATATATATATATTTCCCCCACATTTAAATTTTAAACAATGTTGCTTCTTTTTCACCTATTAATAATAATGTATGTTGTAATTTTTCCATATCAGTGCAGAAATTTCTTTATTCAACTTTTCTAAAAAGTATCACAGGGACTTTCCTGGTGGTCCAGTGGCTAAGACTCACCATTCCTAATGCAGGGGCTCCAGGTTTGATCCCTAATCAGGAAACTAGATCCCACATGCTGTAACTAAGAGTTCGCATGCCATAACCAATAAGTCCTGCATGCCACAACTAAGATCGAAGACCCCACATGCTGCAACTAAGACTCATCACAATCAAATAAGTAAATATTTTTAAAAATATTTTTGTTGTTCAATCGCAAAGTCATGTCTAGCTCTTTGTGACCCCATGGACTGCAGCACGCCAGGGTTCCCTGTCCTTCACTATCTCTCGGAGTTTGTTCAAATTCATGTCCGTTGAATCAGTGCTACTATCTAACCATCTTATCCTCTGTCATTGCCTTTTCCTCCTGCCTTCAGTCTTTCCCAGCATCAGGGTCTTTTCCAGTGAGTTGTCTCTTCACGTCAGCTGTCCAAGGTTTTGGAGCTTCAGCATCAGTCCTTCCAATGAATATTCAGGACTGGTTTCCTTGAGGATTGACTGGTTTGATCTTGCAATCGAAGGGACTCTCAAGAGTCTTATCCAGCACCACAGTTCAAAAGCATCATTATGTTCCTTTTTTAAAAAGCATCACATATTATGGCATATGGCATCGTTTATCTGAACCAACACCCTATTATTAGCTGGCCTTGAGGTTCTACCACCTTTTCCCTGTAAATGTGACTTTGAATCACTTTGTCCAAACACCATCTTGAACATCTGTGATTGTATCTGTGAAGTGAATTGCAGAAGTGAGCTAGCTAGGAAATTGATACAGGCATTTGCAAAGGTGATGAGTATTGACATGCTACATAGAAACTCTATTGATTTACACCACCGTCCACCCACACTCACACGTTGCTAACAAGCTCTTTGATCTCTTGATGCTTGCATTTTTTTTTCCACATGAGTGACTGGGCTAGCAAGTAGCCTGAGAGTAAAACTCTACCTGGGAATCGTGGTGTGGATTTTTAGGATTCACCCGGGTGACTCCTGGGAAGTTCTGAAGTGGCATTTGTGGCCCTGCCATTTCTCTGGAGCATCTCTCCTGGATATGTAGTGGGTCTTTCATCTTGATAGCTACATTCATAATTTATGAACATGTGTGGTGTACAGGGGCTTCACTGGTGGCTCAAATGGTAAAGAATCCACCTGAAGTGTGGGAGATCTGGGTTCAATCCCTGGGTTGGGAAGATTCCCTGGAGAAGGGAATGGCTACCCACTCCAGTATTCTTGCCTGGAGAATTCCATGGACAGTGTACAGGCTGTACATTAGGTCTCTTCTCTTTTTTTCTCTTGGGCTGTGATGGGTCTTTGTTGCATCCCGCAGGCTCTTCCTTGTGGTGTGTGGGCTTCTCTCTAGTGGCAGAGTGCCCAAGTTCAGTAGTTGCGCTCAAAGGCTTCTCTAATTGCAGCACACAGACTTAGCTGACCCACAGCATGTGGGATCTTACTTCCCAGAGCAGGGATCGAACCCATGTCCCCTGAATTAGAAGACAGATTGTTAATCACTGCCCCCCAGCCACCGCCAGGGAGGTCCCTATATTAGGTCTCTTCTAAATTCTCACCTAATCTGAGCTCTGTATTTTCTCTCCAGTCCCGGCCCCCACCCATTCTTCTCCAATGGCCAAAGCGTTCTGTTTAAAACATAAATTGAATCATGCAACCTCTATTATTTCACCTTCCAGAGCTTCTCATCTCACCTGGAGAATCACATGCAGTCTCACATCACATCCAGTTCTTCACCATGAGCTCCAAGGTCCTGGAGGTGCTCTGGCCCCTGCCCACCTCTCTATCTTTTGCTTTACGTTTTTCTCATCAATCACCAGTCTTCTTCTACCCTGGCTCCTGTGGGACCTGTCGCTCATGAGCCAAGCTTGTTCCTGCCACAGGGCCTTTGCATCTGCTATTCCCTCTGACTGGACTCTTTGCATGACCAGATCGTTCAGCATTTTAGGTCTTAGCTCAAGTATCTTATTCTCAGAGAGACCATCTGTGACCGCTCACACGCATCGCTGGTTTTCTCTTCTTTCTAGAACTCACTAGTATGAAGTTACCGTGTTTGTTTATCATCATCTCTCCCCTCAAGGAAGTAGAGTCTATGAAGTAAAGAAGAGACTTTCCCATTCTTAGTGCTTAGATCAGTTCCAAGCACAGAGCAGGGACTGAGATCATCACTCAGTGAATAAGCACATGACCGATCTTTGCAACAAATATCAAATGATCTTGCCTGTAGTTTATAGATGAAAAATAGGGGTCAGAGGGTCCTTGTGTTCAGAGTATGAGGAATATTTGCTGAATGACTCAATAATTAAAGGATGCTAGTTATGCTGTATTGTATTAGAGCATGTTGACCCATTGTACAGATGAAGGAATAAGCTGAGAGAGTCTGTATGAGCTGAGAGAACCGTGTCCTGGGAGCCAGTGATGGGAGCCCCGAAGTTTTGCAAGAGACATGTGAGGGGAAGCCAAACCCACCGTGCTCCAGGCTTCCTTCCCACTCTGAACACACTCCTCTAGTTCTCATCTTCTCTGTAGCTGTGAAAGAGGAAGTGACATCCCGTTCACCCACTAAGGGATTTATGAAACAATTTGTGTAATATATGCCAGCATTGTAGTAAGAACTCCTAGACTTACAGACATTTCCCTAAGATGTCATTCTTATTGGTGAGAGCTTAACAGCTTCGCCCAAGCCTGAAACATGCTAGTCATAAAGGAAATATTGGATTGGCCAAAAAGTTCATACGGGTTTTTCCATAAGATGTTGTAGAAAAACCCGAACAAACTTTTGGCCAACCCAGTATAACACTATTTCATCTTGATATTTCATGCTAGTCTGCCACACAGGACTCAGAGACATACAGGGAGCACAACTGTGTGGATTGTGCCCCACAGTGCTTGGGAACTAAGGAGGCTTCCAATCTTGCATTCTGATTACCTGTTAAACCCTCACAGGAGGGAACCTTTGATACACATCAGCCTGATTGGAGGGTCTCAGAGTGAAGACCTGAGCTTTTGTATTTGTCTTTGTATTCTAGACTAAAATAATTATCCTGCCAGGCACTGGGAAAATATATGAGGGACCACAGAACAGTTATGGACTCTGACCTCATGCACCTCACTGTGCATTTGAAAAGATGGAAAGTGTTTAAATAAGCACACCAAGAAATAATCTCTAGCAACACCAGGAAATGCTGTGAAGAAAAGGTATGTAGCGTTTAAGAATTCACAATAAGAGAGTGTATTACTTAGCGTACAGGTCAATTGCTTGTAAAAGGGACCTTGCTGAAGATGGTGTGAATTAAAGATGAAAGAAAACATTATCTTCCTGTTACAAAGAGGTCTGCAATGGTTTTGTGCCACTGCTCTGCACTGCCATCAGAAACCCAGGTTCCTTTCTAGTTGCTCGGCTACCCCGAGCGAGCTGCCCTCGCCCACATGATCCAAGATGGCACAATAGCCTAGCCAAGGGGAAGATGACAAGGAGAGAGGGCCGTGGATGCCAGACCTTGGAGAAGGGTTTCAGTTATTACCTGAGGAGCTATGAGAAGTCTTTAAAATATGTGAAGCAGGATGATGGCATGATCACATTTATGTAAACAATATTACTGGTAAATGTAATAGAAACACATTGGGAAAGAGGGGTCCAAGAAGATATAAGCATCCAGTTAGGGACTTCCCTGGCAGCCCAATGGCTAAGACTCTGCGCTCCCAATGCAGGGGGCCCTGGTTCGGTCCCTAGTCAGGGAACTAGATTTCAGTCCACACCAAAGGTGGCAGAGAAGAGAGAACTAGATCCCACATGCTGCAACTAAACATCCTGCATACCACGACAAAGACTGAAGATCCTGAGTGCTGCAGTTAAGACCTGGGTCAGCCAAATAAACAAGTGTGTGTGTGTGTGTGTGTGTGTGTGTGTGTGTGTGTGTGTGTGTGTATTTTAAAACCATGCAGTTAGACTAGAATATGGGACCAAAATAAGGATAAGGTGTCTGTTCTGCCTCCTCACCACTGTCTTCTTCCAAACGTCTCTGAAAGACCAGAGACCTCAACCCACTCTCTCCTCTGCCACTTTCCATGTCGCCTGGCACAAAGCATTCTGAAATACAGCCAAAATCCCTGAGTGAGTCAATATACTTGATATTTTTGTTCAGGAGGAAAAAGAGTCTGGAAAAGAGGCAGTCACTTAGTGCAGAGAGATTATTCTAATAACCTTAAATTAGTCCTCTAGACCTCTCCCTACTTTCTCTCCTCCAAGACATAGTGACAGCTTGTTCTATGCCTCTCCTGGGCAACCTAATAACTTTTTTCTTTCCATTTTCCACATCACATTAATTCTTCATAAGTGGTCCTTATTATTCCTTACGTGTTCCCGTCTCAAGTGCAGTCTTTTCTCACCAGCGGTGTGTAAACTAGGCCATCTAAATGGCAAAGACACCTCATCCATCATGCTTTTAATTTTCCACCTTGGGAGGAAGCACTGAGGCTTAAGTTAAGGATAAAAGCAAGTCACCTTAATACTTCACCGGCTCTTTGGCCAGCGATGTTACCCTCACATTTCTGCACTGGGCTGAACAAAAGGGAGCTACTCTCTAGAAACCACATGGATCACCACGTAGGTTTGCATGGCTTTGGATAAAAAGGTCAACTGACAGAGCCTCCCCCCACCCCAGATCTTGGATTTAGAAAGAAAGAAAGTGAGTTCTTTTTTTGTTTAAATGTTTGAGTTTGTGAGGCAGGTCCAGGCTGCAAAGGCATCAGGGGCCCAGACTCCTGCCAACTTGTTGCTCCAATTAAGTTGTCACTGTGGTAGACACAATCCAAGATGGCTCTTCACCACGGAAAATTCTGGCCTCTGGGGAGGGACCAAGGGAAGGCAGGGGGCCTGCCTCTTCTATTTAAAGGCAGAACCCAGAAGTTATACATGTCACTTCCACTCCCAATCCATGAACAGAGAGTACATGTGTGGTCATACCTAGCTGCAAGGGAAGCTGGAAAGTGTCATCTCTTATCCCAGTTACTCATATACCTTGCTAGAAGAGCATAACAGACAGAGGAGGGAGACAGTATTCTCTGACACTGCAGGAACTTGAACATGTGCAGAGCATGAACGTTGAAGGAAAACCAAGATGGGACCAGGAGAAGGAAGACTGGTCACACTGAAGTAGAAGAATGTCCAGTAATCAGACATCAGAGCTGGTCGTTTTTAACTGACGCTTTCTTGTTTCCTTACTTAGTTATTTACTTTTGGCAGTGCTGGGTGGTCGATGCTGTGGGTGGGCTCTCTCTGCTTGTAGTACTCAGGCTCCTCATTGTGGTGGCTTCTCTTGTTGCAGAGCACAGGCTCTGGAGTGCAGGCTCAGTAGTTGTGGTAAATGGGCTTAGTTGCCCTGCAGCATGTGAAACGTTCCCAGACCAGGGATCAAACCCATCTCCCCTGCATTGCCAGGTGGATTCTTAACCGCTAGACCACCAAGGAAGTCCTCAGAGCCAAAGTCTTGGCAGCCCCTGGAGCACAGGCTGGAGGGAGATCATCCAGCCAGGAAGCAGAGAGGTCAAGTGCAGACAAGACCTGGACAGAGTTTTTGAAAGTCTTCAAGACGTAAACGAGAACAAAGAGGGCATGAGAGAGCTGGTCAGCAATATGCAGTGCTGAATGTTTCAAGCTGCCATAGCCGCAAACAAGAACTTCTATTTGCTCCCTATAATAATGTCAATGTGCATGTGTGTGTCAGTCACTCAGTCATGTCCAACTCTTTGCGACCCCATGGACTGTAGCCCACCAGGCTCCTCTGTCCATGGAATTCTCCAGGCAAGAATACTGGAGTGGGTAACCATTCCCTTCTCCAGGGCATCTTCCTGACTCAGGAATTGAACCCAAGTCTCCTGCATTGCAGGCAGATTCTTTGCCATCTGAGCCACCAGAGAAGCCCAGTAATGGAAATAATCCTATAAAAATCAGATACCCCTATTTTCAGAGCAGCTGCTGTGTTACTGGCACTGTACCATGTGTGTGATGTGCCTGAATCCCGGCTCTGGACCATCTTGGAAAATTTTCTCTTTAGGTCTCCGATTTCTTGTCTGTAGAATGGGGATATCATAAGATTGTTGCAGGGGTGAATGACAATTTAATATTTAAACACTTAAAATTATCTTGTTACATACTTGCTAAATGTGTGTGCACTCAGTCATGTCCAACTCTCTGCAACCCCATGGACTGTAGCACGCCAGGCTCTTCCATTCATGGGATTCTCTAGGCAAGAATACTGGAAGGGGTTGCCATTTCCTTCTCTAGGGGGTCTTCCTGACCCAGGAATCGAACCCATGTCTCCTATGGCTTCTGCATTGGCAGGCGGATTTACCACTAACCCACCTGAGAAGCCCACTCACTTAATATTGCCTTAATAATAATTCTTATTTCTAGCTGCCTTGCTAAGAAGCAGGCTTCTTAAGAGGAGCTTTAGGCAAACTTGCAATCTCTCTAGCAGTCCCTCATGCCAACATAAAATTCAGGTGAAAAACACTGCCTCACAGAGTGCCAGGCTGGGCTCCCAGTGTTAAATAGCAACTTCTCACCAGCCATCTATTGTACACATGGTAGGGTGTATATGTCGATACTACTTGTGTAAAGCAGTTTTTCTCCAATTAAAAAATAAATTAAAAAAAGACACTGCCTTGATTCCAAAGCAGCTTCAAAGCCAGAACTCTGCCCCACAGTGCCACAAGCTCCCTACAACTGATGACTCCCCTATGATTCATCAACATAGAAATTCTGGTTCAGTCACTAGTGACCTCTGATTCTTCCAGTAACCCTGAGATACAGATGTTACAGATGCTGTCTTACAGAAAAACAGTGTAAGTTCAGTTCAGTGGAAAAGATCTGCAATTTGAAATCAGCTCTGCCTGATTTTGCTGTGCAGCATTGGGGAAGACATGTAACTTCTCTGAGCCTCAGTTCCCTAGCTCTACAATAGAGCCAGTATTTCCCACCTCATGAAGTTGGCCTCAAGGGCAAATGAGTTGATATGTGTCAAATGTTTGACCCATCCTGACAGCTGATATTGTTAAGAAAGCCAAGTTTTTGTGATTTTGGTAGGCAGCTTCTGACATGGTGGGCTTCCCAGATTGCTCAGTTTGGTAAAGAATCCGCTTGTCCTGTAGGAGATGCAAGAGACGTGAGTTCAATTCCAGGATTGGGAAGATCATGGGAGTAGGAAATGGCAACCCACTCCAGTATTCTTTCCTTGAAAATTCCATGGACAGAGGAGCCTGGCAGGCTATAGTCCATGGGGTCACAAAGAGTTGGACATGACTGAGCACACACACGCATTCTGACGTGATACCCAGAGATTTCTCCCCCTGGTGTTCATGCCCTGATGTAATCCTGTCCTCTTCAGGGTGGGCTAGACTGCTGACTTATTTTTATGCAGTATTGTGGGATGCCTAATTCACCCATGGTGATGGCATGCCATTCCTGGGTTTAGGTTATAGAACTGTGTGTGATGTGCTTGAATCCTGGCTCCAGAAAATCTGGAAAAATTGCTCTAATGAATCATGAGCGGACTCCTTCCACTGTCTTCTTGGTTTGCCTGTTGGCAGAGCCCACATGGTGGTCTCTAGCTAACAACCCAAAAGGAACTGAACCCTCTCAAGAACCGTGTGATCCTGGAGGCAGATCCTTTTCCCAGTCAAGCCTTCAAATAAGACCTCTGCCCAGCACCTTAATTACAGCTTCATGAGAGACCCTAAAGGAGAGGACTGAACTGAGCCTCTCCAGGTCTCCTGACCCACAAAACTTTGTGATTGTAAATGTATATTGATTTAAGCCACAAAGTTGTAGGGTTAATTCAGGTAGCCTTTCCCTTCTGCAGGGGATCTTCCCAACCCAGGGATTGAAACCAGGTCTCCCACACTGCAGACAGATTCTTTACCAGCTGAGCCACAAAGGAAGTCCAGTTTATGGCACAGTAGCAGATAACTCACACAAGATTCTTACAGATGCTCTAGGGTTGCTTATATAATCTTGTGGGATAAAAATATGATACTGAATAAGGATATATAAATGTACAACATAAAAGTTCCTTGTGTCTTTATGGAACTTTATAATTTGCA
The DNA here is from genome assembly GCA_024291935.2 of Okapia johnstoni. Lineage (NCBI taxonomy): Eukaryota > Metazoa > Chordata > Mammalia > Artiodactyla > Giraffidae > Okapia > Okapia johnstoni. The sequence continues at coordinate 22,997,983 of CM044310.1, forward strand.
AATGCATTTCAATAGATATATTGAATTTGATTATCACAGCAAAACCTTGAGAGTTGGACAAAAGAATGGGTTTTATCTTCATTTGCAGGTAGAGAAACTGAGACCCAAAGGCATTAGAAGTAATTAATTCAAAAACCCCCATATGTGGAATCTTTAAAAAGAGTACAAATGAACTTATCTACAAAACAGAAACAGAGTCACAGATGTAGGAAACAGACTTACGGTTACCAGAGGGTAAGCGGGGGAGGGATAAATTGAGGGAGAACTTGATTGACATATACACACTATATTTATATATAAAATAGATTAATAAGGACCTACCGTACAGCACAGGGAACTCTACATAATACCGCATAATGGCTTATGTGGGAAAAGAATCTAAAAAAGAGTAGACTTACGTTATTGTATAACTGGTTCACTTTGCTTACACCTGAAACTAGAAAATGTTGTAAATTGACCATGCTCCAATAAAAATTAAAAAAAAAAAAACCACCTAGCAGGCTAAGAGGAGCAAGTTATATTTTACCTTGGCATTAGTGGTAAAGAACCTCACTGCCAATGCAGGAGACATAAGAGACATGAGTTCGATCCCTGGGTTGGGAAGATCCCTTGGAAAAGGAAGTGGCAACCCACTCCAGTATTCTTGCCTGGAGAATCCCATGGAAAGAGGAGCCTGGCGGGCTACAGTCCATAGGGTCACAAAGAGTCAGACACGACTGAAGCAACTTAGCACACACACACGCACTGTGCTTCTTTTTTTTTCTTTTTTTATCCTGACTTCTTGCACCTGAAGACATTGTTTCTTTACTCATTTTATCTACATGTATTGGGTTAGTTCAACCATTTCCTGAAATTCTAAAATGTTTTTCTGGCCCTGTATGGACTGCAACCATATCATAGAGGGAAATGATTGGGACTGTGTTTGCTTTTGCTTTTCCCAGCCTAGAGCATGTCAGGCTGAGATGATTTCTGAGCATGAAAAGAATAAGGATACTCTTTTTCCACCAGCTTCATCCCTATGGTCTAATCACCCAGTGATTGAATATGTAGCCATATTTCCAGCTATCTTGCAATGTCATGAAAGTAATATAGCATGATGATTCAGGGCCCAGGCTCAGAAATAAGACTGCCCAGGTTCTGATTCTTACACTTCAGTGTAATAACTGAATATTGGCAATTTACTAAATGTCTCTACGTCTGTTTCCTCATCTGCAAAACAGGTCTGAGAGTAACAGCATCTAACTGCTACAGTTGTTTGAGAATTCTACAAAAGAGATTATAAAAGTGCCTGGCAAACATCAAGCATTATAGCTTTATTATTGGCATGGTCACAGGACAGCAACTGGAAATGGGGAGGGAAGAGGGTATAGTACCAGATGGATGTGTCATTTTGAAGAGCAAATTCAGATCACTGACCCTCAGAAGACATCCAGACCCACTTCCAAACCTTCCTAGGACTACTCCAGCACGGCTGGTCTTCTGAGACCCACAGATCAGGGCATCATCGTGTCTCATCAAACATGGTCTTTCAATTCATGAGAAGGAAAAGCCAACCCAAACTGGATGAAAAAAAAAAAAGAACTGGAAAGCTAGGAGTAAACTTGAATTCCACACAACGGAGTTTGGCTTTAAATTATGTCAATGGAAAGTGGCTTCCACATTCAGACTTTTGGTTTTTCTCTGTCTCCCTCCACTGGAGTCACTCTAGTCTTTCATGCTGCCACTTGATGACCAGATCAGTTTCAGTCTTAGATGTTCCCAAGTTCCAAGTCAACAGGGCCAAGGGATGCACCCTTCCTGAGGCCACGGCCATTCTGAGGTCCATTCTGCCGTTTAGATTCTGAGATCTGAGTCTCTAAGCCTGGGGTTTTGGGCTGCAGCCCTGGACCCCATCTGGACCACATGGACCAAGAGGCAGGGATGGGAAGAATCCTGATTTGGAAGAAGGAGCAACCAGCATCCATTACACAGCCCTTCTTGAGGACCACGTGCAAAGACATCATGTCTGCTACCCCCACTGTCCCTGAGTCTTCAGAAGAGTCTGATTTGGGGGGCAAATGATGTTGAGTATGTATTTACTAAGCATCATGGGTGCTTCATTTCCTTCCCCAAACATCAATTAATAATGTCATCTTGCAGTCGTAGAGAAGAGCAGTTTCCTCTTAGTAAGAGACCAAATGTGTTTCGTACAGCCCCTGAGTGATGAAGACGTTTAGTTTCATGGTTCATGGGAAGCAGAGGGTTTCATTGAGAAGGAAGGGGCTGAAATGTATGCAACTGAAAAAATGGAAATAAACCGTAGGTGGCACCAAGGAGATGCTCTCTCTGGCTTCCTTCCAACAGCTTTATTATCGATACCGACACTCTGCTTTACAAAGAATTTTAGGTAATTTACAATATTCCATCCAATATGGGAAGCCAAAAGAAATTTCCAGGAAATAATAATAGCAAATATGTCTACTCTGCTTGCTCTGCACCCGTAATTATTCTAAGTACCTTACACTAGCTTCCCAGATGTAAGTAACTCAGTGGTAAAGAATCTGCCTGCAGTGCAGGAGATGCTGGTTCGATCCCTGGGTAGGGAAGATCCCCTCCAGGAGGGCATGGCAATCCCCTGGACAGAGGAGCCTGGCAGGCTACAGTCCATGGGGTCACAAAGAGTCGGACAAGACTGAAGTAACTTAGCACAGATGCACGCACACCTTACACATAGTCCTTTAATCTCAACATCCCTATGATTATCTGCGGTTTATGGATGAGGACACTGAAGTGCAGAGAGATTAAGAAACTCTCCAGGTTTACACAGCTGGTGAGCCAGGATTTCCACCCAGGGCAAGTCTAGCACAGAGTCAGGGCTCTTAACCTCTCATGATAACCCGACAAGGAGAAGATGAAGGCACTAATGTGAGGTCAAGGCAAGAGCAAAGTTGGCACACAAAGCAGATGCCATGAAACCCTGTCCCCTTGCTGGGGTGGACCAGGGATGTGCCTTTTAGCCTTCCAGCAGCCCTCAGTCATCAGTGCTATCAGGTGAAAGGTTCGAAGTGCCTGTCTCTAAGGTAGATGGAAACAGTTGGTCCAGAGAAATGTATAGTTAAGGTAACACCAGAGAAGAATGGCTATGGTGGGTTGTTTTGTGCAATACAGTTCAATGGTCAATTTCATTCATTTATGTAATGAATGTGTTGAGCTGTTTCTCTGTACCAGGCACCCATTGTTCCTGGGTGATTTGAGTGCACTGATTAGATTAAGATGCTTCTCTCATGTGACTTCTGATCCAGAGGGGAGAGAGGAAAGAGAAAGGGAGAGGGGACAAATGAGTATATGATATACTGGATGAAGACAAGTCTGCTGAGTGATGCTGAGGTATAGGTGGGTGTGCTGGGTGAGTGAGTCATCAGCCAAGTCCCATCTTGGAGGAAGTGATGTCTGACACCAGAATGAAGTCCAAGAGGGAGCCTCTTGGTTCTGCGGGGGAAAGCTGTTCCCAGTAGAGGGACAGCTAGCTGGATTTGGGAGCATGCTAGGTGTGTTCAGGGCCCAGCAGTGTGGCTGGAGAAGGATGTGTGATGGAGCCATGATGGAGTCAAGGTCAGGGAGGAGAGAAAGGGACTGTTAACCGTGTGGTCAGTCCAGACAAGCACATCAAGGGCTGAGGGGGCCCAATTCTTTTGCAGTTTCCTCTCTGCATCTAAAAGCAGATCCCAATGTGATTTTTCACTGTGCCTGTCTCACAAAGACAGATGTCAAAAGCCCTAATGAGCTCTCAGATGAGGAAAAAGAAAAAGTACTTTCACTGCCCATCCCACCCTGCCCCGCAAACATATATATCTATATTTCTATAGAAGGCAGAACAGGACAGAGACTTTCCTAACCAGCAAGCGAAGGGTGGAGGAAAGGCGGGCAGAAGGGAAAAAATGAAAGTGCAGTTTATGTTTTCCATTTATACCATCAGCTTTTTATTAGCCAGGTGACACAGAGACAGCCCACGCTCAGCAGGGCTGGCGGAGAGAGTAGTAAAACCTGACAGGTAATTTGATAAATCAAGACAGTCAACAAACATCTGTTGGGGATGATAATATTCAAGGGTTTCATTGTTTCAATGAAAACTTAGTTACGCTGGGCTTGAATTAATTTTTCATTGTCTCCAGTAAAACAAGCACTGCTTACACAGCTGCCTCAAATAGAACCTTGATTGCATTCCATCTTTTGCCAAAATCATGAAAGACCAAAAAAAAAAAAAGTTAAATACAATCAAAGACCCCTGTCAGACGTATTGAAGTCATTTCTGCCCTCCAAGCCCCCTGGATTCTTTGTTTCTCTACCACATTCTCTCTTGATCAGTTCTGATGCTCTTTTATTATCAGGCTGTTAACGTGAGAAGGGAGAGGGGAAATACAGAATAAACTCTGGCCATATTAGGCAAAAATGTGAAGAAGCATGCAACTTGGAGTGAATGCACCTGGGTTTTTTTTTAATTGTGGAACCCCTTGGCACCAAAGAGGAGTGGAAAGGTAAAAATGCAAGGACTGAGAAATACACACATATGCACGTGCTCACACACACATACACACACACACACACACACACACACACACACACACACACACACCGCTGTTATCACATTGAGAAAAGATGCAAGATGCATTTCTGACATTTCACTGGAGCACAGCCATTTGGGATGTTCCCTCTGTTGTCAGTTTCCTTTGCAAGTAATTAACAACATTTGAGTGCATTCATGGGCCTTCACAAATCTTGTTTTGACATGAATATCAGGAAAAAAATCACTGATGAATGAGTTTTGAGTTAGACGTATTCCAGAATCTGTTTTTTTTTTTTTCTCTTCTTCTGTTTCTACCCATTTGCTGCCCTAATGGATGTTTTGCTGATACCAGGAACAGAAACCAGACTACAGTGGCCAAATCAAATAGTTTGAGGTTTTTTGCCCTTTGAAACAGCATGAGGTTCGGAAGGCTAGGGCCAGGCTGGGGCTGGTGTACTGGCTTCACAAAGCCATCAGGGACCCAGGCTCCTTTTCTCTTCCTGCTCTGCCCTCTCTGGCATGTGCCACCCTTCCTCATGTTCACAAGATGGCAGCTGTACCTCCAGGCATCTTATTTATGTTCCAGGTGGGATGGAAGGGGTAAGATGTGTGGCAAAAGCAGCAGGTGAAGGCTGGCCAGGTCTGTCTCTTTTGATCAGAAAAACAACTTTCTTCTAAGCCCAGTCGAAGGTAGCCATCAGCTTATATAGCTCATGGCTCAATAGGACCCAACCAGCCACCCTAGCAGCAGGGAAGACTGAAGACGTGAAAATTCTTACTTTGGGCTCAGCACACACTGAACGAACAGGTTCTATTAGTAAGTTAGAAGGAAAGAATGGATGTTGGGTACACAACCGACAGTGGCTACTCCAGAATTTAAGGAAGGACATCCTTTCTCTATGCTTTTGGGTATACTTGTGTGAAGATGTAATGGTTGGAGCTGACTTGAAAATCTGCCAGGAAAGCCTGAAAACAAAGGCCAGTGTTCTGAGGATGGCAGAACAGAAACTTGGAGACTGTGTCTTTGGTGATATTTCTGAGTCACTGGATCAGGCAGCCCTGAACCCACCCCCTTTCACTCTTCCTCTTTGGTGAAGTGATGCATTTCACATCATCTAATTCAGTCTGAGTTAGACTTTCCAGAACATTCAGTCAAAGTGTTGGAATTGACACAGTCTTCCATCTTCCTTTGGGAAGCCTATATACCCTCCTATATACAGGAGAGTGTGGTTGTTTTTTTTTTAGTAATTTTAAAAACTTGTGGTAAAATAGATATAAAATTCACCATTTTCACCATTTAAAAATTTGTAACATTTATTTGGCTGCCCTGGGTATTAGTTGCGGCATGTGGGGTCTTCAATCTTTGTTGTGGCATGCTGGATCTTTTGTTGCCACATGTGAACTCTTAGTTGTGCCTTGTGGAATCTAGTTCCCTGACCATGGATCAAACCTGGGCCCCCCAGATTGGCAGCACAGTCTTAGCCCCTGGACCACCAGGGAAGTCCCTTAACCATGCTTAAGTGCACAGTTCTGTGACATTAGGTACATTCCCACTGATGTATAGCCATCACCACTATTCACCCCCAGCAATCTTTCATCATCCCAAACTGAACCTCTGCGCCCATTGAACAACCGTCCACTTTTCTCCCTCAGCTCCTGGCAACCACCATTCTGCTTTCTATAAATTTTAGCCCTGGTTACCTTGTATAAGTAAGACTGGACAGTATTTGTGTTTTCAACACATGCAGGTGGTAGGAAAACCCAACTGAAATATGTTTAAGAATTGTTTTCAAGAAATATATTGGCTCATGAAATCACAAAATCCTTGGGAAAGCTGGTTTGAGGCATGACTGAATACAGCAGTCACATCTGTGTCTTAGGGATGTGCCTTCCCTTCCTACAGTAGCTCTCTTGTCTTCTGTGCAGACGCCATGCAGAGGCAGATTCTCCTCTCCTGGTGCCTTCTAAGGTACAAATTAGGTGAAGAGGAGGTTATGGTCTTCTCAGTTGATTCCATAAGAATCCCGGGGTAGAGACTTATTGGCCCTGACCTAGTCATGTGTTTATCCCTGAACCAATCATGTAAATTCTGCTAGCCCCTGATTGGTCTGAACCTGGATCACGTGACCCCTTGTAACTTCTACTGTCCTCTGATTGGCCAGGCCTAGACCATATGCCTGGTTCTTTTTTTTTAATTGGAGTGCAATTACTTTACAACATTCTGTTAGTTTCTCTGTACAATGAAGTGAATCAGCTATATTTATACATATATCCCCTTCCTCTTAGACTTCCCTCCCACTCTAGATCATCGCAGAGCATGGAGCTGAGTTCCCTGATCTATACAGCAGCTTCCCACTAGCTAGCTATTTTACACATAGTGTATATATGTCAATCCTAACCTCCCAATTAATCCCACCCTCTCCTTCCTCCCCCTCTCCATGTCTGCATGTCCATTCTCTATGTCTGTGTCCTTATTCCTGCCCTGAAAATAGATTCATTGTTACCATATTTCCAGATTCCACATACTTGTGTTCATATACAATATTCTCTTTCTGACTTCATAATCTAAATGTCCATCGACAGACAAATGGTTAAAGATGTGGTGCATGTATACAATGGAATATTACTCGGTCATAAAAAGGAACAAAATTGGGTTATTTGTAGAGATGTGGATGCACCTAGAGTCATACAGGGTGAAGTAAGTCAGAAAGAGAAAAACATTCCCAGTTCTTGAACTGGATGCTAACAGTCCCACTGGAGACATCTAGGCTAAGAGTGATGGAGATACGGCCCCATGTTAAAGCCCTTCATCCCCAAAGAGGAATGAAAAGCCTTCCCTAAGGAAAACTGAGTCCTGTTACTGGGAAAAGAATATGTGCTAGACAGGCAGACTCAACAGATACCCTCCCCAAAGGTGCTTTCACCATAATGTAGGAGGTAGCCCCTGTGTTCCAGTGGGGGTCAGAGGCTCCCCACACCTGAGCTCTTACACAGCACTGCCACTTCCTCATTCCTGGTTTACCTGACTCTAGACAGGTCTATTTGCCCCCTTCCAATGTACACGCTTCCTTATTCACCCTTCTATTTCCCAAAGTGTCGCACCCCTACATGGTGCTAACCAGTGCTTACTAATTTTGAGAACTTCCCTGGCGGTCCAATGGTTAAGACTTCACCTTCCAATGCAGGGGGTGTGAGTTTGATTCCCTTGTCAGGAGTTAAGGTTCCACATGCCTCTCGGCCAAAAAACCAAAATGTGAAACAGAGAAAATATTGTAACTGATTCAATAAAGACTTTTAAAATGGTCTATATCAAAAAATCTTTTTTAAAAATACTAATTTTGATTCGCCCTGATGGTACTAGGTGGAGATTCATTTTTACAGTAATAGTTATTGAGTCTTGACTGCCTACTATAGCCCGAGTACTGGAGGGGCATCACTTTACCCCTCACATTTAATCTCTGCAACAGGGAAAAGCTATTAATTTGCAGATAAGGAAGCTGAGTTTGAAACAAGTCAAGAAGAGTTTGCTCATAGCTCATTGTTACCTGGTAACAGAACAGAGTCTCCTGCCCGGATCAGACTGATGATGTCATTCTGCTCTTCTGGACAGATTTTAGATTCTTCCTTTTCAGAGGCTCCTTCATGAGGGCAAGTGAGAACCTTCATTCCAGAAAATTGGCAGAGCTTCCATGTAGAAAGCTTCCATGTATCTTTCCATGAGGCCCAGATCAATGGACTCAGGGGATTCCAAGTAACAACAACAATAACAAATAAAACCCATCAAGCTCCCCTGAGTCTCTCGGTACTGAATTCTCAGCCCTCGTAGAGGAAAGACCTGGATCTATATCACTGGGTTTGGCCAGCTCAGGTAAAGACACAATCTTCAGACATCCTTAGCATCTCTTATTATTTTAAGCCCAGCCTCTCCACACATTTTCAGAATGTGAATTTTCCCTGAAATGCTTGTACTTGTGGCCCCTTTCCTAAGGGGTCAGTGGATGAATAAAAGCAACTTGTGGTCAAATAAAGGACTGACCTCTAACGAAATTTCTGTCCAAACTTTCTCATCATAGACACCTTCCTTTAAGTACACACTTTGCCTTTTTGTGGAGCATGGATCACCCTATACTTCCTTTAATTTTCCTGGCAGCAGGATTATGGAATAATGACTCTGACCAGCTTTTATATTGTTATAAGGTAAACCCCTCCACAAATGGTAAAATCATAATTCTCTTGGAAATGTAAAATGAGCACATGTCAAAAGTTTTAGCCCACCAGCAATTAATAAGGGAAACTGAGAAATGTTATAACCATTCAAAGAAGCATTTAGAAAGTGGAGACATCTATAGGCCATGAAATAAATTTACAAGGAGATGAAAAACTGCCTTTTCTCACCTGGCTGGGGGGAGAGAAATCAATTTTCCCTCCATTGGACACACTTTATTTGTATGTCTATTGAAAAGAATTATTTGCATTGCCGCCGGCCAGCATGCTTAGTTGCTTCAGTTACGTCCAGCTGTTTGTGACCCTATGGACTGTAGCTCACCAGGCTCCTCTGTGCAGGAAGATTCTCCAAGTGAGAGTACTGAACTGGGTTGACATGCCCTCCTCCAGGGGATCTTCCCGACCCAGAGATTGAATCTGTGCCTCTTATGTCTCCTGCTTTGGCAGGCGGGTTCTTTACCATTAATGCCACCTGGGAAGTCCATTTACATTGCTACCATCTATTGATAGTTTCCAGAATTGTAGAATAGATCAAAGATGGTGCAAAACACAAATACCATAGGATTAGATAATAGGAAGGTTGAGTTCTAAACAAAGCATTGAGCACCTTCGATGGAAGTCTTTTGGTCTGTTTCAGTCTTTTGCAATCTTTTCCCACAATCTGTGGCCAACAAATTATCAGAGCTGAAATCGTCTGCCTCTCTCAACATCACATGCCCCTGTGGGTAATTTGCAGTGGAGAACATTCCTGCAGTATGAGCTGTGCCCCTTGTCTGCGAGTGTGGGGTTAAAGCCTTCTCTGCAGAAGCCTTTGAAATTAATTGGGACAGAGAAGAGCTCACCATTGAATAAGGAGAGAGTGGTCACATCTGCAGTGAATGACTCTGTGTCCTTGGTTAATTAAAGTAGCCCATCAGCAGGCAAGTCTTCCCTGTTCACTGGTTCCTGTCTTTGAGCCCTTCCCCCTTGACACAAGACTTGCCTTTGCATCAATAAGTTGAGCCAACTAACAAGTGGCACTCCCATAGTCACATTGTATCAATAATAATAGCAGACATGTTTGTATGCTTTCTATTTGTGGGAGATTTTGCCCAGCATGTTGCATCTCTTAACTGGCTCACTGGATTCTCTACAGTTAACCCTGGCTCACACACGGGGACACTGAGACTTCAAGAGCCTAATAAGCAGCTTGCCTGGGGCAGCACCACTGTTGGGCTGCAGAACTTTGAAGGCAGGTCATCAGACTCCTGGACTAAAGCTTTTGTTGTTTATGATGATAATGATGGTGAAATAGATCTTATATTGTGCTTAGAAAAAGGAGAAGGGGGCAACAGGATGAGATGTTTGGATAGCATCGCTGACTCGATGGACTTGAATTTGAGCAAACTCCCAGAAAGAGTGAAGGAGAGGGAAGCCTGGCATGCTGCAGTCCACAGGGTCGCAAAGAGTCGGACATGATTGACCTACTGAACAACAACAACAAGAAAATGCTACCTGGAACACTTTAAAGAGGCTTTAAAATCCACCTCTGTCTTGACTTCTGTTTCTCATACAATTTTTTTCTGCTGTTAACAAACTTTTTAAAAAATTCTTTTTCATTATGGTTTATTACAGGATATTGAATATAATTCCTGGTGCTATACAGTAGGACCTTATTGTTTATCCATTCTATTCTTATTGTTTATTCTGTTCTATAACGATTCTATTGTTATTCTATTCTAGTTTGCATCTGCTAATCCCAACCTCCTAATCCGTCCCTCCCCCAGCCTGCCCTCCCTCTTGGCAACCACAAATCTGTTCTCTATGTCCGTGAGTCTGTTTCTGCTTCATAGATAAGTTCATTTGTATGGTTTATTTGTATGCTTCATTTGTATGTATATTTGTTTTAGATTCCGCATGTAAGTGAAATCGGGATTCCCTGGTAGCTCAGATGATAAAGAATCTGTCTGTAATGTGGGAGACCTGGGTTTGATCCCTGGGTTGGGAAGATCCCCTGGAGGAGGGCATGGCAACCCACTCCAGTATTATGACCTGGGGAATCCCCATGGACAGAGCAGCCTGGTGGGCTACAGTCCATGGGGTTGCAAAGAGTTGGACGTGACTGAGCGACTAAGCACAGTACGGCACAAGTGATATCATATGGTATTTGTCTTTCTGACTTATTTCACTTAGTATGAGAGTCTCTAGGTCCATCCATGTTGCTGCAAATGGCATTATTTAATTCTTTTTATGGCTGAGTAGTATTCCATTCTGCAGATTTTTTTCATCCATTCATCTCAATGTACATTAAGGTTGTTTTCTTGTCTCAGCTAATGTAAACAGTGCTGCTATGAACATAAGAGTACATGTATCTTTTTTAGTTAGTTTTGTCTGGATGTCTGCTTAGGATTGGGATTTCTGGATCACATGGCAAGTCCATTTTTAGTTTTTTAAGGAATCTTCATACCGTTCTATATAGTGGCTGCACCAATTTACACTCCCACCAACAACGTTGAAAGATTCCCTTTTCTCCACACCCTGTCCAAAATGTATTGTTTTTGATGATGGACATTCTCACCACTGTGAAGCTGTACCTCGTTGTAGTTTTGATTTGCATTTCTCTAATAATTAGCAATGTTGAACATTTTTTCATGTATCTATTGGCCATCTGTTTTCACACAATTCTTATTGAGATATTTTACTTGCCATAAAATTCAGCCTTTTAAAATTGTAAAATCTTTTAGTATACAACAGATTTGTACAATCCTCACTGCTACCTAATTCTAGAACATTGTCATCACCCCAAAAGGAAATGCCACACCTCTCGGCAGTCACTGAGTTTTCTCTCCTCCTTCCCCCCACTCCCTGATAACCACTAATCTTCATTCTGTTTCTATGGATTCGCCTGTTCTGGACATGTCATACAAATGCAGTCAGACCACATGGAGCCTTTTGTGTCTGGCTTCCTTCACTTGAGCTGGTGTGTTGAAGGTTGTTGCAAGTGTCGGTGACTCACTCCTTCTCATTGCTGAGTACTATTCCATTGTATGGATGGACCACAGGCACCTGGGCACTCTTCCCCCACAGCCTTATTGGTGTATGATTGACAAAATTGTATATTTAAAGTATACAGTGTGATGACTTTATATGCATATACATTGTTAAATACTTACCATAATCATGTTACACAGTCACCTGTTCACAGTTTCCTCTTTTTTGGTGAAAATGCTTAAGATATACTGTTTTAACAGATCTCAAGTTTACACAGTATTATTAACTACAGTCACCATGCTGGACATTAGATCCTCAGAACTTATTCACCTTAATAACTGGAAGTTTGTACCCTTGGACTAGTATTTCCTCATCCCTACCCACTGCCAACAGCACCTGACAACCACCATTCTACTCTCCAAAGTTCAACTTTTTTTTTAAGATTTTACATAGAAGTGACATCAGAAGCTAGATGTCTTTCTCTATCTGGCTTATTTCATTTAACACAGTGCCCTCCAGTTTCATCCATGTTGTTGCAAATGGCAGAATCTCCTCCTTTTCATGACTGAATAATATTCCACTGTGCATATAGGCTGCATTTTCTTTCCCCCTTCATCAGCAGGGACCTGTGCTCGTTTTATATTATTTATTTATTTGACCATGCCAATCTTAGTTGCTGCATGTGGGATCTTTTTTTTTAGTTGTGGCATGCAGGATCTTTAGTTGTGGGATGGGAACTCTTAGTTGCAGCATGTGACATTTAGTTCCCTGGCCAGATATTGAACTCAGGCCCCCTTCATTGAAAGTGTGGAATCTTAGCCCCAGGACCACCAGGGAAGTCCCAGGACCTGTGCTCTTAATCCCATCTTTTATTATCTCTTATCACTGTTGGGAGGACGATTTGGAAAATTAAGAGTAGGGGAGGCACCACCATATATACTCGGAGGCTGTGGTCCTGGCTCAAGGTGGAAGGGGAGACCTTGGGAGGCTGAAAGGCACACCTTCCCTGAGCCAGGGTGGTGGAACTTGTTGCCCAGGCATCGTTGGAGCCCAATCTGTGCTCCCATGAAATAGCGAAGCACTGAGCCCTGGGATGAGCCTCTGTTCCCAAGCCTTGGAAGCATTCTTCTTATAAACTAATTGGCCCATAAAGGGATTGAATAGCGCCTCTGGGCACTGGCATACTCTGCTCTTATTAACTCCACTCTCCCTTTGGCCTTGGCCTCCTGAAGTGGCTATTGATCTTTTAAAAGTTTTATGATCTTATCTTGGGGTCACAAGAGAGCTGTTACCTTTAACTCCGCTCTGGGGGAAGAGATGAGCCCTCTTTACTTCCCACTAACCGGGATGTCACTTTTGGTCCTACCCCCCTGCCACCCACCTTGTTAAAAGCCTGGAAATACCACCTTCCTCCTTGCTGACCCCAGATGACTCTGCAGTGACTCCAAGACACCCAGGGCAGAGTTTCCTAAGCACCATTCATGATTTTTGCCCTATCCGCAGAACCTTCGTACTATTATTATTCAGTCAGTATTTTAAATGAAAGCCAACTCATCTTCTTTTCTTCTGAAATACACTGATTTCAAGAGGAAACTGGTTGTTATTCCTGAATACGAAAAACCCAGTATCAGTTGCCGTAAATAGGAGGCAGACATAAAAATAAATGCAATTAAATTCTTGGCCTGGGGCAGACTCCACTCCAGTGGAGACTTGTGATCCTAAAAGGCTCCCCTCCTCCCCTCTGAGGGCCCCAAGAGAGCTTTCATCTTAATCTTTCTCTTTGGTAGGAACAGAAGGATGCATTTGAAATGAGAATGTAGGTCATGCCTTGAAGCCAGGCAAGCTGTATGCCTCCCTCGTCCCTACCCTAGAGACTCCACTTAAAATCATCTTGAGTGCTAACTGCTATGTGGGTACCTCACTATGGGGAATGCTGGGCTATCGGATGGTAGTTTTGGTACCAGAAGTGTGGTCCGGCTGATCTCCATTCAAAAGCCAATAAAGAGGCCAGGTTGGTGGAAAGGAAAGTTTGCTTTATTTTGGATGCCGGCAACTAAGCGGGGAGAACTCCTATCCAAAGGCTGACTGACTCCCCTGCCACTGACAATCAGTGGGCAAGAGCTTTTCCTTTTGTTTTGTTTGGGGCTGTGCTGTGGGGCTTGTGAAATCTTAGTTCCCAGACTAGGGATTGAATCCCAGCCCACAACAGTGAAAGCATGGAGTCTTAAGCACTGAACCACCAGTGAAGTTTCCAAGAGCTTTTATAGATGGAGGGAGGGGGCTCCATGCAGAAACAGCACAGTCAGCTCTGACAGTCATCTTGAACTTAGTCATCAGTGGTCTGACCAGTGTCATCTTGATTGTTTTAAGTACAGTTAATCACCAGCTCCAGCATTGGTTTGTTCCCATTTTCTTGAGGCCGGTTCTCAGAATTGTGACAGCTTATGTCATGGCTACAGTCTGGTCATCACGTAGTTAACTTCTTTCAACTGGTGAGGGTTTCAGTATCTACAAGGCAGCTCACAGGATATGGCTCAGAATATTATCTCTAGCCCTTAAGGAGGCACTAAAGGCCCTGGACTTTGCTTTGTCACTAAACGGTTATTATTTAGTCTTGTTCGACTGCTTTCCTTTGCCTCTGCATTTTTCATTTCTCTGATTAAATTTATTCTTTGCTAAAGTTTTTCTGGAGACAAAAGGCAGGCTGAGGACATGGGGGCCAAGGACCATAGAGTTGTGCTTCATTGCCCTGTCTTTCAAGGCCTCATCCAAAGGTCACTGTCAATCTTTTCCTTCTTCCTTAACCAGCCCTCCTTCACCTCCATCCAGGCTCCTCGGATGCCCCCCTCGGATGCCCCGTCATAACTTGACTCTTCCTGGTTCCCTCTCCAGTAACACCCATCATCCCTACCTTGAAAGCCTACTTCCTATCTGATGATTGATTATCCGATGCAAGTTATTTCCCAAATATTGATAGATCTTTTCTTCCTATTAATTTTACCTGTGGCTGGGAAAGTTTAAGGTTGTGTGCTTAGGTTTTTTGGTTTTTTTAAATAATAAAGACAATTATAACCTGGTGCTCTGTGACAACCTACAGGGGTTAGCAACTATTATTGTTGTTGAGTCTGTGACCCCATGGATAATAGCCCGCCAGGCTCCTCTGTCCATGGGATTTCCCCAGGCAAGAATACTGGTGTGGGTTGCCATTTCCTTCTCCAGGGGATCTTCCCAACCCAGGGACTGAACCCGAGTCTCCTGTGTATCCTGCATTGGCAGGAGGATTCTTTACCACTGAGCCACCAGGGAAACCCAGGACTTAGAGATGAAACAACAAAAAAGAAGTTTAAAATAAGCACATTATACTAGAAATCTAGATTCCTGAAGCCTCTCGCAAGGGACAGAGGTCATTCCACATAGCAGTGACGGTGTGGGACTAAGAAGCAGCTGGGTATGACTGTTTACTTAGCAACAGCCCCCATCACCCCCCTATCAGGGGACCTATACTTCCCACTCACTTGCCTGCTTACTCTTGGTCACATGATTTACCCTGCCCACATAAGCATTTATCCTTTTACTTTGACTCTATTGACACTTTGGGCAGGATAATCCTTTGTTGTGGCGGGCTATCCTGTGCCTTGTAGGGGTTTGAGCATCATCTTTGGCTTCTACCCACTTGGTGCCAATAGCACGTCCCCGAAAATGTCTCCAGACATTACCAAGTGTCCCCAGGTGTGGGGGACAAAATAACCTCTGTTTAAGAACCACTGGTGTACCCCTAAACCCTCCTACCCTCCAGAGGTTGAGGATACTATGGAGAAGTAAAGGGAAAGGAAAATTTTTAAGTTTTTATTGGAGTATGGTTCTCTACTATGTCTAATTTCTGTTGTACAGCAAAGTGAATCAGCTATACATATACATATGTCCCCTCTTTTTTGGATTTCTCCACATTTAGAAGAAATCAGTAGAATACCCTTAGCTATAGAGTAGATTCTCATTGTGTGTGTTCAGTCGCTCAATTGTGTCTAACTCTTTGTGGCCCCATGGACTGTAGCCCACAAGGCTCCCCTGTCCATAGAATCTTCCAGGCAAGAGTACTGTGGAGTGGGTTGCCATGCCCTCCTCCTGGGGATCTTCCCGACCCAGGAATCGAACTCTCGTCTCTTTCTTCTTCTGCATTAACAGGTGGATTTTTTACCACTAGCACCACCTGGGAAGCCTAGGTTCTCATTAGTTGTCTCTTTTATACATAGTATCAAGAGTGTATATGTGTCCATCCTAGTCTCCCAAATCCTACCACCCAAAGGGGGTCAAATTAATGGGGGGAATACTGGGACTCTAGATGTTGGGGAGAACTTTGCGCTGGTTTGGGGAGGCAGATATAAAGCCATTGCAGTGATGCATGTGTACATGGAGCCGGCACAGATGGGGCGCTCAGACTGGATAACAGCGCTGTCGGAGTCCTCATTCCAGGATTTTTTTCCCCTTTCCTTTCAAACTACACATTCACAAAAGAAATGTTTAATTTGCAAATCACAGTGAGCTCCCAAACCCAGCCAGCCCTTGAACAAACGTACAGCATATGTCAGCCATGAGGACTGTTGCAGACTTCTGCTGCCCTCACTGAGAGAGGAAACACTGTTTATGGCGTTTGCAAAGGGCTCTTTGCATCAGTGGGTTTAGCAATATTTCATAGCTCACTTTGACTTTCCTTTGAAGAGGATCGATTCTCAGCCCAGCAGTTAGGGGGGAGAAAAAAACCTGGCTCAGATCTGAACTTCTTTCCCAGTCTTTAAAATGCAAAGTTCGCCATTATAATGACCAGCCAGGATATTAGGCAACATTTGAGGCCCAGCTGGAGTGTATTTCAGAGCCAGGCAGCTGATGTCAATTTTCCCAAATTCTCATCTTCTTTTTCGACTGCATTAGCTTGAGGGGGCTCCGGTTCAGGGCAATCGAGTGATGCCAAGTCATAAAGGAACCAAGTTATGAGGAAATGGAGAAAGCAGATGTTTTATTCACATTCCCTGAAGAGATGAATTAGGGGGTGATGTATAGCTGATGGTTTTGTGCCACTGAGAAAGGTGGAGATGTGAGCCAGCTCCACAGACCTGAGAAGTGGCTTCAACCCCCCAAATCTTCTCTGCATTTTCTCAGCAAACCTGCCCCCAGACCATGTGGCAGATGGGAAACAAGATAACGAAGGATAAAGATCAAAGCGCTATGATCCCAGGTTTGGGTGACCACAGGGCTTTGATGGAGAGACAAGCATAGAAAAAGGAAGTTGAAAATATTTGCAGCCCACATAACAGACGTGGAGTAGAACCAGGAATAAGAAAGAGAGAAACAACTGGATGGAAAATAAGCAAAGAATATGAACAAGATGTTGGCTAAATGGGAAATAAGCATTGCCAATAAGCATAATGAAAAATGCTCAGCTTTACTGGGAATTAGGGAAGTGTACATGAAAAAAACAAGACGCCAGTTCTCACCTATCAGATTAGTGTCAATTCAAGCCTTTAATAACACCCCATGTTGTTGAGGGTGTGCGAGGAACAGAGACTTACACACCCCATGTGGGGCTGTAAGTTGGTACAGACTCTTTGTAAAACAGTTTGGAGTTTTTCTATTCAATGTGTAAGTGTTCAGCTCTTAGAAGGCAACCTCCTGGTGGTCATACTCATGAAAAAGCATCAAGACTTTACTATATACAATGGAATATTACTCGACCATAAAAAAGAATGAAACGGTGCCCTTTGCAGCAACTTAGGTGGACCTAGAGATTATCATACTAAGTGAAGTAAGTCAGAGAAAGACAAGTATCTTAAAACCAACAAAACAGTATAAAAGCTTTAAGTTCTATAATGTTAAGTATTGTATAGAAGTATATTCGAGGCAAAGTTCAGTTGATGCCAACTGTATATATGTTGCTGATGCTATAAATTATTTTTAATAAAGAAAATTGCGTAACCACAAGAAAGACAAATATCCTATGATATCACCTATATGTGGAATCTAAAAAATGATACAAATACAAATGAACTTATTTACAAAACAGAAACAGACTCACAGACATAGAAAACAAACCTGCAGTTTCCAAAGGGGAAAAGGAATGGGGGAGGGATAAATTAGGAGTTTGAGATTAGCAGATGCACACTACTATGTAAACAATAGTACAGGGAACTATATTCACTATCTTGTAATAACCTATAGTGGAAAAGAATATGGAAACTAATCTGAAAAAGAATATACACAGACATAGATATAGACAAGTATAACTGAATCACTTTGCTGTAAACTGGAACTAATACAACATTGTAAATCAACTACACTTCAATTAAAAAATAAAAAATAAATGGTTAATATGATAAATTTTATATTGTGCATGTTACCACAATTAATAAAGAGTAAGAAAATAAATAAAATAAAAAGTAAAACAAAGGTGTATATTTGTAAACGGCTAGCAGATCTCTGGAAAGCTATACAATGCAAGGGGATTT
This sequence comes from Okapia johnstoni, assembly GCA_024291935.2. Taxonomy (NCBI): domain Eukaryota; kingdom Metazoa; phylum Chordata; class Mammalia; order Artiodactyla; family Giraffidae; genus Okapia; species Okapia johnstoni. The sequence goes on from CM044310.1 coordinate 23,016,217, forward strand.
GAGAAATTAAGGGTCAGAGATGGGAGGGAAATTCTATTTGCACTATATTCTTTTTTGTCTTGCTTGATTTTTTGTTACTATGCATGTGTGTTGCCTCTAAAAGCATCTTTAAGTGTTGGCTCTTTGCGACCCCATGGACTATACAGTCCGTGGAATTCTCCAGGCCAGAATACTGGAGTGGGTAGCTGTTCCCTTCTCGAGGGTATCTTGCCAACCTAGGGATCAAACCCAGGTCTCCTGCATTGCAAGTGAATTCTTTACCAGCCGAGCCAACAGGAAGCCCAAGAATACTGAAGTGGGTAGCCTATCCCTTCTCCAGCAGATCTTCCTGACCCAGGAATCGAACCAGGGTCTCCTGCATTGCAGGTGGATTCTTTACTAGCTGAGCTACTAGGTAAGCCCCTTTAAGTGTCAAAAAATGGTAAATAACTACAGTCACCAAGTATTCTTTAGCAACATAGGTTATAAATACATAATGTATATTTATATGTCATTTGTATTATGTATTCATACTAGTCTATTGTGTTTGTGTAAGTAAATAGTCTATATTATAAAGATGTATTTAGTGGTGTATATTTAGTGATCTCTGACCTAGTTTGCAAGACCTGAATTCTTCTTTGTTGTGGTTAAAAGGATTATAAGCTGCAGGGTAAAAATGGGATTTAGACTTGCATTTTTCCACCATTACATAAGCAAACAAAACTGCCAAACTGCCGTCTTTACTTAAATATTCCTTAGTGATGTATGCAACTTTGCCTCCGCATCCTCCTTTTTTTTTTCTATTTTCTTTTTCTTTCAAGAAAAACAATCATGCCTTTTATGGAAAGAAAATTGTGGCAAATATTAACCACGAACTAAACTGAAGCAAGAAGGAAGATGTTTGTCTCTTAACATAAAAGCCAGTGTGAACGCACATTGATATTTAGTTGAAAACAAAGACCCCTGGCCGCCAGCATGCTAGGCTGAGGGTTTTGTTTCTGCCCAACTTCTCTCCATCCTGAAAGCGTCTCTTGCAGCCACATGGGGCTCACGTCCTGGAGACCTTCCCCCTATCCCACCCCCTAGCTCCCCTCATCCCAGCAAACTGGCCTATTTGGGAGAGAGTCCTGGGCAGATGTTCATCACCTCTGTGGGTGCAGGGATGACAGGGAGTGAGAGGAAAGCTCTGTGCTAGGGACCAGGAGATGCTGAGCCCAATTTCCTGGTCTTCACTTTTCACTAATGCACGATACGCAGATACTTTAGGCCAGAAAGGAGGAAGGAGATTGGAGGCCGTTTCTTGGTGCCACTTGGTTTAACGATGTTTTCTATCACTGATATGTGGAATTAAAAAAAATTAAACGGCACAAATGAGGTACAAATGAACTTATTTACAAATGAACAGAAACAGAGTCAAGGATGTAGAAAACAAAGCTGACGGTTACCGGGGGGAAAGAAGGAGAGGAATAAATTTGGAGATTAGGGTCAACATACATACACTGGTTGCTGTTGTTGCTGTTTATTCCCTAAGTTTTGTCCCACTCTCTGCGACCCCATGGACTGTAGCCCGCTAGGCTCCTCTGTCCATGGGATTTCCCAGGCAAGAATACTGGAGTGGGTTGCCATTTCCTTCTCCAGGGGATTTGCTTGATCCAAGTGCGTGTGTTCACCTGGTTGATTTCCTATTGGCAAGTCGATCTCATTTGCCAACTTAATGTATTAATATAAAATTCTCTGGTAAGTGCATGTAGGTTTAAGGGGAAAGTGAGACCAAGTACAGAGAAAACAGAAAGGTGGGGACCTAGATTTGGCCACGGGTCACATGGGTGATGTGTGTTTCAGGTTTGAACTTTGGATATCAGTGGTAAAGGGTGAAAGCAATGAAAATAACAGTAGGGCACTTAACACCAAGAGAGAGCTCCCTCTGGGTCAGAGTCTGTTTGTTGCATGTGTATATATTAACTCATTTCATTCATTCTTGTGACTAGCCTATGGCATGGACATGAGGGTGTATCCCATCTTAAAGACAAAAAAAAAAATGATCTAAGCATCTAGAGTATGAAAAAAATAAGCTCAAAAGAAGAGACACGAGTGCTGTAAAATCCCCCTCCAAAATTACGAGTGTATGTGCTTCTTTATCTCTTTACTTTATTTTTGAATAATTGGAGCCTTTCAGTTGTAAATCACCTTGTGTTGAAGGAACAAAGCTTTGACCTGGTACCTGAAGGACAGCAGAAAAAGTCAGGGATTGTGTCTGCAAGCTTACGAGACCATTTCTTGCAAAGTTTCCACTGATTTGACGAGGATATTTATTGAAGGGCTCCAGGCTGGAGCTGCCTAGCTGAGCTCTTGGGACTGGCTGATAAAGAGGGTTGCCAGCGTGTGTCACACTCGGTGATAGGTACCAGATTTTCATGCCTATTCCCCATGTTGAGAGGCATCAACAGACTCCCCAGCTGGACAGAAGCCAGGGGCAGCTTTTTCTATATGAGACACAAAGGCGAATACACAAGGAACAAGCAGGAGTTAGAACAGAGTGTGAGAGCCTCACACATCAACCATCTCCTGATGAGCTGTCCTGCTGCTAACCCCACAGTGGGTCAAGTTCAGTCCTTTGTACATCCTGCACTCTCTGCCTAGACCTTCATCCACACTCACCCTCACTCTTCTGTTCTGCCCCCTCCCACCTGTCCCCACTCACCTCAGGGTCTTTGCACATGCTGCCCTTCTGCCAGAAGAGCTTTAGCAAGGTTTCCTTCACCTCTCAGATTCCAGTTTAAATGTCCATGACCTTCTCTCTCTGCCCTCTCATCTCCCATCCCGGTACAAGCTCCCTAAATACCTTTTCTTTAGAGCATTTTGTCACTGTTTATAATCATTTGTTGTTGTTCAGTCGCTAAGCTGTGTCCAACTCTTTGCGACCCCATGGACTGCAGCACGCCAGGCTTCCCTGCCCTTCACTATCCCCCAGAGTTTGCTCAAGCTCATGTCCGTTGAGTCAGTGATGCCATCCAACCATCTCATCCTCTGTTGTTCCCTTCTCCTGCCCTCAGTCTTTCCCAGCATCAGGGTCTTTTCCAGTGAGTTGGCTCTTCACATCAGGTGGCCAAAGTATTGGAGTTTCAGCTTCAGTCCTTCCAGTGAATATTCAGGGTTGATTTCCTTTAGCATTGACTGATTTGATCTCCTTGCTGTCCAAGGGACTCTCAAGAATCTTCTCCAATACCACAGTTCAAAAGCATCAATTCTTCGGCACTGAGCCTTACTTATGGTCCGACTCTCACATCTATACATGACTACTGTAAAAATCATAGCTTTGACTATACAGACCTTTGTTGGCAAAGTGATGTCTCTGCTTTTTAATACACTGTCTAAGCTTGTCATAGCTTTTCTTCCAAGGAGAAAGCATCTTTTAATTTTATGACTGCAGTCACCCCACAGTGACTTTGGAGCCCAAGAAAATATAATCTGTCACTGCTCCCATGTTTTCCCCATCTATTTGCCATGAAGTGATGGGACCGGATGCCATGATCTTAGTTTATAATCATAGATTTGCATAACGATTTATTGCCTATTTGTAGCATTGCTTTGGGAGACAGAAGTGAAATAGGCAAGCGTTTCCTAAGGTTTACTTTCCTAAGGTTTACTTCCATAAATTCAACTGGTAAATAAACAACAAACCTCAAAATGTTTAGATGGCTAATTACTCAGAACACAGTCAGCAGCATGAACTTCATGACAGCAATAGTCTCCCCATGTCACCCTGCCAAGCCTGGGTAGGGTTGGGTAGGCCCTATAGGCTGAATGTGTTCCTCCAAAATTCACGAGTTGAAGTCTACTCCCCAATGGGAGGTGTACAAAGATGGGACCCTTGGGGTGATTAGGTCATGAGGGTGGAGCCCTCATGAATGAGATTAGTGCCCTTATAAAGAGACCCCAGAGAGCTCCCCTGCCTCTTCTGCCAGGTGCAGACACAGCAGGAAGATGGCCGTCAGTGAACCAGAAAGCAGGTTCTCACCAATGAATCTGAAAGTGCTTTGATTTTGAACTTCCAGGCTCCAGAACTGGAGAAATAAATCTCTATGTTAATAAGCCTCCAGTATATGGTGTTTGTCAGAGCAGTGCAAATAGTGGGGGTGATGCAGAGTAGTCCTGGTGGAATAGGGTACACAGAAGGGCCTCTGAAAAACAGAGCTTATGAGAACACCCCTAAACTCACAAGGGCTGTTGGCACACCTGCCCAACATGAAAGTGAAAGTGTTGTCGTTCAGTCATATATGACTCTTTGCAACCCCCATGGACTGTAGCCCACCAGGCTCCTCTGTCCATGGGATTCTCCAGGCAAGAATACTGGAGTGGGTAGCCATTCCCTTCTCCAGGGGATTTCTCCTGGTCTGGAAACAAATCTACCCTCTGCTGCTGGAGGGAGACATTATCTCCAGCTTCCAAAGTTGTTTGCAGAGCATGAAAGGCTGGTGTCAGACACGCAGAAATGCCAGAATTTGCTCCCAACACAGAGGTGGTAGCTGTTTTGCTCAGCACAGATTCTCCACAGATCATAGTGGCTGTTTGATGCCTAAACAAATGACAACCTGGATCCAAGTTCCATTTCCTCCTCTTCTCACCCAGTTAGCCTTGGGCAATGCACTTAAACTTTCTGGGCCTCAGTTTCCTCATCTGTAAAGTGGGGATAACAAGGATGCTTGTCCCAAAGAAGTTTCATGAGTATTAAAGACTCAGTACACACAAAATGCTTAGAATGGTGCCTGATACACAATAAGCCCTATGTAAGTGATAACTGCTAAATATTACCGTTATTGTTTGATGGTCATGGGTGATGGTGAGGATGATGGTGAAGATGGTGGTGATGGATGATGATGATGATGATCAAAGCAGCATGGAGCTGCAGGTTCCAAGTCACTCTTGTCTCCACTGCTCTTTACTGACTGTCCCCTAGTACCAGGCTGAGCAGAAGATGCTGTTACACATGGTACCTCTTTTTAGCTCTTACATACCTGGGCCAAATTCACTCATTTTTATTTCCTACTCATCCCCCTTCAGGCATTCAATTCCAGGACTTCCCCCCAGCCCACCCCACCAGTATGAATGGAAGCTGTACCATTTTTAGCCTTCTCATTCAGCACAAATCTCTAGCATTGGCTCTATTCCCTATGTTGTACAATATATTCTTGCAGCTTATTTTATATATAATAGTTTGTACCTCTGAATCCCCTACCCCTTCTTGCCCCTCCCACCTTCCCTCTCCCCATTGGTAACCACTAGTTTGTTCTTTATATCTGTGAGTCTGCTTCTTTTTTGCTGTATTCACTAGTTTGTTGTATTTTTTAAATTCTACATATAAGTGATATCATCCAGTATTTGTCTTTCTCTGCCTTACTTCACTTAGGATAATGCCCTCCAAGTCCATCAACATTACTGCAAATGGCAAAATGTCATTCTTCTTATGGCTGAGTAGTACTCCACTGTGTATGTGTACCACATCTTTATCCAATCATCTCCTGATGGACACTTAGGCTGCTTCCATATCTCAGAAGACTAGTGCTTTAAATATTCAGGCCAACTCTATGAGGGCTGTGATGTCACTCCCATTTTGCAGATCTCATCATGGAGAGACACTTTCCCAGCATGACACCATTTAGGAAATAGAATTTGGGTTTCACCTGGATGTGTCAGACATCTGTGTGGGAACCCAGCAGATCCGGGTTCTCTTACTTGTTGTTACAAGTGTCCTTACTTGTTCTGTGTGAGCTAAATAGGATCACATTATAGGACTGTCTTGAGGCAGGGGGAGCTGATGGACAGTAAACACTCAGCAGGGTGCTTTACTGGCTCACATCTCTTTCCCCACCTAATCGACCCATTTCCAATTCAATGGAAGTTTTGAACAGAGGAGACATATCAATGTGGCTCCTGTCAATCAGCTTCCACTCTCCTGTACTCCTTTCCATGCATTTTTTATGTTTTAAAATTTTTATTTACTTTATTTTTGGCTGCACTGAGTCTTTGTTGCCGCACGTGGGGTTTCTCTAGTTGTGGTGAGCGGGGGTTACTCTCTAGTTGTGGTGCATGGGCTTCTCATTGCAGTGGCTTCTCTTGGCCACTGGGCTCAGTAGTTGTGGCACACGGCCTTGGTTGCTCCACCACGTGTGCAATCTTCCCAGACCAGGAATCAAACCCATGTCCCCTGCATTGGCAGATAGACTCTCAACCACTGGACCACCAGGGAAATTCCTCCTTGTGCATTTTTTTTCCTCTCCCTCTGATGGAGTGTTTCATGCTTGTCTACAGAATCATGGAAAGAGTGCTGGCTTGTGTGTTAGGAGCCTGACTTCCAAACCCTGGCTCTCCTGAGGTCCAGGGAAGAACATGGGGCTCCTGTCTGTACCACCAGTAGGAGGCTTGCCCTGAGCCCTCAGTTGAGGAAATAAGAAAGGACAAAGACATCCAGCCAAGTGAGGACTCTTCGCTCACTAACAACTTTGGCAGCCCCTCTGGGATCAGAACATCACTAGTCACCAGGTTACACCGAGTCACCTGCACAGAACTCCCAACCAGGTGCCTACAACTTGGGAGGCCGAGGGCAAGGATGGGGAAGTGTGAGATGATGCTTCAGCTACCGTCTTTGAGCATTTATTCAGTGCTAGGTCACATGCTTCCCATCCACAGTGAACAGTCGCTTTGACTCCCTTGCTGGTCTGTTTCTTGTCAATTTCCCCACCTTCCCTCCAGCCCTGCAACTTACATACAGTAAAATGAAACCTCCAGGAGAAGTAGGATTTGTTTTGTCACTGCTGTGTCCCCAGTTCCTCAGAAATCCCCTCACATCTTGGAGGCACTCAGTAGCGATTTTCTTGAAAGAATGCACATTGCACAGAGCAAGTGGAGGTGGCCAAAGCCCTCCCCATCCTGCAGCTGGAGGACTCAGAACTGCGGTCTCTGGCCAGCAAGGCTGGGAATTGGGGAAAGTAAAAGAACAGCTGTCGCGGCTGCTTTGTAACATACTTCAGTGACGAAGGCTCTGGGATTGAAACGATTTTTCAGCAAGGATGATGTTTCCATTTCCAGTGTGAACACAGTATTATTCAATTCCCCACAGCCCTCCATCCAGGGAGCCCACCTAAACAGAGTTTACTCTAAGATGAAATTACAATCTTTAAAACTGATTTCTCAAAGGATGTGGTTCATTTCAGCATCTTTGCTCTCTCTTTGGGCAGTTTCCAAGACACCTAAGAATGGCTCTTATTTTTTCTAAATTGGAGGTCCCCTTGGAGTGCCTCAGCTAAATAGTTATGACTCCAATGCCTTTGAAGTGAAAAATCACCCCCACCCCTATTTCTTCATCGTAGCTGCTGGAGGGAAACCAGATTTGATGGTTTGGTGGCTGCATCCTTCACGTCTGAGGAGAGAGGGAGAGCTGCTTGCCAGCAAGCATTCCTTTCTTATGATGGGTCAAAATGGTCAGCAAAGCTGGAGGAAAAACACTGCTCCCCGGAGAACAGAGTGGGGAAATATTGTTTTGATCCTCCGTTGACTTTTTCATCCCCTACATTTTTTTCCTGATATCTGATTCTCTGGCTGTGTCTGGTGATGGCTCCCAGGAGAGAATTTTGTTCACGGCATCTGCCTGCCTTTTAAGCCAGACCGCCTTGGTGTTACAACACAAGGAACCATTTAGAGATGAAAAGGTTTGACAATACTTCCAGGTAACTTGAGGAAGGTGGAGATGTCTCCTGAAGCTGATTCTCCAGGCACTGGCTTCCCGAAGTGCTGACGTCTGTCTGATGTGGGATAAACACCACTGTGTCCAGAGTGTGAAAACAGCACGTAGATTATCTGGTCATCTTACTTCTTTTAACAGACAGGAAACTGAGGCCCAAGGAGGTGCCAGGGTCAACCAGATGTCTCAGTCAGAGTTGTTGATTGCAGAGCAATAGAAACTGAATCTGGGTAACTTAAGGCAAAGGCAACGCGTGACCAAGAGTAGGAGATCATAGGTCAGAAGAAGTGGAAGGATGGACTTAAGAATCAGCTAGAGCCAGTGAAACACAGAGGACATGGCAGTAGTGACCATAGCAGGGGCTTTGAGGCAGCAAGGTCAGCCGGAGTCAGCCATTCAGCCACTTCTTCCTTTTTCTCTTCTTTGCAATACTTGTGGTCAAGGTCCCGGACGAGGGTGTCTACTTGGTTAAGAAGCCACGTGGGCCATACAGCACTGGAAAATTGAAAGATTCAGTCACTTCATCTTTAGAGTAGGGGCCAGGGGGCAAGGGTCATGACCAGAAATTACCCTCCCATCACAGCTCAGGTGTACCCTCCCATCACAGGTGTAATGGGAGGTTAATTCTCCAAGAGGAAACTGACATGCTATTCAATCATATTAAATGAAGTGGCTGCCCTCTGAAAGAAGAAGCAGCCACTCCATCAGGGCTATGACCATCTCTTGATTCCCGATCCAGTGTTCCATCACACTGGGCTGCCCTCTTTGTGGGTCCTGAGGTGATGGGAAGCATGGCTTGAAGAATCCACCTTCCCCTTACACATAGCATGACAACCCCATCAGATTTAAATTCACCACTCACGGGCTCTTCTGACTCAAAGCGCTTTGTTAACATTGATTTGGTCAAGTGCTTTGTCATCCCCACAGTGCGAGGCACTCGTATAACCGAGAACTTGACTCTCAGATGCAGGTAGTTCTTTTCTGCTCATCTATTTTCTATTAAGGATGCTTTCAGGGCACTTAATAAAGGCTTTCCCGAAATTGGAAATGCCAAGTGGTGCAAAGACACTTAGTCGAGTTGAGAGGGGATGGTTTGGTGAGGAAGCTTGGCCCCATGCCTGTCTTTAGGACACTAAAGGGCCTCTGGAAACTAAAAGGAAGGTTTGTAAGGGCAAGCTGGGCTACTTTTTTGACTTCCCCATTGAGCAATGACAAACTGCAGATTCTGAATGAATTATCAAAGCTCTACATTTTAACAGTCCACCTCCAGAAGTGAGTTTCCTTCTTGTCACCTTTTCTTCAGCTCACTTTGCCTTTCCCAAATCAGTTTAACCAGTTGGATGTGCCTTTGGGGGATGTTACCAATAAGTGGTGCTAAGAAGAACAGAAGTTAATTTGCAGTATGGCCGGCTGATGCAAACAGCAATGCTGTCCACGGATCTTGAAGCTGGAAGGCTACGACAAAGGAACCTGTATTCATTCGACTAGTAAAGATTTATTCATCTCCTCCCGTGTTGCCAGACACTACTTTTGGCATTGTGGGAGATTGGACAATAGATAACATGGTGGAGAAAGGGTTTCATCTTAAGAAACTTACGTCTCAGTGGGGAAGATAGAAACTTAGCAAAGGAAAACCTAACAATACCTTCAATCTTGCGATAATGACAGAGTGAAGTAAGTCAGAAAGAGAAAAACACATATCATATATTAATATATATAATAACATATATATAATTGCATGTAGATCTAGAAAAATGGCATTGATGAACCTATGTGCTGGGCAGGAATAGAGATGCAGATGTAAAGAACAGACTTATGGACACAGAAGGGGAAGGAGAGGGTGGAATGAACTGAGAAGTAGCATAGACATATATACACTGTGCATGCATGCTAAGTCATTTCAGTTGTGTCTGACTGTTTAGATGTGCCATGACCCTATGGACTCTCGCCAGCCAGGCACCCCCATCCATGGGATTCTCCAGACAAGAATACTGGAGTGGATTGCCATGCCCTTCTCCAGGAGATCTTCCTGACCCAGGGATTGAACCCACATCTCTTACATCTCCTGCATTGGCAGGCAGGTTCTTTACCACTAGCTCCACCTGGGAAGCCCACACTACCATGTATAAAATAGATAGCCATTGGGAAGTTGCTATATAACACAGGGAGCCCAGCCTGGTGCTCTGTGGTAATCTAGAGGAGTGGGATGGATGGGAGGGGGAGAGAGATTCAAGAGGGAGGGGACATATGTATACTTATGGCTGATTCACATTGTTGAATGGAATGACCAACACAATATTCTAAATAATTATCCTCCAAATAAAAAAATGCAATGATGACACTCTAGTCATGTGATTGTTTCTAGAGAATGGGTTTTGGGAAAATGTCTGTTTCAGTTATGCGTCCAAGTGTTTGAAGATGTTGGTTAAGTGCCAAGAGGGAGGATCCATGCAAAAAGCAGCCAGGGACAACAACAGAGACAAAAGTGGGAATGAGCTTGGCATATTCGTGAAGCAGACAAGAGTCTCAGTGCAGCCGGAGCATAGCGATCAAGGGAGAAAAGGCAAAAGATGAGCTCAGAGGGAGAGGATGGGTCCAAGGAAAGGACTTCAGGTTGTGTTCTACCTGCAACAGGAAGACAGGCAGGCTTTTAAGGATGCACATGGCCTTAGGAGGTATGTATTATAGAAAGACCCCCTCTGACCCCTGGGAAGAGAACAGACAGTAGAGAAACAAGAGAGTAGAATCTAGGCGCACAGGCAGCCACAATGGTCCAGGAGGGAGATGAAGAGGGCTTGGATTCAGGAGGTCACCCTGAGCAGACAGAGAAGTGAATTGACTCAAGATGTAGTCATAAATAAATTCATTTGTATCATTTTTTTAGGTTCCATGTATGAGTGATATCATATGATATTTGTGTCTGTCTGTCTGACTTCACTCAGTATGATCATCTCTAGGTCCATCCAGGTGGCACAAAACAGAAACAGACTCACAGACATGGAAAACACACTTACAGTTACCAAAGGGAAAAGGGTGAAGGGAGAGAGAAGTTAGGAAGCTGGGATTACCATATACACACTACTATATATAAAATAGGTAATCAACAAGAACCTTCTGTAAAGCACAGGGAACTCTAGTCGATACTTTGTATTAACCTCTATGGGAAAGAATCTGAAAAAGCATTGGGTTTTGCTGGTAGCTCAGATGGTAAAGAATCTGCCTGCAATGCGGGAGACCTGGGTTCGCTCCCTGGGTCGAGAAGATCCCCTGGAGGAGGGCACGGCAACCCACACCAGTATTCTTGCCTGGAGAATCCTCATGGACAGAGGATCCTGGTGGGCTACAGTTCATGGGGTCACAAAGAGTCGGACACGACTGAGTAACTAAGCACAGTGCAGCACATATGTATATATATAACTAAATGACTTTGCTATATTCCTGAAACTAACACAACATTGTAAATCAGCTATACTCCAATATAAAATTTAAAAAATGATTTGGTGAAATAAATAAAATGGCAAAAAGAGAGAGGGATTTGAAGGCAGAGTCAACAGGATTGGTTGAAGGAGTGAGTAGGGGGAGGGAATGTGGGAAAGAGAGAAATCAATCATTGTTTTGTTTGGTGGATTGAAGGTTAGGAGGGTTATGGTCCCGCTTACCACAGTGGAGAAGATCAATGACCCAAGGATGACAGTGTAGTAAATAAATAATAAAACCTGTTTGAAGAACTAGAACTATCAGTATCAAGCAGCACCTTCCTCCTTTTAATCCATGTTCTAAGTGGCTGAAGAAGATGGCAAAGAGAAGCTGCTTAAGCTGGGTCGCGTTGCCCCTTCTCTCTCTAATCTCTCCCATCCACTCCATCGAAAGTACTAATGATTCCTCTCTCCCTAACTTCCATCTCCCCCTTCCATGATGCCTCCGAATCCAAGCCACCATGACTCTTCTCTTAGGTTATCTCTTTCCCCTCTCCCCTCCTGAGCCACTACTTTCTGCTGAACTGCCACTGTTTATATGAGAATCTTGTTGGAAGTGGGCTCCCCCTGTGGCTCAGAGGCGATGCAGGAGCCACAGGAGATGTGGGTTCAATCCCTGGGTCAAGAAGATCCCCTGGAGGAGGGAATGGCAACCCACTTCTGTACTCTCGCCTGGAGAATCCCATGGACAGAGGAGGCTGGTGGGCTACGGTCCATAGGGTCGCACAGAGTCAGACATGACTGAAGTGACTTAGCATTCACGCACATGTTGGGAGTGTATGTCAGCTCTTTGCCTGTTTGATCTCTTCCCTGCCCTTCCCTCACTCTGTGATCCTCCAAAATATTTGCCAAGATCCCTCACCAACTGAATTATGGCTTGTTGCCCAGATGTTAGGATATGTCTATAACCAGGTTCATTGCACTCCAACTAGTCTTCTTTTGGTCCTCAAAAGAGCTCCACCCACAATGTCCCCTCTTCCTAAATTCCCTTGCCTCATTTCCTCTGACTTAACACCCACTCAGAGTTCAGGTCTGAGCTCAAATGTCCCTGTTTTAGGGAAGCCCTCTCTGATCCTCTTGGTTGAGTTATGCCAGTGTCAGGAATTGCACTTGATTGTCCTTGTATCCTAGTCCTCAACACATCTTGCTGTCATCCCCCACCTCTCTGATCCTACAGTAAAGCCAGTCTCAAGAGAAGAACCTTGGGTTTCTCTCTCAGCATCACCACACAGGGGCAGTGCCAGGTCTTATAATAGGCGCTCATTAAACATCTGTTGGATGATCACTGACACTGTGTTCTCAGTTGACCCAAACAATCTGCAGATTCTGCGGGGGATGTGAGGGTACCTTCTGCTGAGCTGCTGTTGCTTGTGTTGGGGCCGTGCTGGGATGTGTGCTGGCTGTTTGCCTATTTAGTCTCAGATCCCTTCCCTGCCCTTCCCTTGCTCTGTGATCCTCCAAACTATTTGCCAGGATCCCTCACCAACTGAATTATGGTGATGTTAAGCCAGTGGGAGGCACCAGTGAGAGATTGATATAGGATGGAAGAAAGAAGTGAGGATATTTTGGTGCCCTCCCTGCTTCCTTTGGTGTCTCAGGCAGTGAGTCCGTTGTCTCCTTGGCTCTTCTCCTGCTGGGCATCTCTTGACTTGGCTGCAGCTCTCCCCCAATGACCTAGCTCCTTGGGTCACCGGTTTCTCCCTTTGTCCATTACCCTGGAAGGAGGAGCATCTTTTCCCATTGATAGTCTCTGACTGCCTTGCCATCTCCCATTTGACCTCTCTGACCCTCCAAAGCCTTGATAACTAGAATTAAATCCCCTTTACAGAACTCATGTCACAGGCTCGGTTTTCTGACTGCTGACCCCAATGCAAACAGCATCCAGAAGAGTGATGCTTTCTAGAGTCTAGTGGATGGAGCTTCCCACAGCACTGGGAAACCTGGGGCAGAGATGAGAAACCAGGATGCTAGAACCTGGCTCTGCATGTGTGTTTTGGATGGGATTGTAGTCTTGGTGCTGCTGAGTCTGGCACAAGAGTAAGGTCTCTGTATTTGAAACCATTCCCTTAAACAAAATATAAGAAGAATTTCTCTTTCTTTACCAGTTTTATTAGGATGTAGTTGACATGCGCATGCTAAGTGGCTTCAGTCGTGTCCAACTCTATGTGACCCTGTGGACTGTAGCCTGCCAGCCTCCTCTGTCCATGGGATTCTCCATGCAAGAATACGGGAGTGGGTTGCCATACCCTTCTCCACAGCAGTGTAAAAGTTCAGGGTATACAACACAATAATTTGACTTGCATACATCAAGAAACAATGCCCAGAATAGTTTTACTGAACATCCGTTATCTCATATAGATACAACATTAAAGAAACTATATATATTTCCTTTTGATGAGAGCTCTTAGTATTTACTCTCTTAACGTTGATTTATAACATTTGGTAGTGTTAATTATCTTTATCATGTTATACCTTACATCCTGGTGTTTATTTATCTTATAACTGGAAGGTTTTTGACTACATTTATTCAATTCTCCTCCCTCAATCCCTGGCAGAATAATTCTACTTACCTCTGGCTTCACATGGGGATAAACTTGGAAGCTTTATTAGGGAAAAACATGATATCCAGGCACACCACAGACCATCTGAAGAGAAGTGAGGAAGGTGTTTTTGAAAAGCACTGGTGTTTTGGAAAAGTTCACCAAGTTATTCTGACATGCAGCTGGGGTTGAGGACATTACAAAGAGCAGAGATTGTGAGTATAAATTCTTTCAGAATGAGGATGATATGGACCCCAAAACCAGAGAGAAGTGGTAGAGTGAGAATCAGACTACCTTCTCAACTCAGCAGGAACCCCACCTACTTAGAAGACACCAGGGCAGCAGGATGCTACAGAGGGGAGCGGGGACCAGAGCAAAGCAGCCCCAAGACATGCCACATCTGGTCAGTCTTCTCCCTGTGTCTTTAGCCAAATAAATGAGGAATTGATCAGAGGTTGTAGGAACACTTGCGGAGGTCTCTGTGCCACTGTGGACCACATCACATTCACTTGTGTGTCTCAAGTACCAAAGCACATGCCTGGCACAGGAGGGGGCTTGCTGACTGCTTGACGGATGGATGAATGGACGGACAGGTTGGGTGGTAAGTGGAGCATGCTCCTATTTTCTATTTGAAAAATAAAACTTTCCTTTATCCCCTCTAGTCCTTTTAGTCTTGGCTGTTCATGCTGCCACAGAGACCCTCAGCTCATCAATTACAGACATTAACTGTAAATTATACTTTTGCATAGTTAATTCAGCCTCTTCATTATGTATTTAGTGGTGCTCAGCAGGCATAAAATTCAATAGCAAGCTTTGGAGTGGATCCAATTTCTGTCTTCTGTGGTATTTGGAAAAGACGAAGTTTTAGTAGTGGACTTTGGAGCGTGTCTTTCCTGGAAGAGCTCCAATGAGCCCTGCTTTTCACTTCTCTCTTGGAAGGAGTTCAACCCTTCTGGGAAGGCTGATAGCTTCAAAGGCTGCATCTCCCCTCCTCTTCAACTAAGTGGGAACTCCTTCTCCCTTCTTGCACCGAAATGAATTTTAACCTGACTAGTGGAAGGAAAGAAGAGTGTGAATATCAGGGAAACTGGCTTGGGGAGCATCACTCATTCATTATTCATTCAACAAATATTTATTGAGCTTCTCCTGAGGGTCAGCGCCATGATGAATCACAAGGATATCACAGCAAACAACACAGTGTCCTTGCTCTCGTGGAGTTCACAGTGGAGAAAGGGTAGAGGGGCAGATGGTGAGAGACCCAATGCATATAAATTTAGAAAGCATTGTGTGGTGATACAGATAAAGTGTCTGGCTGAGCCATGGATAACAGGGTGAAGATAGTGATGAATGAACTTCAGTGATGTCTGGGGAGAAGCAGGTGCAAAGGCCCTGAGGTAGAGGGAAGCTTGGTGGCTTTGAGTGGAATAAACTAGAGAGAAAATGGTAGAGAAACAAATTGGTGCAATAGTGAAGAGAAAGGGGCATAGTGTTATCAGGATCTGGGAGACAAAAACGTTGCTGATCCTAGGGCCAGGCTAGAATGGTCCTTCAAAAAACACTTACTCTGGGACTTTCCTGGTGGTCCAGTGGTTAGGAATCCACCTGCCAACCCAGGGGACATAGGTTTGAATCTCTAGTCCGGGAAGATCTGACATGCTATAGGGCAACTGCGTCCACATGCCACAATTACTGAGCCCTCACTTTACAGTCTGTGCTCCACAGTGAAGTGAAGAGTAGCCCCCGCTTGCCAAACTAGAGAAAGACCACATGCAGAAACAAAGACCAAGCACAGCCAAAATAAATTTAAAAAGCACCCGCCCCACAATATTTAACTTCCACTAACAAATGTAGTGGGTGTGTTTCCAACCTAAAAATCCATTGTGCAAACTGTATATATGTATGTGTGCATGTATACACAACTCTATTTCTCTATTAGTGCATCCAAAGTCTGCCTTAAGCCCCCATTCTGCCTGGAGGCAGAAAACTTAATCTGGTTCATTTCAAGTCTACTAAGGAATTTCAGGTTTAAACTCAATTGATAGTCTTTCAAGCTCTGCCCCCATTTTCTTCAAAATTGACCTGAGTGGGAAGGATGATGGCTTTGAACTGCGAGGGAACCTTAGGTCTTCAGATAATCTGGCTGATAGCTTCATCTACAGTAATGCTGTCTGGTGCTGGGATGTGGTCATGGTTCAGTGCTAAGGTTTCCATGTTTCTGCCTGGTCTCTGAGTGTGTTTTCCATGACATCTTTTCCTGCAAGATACTAACTTCAGTAACCTTGCCTGGAACCAGGTGAAAATTCCATTGCTTTCATGTACCTCTCAGACCTTAGGAGGCTGGGAAGTGGGGTCGGCTCCTTTTCAGGCCCTCCCTGCCCCTGGCATCTCAAGATAATCCTATCTGACTTCTGCTGAACCCTGCTGGAAACATACGTGGAAGATGCTAGGGTCCCTTGGGAATCAAGTGAAAGACTTGTATCAGTCAGTGCCATCATGTGTTATCCATTGCTGTGTAACAAACAGTCCCAAATTTACCATCTTGAAACATCTACTATTTCTCAGTAAATGGGAATTTCTGGGCAACTCCTCTGTTGGTTTTTCCTAGGCACTTTTATGGAGCTGTATTTATCTGATACAATAGTTTGGGGGTGGGATAGCTGGACATCTGTCTCTCCACATGATCTTGCATCTGGGCATCTTCATGGCCTGATTGGACCCAAAGGATGGACTCAGTGTTTTCCCTGTAAAGTAAGGACCACCATGGCAATGCCAGCAAGCCAACCAGGTGCTAAAGAGCCCTAAAAGTCTGCTGGGCAGTGTGTAAGTCCAGGGTTCTTCTGCCTACATCTCTGAGGCTCTCTTAGCAGCTGCACTTCTGAAAGTGTAACCTAAATTTAGCTAAAATTTCAGCAGCTTGAGAAATAATATTTCACACATTGCCCATATATTGGGTCCATGTAAGCCTCAGGTTCCACAGCAAGGAAAATAGTAGCCAGCAGGAGTGTGTGACCACAACTGAACCTTCAACTGTGTGACCAAGGACTCCCTGGAGCCCTAGTAGGAGACTTCCACACAGTTGGTGTCTAGAAGCACTAGAACCTTCCATACTCTTTCTCTCCACCTAGCAAGGACACCATTTGGCCCATGATTTTGTTTGGCTTACCTATGATCCATCTCACCAACTCATTTGTTTTTTTTTTTAATTTTTTAAAGATTTTTTTTTTATGCAGGTCATTTTTGAAGTCTTTGTTGAATTTGTTGCAAATTTGTTGAATTTGTTCTGGCTTATGTTTGGGATTTTTGGCCAAGAAGCATATACGATCTTAGCTCCCAGACCAGGGATTGAACCCACACCCCTTGCATTGGAAGGTGAAATCTTAGCCACTGGACTTCCAGGGAAGTCCCCATTTCTTTTAGTAATCATGTTAGAAACATTACTCATGTCTTGAGGGTCAGTGTGAGGCTCATATCCAGAACTTTGATTCCAAAAATCATGTGCTCATGCTCACCCACAATACTGAAGAAAGAAAAACAAGTGACAAGATCTAGTCTAGTCAAATTTAAGGGCAGAGCAGGATCCATACTGGCTGCCTGGGAAAGATGCTTAGACCAGGACTCAGGGACCTCAGAGAAGGTCTTATATTTGCCCATCTGCTGTGTTCAGCAAATCCCAGGACACATGGCCTTAGGAGGACAAAGATACACAAGTCCAGTGAGGTTATTGAACAGGAGAAATATTGTAGCTGTAACAAGAGCTACCATCTGATGGATAGTTGCTATTGTATGTATTCAGCTCTACACATGTTCTACCTTTTATCCTTGCAACAGCCTGATAAGAGTGGCTTAAGACAGATCAAGAAACCAATTTTCCTACCGGTAAAGTTAAGGATTCTTCAACTTTGCTGCATATTAGAATTACCTGAGGGCTTCCCTGGTGGCTCAGTGGTAAAAAATCCACCTACAGTGCAGGAGACTAGGGAAATACAGGTTCAATCCCTGGATCAGGAAGATCCCCTGAAGGAGGAAATGGAAACCCACTCCAGTATTCTTGCTGCAAAATCCCATGGACAGAGGAGCCTGGCAGACTGTGTAGTCCATAGGGTCACAAAGAGTCGGACATGACTGAGCATGTATGCACTGACTGAGAATCACATGGGAAGTCCTTAAGAATCCCAGTTCCCAGGTTCCATTGCAGGCCAGTTAAAGAAGACCCTTGGTGTGGGACCCAGACCTTAGAATTTGTTAAAGCCCCTTCGCCAAATAATAACAGATTGTCATCAAAGTTGAGAACTAGTGGGTTTGTTAGTTCCCATGTGGGTCCATTAATGCCCCATGTCACACCCCTACTAAAGAGCAGAGTCAGAATTCACACCCAAGTGTGTCTTATTTCAGAGTCCATTGTTGGAACACCTGTCCAATACAATTTCTGTGTAGACACTAGGAAGCAAAAAAATAATATTAATAATCATAACCATTTAGGAGCAAAATGCTTGGTGATCACAGAGGGAGAGAGCCCTTTTTGGTGAAGCAGTAATGTTCAACCTTGACCACACATTAAAATTGCCTGAGCTCTAAAAATACTACCATCTGAATGACATCTCTTGAAATTCTGATTCTATTGGTCCAGGGTAGACCTGGGTATCATTATTTTTTTTTAATCTCCCCAGATGATCATAACATTCAGTGAAGGTTGAGAGAGGGAAGGCTCAGGTTTCTTCCTTAAGGAAGTAATTCTCCTTTGAAGCAATGTCATTGCATCAATATGATTTGCAGTAAAGTATTTTCTTCCCTCATCCTTCCACATTCACCTGCTCGTATAAATTTTTAGGCTGTGGAGACTGGGATAGAGAGAAGGGAAAAGAATTTAAGTCTGAGCTCAGTCTAATCCAAGGGTGTCTGGAAACAGGGCAACCTTCAACAGCTTTTCCCCTGCCTCTGCCCTTCATCATTATCCTGCATTCTGATTTCTGCCTTGTATGCTAATTGCAGGGAACAGGAATGGAAGAGATGACTCAGTAACAGATCAAATCCTTTCTCACTGTCCTGACATATTGGATTAGGGCATGTTATCTCAGCTCAGCCAATCCGATATCCCCACTCAGCACTTTGAATGTGGGACTAGTGATGCAAAGCACCAAGGACAGTAGAAAATCTGTTTTGGCATCAGCAGTGGTGTCCCATCTACAGGTGGTTTTGTCCAAGATTCTCATTATCTTATAATTTTCCTTTTCTCCCACCTATCCTCCATCTGTTTTTCCCCACACTTCCTAGTAATTTTGAGACATGTGTTAAGTTCCCTTTTCTTTGTCGGTCAGCCCAAGGTGTTTTGTGTTACTGCAACTTGCAACCAAACTAATATACTTCAGCACCATGGAGAGCTCCCAGATATCATCAGGGCATTCATGGGGATGGTGGGGGTCAATGGAACTATCTAATAAAGCCTTTCCCAGAGGGGATGTATGTGTCCTTTGCCTTCATGAAATACACATGAAGTAAAATGAATAAAACAAAACCTGGGCCAAATTATTCTGTTATCTTGGAGCTGCTTCCCTATAGTAAGGTTGATTTCTTCATTTTGTTAGTCTCATTTCTTTCTGCAGTCATTAAGCTGTCAAGAGTGGCTGATGGCTTTGAAGCTGAAAATCCTTACACCCTATAGTGGGGACGTAAAGTCTTTTGGCTTCTTAAGATACACCAAGACTTCATTTTCTTACAAGATAGAGTTCAATAACTAAGAGGTTTGGTAAATTGGGTTTCCAGTAGTCCAAACTTTATTGTGACTGTTGGGGAAATTTATTTGTTTTTTAGTAAGAACTTTTTTTAAGCCAATTTTGAAATTTTCTTTCGAGAGTTACTGTAGTAAATCTACACTATTGATTTTGCAAGTGGTTGTTCTTGGTTGCTCTCTGGAGTCACTTAAGTGTTTAAATTCCCTCTTTATTACTCCAACAATATCATAAGCCCCATATAGGCTGGCATGAAGGGTTCTTGGTTCCTCCAAGGCAAAGGCTTAACAAAGATTTCGATTGGCTCAGAGAGAGGAGGAAAGCACAGCCACAGACACAATTGCAGACAGATTTCTTTTCTTGGCCTCATCTGCTAGCAAAATGGATCATACCATGGCATCGTGTCGGACAGGAATAGTTGCTGAGTAAATGCACTGTATACAAATCTGAAGAGATTCCAGTTCATGATGAATGGCAGAGAATCAACATCTATAGTCTGACTTGTTCTCAGGGAACTCCTAGACCAGCCCTATGGGGGCATGTTTTTTTGTTTTGTTTTTTGGCTGTGCTGGGTCTTTTTTGCAGCACACGGGCTCTAGAGTGCTTGAACCCAGTAATTGTGGTGTGTAGGCTTCTCTAGTTGTGGCGCCTGGACTGAGTTACCCTCACAGCATGTGGGGTCTTAATTCCTGGAGCAGTGATTGAACCTGTGTCTTCTGCACTGGAAAGCAGATTCTTAACCCTCGACCACCAGGGAAGTCCTTAAAGGGGTATGTTTTAAAGGTGGCTTTAGACCAAATCTAAAGTCACAGAGAATGAATATAGTGTCAAATCCTGCTAAAAACAGGAAGAACTCACATTTATTGATGCTTCATAGTTCTAAGTTATGTTCTAAGTGCCTGAGACATATTTGCTCATTTATTTAATCCTCATATCAACTCCATGAAATGGAAAGGATTTGAGTTCCCACTTGCCAACTAGGGGAAAGAGGGTAGAGTTGCCCAAAGTAACCTAGCCAGTAACAGATGATGCCAGTAACAGATGACCTTTTGACCTTAAGTTCAGAAAGTTTGTTTGGCAGATGACAGCATATGGGTCATGATAATGGCTATGTTACCCTGAAAGAGTCATGGGTCATCTTCTATGGGTTCTACTCTCTACATCTCTATGAGAGTAGAACCCATAGAGTCACGGATCCTATTCTCTCCTTCCCTTTCCCACTTCCTTTCTTTTTCATTCTTCAATAAAATATTTCTTGGGACTTCCCTGGTGGTCCAGTGGTTAACAGTCCACCTTCTAGTGCAGGGGACGTGAGTTCCATCCTTGGTTAGGGAATTAAGATCCCACATGCCATGAGGCAGCTAAGCTCTCTTGCTGCAACTATTGAGCCCATGTGCCACAATTAGAGAGACATCTATAAGCCACTATGAAAGAGCTCACAAGCTGAAACTAAGACCCAATGCTGTCAAAAATTAAAATTAAAATAAATAAATATTAAAAAAAATAAGCTACTGCTTGGATGCCCAATATTTACATGTATCACTGAATCTGCTTTAGCTGTAGCGGTAGCAAGATGGAGGAGAGGAGTGTCTTAAGGACCAATTTCAACCCCATAGCCAGCATCGTCACATCCCCTGGGTATACACTAAGGATCCCATGGACCACAGTTTGGAAGTCACCACACTGCATCATATTTAGGGCAGGGGTCTTCCACCTCAAAGACAGAGATAAGTTAAAGGCACATTGCCAACTCTCCAGCATTATTCTCAGTGTAAGCATTCCTTCGGGGCTACAATAGGATCTTTGTACAACTGGATTTTGGCCACATGCAGTACTCAAAAAAGTGAATTTTATTGAAT
The DNA here is from genome assembly GCA_024291935.2 of Okapia johnstoni. Taxonomy (NCBI): domain Eukaryota; kingdom Metazoa; phylum Chordata; class Mammalia; order Artiodactyla; family Giraffidae; genus Okapia; species Okapia johnstoni. Next base: position 23,037,535 of record CM044310.1, read on the forward strand.
AGTCTGTCAAATAACCAACAGCTGTGTCACCAGCAAGCACAGCCAGTGGCCAGCTCTTCTGAAGATAAGGAGATACCAAGGATGAGTGTTCTTGCTAAGAAGGCAAAGTGAAAACCCCTGAAATAAGAGATGTCTTTAGCCCAGTGAAAGGAGAGGCTGGCCAGAGTGTGCAGGAAGGATATCTAGAAGTTGAGCAGACCCAGATTCCTGCAGGCTTTACCTGCTGAACCAAGAATACCAAGAGGTCTCCGAGTTTGGAAACACTCCAGATTTCAGACACATCTAGCTCATTTTCCCAGGCAAATAATTCACCTTTAAAAAAAAAAAAAGTTTGTTTATTTGTCTATGCAAAGTCTTAGTTGCGGCACTCAAGATCTTCAGTCTTCCTTTTGGCATGTGGGATCTCCAGTTGTGACACGCAAACTCTTGGTTGCAGCATGTGGGATCTAGTTTCCTGACCAGGAATCTAAGCCGGGCCTCCTGCACTGGGAGCTCAGAGTCTTAGCCACTGAACCACCGGGGAAGTCCCAGTAATCACCCTTGATGTTGTACAGACCATGACTTGAGGTTCCAGTCACTGGGTTTGTTTTCCCTCCCAAAGGGATAGCCAGCATCTTAGAAACTGCTATCCTCCAGTCCCCTCTTCCAGCCCAGAATACTGGAAGGGAGATTCAGGAGTCCCGCCAGGTGCTTTGGTTGGCGCAACAACCTTGCTATTAACCTCTCATCCTAGCCACTGAGCAGGCTAAGGGTAACAGAGTGAGGAACAAACTTTCTGGCTGTTGGGCAAGCTATGAAGATTGAGTATGTGCGTCCTTAACTGATGATCATCCCCAGCAAAAGGAAGGGTTCTCCACCACTCTTGACAGTGGTACCAGCACATGCTTGAGATTCAGTGTTACCACCTTTGGTGTTTCTTTCTTGATGTGCCGTGGAAAATCCCCCTCAATTCACCTGAAAGCACAAGGCATGCCCAATAGCTGCCAGCTGAGAAGAATGCTAACTGTTGGCCCACCACTTACAGCAATATTCAGCCCAGAGGCAAAGAGCACTGGGGATACCCCAGCCTGGCTTCAGGGCTTCCCAGGTAACTCAGTGGTAAAGAATCCACCTGCCACTGCAGGAAACCCAGGTTCCATCCCAGGGTCAGGAAGATCCCCTGGAGAAAGAAGTGGCTACACACTTCAGTATTCTTGCCTGGGAAATCCCATGGACAGAGGAGCCTGATGGGCTATAGTTCATGGAGTCGCAAAAAAGTCAGAAAAATCTCCCTGGCCCACCCTACAAACCCAGCTATACGCCTGGTATACCCTTCTTTCTTGTTTCCACCGATATTGATTCTTTTGATTCAGTAGCTCCAGAAAACCTCTCCTATTTTCCCTTCTCTAACCTCCTAAAACAAGGGCTGACAAACTTTTCCAGTAAAGGTCCAGATAATGAATACTTTAGGCTCCTAACGATATGTATTACTTGACATAATTACCCCATCGTGTGCTCATAACACAAAAACAGCCAGAGACAAAACACAAACAGATAGGCAGGGCTGTGTTCCAAAGAAACTATTTACCAAAAAAACAGGCAGCAGGCTGGATTTGGCTGACAGACCACAGTGTGCCCATCTCTGCCCAGGAGAAACTCTCCTGGTGTCCTGTAATTCCATATTCAACTCGCCAACTGAATTAGAGGAGAATGTTGTTGAGGGCACAGAGCTGGGAATTGGAAGACGTGGTTCCTGCTCAGTCTTCTTCTAACTCATGTATGAGTCTTTGCAACCTCATGGGCTGTAGCCTGCCAGGCTCCTCTGTCCACGGAAATTCCCAGGCAAGAATACTGGAGTGGGTAGCCATTCCCTTCTCCAGGAGATCTTCCTGACTCAGGGCTAGAACTCTGGTCTCCTGCACTGCAGGTAGATTCTGAACCACCAGGGAAGCTGTGTCAAGTCCCCAGTGCTATGCCTGAAAGGCATTTTCTTTCTTCTTATATTCTAGTTATGATTGTGAGGGAGTGAGCCAAAGGGATTGAAAGGTTTTGCCACCGAACAAAGTCAACTTAAAGCTCTTTTCCTTTGCTCTCTTCCAGAAGCAGCAGTTTATTCAATGAGGTCGTGCAGATGAACTTTGAAATCGCCAGCTTCAGCAGCCTTTCAGGGAGCCAGCCCATCACCTGGCAAGTGGAATACCCACGGAGGGGGACCACGGACATCGCGGTGTCAGAGATCTTCATCAGCCAGAAGGACCTGGTTGGCATCGTGCCCCTGGCCATGGTAAGACTTTTGTGAGCATGGATGCACCTGCGTTCAGCTGTCTGATTTCACCTTGGCATCTTTCTTAGCTTTCCCAGGATGTTGGCTGCACTTGTTTTATGCGATATTTGCATTCAAAGTTTTCCATCTTCCTACCCCCTTGGAAGTCACTACTTTTCATTAATCCAGGCTTTCTCAACTTCAGCTAATTTTATACTGGCTTTATGACATTTGCCATTTCCCTGTGCCAGATATATAGTATTTACTTACTTTTTCTTCTCGAAGCCTACACCAGTTCTTTTTATTTCTATTCCCCTTTTATAAGGAAGTTTTAAGCCACTACTTTTATTTTTAGAATGTGTGTGGTTTGCTGCTGCTGTAAACCACCCCCAAATCTTAGATTCCTCATGAAACCTAGGTTGTTCTTGCTTATACCACATGGCTTAGATGATAGGGGCCTCTGTTCCAGGCAGTCCCTCTGGGATCTAGGCTGATGGATATGTCATCATCTTGCAGCTAAACGTCAGAAACAACCTGGCCTTCTTGGAGGCAAAGACAGAGGAACACTCCGAGTCACATGCAAGCTCTTTAAGCAATGGCCAACAAATTACAAGTGACACTTTCACACACATCCTTGGACAGGAGTCCCCATGGCCCCATCAGATTTCAAGAGGGCTGGGAAACATAGGTGCAGAGGAAAAGTTAGATGACTACCCTGGTCTCTGTCTCATTGCACAAGAAATCACATGTAATTGACACAAATAGAACACAGCACAAGTACAGTACATTCAAATCCCTGTTGCCAACTTTCCTGTACAGCTGGAAATGAGGAAGTGAGAGAGAGAATGGTAAGGGGCTAGATGGATCACTCACCCACGTCTGCCAAGCCCTGAAGCTATTCTCAAGAGCCATTCCTAGGCTTGAGCACAAGTGTTGAGACCCCCTTCTAGGAGATGTAAAGAGGATGGCATTTCAAAGGCATGGGGAAAGTGTTCTGAAGTGTAGCTTCAACTGTTTTTGCCAGAATTCACTTTCACGGACATGGAGCCTGGTGTGGATGTTCAAAAACTAATTTCTGTTCAGCTTTGGTGGCTCAGACAGTAAAGAATCTACCTGCCATGTGTGAGACATGGAGAAGGAAATGGCAATCCACTCCAGTATTCTTGCCTGGAGAATTCCATGGAAAGAGGAGCCTGACAGGATACAGTCCATGTGGTTTCAAAGAGTTGGACACGACTGAGCGAGTAATTGCATTAGAAATTGGAATGAGCAGGCTTTATTGACACCAGGTTAAGAAATATATCAATTAGAATTCTTTGAGTTACATGTGACAGAAAAACCAATTCAAATTGGCTTAAGCATAACGAATTCACCAGCTCAGGTAACTTAAAAAGTTTAGAAAAGTGTTTCTCAGATGTTAACATGCATATAGGTCACCTGACAATTCTCCTCAGATGCAAATACTCATTTAGGAGGTCTGGGTTGGGTACTTTGTTAAAGCTCCTAAGTTATGTCAGTGCCTCTGGTCAGTGGAGCACAGGTTGAGTATCAAGTATGGAGTGTGTGTGTGAGTGTGTGTGCGCAAATGATGTCATCATGGAAGGTGGCCCCTTGTCCCCTCTCAGCTTTGTGCTCTTCTTGGCTAGAATCAGTGTCCAAGAGACTCTGTCCCTAAGGTGGCCCCTGATAGTACCATGCTGATATATTCACAGCATCATATCCAACAGGAAGAGACTGAAAACTCATTGCCAATCCTCAAGCAAATTCTTAAGACTGACTCTGATTGAAACTGATTGGCTGGCTTGGGTCATGTATCCAACCTGGGAAGCCAATCATGGAAGCCAAACAAAATGTGATGCTCTCATTGGCCTGGCCTGGGGAACACCTCCCCCTGGAGCATGTTTGGAATCAGACTAAGGGCTGGTAGGCATGGGGCATGATGGAAAAATCTGATTCCACTGAAAGGAGGAATGGATGCTAGTCAGACATAGCAACAGACATACCCATAGAAGGTATTCTCTACCATAGACTTCTCTTGACTTTTTATATCCTAGAACAGGCCTCAACAATCTAGCCCATGGGCTAAATTCAATTTCTGCCTGTTTTTGTGCATCATGCAAGCTAGGAATGACTTTCTCATTTTCAAGTAGCTACATTCTAAATGGTTATATAAGTAGTTTGTTAATATACTCAGTTTTGCCTCTTGGCTCACAAACCCTAAAATGTTTTCTATCTAGCCCTTTAGAGAGAAGATTTGCAGCCCTATGTTAACATAAATTATTGCCTATAAGTGCCTAGTTTTTACTCTATTTCAAAAAGATAAGACATCCAAATACTGTGAAAAGTAAAGTCATTATTAGGATATGAGATATTATTTTGGCCACAAGAAACCCCTCTTTGAAGCAAGGTATTATTATTGTTGTTATTGTGATTTTGTAATACCTTTAAGGTAAAATGAAATGATGACTTACACACCCAGAATCCTATTGTTTGCAAATAACTGTAAAAGAATTCAAACTGGCTGCATCCAAGTGATCACGGAGTGGCTGACCACACACGGAGTAGAGTTCAGAGTTCTGATGGCTGGATTTGAACTCATGTGATGTCATCATTTTTCTTCCCCTCAAATGTACAATTTATCTTCAACTCTGCAAAGAGATGTGGACAATTAGGAACTGTATTAACAAGTAGAGTATAAAAGCATCAATTTGGAGGAATTTCTATTCTCTTATTTTCTGTGTTTTCAAAGTTTATTCTAGAATAAGCTTTAATACTTTAATAGGCAGCTGAAATAGAAATTTTTATTTGGAAGAAAGTAGCAAATTAAACAGCTTAACTGGAAGATGAGATATCTTATAAAAAAAAAAAAACTGAATAAGAGGCAAATCTTTAGGTCACTTTTAGCAGCCAGTGAGGCAATGGGTTGGTCTTTGAAAAAAATGAATTCCCCCAATTGTTGCTCATTTTAAAGAAAAGCAACCTGCAGAAAGGCAAAATGGATGATTACCGAATCAGAAATGGGCCTCTTTGGGGAAGTTCTCTTAGAATCAAGCCTTCCCAAAACCCCTTCCTAAACCAGGAAAAAAGCCATGGATCCACTGATGAGATTCTCGGTGACGTTCTATCTCACTTAGCAGAAGCTTCTAACTCCCCATGGATAAATGAGATGGAAGGAGCAGAGGACAGGGCCCTCAACTCTCTAGCAGACTGATCCTTCTGGGAAGGAGCCCCTGAATAACACTGCCCACCCCTTGCAGCATCCTAAGTCCAGAACTTGGCCCTACAAAGCTTTCTTTTGTCCACCCTGCTGTCACTTCCTTACTCAGCGATGTGATCCTCTCTTTGCGCGGGGGCAGGAAAGCTTCTGGGTCCAGTTCCATGGGCGTCGAGCATCTCCCACCCCTCCAGTGCCCCCCACCCAAAGCGCTAACATCAGCTGGGGCAGGAGAGGGGGAGGGGTCTGGCTGCGGAGATCAGGACCAAAGACTGTCCAGGACAGCCTGCGGCCAGCACAGACTGGGAGCTGGAGCCGTAACTTTAGTTCTTGGGCTTCCATTCTTCTTTGACATAAGAAAAAAGTACTCATATGTCTAGTTGAGACCCTGTGAGCAGAGGCCAGGCGCAGACCTCCATGTGGCAGTTTCTGCAAGTTGGCAGCACACATGTGGAGATGCTGGTCTCTTTTCAGGACAAAGAGATGCAGGATCCACTTGACCTCACCCTGAGCTCTTACGATGTGCAGACATAGTGGGTGTACATTGTAATCCATCCTGAGGAGTCAGCAGTAAACAGACAGGTCTTTCACTCGGAGGACTGACACTCAGGGGGATTGCAGGGTGAGAGAGCCAACAGACCGCAAATAAGAAGCCATTTCTTAAGCCCTAAGACCAGTCGTGAGAAGATGAACGGCAATGTATGAAGCTACACGAAGACGAATAAGGCCGGACAGGGGGATGGCGTGCAACCATTTCCCAGTTCTGTTCACATCTCAAAGTTTCTCCCTGCAGTTTATTTAAAAATACAAAACCAGGGGAGTTTCCCAGCGGTCCAATGCTTAGGGCTCTGCACTTTCACTGCCGGGACCAGGGTTCAATCCCCGGTCGGGGAACTAAGATCCCACAAGCTGTGTGGTGCAGCCAAAAAACAAATAAATAAGTAAATTTTACAAACATATAAAGTTAAATTTTATGCCAGCAAAAACAGGAGCCTCTAATTTTGGCAGGTGTCAGAAGAGGCCCTTTGTTCCAGGACCCAACTGACTTTATCCTGGATTGACTTTCTTGGGAAGTGGCAAGAGTTACTGAGAATTTTAAGAATTTCAAATGATTATCATTTTCTACCTTTGCAAACTTAGGATGAAATATTCCCTGACCCCTGAAATATGGTGAGAACTTGGGGTTTTTTTCTTCCATCAAGCTTTCAAAATTCCTGGAATGTGCCCATATCTCTCTGCATAAAATCAAATTTAAAATAAAGTGGCTATCACTTGGGCTGTTTAAAGGAGAAATTGCTACTTGTTCTCGGGCCCACAAAGTGATGATCTTAATCCTCACCTCTCCAGGGTGTCACGGAGTTTCATTAAGGTTTGAGAGATGCTTGGAGCTGCAGGGCGGAAAGTGAAGCAGGAAAGGATTGTGGGGAAAGAGATAGCAGGGTCTGCCCCCTTCTTCTGCCCTGCTCCACCCTGCTCTGGACCCTGGGTGCTGAGCCGTGTGGACCACAGCCCCAGTCTCCCTTGCCCTCCAGCTTCTGGTGGGGTTTTTAGCCAGTGGGACGTGTTGATGCCCTAACCCCCTTCCATCCCCATCCCACCCTGTGTCTATGAATATGATCTTATTTGGAAGTAGCATCTTTGCACCTATGATTAAGCTAAAATGAAGTCCAAGGGAATTTCCTGGTGGTCCAGTGGTTAGGACTCAGTGCTTTTCACTGCAGGGTCCCAGGTTCGATCAGGAAACTAAGATCCATTCAAGCCACATGGTATGGCCAAAAAAAATTTTTTTTATTTGAAAAATGAGGTACAAAAATCCAGTGATTGGTGTCCTTTCGAGGAGAGCTAGATTTGGACATCTGGAGGAGACCACGGGGAAGAAGGCCATTGGAGGATGGTGACAGAGCTCAGAGGGAGGCATATACAAACCAAGGAAAGCAAAAACTGCCAGCAACCTACAGAGTCTAGAACAAATGCAAGGAAGGTTCTCTTCTAGTGCCTTCAGAGGGAGCCTGGCCCTACAGACACCTTGATTTTGCACTTCCGGACTGCAGAATCCCAGGAGAATTGCTGTGGTTTTAAGCCACCCAGTTTGTGGTACTTTGTTACAGTAGCTCTAGAACACTAACGCAGCCCTGTCCCTCCCCTTCTTGCGCTATCCCTAATCCCTCCCTTCCCTCTGGCTGCACATCTACCAGGGGCACAGTCCTCTCCACATAAGCCCTGTCCTGTCTGATTCTCCTCTCTCTGGGTACCAGTAACTGGGCTGCTTACCCCCAGGCTCCCAGCTGGGATGGGCATCTGGGTGTTCCACCATCCCTGGATGTTTCCTTTGATCCTGCCCACAGCTCTGTCATCACACACTCTCCAGTTCTATCCCATTGAGTGGACCATCTGTTTTCAGCCAGGATGCTAAGGGATACTGAGGGTTCGGGTTAGGGATACATGCTCTAGACTCTCCTTCCTAGAGGATACCCAGTGATTATCCTCAGTCTGTGAGGGAGCAATCACTGGGGTATCTGAACTCCATGGTTGGACTTCTCTACCCAGTGGCATCACACGGTTATGTCTCTGCATCCTTTGCCGTTGCTAAATTCGGAGAATCGAATGTGGGGAATGGAATGTTCATTCGCTAGCCTGTGGCTTTGCAGAAATGCTCTTGGTCCCCCTTGTCAATCTACAAGTGATGGATGACTTAACTGTGCTCTGAGGTCCATGGGGAAGCGTGTTAGCAATATCCTGTGTTGGAGAAAGGCAAAGGCAGGCATTCATTCCAGAGAACCGAAGAACATTTCCTTTGATGGGGATGGGAGAATATTATTTTTAAAAAGACAATGAAAAAATAATGTGTTCTTATTTTCCTGAACACCTTGATCTCCACGCTTCTTCTCCAACTTGAAGATTTTACATTTCTAATTCCCTTGGAGTATTTTAAGGACAGCTTTGATGCTCTTGGCAATTGAAAAATGTTTGCTCAGTTGAAAAATAACTATATGAGCAGAAGAAGTGTTTCCTTGTCACAGCTGGAGATTTACTTTGGAATTCAATTTTAAAATATCCCTCCCTCCAAGTCACCTGTGCAGATTTGTGTCTAAAAAGCTGATCTATGACTCATCTGAAGCTGTTTTGACAGTGGTTTCAAGGTTGCTGATTAATTATCCAATACATGGTACCTTATTCACTGCCTGCCACAAAGAAAATGCTCCAAAAATATGATTATGATTGCCATTCATATTTTCATCATCATTATCTGATCTTGGGTTTCCCCATCAGTAGAAGGAAGGGATGGGAATGAACGACCAATCTAGTCTCTTCCAAGTTTATGCTTTGCCTCATTTTACTTACATTATGCACATAGAAAGTAAAAGCTGTGCTCTAACTTTAAAGATTACATAACTTCACTGGGTATAAGAGACAGAGATGGAGAGAAGAGTGATGCTGACCTAGGAAAATTAGTTGGAGGGACTCACAGGCCAGCACTGTCTTCTTCCTTACCCTGAATATCAGTCAGAGCTCACGTACCATAAGAGCAGAGTCCTGGAGAGAAAACCATACTTCGGTACAACTAACTGCCGAACCGTAGCACACCAACTTCTCATTTTTACTGTGTCCATCATTGACTTAATATTTTCTCTCAGCAGAAAACGATCTAGGAATTGAGAGCCAACTATGTTGGCCTAAGCCCCAGCTCCTCCTTTGAATGACTGTGTGACCTTGGATAATGCGAATGATACTATTTTGTTCTTTTTCCTGACTGAGTAATATTCAATTGTATACCTGAACCACATCTTTACCTATTCATCTATCAATGGAATTTAGGTTGTTTCCATGTCCTGGCTATTGTGAAAAGTGCTACAGTGAACATTGGGGTGCATGAATCTTTTCAAATTACAAAGACTTTATTCTGAGAAGGATTCTTAGGCTTCACCAGCCAGTGAGAGATGCCCATGACACAGAGATGGCTAAGAGCTATCTCTTAGAGAGTTAGCTGTAGAGAGTTAAACCTTCATCCCAACTTCTACATCACCCCCACCTGCAGGGATAAGGATGCACCACCATCTCCCTATTAAGTACCTACTGTGTTCCAGGCATGGTTTTATTTCTTATTTTTTAAAAATATTTATTTATTTGGCTGCACCAGGTCTTAATTAAGGCATTCAAGATCTTTTAGTTATGGCTTGTGGGATCTAGTTCCCCAACCAGGGCTAGAACCTGGGCCCCCTGCATTGGAAACATAGAGTCTTAGCCACTGAACCACCAAGGAAGTCCCCAGGCAAGGTTTTAGATGCTGCTGAGTGTGTTCCCACTCAGCATCTTTGTCCTTGCTGAGCCCTCCATCCCCTGCCGAAAGGCTCCTCCATCCATGCATGCCTGGCTCCTGCAGACTCAGCCCCAACTTCATCCCAGGAGGGTCCCCCTCCCTCCATAGCATCAAGAGCTGCCCCCTGACACCTCATACTGTCATGTTCCCATGTCTTAGTCTCCTCATATTTGATGAAATTCCTCTTTGATCATCCCCGACACTGTCTTTCTTACATTTTGTTTATGTATTCATCATAACATAAACCTTGCCTCCACCAGTCCCCCCTCAGTCTGGAATGTTGCCTCTGTGACAGCTAAGATTTTGTCCCTATTTCATTTTGGCCTAGAGTCCCTTACTGTCCATTCATTCCGTGTGTGCATGCTCAGGCGTTCAGTCGTATCTCACTCATTGCGACCCCATGGACTGTAGCCCACCAGGCTCCTCTGTCCATTAAATTTTCCAGGCATGAATATTGAAGTGAGTTGCCATTTCCTCCTCCAGGGGATCTTTCCAACCCAGGGATTGAACTTGCATCTCCTGCATTAGCAGGTGGATTCTTTACCACTGAGCCATTAGGGAAGCCCCCTTTCATTCCATCTTCCATTAAATATTGGCTGTGTGTCAAGCTGGGGAAACAGCAAGGAACAGTCCCATGTACAGCGTCCCAGGGATTATCCTGCGATGTCCACTTTGAAAGCCCCCTGCGTGCCTGGGTCCCTTGTTTCCTCCAGCTGCCTCTCCCCTAAGTTCTTCAGTGTAGACACACCCCTGCAGCACCACCCATCTGCTCAGACCCAGCGCCCAGCATCGGAGGAGGCAGACCTCCACCATGTCAGTCCTGGTCAGTTCCACAGGAAGGAAGGCGAGGGTGGCCTGGAGACTACTGAACAGGATACCAGCCAGCATCTTAAAGACTCCTAGTGGCCAATGAGATGCTACAACAGAGATAATGAATTGTGGGCACAGAATTCTGCTCCCTCCCTGCTGGCTCCCCTAACCCCTCTGATGTGACACCCACCCATCTGTGCTGTGTTTATCTCAAACTGGTCTCCGAGGCAGCCGCGTCCCCTGCCTTACAGCCACCAGCCTCATCCAGGCCACTCCCATCTCCCTGCCTCTGTCCTGACCCCCGACAGCTCATTCCTCTCATTGAGAACCTGGCCAGGTGTCTCTCCTCCGGGCAGTCACTGTTCTGATAACTCCTACTGCACGTAACAAAAAGAAAGAAATACAGTGAACCTCACCAGGACTGAGGAAGCCCTGAATATCTAGGCCATAGCTACTCACTGATCTAAAGACCTTTCTGAGGATTTCCTTGGCAATCCAGTGGTTAAGATTACACCTTCCAATGCAAGGAGCATGGATTCAATCCCTGGTTTGGGACCTAAGATCCCACATGCCTTGCAGTCAAAAGAAAAACATAAAACAGAAGCGATATTATAACAAATTCAATAAAGACTTTAAGATGGTCTACATCCAAAAAAAAACCTTTCAAAGCTGAATAAATGAAGAGACCACCTCCCCTTCCACTGCATTCCAGCTCCAGGGCCTTTGCACCTGCTGTTTCCTGTATCTGGAGCTTCTCCTCCTGATCCTCTACTGCATCTTTCCCCACATTATACAGGTCCCTGCTTAAATCTTCTCAAACTGATTTTAATGACTTCATCTTATCACAGCCTGATCACTCTCTCCCCCCTGAGTATCTTGATTGTCTTTCATAGCAAGATAGAAAATCGCATAATTATTTACCTATTCATTGTCTGATATTCTCCACTGGCATGTCAGTTCCAGGAGGGCAGAGACCACTCTGTCAACAGCATTGGGAACAATGCCTTGCACCCAGTAGGTGCTTGATAAGGAACTGTCAACCCACTGCATCTGTTTTCCCCACCTAAGCATAAGCTCCTCGAAGTTAAGGACTCTTGCCTCTTTCATCAGCGCCTGGTGCTGCCCCTGCCAAAAGGACACCGCTCCAAAATACTTGTTGCCTAAATTTCTCCAGCCAAAAGGAAGATGTGTGATTCTCACTGTTTGCTGAGTGCAGGTTACTGATGCCAAGGTGAACATTCAATAATTGTCAGCCCTTCTTCTACAGCCCCATAATTATGTCAGCCCTTGCAACAGATTAGAGCACCATCTAGGAACAAGTTTACAGTTCATTTGCAGTAATTGTCACACAAGAGGGAAAAAGGAATATTTTGGAGGGAAAACGGAGAAGATGTGTCTGTAGTGGAAGTAATGAATTCTCTGGAGCTGTTTCAATCCCCTTTATAGATAGACTGTGTATTTAGACCTGTTTTACAGCATCATCCACTCATTTTTTTCAAATGGGGAGAAAGTTCAATGGCTACTCAGAGTCTTTTGTTCAGCTTTAGTTCATAAATTTGAAGAATTTAAAATCAAGTTGTGGGGACTTCCCTGGCAGTCCAGTGGTTAAGACTCCACATTCTACTGCAGCCAGGTATGCGTTTGATTTCTGGTTGGTGAACAGAGATTGCGTATGTTTGCATAGCCAAAAATAAAATAAATGCAAACTGTGAATCTAGAAAGGAGTGTGGATTGTGCTATATCCATGGTTCTCAAACCTGAGAATGGTGGACATCACCTGGGGGCCTTGTTAAAACATAGATGGCCAGCCCCACTCCAGCGATTCTGGCTCTGTAGGTTGGGGGTAGAACCCAGGAATTTGCATTTCTGACCATTTCCTGGTGACACTGATGCTGCTGCTCCAAGGACCACTGCCTTGGATCAAGGCTTCTACTGCTTGGTTTTCCCTTTGCAACACCCATCTCTCCCCAGCACAATGTTCTGTGTGTACTTATTGACTGCAGTGGCCCATCTTCCCTCTGGCCGGTCATCTCCATGTGGGTAAGTTCTTAGACTTGTTCATGGCTGTGTCCTCAACTTCTAGAACATTGTTCAGCACCTAGAGATATTCAATAAGTATCTCCACTGAATTAATGAGTTCTGATAATGTATAAGGGCTTCCCTGGTGGTTCAGTGGGTAAAAAATCCACCTGCAACTCAGGACACACAGAAGATGCAGGTTTGATCCTTGGGTCAGGAAGATCCCCTGGAGGAGGGCATGGCAACCCACTCCAGTATTCTTGCCCAGAGATTATGGATAGACGAGCCTGCTGGGCTATAGTCCACAGGGTCGCAAAGAGTCGGATATGACTGAAGCAAATGAGCACCACTCAATAATGTATATACCTTCTGCATATCCTACACATTATTAATTTCAGTTACAATCTGGGGAGGAAAGAGACATATTTAGAAACTTAGAAAGCAGTATTGTTCACTGGAACTTCCTGTAGCAATGTTCCATATCTATACCACCAGCTACATGGGGTCCTCGAGCACTTAAAATTGGCTAGAGTCACAGAGGAATTGAATTTTTAACTTGACATAAATTTAGTTCATTGTAATGTAAATAGCCACATGTGGCCAGTGGGCCCTTTATCAGATGAAGCAGTGATACAGGGAGATAGTGATGAAGATGATTGGATGGGAAATGTAGGTCCAGATTCTGTCCTGCTGTGAGTCCAAACCTCTCCATCATTCTTTCTCTGTTCAGTCCTCAGTAGCTCCTATGGGACTGTTCAGTGATGAGGCTACATTTTTTTTGATATTGTATATTATCTGATCTGTTAAACTTAAAAAGAAAAAGCATGATGAAAGATCTTTGAATTCCATGTGCTTTATCAGCACAGTTTTGGAGCAGATGTCAAGAAACAGGCTCCACTGGCTTAATCCAAAGGGAGAGTTAACGCCATTGTCCAACGGCTTCAGGCACAGTTGGATCCAGGTGCTCAATAACATTTCCGACCATTTGTCTTTTTTCCCAAGCTTTGCTTTTCTGTCTGCAGACTTTCCTTTTCAGGCAGGATTTCCCAAAGGTTGTTGCAGGCTTCCATTCAAGTAATTTAGCATCCCTAGGAGAAAGGCTGCCTTTCCCCCAAGACTTCCAATGGAAGTCTCAGATCTCATCCCAGGTCACACTGATTATGACTGGCCGAGCATGGTGTGTGTGTCTCAGAATAAGGCCGGGTCCAAAAAGAACCATAAATAATTGGAGGGGAATGGGGGAAGGATGGATCAGGAGGTTTGGCAGACAAAGCCCAAGAGATACCAATTACAGTGCTTCACAGACACCCCAGGCAGGGCTCAGCTTACTGCTGCCTTGGTTTGTGAGTCATGACTCTCCATGGAATAAGCACTCAGGAAGAGGGTGAGCCCCAACCTGAGCTACACATCGACTTTAACAGTCTTTCATAGACTTGCATCCTCTCAGCCTGCTTTCTGCCTTGCTCACCTGTTCCCCAATGTTATGAAGACAGAATAGAGGATAAGGGGCGGTCAAAGGCCAACCTCCTAGACTGTGGCAAATGCCTGGCCTCCAATCCCCGTTCCACTGCTTTTTGAGCTGTATGTTCATGGGCAAGTCACCTTACTCTCTCTGTGTTTGTTTCCTCACCTGTGAAATGGAGATAATGATAGTCCCTACCTCACAGGGTTGTCGTGAGGATTAAATCAGATGATACATAGGAAACCCTCAGCAGAGTGCTTCCTTCTCTTTGTCTTCATGCACGCTCAATCATGTCCAACTCTTTGCTGGCAACCCCATGGACTGTAACCTGCCAGACTCCTCTGTCCATGGGATTTCCCAGACAAGAATACTGGAGCAGGTTTCCATTTTCTTCTCCTGGGGATCTTTCTGACCCAGGGATTGAACCTGCATCTCTCGCATCTCCTGCATCAGCAGGTGGGTTCTTTACCAGCTGAGGTACCAGGGAAAGCCCATAAGAGTACCTGGCACATATTAAATGCTATGTAAATGCCAGCCATTATTATTGAGGAGTAGCAATTTTAATAGTTTCATTAATTAGCTCCACCGCATTCATAGTAAGAGGCCTTATTTACTACAGAAGTGCAAATTCCTGTTATTTGTTGATCCATACAGTCTATTAATGTTCTTTTTTTGCTTCAAGTACATACTCCAAATTCATTAATATTATGCACATGCCTGCCCTGATATGCCTCGTGGAACCATGCCCTTAATTACTGTATGAGTAGAAGAACAAGAGGTTTCTTTTGTTGTTTATTCTCTCCAAAACCATGAAAATGAGCAGGTAATAGAGTCAGTGGAGCACTCCAGGGCGTGACAAGCTCCTTTTTCTACACCTCAGGTGTGTGCACAGCATCGAGGAGCTAGTTGATAAGGACATCCCTTCCACACTTAGTCTTGTTGCATTTCATTCCTTTTTTTCATCAAATGCTTCTCCTTGGATCTTTGTGGAATACTTCTCCTTGAGTTCTGCATGCCCTTGTTCATCAGTTGGCAGAGTGTGGAATGGAAATCCTTGGGTGGGGTGGCCCCTGAGACCCTTTCATGGAGTCTGAGATGAAAACTATTTTCATAATAATACCATCAGTTTTGTTCAGTTTCCTAGTCGGTCCGACTATACTATAGTAGCTATCTATTGATGTATAACATGGAGAAGGAAATGGCAACCACTCCAGTATGCTTGCCTAGAGATTCCTGTGGACAGAGGAGTCTGGCAGGCTCTAGTCCATAAGGTTGCAAAAAGTCAGACACGACTGAAGTGACTTAGCACGCATTGATGTATAACAATGTGAAAGTGCTGCACTCGATATGCCAGCAAATTTGGAAAACTCAGCAGTGGCCACAGGACTGGAAAAGGTCAGTTTTCGTTCCAATCCCAAAGAAAGGCAATGCCAAAGAATACTCAAACTACCGCACAATTGCACTCCTCTCACATGCTAGTAAAGTAATGCTCAAAATTCTCCAAGCCAGGCTTCAGCACTCCGTGAACCGTGAACTTCCAGATGTTCAAGCTGGTTTTAGAAAAGGCAGAGGAACCAGAGATCAAATTGCCAATATCCGCTGGATCATCGAAAAAGCAAGAGAGTTCCAGAAAAACATCTATTTCTGCATTATTGACTATGCCAAAGCCTTTGACTGTGTGGATCACAATAAACTGTGGACAATTCTGAAAGAGATGGGAATACCAGACCGTCTGACCTGTCTCTTGAGAAACCTGTATGCAGGTCGGGAAGCAACAGTTAGACCTGGACATGGAACAACAGACTGGTTCCAAATAGGAAAAGGAGTACGTCAAGGCTGTATATTGTCACCCTGCTTATTTAACTTATATGCATAGTACATCATGAGAAATGCTGGGCTGGAAGAAACACAAGCTGGAATCAAGATTGCTGGGAGAAATATCAATAACCTCAGATATGCGGATGACACCACCCTTATGGCCAAAAGTGAAGAAGAACTAAAGAGCCTCTTGATGAAAGTGAAAGAGGCGAGTGAAAAAGTTGGTTTAAAGCTCAACGTTCAGAAAACTAAGATCATGGCATCTGGTCCCATCACTTCATGGGAAATAGATGGGGAAACAGTGGAAACAGTGTCAGACTTTATTTTTTTGGGCTCCGAAATCACTGCTGATGGTGATTGCAGCCATGAAATTAAAAGACGCTTACTCCTTGGAAGGAAGGTTACTACCAACCTAGATAGCATATTTAAAAGCAGAGACATTACTCTGCCAACAAAAGTCCATCTAGTCAAGGCTATGGTTTTTCCAGTGGTCATGTATGGATGTGAGAGTTGGACGGTGAAGAAAGCTGAGCGCCACAGAATTGATGCTTTTGAACTGTGGTGTTGGAGAAGACTCTTGAGAGTCCCTTGGACTGCAAGGAGATCCAGTCAATCCATCCTAAAAGAGATCAACCCTGGGTGTTCTTTGGAAAGGCTGATGTTGAAGCTGAAACTCCAATACTTTGGCCACCTCATGCGAAGAGTTGACTCTTTGGAAAAGACCCTAATGCTGGGTAGGATTGGGGGCAGGAGGAGAAGGGGACGACAGAGGATGAGATGGTTGGATGGCATCACCAACTCGGTGGACATGGGTTTGGGTAGACTCCGGGAGTTGGTGATGGACAGAGAGGTCTGGCGTGTGCTGCAATTCATGGGGTCACAAAGAGTTGGACACAACTGAGCGACTGAACTGAACTGATGTATAACAAGTTATCCCAAGATGCAATGGCTTAAAATAACAAAGTGCCAGGAATTCAGGACCATCTTTGCTGGACCAACTCTCCACCTCCAGGTCTTTCATGAGTTTGCTGTCCAAGTGTTGGCTGGAGCTGCATTATCCTGAAGGCTTGAGTGGGGTTGGAGGATCCACCTCCAAGGTGCCTCATTCCCATGACTGACAAATTAGGTCTTAGCAGGAGGCTTGAGTAGCCTCACAACATGGTGGCTGGCTTCCCTCAGAGCCCAAGGTGGAAACTGCAAAGCCTTTCATAAAAGACTCAGTGGACATACACTGTTGATTCTCTGTATTCTATTAATTACATCAGCCATCTCTGATTCATTGTGGGAGAGGAATACACAAGGGTGTGACTACCTGGAGGCAGAGATTACTGGGGGCTGTTTGGAGAGACTGGCTCTCCAAGTTGTGATGATGTGATTTGCCTCATCCACTCTCCTCCTGTCTATGTGCATAGGCATAGAATGATGTCCTCCTTTCTTGTCTTTGATTTTGAGTTTTTTATTATTTTTTATTGAAGTACAGTTGATTTGCAACATTGTGTTCATTTTTGCTGTACAACAGAGAGACTCAGTTATACACACATATACATTCTTTTTTATATTCCTTTCCATTATGGTTTATCTCAGGATTTGAATCCAGTACCCTGTGCTATACGGCAGGACCTTGTTTATCCATTCCATATGTAATACTTTGCATCTGCTAATTCCAAATTCCCAGGGGGCCTCTTGGTGACCACAAGTCTGTTCTCTATGTGTGTGAGTGTGTTTCTGTTTCATAGATAAGTTCATGTGTGTCATATTTTAGATTCCACACATAAGGAATATCACATGATATTTGTCTTTCTCTGCCTGACTTATTTTTATTTAACATGATAATCTCTGGGTCTATCCATGTTTCTGCAGTTGACACTGTTTCATTCTTTTGTACAGCTGAGTAATATTCCATTGTATACATGTACCACATCTTCTTTATCCATTCATCTGTCAATGGACATTTAAGTGCTTCCACATCTTGGCTATTGTGAACAGTACTACAGTGAACATTGGGAACATTCAAAACGAATTAGAGTTTTGTCCAGAAAGATGATGTCATCCTTCTAACAGCTTAAGAAGTGTGTGTTTTTGTCATCTTGAGCTTTCAGAACTCTCCACTTTAATTTCTAATACAATAAATATTGATCAGCATGATCTACATAGACAACAGCTCTTTTTGTTGTTGTTACTCAGTCACTAAGTTGCATTCAGCTCTTTGAGATCCCATAGACTTCAGCACATCGGGCTCCCCTGTCCTTCACTATCTCCTGGAGTCTGCTCAGATTCATGTCCATTGAGTCAGTGATACTATCTAACCATCTCATCCTCTGCCTCCCACTTCTGCTTTTGCCTTCAGTCTTTCCCAGCATCAAGGTCTTTTCCAATAAATCAGATCTTCACATCAGGTGACCAATGTATAGGAGCTTCAGCTTCATTATCCATCCTTCCAGTGAATATTCAGAGTGATTTCTTTTAGGATTAATGGTTTGATCTCCTTGCAATCCAAGGGACTCTTGAGTCTTCTCCAATACCACAATTCAAAAGTATCAATTTTTCGTGGCCCAACTCTCACATCTGTACATGACAGGTCCCCAATAATTTTTAAGACTGTAAATAAGAGGCCCCAAAGACCAGAGTGTGTGAGAACTCCTGACCTGGTGAGGAGGGCTGGGAGAAATGGGTACCAGTAATAAAAGGAGGCATTTAGGTAGAATTAAATTCCAGATTTAATCTTCTTGAGCAAATACTTCTTTACAAATGTGTAAATTATGTGTGAACAGAGACTTTTATTAATTATTTACCTTTCCAACTAGAAACCTCTTCACATGACCTTTCCTCTAGAACAATTTGTGATTAATGATTAATATTCTCAAGGCAATGGGAAAACAGCCAAGGGCAGTTGTCAAGTTATCTGTGGCTTCATATACAGAATGACCTATTGGTTCATTCATGGAACAAACATTTATTGAATGTTCACAATATGCCAGGTGAATGTTCTAGACTTTAAGCATAATGACGGAACCAAATAATCAAGGTTGCTGCTGACATACTACATGAATCAACATGCCCTTCATTAATGAAATCACAAAGAAAAGAGGGTGGATTTAGAAACCAGTCTTTTCTGTCTCAGCAGAGATGGCTACAAAAATATACGTATGCTTCCTCTTCCTAATTCATGATGTTCTAGGCAGAGTCTTCATGCAAATCAGAAAGAGGTGCCCTTCCATAAGACACTTGACTTCTCTCTGTCAGAAGATCGACCATATCTGCGATGTGAATGTGGAGCCTTTGAGCAGTGCACAAATTGCCTGGCTGTGCTTGGCAGCTCTGCCTGAACCTATCCCCACACCAAGTAAAACTCACTATTCTTAGTTACAAGGAAATGGATTCTGTTCTATCTATTGTTCATTCTTTTGTCAGTTTCCCTTTCACCCTCATTTTAGGTTTAGCACCAAACTAGAGACTGATCTCTGCCTTGCCTGTGCCTGAGTCTAAAGTGACAGTCATTTGTGGCTCGAGGTTCTCGGTATGCCTTTTACTTCCTTTCCTTCCAAAGGGGCCTTGGGAAGGGGGGATTTATTAGAAAACTAGTATTGAGCAGTATGTAATTCCTTTTCCCAACCACTACTGTCAGGCAGTCATAGAGGCAGAAACTGTCTTCGCTCTTGCTAATAAATACTGGGTTAGGTGGATGTATCTATCACCCACAAAAAAGGGATAAATGATCCAGTTACTCCGAGCAGGAATTTTAAATCACTCACTGTCATCAGACCTAAAATTCACCTACAAGTGTGAATAGTATCTCAGATACCTGTTCACATAATGTTAAGAGGCTCTAAATAACAAACTTTCTAAAATACTGCATTGTGTCCTATAACGGAAAGGAAAAAAAAAAAAAAAACAGTTTTATGAATGCTTACAGAATCCCTGTTTTGCTCAAGTACAGCATCACTGAGGCCAGAGTCCCTGAATACTAAAAAATTCTTAAAAGTAAAATGAAAGGAATTGTTAATGGAATTTCATTTTCAAGAACCTTAGGTGGGTGCAGATTTGAATGAGAATTAATCTTGGTATTTTACTTTATATATTAATATAAGAGTGCCTAGATGAAACGAGATTTTTTTTTGTCTCCATCTAGATGTTGTCACAGAGTTTAAAAAGGTCAAAATCAGCACATTCATTTATTTTTATTGAAAAGTGTTTCCTTTGCCTTCCAAAACATATATCCGGGGGCATTCTCACTTTCCCTTTGAGGGGCCACCTGCCACCAGGTGATATAGGAACCCCTAAAAGTGATCTCCATTAACTAAAAGCAACCTGCAGTGAAGTCCCTTAGGACTGCGGCATATCATCCTAAGAGCCCTCGGCAATTTGTAATTCTGTTACTGAATATAAAGAGAACTTCTGAGCAGCCATGGCAGATCAAGTGGGTATCCTTTCCACAGAGCATAGTCCTGCCATGCCACCTTCTTACCCCAAATCCTGCCCTAAGTGGGAGCTGCCTCTTGTCCACAGATTGTGGGAAGACTCAAAGTTTTGGACAAAATGCATACTGCACATGGTGCATTCAAGGACCCCAGAAGGTGAGTCCAGCTACCTCCTGAAGCCTCCATGACTCCCACCCGCTCACTAAACCTCCCCATCTCAGCTCCATTATTCCCCTTGCCCAGGTTGAATAATCATTCTTCTCTCTAACCAATCTAGAATCTCAGAGATGAGCTAAGAGTCTCTAACTACAGTCTAAGGCATTTTTTTTTACCATAACCTTTGTAAAAAAAGGATTGATTTATTTATTTTAGGTCTTTGTTGCTGCCCGCAGGCTTTCCCTAGGCAGTGAGTGGGGGCTACTCTCTAGGTTCGGGGAAGCCCCTACCATAACCTTTTCCAGATTATACTTGCTGACTCATTTTTAAGGTGTCACTCCCATGCCCCTCTCCCTACTGTACAATCCTGCTTCTAGGAGATGCAGCAAACAAAATCAAGCCTCCCCAAATACAAACATCCCAGTGGGGATCCCACATTGGAGGCAGAGTGGGAACTCCCAGAACAGGACTTTAGCAAGTTCACTGTGAATACTCGCCTTTCCATGGCCTGATTTCTCTGCAAGCTTCTGTGTCTAGGTAGGGACTCTGGAACTTTCAGAATCAGCAAACAAAAAGGTCACCAGTAATTTAGGGGCTGATTTTAACTGAGATTATTTATGAAATGAGTTTCCTACTGAAGGACACCATGGGAAATATGAGAGTGCCTTCCTTTTTTGCACAACCTCCAGAAGCTTCTAGCTTAACGTGAAGCTAGAAGGGAGGTGAAGTTAGAAGGGAGGTGAAGCTGGAAGGGAGATCTGGTTTGGGGTGTTTTGTCCTCAGTTCTGCAAAGAACTGGACTGGATACCCTTCTTTGTTCTGTGAGTGGCCAAAAGCTAGACAGTGCATCATAACCCTCATTCCCTGAAATCTGCTCAGCACTCTACAGTTTATAAAAGACTTCCCCATATTTGGTCTTGTTTCATGTTCATAAGTGTCACTCACGGAGAATCCTCTTTGAAGGAAAACCTCACCAGTCATTGTTGTTGTTCAGTTGTTCAGCTGTATCTGACTCTTTATGACCCCATGGACTGAGGCCCACCAGGCTCCTCTGTCCATGGAAATTCTCCAGGCAAAAATACTGGAGTGGGTAACCATTCCTTTCTCCAGAGGATCTTCCTGACCCAGGGATCGAACCCGTGTCTCCTACATTGGCAGGCGAGTTCTTTACCACTGAGCTACCTATGAAGGGCAAACATCACCAGTATCCCTCTGAAAATGTAGTGTCATTCTGGGAAGCCTAACCCGAGGATCAGAGGCAAAAACTATCAACAATTTCCAGAAATTAGAACAGCCCCTGTTTGGTGAATCTCTGAAAGCCGAGTTTGCTGAATCACATTGAGATCCATTTCCATGATGATAGTGATTAACCTTTACTGAGTGCTGGCCCTGTGCTAAGTGCTTCAGAGTCATTGTTTCATCTTATCCTTAGAGCAGCAGCTTCATCAGTGTCTGAGCCTATATTATCTTCAATTTATGGGTGAGGACATTGAGGCCTGGGGTGTAGCTAATACTCTTGCAGTTACATGGGCTGGAAAAGGTGCAAATGGAGTTTGAACCCATATCTAACTCCAGGGTCTCTCTTGTTGACTTTCACACTTCATCCTGGAAAAGATTGATGGTAGAAGGATGCAGAGGAGGAGGTGAGTGATGATGAAGCTATTGATGATAAGTGGTGGTGATGGTGATGGAGATGGAGACTGTGGTGAAGATGACGATAATGATAGTG
This sequence comes from Okapia johnstoni, assembly GCA_024291935.2. Lineage (NCBI taxonomy): Eukaryota > Metazoa > Chordata > Mammalia > Artiodactyla > Giraffidae > Okapia > Okapia johnstoni. The sequence continues at coordinate 23,059,721 of CM044310.1, forward strand.
ATGGCGAGGGTGATAATGACGATACCAATTGTAATGATGGTGATAATGATAATCATGAACATGGTGATGGTGAAAGTAATGGTGAAGATGATGGTGATGGTGGTGATGGTGATGGTGATAGTGATGATGGTCTTGGTAATAATAGTGATATCATCATTGAGAGTAGCCAAAAGTCAGATCTGATGAATGAGAAAGTTGGAGAAAGAGAATGGTGTCTTGGATTCAAAATCAGGAGTCAATAAATTAGAAGAGATTTACTTCTTTCTTTTCTTGTGTCCATAACTTCACTCTGAGAGTAGCTCCCAAGGATGAGCAGCCACAATATCCTAGATATGGGCACCTCAGAGGAATAGATTGGTCCCCCAATATGGTGACCAACCATGTCAGTTTGCCCAGAACTGAGAAGGTTCATAGGATAGGGGACTTTCAGTTTTAAAACTGGGACAGTCTGGGCAAAACCAGGGTGAGTTGGTTACTCTTCCTCCCAAATTGACTTTGGGGTTACAAACAGTCATGGTCTGCTGTAGTTATTTAAAGACCATCTTTTTGCTTTATGATTTCATTGTGGCTCAGATGGTAAAGAATCTACCTGCGATGCAGGAGACCTGGGTTTGATCCCTGGAACAGGAAGATTCCCTAGAGAAGGAAATGGCTACCCACTCCAATATTCTTGCCTGGAGAATGCCATGGACAGAGGAACCCGGTGGGCTACAGTCCATGGAGTTGCGAAGAGCTGGACACTACTCAGCAACTTACTTTTAACTTTTGTTACTTTACAAGCGGAAATTCTTAGTAATCTCTTGACTATAAGCAAAGAGATCAAACCAGTCAATCCTAAAGGAAATCAGTCTTGAATATTCTTTGGAAGGACTGATGCTGAAGCTGAAGCTCCAGTACTTTGGCCACCAGATGCGAAGAGCTGACTCATTAGAAAAACCCCTGATCCTGGGAAAGATTGAAGGCAGGAGGAGAAGGGGACAACAGAGGATGAGATGATTGAGTGGTATCACCAACTCCATGGACATGAGTTTAAGCAAGCTCTGGGAATTGGTGATGGACAGAGAAGCCTGGCATGCTGCAGTCCATGGGGTTGCAAAGAATCAGACATGACTGAGTGACTGAACAGAACTGAAGGACTGTAAGAAGTCCTTTGTCTGAATCCAGCCTGAAAGTGAATTTTATTTGGTGTCTATACATATATCAATTGGGAGATTTCACACAAATAAATAAATCCATATTCCTGACTTCTCTCAAAAGAATCAGAAGATCTGGAAATCCATGGCCCAAATTCTTTTAGGCAGTAACTAATGGAGTCCTTTGGATCAGCATGAATTAGAGTTCATAATAGTTTCTACCAAATCTGTTTCACCCATTTGTTCTGCCTGCCCGCCCAAACTCTGTAGGCATCTCAGTTGAAATAATGCATATAATTTGCACAATGCTTGGCACTTAGGAAGTACTTGGCTATTTTATTTTGGTTCCTCCTTAGTCGTTATACCTCTCAAGAATATCACAATTCTTCAGCGATAAAAAGGAATGAAGTGTGTTGCATATTACAACACGTTTGAACCTTGAAAGCCTCATGCTAGTCACAAAAGACTCCATATTATATAATTCCATTTCTGTGAAATGTAAGACTAGGTAAATCCAGAAAGAAAGAAAGAAACTTGATTGTTGCCTGGTCTGGGAGGCATCAGAGGAGACAGCTAGGAGATTCAGGGTGTCTTTTTAGGGTAATGAAATGTTCTAAAATTGATTGTGGAGATGGTGGCATCATTCTATAAATCTATTAAATATTATTGGATTATACACTTTAAATGGGTAAATGGTGGAGCATGTGGACTATATCGCAAGAAGCTTTTTTTTTTTTTAAGTGCTGCAGCCTAGTTCAGCTCCAAGTGCAAATACTGCACCCTTCTGAGGTCATAATGTTATCAAAAGGTGGGGTCTGGCTGCTCACCACTCAAAAGCCAATAAAGAGGCCAGATTGGTAGAAAAGAAAGTTTGCTTTATTTTGGATCTAGCAACCAGGGGGTAGCGCAGACACCTGTCCAAAGGCCAAATCCCCCCACTGACAACACAATCAGTGGGCAAGAGCCTTTGTAGACAGAGGAAGGGAGCTCTGTGCAGAAAAAGCACAGTCAGCTTAGACAGTCATCATGAAATTGGTCATCAGTGGTCCGATCTGCATTATCTTAATTGTTCTAGGTACAGTTAATCTTCAGTTTCAGGGTCAGTTTGTTTCCATTTCTTTGAGGTCAATATTCAGCACTGTGGCAGTTCATGTCATGACTACTGTCTGATCATCACGTAGTTAACTTCTCCACCTGGTGGGGTTTCAGTATCTACAAGACAGCTCACAGGAGATGGCTCAGAATATTATCTATGTAGCTCTTGAGAAGGAACCAAAACATCCTTGAATATGCTTAATGAGTACATTATTATTATTATTTGGTCCCCTTTGGCTGTTTTCCTTTGTTTCTGCATGTTCTTGCATCTCTGATTAAACTTATTCTCAGACAAAAGCAGGCTGAAGACTCGGAGGGGTAGGGGCAAAGACCATAGGTTCCAGCTCATTTCAATCAGTCTGAAGGGATGAAGAGAGACACAGAAGGCTCGTGGTGCAGGGTGAGTGGGGTGGGGTCTGGAACCAATCCCTGGTGGGACTGCAGACTCTAGAGGCAAACAGCCCAGGTTTGAGTCCTGAAATGGGGACCACCAGTCCATGCTGGCACCAGGTTCCTCCCTTGTTTCAGCCACATTTCAACTCCACCCCAGCCTGTGAGATGGGTCTCCCTTTACACAGCTAGTTTCAGCTTTAAACCTTTGTCTACATCATCATCTCCATGGGGACACATCTTCTGTCAACTTCCTCACTGATCCCTGTCCACCACCTCCTTCGATAATAATAATAAACTAGTAATTGCTGATGTGTCCTCCCAATAGCCCTACATTATGGGTGCTGGGCTGGATATGATGACCAGATCCCACCCTCTGGAAACAATGAATGTGACCTTATTGGGAAATGGGGTGTTTGCTGATGTGATTAAGGTAAGGATCGAGGTGAGATCCTGGTGGATCAGGGTGGCCCTAAATCCTACCAGAGGGTCCTTTCTAAGAGATGAAAAAGGAGGCACAGAGACACAGAAGAAGGCCATGTGAAGCAGAGGCAGAGATGGAGTGATGTGGCCACAAGCCAAGGAATGCCAAAGATGTGGCCTCCGCAAGAAGCTGGAAGAGGCAGGAAGGGTGGGGCACCTTGACTTCAGACGTTCAGCCTCCAGAACCGAAAGAGAATAAATGTCTGTTGTTTAAAGCCATCAAGTTTATGAAGATCTGTAATGGTAGCCATGGGAAACTCAAACGGATGGTACTCTTTTTTAAGTAATTTTATTTATTAATTCATCTATTCTTGGTCGTGCAGGGTCTGTCACTGCTGCATGCGGGCTCTCTCTAGTTGTGGTTTTTCAATGTGGTGGCCTCTCTTGTTGCAGAGCATGGGCTCTAGGGCATGCAGGCTTCAGTAGTTGCAGCACGTGGGCTCAGTAGTTGTGGCTCCCAGGCTCTAGAGCACAGGTTCAATAGTTGTGGCCTCGGGTTTGGTTGCTTCACAGCGTGTAGGATCTTCCCGGACCAGAGATCGAACCCATGTCCCCTGCATTGGCAGGTGGATTCTTTACTACTGAGCCACCAGGGAAGCCACCGGATGGTACTCTTATTATCCCCTTTTTAAAGAGGAAGAAACTGAGGACCAGAAAGGTTAAGTAATATGCCAAGGACACACAGCTAATGAGTGGCACGCCATGGATTTGAATCAGAGGGTTACCTTGTCCACCCCACCCACCCCCCAAGACAGCTGGGCAGAGACCAAGGAAGGGTTTCAGCGACCATTAGACAAACGGGGGTAGCGCCTGCTGTTTGATTATCTGAAGGTTGCTCTGTCCTTATTACAGTAATCATCTCTCACCGACCCTCAGAGAAGGCTCCTTCCTTGAATTTGCCAGAAAAACCACAGAGGCGACAAACTAGCTCTTGTTCCCTTAATCATTCGAAGGGGAGAAGCAAGGTCTCTTTTCTCCCCAGGCTCTTATTTATCCAATATGGCAGGAAGTCCGCGTAGGACACAGGATTTTTACGACCAGATTACTGCTTATGTTTCTTGAAATGAAATCTACAAAGCTGAGCCTCGGCAGAGGAAACTAGAACATTTCTTCACTAATTTGCAAAAGGTCTCTTTAATCGGAGGGATCAGCCCAGGGGCAGTCAAGAAGGCTCTTGGCTGCTGCTGTCTGGCTGTGCCCTTTTGATGTGGACCTCACATTCTAATGGATTCTCCCAGACGCCTCAGCAGACACACTCGTTAACGATTAAGGAGGAGGTAACGAAACCTTGGCTGAGGGACTCGGCTTACCAGGGGCAGAGAGAAACCACCCAGCCAACAGCCCCAGGGCACACGCCAGAGCCTGCATCTGGTACCCTGAACAGCTCATAATTCAGACAGTGTATTTACTGGCATTGACAAAAGGCAGATTTTTTTTTTTAATCCCAATTTTACAAGGATATTTGAGATAGGGAATGTGAAATACTGCTAATTGTATGTGTGCGTGTGGATAATGAATTTAAATGGTTGATATCATAAAACGTATTATTGTTATGTTTGTTCCATCATGCTGCTTTCAACTACCCTTCTCATTTTCTTCAGATTTTTTGTGGTTGGCCATGGGCCAGAATGCCTCCTTGCTGTCTTATTATCTGGTTCTTTCCAAATTCTACAGATTAAATTTGATGCTAGAGCAATGGTTCCATGACTCTTAAGATTGACCATAGTAATTCATTTAATTCTGAAGTGTTAGGGGAATTGAAATGCTTGATAGAGTTAGACATTGGGAGATGCAAATTAAAACACAATAACACTCATTCAGTTCAGTTCAGTCGCTCAGTCGTGTCTGACTCTTTGTGACCCCATGGACTGCTGCACGCCAGGCCTCCCTGTCCATCACCAACTCCTGGGGTTTACCCAAACTCATGTCCATTGAGTCAATCATCCTCTGTCGTCCCCTTCTCCTCCTGCCTTCAATCTTTCCCACCATCAGGGTCTTTTCCAATAAGTCAGTTCTTCTCATCAGGTGGCCAAAGTATTGGAGTTTCAGCTTCAACATCAGTCCTTCCAATGAACACTCAGGACTGATCTCCTTTAGGATAGACTAGGATCTCCTTGCAGTCCAAGGGACTCTCAAGAGTCTTCTCCAACACCACAGTTCAAAAGCATCAGTTCTTCAGTGCTCAGCTTTCTTTATGGTCCAACTCTCACATCCATACGTGACTACTGGAAAATTAGATGGACCTTTGTCAGCAAAGTAATTTCTCTGCTTTTTGATATGTTGTCTAGATTGGTCATAGCTTTTCTTCCAAGGAGTAAGCGTCTTTTAATTTCATGGCTGCAGTCACCATCTGCAGTGATTTTGGAGCCCCCAAAAAATTAAGTCAGCCACTGTTTCCACTGTTTCTCCATCTATCTGCCATGAAATGATGGGACTGGATGCCATGATCTTAGTTTTTTGAATGTTGAGCTTTAAGCCAAATTTTTCAGTCTCCTCTTTCACTTTCATCAAGAGGCTCTTTAGTTCTTCGCTTTCTGCCATAAGGGTGGTGTCATCTGAATATCTGAGTTTATTGATATTTCTCCCAGCAATCTTGATTCCAGCTTGTGCTTTATCCAGCCTGGCATTTCACCTGATGTACTCTGCATGTAAGTTAAATAAGCAGGGTGACAATATACAACCTTGATGTACTCCTTTCCCAATTTGGAACCAGTCCATTTTTCCATGTCCAGTTCTAACTGTTGCTTCTTGACCTGCATACAGATTTCTCAGGAGGCAGGTAAGGTGGTCTGGTATTCCCATCTCTTTAAGGATTTTCCCCAGTTTGTTGTGATCCACACAGTCAAAGGTTTTGGTGTAGTCAATAAAGCAGCAGTAGATGTTTTTTTTGGAATTCTCTTGCTTTTTCTATGATCCAATGGATAACTATACCCAAGTAGGATTCATGTCCCTCCCTCCCGCCCCTTCACCACCACGGCACTGAGAAAAACCACCTACACTATTCTCTCCCCTTAGAGCCCAGGGCTTTGTCTCAAAAGTTGACCACTGGTAACTCATGCCTCTGAGTTAGTACTTATTTCACTTTTCCTGTGGTTCTCACTGATACCTCAGTGTCCCCAGCAGGGGTCATCCAGTGAGTTCAGTCCACTGTACTTGAACGTGGTTGGGTTTACTGGAGAGTCCGCTTGTTTCCAGATGGCCACCATGCCTGGATTCTCTGGAAATTGTGTCACCATAATCCAACTCCCACAAATCCCAATACCTGGTATTTTGGTGATGCACAAAATGTATCTATCACACTCACACAAGGCTTGATGCAAGTCAATCTGGGGCCTACTCCATTCAGTAACTTAGGGATTTGACTCACACCATCTTGTAGCCAAAGTTACCCCCTCCACGGGGAGAGAAAGCAGAGACCTGGTCCTCTGGCTCTTACCTGCCTTAGCCCCGAAAGGATATACATCAATTGCACTCATGTTTTATTGGCTGCAAGGAGTCTGGACACCTGTTCTTCCCAGTGACTCAGGCAAGATGGGAGGTCCGGGGAGCAGAAGCAATGTAGGGACCACTGGCTACTTCTGCCCCGCCCCCCCATAATATTGCTGGCATAGGGTCTGATCTCAGAACTGGCCTTTGAAGCACCTTTGACTCTTAGCAATTCATCTGTCTATGCTTCCAGGAGGCAAAAATATTGAAAACGAAAAGTGACTACAACCTTGGAGAAATAAAGTACGTTTCTCATTTCTCAACTGCTTCCTTTCTTGGCTAGGTGGCAAAAAAAAGTGACATTACCCAGGGAAGTTGATGCCTCCTATTTCACGTGCCATCCCAAAGGGCGATCCTATGTAATAACTCAATTACAGCCCTGGACCTTGTGGGGACGCTTGCCTTCTTAAATTGAATTGTTTTCTTGTTTTAAATGAACATTTTGGAGTAGAATCTCCATCTTGTATTAGAAGCAAATAGATGGATAAGTAAAGTTGGGCTCCTGCACCCCAGTCTGCACTGAGGATGAATTGAAGGTAAATGAGATGGGAGTTGGGTTTCCCGGTGCTGACAGAACCCAGAATTATTGACCTGTTACTGCTAGCCGACAGTGCTGTTAGCAGAGGTCCTCGGGGAGGGAGGGAAATTTGCTCAGCTACGGTGTGAGACAAGTTGCAACTCCGCAGGATTGATCTGTTAAACGGTTTACTATTGTGCGTCGGTGTTTCTTCCGTGCTAACTGCTGGCAGAAACTTGAAGCTGCAATCCGAAGAGGAATGAAGCTTGTTTTTCACTTTTCGTGACTAATGCAGTTAGCCCAGTCCTGCACAACTGGAAACCCGCGTGGTCATTTCAGCAAGACCAGCTACCTCTTGTCTTCTGACCCTCTGGGTACCCACCCAAGAAACCTGTGAAGACTCACGTAAGAGTCTCATTAAGAAGTAGTTGCTGGAGACTTCCCTGGTGGTCCAGTCGCTAAGACTCGGTGCTCCCAATGCACGTGGAATGGGTTCAATCCCTGTTCAGGGAACTAGATCCAGAGTGCCACAATTAGAAAGATTCCAAATGCTGCAACTAAGACCCAGTGCTGCCGAATAAATATTAAAAAAAAAAAAAAAGTACTTGCTGGACCACTTCCAACCAGAGATTAAGGCGTCACCAAGGCCACGTGCCCAAGAAAGTGCAGAACATTGTTTGCTACCATTTATTTTCCATGTGCACTGGATGCAAAGAAGGATAGGATTCAGGCTCTTTTCCTATTGGATTGGCACAGGCTCCAGCCAATCAGAACAGACCAGAGATGTATCGCTGACCAATCAGAAAGGGCGCTGGTGACCCCTACAGAATATCAGCAGTAGGTGTGACTCTCCAGCTGTCAGATAAGGTGTACAGAAACAAAGCATCACTGGCTCTCCTGTAAGTTGCCCTGATTTCTGACTCTCACCTCCCATTCCATCAGGCCAGTAAAACCCAAGTTCATCACGGTCCTTATCGGAGTTTCTATCCTTTGACATTTTTGTAACAGTCCCTGACTTTCCTGCTGCCCAGGCCAGTGCTGCAGCAGTGAGATCCATCTGGGTTCCTGGTCCTGACCCACACAGGTGTCCCTGAGCCTGCATCACTCCTGGATCATGATCTCTGTGCCTACAGTTGTCTCTACGTGGAACCCAAGGCCCCAGCCTCTTTGCCAAGGTTGGCATCATTAAGCAACAAACAACTCCTTCTGAGATCTTGATTTTGTTCCCAGGGGGAACCATATCAACATTCCTCTTCTTCTACCTAAATCAAGGCCATTTTCAAAAAGCCCTCCAATTTTCTTCCCCTAAATGCTTTTAGAAGGGCTTCCCTGGTGGCTCAACGGTAAAGAATCCACCTGCCAATGCAGGAGACTCAGGTTTGATTCCTGAGTCAGGAAGATCCCTTGGAGGAAAAAAAAAATGCCAACCCACTCCAGTATTCTTGCCTGGAGAATTCCACGTACTGAGGAGCCTGGCGGGCTACAGTTCATATGGCTGCAAAAGGACTGGACGTGACTTAGTGACTAAACGACAACATCCAAAACAAAATGTTTTGAGAACCTCAAACTAGACAGACTTTCAGGCAGTATCTCTTCCCATCTCTTCCCCGTGAGATGGAGAAGAGGACACCTTCCTTCACGGACCCCCATCCCAGACGTGGCCCCAAAGCTTACAAGAAATACATAGTGTCATAGGTGACCAGAGCCCTGGAATGCACAGAAGAAAATGGGGATGGGGGGGTGTCATTTGGACAAAGATGCTCAAGAAAGAGGATGGAGCCATGTAGGTGTCTGGAGGAAGTATTCCAGGCAGGACAGTGGATGCAAAGATTCTGCCATATTCAAGGCACAGCACAAAGATGGTGGTGTCTGGAAAGCATGTGCAAGGGAGTGAGATAGAAGAGGAAACCAAAGAGACCAATAGCGTCCTGATCCTGCAGGACTTTGCCTCTCACTCTGTGTGGGGTGGGAACCAGGAGAAGGTTTGGGCAGAGCAGGACGGGATTTCATCCCTAACTGCTGTGTGGAAACTAGATTCTCTCAAAATAGGATCCAGCCAGGGTCCGTCTAGTCAAAGCTATGGTTTTTCCAGTAGTCATGTATGGGTGTGAGAGTTGGACTATAAAGAAAGCTGAGCACCAAAGAACTGATGCTTTCGAACTGTAGTGCTGGAAAAGACTCTTGAGAGCTCCTTGGACTGCAAGGAGATCAAACCAGTCCATCCTAAAGGAAATCAGTCCTGAATGTTCATTGGAAAGACTGATGCTGAAGCTGAAGCTCCAGTACTTTGGCCACCTGATGGGAAGAGATGATTCATTGGAAAAGACCCAGATGCTGGGAAAGACTGAAGGCAGGAGGAGAAGGGGAAGGCAGGAGGAGAAGGGGAAGGCAGGAGGAGAAGGGGACAACAGCAGATGAGATAGTTGGAGGCATCACCAACTCAATGGTTATGAGTTTGAGCAAACTCGGGGAATAGTGAAGGATAGGGATGCCTAGCGTACTGCAGTCCATGGGGTCGCCAAGACCTGGACACAACTGAGCGACTGAACAACAGCAACAAACACCCTGGGTCAGGTAATGCTGGAACCCAGTGACATCCTCCTCCACATGTCAAGGGGTCCCTTGTTGGCTGTGGGGTGGGGTCTGTGCCAGGATCAGAGCCCATCCTATACAAGGATCCTTTCCTGTTCCCAAAATGGGAAAGGAGACAAGCTCGCCTCACAGCATCCCATTGATCTGTGCTTTGAAAATCAAAAGAGACACAAGTTCCAACAAAGAACTCCTGTGCTAAGAAAGAGTTGGCCAGGAGGGGTCACTCATTAAGATGCAGCTGGAAAGGCAGCCAATGGGCTGAGACTATAATTAATGAGACACCGTCTAGGAATGTTCAGGGCTCAGAACACAGCGTTCTGAGAGTCACAACAAGCGACATTCACAGAAGAAGGAGGGGGAGGTGTCACCCGAGTGCCTGGAAGTGGAAAGCAGACTGGGGACCCTGGGACAGACGCCTGCCCCGTGGTCAGCATCTGCTCAGCCCAGCCTCTGGGCTCAGACCTAGGGCAGAGGCCTCTTACTGCCTATGTTGCTTTATGAAATGACAGTAAAAATCCCTTCCCTCTGCCCAAATGCCAGAGAGATGGATCATATAGGATTTTTTAAAATGCTTGGACCATTTTGGGGGAAAGGAGACTCATAAATTTGGAGGATTATTGTAACTTTTCCAATGCAAAGAAATTAAAGACAATTCATCTTAAGAAACAGTCTAGGTAATTGCCTGTTTTTAAAAGGCTTTGGGGACTTCCCTGGTGGTCCAGTGGTTAAGACTCCATGCCTCCAATGCAGGGGAAGTAGGTTCGATCTCTGGTGGGGGAACTAAGATCCCACATGCCAAATGGCATGGCCAAAAAAGTAAATAAATAAAAAGGCATTTTCACATCCCCACTCCTAGGTATCCACACAAGAGAAATGGCAATCTTCATCCACATAAAAAACTTGAACTCGAATAGTTTTAGCATCGTTATTCATTGTAGCCAAGAAGTGGTCCAATAACAACCCAAGTGGCCCTCAGTTGATGCATGGATGCAGTGAGGTCTGTTCATACTCTGGAATATTATTAGGCAATGAAAAAGAGTGAAGCACTGACACAGACTATAACACGCATGAACCTCGGAAACATGATGCTGACTGATATGAGCCAGACACAAGGACCATACAGTGTATGATCCCTTTTATAGGAAGTGTCCAGAAGAGGCAAATCCATGGAGATGGACAGTAGATTGGTGGTTGCCAGGGACTGGGAGGAAGGGAGGCTAAGGAGTGACCACTAATTGATATAGAGTTTCCTTTAATGGGGATAAAGGAAACTAAATAGAAACTAGAGGCGATGATGGGGCTTCCCTGGTAGCTCAGCAGTAAAGAATCTGCCTGAAATGCAGGAGACTCGTTTCAATCCCTGGGTCGGGAAGATCCCCTGGAGGAGGAAATGGCAACCCACTCCAGTATTCTTGTTTGGAGAATCCCATGGACAGAGGAGCCTGGCGGGCTGCAGTCCATAGGGTCACAGAGAGTCGGATGCAACTGAAGTGACTGAGCATGCATGCAGAGGCGATGATGACATTGGTAGTTGCATGTTAAGTTGGTCAATTGTGGCATCTGAATGATCTCTCAATAGGACAAAGGAGCCTGGCAGGCTACAGTCCATGGGGTCACAAAGAGTTGGACATGACCAAGCGACTTTCACTTTCAGTGCTGGTTTGGGCTTCCCTGGTGGCTCAGTAATAAAGAATCCACCTGCCAACGCAGGAGACATGGGTTCAGTACCTGATCTGAGAAGATCCCGTGTGCAACATAGCAGCTAAGCCTGTGTGCCACAACTTTTGAGCCTGCGCTCTAGAGCTCGGGATCCACAGCTACTGAGCCTGTGCACCCTTGAGCCCGTGCGCCACAACAAGAGAAGCCACTGCAAAGAGGAGCTCGTGCAACACAACTAGAGAGTAGCCCCGGCTCATCACAGCCAGAGACAAGCCTGCACAACAATGCAGACACAGCACAGTCAAAAATAAATAAATAAAAATAAAATTATAAAAAAAAACTTGACTGGTATTTTTAAAGGCCCTTTCATGAGATGTTTAATATATGCATTTGCTTTTTCAAAGTCAGTTTACAGTATCTTTATGGATGTTGATGTCCGAGAGTATAAGGGGCTCAGAATCAAGGTTCCATCTCTGCTCACCTCCTCAATCCCAGACTTACCATTTGTAGATTCTTTAGCCAGTTACTTGAACTTTCTGTGACTCCGTTTCTTTCTTTTTTTAATTGAAAGATAATTGCTTCACCATGTTCTGTTAGTTTCTCCTGTACAACGAAGTGAATCAGCTAGATGTACATATATATATATATATATATATATATATATATATATATATATATATATACATACATCCCCTCCCTTTTGAGCCTCTCTCCAGCCCTCACCTCTCTAAGTCTGCAACTCCGTTTTCTCACCTAGGACAGTGAGGGGGAGGGGGAGAATGGAAGTACCTGCTTCTTGGGATTGTTGGGAGAGAAGGAAGAAATCAGTACAGGAAAGAAAGCTGGGAGAGCATACGGTACTTGGAAAGGCTTGGAATCATGACAGGGTATGAGGCGGCCCATGGTGGGATTGGTACTGTCACTGGTCAGAGCAGCGTAGATAGGTTCAGTTCAGCATCAGCTCAGAGGGCTGGTCTACATAAAGGAGGGAACTCATATGGGAGGGCTTGGCTGTCGGAAGACTGGAGGATTCAAGTACAAGTCCTCTGGGCTTCAGTTCCCCCTACTGTGGCAACATCAACCCTTTCTACTCTACCATGTTGATGATCAACGTGGCAATATCCAGTAACTTCCCTGGTGGTCCAGTGGCTATAACTCTGCACTCTCAATGCAGGGGGCCCAGGTTCAATCCCTGGTCAGATAAGGTGATCCCACATGCTACAACTAAGAGTTCGTATGCTACAACTAAAAATCCAACATACCGCAACAAAGATTGAAGATCCCATGTGTGGCAGCTAAGACCTAGTGCACACAAGTTTAAAAAAAAAAGTCAAAAAAGGGGCAATAATCCACATGAAAGTTCTCTGCAAAGGATAAAGAAAGACATTGTTATGAATTTAATGATGCCTCCCCAAAATGAGAGATATTGAAGTCCTAACCTTCAAAATCTATGAATGTGACCTTAGTTGGAAAGAGGGTCTTTGCAGTAGCCATTAGCTTAAGATGAGATCATTAAGATGGGCCCTCATCCAACAGGACTTGTGTGTGTGTGTGTGTGTGTGTGCGTGTGTGTGTGTGTGTGTGTGTGTATTAATCACTCAGTCATGTCCAGCTCTTTGCGACCCCATAAACTGTAGCCCACCAGGCTCCTCTGTCCATGTGAATTCTCCAGGCAAGAGTACTGGAGTGGGTTGTCATTCCCTTCTCCAGGGGATCCTCCTGACCCAGAGATCGAACCTGGGTCTCCTGTATTGCCCGCAGATTCTTTACCATCTGAGCCACCAGGGAAGCCCCAGTGTCCTTATAAGAAGAGGGGATTTGGATATAGACCCCACAAGGAGAAAACCACAGGTGATGGAGGTAGAGATTGGAGTGATGTGTCTACAAACCAAGGAGCTCCAAGGAATGCCGGCCATGCCCAGAAGCTGGAAGAGGCAGGGAGGGATTCTCTGAGAGAAATCTGTGGGGCTGAGACCTGACGGGCCCCAACGAGTTTCAGAGGGAGTGTGGTCCTGCCAAGCACCTTGATTTTGGACTTCTGGCCTCCAGACCTGTGAGAGAATAAGTTTCTGCTGTTTTAAGCCCCTCAGTTTGTGATCCTTTACAAAAACAGCCCCAGATGGTTGGTAGAGACATGGATGGACTTAGAGACTACCATACAGAGACAAGTCAGAAAGAGAAAAACAAATATTGTGTAGTAATGCGTATATCCTGGAGAAGGGACTGGCAACCCACTGCAATATTCTTGCCTAGAGAATCTCCATGGACAGAGGAGCCTGGCAGGCCACAGTCCATAGGGTTGCAAGAGTCAGACATGACTTAGCAACTAAACCAACCAATATGTGAAATCTAGACAAATGGTGCGGACGAGCCTATTTCCAAAGCAGAAATAGAGATGCAGACGTAGAGAACAGACATGTGGACGCTGGATGGGGAAGCGGGGGGATGGAAAGAATTAGAAGAATGGCATTGACATAAATACACTTCTATGTGCAAAATAGCTAGCTAGCGGAAAGCTACTGTATAGCACAGGAAGCTCTGTGATGACCTAGATGGATGAGATTGGGAGGAATGAGGGAGGGGATATATGTATACATATAGCTGATGCACTTCATTGTGCAGCAGAAACTAACACAATGTTGTAAAGCAACTATACCCCCATGTTGTTTTTTTTCTTTTTAAAGAAGGGTCCTGGAAAATTAACACAGACATAAACATAAATGATGATGGTGATGATGATGATGTTTCCTGTGAATGCCTGACACATTGTAGTTGCCCAATAAATACAAGCAGGTCTGATTATTTATGATCATCCCCTGGGACCTGTGAACCAGCCAGTAGGGTCTTCTGGCTCAGCTGCAAAAGCCCCCTGCTATACTCTGCATTTCAACACTGGGCTGAGATACTTTCTGTTTATAGACATGGACCTTTCATTGGCCCACTAGGCCAGGGGCCCCCAACCCCCAGGCCAGTCTGTGGCCTGTTGGGAACTGGGCCACACAGCAGGAGGTGAGTGGTGGGTTAGTAAGTGAAGCTTCATATGTATCTACAGCCACTCTCCATTACTCCCATTACCACTTGAGCTCAGTCTCCTGTTCAGATCAGCACCAGCATTAGATTCACATAGGAACATGAACCCTACTGTGAACTGCACATATGAGGATCAAGGTTGCTTACCCTTTATTAGAATCATCCTGAAACCATCCCCTTCTCCATCATCAGTGGAAGAACTGTCTTCCACGAAGCCAGTCCCTGGTGCCAAAACGGTTGGGGTCCGCTGCACGAGGCCATTGTGCTAAGATTTCCAGAAGGAATTGCAAAGTGAAGACAAACAGAGATGACGGAGGAGAATGTGGATGGACCTGTGGGGTCAGTGATGGAGGAGACTTTTTCTCTTGCTCCCTGGAATGTTAGGAAGAGAAAGTTTTCCCTTGGGAGACACCCTCTCCTCTTCCCTGGCCTCTCTACCTCCCGGCCCTCACTGCTCCTTGGAAATCCCAAAGCCATTGCAAAGTGGAAATGATGAGAATATTATTTTCTCTTTCCCCATCAGCCATGCATTTCCCCATTGGCATCTCTGGGAGAATTTTAAAAATCAATTCTACCCTCCAAAATCGCACAGAACTCTTGGGGATCATTTCATTAGGAATGGGAGAGGAGCAGGCAGTGTAGTTGGTCAGCAAGTCCAATCTAGCACACTCCATCAGGCCTGCGGTTCGCACACCAACCGGTAATAAGGTTTCCCTTCTCTCCCTGATGAGAAAAATTGCCACAGAGCTGGGTGTCTTCACTCAGCCTGGTTAGAGGGAAAATTACATTAGCGGGAGGAATTTCCAGAGGTCGCCCCTTCAATGCCTGTGTGTGTGTACATAATGTATTCTTCATCACAGGATTATGTAAATAGCTGGTCGCACCTAACAAAATCAGCCTGTTAATCAGATGGCACTTCCCTGGGCTCATCTGCCCTGAATCCAGAACCCTCATTTCAAGCACCCTCACTAATCAGCATGGCTGTTGGGCTACCATGCGTCGTTTTAACTAGGATGCCTTGAATTGGGAAAATGAAGCACCCTCTTGGAGTAATATTCCTGCTGCTGTAAGTTAACACTGAATTGTCCATCTCTGCTTGGCCCTTCTCTCATAATAGCCCTGTCGTCCGCCTTGTACCCACCACCACCACCACCAGCCAAAAACAATGGGATTGCTACCATTCCCTGCCATTCCCCAAGTGCAAACCATCTAGCTCCCTTGCCATGGAGTCACCTTCTGGTTACAAAACTGGAAATGTTGCATGCAAGTATAGTGAATAATCTTTGTTCACCATCTCAAGCATACAAAGAAATATCTACATGGATTAGCATTGGGTTCAGTATAGCAGAAAACAATCAAAACTAGTAGCTGAAACAAGGTTTATCTCAGGTACTTATGTAAGTCTAAGACTACTCCTTAGGCATCAGAGATTAAGACTGCTTCTGTCTTGCTGCCCCACAATCTCTGTGGGTGGCTTTCATTTTCAAGTTTGTCTCATGGCCCAAGATGGCTGCTAGTGTTTCAGCCATTGTATGTGTATTCCAGGTAGCAGAAAGAAGGAAAGGGGCAAAAAGAACATACCACGTACCTAGTCCAGCTCCAATTAAACAGATTTCCAAAAATGTTGCAGAACATTGCTGCTGCTTGCATTTAAACTAGAACAGTGGTTCTCAAACTTTTCAACAGCATCAGAATCAGTGGAGAGACTTAAAACAAAGGTGAATGGGCTCCACCATCAGAGTTTCTGACTAAGTGTATCTTGGGTGGCAACCAAGATTTTTTTTCTAATTTCTAACATGTCCCCCAGTAATGCTGAGGCTACTAGTCCAGACACCACACTTTTAGAATCATTTTGGGGCTTCCCTGGTCTTGAACCCTATTCCGTGGTCACCCCCAGTGGCAAGAGAGATGGAGTTTAGACTTCTCTGAGGTGGGTACTCTTCCCCACCCCACCTGCCAAAAATTCATGGTTCAGTTACCAAAGAAAAGGAAGATAATGGGTATTGAGTACCAACTAACCCCTTTTGGCTACAATACTTGGGTCTCTTCCTGTCTGAACCTGTTCAATTTATGTTTCTATTCTCTACCTTTTTCAAGCCACCTCTGGGATCCACAGATCTTCGCTGTTTCTCTACAGACGTACCAGACAACCACCGTCTCTTGCTTCTTTCCAGAGGTGCCATCCAGTAACAGGACATTTGTTCCCTCTCTCTCTCTCTCGAAATCCAAAGACCTCTTTCTCACAAGAGACTGATCTTCCCAGGGCCTGCCACATGAGCTGGGGGACCCTGCAGCTGCCTCAAATGTCCTTCCTACAACTGTGTTTTCCCAACCCACTGCATTTCAGCCAAGATGGAGGAAGAAACGATGGGTTTTTTTCTACTCACATATATTTTTAAAAAAATTGGAGTATAGTTGCTTTGCAATTCTGTGTTAATTTCTGCTGTACAACAACATGAATCAGCTATATGTATATATATAGAGAGATATATATATATAGATATATATAGATATATCCCCTCCCTCTTGGACCTCCCCCCACTCACTCCATCCCATCCCCCTAGGTCATCACAGAGCACCGAACTGAGCTCCCAGTGTTATACAGCAGCTTCCCACCAGCTATCTGTTTTACACATGGTAGAGTATATATGTCAATCCCAATCTCCCAATTCACCGCCCACCCCCACCCCATGTCCACATGTTTGTTTTGTACATGCAAGTCTCTATTTTTGCCCTGCAAATAGGTTCATCTGTCACATTTTTCTATATCTCACATATATGTGTTAATATACAATATTTGTTTTCTTCTTTCTGTCTTACTTCGCTCTGTATTGACAGACCCTAGGTCCATAATTAGAGACATGCAGATCAAAATTACAATGAGGTATCACCTCATACCAGTCAGAATGGCCATCATCAAAAAATCTACAAACAGTAAATGCTGGAGAGGGTGTGGAGAAAAGGGAACCCTGTTGCACTGTTGGTGGGAATGTAAATTGATACAGCCTCTATGGAAGACGGTATGGAGGTTCCTCAAAAAACTCACATATTTTTAAAATACTTTTTATATTGAAGTATATTGGATGTGCAGTTTTGTATGTTATAGGTGTACCACATAATGATTCACAACTTTTGAAGGTTATGCTCCACTTCTTTGTTGTTGTTCAGTCACCAAGTCACTGTGTCACATTCGACTCTTTGTGACCCCATGGTCTGCAGCACACAAGGCTCCTCTGTCTTCCACTGTCTCCTGGAGTTTACTCATTCATGTTCACTGAGTCAGTGATGCCGTCTAACCATCTAGTCCTCTGCCACCCCCTTCTTTTGCCTTCAGTCTTTCCCAGCATTAGGGTCTTTTCCAATGAGACAGCTCTTCCCATCAGGTGGCCAAAGTATTGGAGCTTCAGCTTCAGCATCAGTCCTTCCAATGAATATTCAGGGTTGATTTCCTTTAGGATTGACTGGTTTGATCTCCTTGCAGTCCAAGGAACTCTCAAGAGTCTTCTCCAGCACCACAATTCGAAAGCATCAGTTCTTCGGTGCTTAGCCTTCTTTATGGTCCAACCCTCACAACCGTATGTGACTACTGGAAAAACCATAGCTTTGACTACATGGACCTTTATTGGGAAAGTGATGTCTCTGCTTTTTAATACACTGTCTAGGTTTGTCATAGCTTTTCTTCCAAGGAGCAAGCATCTTTTAATTTCATGGATGAGATCACTGTCCACAGTGATTTTGGAATCCAAGAAAATAAAATATGTCACTGTTTCTACGTTTTTCCCCATCCATTTGCTATGAAGTGATGGGACTGAATGCCATGATCTTCGCTTTTTGAATGTTGAGTTTTAAGCCAGCTTTTTCACTCTCCTCTTTCACCCTTGTCAAAAGGATCCTTAGTTCCTCTTTACTTTCTGCCATTAAAGTGTTATTATCTTTGTACATGAGGTTGTTGATATATCTCCCAGAAATCTTGATTCCATCTTGGGATTAATCCAGCCTAGGATTTCGCATGATGTACTCTGCATAGAAGTTAAATAAGCAGGGTGACAATACACAGCCTTGACATACTCCTTTCCCAATTTTGAACCAGTCAGTTGTTCCATACTCTGTTTATAGTTATTATAAAGTATTGGCTTTATTCCCCATGTTGTACAATATATCCTTTTAGCTTATTTTATACCTAATAGTTTGTACCTCTTGTTTCCCTACTCCTATATTGCCCCTCCGCTTTCCCCTTCCCTCTGCCACTGGTAACCACTCGTTGGGTCTCTGTATGTGTGTCTAGTCATACACTTTTCCTTCTGAAGCAATCATTGGTAATGTTATCCACCATACTTAAGTCTGAAAAGATCAATTTTAGGGGCTTCTTATTTTTCAAGTGGTTATACTCACCCACCTTGAGCTAAAAGCGTGTGCAGAGAACCAAACACTGTCATACCATGAAACTAATCATGACTGCACATTAGAAAACACAAAATCAACTTTGATTCAAAGACCTCTTCCTGCTTAACACAAGCTTCCCTGCTCTAGGGCCATACTTCTTGTGGGTCCAAAGCCCCTGGGTCTCCCAGATACAATGCAAATAATTGCCAAATGCAGATCCGTCCAGTTTGTGCCAAGAATTCAGGCTTCCATGCCAGCTGCGGAGCTGATGGTCAACTGTAGCTGGAAACAAAGTGAATCAGCAGAGATAACAGTCGAAGGAAAGCAAAACTGTAAGGATAGCGACAGGAGGTAGCACCTACAAGGATGCTCAGTTCTACAAAGCAGAATGACTTGAACACCAAAGGGTTAGGAAACACCCTTGGGGACATGAGAGCCCCATCATTTGGGGAAAATGATCTTCTTGTTCAGAGCTTGGCAGAATTTTTCTGTAAAGGGCTAGAGAGCAAACATTTTAGATTTTACAGAGACACACACAGTGTCTGGCATATTCTCTTTCTGTGTTTTTTTTTAAGCCTTGACTAGTGTAAAGATCATTCTTGGCTCACCAGTTCACATAAAAATACCAACCATGGGCAGAATTTAGCCCCTGGATCTTGTTGATCAGACAGTAAAATTCTAATATGCCAAGAAAGTTATCGGTAAGGCTCTCATCGATGTCTCCTCTCCCTGCAAAAATGTAAATAAGTTCAATTAAATTATCTTTAATTCTAAGAAGCAATACACGGTTGCAGTGTCTCTCTCACCATTGACCGTGTGTGACAATGAATCGGTAAACCGTGGACTGTCCTAGTCATTGAATCACTCTAAGCTGCCTTCTTCGGGGAGAACATGAAACTCTCCATCTGCAATCACCTCCACATCCCCAAGTGCTAACGTGTCTGTTCTTCTAGGCAATGTGTTCACATGCTTGCTACGTGCTGTCTTATTTTCATTTGATTCTATTTTCTATGCCTCTCCCTCCAAAGCCAATAGAGAAAAGAGAGTTTCAGGAGGACATGTTGACTTTTCTCCATCTGCCAGTTGCCTCAACCCAGACATTTCACATTTGTGCTTAATAGCTGCCCTTTTAGTCAACTAGGACTTTGTTTCAAGCCCTGACAGGCCATTCATAAACATGACCTGATTTAATCTTCACAACAACCTTAATGATTCCCCAGGTTCACAGCCGAGGAAATTAATGCTTGGGCAATTTATTTATTTATTTTAGCATGGTTAATCAATTTTTTATTTGTCTTTAAATTTCTTTTTAAATTGGAAGATAATTGCTTTACAATGTTACGTTGGTTTCTGCTGTGCAATAATGTCCATTAGCTAGGTGCTAAGTCGCTTCAGTCATGTCCAACTCTTTGCAACCTGATAGACTGTATCCCGCTAGGCTCCACTGTCCATGGGGATTCTCCAGGCAAGAATACTGGGGTGGGTTGCCATTTCCTTCTCCAAGGAATCTTCCCAACCCAGGAATCAAACCCGTGTCTCTTATGTCTTCTGCATTGGCAGGCAGGTTCTTCACCACAAATACCACCTGGGAAGCCCCTGGTAGCATATATATGTCAATGCAACTCTCTCAATTTATCTCACCCTCTCCTTCCCTGCTCCTCAGTGTCCACAGGTCCATTCTCCACATCTGCATCTCTAGTCCTAATTGCATTTCTGTTGCAAATAGGTTCATTAGTACTATTTTTCTAGATTCCATATATGTGCATTAATATACGATATTTGTTTTTCTCTTTCTGACTTACTGCACTTGAAGAATTTAAAACACAGCAAAGAAAGAGCAGAGGCAGAACCGAGGCAATTCTGTCCCTTGTGCTAGCTCTTCAGTGTCGAGCAGGAGAGACCACATGTCCCAGTCCTGGAGGTCCACATTTAAACCTGGCCAGGGCACCTCAGGATTGTGTACCCAGGACACGTCACTCAACCAGCTCAGGCCTCGGTACCCCCATGCATAAGAGCAGGCAAAATAAGACCACATGCTTCATGGGTTGGTAGTAGAGATGAATGTGTTTAGCAGCGCCTATTGTGTAGGCAGTGCTCCCCAGATGGGACCTTTTTTTAAATTGTTATTATTATTAAATGCTATTAATACTTCTAAATGACTCCCAGGCACATACTCATTGAGAGAGATTGTATTCTTTTTATTATTGAAATATAGTTGATTTACAGTGTTGTGTTAGTTTCTGGTGTACAGCAAAGTGATTTAATTATATATATACATATATATATATATACACTTTTTTGGCTTCCCAGGTGGCTCAGTGGTAAAGAATCTGCCTGCCAAGCAGAAGAACATGGGTTTGATCCCTGAGTCGGGAAGATTCCCCTGGAGAAGGAAATGGCAACTCACCCCAGTATTCTTGACTGGAGAGACCCATGGGCAGAGGAGCCTGGTGGGCTGCAGTCCATGGGGTCACAAAGAGTCAGACAAGACTTAGCAACTAAACTACCACCACCACATATTCTTTTTCATTGTTTTTTTCCATTATGGTTTATTACAAGATATTGGGTACAGTTCCCTGTGCTCTACAGTAGGACCTTGTTATTTATCCATCGTACTTATACTATTTTGCATCGGCTAATCCCAAACTCCCAATCCATCCTTCTCCCACCACCACTTTCCCCTCCTCCAGCTTGGCAAGCACCAAGCTATTCCCTATGTCTGTGACTCTGTTTCTGTTTCATAGATAGGTTCATTTGTGTCATGTTTTAGATTTCACATACAAGTGATATCACATAATATTTGTCTTTCTCTTTCTGGCTGACTTCACTTAGTATGATCATCTCTAGGTCCATCCATGTTGCTGCAAATGCCATTATTTTGTTCTTTTTATGGCTCAATAGTATTCCACTGTATATAGGTTCTGCATCTTTATCCATTCATCTGTCAATGAACATTTAGGTTGCTTCCATGTCTTGGCTCTTGTGAATAGTGCTGCTATGGACTAAGGGTGCATGTACCTTTTCAAATTATAGTTCTGTCTGGATAGATGCCCAGGAGTGGGATTGCTGGACCCTATGGCAATTCTATTTTTAGTTTTTTGAAAACCTTCCATACTATTGTCCATAGTGGCTACACCAAATTAACATTCCCACCAACAGTGTAGGAGGGTTTCCCTTAAGAGAGGTTTTTTCTACCTTCTGGAATATTTTAAAGTCAACTTGCCTCATCCTCAGCCTCTCATGAGATTTGAACCCCCTGATGTCAGTATAGAAGGCCAGGCATCTGGTCTTTGACCTGAAGATGCATTTTTATCTTGGTCTCATTTCCGGGGTGAGTGAACGGAGGATGGATGGATCGTCGAATTATCTGAGGCCACATGGTCAGCCAAGAAGCAGAACTAGGTCTGAACCCAGCCATGGCCTCTCCATGGGGTTCTCCAGGCAAGAACACTGGAGTGGATTGCCATTTCCTCCTCCAGGGGATCTTTCTGACCCAGGGGTCAAACCCACATCTTTTGCTTGGCAGGCAGATTCTTTATCACTGAGCCACCTGGGAAGCTGAAAAAGAATATATATATAAATATTTTTTATATTTATTTTTAAATTATATATATATAATTAAATCACTTTGCTGTACACCAGAAACTAACACAACATTGTAAATTGGTACTGACCCTTCTCCCATACACTTTTCCTTCTCTTTTTAAAGTAGGCTTCCCTGGTAACTCAGACAGTAAAGAGTCCACCTGCAAAGCAGGACACCCGAGTTTGATCCCTGGGTCAGGAAGATCTCCTGGAGAAGGGAGGCCTGATGGGCTACAGTCCATGGGGTCACAAAGAGTCAGACACAACTGAGCAACTAACACACACTGAGGTGTAATTCACACGGTATAAAATGCACCATTTTTTGACAGAACTATAGGGTATTGTTTATTTATTTTCTACATTTATTATTTTTTAATTTTTTTGTTGAAGTGTGGTTGATATACAATATTATGTGTTTCAGATATACAGCATAGTGATTCACAACTGTTAAAGGTTATACTCCATTTATAGTTATTATAAAATATTGGCTATATTCCCCGTGTTGTACAGTAAATCCTTATAGTTTATTTTATACTTAATACTCTGTACCCCTTACTCTCCTACCCTTATACTGCCCCTCCCTCTTTTCCCTCCCCACTGGTAACCAGCACTTTATTCTCTGTGTCTGTGAGTCTGCTTCTGTTTTGTTATTCATTAGTTTGTTTCATTTTTAGATTCCACATATAAGTGGTAACATAAAATATTTGTCTTTGGCTGACTTAGTTCACTCAGTTTAACAACCTCTAGGTCCATCTGTGCTGCTGCAAATGGCAAAATTTCATTCTTTTTATGACTAATATTCCATTGTGTGTGTGTGTGTGTGTGTGTGTGTTTGTATCGCATCTTCTTTATCCATTCATCTGCTGACAGACAGGTTGTTTCTATATCTTAGCATTAGTAAAAATGCTGCTATAAACATTTGGGGCACATGTATCTTTTCAAATGAATACTTTACTTTCTTTGGATAAATAGCCAGGAGTGGAATAAAATGTACCATTTTAAAGTCTATAGTGGATGCTGCTGCTGCTGCTGCTGCTGCTGCTGCTGCTGCTGCTGCTGCTGCTGTTGCTGCATCGCTTCAGTCGTGTCCGACTCTGTGCGACCCCATAGACGGCAGCCCACCAGGCTCCCCCGTCCCTGGGATTCTCCAGGCAAGAACACTGGAGTGGGTTGCCATTTCCTTCTCCGATGCATGAAAGTGAAAAGTGAAAGTGAAGTCACTCAATCATGTCCGACTCTTAGCAACCCCATGGACTGCAGCCCACCAGGCTCCTCCATCCATGGGATTTTCTGGGCAAGAGTACTGGAGTGGGGTGCCATTGCCTTCTCCTTTAGTGGATGGTTCTTAGTATATTTACAAGGTTGTGCAACCATCACCACTGTACAATTCCAGAACATTCCCATCACCCTAAAATAAAAATCATACTCTTCAAACAGTCACTCTGCCTTCCCACCACCCCCCTCAAGCTCCTGGAAACCATCAGTTCATCAATTTGCTTTCTATCTCTATGGATTTGCCTATGCAAATATACATTTGCATAAAATTAGATCATTTTGTGTCTGGCTCCTTTCAATTAACATTATATTTCAAGGTTTATCCACATGGTCCCACATATCAGCACTTCATCCCTTTTTTGCAACTGAGTAATATTCTGCTGGGTGGACATCACACATTTCCATTCTTCTAATTTCTCTCCTTGAGAAGTCTTGGGGAATCTGTAGTCAGCATTTCACATCCACTCCTGGGATAAGTATCCCATCCCCTGGCCATTTGGACTTTTCTTATCTTGGCTGCACCACATGGCATGTGAGATCTCAGTTCCATGACCAGGGATCTAACCAGTGCCCCTTGCGTTGGAAGCATGGAGTCTTAACCACTGGACTACCAGGGAAGTCTGTGGACTAATCTTTTCCATCAGTTCACACACCCTCAACTTTTTCAACCCTTCAGAAGCAATTCTGTCTTCTCAATTTATTTAAAAATTAAAACTTCAATTTGTAAAAAAAAAAAAAAAATTGCAGAAAGTGGCCAAACCAATTTACATTTATGAGGGCAAATCAAACAAAGTGCGTTTTCTCTGAAGCCTCGGGCTTTTTTCAAGTTTGAAGTGGCAGTGATTTAAAAGTACCTTACTTGATTGATTCTTTTCAGAAACACAGAGCATTTCTCCAGTTCCTGACAGAAGGGGGCGGAAAGAGGGGGAGAAAAAAAAACAATAAAAGCAGAGAACAAACATTTAATAACACAAAAAGTGTCCAAGTAACAGTTCTATCTTAGTCGTGTTCTGGAAGGCTCTGAAATGGTGTTGATGAGTGGGATCTGATGTGTACTGGGGGACAGGAGGTGTACGCCCATCTACTTTCAAGAGAGAGGACTTCATTCATTGATGCTGAGCATCTCATACCTCAGGGGGGCCTGGAGAAAAGACGACTCACAGCCTGGCCTCCAGAGCAGCACCACGAAGAGAGTGAAGGCAGGCAGCACCTGCTCCTGGCTGGCCCTGCACGACATGAACTCTTCCAGGTCTGGCTGGGGGTTCAGAAAACCCACAATTTTATGTCTTTAAATAGTGTGCTGGGGGACTTCCCTGCTGGTCCAGTGGTTAAGAATCTGCCTGCCAATCCATGCAGGGGACCCGGGTTAGACCCCTGTTGGGGAAGATTCCACGAGGCAGCTGAGCCTGTGTGCCACAACTGCTGAGCCCACACTCTAGAGCCTGTGCTCGAAAAAAAGGAGTCACTGTAATGAGAAACCCGCTCACTGCAACTCGAGAAAGCCCGCGCACAGTGGCGAAGGTTCAGGGCAGCCAAAAATCAATCAATTAATTAAAATAAATAGTGTGTCAGGCATATTGCTGTGAATTGGCCTCAACTCTAAAAGGATTTGGGGGCAGCAACCAGCCCCATATCTGTAAGCTGCGATGTCAGTTTCATACACATACTTGTGCACACACAAATATTTTTAACTCACCAGAAAAGGTTCCCTCCTTCCCAGCACAGCATCTCTCCAAGTCTTTGGGAGGCAACAAAGGAGTTTTACAGTCAGACCAGGATAACGTGCCCAGTCCATGCCTGGGTTCCTCACTGTCCCCTTGCTTCTGCATTGTGGGCTGTTGTTTGTGGTAATCCCACAGCTATGCCTGTAATCCGGAGAAACCAGAAAAATACAATCCAACCTGAAAATTGTTCATTCACAGGAATCCGAGGATGGTGTGGGAGTTGTTTATTTCCCACCCCTCAAATGCACCAGGCCCACCTTGGAAAGGGTTCTTCTTCAGTAACTCAAGCCCGTACCCACTAGGTGTTCTTTCTCCTCTCTCCTCTCCCGGAATTCCAGATTCACAGCCTAAGGAACCCTGGAGTTAGTACCCTCCACGCACGACACAAATATTGGCTGCCTCTCATAATATCACTCCTCCGTGACTTTATGCCAACAGAATCCATCCATCTTCTCCACAATATCCATGACCCCTTCTCAGGTTATGATAAAGGACATTTCTTACTTTCTAGGCTTAACTAGAGCAAAATACACGACTGGGCGGTTAAACAACAGAGCTTTAATTTCTCACAGTTCTGGAGACCAGAAATCCGAGATAAGGGTGTCAGAAGGTCTGATTTCTCTTGAAACCTCTGTCTTTGGCTCTCTAGGTCCATCCATGTTGCTGCCAGTAGCATCGGTTCATTCCTTTTTATGGCTGAGTAATATTCCATTGTATATTTGTAGAAGGTATAGATTTTTATATATGTATGCGTTGTGAACTGACAACCACAATCAAGCAGTTAATGCATCCATCACCTCACATAGTTACCATGCACATGTGCGTGGAGGTGTATGCACATTAAGAACACTTTAGACCTACTTTCTCAGCAAATTGCAAGTATTCGATACATGTTATTAGCTATGGTCACCATGCTGTACGTGTGGTCTCCAGAACTTATCCATCTTATAAACGAACTCCCAGCCCCTGACCAGTCTACTTTCTGATTTTATGAGTACAACTCTTTTTTCAGATGCCACTTATAAGTGAGATCACACAGTGTTTGACTTCTGTGTCTGACTTTTTTCATTTAGCAAAGCATCGTCCAGTTTCATCCATGTTATCACAATATCAGTATTTTCTCTTTAAATTTTTTAACTTATTTACTTTATATTATTATATCAAAGACCCTCACTGGGTCTTTCATGCTGAACATGGGCTTTCTCCAGTTGCACTGCCCGGGATTCTTTTGTTGTGGAGCAAGGGTCCAAGTGAGCAGACTCAGTAGTTTGCAGCACATGTGCTCAGTTGCCCCAAGGCATACGGACTCTTCCCAGACCAGGGATCAAAGCCGTGTCCCCTGAATTGGCAGGTGGACTCCCAACCACTGAGCCACTAGGAAGGTCTGAATTTTCTTCTCTTTTGATATTGAATAGTATTCCATTGTACACATATATATCACATTTTCTTTGTCCGCTCATCTGTAGACAGACATGTAGGTTGTTTCCATATTTTGACTACTATGAATAATACTGCCATGAACATGGGGGTGTAGAGAACTCTTCAGGATGGTGATTTCTTCTTATTAGGGTGTATACTCTGAAGTGAGATTGCTGGATGACATGATTGTTCTATTTTTAATTTTCTGAAGACCCTCCATACTGTTTCCCATAGTGGCTGCACCAATTTACACTCCCACCAACAGTGCACGAGGGTTTTCTTTCTTCCAAATCTTCACCAACAAGTCATCTTTTGACTTTTGGATAATATCCACCTGAACAGGTGTGAAGTAATATCTCTTTGTGGTTTTGCTTTACAATGGTTAGTAATGTTGAACATCTTTTCATGCATCTGTTGGCCATTTGGATATCATCTTTGGAGAATTGTCTGTTCAGGTCCTTTGCCCATTTTTTAATTGGGCTATTTGGGGATATTGTTTGTTTTTTGTTATTGAGTTCTTTGACCGAAGAACATAGATTTGAGCCATGGAGAATATAGCTGGAGGTCTACTACATAGAAATAGCTTACTAATTGATGAAACCAAACAGGGAAAAGAGAGTCAAGAGATGGAGAGACGTAGGAATTAATTGCAACGTGTTTTGAGAACCTGGTTCTAGCAATACCTGAAGCTGAAATCTTCCCTTGGATACTTGAGTTGTACAAGGCAATAAGTCACCTTTTTGCTTAGACTGAATTGTGTTGGATTTTTGCCACTAGTTAATTAGAAAGTCCTGACAGACCCAATACTGTGATTGCCTGCTTGCTTGTGCCTCCCACCCCCCACCATCCCATACATCTGTGTGAATGTGGGCTTGTCACTCTGGTTCACTATGTTATAACCCGGTGACAAGAACATGCTGGGTGCACAGTAAGGGTTCATTAAATGGCTGGTGGATCTTCATGGTTACGTAGGATTTGACAGGTGGAAAGAGATGTGGATGATGTGGTCCAATCCCTTAATTTGTAAAATGAAGAAACCAAGATCCAAACAGTAAGGCTCTATAGAAAATTAAAGCACAGAGTAGAATCTGGGATTCCAGGCTCCCCATGCCCATCAAGTAACAAACACTCACCAAAACTGTTGATCAGGAAAGGAGTCTTTTTATTTCTTTTACTTAAAAATTATTTTATCTTGAAGTATCTTTGATTTACAATGTTGTGTTTGTTTAAGGTATACAGCAAAGTGATTTGGTTATACACAATATGTATCTATCCTTTTTCAAATTCTTTTCCATTTAGGTTATTGTAGAGTATAGAGCAGAGTTCCCTGTGCTATACAGTAGGTCTTTATTGATTGTTTTAAATATACCAGTGTGTACATGTCCAACCCAACCTCCCCATCTATCTCCCGCAACATCGTTCCCCTCCAGGTAACCATAAATTCATTCTCTAAGACTGTGAGTCTATTTCTGTTTTATAAATAAGTTCATTTGTATCATTTTTTTAGATTAGAAAGGAATTTTTAAATAAAAGGAACTTCATCCCTGTGGCTTAACCAGGTTATCCAAAGATCAATGCTTTCTTCACTCATTTGGCATTTTTGTTATTTTTAACTTTTCATTTTGTGTTGGAATATAGCTTTGTGATAGTTTCAGGTGGACAAAGGGACTCAGCCATACATATACATGTACCCATTCTCCCTCAAACTCCCCTCCCGTCCAGGCTGCCACATAACATTGAGCAGAGTTCCCCGTGCCATACAGTAGGTCCTTGTTGGTTATCCATTTTTAATATTGGCATTTCTTGACTGTTAATTTGTGCTCCTGAAGTTGATCTTGGTTCACAAAAAATATCTAATGACCCACCAGTGTTAATCTTGATGTAATTCAGTTTAGGGATAGGAAGTCTTAGGTGAGAGACAGTGTGTGCATGTGTGTGTGTGTGCGTATGTGTGAGAGAGAGAGAGAGAAACTGCAGCGACCATTAGCAAGCTAATCACAATTAACCCATGAGGGAGTTTGCTGCTTTAATGAAGCCATTAGCCAAAGACCATTCTCAGAAAGAAGATGTTAAGACTGAACTCTGAGCACATTACCTGTAATGAACCTGAAAATGGACTTGGGGAATTTCTGTTGTATTCTTGGCATCAGTAATAGCCAGTGTGCAAGCTGCCTAAATGGCAGCTCCAGTTCCAGGAATCCTGTGGACCCAAGCTGCCCAGATGGCAGCTCCAGCTCCAGGAATCCCATGGACCCAAGAGAAGACATGGCAGAGGGTCAATGGGCACCAGCGTTGAAGAGAGGCTGGCGCTCCCCTTTGTAACTGATGGCTCTTTCAGCTGTGCACTTGGTTAATGCAAAAGGTCACTTCTGTGTCAATTGCTTCCCTGGAGGAAGAACTGAGAAAATCTCTTTCCTTGCATCTCCTGCTTCAAAGTAGAGCAGCAGTTCTGGAGAGGGATTTGGGGAGAAAATGACTCAGAGGTAAAAGATGCCAATAGCCATCCCAAAGCCACAGACCCCTTTATATCTTCGCTTGACCATAGGGAACAGGATTGCACAAGTGCCAACAGGGAGTGCCTACAGATTTAAGAGAGAAGGCATTTTCTTCATCACTTTGCAAATCATAAGACATGTGAGAGGTGATGCTAATCATTTGGCATGAAGTCAGTATGAACAGGATAAAGCAAAGTCCCCAGGCCTCCAAGGGAATGGGCCACAGTGGGACAACAGGAGAAGACTGGTGTGCTACACAAAGCAGTGAAGCCCGTTGCCAAGGTGTAGCAGTGATGATGGGCATTTGGGGTAAAAATTGCCTAACTCTTTGATTGCTCTTGTAGTGAACATTTGGGGCTTCCCCGGTGGCTCAGAAGCAAAGAATTCGCCTGTCATTGCAGGAGATGCAAGAGATGAGGGTTCGATTCCCAGGTGGGGAAGATCCCCTGGAGGAGGGCATGGCAACCCACTCCAGTATTCTTGTCTGGAGAACCCATGGACAGAGGAGCCTGGCGGGCTCCTGCATTGACAGGCAGATTCTTTACCAGCTGAACCACCACGGAAGCCCAAGATCCTTCATCACAACTGCAAAGTCCCTTTTACCATATAAGGCAACAGACATACAGGTTCTGGAGATTGGAACATGGCCATCTTGGTGATTCCACCTTCCATGGTACCTTCCTGCACAAAGTAGCCAGTCAATTTCTGTTGCTTACAACTGAAACCTCACTGATGTGTACCTTTTACTTGGTCTCTGCAACAAAGAAAAAGGATGCATATTTTTTTATTGTCATGGTTGAAAACTAGGAAGACAATCACAAATAAACTAAAAGTAAATTGTGAAACTCATGCGATTTTGCAGCTGGATCTGATCAAACAAAAATTTAACTTGTTTGTGAGAATAGGCTACAAAGAGGACAAGCTTTATTACAATGAGACAATTCACCCAGACATAACAAGAAATGAACAAGTAAACTAAATTCCCCATGCTGTGCCTTGCAGATTCTGTTTTGAACATTCATTTTTATTTTGTTTTTTTAATTTATTTTTAATTGGAGGATAATTGCTTTACAATGTTGTGTTGGTTTCTGCCATACATCAACATGAATCAGCCATGCATGCATGCTTAGTCACTTCACTCATGTCTGACTCTTTGCGACCCTATGGACTGTAGCCCGCCAGGCTCCTCTGTCCACAGGGTTCTCCAGGCAAGAATATTGGAGTGGGTTGCCATGCCCTGCTCCAGGGTATCTTTCTGATCCACGGATCGAACCTGTGTCTCCTGCATTGCAGGTGGATTCTTTACCTACTGAGTCACCTGGCAAGCACCCCTCTCTCCCACTCACCTCCCATCCACCCCTCTAGGTTGTCACAGAGCACCGGGCAGAGCTCCCTGTGTTATACAGCAACTTCCCATTAGCTATCTACTTTATATATGGTAATATATATTTCAATGACACTCTCTCAATTTCTATCGCCCTGCCGCCCCTGCTGTGTCCATAAGACTGTTGAACACTCACTTTTAAATCAAGTTTTTAAACCACAAATTTGACACCTCTAGAAACCTCCAAAATATACAGTTTGAACTTGCCACTCATTTTCACATATAAACACAACACGTAGAGTCCTTGACCTTAGGATGATCTCCTGTCTAGCAAGCAGGACACCTGTAACCCTTTTGCCCAGGTTCCTAAGGTAACTGTGGCCATGTCTTGTCTAAACAAGGGGAGGCACACGCCATGGAAGGCTTCCCCTAGTCTCCGAGAGAACCAAATAGCTCCCTTGACCCAGGTATGTCTCGTTCTTCCGGCAGGACACTGAGATCCTGAACACCGCCATCCTCACGGGAAAAACAGTTGCCATGCCCATCAAGGTGGTCACCGTGGAGGAGAACAGTATCGTGACAGATATCTCGGAGTCTGTGGAGTGCAAGTCCACAGACGAGGAGGTCATCAAAGTAAGTGATTCCAGGGAGTTTCCTGGCGGTCCAGGGGTTAGAACTCAGCACTTTCATTGCCAGGGCTCGGGTTCAGTCCCTGGTTGGAGAACTAAGATCCTGCAAGCCAGGTGGCGCAGCCAGAGAAAAAATGTGCAAAGTAAGTGATTCCATTAGTCATCTGGATTGAGCTGGTGGAAACTTCATGGGGGCAAATTGTTCACTAACAGAGGTTAGCCTGGTGAAATAAGAGGTCCAGTGAGTTGGTTTGTGTTCACAACGTTTCTGGGCTTCACTGCTGCTAAGTCACTTCAGTCGTGTCCGACTCTGTGCAACCCCATAGACGGCAGCCCAGCAGGCTCCGCCGTCCCTGGGATTCTCCAGGCAAGAACACTGGAGTGGGTTGCCATTTCCTTCTCCAATGCGTGAAAGTGAAAAGTGAAAGTGAAGTCGCTCAGTCATGTCATGTCTGGGCTTCACTAAACGTTCCCATTTCCATCTGTTAATTTGACATCATGCCAGCCTTGTTGTTATCAAGTGTGCTGCAGACCATAAGTCAGACTCAAGTACTTACAGTAACCAAGCAGGTGATTTAAGTGAGTGAAGTGGTAAATCAGACAAGCCCATTTCTGGAAGGGCAGCCATGGTCAACTCCTGCCAATTATAGGGGGCTTCCCTGGTGGCTCAGACGGTAAAGAGTCTGCCTGCAGTGCAGGAGACCTAGGTTTGATTCCTGGGTTGGGAAGATCCCCTGAAGAAGGAAATGGCAACCCACTGCAGGATTCTTGCCTGGAAAATCCCATGGATGGAGGAGCCTGGCAGGCTACAGTCCATGGGGTCACAATGAAGCATTATGGCCGTGTATAAATGTGAGTTCAGGATTGGCACACCTTCAAGAGATGCCGCAAATTTCGTAAAACTCATCTGTCTTTCAATATTGGCAACAAATGTAATAAAAAAGAAAACCACAACGTGCAAAAAATGAAATATAAAACACACCGGCCGCATGCATCTGAACCATGGGGCAGCTGTTGAAACCGCTGTCCCATGAGGCAAATTATGAACACTGGGTCAAATTCAGCCTACCATCTGCTTTGTAAATAAGTTTTATTGGAACATAACCACTCAAATCTATTTCCTTTTAAAAATTTTTTTGAAAGGAAGATTCTTTAAATTCTATAATATTTTACAGTTTTCAAAAGTTTCACACAAGTGATTTCATGTAATCCCATAATAATCCTTTTGTCCCCCTACCCCTATGTTACCCCTGCCCCTAATGGTAACCACTAGCTTGTTCTCTGTATCTGCAAGTCTGCTTATTTTTTTTGTTTTATTTACTAATTTGTTGTATTTTTTAGATTTCACATATAAGTGATATCATACAGTATTTGTCTTTCTCTGTCTGCTGTATTGCACTTAGCATAAGGCCCTCCAAGTCCATCCACGTTGACGCAAATGGCAAAATTTCATTCTTTCAAATCTGTCTCTATATTGTCTATAGCTGCTTTTGAGTAAGTTTCCATGGAGACTGTGTGGTCTGCTGGTCTAAAATAGTTACCTATAAAAAATCTTTTTTAATTTTTTAAATAAAAATAAAATAAAAGTTACCATTTTGCCCTTCCAAGAGAAAGTTTTCCTTGAGAATCCCTGCCCTAGAGACTATCTTTTTTTAAATTTTATTGGAGTACAGTTGATTTACAATGTTGTGTTAGTTTCAAGTGTACAGCAAAGTGATTTGGTTATACCTATACATATACCTATTTTTTTTTTCATATTCTTTCCCCATATAGGTCATTATAGAGTACTGAGTAGAATTCCCTGTGCTAGACAGCAGGTCTTTGTTAGTTAGCTGTTGTATATATAGTACCCCAGTGTTCATTGCAGCACTGTTTACAATAGCCAGGACATAGAAGCATGGTCCTAAAAGTCCATCAACCAATGAATGGATAAAGAAGATGTAGTATGTATAGAATAGGATATTACTCAGCCATAAAAAAAGAATGAAATAGCGCCATTTGCAGCAACATGAGTAGACCTAGAGATAGTCATACCAAATGAAGTAAGTCAGACAGAAAAAGACAAATATCATATGACATCACTTATATGTGGAGTCTAAAGAAAGATACAAATGAACTTATCTACAAAACATAAATAGAGTCACAGATATAGAAATCAAGCCTATGGTTACTAGGAGGTAAGTGGGGGGAATAAATTGAGACTGTTTTGAGGCATGGATCCTACTTTTTGATTTTTCCTGCCAACATTTACCATGATCACGCGCCAGCAATTGTTGCACAGAGAATAAGACAGTGAGGGTTTTTTGAAGCCAGAAATTAAGCATTTGGTCTTTCTGTGTATTTTTTGAAATCAATAGAAACATATCCAGAATAAAAACATACATATCCAAGAGAAAGCATCCATGGATGGAGGAGCCTGGCAGGCTACAGTCCATGGGGTCACAAAGAAGAATTATGGCCATGTAATGTTTCCCGCCACATTCCCCCATCCCGCCACCTGCCAAATTGAGTCTGACAAGTAGCAATCAGTCTTCTCTCTGGAGTTAAAAACATGTTTGCATGGAAGAGAACCTTACAGACCATGGAAGGGGAGGACTGGAGTGGAAAAGTCCTTCTCTGCAACCCACCCCCACCCCCAGAATGGACCCATGCAGCCCAGCTTTGTTGAGACTGTTCACTGCACTGGATGCCACGTTCACGGTTGTCTAAATTGTTACACAAACCTTCCAGTAGGTGGCAGTAAAGCATCCCAGCAATATGCTGTGACCACCATTTTTTGACTGTTGGAGGTACTGTCTCAAAGAAGAGATGCTTTTTTCTAATTCACCAAACAGTGGTTTATTACTTGATGGTAACCCTGATCCCAAAGTGCTTTACAGAAGACCCCGAAAACCTTTGGGAGGAGAAGAGGAAGTGGTCGAAGTTCTAAACAACACTGACCAATAGAAATGTAGCAGGAGCCACATAAGTAATTTAGATTCGCTTGTAGTCACATTCAAAAAGAAGTAAAAAGAAACAGGTGAATATGATTTTTAATGCATGTGTCTAACCCATTATATTTAAAATATTGTCATTTTAACAGGTAGTCCGTGTGAAAATTATTAATATGACAGTTCACATTTTGGGGCGCTAAATCTGATCACCGACTCAATGGACATGTGAAAAGTGAAAGTGCAAGTCGCTCAGTCGTCTCCGACTCTTTGCAAGTCCATGGAATTCTCCAGGCCAGCATACTGGAAAGTGTAGCCTTTCCCTTCTCCGGGGAATTTTCTCAACCCAGGGATCAAACCCAGGTCTCCCGCATTGCAGGCAGAGTCTTTACCAGCTGAGCCACAAGGGAAGCCCAACAATACTGGAGTAGGTAGCCTATCCCTTCTCCAGCAGATCTTCCAAACCCAGGGATTGAACCAGGGTCTCCTGCATTGCAGGCAGATTCTTTGCCAACTGAGCTATTAGGGAATCCCCAGTGGACATGAGTTTGAGCAAACTCCGGGAGGTAGTGAAGCACAGGGGAGCCTGGCGTGCTGTAGTCCACGGGGTCACAAAGAGTCAAACACAATTTAGCAACTGAACAGCAACAACTGTCAAATCCCGTATGTGTTTGACACAGCGCACACCTCAATCTGAGTCCCATTTCAAGTGGCCCAAAGCCACGTGTGGCTCATGGCTGCTGTGTTGAACAGCAAAGTCCTGAGTTCAGAGACAGGATTTGCAACCCTACTACTCTTAGTATTTTGTGCCAGGTAATTGTTTGTTATGGGGACTGTCCCATGCATTGCAGGATGTTTAGAAAGCCTCTTTGACTTCTTTCAATAGACGTCCATAGCACTCTTGAGTTGTGGCAAACAAACACGTCTCCAGACATTATTGCATGTCCCCTAGTGGCAGAATCACTCCCACTGCGAACCACTGCCCTGACGGATGCCACCTTGGCTTGTGGCTGGACAAGCAATGCTCTTTCCAGTGGCTGAAAAGTAACTTTTGGAGGAGGAGCAGGGGAGAGGTGCTTGGTTTTGATCTAGAGGGCCCCTTCCCCCCAGCCATGGTCACATACTAGGCCCTTGCTGATCATTGGCCTTTATTACTGATTTGCAGCTTCCCTGGTGGCTTAGCAGTAAAGAATCTGCCTGCAGGGCAGGAGAGTTGGGTTTGATCCCTGGATAGGGAAGATCCCCTGGAGAAGGGAATGCCAATCCTCTCCAGTATTCTTGCCTGAGAAATCCCATAGACAGAGGAGCCTGTGGGCTACAGTCCATGGGGTCACAAGAGTCGAACATGACGTGGTGAGTAAACCTCTACCATCACTGATTTGCAATCTCCCTGAGAGACAATTGGGTATCTAATTCAAAAGGTTATTGTGAGGATTCAGGAGTTTCATTTTTCAAGTAAAGGGCTTAACTCTGAGTTGGGTAATGCCCTTGACGACACTATTAGGTAAGCCAGGGGTTACAGACTGGCTGCTTACAGGTATATTTTTGTGACAGGCACAGTGTTATTAAAAAATTAGCATGGGTTGCAGCTTACTTCCAGTGTATGATTCAGTGACATTTTAGGAGATTGACTGAGTTCGGTAACCATCGCTGTGACCCAGTTTTGGAATATTTTTGTCATCCCATTTGCTGTTAATCCCCATTCCCACCCCTAGCCCTGGGCAACCACTAGTCTACTTTCTGTCTCTGTACATTTGCCTTTTGGGGGGCATTTCACATAAATGCAGTCATACAGTATGTGGTCTCTTACTGAAAGTTTGGCGATCATTTTGTATGTAATCTCTTTTGACACTTTTCGGATAGCCATCTAAAGAGAGATCTTATTTTACAAGAATGGGATATCATACAAACTATTTTTTACCATGGACTTTTTAATTCGGCAAATCAAATGAACTTATTTACAAAGCAGAAATAGACTCACAGACATAGAAGACAAACTTACGGTTACCAAAGGGGAAACAGGAAGGATAAATGAGGAGTTCAGGATTAGCAGAGACCCACTACTATATATAAAATAGATAAACAAGGACCTGCTGTATAGCACAGAGAGCTATATTCAATATCTTATAGTAACCTATAATGGAAAAGAATCTAATAAAAAAGAGATTTCATATACATATATGTATATATAAATGTATAACAATCACTTTGCTATATACCTAAAACTAACACAATATTGTAAATCAAAAAGGAAAAAAAAATAATTAAATTGGGAGATCTACAGATAACACACACAGACACAGACACACACGTGCTATAGCATACCTTTCCAGCCCTGAGGTAATCCATGTTAATTTCCTACCTGATCTTGTTCTATACCTTTCTTCATGCTCATACGATCATAAACACATACACGTCAAGGCATGTATGTGTGTGTGTGTGTGTAAATGCACATGTAGAAGGGGTTTTTCTGTCCTGGGTTGTTTTGCAGCATGTGTGTATGTTTGCTCAGTCGTGTCCGACTCTTTGCAACCCCATGGACTGTAGCCCACCAGGCTTCTCTCTCCATGGGATTTCCAAGCAAGAATACTGGAGTGAGTTGCCATTTCCTCCTCCAGGGGATCTTCCCAACTCAGGCATCGAACCCATATCTCCTGAGTCTCCTGCCTTGGAAGACGGATTCTTTACCAAAAGTGTCACCTGTTTTGCAGAGTTGGGGTTATATCACATGCACATTTCTGCCTCTTCCTCTCTCTCACCTTGCAGTGCTTCTTGAATATCCCTGGCTGGTGGGCATTTGGGACATGAAGCTTCACCAGTGTGGGACGTAAAGGAGCAGCGAGTGACAAGAGGTCTGGTCTGCAGCGTGTTTGGGGTTAGGTCAATAGGAGTAATAACGTGTGAGTGGAAAGACCTGCAAACATCAGCATCTGTGTTGATTTATGTTCAAGAAATGAAAAGGCAACAACCCAGAGAAGGGCACCCATGTGCCCAACAGAAGCCCAGGAACAGCACAAGGAGAGAAAATACATAAGAGGGACAAGCACTTCCACCATCTATGTAACCATCATCATAGAGTCCTTACCATAAAGAGCAGCCCCCAAACTTTCTGGCACTAGGGACTGGTTTCCTGAAAGACAATTTTTCCACGGACTAGGGAGGTGGGAGAAATGGTTTCAGGGTGATTCATGCACATTACATTTATTGTGCACTTTATTTATAATATTATTACATTAGCTCCAGGAGACCTAGGTTTGATCCCTGGATCAGGAAGATCCCCTGGAGAAGGAAATGGCAACCCACTCCAGTATTCTTGCCTGGAAAATCAAACGGATGGAGGATCCTGGTGGGCAACACCCCATGAGGTCGCAGAGAGTTGAACACGACTGAGCAACTAACACACACACACACACACACACACACACACACACACCTTAGATCGTCAGGCATTAGATCCGGGAGGTTTGGGACTCCTGCTATAAATATTTGTCCACACTTGAACATCCTTGGAATAAAGATGAGCCTTGCCGTGGATGGCACAGCACACGTTAATTTGCACAGGTTTTCTTACTCGTGGTCCATGAAGTAATGGTAACTCAGATTCAATGACATACAGTGTTTTCTATAACCACCTAATGATTCATTCAACAAAGGTGCATTGACCTTTTTTAAGGACCG
This sequence comes from Okapia johnstoni, assembly GCA_024291935.2. Taxonomy (NCBI): domain Eukaryota; kingdom Metazoa; phylum Chordata; class Mammalia; order Artiodactyla; family Giraffidae; genus Okapia; species Okapia johnstoni. Next base: position 23,097,548 of record CM044310.1, read on the forward strand.
TTCTGGTACTGGGTACTCAGCAAGAAATAGAACATGCCCTCCCCACCCCCTTCTCATGGAGCCTGGCATTCTAGTGATGGAGGGAGCGGACAGTAGCAGATAAGTGTATTATGTGTGGTGATGAGGACCGAAAAGGAAATGCGATGGGTGTTGTGCCAGGGTGTGGCCTCAGGGTAAAGGATGACTCCAGATAGGGTGGCCTCCAAGGAGGAGATATTCAGGCCAGTTAGCAGAGAAAATAGTGACTGTCAGTGCCTGCTAGGTTTTTTTTTAATAAATTTAAAAAAAGTTTTATTTGTTTTTGGCTTCACTTCGTTGCTGCATGAGGTCTCTCTCAAGTTGTGGTGAGTGGGGGCTGCTTTCAGGTTGTGATGTTCAGGCTTCTCATCATGGTGGCTTCTTTTGTTGCAGCTCATGGGCTCTAGGGCCCGTGGGCTCAGTGGTGGCAGCACGTGGGCTCTAGAGCACAGGCTCAGTAGTTGGGGCACACGGACTTAGTTGCCCCATGACTTGTGGGATCTTCCCAGACCAGGGATCAGACCAGAGTCCCCTGCATTGGCAGGCAGATTCTTAACCATTGGACCATCAGGGAAGTCCCATTGGCGCCTGCTGTTGACTGTGTGTCCCTGATTTTCACAGTGCTCTACGAACCCACTCATCTTAGCCAGGCTGACTCTAGGAAACACCACCCTCAGCTTCCTGGGCGACCCCTATACTGGTCTGCAGCCCTGCATGTCTTTGCTCCGAAGCTCCTGAGGCCAGAGGGGCTAGGCAGCCCCCATGACAGGATAGGAATGCCGAGATTTAAAGTATCATTTTAAAAGCACATTTTTTTGAATTTTCAGTGCAGCCTGTCTAATCTCCAGGGCGTGGTTCCAGCTAATGGATCCCATGTGTGTGTGCTAAGTTGTTTCAGTCATGTCTGACTCTTGGAGACCCCATGGACTGTAACCTGTCAGGCGCCTCTGTCCATGGGATTCTCCAAGCAAGAATACTTGAGTGGGTTGCTATTTCCTTCTCCAGGGGATCTTTCTGACCCAGGGATTGAACCTGTGTCTCTTACATCAACCTGCATTGGCAGGTGGATTCTTTACCACTAGAGCCACCTGGGAATCCTGAGTTTTAACATAGGATCACAGAGTCGGACACGACTGAAGTGACTGAACACGCACAGAGAACACATAGAAATAAAGCATGTAGGACAATGCATTCAGTTAGCTCTTCTTACTATCCAGATAGACTTAGAGCAGGAGTTCCCTCCCTAGGAGAATCGCATCCTTTGCCAGAGAACATTTGGCAATGTTTGGAGACATTTGTGGTTGTTATACTCAGAGAGGGTGTGGCTGGACACACAGGTGACTTGTGGCTACCATGTTGGAGAGCTCGTAGGTAGGGCATCGGACGGCCCAGGTGTTGGACACTTCTATAATCCCAGATGTTCTTCAAGAAGCACAGACCCAGAGCCTCCAGCTGGTAGGAGCTAATAAGCCAAATGTTTATCCCTAGGAGAGGTGGCTAGGCAGAAATGAATGACTGGGACTGGCCAAGAAAGAACCGGTTGGTCTGACCCTCTGAATTAAACTCCCAAGAACACTATGTTCTTTGCCTTTGCCATTGCCTTCTCCCATGTTCTAATAAAAGACTTTTGCAAAAGATAAGATCACTTATTTATGAGTCAGACTTGAGCCAAGGGAGGCTCCATCTAGATTTATTTAATTGGGAAGAGAGGTTGTAAAGCCCCAGAAATCATGCATCTGGACATGGAAGGCCCTTGCCTTGAAGAAAAGTTTCTGGCCAGCTCCAGGAAGCACAGGGTAGAGAATCTGTTTGCCTTGGGGGAGATTTAGATCTGGAAAACACTTCTCCCCCATGTCTGCTTTTGCTTCTGCCAGATACTAAAATTTTTACCCCTCATTGACCTCTCTATTGAAATCCATCTGATTACAAAGATTCTGTCTCAGACAGCATCATATGTCAACTTCCCAATGGCCCCTCATATCTTTATCAAGGATGATGTGCTTGTTGAATGATGAAGACTCTCCAGTTGACTTAATAAGTAAAGGAAGAAATTGTCTTATAAATGGAAAGTCTAGGGCACTGCAGGCTTCGGACACAGATGGAGTCAGAAATCAATTTCTCTGCACCTCTGAGCTCTGCCTTTCACTCTATTTCTTTCACATTAAGCCAAACACTCCTTTCTCTCTCTCTCTTTTTTTTTTTTTTTTTGGCTGTGTCAGGTGTTAGTTGCAGCACGCAGGATCTTCGTTATGTCACACAAGATCTTTCATTGCCACACACGGACTCTCTAGTTGTGGCTCAGGCTTAGTTGGCATGTGACACGTGGGATCTTAGTTCCCCTATCAGAGATTGAACCCATGCCCCATGCATTGCAAGGCAGATTCTTAACCACTGGACCTCCAAGGAAGTCCCAGCCCTTGACTGTCTAGAAGTGGTTTCAGAGGGCATACGTCCACTGCTTCCCAGGTCCAAGTCCAGCAGAAATGAGATACTACTTTCCCTCCATCAAAAATCCTGGGACTTCCTGTTATTGGGCTAGACAAGAATCATATGACCATCCCTGGACCAACCCCTGTGGCTGGGGCAGTGTGATGTATTAGGAGTATGCCCCACTGTGTAGCTGATGTCAAGACCTTTGAAATACATGAGCTGAGCATGAAGACCTAGGGAGATACCCCTGAAAAATATCTTAAAAACTGATACGCAAAATAAGATGATTGTGTTTGGGGCAGTAAAAATAACTGTCCGCTGAATATGATCTGAAATTCTATTAAATGACTTACTTCTGATTTACTCTGTTTTTTCCCCTCACTCTCAGTTTCTGGGCTCTCAGAGAATTAGTGCTCACCATGTGGTGTCAGCTTAATGACAGTGTGCCTTTTTACCTGTTTCTCATCTTGTCATTCTTGCTGAGATGCTTAAGACAGAGATACACAGAGATGTGTCTGGGCTGGTCCAGCAAAGCTTGCCTCTTATATCTGAGAACATGTTATTGGTTAACAGATAACGTGACCCAAACTTAATTAAACTCCAAAAAAGAAAGTTTAAGGGCTTCTATGTCTATACAGTAAGCAACTGGCTTCAGGAATGGCTGAATCCAGGAGCTCAAATGAAGTCATCAATCAGTATTTCACTTCCACCTCTCTGTCTTTTGGTTCAGTATTCTGTACCTGTACTGACTGAAATATCAGATGAGCTGTACCTTCCCAAAGTGTCTGCAAACCATCCCTTTACACGTAGCCGTCTGAGCAGGAAAGGGCAAGCATCTTTACCTAGCTTTGCCTGAAAAATTCCTGAGATTCCCTCCGACTGTACCAGCTTAAGTCATGCGTTGACCCCTGAGCCAATCGTTTGCGGCCAGAGAAATGTGAAGCTCTGATTGGCTTAGGTCATGGTCACATGACCCTAATCTGGAGGCTGAAGGCGGAACCTCACCCAAACCTCTGGACTGATGTGGGGGAGGTGAGGGTCCCCAAATGCAACTAGGGCAGGAGCCACAGGGAAGAGAGCTGGGTGCCTGGAGGAGAGGCTCCTCTCCTCCCACCTCGTGTTCTTAGCTCCCCATCCTCTCTCCCTGTCCTCCTGTCCTAGGGCCTTTCTTCTGTTTCTCAACTTGGCCTGGGTTAGGGAAAAGGCCTAATGTCAACCAAGCCATGAACAGGTTGACATTAACTAAAGCAGTGATCAGCTCTGATGGAGGCAAAGGACAAGAAGTGGAAGTGTCTAAACTCTCCCAGTAAAACTGCCCTGAGCTCTCCCAGGAGGATAGGTGTCCCGTGATTGGCTGTTAAAGGCATGAGGATAATTGACAAGGAAATTGACACAGTAGCGTGTAGGAGGCTGTCATGGAATGATTCCAGATCAGAAAAGGATAATGAAGAGGACGAGGAAATACGTGACTTGTAACAATGTAATGGACTTGCTAGAAACTCAGACTCATCCTTCCAGCTTCACCAGATCCCCTGAGCTCTTGAGGGAAGACAGGTGTGGTCACGACCAGCAGACATGGTCCTGGGGCTTTAGCGACATCCCTCCCCAAACTCCCGTTTCAACCTGCATGGCTGGATCACTCGCATCCTTGCTACCTGGTTTCCTCTATAATTAAGCCCTTCCTTCCTCACTTCGCTCCAGTGTCCAGGTGGCGGCGGCTGCTTTTGAAATAAGCCTTCTCTAGTAGGGAAGCTCTTAGGAGTCTAGAGGTTCAAAGAGAAGCCATGAGACACTCAGTCCCCTAAGCAGGACAGTCCTGGACCTTGTGTCTTGGGTACCAGGACTTTAGCATCTCAAGTGACATCGTTAGGCAAAGAGCCTGGTTGATGGCACAGCAGGTGGCCCAGGGCAAAAGGTACTGGAGAGAGATGTGCACACACAGAAAAGACAGTGCTATATAAGTTTGGCATTCTGGAAGCTTCTCCCCATGAATCAAAGCATGAAAAAAAAAAAAATCAAAGCCCCTTATCTACACACTTCCGGGGCTAATATAATCCACTTACCCAACAAGGCTGCCAAGCACCTGTGTGGTGTGTCTGCCTGTATGTGCCAGACAGTGGGCTAATTCCTTGTATTTATGGGTTTTCCAGTTTAATTCTCCTGGCAAATTTGGGATACTGTTCTCTCCCTGCCCAGCACACCCTAGCCTGCTTCTCTAGCTTTGTATTTACCAGCCTTCCTTCTGTTTCTGCAAAAGGTCAAAATATTCCTACCTTAGGGTCTTTGCATATTATAAGAGAGCAGTGGAGGACCAGGGCTTATTGTACTGGACACTTGAAATTTGCTAAGGGAATAGATTCTAAATTAAATCTTCTCAATGCACTGTACACACCCTCAATGATAACTGTGTCAAGAGATGGATACATTGTTTAGTATAGATTATGGTGATCTTTTCACAGGGGATATATATATCAAAGCATCAAGTTGTACATCTTAAATGGATACATTTTGATATGTCAAAGATATCTCAATAGAGGTGTTTAAAAAATCGAAGGATTTTTTTTCTTCCAAAAAATTAAGTTGCCTCTGATTTTCCTTTTAACAGTATGATGAAGAGGGTGAGAGGATGAGATGATGAAGATGGGCCTCTGAACTTAAACAAGTTATTGAGCATAATTATATGAGACAAACTTTTAAAAAGAGAAGGAAAGAAAGACAGTTTAGTAAAATTCTTGTCTATTAGTGTCTGGGAATTGCAGAAGGTCACAGGAAGAAAGAAGACTTAATCACAAACCTCAAGAACTTTCTTGTTAATTCTAAAATAGAAGCACTGAGATAACTTTCCACCAACTAAATTGACAAAGTTGTTTTTTTAAGGGAAAGTTTCTGGAGCTCAAGAACTGCTTTCAGATCCAAGTCCAATACGATTAGCTGTGTGACCTTGGACAAGTTAACCAACCTCTCTGTGCCTTGGTTTCCTCCTCTGTAAAATGTTTTGTGTGAGGACAAAAGGAGTCGGTCCTTGATGTCCTCTTAGCACAGAATCTGACATACAGCAGGCACTTAATAAATGCTAGATAAGGAAGATAAGAATATCTGCCTGGAAATTTCTCCCCCCAAATCTCACAAGGCTGCCACCTTCTTGATAGGTGGAATCCTCCCTCTCTTGTTCCCTTCCTTTATTTTTCTCATGGTATTTATTGCCCACAAATGTCTTCTTGTTGACTTGTTATCATCTACCCATATACTCCCAAAATCAGAATATCCTTAAAGTCTCCTTATCACTCATGTCTACATCTCCAGTGCCTGGGAAAATGCCTGGTGCATAATAGCAATACGGGAAGTAACTGTAAAAAGAAGGAATCCTTGTATACTAGATGAAGAATGTGAAAGTCGCTCAGTTGTGTCCGACTCTTTGTGACCCCATGCACTATACAGTCCATGGAATTCTCCAAGCCAGAATACTGGACTGGGTAGCCTTTCCCTTCTCCAGGGGATCTTCCCAACCCAGGGATCAAACCCAGGTTTCCCACACTGCAGGCGGATTCTTTACCAACTGAGCCTCCAGTATTCCGGCCTGGAGAATTCCATAGACTGTATAGCCCATGGGTCGCAGAGTCGGACACAACGGATCCACTTTCACTTTCAGATGAAGAATAGTGAAGGGTCAGCCCTGACTCCAGCGCAGGCCTGGCCACACATTTGGAGCCTCTAGCGAGGAAATCCAGCTTCCTCAGGGCTTGACCGTCCAGTTGGCCCATATGGGCCAGGTCCCACCCAGCACTACCAGATCCAAGGTGGGCGGGAGTCCTGAACTGAGAACCACCCAGCATCTCCCAAGTCCTGGCAGCATTTTGCACTGTCAGCTGGAGAAAGTGTGATTTATCACAGAACAGATTTCTGTTTGGCCATCTTTAAGCGAGGAGCAGCAAGCAAAGAGGAGGGAAGCAGAAACGTCATCTCAGAAATACTGCTTAGCCCTGCCTTCCTCCACCTTTTCCTGTTCTTCTTTTGCGGAGATGTCAGAAAAGTAAGTGTCAGGCACTTTAGTAGTGAACGAACTGCTGAAATGGCAGCAGACCTCCTGCAAACATAAAACTTTCTCTCTGGCAGCTGCAGGGGGAGGGTAGATAGTGGATAAGATGTTAGATAAGCCAGAAATTCTGTGAGAGAATAGGACACAGAGAGAGGAAACGAATTCTGCCAGACCAAAGCTGGGGCCAGGCACCAGTCACCGCCCCTGAATGAGAAGCTCTGATATGGAGAATTCCCAAAACCATGGGCTCTTCCCACTGTGGCCTCTCCAATGCCTAAGAAGGAGAGAAGGGGGGGTGGGATAAAGGGAGAATGGAGTGTGGAGGGGAAGGAATATGAGGCCTCTTGAATGGTACTGGCAGTGTCCTTTTCACCACAGCACTTAGCAGAATAACTCAGTCAGCTCTGCTGCTTAACAAGTGACCCCAACATTTGGTTGTTGAAAAGAATGATCATTTTCTCTTGGTTGTGCATTTGCAGATCATCTGGTGGTCTCTGGTCTCAGCTGGACTGGATCCTTCCCTGCACATCAGGCTGTGATGGAGTCCAGGTGCTTGATTCCAGCACTGGGCTGAGAGGTCTCAGCTAGTTTAAGTTCCTCTGGTGGCAGAGTTCACAAGGGCTGGCAGAAACAGACAGCTCTTCAGTCTGAGCTAGGATAGGTTGGCTGTCAACTTTTTTAACATTCTCTTGACCAAAGCTAGCCACATGGCCAGGTCTGCCATCAGTGAAAAATAAAGTCTTTCTGCTCACAGTGGAAGAAAAGGAATAAGAATCAAAATCATCAACTCAAACAGCCCATAAACCAGTAGGCACTGTGGTTAAGAGCAGAGCTCTGGGGTTGACTGTGTTTAAATTCTGACTCACTAACTACCATCTGTGTGTTCTTGAACAGCTTACATCACCTGCCTGTGTTTTTGTTTCTTCATTTGAAATATGGATATGATTCTTAAAATGTAGCCCTGTCCTAGGTTCATGGTGAGGATTCAAATGAAATGATCCACGTGACCCCTTAAAGTGGTTCCCGGTTTACTGCAAGCACTCAGAGAACATTTTTTTGCTGCTATAAAACACATAATCATCCATGAGTGTCCATCTCCTCAGATGTGTGTGTTCCCTGTATGTGCAGTGGGTGGGTGAATGTCAGGGGCAATGTGGTAGGGGCAACCCTGAGTGTCCCCTAAGGGGAAGAATAGGGGACCGGGTACCTGAGTGCCTCTTCTTCACCAACAGCACATGCCATGGCTGCCTTGGAGACACTCTTCTCTGGAGATGTTGCGGCAGTTTCTGGCCATTTAATTCTCCAGTGACAGAACCTCACATTGGTTGCTAGTAGTTTCCATGAAGAAATAGTCTGCCAAACAGTCTCCCAGGGCATAGTTCCCAGTCACCCCTGCAGCCTGCCCTGTCAAGGATCGCTCAGCCTGGCTCTTGGTGGGATGGGGTTCATACTTTGCATACTTCCCATGGGGATATTGTGCCATAATTAAAATTAAGAGAATAATAGCAAAATAAATAAATAAATCTGGGCACTAACTACGATAGGTGGTAGGATGGAGAAAGCATGGGAGAAAGTGGGCACAGAAGGGGAGGCAGCCTGCTGTGGGGTGTGGGCACCTTTGGGGCTGGCTTTCAGCACCTCCAAGACTAACTACAGCCCACTGTCCCTCCCAACAGCACCCCCCAAATTCTCCAGTCTGGCCTGTGAGACCAGTAAGACACCAAGGTAGAAAATGCAAATGCTTTGGGGGTTCCGGGTGGTAACAAAATTGAATGCAATAGTTTTTCAATGCTGATAATCAATTTGCTATTTTATAAACACCATGAAGATCAAATGAGATCCATAAGCTCTGATTGATTCATTCATTCATTTTCAGCATACATTTATTGAGTGTCTGCTATATGCCAGGTACCATTTTAGGCACTACGGGTACAACAATGAACAAAACAGGTAAAAATCCCTGCCATCCATATTCTATTGAGGGAAGACAAATAAAAACCACAATAAATAGATAAAATGTATAGTGTATGAAAAGGCAATAAGTGGTAGAGAAAAATAAAGCAAAGAAGAGTGTCAGGAGTCTTGGAGGGGTTGCAATTTTACATAAAAACACCTGAGAAAGTATCTCTGAGAATTTACAGACCAGGTTTCCCAGCCAAGGCACTGTTGACGTTTGGGATCGGCTGATTCTGTGTTGTGGGGCTGTGCTGTAGGATAGTGTAGGATGTTGAGCAGCATTACTTGCCTGTCATTAGATGCCAGTTGCTCATCTTCCAATTGTGACAACCTCCTTCCCTAGCTATAACAGCAAAAAGATCTCCAAAGATTGTCCAGTGGCCCTTGGAGGATGCAATGGCCCCTTTTTGAGAACCACTAGATTAAAGATCTAAAGGAAACAAGACAAGGATGTCCACTCACACCAGTTTTATTCAACATAGTTTTAGAAGTCCTAGCTACGGCAATCAGAGAAACAAAAGAAATAAAAGGACTCCAAATTAGAAATGAAGTAAAACTGTCACTGTTTCCAGACTACATGATACTAGTCATAAAATATTCTAAAGACACTATCAGAAAGCTACTGGAGCTCATCAATGAATTTGGCGAGGTTACAGGATACAAATACACAACAATCTGTTGCATGTTTACACACTAACAGTGAAAGATCAGAAAGAGAAATTCGGAAAACGATCCCATTTGCCACCTCATCAAAAAGAATAAAATACCTAGGAATAAACCTAGCTAAACATTAAAAAAAAAATGATACAAATGAACTTCTATACAAAACAGAAGTAAACCCACAGACAGAGAAAACAAACTTATCATTACCAAAACGGAAGGGTTGGGGAGAGGGATAAATTAGGAGTTTGGGATTAACATATACACAATACTGAATATAAAATAAGTAATCAACAAGTACCTACTCTATAGTACAGGAAACTATACTCAATATTTTGTAATAACCTCTAAGGGAAAATAATTTGAAAAAGAATATATGTATATACACACACGTATATATATATAACTGAATCACTTTGCTGTCCACTTGAAACTAATACAGCATTCCCTGTCCAATGTTCCAGCCTGTCTGAGTGGGCTTATTTGAGATGGGCCAAGAGAGTGAGGGAGGGCCAGGGCAGCTGATGGAAAGGATCTGAGCTGGTCCATGGGCCAGTGGCCTGTCTCAGGGCCCCTTTCCCTGGTCCCCTTGCCCATGTGAATGACAAAGATTCTAATATTCATATGGCAGGAAGGGTGATTTCTAAGGCCACAATCTCAGGATATTACCTGTTCAGACAACACGATAGAAGCAGTCTGATCAAGTCCTGCACTAGCCGTCATAAACCCTCTTTTCCACCTTGGGAAAGCTACAACCTCAGTGCTCCTCAGTTTTCTCATCTCTAAAATGGGATCCTAGGAGATCCCTGGTAGTCCAGTGGTTGAGAATCCATCTCTCAATGCAGGGGATGCGGGTTTGATCCCCAGTTGGGGGACTGAGATCCCACATGCTGTGGAACAAATAAGCCCAAATGCTGCAACTACTGAGCCCACACACCACAACTAGAGAGAAGCCATGGGTCACAACAAAAGATCCCACGTGCCACAACTAAAACCCAACACAGCCTAAGACAAATATTCAAAAAATAAAAATAAAATGAGATCCTGATTGCTGTCCAGAGTTCCAGAAAGGGCCAAGGACAAGAATGATGGAGGAAAACACATGGCAAATGTAAAACAAGGCATCAGAACAGTGCAAGGACATTTGACATTTTATGTTGATAGAGCAGGTATACAAACTGGGTGTACAAGAAATGTAAATCATTTTTCTGTATCTGAACTTGATTTCAATTTGCAACCCCCAGTCTCCCAAGACACAAAACTTATACCTGGAGTTATATTTCTGAACATATTAAGTTGGAGATGTTAATTAGAGAGCCAAGTAGAGATGTTGAATAAGCACTTTGTTATCTGGAGATGGGATTTGGGGAGTCATTAACACAGCGATGATATTTAAAGCATCAGAGCTATATGATTACAATAATGAAAGGAACAGGTATGGACTGAGTGTTTGTGTGGCTCCCAAGTTCTTCTGTTGAGATTTTAAGCCCCAGTGTGATGGTATTAGGAGTGGCGGGGTGGGGAGGTGATTAGGTCATGAGGGGGGAGCTTTCATGAATAAATTAGTGCTTTTTTAAAAAGAAGATTGATTTTTATTTTGTTTTTTGTTTGTTTTTTTACTGCAAGGTTTGTGGTATCTTAGTTCCCCAACCAGAGAAATTTTGGGGATCTCTGTTGATGCATAAGCTTTCTCTAGTTGTGACTCCCAGGCTCTAAGGCGTGGCTTAAGAAGTTGAGGTGCATGGGCTTTGTTGCTCTGAGGCATGTGGAATCATCCTGGACCAGAGATCGAACCCATATCTCCTGCATTAGCAGGCAGATTCTTAGCCACTGGACCACCAGGGAAGTCCCTAAATTAATGCTGTTATAAGAGGCTCCAAAGAGCTCCTTCACCCCTTCCATCAAGTGTGGACCCAGAGAGAAGACAGAATCTGTGAGTCAGGAAGCAGGTCCTTGCCAGACACAGAATCTGCTGGCGCCTTCATCTTGGACTTACCAGCTTTCAGAATGTGAGAAGTAAATGTCTGTTGTTTAAGCCCCCCAGCCTCTGGATATTCTGTTATAGCAGCCCCAGAGGGCTAAGACGGGACATACAAGATGCCATGGAATCATAGAAGGAGCAATTGCATTATTTCAAGGAGCGAATCTCTAATTGTGGTCCTCAGACCTGAAGCATCAGCATTTGCCAGGCATTTGTTAGAAGCGAAATGGGGGGTGGGGGAGGGGCAGTCCCCCTAGACCTGCTCAATCTGAGACTTTAGGGGTAGACTCAACCATCTGTGGACACTTGACAAGCCCTCTCTGATGCTCACTCAAATTTGAGAGCCTTCTTGGCTGCAGGAATCCAGACAAAAGTCTCACTGGATGTTGATGGCTGACCAGCAGATATCTTTTGCTTTCTCTGTGGAAAGTGGTCTCCAGCCTCTACCTTAGGAAGCAGGTGACATCCTTGGGAAGTTGCCAAAATCTGAAAGACAGAAGATATCAACCAACCATATGCCACTCAACTAGAACCCTTGTGACCCAACCTGGTCCCTCAAGGTCCTTAAGAGCAGACTGGTTGATTCTGTGCCCACCATGCGTTCAAAAGGGGTAGTTTAAATGTCACAGTGAGGACTTCCTTGGTGGTCCAGTGGTTAAGAATCCACCTTCCAATGCAGGGGACACAGGTTCAATCCCTGGTCTGGGAAGATCCCACATGCCGAGAGTCGGCTAAGCCCGAGCGCCACAACTGCTGAGCCCATGCTCTAGAACCCATGTTCCACAACGAGAGAAGTCACCATAATGAGAAGCCTTCCCACTGCAACTAAAGAATAGCCCCTGCTTGCCGTAGCTAGAGAAAGCCCATGTGAAGCAACAAAGACCCAGCACAGTCAAAAAATATAAATTTTTTTTTAAATAAGTTTATTTTTAAAAAGTCACAGTTAGCAGGGGCCAGCAGGTAGTTTTCTTAATGGGCAGCCCACCCACAATGAGAAATTTAAGAGATTCCCAGAAATGGATCGGAGGGGCTGTGAAGATTCTCGTAGAGGGGTTGGATTCCTTTTTTGCAGACGAGCCAGCTCATTTTGTGATACTGTGGTTCCCACTGCTAGCCACTTAGGAGATGATTAATGCAGCCTGCGACTTCCCCAGACATTTATGGCACCTTCAGGAATAACAGTGACAATGGCTCTATCATGCCCGGTGGCTTCATACCCTTGGCGTTCCTCTTAATTATTTATATATTCTGGAGCAGCCAGGTTCCCTCCCACCAGAGCTCAGAAAGGTAATAAATGAGGAAAGTCAATGGTCTGTAAATTACAACATTGATTAAAGAAGTGATTACTGATATAACTCTTACTCGGCTATTATGCTAATGCCTGCCCATATCCAGGACAGTGTTTACATGCTAATGACAAGTCTGGGACAGCAATGAAAATTGGTTTCCACCCTTAATCAGTATATAAACTCTTTTAAACCACTCTGACCATGAGTGAGACAATCTATTCGTGTGTTCCCCTCCCAACTGCCCCCTGCCACTATACAAAAACTCTGTGTATATGCATTTCTATGGCAAGAATTAACTTTACGTGTATTCCCAAAGGAGTCGATGACTCCTAAAAGGTTAGGAAACACTGCTCTAAAGATTTCTGGAAGTTTTCAAAGTAATTTCTTGTGTTTCCACTGTTCTTGACTCCAAGTTATCTCAATATTTCACATCTCCCTTTGCCCAAGATCTATGGCTGTGTTGAAGCAAGCATCCCCATGAAAAAAGAGCCCTGTTCATGCATCCATCTAGCTGTTCATCTATCCATCCTTCAATCCATTCATCCATGTATGCATACATCCATCTATCCACTCATCCATCTATCCATGCATACATGCATACATGTATCCATCCATTCATCCATCTGTCCACCCATGCATATATATATATGTATTATCCATCCATTTATCTGTCTATCCATCCATGCATCCATCCACTTAGCAATTTATTCACCCATCCATTCATCCATCCAATCATCCACCCTTCATCGATTCATCCATTCACCTATTCATCCATCTGTCCATCCATTCATTCATTCACCCATCCATCCACCCATTCATGCAACCATCCATTCAGTCCACTTTGCTGAGCTCCTGCTTCTTGAGCAGCTGGTATGAGGCACCAAGAGATCAAAAAAGAAAAAGATATACTTATTGCCTTCAGTGGTTTTACATTTCCACAGCTGAAAATGAAAATTTACACAAGGGTCCGGTGTGATCCCATAAACTTAGGTATGCAAGATGGGTTATGTTGTTTCTCTATAACTCATCTTGATTTCTATTTTCAGTTTTCAATTCATTATGGTAGTGAAACATCATCCCAGTCTAATTTCTAGAAGATGTAACTACTATCAAGGCTTGGGGAGGAGGCTTCTAGCCTTAAAGTGTTCTATTCACAGCTCCTAGGGGGCACCCATTATCAGCTGGACTCCACATGGGTTACCTCTGATGTGGTCCCATCCTTGCACATGCTGCTCCTTTCAGCCTCCTCCCAGGGAGCACAGGCATCCTCAAGCTGTTTCTTTGCCACATAAGAGTATCCATGGGGCTGTAAATAGATCCATCTTCCTAAGGTTTCAGCAGAAGAACACAAAATCTAGATGCTTGCAGGCTTTTATTTTTTATTTTGTTTATGTTTGTTCTGCTTTGTGTTCTGTCTTATCTCTTTCCTGAGGCCATGATCTGCTAGAAATGGGAAAAGAGAGGGGAGGAAATTCAGGGGAAGGAAACAGGTTGATCTTCACTAATGTGGTGCTACCATTCACAGAATGAGCAGTAACAGTACAGATACACCACTAATGCTAGGGGGTCAGGGGAAGTGCTGCAAGCAGAAAAGGAAGGATGTTCCCAGGGAAAAGGAACATCATATATGAAGACCCGAGTGTTCTGGGGAACCATCAGGGCTGCATGTAATTGGAACAGTGGGTGTAAGAACTGGGAGTAGAGCTTTGCTGAGGAAGAAGGCTTTTCTTCTTGCATTTCTTCTTGAGGAAGTACAAGCCCTTCAGATCTTGGGTGGCTGGATGGGGTGGGACGTGGCTGTGGCTGATCTTCTGGACAGACATCAGCCTGAAGAACAGACAACCTCTGATACCTGCATCACATTCCCTGAATCCACCCAGAGTTCAGTCCCAGCTGCAATTCTGACAAGATTCAAGTTTGCTTGGTGATTGCTTCTTCTCTTACACTGCTTGTGCTTTCCATCCCAGGGCTTGTGTCCCAGCCTGGAATATGGGGAACACATGGGCAGCACTCACCCAGTGAGAGAGAAGAGAAGTAGATTATATTTCTGCCTCTCATCCTGAAAGTTGACAATTCTGGGGGCTTTCCATGAGATCCCAGAAAAGCAGAGCTCAATGGTCACAGCACCAAATGCAAAAATGGACCTTTCTACTGACCTTTCTTGTTTCTCTGGCTCCCTCAGCCTTCTCCCTGGTCCCCATTCCCTAGGGTCACCTCCCAAGTAAACCAGCAGCACCAAATCCTTGTCTCAGGCTCCTCATTGAGGAGAACCTACATTAAGCATGTGTGCTTTGCTAAAGACAAGGACACATGGCTGAAAGGTGGTCTCCAGATCCCAGAGAACTTCTCCTTCTCCATCCCCTCTCTGTCTTGGCAGGTGTCCGACCACTGTGACTATGTCTTTGTCAATGGCAAAGAGATGAAAGGCAAGGTGGATGTGGTGGTGAATTTCACATACCAGCACCTAAGCGCCCCCCTGCATGTCACCGTATGGGTGCCCCGACTACCCCTGCAGATCGAGGTCTCTGACACGGAGCTGAGCCAGATTAAAGGCTGGAGGGTTCCCATCGTGGCCAGCAAGAGGTGAGTCTGGGGTGAGGAGACACATCAGAGCTATGACAGCAACGGCTGTGGATACTGATGGCAACACCAAAGGAGTCAATGCAGGAGCCAGTGCAGGGCCCAGGCAATGCTGTTACCATGGTGATTACATGATGCGAAGTGTACATGCCTCTGCGGCCTAACAACAATCCTCTGGGAAAACTGAGACTCAGGGCAACCCAGCCAGGCAGGAAGGCTGCTAAGCGGCCGGGTCCATATCAGATCCAATTGTTTGCACTCTACATGGGCTCCTAGAAATCTCTCTCCTGAAAGTGCCCCTCCTGAAGGAAGCCACAAAAGTAATATAGTTTTCTAGCCTTTCAACCTCAGAGAATTAGAGTTTGGGCTTATTTTGTCTATGTGAAACAGAGATTCCTTTTCTGTTCTGGGTGAATATCTATAATTTTGAAAAGCTCTGTGCATATCAAATTATTGGATAAAATCTAATTGCATTTATACTGGACCATCGGGTTGCTGTCTGCGCTTAAACCAAAAGAAAAACTTCTATTCCATGTGACTCTGGATCATTCTGTGTAGGAATCTGGGGTCTTGTTTCCTCAACTCTTTGACCCCCAGGTCAGCTACATAACAACTGTTGCTGAATTATTGGTTTCCTATATGACATCTTCCATCTTAAACCATCAGGGCTCTTTTCCTGACCATCTCCCAGGCACCAGTGTTGATTTTTAAGGAACAAGTATTGTCTGTCTCAAGAAAGATAAATACGACAGTGAGATGGTGAGTCCACTTTTATAGAATGAACTTGAAGGCATTTGTTCTCCTCTGATGAGGAGGACAGCCATGAATCCAGCCAAGACTTCAGACCATTTAGTTGTCATGAGTGACCAAGATGTGGGTTGTTCCATGTCCCTGAAGAAGGAAAAATTGACACTTGTTGGTTTCAAATCCAAGCTTGGCTGCTTTCTAGCTTTGTGAGTTTGGGCCAGCCACCTAACATCTCTGATTCAGTTTCTTCATCTGGACATAAGAATAATTACAGTTTTACCTCACAGTGTTAAGAGTCCATTCATGAAGATCTTAGCATGGGCACATCTCCAGAGTATCATACCACTCTGACCAATAGACTTTTCTACAGTGGTAGAAATAGTGGAATGTTCTAGAACCGAAGTATCCAGTGGAATGTTCTAGAACTGCAGTATCCAGTGCAGTAGCCACTAGCACAAGGGGTTATGGAGTGACTGAGAAATGTAATGTTTGGATTTGCTTAATTTTCTTCATTTAAATTAAATTGTAAATAGCCACAAGTGGTTCTTGGCTACTTCGTGGACAGTGTAGTTTTAATATTAATAAATATTAACTCTTACATCTTTTATTTGTCAACAGATGCCTTCGAGAGAGATAGGAGTGTTTTGTGGGCTACATATACAGGAGATGGGATGTGGGGAAATTCTTTGGGTCGTGCTGTTAAGTGGAGAGATATGTTTATCTTTCCTTCTCAATTAAGTCTTACCTTCCTCCTTTGGCAAGTACAATAAAGCTTCTTTGCATTGTTTAAAAAAGAGCCGGTGCTTCTGTGTGGTCCTGAGGCTCCTGCCTGGGCTGCTATCTCTTGGCAATTGATGGGGAGGTATCTGCCTTGCAACTCCAGAGCATCATGAATTCCATCCCTGACCCAAAAGCCTCCTCTCCTTCCCCATCAGGCCCACACGAGACAGCGAGGATGAGGACGAGGAGGAGCGGCGGGGCCGGGGCTGCGCCCTCCAGTACCAGCACGCCATGGTACGGGTCCTCACCCAGTTTGTGTCCGAGGGGGCTGGCCCCTGGGGCCAGCCGAGCCACCTGCTCAGTCCCGACTGGCAGTTCGACATCACCCACCTGGTTGCCGACTTCATGAAGCTGGAGGAGCCACACGTGGCCACTCTCCAGGACAGCAGGATCCTGGTCGGGCGGGAGGTTGGCATGACAACCATCCAGGTAGGAAGCTGGAGCTGGGAACCTCTGCACGCCCATCACTGAGCATGGTACTCCGCCTTGGAGGGAGGCGGTTTGCTAGCAGGGGTGGGTCCTTATGGCCAGTTCCTGCTCCTTGTGATGGCATCCTGTGGACACCCAAAGGTGAGGCTGGACCAGCTCTTAGAGTCCCAGGTAAAGTGAAGTGAAAGTGATAGTCGTTCAATTGTGTCCGACTCTTTGTGACCCCATGGACTGAAGTCCACCAGGCTCCTCTGTCCATGGAATTCTCCATGCAAGAATACTGGAGTGGGTTGCCATTTCCTTCTCCAGGGGATCTTCTTGACACAGGGATTGAAGTTGGGAATTCTGCATTGCAGGTAGATTCTTCACCACCTGAGCCACCAGGGAGACTTGAGTCCCAACCTCCTTCCAAACAGAAATGAGAAGGTGGTGGCTGCACGCCTTGGCACCCCCTGTGACCCCACTCTCTGCTGCATCCTTCATTCCCACCACCCCCACCCCAACCCACCCTGCCTCTGCTTCTCCACCCTCAGCACCCCCTCTCCAAATCCGCACCACCTACACCCACTTAGAAAGAACCTGCTCCCCACTCTGCAATACTTGTGCCAGTGGCCAAGGTAGGATGCATTCCTTTCTTCCTTTCCTCCCTTCTTTCCTAAGTCAGCCTATCATTCTGTCATGTAGTCATTCAACCAACTCTTCAAAATCCTGCTGTCTCTTTTGCTCAAGGAAATGTATAGAAGGGTGAGATTTCAGGACAGATGGTAGGGCACAGAAGGCCTTTTATTCAACCCATCAAGTCCCACACTACTGACTCCACCTTTTGTGGAGGGTTTTCTTGTTTTTTTTGTTTAATTTTACTGAAGAATAGTTTGATCTACATTGCTGTGTTAGTTCTACATGTTACAGCGAAGTGATTTAGTTAGACATATACATATATCTTTTCTTTGTTAGACTCTTTGCTCATGTAAGTTATCACAGAATACTGAGAAGAGTTCCCTGTGCTGTACAGCAGGACCTTGTTGGTTATACATCTGTCTTATGTATAGTAGATGTGTGATTCCACCTTTTTGAAATGTCATTCTGGATCCTTTCACTACCACCCCAGGTGGGAAAGATTGATACATCTCTACCATTTCACCTGGACACCCCAAGTCCAACATCTGATATATGAGATGAAGCAGAAAGGCATCTCAGGTGGTGCTAGTGGTAAAGGATCTGCTTGCCAATGCAGGAGATGTGGGTCAGATCCCAAGGTCAGGAAGATCCCCTGGAGAAAGAAACGGCAACCCAGTCCAGTATTCTTGCCTGGAGAATCCCATGGACAGAGGAGTCTGGCAGGCTGCAGTCCATGGGGTCATAAAAGAGTTGGACAGGACTTAGTGACTAAACAACAACAAATGAGGCAGAAAGTGACATTTCTGCCAACGGAGGATGCGTTGTACTTGGGATTGGAGGGGAGACTAGACTGTCTCTTGTTCAGTTCCCCAACTGGTTGCCTAATTCACTTAAAATTGGATTCAGGCTGAACAGAGTCTGTTTGTGTGCCACTATTCATGAATCCAGGCAGTAAGATTGCCACGTATGGTTGACCAGTTTGTGCAGTATGCAAAGAGGCTTCATCTAAATGGGGAGGGTCATTTCCTTTCAAAGACAGAATAGATTTTAATATTTATGGCAAGTTTCCAAAAGATAGAGCTAAAGTGTCACAGGGAAGAGTGACTTTATCTGATTCTCACGTGACACGGGATAATGTATAGAGGGAAGTTGTGGCTCCTTCCCACTGTATTCTGTACCCTGTAGGGATGGACAAAGCATAGCTGGGAAAGGTTCCAACATCCATCCAGAAACAGATGTGATGGACTGGTCTGTGTCTGCCCATCCCCCAGGTGCTGTCCCCTCTGTCTGACTCCATCCTGGCTGAGAAGACGGTCACTGTGTTGGATGACAAAGTCGCAGTGTCAGACCTGGCCATCCAGCTCGTGGCTGGGCTGTCTGTCACCCTCCACCCCAGCACGGAGAACAGCAGGGCTATCACGGCTGTGGCCACAGCTGAGGAGCTGCTGCGGACCCCTAAACAGGTAAGGGCCCGGATGCCAGAAGGGAGCAGGGTCCCGCCTCATCTAGCCAAAGGGGAGGGAGGCGGGAGGAATGGGGGCAGGGTAGCAAAACCACGTTCCAGGAGGAAGTGATACTGGCTGTGTAAAATCCACGTGGCTTTGAGGTCCGAGTAGTGGGGTCTGTGATGAACTACAAGAGTGGTACCCAGTGCCCAGAGGTGGACGAACCATCTGGGAAGCAAACTCTCAGAAATCCAGCCGCTTAAGACAACACCCACTGTTGTTCACAGTTCTGTGGGTCGGGAATCCAGGTGGGCTCAGCAGAGTGCCATGCTCTGGGCTCCACAGGCTGAGAGAAGACCATCTTATCAGGATGCTCTGGGGACAAATCTACTTCTACTCTCACTGGTGTGGTTGGTGGAATCCAGCTCTGTGCAGTTGAATGCCTGAGGTTTCCTAGGTTTGTTGATGCTGGCCGGGAGCCTCTCTCCACTTCCTTCTCTCTGCCCACACCCTGTACTGTCTTCAGAACCACTAACAGTGCATAGAGTCCTTTCCATGCTTGCAACCTCTGAGTTTCCCTCTGTCACCACCCAGAAAAACTCTTCTGCTTCCAAAGGCTCGTATGACTACAGCAGACCCACCCAGCTCAGCTAGGCAGCTCTCCCTAACTTCACCTGTGCCTATAACATCATAAGAGGACATCTCATCACATTCTCAGGTTCCAAGGAATAGGGTGGACCATTCCAGAAATTCAGCTGTTGCTACCTGGCTTTGTTCCAGACTATCACCAGCAGGGACCTACAAATAGAAGGGGGGAAAGTAGGAACAGTGAGAGACTTTATTTTCTTGGGCTCCAAAATCACTGCAGATGGAGACTGCAGCCATGAAATTGAAAGATACTTGCTCTTTGGAAGAAAAGCTATGACCAACCTAGACAGTATATTAAAAAGCAGAAGCATTGCTTTGCTGACAAATGTCCATCTAGTCAAAGCTATGGTTTTTCCTGCAGTCATGTATGCATGTGAGAAGGCTGAGTGCTGAAGAATTGATGCTTTCCAACTGTGGTGCTGGAGAAAACTCTTGAGGGTCCCTTGGACAGCAAGGAGATCCAGCCAGTCAATCCTAAAGGAAATCAGTCCTGAATTTGATTGGAAGGACTGTTGCTGAAGGTGAGGCTCCAATACTTTGGCCACCTGATGTGAAGAGCTGACTCATTGGAAAAGACCCTGATGCTGGGAAAGATTGGGGGCAGGAGAAAAGAGGATGACAGAGGATGAGATGGTTGGATGGCATCATTGACTCGATGGACATGAATTTGAACAAACTCCAGGAGATGGTGAAGGACAGAGGATTCTGGCATGCTGCAGTCCGTGGGGTCACAAAGACACATGACTTAGCAACTGAACAGCAACAGCCACCTGGCTTTGTTCCAGAACATCACCAGCAGGGACCTGTAAGGGGTTCTCATTCACATCCAGCTCACAGGGCTGGCACCTCTGCTCACCTCTCCTGGGGACAGGACTCTGGCATGGTGTTGGCTGGTTTAGAAAGAGCAGAAGAGGAAAGTGGGGAGACAAAGCAGAAGGCATGAAGCTATTTGCCAAGAACTGGTAATTAATTAGGGGACGATTGGCATTGCCACCTCCCTGGCGTCGGGCAAGGCCACCCATCAGCTTCCAGCATCACCCATCTGTCTTCATCGGCTGATGGTAATTGGAGGGCCCCGGTGCTGCCTACGGGGATTTATGGATAGAGTTCATTCAATTTGCAGACATGACTCTTGAAAGAATAGGAGCTCTAAATCATGCCCGGACGTGTGTTATTTTAAGTATTTCAGAATTTCTCATCTTTAGGGAAATGCTGGCTTCTCCCCAGACAACCTCTGTGTTCCAACCTCACTGTCATGAGCTAATGGAAAGACTTGGTCTCAGTCACACAGCAGGGCTGATGGAGATGGATGCTGGCAAGCCTGCCGGGTTCTGAGGGCTTAATTCGGATTGTCTGCTGTTCAGGGGGGCTTGTTTGATGTTAAGTTCGTTCGCCATTTCGAGTTGGTGAAGAAAAATGAACTCTAGATGAAAAGTCAGCCAAGATGAACTGGCACAGTGCGTTAACAGTGTTTCATCTCAGTCCTTGGAGTGTGGAAGGCTGGTCTCTTGTTCTTGATATTTCCAACTTTGAAATTCAAAAGGTTTGCCATGAATATGAGGGCAACCGTATTATACTTCCCCATGCCCTATTAGTTCTGAAGAAAGCTAGAATAGTAAAGAGAAATGAGGTCTCCCACAGCATGAATGCATTCAACTGAAGCTTTAGAAGGGGGTCTGTCCGATGGTGTGATTTCTCAGTTGATGAAGCTAAAGGAGAGGCGGGCAGGAAACAAAATTCCAGAGCCAATCGTGTCTTAGCTTTGATTCCCCCAGAAGCTGAGCCTGAGATAAGGATCTGCATGCCAGAACTTCATCTGGGCAGTGAAGGGAACCCTAGAAGGGAGTCTGGAAGTGAGGGAAGGGAGGAAGGAAAGAGAGCCAAAAGAGTGTGTACCCTGCACTTATGGTGGCCACGGGAAAGGATGAGGGAAGGAATAGTTAGGGAGTTTGGAGTGAATGTGTACCCACTGCTATGTTTAAGGTGGATAACCAACAAGGACTTACCGTATAGCACAGGGAACTCTCCTCAGTGTTATGTGGCAGCCTGGATGGGAGGGGGGTTTAGGTGAGAATGGATACATATATATGTATGGCTGAATCCCCTTGCTGTCCACCTGAAACTATCACAACATTGTTAGTTGACTGTACTCCAATATAAGATAAAAAGTTTAAAAAAAAAAAAAAAGTGTATTCCCAACTCGGCCACCACTGTGGGCTACTGGAGCCTGGATCTCCTGAGAAACCATCAGCCAGTGTAGAAAAGACTGAAGCGTCATTATACCTGAGAGGCAAGGAAACTGGGATATTTATCACCCTTCCCATCAGCCCTTAGTGGAGGGTTGCTTCTGGAGGGTGTTAATTTTTCAGCACTTCCAGCTGTGGGCATGACTACGTAGGTTCCAGAGGTTAGAATGCTCCTTGGCAAGACCACCTTGCAAGTTTGACAGCTGATAGTCGACCAGGCAGGTTTTGTGGAGTAATAGGCAGATGCCAACAGCAAGCACACACAATCTTTAGATTTCAGGTACATTCTCACTCACTCCTAACAAGAAGCTGGCGTTAGTCTGGGCTTTCCATCACAAGTGATAGAGACCTAACTCAGGCTGGCCGAGACAGATGTAAGAGTTTACCAGTTCATGTCCAGGCATTTGCATCTTCAGGTAAAGCTAGAGCCAGATACTCCAGTGGTGTCAACAGAAACTTTCCTTTTTAAGGACTTCTCTGGCGGTCCAGAGATTAAGACTCTGCAGTTTCCCTGAAGGGGACACGGGTTCAATCCCTGGTTGGAGAACTAGGATCCCACATGCCAAGCTGCATAGCCAAAAAAATAAATAAGTAAACCTCCATTTTTTTTAAATGAAATGCTCTTTTTTAAAACAAGTTTTATGTATTCAAAAAAAAAAAAAAAGACCATTTTGGCTCCACCCTATGGCATGTGGGATCTTAATTCTGCTACCAGGGAGAGAACCCACACATCGTGCATTGGAAGGCAGAGTTTGGACCACCAAGGAAAGTCCTCAGGAACCTTCATTTTTATTATTGGCACTTGTCCTCAATTCTGGAAACTGTCCAGCCATTATTTCTTTGACTTTTGAAGTTCTCCCATATTCTTCCCTTCTGTAACTCTTAACAGAAGACTGTTGGTCATTCTCTTCCTCATTTCTTTCAACCATCCTTTCCCATGCTTCATCAATTTATATTCCTGAGGTTACATTCTGGGTGAATTTCTTGACTCAGTTTCCCAGTGACTAACTCACAGTAACTAATTCTCTCCTCAACCATGTCGAATCTGCTATTCAGACTGAGTAATGAATTTCAACCAGAAGATTCTTCACATCTAGAAGTTCTGTTTGGTTCTTTCCACAGCTCCCTGTTCTTTTCCCAGTCTTTCCTACTCTTTCAGAGTAGTTTTTACTCTTTTTAACTCCCTTTAACTATTGTCTTTCATTGGCTAGTTTTTGTTATTGACTTGTTTTATTTTTATGGTCCTTGTCTTCTGATTTTTGTATGTGAATTTTTTATGATTCTGTCTCATGGTAGAGCCTTCTTTCCTAGGGATTGATTTTTCTTTTTTTTCATGGGCACCTCCTGAGCCATGGTTGCTTTGCCTCTGTGTGGTTCCTGAGAAATTCCTGTACATTTTTGCATGTGTGTGAGTCTAGCTTCAAGTTAACATCTTTGCTTTCAGCTCCTGCAACATCAGATGGTATAACTTCAGACACCACACTCAGTTATGGAGAAAGGGTGGGGTTCTGATTTCCAGGGAGACATTTTCCCATCCAGAGCTCAGAGCAGAAATGAGCATTATTGGTGTGTCTCTGGCCCAGTGGGTAGGATTTCTTTTCTCCCTATGTGGAGAGGAATCCTAGCTGTATGTTAAAGGTCTCATGCCCATCTGACACTTGCCCAGTTGGGTATCAACATCCCAGCCACTGGCTGGTGGGTTTTCTGAATAGTTGTACACCCCCTCAAGCAATCTCAGTAACAGTTACCTATGTGTATCACTGTAGTATGCCTTCTTTTTTAATTTCTGATTCCTAGGAATTTGCATCTCTTATTTGTATTTTTACCTAGTTTTTAACTAGTTTATGCTCAGCCATCTGTTGAGTATGACATTCTCTGTTGTTGTGACATGCTCTTAAGAGTCTTTCTCACTATGTCAACTTTCTCTCTCCTGTGCTAGCCTCAGATTCCAGCAGATTGCTTAAGATTGCAAACACTCCCCATTCCAGGCTTGCATCCCAACTCAGTAGTCCCAGAGGAAATAAAATTCTTCTCTAATTTCAGCAAAAGCCCAGAGATCACATCCCATTGCTGGTTTGGATCATGTGCTCCTTCCTGAGCCAATCAGTGTAGTGGAATGTTGTGATTGGCCAGACCTTGGTCACATGCCTTATGGACCTGGAGGGATGGGGTGCCTCCCACCCATGCTCCTTAGACTCCCCATGGAGGAAAGACATGATTCTGAAAGGAAAATTAGTGTCCTAGCTCCCATCAGAAAGGAGGAATGGAAACTGGATGGGCCAAATAGATGTTCATCTCAGAACCTTTAGGTACTTTAAGTCCCCTACAGGTGAACCTTCAAGTTTTAATCTTTCAAAGATGCAAACATGTGTTTGCATGTCCATTCACATAACTTAGTTCATGTGTCTGGTGTCCATTGTCACATGTGTGCATCCTCTACAAGGGGTTGTGCTTTTGTGTACTTTACTGTGCAGTACTGTATAAAGTACAGTAGTGCAGTATCTTTATTTCAAGCCCGGAATGTCTGGTAGCAAGCGTAAAAGCAGCAGTGATGTAGCTGATACTGTACTATACTTTTCAAGTTCCTGTACTGTAAAGTTAAAAATGTTTTCTTTATTTTTTGTTTGTTTTCTTTTTATGTACTATTTGTGTGAAAAGTATTGTAAACCTATCACAGTACAGTAGTATATAGCCAATTGTGTTTGTTGGGTACCTAGGCTAACTTTGTTGGACTTATGAACAAATTCACTCTTGGGACTGAACTTGTTTGTATGTAGGGGACTTACTGTATTCACATTCCCACTTTCAATCGGGGGAAACTGAGGCCCAGAAGAACTGGTTTAAAGAAAGATGTTCCCAGGGAAACAGTGGATCC
Organism: Okapia johnstoni; assembly: GCA_024291935.2. Lineage (NCBI taxonomy): Eukaryota > Metazoa > Chordata > Mammalia > Artiodactyla > Giraffidae > Okapia > Okapia johnstoni. The sequence continues at coordinate 23,122,286 of CM044310.1, forward strand.
ATGCATTTAATTCAAAACTCCCACTTCAAGCTCTCCGCCTTTTGTCATGGGGTCCAGCAGCCAGGATTAGAAGAAACACCGGATCCTTTACCCATAGCAGACCCCTGGCGTTCCATTAGCTCTTCCCAACCATAAGACCACTGCCCCTTTCCTTCCCTACTCTGCTTCTTGCTTCTCCTTCGTAACATCCAGTAGATTGTCCAATAGGAGTTATCCTAGTCATTTCACAGCCAGTGCCCACCCATCTCTCTCCTGATCTCCAATCACCTTCCTTCCTCCCTGTCATTAAACCAAACATTAAAAGTAAAACATAGCACATCAAACTTATGCAAAACTAACATCCCAGCCCAGCTCCAGGAAACATCCCAGCCTGCCATGATAAACAGCTGTGTATTGCTTTATTTTTTTTAATTAATTGTTATTGGAGTATAGTTGCTTTACAATGGTGTTAGTTTCTGCTGTACAGCAAAGTGAATCAGCTATATGTATACATATATCCCCTCTCTTTTGGATTTCCTTCCCATTTAGGTCACCACAGAGCATTGAGTAGAGCTCCCTGAGCTATACAGTAAGTTCTCATTAGTTAAACTGTTGTGTTTTGTTTATTATCTGTCAGTTTTCTAAAGACTACTCAGTGACTGGCACGTGGCCTGACATGTCCCTGGAATGATCAGATGAATGAAAATTGGACTACTCAGTGCCTTGTTCTTAGAGGACTGGGAAGAATTCCAGACACAACACAATTGTCTCCTGTAGTCCCTGGCCTGGTCAGTGACCTCAGAGTCAAAGGCAGCCAGGAAACTAACTAGCAACCATGGTTAAGACTCAAGACAAACTGCTTGGACTCGACCCCAACTCTGTCAGTTAGCTCTGCAAACTTGGGTGAGCCTTGGCTCCCTGCCATGTTTCAATGTACTCACCTGCAGAATGAGAAATATGGAAAATAGTATCTACCTCGTATATTGATGGGAAGATTAAACAAGTTGCTAATGAAAATTACTTAGAACAGTGGCTGGTACCCAGGAATCACTATGGACATCTTCGTTACCCTCACCCTCATGGTAGGTAGAATAATGGTACACCAAAGACTGCCACGTCTAATTCCTAGAGCCTGTGAATAAGTCACCTTATGTATTAAAAGGGACTTTGCAGTGGTGATTAAGGATCTTGAGATGGAAAGATTACCATGGATTATGCAGAGGATGGAATACACTGAACTCAATGTCATCACAAGGGTTCTGATGAGAGGGAAAGGTGGTGCATCAGAGTGAGGGGCAGGAAATGTGAAGGCTCCAAGGACATGCTCAAGTCTTCCTTAATAAATGCAATGAAGCCTAAATTCAGTGAGGGCTTTTTGTGGGGTCTTTTCCCCCTGGTAAGGATGATGCTGGAGCTGTCATTGCTTATCTGCATTTGTTCTTGTTTCAATTAAATCAACTCTCAGATCCTGATATAAACCCTGGATGTTTTTGCCGCCAGCTTCATCAACCACCAGGTCTGGATTTTAAGTCTTGCCCCTGAATCTAGGATTGGTGGGGGCGGGGGCGGGATGCAAGATCCTAAGAGAAGAGGCACCTCTCCCATTCTCACCTCCTCCCATCCCCCGTGGATTTTCTAACTGCCTCTCTCCCCACAGGAAGCCGTGGTCAGCACTTGGCTCCAGTTCAGCGATGGCTCCGTGACGCCCCTGGACATCTACGACACCAAGGACTTCACCCTGACGGCCACCTCCCTGGACGAGGCCGTCGTGTCCGTCCCCCAGCCCCGCTCGCCCAGGTGGCCCACTGTGATGGCTGAAGGCGAAGGTCAGGGACCCCTGGTCCGAGTGGACCTGACCATCGCGGAGGCCTGCCAAAAATCCAAACGCAAGAGTGTCCTGGCCGTCGGCATGGGGAGTGTCAGGGTCAAGTTCGGGCAGAACGACGCCGACTCCAGCCCCGGCGTGGACTACGAGGAAGCTGAGATCAAGAACCACGCCAGTGACCGGCGCCAAAAGGCCCAGGAAGGACCCTTCTACGGCAGCTCCTCCGCGGAACGTGAGGAAGGGGTCCTCCGCAGGGGCAACCCCACGGCCAAGTCGCTGCTGGACAACAAGGTGGGCAAGAACAGCCGGCTGGACGGGGGCCGGCTGGTGGGGGAGGGCCAGCTGCAGACCATCCCCATCGACTTCGCCAACTTCCCGGCGCAAGTGGACCTGCCCCAGGCGGGGGGCGGGCGCGGAGCCGGCGACCTGGTGCAGACTCCCCGCGGCCTGAGCGATCTGGAGATCGGCATGTATGCCCTCCTGGGGGTCTTCTGCCTGGCCATCCTCGTCTTCCTCATCAATTGCGCCACCTTCGCCCTCAAGTACAGGCACAAGCAGGTGCCCCTGGAAGGCCAGGCCTCCGTGACCCACTCACATGACTGGGTGTGGCTGGGCAACGAGGCGGAGCTCCTGGAGAACGTGGGCGATGGGTCTCCGCCGCAGGACGAGCACACGACCATTATTGACCGCGGGCCGGGGGGCTTTGAGGAGAGCAACCGCCTCCTGCTCAACGGAGGTTCCCAAAAGCAGGGGCAGAGCCAGATCCCCAGGCCGGCCGACTCGGGGGGCAAGCAGGGCAGGGACCAGAAACACGAGCCCCTGCACTCGCCCACCTCCAAGAGGAAAAAGGTGAAATTCACCACCTTCACCACCATCCCCGCCGACGACAGCTGCCCCACCGTCAACTCCATCCTGGGCGGGACCGAGGAGGACATCAAATGGGTATGCCAGGACGTGGGCGTGGGTGCCCCCAAAGAACTCAGAGACTATCTGGAGAAGTTCAAGGACAAAGTGTAGGTCCCTCTGGTCGAAGGACCAGCACCTGGATGCCCTCCTTCAGCTCCACAGTAGATCTGGGGCTCAATAAGGACTCTTTGGGACCCGTCTTCGAAACTATTCATAGTTGGAAGTTCTGAAGCCGGGAAGGGACAGTTTTGTGATCAGAGGTCGATGATGGCAGACTTTCTCAAGTCGGCAGAAAAAAACTCTGGGAATGGAGCTGATGGAGACATTTTAACTGCGCAAGGCCAAATTAGGAAGGTTATTTTATCAGTCAAAATATAACCCAGACAAGCTACCAAAAAGTATTTGTTAAAAAAAAATGCAAAAAAAAAAAAAAAAAAAAGACAAATAAAAAGAGACAGAAGTAATCATCTGTTTATATTTCTAATAAAGGGTCAAAAATATAAAACTAGGGCCTGCTTAGAGACATTTTCCATTTTAATTCAATTTTCTTTTTCCAAGGACAGCCTTTGACTGTCACCTTGGGCTTGGGGAGGAGACATTTCTGAATATGGGTTGTCTCTTGGGATAGACTTGAAGATTTTTACATCTTTACTTAATAATCTTTTCTTTTTCCATATTATCTTTTTTTTCCCTTCTTTTTTTTTTCTTTTTGTGTCTTAGACTTCCATTTGATTTATGTTTAATGTTTATTCCTGAGGATCAAATAGTATATTTTCCTAAATTAAACAAGTTATATTCCTATACAACAGATAAATATTTAGAAATGATGTCAGTTAATCCATTGTTTAAGTATTATGTTTGATGCTTTGCTTTATCCCTCCAGCTTTGTTGATATCTGCTGGGGTTTCTACAACTAGAGGGAGTTCTCAGAGCCTTTGGGGGTTGGGGAAAGGTCACCTTCACCCTCCACAGGGCCAAAACCAGTGGGTGGGACAGTGGGCAGAGGCCAGTTGCACAGAGCCCAGCCAGGGACCCCTGACCCCTCAGTGGCTCCATCAGTGGTGCCCTAGGGATGCTTCTATCAGAGGAAGATAAGGTCAGAGCCACAAGCTGGAAACCCTCCACACCAGTAATCAGCGCCAACCTCAAAGGGTAGACCTAACCCAAGACACGCTGATATCATGAAATGAACAAGGATCAGAAAACTGTTGGAGGGCTTTTCTGTTGTTTTTCTTACTTTTTTGGGCAGGGCATACCAGCATAAAGGGAAAAGACAAAAATCTATGTTAGATTGTCAATCAACTGTGTTTTTTTTAACAGCCTAATTGTGTAGCAGCACATTGCAAAATGCATTCATCCAAAGTGAAGCGTGATCCCATGGACAGTGGAGCCTGGCAGATCCATTGGGTCGCAGAGAGTCAGACACAACTGAAGTGATTTAGCACACACAAAGAGAAGCCTATGAGGCAGAGAGAAACTAGGGTCATAAACCCTCAGAGTCCAGTCTGCCTGCAGACGCTGGCGAGGAAGACTCCAGGCGGTCATGTGATCCTCTCAACATAGCAGTGCCTGCAGCTACTGGGGTTGCTTCCTGTTGTTATTTTTTTTAATTACTAAAAGTGATAGCTAAGAAAGGGTCCTGGAAGCCTCATAACCTAGGCTGGACCTTTTCAAAAGATATTTCTAGCACATATTATAGACAGTAAAAAGGAGCTATTTATTTATACCTGTGATGCCAGTTGTCATTAAAACATTTTCCGTGGCTTGACAAGTCAGTGTCTTGTGGGCTGTCTCTTATTTCGCTTAACCCCTCTTACTACTTCTCCCCACCAAATGTACAACGTGTTGAAGAGGTAAACCTGTCTGCTAGGCTGGAAGGAAAACAATACTCTGTTTGTTGGCTTGTTTTCCTCCTGGTTTCTTGGCTGATCCACAGTAATTCCTCATAAGGGAAACTTTCAGTCATCTGTCCGCTGTCATCTACACCAGGGGTTCTCAAGTGAGTGTGCTCAGGATCACCAGGGGAAAATGTGCATTCCTCAAGAGTTCCAGAGTGATGCTGATACCGTTGGTCAGAGATGCCCCGCTCGTGAACTTCCAATTTACATCAAACATAAAAGAGAGCCTTGACATCGAATGGGAAACTGTGTTGAAGCTCTCATCTGGGGAAAAAATGTACTTTTATTCTGATTGGTTTTGCATTTGTTGTTGCTTGAAGTTTCGGTGGGATTGTAGTGGCTGTTGTCTGGTTGAGGGAAGAGAATTTTTTGGTTGAAGACAAGAGGTATTTTTTTTAATAGCTGTTCTATTTTTTAATTTTCAAAAAATTTTGAATAACTTTTGAAGATTACTTTCCATTTGCAATTATTACAAAATATTGGCTCCATTCCCTGGTGTTGTACAATATATCTTTATAGCTTATTTATACCCAATATTTGTACCTCCTAATCCCCTCCCCCTATATTACCCCTTCCCACTTCCCTCTCCTCACTGGTAACTACTGGATTCTTCTCTCCGAGTCTGCTTCTCTTTTGTTTTATTCACTGGTTTGTTGTGTTTTTTAGATTTCACATGTAAGTGACATCATATGGTGTTTGTCCGTCTAACTTATTTCACTAAGCATAATACCCTCCTAGTCCATCCATGTTATTGCAGATGGCAAAATTTCAATCTTTTTCATCACTGGGTAGTATTCCATGTATACTTTATCCATTTATCCACATCTTCTTCATCCATTCATCTGTTGATGGATACTTAGGTTGTGTGTGTATTTTGGCAATTATAAGTAATGCTACTATGAACATTGAGGTTCACTCATCTTTTTGAATTAGTTTTTCTGTTTTTCAGATGCAAAGCCAGGAGTGGAATAGCTAAGTTATAGGGTAGCTCTATTTTCAGTTTTTGAGAAAACTCCATACTAATAACAGCTTTATTAAGACATAATTCACATAACGTGAAATGGGCTCACTTAAAGTATACAATTCAATGGTTTTTAGTATGTTCACAGAGTGGCATCACATTAATTTTAGAAAATGTTCATCATCCCCAAAAGAAGCTCCATACTCATTAGATTCACTTCCCATTCGCCCAGAACCAAATTCCCAGCCCCAGGCAACCACTGATCTACTGTCTTTATGGATTTGCCTGGGCTCGGGGGCTGGTGTCTATATCATTATGGGAGAGTCTTTGAGAAGCCAATGGAATTAATATGCTGTGACTATTTCTTAATTGAGGCACCAGAAGAGTTCTGTGCTCCCTCAATGTGCCTGTACCTATGCAGCAAAAGAAAACAGCCTGCAAGACCTTGTGTGGGAACCACGTCCGCTCCTAAATCAAGCTCTCTACCTAGCTAACTCACGTTTTGCTTTAAAAATTTCAGGTTTCACATAAAGAGAAAGAAGACTGTGGTTGAATCTAATGCTAGTTGCCTCATTTCTGCCCCAAGTTACACCCTGAAAGGGCCAGCTGCTGGACCTGGGCAGATACCTCTGTGGTCCACTCGGTTCAACTGAGTGACTCAGGTTCTGAGCGCCCGAGTCAATGAGGATGGATGGCAACTTCCATAGGTGCTAAGGGAGCACTTGCTATGGTGCCAGTAGAGCTAAGAGTTCATGGTGGGGACCAACGGATCCCATTGCCCCTAGAACTGTCCTGGTTTTAAAACTGGAATCTCATCAGAATAAATGGAATGCTTGGGCTACCCTGGTCTACATTAGTGACTCCAACAATCATTAAAAAGTTTCTGTTGATCATTTCAGGTGATCAGGGTCTCATAGTGTCAAATGTCTCTTTTATTGCAAATGTAAGACTCAAATACGACTTCAGTTAGGGAGGGACACAGCTCCAGTATTGCCAGACCCTGAAACGAAGTAGAGGGGTCGTCAGAGGGTGTCCACTCTCCTTCCCGGCTGACCAACAGCACTGCCCCACCTGCCAAGCCCTTGAGACGTGAGCCTGTGGCCCCACCAAATGAGTCTGTAGGTGTCTGACCTCTGATTGACTGCCCTGGGTGGGTGTCAGCTCTGTGCTGCGAATAAGGTTACAGGTGAGATGGGTGTGTGCCATCTCAAATAGATGCTGCTATTTTACAGTGATATGAGCCTGACAGACTGGGAGATGGACAAAGCAAGAGCAAGACTGTCCAGATAGTCTGTAGTTCCTCCTTCCTGTTAAAATGATCGAGTAGAACAAGGGTAGCAAGGCTCTTGCATCTTGGTCCCAAGATTCATTTCTCACACATTTGTTGAGCACCTGCTGGGTGCCTGGCTCTGAGCAGTACAGAAAGGATGGAATCATTCATAAGACTTCCATGTGCTGCAGAGGGAGGCAGTTATGGCGCAGAATGGCAAGGGGTGCAGGGGGAGGTGGGCAATGCTTTCACCCCATTGCTCTTATGTTCCCATCAGCTCATCCACAGTCATCTGTAGACTTCAGCCAAACTGATGGCGCCTCAGAACACAAGACTGAAAAAAGAAGCTGTCCTTTCTCATATGTGAATTGTTTTTGCTGTTTATTCTCTAAGTTATGTCCCACTCTTTGTGACCCCATGGACTATAGCCCACCAGGCTCCTCTGTCTATGGGATTTCCCAGGCAAGAGTACTGGAGTGTGTTGCCATTTCCTTCTCTAAAGGATCTTCCTGGCCTGAGGATCGGGCCTGAGTCTTCCGCATTTCTGTCATGTTCTTTACCACTGAACCACTTGGAAAACCCTCATATGTGAATAGATCTTAATTAATATTACAAGTAACCCTACAAAACTCAGGGATTAGGGCACTGACCTTCCCCGAAGTGAAGAATCCAAGTATAGCTTATAGTCTGCCCTCCTTAACCATGATTCCTCCTTATCCAATCAGTAGATTCAACCCTCCAGTCAATCCTGAAAGAAATCAACCCTAAATATTCATTGGAAGGACTGATGCTGAAGCTAAAGCTCCAATACTTTAGCCACCTCATGCAAAGAGCTGACTCATTGGAAAAGACCCTGATGTTGGGAAAGATTGAGGGCAGGAGAAGAAGGGGGCAACAGAGGATGAGATGGTTGGATGGCATCACCGACTCAATGGACATGAGTTTGAGCAAAGTTTGGGAGATAGTGAAGGACAGGGAAGCCTGGCATGCTGCAATTCATGGGACTACATAGAGTTGAACATGACTTAGCGACTAAACAACAATCATGGATCTTTCAAGACTGTACCATTCACTATTGAAAAAAATCACATATAAGCAGACCCTTGCATTTCAAACCCATGTTGTTGGAGGGTCAACTATAATATTTATTAGCATTAATTCTTTATTATTGTCAGTAATAAGTTATGACAATAATTTAATAATATTAACAATAACTATAAGGATAATATTAATGAGACTCCATTTAACAAGTCTGGGGCAGACTCGGTGTTAGACATCCTTAAGTGTGTGTTGTCATTCATTTACAATGAGCCTCTGAGGCAGGTGTGTTACCCCTCCCCCCATATTAGAGATGAGGAAACAGACTCAGGCCATTCTTCTCAAGGTCAAGACTAGGCACTAGCAGAGCCAGGGCTCAACCCCAAGATCATGTCTCCAAAGACTGTGGTCTTAATTATTACACTAATACAAGCTTCCCATATATTTTATTGTGTTAAAAATGTAATAAAACCGACAAAAAGAGTAATTCAGGGCCATGACACAAAATCCAGAAAATGAAGAAAAGTAGAAGAAATAAAGAAAAAAAGGCCTCTGGTCCTTCCTCCTAGAAATAAAAATTAATAGCTCATCTTTTACACATGCTTCAGTGTTTTTTTCCAAATGATGGACATAATTTCCCACAGTTCTATTCCTATTTTGAAAGTATATCATTATCAATATGACTTTTAAATTATCTTTCTGATTTTAAAAGTAGCCCAAGAGTATTGTAAATAATTTGTAAAAATGACCCAGTTCACCCCTGTTGGAGCTTTGCTAATGTCCTTCTAAGGTTTTTGCCCTCACATTTCTTTTTTCTTTCACAGTTGAGATCAAAGTACAAATATTGATTTTTAAATATAATTAACAGGAAAGGTTCCGCAGCCCTCGATTGGAGGTGATCAGGCTGCCAAGTGGGTGGAACAGACTGTGGGCTGCAGGAGAGAAGCCCTCAGGAGAGAGGGAGACTGGGGACTACAATCCAGCCCAATCGTTACTTGTCTATATGCTTCCACCTGGAGGAAAAGCTTCGGCTCTCCTTTGAACAAGAGCACCATTTGTTTCCAAATGTGCAGCCTCAGCTGCACCTTCCAAAAGGAAGCTGCACTTTACAACTTGCCCCCAAGGGCAAACCTGGAAGACGAGGTGACAGGGACTGAGGTTGGCCAGCCTGTATCAGTGAGTAGCCTGCTTTCTGTGACGGTGATGAAGGACTTGCTCTTACAGAAGAGCTCTTCTGGACTTCCCTAGTGGCTCAGTGGTTAAGAATCTGCCTGCCAATGCAGGGACCATTCCCATCTCTGGTCCAGGAAGATCCTACATACCTCGGGAAAGCTAAACCCGTGTGCCACAGCCACTGAAGTTCTCGCGCCCTAGAAGCCCATGATCAGCGACAAGAAAAGCCACTGCAATGAGAAGCCCGCACACCGCAACTAGAGAAAAGCCGGCATGCAGTAACAAAGAGCCAGTGAAACAGAAAAATAAATAAATGGTTTTTTAAGAAAAAGAATAGCTCTTCCATAGATAATAATGACACAAGTGGCCAGAAGCCCAAAAACCAGCTGTTTCAAGGCATTGGAGAACAACTGCGCTTGAGACAAGCTTGGACCTGGGACCTGAGACCCTTTGCTGCAGTGTTTGCACCTGGACAAACAGTTTCTCGAGCAACAAAATACAAAGAAACTATAAGTGACTAAAACTAACTGTGTGCGTGTGCAGTTGGGGCAAATTATGGACAAGACAGAAGAGATCAAAAAAATCCAGCTGCCGCTTCGGAAGAACCCAGAGCAAAAACAAGGTGTCAGGAGCAAAAGCAGGGTACTTTGTATGCCCCCTGCAGTCAATACCACCTAAAGGATGGGCAAACCATCTAAGCCACCCCTCCAGCCTGACCTCTGAACACACCCTTACCCTCACCCCATATAAGGAACCAGCTCACTCCCAGCTTGAGAAGCTGGCGAGCAAGGAGCTTGTTGCTTATTCTCACTCCCCCCGTTGCAGCCCCAATAAAGCCTTATTTGAATTTTTTGTCTGGCCTCTGATCAATTTTTGTTCAGTAAGGAGGCCAAGAACCCTGGTCTGTATCACAGGTGATCGAGAGAGGAGGGCAAAGATCCCAGAGAAGGGGGCTGGGTACTGAGACCAGGTCCACATTGGTAACCACACTGTCCCCTTGGGGTGTCATCTATGCATACTGTGTGGCTCAGAGACTGCAGGAGATGTGACATCCCAGAGCTTGCAGCAGGCTCACTGGGCTGAACTGACAAAAACTATATCCAGGACATTGGAGGCAGCAGGGAACTGAGGGTCTGAAATTCCTGAGATAAGAGACTTGCAGGGAACTGAGCCTAGCGTGCAATTTCCTCTCCAGGCCTTTGCCAGTTCCTCCACTGGACATGAAGTGGCCCACTGGTAAAAAATCTGACAGCAATGCAGGAGATGCAAGAGACAAGGGTTCAATCCCTGGGTGGGAAAGATCCCCTGGAGGAGGGCATGGCAACCCACTCCAGTACTCTTGCCTGGAGAACCCCATGGACAGAGGAGCCTAGTGGGTTACAGTCCATAGGGTCACAAAGAGTCAGACACAACTGAAGCAACCTAGCATGCACACACCACTGGACGTGAAACTAAGAAAGCAAGATAGGCATTCAAGGCTAAGCTGTGATATGAGTGAGACCCTGTAACTCTAGTTAAGGGCCACCCTGGGAGGATGTCGATCCCAGGCATATTCTGGCATCTGCACAGGTAGGCAAAGTGAGATTAGCTAAGAAAGTCTCAGGTGCTGGACCTCGGAAGGGTGGAAATTGGGCATATGGGGCATGGTACCCAGAGATCTGAATCTGGGCACTCTTCATTATGAATATTAATCAAATCTTCACATAGATCTTTTTTATTTTTAAAAAACTTTATTATTTATTTTGGCTGTGTTGCGTCTGCTTTGTGGCTCATGGACTCTCTAGTTGTGGCGCACATTCTTAGTTGCTCCAATATATGTGGGATCTTAGTTCCCCGATCAGGAATCAAACCTGCGTCCCCTGCACTGCAAGGCAGATTCTTAACCACTGGACCACTGGGGAAACCCCTCACACAGACCTTTGCTAAAGTTTCAACTGTGGCAAAAAAAAGAGTTCATTGGGGCAAGGACAGTTCTGATAGGACACTCGAGGTGGCCATGGAGGTCAGGGAAGGCCACGTTGAGGACATGAAGCCTGAAGCATGGGATACCCTAGCAGCACTAAGATATGATCCAGATAAAGCACCAGGCAGAGGGAAGCACAGATTCAAGGACCCTGCACAGAGAGATGAGCGTGCGTCAGGGACCAGCCATTGAAAAAAATGCGTGGCTGGAGAGATTGATTTCCCAGAGGCATGAAAATGGATTCACACAAATAAAAAATTCACTCTCTCTTTCCTCACAATGGTGGAGGACACAGGTCTACTGGGGATGGAAGCCAAAGGCCCAGATAATATATTGGCTCTTAAAATGGGCCGTTTTTCCAAGTGTTTTGTTCAAGCCACTGGCCAAATACTAGTGCTTTGGATTGGTCTCTGCATCTCAAAACTTCCAGCTGGAAGAAGCAAAAATTGGGTGGTTTTCCGAAGTGTTGGTTCAGAAAGGTTTAATAAGCCCTTCTAAACAACAAGCAAATGAACAAAAAGAAAACCCAAAGGCTCTGAGGGTCAAGTCCTGATTCAGGAGTTCTCTGAGGTAGAGATGCTTGCTTAAAAATTTGGATCTACAAATGGACTTGTTCACAAAACAGACTCACCGACACAGAAAATGAACATACGGTTACCAAAGTGGCAATTGGGGGGGGAATAAATAAGGAGCATAGGTTTAATAGATACACATTACTATACAGAAAATAGATAACCAGCAAGGTCCTGCTGTATAGCACAGGAAACTACTCAGTATCTTGTAATAATCTGTAATGGAAAAGAATCTGTAAAAGAAATGTGTGAGTGTGTGTGTGTGTGTGTGTGTGTGTGTGTGTGTGTGTGTGTGTGTGTGTGTGTGTGTGAGGGCTTCCCCTGTTGCTCAGCGGGTAAAGAATCCACCTGCAACACAGGAGACACAGGAGATGCGGGTTCAATCCCTGGGTCAGAAAGATGCATTGGAGGAGAGCATGGCAACTCACTCCAGTATTTTTGCCTGGAAAATCCCATAGACAGAGGAACCTGGTGGGCTGCAGTACATGGGGTCACAAAAAGTCGGACACGACTAAAGCGACTGAGCACACAGCACACACACACGTTTATATATAAATATATGTATATCTGTATATGTATATGTATGTATAAGTGAATCATTTTGCTGTATATCTGAAACTAACACAGTATTGTGAATCTATGATAATTCAATTAAAAATAATAAAAAATAATAAATTTGGATCCAGAAGGATTTGCAAACTAGAACTGAGAAGAAGAGGAAAGTCAGGTTATCCTGTTACCATTCTCTTTTAGGGAGAACATTAGATAATGTTTCAAAGAATGAAGCAAATTATGACATTTCTTTTCCAATTTATATTCTACCAACCAAAATGTTCTGTCCAGAAAAGCCTTTTTGTCCTCCGTCAAAGAGGGCATTTGGGTGGAAAGAAATTACCAGACTGTGAAATTTCATTGATTTAAAAAATTCAGGTTAAGTTCGGGGTGCAGATTTGCATTTTATCTTATTTATGTGGTGCTCTGAGTGAAGCGTGGGGTTGGAAGAGCCAGGCTGGGTTGCATGGAAAGAACACAGCCTCAGTCTCATGGAAAGAGAGAGTCGTTACATAAAATGTAACAGTCTACAGTTAGCCTTGATATAGTCAGGAAAACTAGGGTACCGGCCGGATGAAATCCATTCATCTGTTCATTCAATAAATACCTACTGAGAACTTTCTGTAAGACACTCAAGACTTCCCTGGTGGTCCAGTGGTTAGGACTCTGTGCTCCCACTGCAGTGGGTGAAGGTTCGATCCTTGATAAGGGAAGTAGAATCCCATATAATGATGGTTGAAAAATAAAATAAAAGGCACTTATCCACTTGGAACAGTAGACAAGAGGGCTGAGATCTTTATCCACATGGAGCATATAGTCTTGTAGGGAAAACAGATAAACGAATGTGGACTAAACCTGAAATGCTGCTGGTAAAGAATCTGCCTTCAATATAGGAGACCCCAGTTCGATTTCCAGGTTGGGAAGGTCTGCTGGAGAAGAGATAGACTACCCACTCCAGTATTCTTGGGGTTCCCTTGTGGCTCATCTGGTAAAGAATCTGCCTGCAAAGCAGAAGACCTGGGTTCTATCCCTGGGTTGAGAAAATCCCTTGGAGAAGGGAACAGCTACCCACTCCAGTATTCTGGCCTGGAGAATTCCATGGACTATATAGTCCGTGGGGTTGCAAAGAGTTGGACGCGACTGAGTGATTTCACATCAGACTGTGAAAATACAGTGCTATGAAGGAAGTAAACAGAATGGTGAGGAATCACTGGATGCCAGGCATGAAAGGGTACCACTTCCCACAGGGTAGGCATGAGACAACACTCAAGCTGAGAATTTAGTATCAAATCCGGCTATCCTGGGTAACAAGTTTCCAGACAAAGAATGGTAGATGGAAAGTCCTGAAGCAAGAATGAGCGGGTTGTTGTATTTGAGAACTAGAAAAATTCCAGGGTGTCTGTGAGGCAGAGAGTCCAGAAGGAGATGGTGGAGAAGGATGCCAGACCAGAAGGGCAGAAGAAGGGGAGTGGCCATCGTGGGAGGCCTCTGGAAGGTTCTAAATAGGAGAGTGAGTTTCCCTGAATGGTGCAAAAAGATCAGTAGCATCACAGGAGAGGAGAGCTTCGGGGAGAGATTTCCATCAGAACGGAGCTCGTCACTCCCTACACGGGCTCCCTCCCTTTTCTCCTCTCGCTTCCCCAGCTCCACTTGGGTGCCTCCTTCGAATGACCTTTGGCAAAATTAATCACTCACGCCCACATTCTTGTCCCAACTTCTGGAGGAACTCAATCTAAGATGTAAGACAAGCACGACTTGCTAATAGATCATGCGTGTGTGTTAAGTCGCTTCAGTCGTGTCCAACTCTTTGTGACCCCATGGACGGTAACCCACCGGTCTCTGATGTCCATGGGATTCTCCAGGCAAGAATATTGGAGTGGGTTGCCGAGCCCTCTTCCAGGGGATCTTCCCGACCCAAGGATAGAACTCACATCCCTCATGTCTCCTGCACTGGCAGGCAGGTTCTTTACCGCTAGCGCCACTCTAGGGTTAAGAAAAAGGAAAGAATGCTGGGACTTTTCTTGTGCAATTGGCCAATGGCCCAACCATTTACTAAGATGATGACTGAATGATTTAAAAACGAAAATCTCCAACAAGCTTCTCTAGAAATTCTGTGAAATTTTCAAGCCCCTAATAGGCAGAAGGCCAGTTCTGTGTGGAATCAGGGTCAGAATATCAGGGTTGTGGGGTCATCAGCCTTCCTCAGTGTGTCGGCATTTGTGTTGGGTGTTTTTTGTGTATTTTTAATAAGTTGTCATCTTCTTTCTCAACATTTCCTGTGTCTTTCTACCTGGTATAAGTGAAGTGCCTTATTCCAGGGGAATCTGCGATCATTTCACACCCAGGAAAGCAGGCATAAATTGCAACAGACCCTGCGATTATATAAAAATTTGACGACTAGGATTACTGAGATGCAAAGCATTGTTTAAAAATCTACCAGGCATTTCCCAATACAGGAAGATCAGTCACATGAGAAAGAAAAGTTGTAATCACTCAAAGTTCAGAAGCAGCAAATAAGATGCTGTTCCTCATTTCTACCCTAAATTATTACTATTCCCTGTCTGTATCATGAACACTCGTGGCCTCGAGCCAACATGGAAAGTTCTAGAATCTTCTACTTCTTAATAACTGACTTAAATAATAAATAAATGATTTCAGTAAAAGCACCCGGGCTTCCAATTTAAACAACCTCAAGATAGGCAAACTTATTTCTGATGAAATGGCTTTTAGGCCACAAACTCTGGTATGTAAAAAATATATATATCATTTTCTATTTTTTCCCCCCTCTGTAACTGAAATCAATTTTTCTTATGAAGTCTTTTACCTTTAGGGACAAGAACTTAATTTCAAGCAATTCAGATTTTCCTCCTTGTTCCCCAAGGATGCCTCTAAGATTCAATAAGCTGAAGTATTATCAGGGGAGTGGAGGATGGAGACCATGTCTATTGGGGCCACGTGTCCATTTGGCGTCTACTGGGTCATTCCTCATTCCAACACAACCTTCCTCTAGGTCCAGCTCACATTCAACTTACTCCCAGGTTGCTCTAGGATACTCCAGGATTATCCTAATGCATCCAACTCCTTACCAGGTCTGAGGAAAACTTGATGGGGCTATGGAAGACCATTCCCCACTTCCACGCTACTCCTATATGCAACAAAGTCCTTGGCAACAAATCATGTTGGTGGCTAAGGAAATTCTTTGAGATAGGTTTTAGGTCTGTCTGCCTTAACAGAGAGCTTCCCAGGTGGTACCAGTGCTAAGGAACCCGCCTGCCAGTACAGAAACTTAAGAGAGATGGTTTCAATCCCTGGGGCAGGAAGATCCCCTGCAGGAGGACACTGCAACCCATTCCAATATTCTTGCCTGGAGAATCCCATGAACAGAGGAGCCTGGCGGGTCCATAGGGTCGCAAAAAGTTGGACACGGCTGAGCGACTGAGCACACGTGCACTCCTTAACAGAAATTGAATGATTGTAGAAAAACTAAGATGTGTGTATCACAGACTTGAGTTGAAATATTGCAACCTGTATTTGCTACATTTAATTTTTTAACATGTCATTGATCAATCTCCATCCTCAAAGCTTTGCTCCACTAAAGGACCCACTAGAAGAGCCTTTAAAGAGGAAATACATGTGCTATATTTCTAACGTGATTTTTGCTCAACACATAATATTCAGGAACATACCGGCATACAGAGCAAAGTACACAGGGTTACAGGAGGCAGGGATAAAGATAAAGTGGATTCTGAACAGGCACTGCACTTTGGGGTTTATACCCTTAGCTCAACAATTAGGACTTAAGATGCCTCAGGAGACCTCACCTGAATTCGGGCAAAAGTCAAGATGAGAAGCAGCTTGGGTGAGCTGTTGGTTTCCAACTAATTTCATTGTGTGAAGGATTCAATATATCCTCCTTTTCACAGATGGTGGTCAAGGCAAGATTCAAGAATCAAACAGACTTCATGCCAATCTGATTCCACTACTTGAACATGTTAGAATGTCTAACTCAGTCCTAAAAGAAAATTCTTTGGCACAAACTCTTAAATTTCACCATTATTTACAGAATACTGTATGTATGGGAAAATGTTGAACAATATTTAGTTAGTAATAGCTAGTTGCTTAATTTTAAAATTCAATTTTGTTGAGGCATAATTTACACTTAATAAATAAAATGCACTCATTAGAACTATTCATTGTGATGAATTTTTATGAAAGGTATATATTTGTGTAACCACTGTCACATTCTGATTTCTGTTGTTTTCCATGAGGTATTTGAGTTTTATCCATATTATATGTATTGGTAGCTCATTCCTTTCAAATGCTGAGTAGTATTTCATTGCACAACTACACAATTTATCCACTTATCTGATGAAGAATGTTGCTTCTAGTTATTGTCAATAAACCTGCTGTGAATAATGGTTTAAAAATAATTCCTCCATTGTGTTTGTAATTTCAGTTGAGTGTGGCCCAAATAAACCTTCCTAGTTATTTTTAAGGAAGACATACTGATGTTTCAGGTATAATGGTGATGATAATGATTAGAATAATAATAACAACAACAATTTCTGGTAGTCTGAATAATGGTTCTCCAAAGATGTCAACATCCTAGAAGCCGTGAACTTTTTCCCTTACTTGGCAAAAGGGACTTTGCGGGGCTTCCTTGGTGACTCACTAGTGGAGCGCCCCCTTGCCAGTGCATGAGAGACGGGTTCGAGCCCTGATCTGGGAAGATCCCATATGTCATGGAGCACTAAGCCCACAACTATTGAGCCTGTGTTCTAGAGCCCAGGATCCTCAACTACTGAGCCCAAGTGATGCAACTACTGAAGCCCACATGCCCTAGGGCCTGTGCTCTGCAACAAGAGAAGCCACCACAGAGAGAAGCCCATGCATTGCAACTAGGGAGTAGCCCCCACTCACCGCAACTAGAGAAAAGCCTGCACAGCAACAAAGAGCCATTGCAGCCATAAATAAATAAAAATTTTAATTAAATATAAAAAAGGGACTTTGCAGATGTGATTAAGTTCAGGGTCTGGAGATGGAATAATTACCTGAGATTATCCAGGTGGGTTCAACATCATGACAGAGGTCCTTCTAAGGGAAAGAGGGAGACAGGAAGGAGATAGTCAGAGAAGAAGATGTGACAAGGGAAGTAGAGGTCAGAGTAATGCAAACGAAAGATCATAAGCTAAGGAATTCGAGGCTTCCTCCAAAAGGCAAAAGAAACAAGAAAACAATTCTCCCCTGCAGTCTCCAGAAAGAACGAGACCTTGCCTACACCTTGATTTGAGGACTTCTGAGCTCCAGAGCTATTTTTTTAAAAGTTGCATTGTTTTAAGCCACAGTGTATCCTTCCTTACAGCAGCAAGAGGAAACCCGTACCCTACTTCATAAGGTTGTTATGAAGACTTGATGCTCATAGTAACAAGGAACACTGATAGAACTGTGTATGTGCTGGGTCTGTTTCAAGCCCTTTAAAAATACTTACTCCTTTTATTTTCTACAACAAACCTGTGAAGTAAGTAGTAGAATTATTAGTGCTACCCTTTTGCATATGAGAAAATTGGATCAATGAGAGGTCTCGCCGCTATATAACGAGTCATCTAGCTATTTATTAATAGAAGGTGAAGTCAGCACTGGAACAGGGCAGCCTGGATCCAGCACCAAGCCCCTAACCACTGCACTACACTGCCCCTCACATAGAACACACGAGTCAGCTATTTAGCACTGCATACCTGATGAGTGTTCAATAAATGCAAGCTGTTCATGAGTTTGCTCTGATCTCTCTGAATCAGGGAAGGATGAGGCACTGCTAATCGGACTTTTCTTGGACCTGAAGCACAAAAGCAGCTTTCAAACGAGGAGTCAAGGGACTCCCCTCGTGGTCTAGTGGTTAAGAATCCGCCTCCCAGTGCAGGGGACACAGGTTCAATCCCTATTCGAGGAACTAAGATCCCACAGGCCGCAGAGCAACTAAGCCTGAATGCTGCAACTACCAAGTCCACGCACTCTGCAGCCTGCATGCTGTAACTAAGACCCAACACGGTCAAATAAATAAATGAATAAATAAAAAATGTTGAGAGTGGAGTCAAATCCCCAGACCTGCAGACCTTACTCTCACTCCCTCTCCTGACCCTGCAGATTTCCTGCTGCAGGTTAGGAGACACTGCAAAAAGAAGGTGTGCCATTCTCACTGCCTGGAAGGCCACGTAGCAAAAGCCTAATTGAGGAGCACAGAGCCCCTTGTTTGGGAAAGATCTTAAGCTCTATTTCAATTCTGAAATGAAAGGTCAGAACCAGAGAGTCAGCCACAGAGAGGCTAAGCCTGATTACCTGTGAAATCTCTGAGTAACTTCCCCCCTGGGACCCCATCCCATCTTCGCTCCCTCCCCAAATCTAACACCCTGTGTCATCTGCTTGGGTCTGTTTTCTCTTTTTGGTTAACTGAAGAGTCCTACTTCTTCTTGAGCAACGAATGAGATAATCACTCCTCTCAGCCATCAAGCAAGTGCAAACACCTTTTGCACTTTCCTGTCCCCCAGGGCTGCTAAGGACCCAAGGCTGCTCTGGCCAGGTGGGCAGATCCTGGATCACTCCCCAGATGGTGAGGGAGTGGGAAAGGATTTGAGAAGTTGAGGGCTCTGTTTTCTAGACAGAGCCCTCTGTAAGTGTCTGAGACAATTCTGTGTGTCCAGAGGTTGGGCAGACCACACATAGGCACATGGCCACCCATGCCTGCTCTGACACATGCGTGATGATCACACAGAGCCACTTGCTTCCTGTTCCAACCTGTTCAGGACAGACTCTTTGTTGGGAA
Organism: Okapia johnstoni; assembly: GCA_024291935.2. Lineage (NCBI taxonomy): Eukaryota > Metazoa > Chordata > Mammalia > Artiodactyla > Giraffidae > Okapia > Okapia johnstoni. Next base: position 23,141,240 of record CM044310.1, read on the forward strand.
AGTACAGACGATGGATTGGGGTAGGGACAACTGTCCCGATGAGATGGAGAGTACATGGCATTCTAACAATAGATCAAGGAGAAGGTGATGGGGGACTTTGTACAATTCAAAAGCCTGGATTTAAAGCCTGGATCAGTCATTTCCTAATTCAGGGGTACCCTCAGCACAGGAGACCTGATTATCTCCTTGTTCCCTCTTGGGTATCCTGTGGTTTGCACATAGCAGCTTCTCAATAAATATGTTGGCTCTGAGATTTGATATGAGACATTCCACGGTGCTCTTAGACAAGCTCTGCCTAATAAAAACATAGTGAATAACCAATAAGGACATACTGTATAGCACAGGGCACTCTGCTCAGTGTTACTTGGCAGTCTGGGTAGGAGGTGAGTTTGGGGGAGAAAGGATATGGGAGGTGAGTTTAGGGGAGGAGCATATGTATGGCTGAGTTCCTCTACTGTTCATCTGAAACTATCATAACATTGTTAATGGACCCATATAATGGAGAAGGAAAAGGCAACCCACTCCAGGATTCTTGCCTGGAAAATTCCAAGGATATAGGAGCCTGGCAGGCTACAATTAGTGGAGTCACAAAGAGTCAGACATGACCAAGTGACTGAGCACACTCCCATATAAAATAACCACTAACCCCAGGTGGCGCTAGTGGTAAAGAATTTGCCTAGTCAATGCAGGAGCCACAAGAGACGCGGGTTTGATTCTGGGTCGGGAAGATCCCCTGGAGGAGGGCATGGCAACCCACTCCTGTATTCTTGCCTGGAGAATCCCTTGGAAAGAGGAACCTGGTGGATTACAATCCATAGGGTCACAAAAGGTTCGGACAGCGACTTAGCGTATAGCACATACAATATAAAATAGAAAGTTTTTAAAACTTGACTATAAAATACATAATGTAAGCCATATATGTGAGTTAAAATTTTCTAGAAGCCACATTTTAAAAAGTAAAAACCAAAAAAGATTAATTTTAATACATTTTGTTTAATTCAATTACCTAAACTATTATTCTTTTGACATGTAATCAAGTAAAAAATTGTTAATGGATATTTTGTATTTTTGTAGCAAATCTTCCAAATCCAATTCATCCTCTGTAAATAGCATAAATCTGTAGTAAAATACTGAATGTGTGTCCTAAGTTGCTTCAGTCGTTTCCAACTCTTTGTGACCCCATGGACTGCAGTGCTCCAGGCTCTTCTGTCCATGGGATTCTCCAGGCAAGAATACTGGAGTGGGTTGCCATGCCCTCCTCCAGGGGATCTTCCTGACCCAGGGATTGAACCCACATCTCTTATGTCTCCTGTATTAGCAGATGGGTTCTTTACCACTAGCAACACCTGGGAAGCCAAATACTGAGAGCACATCTCAATTTGGACTCACCATGTTCCAAGGGCTCCGTGGTATTTGAAAGGGTTCAGAGTATGCCACTCCAATTATTTTGAACTGAAAACAATTTTAAAAGAAGCAAACATAAGCAAAACTTGCTGTCCTTCCCCTTTGGTAAGAGCAGGAAGATTCTGAATCACCAGACTTGACTCTGAATAGAATCTTATCAGCCCAGAGACAGCACCAGGGAAATTTACATAATAAAGCTTACTAACTAGTCCTTTTCCCCCTTTAATTTCCCCTGTATATTCACCTGCAAACAATGTGCTGTCTCTAAAAGCTCAAAGTCCCTTTCCTTTGTCACATCACTTCTATACAAAATGACGGTCCTCTTGTTAAGATGCTTTATAAACCTAGACTTTCCAGGTGGCTCAGTGGTCAAGAATCCGCGTGCCAATGAAGGAGACACAGGTTCAATCCCTGATCCAGGAAAATCCTGCAAGCCACAGAGTAACTCAGCCCCTGTGCCGCAGCTATTGAGCTTGTCCTCTAAAGCCTGGAAGCTGCAACATGAGAAGCTCAAGCACCACAATTAGAGAGTAGAGAAAGCCCACACACAGCATCAAAGACCCAGCATAGCCAAACATAAAAAATAAATAAAGAATTTTTAAAATTTATTTAATTTTTAGGATAATTGCTTTACAGAATTATGTTGTTTTCTGTCAAACATCAACATGAATGCTCTATAAGCCCAAGTTCTAACCATCCTTTTGAGTTACTCATCACTAAGTTCTTCCCAGCGTAAACTTCCACATGTGTTTTCCTGTTACTCTGTCTTTTTGCAGCCTGGTTTGCAAAGCTCCCTCCAGCAAACTGAGGTAACTGCAGTCATGTCCCATTTGTTCCTGACCCCGGTTTGTGCACTCAGGTCTGAATAATTTTAAGCATGCCCAAATAATGAAGGCTTTTTGTCTGATTCAACATGTGCCTGCATTTATGAGCTGGCTTTATGACTTCCAAAGAGGTACCTCTGGAACTTGGTGATTTCTCCTCATTTGGAGCAATTTAATGAAAAAAGGTAGAAATTTCAAATGCAATGATAAGAATAGATCAGAGAAGACAAAGGAGAATAGCATCCAAAAGAGCTCGTTTCTCATTAACTGAGCAAATTCTGCAGCTTTAGAGAAGGCATTGTCCCTTCTTTGGTCTTGATTAATTCGTCTCTCTTCCCATTTGAATAGAGTAACTCATCTCACTTACTTATTATTACTTATCATTGAGGGGAAGTGAGAAGAAGTAATGCCAAACAATTCAGACTTGGGGAGCAGAGAAAGAAGAATGATTTTTTTTTTAGTTTATTCAGTCTTTTATTCTATATTAGAAATTCAAATAAATATGTTTTACAAAAGCAGAGTCATACCACACTGTTTTATAATCTGCTGTATTTCAATAATGATGACAGTTTTCTTGGAATCATTTTAAGTAGCTGCATAGTATTCTATTACGTGGATGTAGTACAATTCTTTTAAATCAGTATTTTTAATATTTAGGTAGCTTCCAATTTTATGTTATTATAAATGGCATTTCAGTGAGCATCTTGAGGCTTTACAAAACAAATAGCATACACTTTTAGTGCCTCAGGTACATATTGTCAAATGGCCCTCCAGAAAAATGTGTCAGTTCTTGCTCCCAAGAGGGATGATATTTATTGTGAACTTAGGGATGTCAAAGAATTTCTCTTCTGACCCTCTCTTCCTTGCTTACTTGCTGTTTTTATTTATTTACCAGTTACTTAGGGCCAAAGAAGACATATAAAGACTCAATAAACATCTCAAAAATGGTCAAATGATTGCAAACGAAAGCAGTCCATCATCTGTCCTCTTCCACATTGGTAACAATTATTATCGTGATGGCTTTACTGAAGTCACTCCAAGTTGGGGAGAGTGTGGAGACAGAGGAATGTCACCCAACAGGCTGGTGAGTGTTTCAATGTTGTAAAATATCTGGAGAGCAACTGGTCAATTTTTTAAATGTGGATAAGCTGTTCCCAAAGATGGACTGACTGCCAAAGAGAAGCAGACACATAAAGAAAAGCAAGGATTGGTAAAAGCAAGCAGATGAATTGACCAGGTAAGAAACCAAGATATTTCAGAGAATAGAAGAGAGCTTAAGAAAACACTAATTACCATTTTCAAAGCAACTACCTAGAAAATAAGACTATGACAAAGGAGCAAACAGGTAACAACAACCAAAAAAGTGCTCTTGGCAATTTAAAAGTAACATTGCTGAAACGAAACTAAAAATTAAGTTGAATGGCTGGAAAAAGAGCTGGAGGAGTTTTCCCAGAATATAGAGCAAGGCAGCCACTATGAAGAGCTGCTAGAGCTAATGGAAGGAAGGCAGAAAATCAAAGACACAATAAAAATTTCCAGAGCAACAGGGAGACATGAATCTTAGACTAAGAGAGCTCGTCTCATGGAAACAGAACACATTTTTAAAACACCCACATTATCCTTGTGAGATTTAAGAACTCTCAAGATGAAAAGAATGTCCTAAAAGCTACAGGAGGAAGAAAATTCACCTAGAAAGGAATTTAGAATCAAGCTTGCATCAAACTTCTCATCAGCGATGCTCAACACTATAAAACTGTGGAATAATTCTTTCAAAAATCTAAGTAAACAGATAACTAACAAGGACCTAGTGTATAGCACAGGAAACTATACTCAATACCTTGCCATAATCTATAATAGAAATAATATGAAAAAAATATATATATATATGTGTGTGTATAACTGAGTCACTTTGCTGTACACCTGAAACTAACACAGGAAATGCCTTGGTGGTCTAGTCGTTAGGATTCAGTGCTCTCACTGCGTGGGCCTAGGTTTGATCACCGGTTGGGGAGTAAGATCCCCTAAGCATGCAGGGGGAAAATAATTAATCAATTAATTTAATTAAAAATTTAAAAACCCAAACACAACATTGTAAATCAATTTCAATAAAACTTTTTTCTAGATTCTAAGAAGAAAACCTCTTTGGATTTACATATTTAAGGCTTGCCAAACTATCATATAAGGGTGAGGGTGAAATAAGGTCATGTTCAAATTTGAAAAGACTCCTAGTTATTGAAGGTGTAAGTTGTAGATGAAGATGAGGGTGAAAACCCCAAAGGTAGAGGACCCAAGAGAGGACAGAACAAACCTAGGCATCCACTAGAAAGAAAACTGCTTGTCTCTGCAATAGGGAAGGGAGTAGTCATTTCAATTAAGTAAGAAGTCAATGCCTCACTGGGGAATTTCTTCAGGAAGAAAAATGGAGGGATTTATTTTAATATTCCAAGAAATGGAATGAGGGGAAAACTGAAAGATCTTGGCAATGATATATCCTTGCATGGATTTATATATATATTTACATATATTTTACATGTCAATCATACCTCAATAAAGTAGTTTTTTAAAAAAAAAAGAAATGAAAACAGGTATTCACAAAAACACTTGTATACAAATGCTCACAATATCAGTATTTACAATAGCAAAGAGACAAAAGCAACCCAAATATCCATCAACAGATGGACAAAATGGCCATGCAATAAAATATTACCCAGCCATGAAAAGAAATCCAATGCTAACACATGCTATGACATGGATGAACCTTGAAATTCTGATGCCAATTGAAAGAAGACAGGTTCAAAATACCTGTATTGTTTTATTCCATTTATATGAAGTCAAGAATAGGCAAAACCAGACTTTCCTGGAGGTCCAATGGTTAAAACTTTGCTCCTCCAATGCAGGGGACATGGGTTTGATCCCTAGTTGGGGAACTATGCCAAGTGCTCAGCCAAAAAAGAGAAAAAAAAAAAGTAGCCCAAGCCATGGAGACAGAAAGTAAGTCGCTGTTGCTTGGGGCTGAGAATTGGGACAAGAAAACCAAGGGGTACAGGGTTTCTTTGGGGGATGATGCAAATGTTCCAAATTCGATTGTGGTGATGCTTGTCCAGTTCTGTGGATAAACTGACAATCACTGAATTGTACACTCTTGTAAAAACGAGAAAATCTGATTGGCTCAGGTCAGATTCTTTACCATTGAGCCACCTGCCACAGTTTAGCAAATTCCTCAATGACTTGCATCCTCAGTTTGCTCAGCTGTGAAATGGGAAGATGCCTAACTTCAATGTCACGGGAAAGGTGTTCTCTTTTCATGCAGCAAAACACTTAGCCCAGGGCCTGGCTCATTTAAACGACTCAGTGAGGAGGGGTGTTATTAGTAAAACTCCTAATTTCAACAAGGAGGAAACACGTGTTTGTTCTTTTTTTTTGCCATGTTGAGACTGGATCAGAAGGCATAAAGGTGCATCCTGGGGATATAGGCGTGTGACAGACTGGAAATTTTCTTTGATGATTTGTGTTCAGCAAAATCTACCATTTTTGTCTTTGTTCCTGGTCAGAAAGATTGAAGCAGAGTTATCTCCTGTGAGATTTGTCAGACGACAGGACCCGGCAGGTCGGCAAGTGCAGCACAAGTCTGCTGTACTGGTTTCCATTTTGCGAGGAGCCTGCAAAGGGGGAGTTGACTGTTAGTTTTTCCATTTTTGCTAATGATCAAACTCAGCTCGAGAGAGAGAGCAGAAACATCAACCTCAGTTCTATGCACCCTTGGCCCAAATTGTCAACTCTGGATTTTTAGATCAATCAAAAAGAACTTTTCCATCAGAAATAGTGGTTTCTGGCGTCTCCTTGGTGAAGAGAACTATACCCTCTTTGAGTAACGACTGCTTTTACCATCAATAACACAGGGCGATTTCTTTCCCTCTTTTCTTTACTTCTGAAAATGATGCAACAGATGTGTGATTTTCTATGAACTGACCACTTTCTTTTTTTCTTGTAAAATTTATTGATTACTTTAAAATTTAATTCTTCTAATTAATTTTTATTTAGTAGGATCTTAGTTCTCCCACCAGGGATGGAGCCCACATTCCCTGCATTTGAAGACATATTCCTTTTTTTTTTTTTTTTGTGGTGGTGGTGGAAGAGGCATTCTTAACCACTGGACCACACAGGAAGTCCTGAGTGGACCTCTTCCTTTTTTAAAATTTTTTACTTTATTATTTTTTTAACACCATAAACCCTTTTTATTGAGGTATAGGTGATTAACACTGTTGTGGTAGTTTCAGGTGGACAGCAAAGGGACTCAGCCATACATATACACATGTATCCATTCTCCCCCCAAACCTCTCCCCCTGACCATCCAGGTTGGCACATAGCATTGAGCATGGCACATGTACTATATCGTTTTCAATTGAACCGATAGCCCCTTAATATTGGCAAAATGCCACTGCATCCCAGCCATGTTCATCACTGAATAAATGTGACAGGCAGATACAATAGTGTTCTGGGTCAAGGAGGATCTGAGACTAGCATTTAAAGGATCCAACTGTGAGAGGAGGTCACCAAAACCAGGGCACCAAAGCATTAGCTCTAGCGGTGAGCACACAGAAAGCCCAGCAGTACCCTCCCACCTGGGCACGGTGGGCCCACACTGCAGGGGGTGCCTGGTCTGGCTCTCCTCCACCTAGGTATTATTACAGACCTGTGTCCCTCCCAGGATAGGAGGCTGTTATGTGATGAAATACAATCTCCCTCAGTTTCACATGTTGAAACTCTAACTCCCAATCTCTCAGAATGTGTCTGTATTTAAAGACAAGCCTTTTAAAGAGACGATTGAGTTAAATTAGGCTGTCAGAGTAGCCCTTAATCTGATGTGAGTCGTGTCCTTATAAGGAGAGACGATTTGGTCATAAAATGAAACACCAGGGCTTCCCTGATGGCTCAGTGGTAAAGAATCTGCCTGCCAAGGCAGGAGTTACAGGTTCAAGCCCTGATCCAGGAAGATCCCACATGCCTTGGAGCAACTAAGCCAATGAGTCACAACTACCAAGCCTGTGCTCGGGAGCCCGGGAGCCAAAACTACTGAGCGCATGTGTCCTAGAGCCCGTGCTCCCCAACAAGAGAAGCTTCTGCAACGAGAAGCCCATGCACCGCAACTAGAGAGTGCCCCTGCTCGCTGCAACTAGAGAAACGCCCACGCAGCAACGAAGACCCAGCACGGCCAAAAATAATAAATAAAATAAAAAAGAGACACCAGGGTGGGCACACACAGAGGAAAGACCACATGAAGACGGAGCAAGAAGGCGCCCATCTGCCAGTCAAGGAGAGGAGCCTCAGAAGAAACCAAATCTGCTGAGACCTTCATCAGCCTCCAGCACTACGAAGAAATCAATTTCACTTTTTAACCACACCAGGTGGCATGTAAGATCTTAGTTCTCCAATGAGGGATCAAACACATGCCCCCTGCATTGGCAGCACAGAGTCCAGACCACTGGACTGCCAGGATATTCCCAAGAAATTAATTTTTGTACTTTATGCCAGTCAGCCTTTGGTATTTTGTTATGGCAGCCAGAGGAAATTAAGGCCCGTGGGACATGCCTACTAGGAGTTTGGGGCTCCCCAGTGGATCATATTCCATGTATCCAGACCACAGGATCCCCAATAGAACAGTCCCAGCCTTACATCCAGGCCAGCAAGGGCCTCTTCTAGAGGCCAGCCTCTGAAGGGAGGACAAGGAAGCCTGTGTGCCCAGCCCTGGCCCTAGGGATCGATGTCTGCAGGGGGTCTGAGGAGAGGATGCTTCTACAGGACAGATGGTACAAGTGTGCGGGTAAGCCGTCTGCAAGTTTGGGAGAGAGATGTGGGAAGGAGGTGGGGGAGGGCCTTGGGCCAGGCATCTGGGACCAGATTTCCTTGTTCAGACATTTTCTGCACGTGACTATGAAGAATCGTCAGGCTATTCGGTCAAGCCTGACTGTCTCCATTGTCATGAAGGCACAGTGTCAAAGTCGGGGGACATTTCATTTAATGATTAGCCTGATCAGTGCAGAAATAGAGCCATAGAAATCAGATGTGGACCCCAAGGGGGAAGGAGGGGATGGAATGAACTGGGAAACTAGCACTGATATATATACACTGTCAATGCTAAGTATAAAATAGATAACTAATGAAAACCTGCTGTATAGCTCAGGGAACTCTACGCAGTGCTCTGTGGTGACCTAAATGGGAAGGAAATCAAAAAAAAGGGGGATAGTATGTATATGTATGGCTGATTCACTTTGCTGGACAGCGGAGACTAACATAACATTGTAAAGCAACTATGCTCCAATGAAAATAAATTAAAAAATAAAACTACATAAAATTAAAAGTAAATAAAATTATATGCAATAAAAATAAATTAAAAAATAAACAAAACTATAGACCATAAAAATAAAATTTAAAATTAAATGAAACTATACACAATAAAAATAAATTAAAAAATAAAACCATATATAAGAAAAACTATATACATAAATCTATACATACAAATTTATTTACTGCTTCAGTTGTGTCCAACTTTTTGCGTGCTCATGGACCATAGCCCGCCAGGCTTCTCTGTCCAAGGGATTCTCCAGGCATGAATACTGGAGTGAGTTGCCATTTCCTTCTCCAGGGGATCTTCCTGATCCAGGGATCGAACCTGCATCTCTTGAGTCTCCTGCATTGAAAGGCGAGTTCTTTACCACTAGCGCCACCAGGGAAGTCCTATATACAACATAAATTTATTTATATACAATAAATAAAACTATATACAATAAAATAATTAGTCTGATCAGAGAACATTTAAATATTTGCACATAGTATGTGGGCCTCCGGCTCCTGACCCCTGCAAATGTTGGGGGTCAAGCCAATAGCATCCAACTCACATGGGAGTTGAGCTGGGGACCCTCCCCCTGGCCTTGGGCAGCCACATTCCCATCCTTCTGATGCTTAGTGAGGGTAAGTGGGGCCCAGAGACATCGGTGGATTCTCCCGCGTTTTCCATCCTCTTAAAAAGAAAGTCGGCCTTAACATAGCCAACCCTGGAGAGTTACAAGTGATATTAACAAAGGTCCGTCTAGTTAAAGCTATGGTTTTTCCAGTGGTCATGTATGGATGTGAGAGTTGGACTATAAAGAAAGCTGAGTGCCAAAGAATTGATGCTTTTGAACTGTGCTGTTGGAGAAGACTCTTGAGAGTCCCTTGGACTGCAAGGAGATCCAACCAGTCCATCCTCAAGGAAATCAGTCCTGAATATTCATTGGAAGGACTGATGCTGACGCTGAAACTCCAATACTTTGGCCATCTGATGCGAAGAACTGACTCATCTGAAAAGACCCTGATTCTGGAAAAGATTGAAGGTGGGAGGAGAAGGGGACAACAGCAGATGAGATGGTTGGATGGCATCACTGACTAGATGGACATGAATTTGAGTAAGTCTGGGAGTTGGTGATGGACAGGGAAGCCTGGCATGCATCCTGCAGTCCATGGGGTCACAAAGAGTCAGACACAACTGAGCAACTGAACTAAACTATTTGAAAATATGAATGAGAGATGCCCATTCAGGAGCAGGGAATAAAAGCAGGATTTCAGTCAAGGAGGTGGATCTTGTTTGAAAGAGCTAGCCACTCATTTGTGATCTCTGTGGTTGGTGTTATCAGCCAAGCAGTGTTGCCATGGAAACCCCTTTCTGGCCCCATGGCCCATATTCTGGTCCTTGTCACCCATGACGTCCAAATGCTTATTTGATAAAAATTGTAATGTATTCTAATCATTCTGTGGCTGCCCCCTGCATAACTTCTCTCCACTGTAACAGTGCACAGTGTCCCCTGTGCTTCTAGCTCAAAGTGGAGCTTCGCCTTTCTCAGGAGCAAATTTCAGTTCAGCCACGTGTTCAAAGACATGGCCCCCACAGGGAAGGTCAAAATTCTTTTTCCTCTGCTTCTGGGTATTATCCAGCTGGTCTCTAGAGTAAGGTCACAGCTTCTGCATGATTCGCTCAGTCGTGTCTGATTCCTTGGGACCCCATGGACTGTAGACTGCCAGGCTCCTCTGTCCATGGGATTCTCCAGGCAAGAATACTGGAGTGCGTTGCCATCCACTCCTCCAGGGGATCTTCCTGACCCAGGGATTGAATGGGTCTCCTGCATTGCAGGAAGATTCTTTACTGTCTGAGCCACTAGGGAAGACCTACAGCTTCCATGGGCTTCATTCTGTGAGAAGGGAGGACAGAGTATAAAACGAGATTTCTTCTCCCAGCAGAAATATTTATGGCACAAATGCCAGGGATCACAGTGGAATCTGTTCGGTTCCAAGTGTAGGCTTTCAGGATTGTAGACTTATCATTCAGTTTTATAAGCATCGTAGAAAACAGGGAAGTGAAAACAATGACTTTCCCTTAGAAGCACAAACTTGAGTGTAAATATTAAACCTTTGCTGAGTTGGCAAAAATAAAATGAATTCCCAGATAACACAGAGCCCTTCAGTCCATACCCCATGTGTAAAAAATCAGCTTTCAAAGGAGATATCTGAGCTTAGAAAACCAATGCTCAAAGTGGCCACCTCCAAAGCAACTTTGGACCAGGGACAACTTTGCCCAAGGTGAAGTCCAGGTATGTCTTCAATTGTGTGTGCTCAGTCACTCAGTCATGTCCCATTCTTTGTAGCCCCATGGATTGTAGCCTCCTAAGCTCCTCTGTCCACGGAATTCTCCAGGCAAGAATACTGGAGTGGGGAGCCATTTCCTTCTCCAGGGGATCTTCCTGACCCAGAGTTCAAACCCACGTCTCTTATCTATCTCCTACATTGGCAGGCGGGTTCTTTACCCCTAGAGCCACCTGGGAAGTCCATGTCTTCATTTGGATGCTGTTTCAATAACACCAGTGCCTGATTCATTCATTATAACCCAAAAGAAACATGACAATATTTCTAGCAGAGAGCTGAAAATTTGAGAGGGAGGAAAAACACATAAGAACAACAGAATTTGAAATTTTGAGGGTCAAACAAGATAAAAAAAAAAAAAAAGAAACAAGGAATGAATCAAAGAATGGAAAGTATGGCATTAATTTCTGTGGCAGAAATTTTTTTTGGTTCTGAGTGATGAGAAGTCCAATGCAAAAGGGTTTAAGAGAGAAAAGAGGGGTATGACTAGATACAATGAAGAGCCCGGGAACCTTCAGGTGTAGCTGAACCCAGGCTCTCCTGTGAAGCCCTCCAATTGTTGTTCACTCCTCGGGCTCTCGGTTCTTCCTTTTTCTGTGTTAATGCCACGCCCAGGAGGCAGAATGATGCCCACCGGAAGCCTCAGACTAGCTCTATAATTTCTCAGTTGTTGTTCTTGTTTAGTCGTTAAATCGTTACGTCTTTGTGACCCCACGGACTGTAGCCCACCAAATTCCTCTGTCCATGGGTATTCTCCAGGCAAGAATACTGGAGTGCATTGCCATTTTCTCCTCCAGGGGATCTTCCTCACCCGGGGATCAAACCTGAGTCTCCTGCATCTCCTGCGCTGGCAGGCAGATTCTTTACCACTGTGCCACCTCAGAAGCCCATAATCTCTCAGGACCTCCAGGGAAAAGAACCGTTCTTTTTTGCTAACCATTCAAACAAAATAATCAGAATCGAATCTCTTTAGATCACAGTATCATGTGTCTATTTATCAAGCCACTGCAGTGTCTAAGCATATTTGATGCTCTAGTTACCTGGGTCAAATGCCTACCTCCAGAGCCAAGGAAAACTCAGATTAAAAGTGGGCTCACTCCCCTCCTCCACGAAGTATATGGTTTTGTTAACAGAAAGACAGAGATTAGATGAAGAACAGATGAAGATGGTCCAGGTTTACCAAACATCTCAGCACTCAGAACATCAGTGCCCTTCTGGGGCCATGACAGTGCTCACCTGTGAAGCCAGCACTGGTCATAAATGAGTCCTGTGGGCTCACTTCCTCTACCCAACCAGCTCCTGGAGAATGGACACAGTTTTGAACATCTGCATCTTATTCACTGCTGGCCCTGTACGCCACACACAGGCATTAAAAAAAATAATGCTTGTGTGTCTGGATGGAGGATTCAGAAGTTACTGAACAGAAGTGATTGCATGTTTTGTCATTTCTTCTTGCCTTAGTTAATGTTTTTGTGGTTTTGACAGCCAGTCTTTAAGAAAATGGCAAATCCCTCTTTTCGCTTTCCTTTTCTTTGCTCCCCCCATCCCTGCACCACCACTCTGATAGCCAGTGATGCTGGGAAAAGATAACAAGATCTTGGGTATGATACAAATGCATGGGGTTTGGGGCTGACAGCTCTGAGATCCTGTTGGATCTCTCAAGGGGAGTTCTGCACGTCCTCACTGGGGCAGCACTGAAACAGCTGATAAAGTTGCGTTCAGCCTTCATCGGAGCAAGTAACAACCTCTCCAAACAGAAAGTAAATCAATAGCACTTGAAGGCTGGATTTTCCTGGTTCAGAGGCAGAAAATGTTAATCACGTTCTCCTCTCTGATTCCCTTTTGCGTCTCTGCAGATATCTATGTAGAAGAGTCAGCAGAGGAAATGGTGAACTGGGAGATGAGTATATTTAAGGAGATATTTTCACTTACTGAACCGGCAGGACCCTGAGACACATTTTATACTATGTTTTTACAGGAGTCAAAATAGCATAAAATTGGGCTAACTTCTCATGGTTTTCCTTTGCTAAGTTCACATACACACACACACACACACACACACACACACACACACACACACACACACACACACACATCCCAGTTCCCAGACAGCAGAGGCTCCACAGTCCCAACAAAATAACAGATAAGCAAAAGAAGAGACAACAGTCCATCAGCCGAAAGTAATATCTTAAGAATAGCTTCCACTGGGGATTTTCCTGGAGGTCCCGTGGTTAAGACTTCATGCTTCCAATGAAGAAGGTGCAGGTTTGATCTTTGGTCAGGGAACTAAAATCCCACATGCCACAAACCAAAAAAAATTACAAAAAAAACCCCAATAGCTTTTGTTAAGATCAAGTTTCTTGGTCACAAGTATCAGGAGTTGACTCTAGAGACTGAGCCCAAAAAAGTGTCCTCCACAGCTGTTGGGGAGCTCACAGAACCCTGGGCAGGACAAGAGAAGCAGCGTGGAAGCTAAGATTCCAAGAACCACACCCAACGTCACACAGCAGACCCAGCCAGACATGCAGAAACCGACATTGTTATTGTTGGTCCCTGGAGCCCTAGAGAAGACCCTCAGCTGGTACAAAACCCCTCCTCCCTCAGTGATCCCACCTCTGCCCCAGGAGCATGTCTCTGCTACACTTTGAAAGGACCAGAGGCAAGCCTACTGTCAACAGCTACACCTTGCTTCAGCCAACAAAAATGGCAGCACTAGCTTGAGCTTTATTCACGGTGCCCACGTTGGAACCCAAGTAGCATCGAGTAAATCTCAATGATTCAGCTCAGGTGCTTGCCCTTGTTGGGAGAGGCAGTGCCGTGGCCCTGGAGCATCTCTGTGTGTTATTGCTGCAAGAATGATCATACCCTGATACTGAGCACTCTCAGCAGCAATCACATAGGCAACCAAGAGGGTCATTATGTACATGAGCTTGGTGAAGGGGGTAAGCGCAGCCAAGCACACATTTTGGCAGAAGATGGCTGTCTCCATTCATGATGTTAGTGTTTTTCTAAATATAAGAAGATGGAAGATAATGGGCTCATAAAGTCTTCTCCTGAAAATGTCTAGCTGAAGGCCTGTTCTGCCAGATTTTCCCAAAGTACAGAGTACTTCCCTTCCTGATCTCCACTCTGAACTCCTTTCAGGGTATGTTGAAGGTCAGTGGCTGCAGTGGCCAGTGACTTTATCCCTGTAGAACCAGATGGTGAGTGACAATTTGTAGTCACTTGCTGTGAAGGGAAACATTAAGAGTAGACCCTGGTAGTAAGGACTCAACTCCTCAAAACTGAGTCCCAACTCCCCTCTCTGCTCCATCTCTGTACTGTACCCTTCCACCTGGTAAGCTCCTCTACAACATCTCTACCGGCCCCTCCTCCTCTGAACCCCACAAACTTAAGTCCCCTCTACCTTGCCCTGTTCCTTTCCAACCATCCTTCTGATGCCACCTGAGACTTTGGCTGGAAGGGTTCTTAGGCTTTCCCAATCATAGAAATTTATCCAGAGGGAATACAAGGAAATTCAGGCAAGGGTTTTACTGGCGAACATATAGTGACTCAATTGTCCCACAATCCCCATGGAGATCCGGGAAAAGGTGACTCATTGCCCGCGCCAGGCTCCTCTGTCCATGGAATTCTCCAGGCAAGAATACTGGAATGGGTTAGCTATCCCCTTCTCCAGGAGACCTTTCTGACCTAGGAATCAAACCCGGTTTCCCACATTGTAGGCAGATTCTTTTTTTTTTAAATTAATTTTCAATTGAAGGATAATTGCTTTACAATATTGTGTAGGTTTCCATCATACATCTACATGAATCAGCCATAGGTGTACATAAGTCTCACCCTCTTGAACTTCCCTCCCACCTCCCACCCCATCCAGGCAGATTTTTTACCATCCGAGCCACCAGGGAAGCCGGTAGTGAAATTCAATACAGATCAAAAGGTCTGGAAATCGAGAGGCTGATGGTGTGGGTTCCCAGTCTGAGGGCGCTGACCTGAGCAGGAGAAGATGGATGTCTCAGCCCCCTGGGGAGAGAGAATTTAATTTCCTCTGCCTTTCTGTCCTCGGTGTATGCGATGAGGCCCACCCACCAGGTGAGGATGATTTTTTTTTTTCGCCACAGCAGATCTGAGCTTTGGCCTTCAGGATCTTCGATCTTTGTTGCAGCACGTGGAATCTTTAGCTGTGGCATGCGAACTCTTCATTGCTGCATGTGGGCTCTAGTTCCCTGACCAGGGATCGAACCTGGGCCCCCTGTATTGGGAACGTGGAGTCTTAGCCACTGGACCACCAGGGAAGTCTCTGGTGAGCGTGAGTATACAGATTCAAATGCCCATGTCATCCAGAGACGCCCTCACAGATGCCCCTAGAAGTAATATTGACCAGATACCTGGGCATCCCCTAGCTCAGCCAGTAGGCACATAAAATGATCCATCACATTGGAATTCCTGGCGGTTCAGTGGTTAAGACTTTGTGCTTTCACTGCAGGGGGCACAGGTTCGATCTCCGTCAGGGAAATAAGATCCCGCATGCCTCGAGACTCGGCCAAAAATAATAAATAGAATTAAGTTAACCATCAGAGTGATGAGACCCACACTTCTAAGTAAGCTCAAGATGGAAATAGGTGTCTGTGGTTTGAAGTATGTGTGGTGGTGGTGGTTTAGTCGCTAAGTCGCGTCCAATTCTTGTGACCCCATGAACTGTAGCCCGCCAGGCATGTGTAAAATTGTTGAAAATACATCATGAAGATTATATTTAAAAGATGAGGTGTGATTACAGATTTTATAATGTTTTGTTATGATTTTTTCCTGAGAATGGACATTCCCTAGCTTCAAGTTACACTTATCCATAAGCCTATTGCTTGACAATTTTTAGGAACTGGACAGGAAAATGAAGGGGCTCTTTGGGATTGGATGACGGAAGGTTCTGGAATCTAGCAGGTCTGTGCTTCCATCGGGCTATCTGAGTCTCTAGTTACATTAAGAGAACTTAGAGCTTAGGCTGTAATTAACGTGAATTTGAAATATGTGAAAATTAAAAAAAAAAAAAAAGCGGCAACCATAAGGTGTCAATAAAATCTCATTTATCAGCAAAATTTAAAACAACATGGATCTCATAAATGTTTCAAAAGTTGTATACATTTAAAGCCATCAGATAAAGTCAGTTGTGGGCTGTAGGCTGTTTAATGACATATTTTGTTTGCATTTCTTACCAGGTAAACAGAATTAGCCACCAACATCTGTTAGGAATCTTGAACTAAATGTCAGGGTACCCCAGGCCTTTGGAAATGCATTCTCTTCAAAGAGCAGTTTTCCTAAATTCTCATGCTTATAGTCTCAGGCTTCCCAGGCGGCTCAGAGGTAAAGAATCGGCCTGCCATGCAGGAGACACAGGAGACACAGGTTCTGTCCCTGGGTCGGGAAGATCCCTTGGAGGAGGGCATGGAGACCCACTCCAGTGTTCTTGCCTGGAGAATGCCATGGACAGAGGAGCCTGTGGGCTACAGTCCATAGAGTGTCAAAGAGTTGAATATTATTTAGTGACTAAACAACAACAACAATGCTTATCATCTCAAATGCAGAAATACCCTGGCCATTAAATCTTTGAAAAGATTCTCAGTTGCAGTAAAGATGGGGGACAATATACAAAGGGAAACAAACTATTTTTGACTTCTCAGATAGTAAAAGATGATGACAAGATAATATGCCAGGTATAGTACCTACATTGTTTGCAATCACGTGAATGGATCTGATTCATTTGGAGGGCAACTTAGGAATGGCTCCAAGTGTGAAAAGGCACAGGGAGCGACTACTGATAACTTGATTTCTTTCTGGGTGGTGAAAACTTGCATCGGTTGAAATGATTGCACAATTATGTGAATGTACCAAAAACTGTGCATGCATGTGCACTTGCTCGGTCGCTTCAGTCATGTCCAACTCTTTGTGAACCTATGGACTATAACCAGCCAGGCTCCTCTGTCCACAGGATTCTCCAGGTAAAAATACTGCAGTGGGTTGCCATGCCCTCCTCCAGAGGATCTGCCCAACCCAGGGATTGAACACACATCTCCTGCATCTTCTGCATTGCGGGAAGATTCTTTGCTTACTGAGCCACCTGGGAAGCCCAACAAAAACTGTATAGATTGTCAGTTCTACTCTAAAAAGTATAAAAAGGTATTTGAACACGTGTAGCTTTCCTCCACTCTTCTGTATCACAGAATATAGTAAGTGGCTACTTTATCAATTTTCCCAAAAGTGCAATATACACTAACACCATTTTAGATGCATGGGAGAAAAGTTAATTTTATTACATACAATGGATGCCTTAGGGCAAAGGGTGTAGTTCTCGTGGAAACCCTAGTTGAGAAAGCTGTAGATTTCTAAAATGCTGGAAAATTGGAAACAGCCTGAAAGTTTCAGCAAAGGGATAATGGTTGAACCAACACATTCACTTAATGCACTAGACTGAAGCTATTCAACAGGATAATAGAAGTAGCTATACTGACCTACTAATATATCCATGATAAACTGCTAAGCTTAAAAGATAATTGTACCATAATGAGATACCACTTCACACCCACTAGAATGACATTTATTTTAAAAGGCAGAGTAAAACAAGTGTTGGCAAAGATGTAGAGAGGTTGAAACTCATACACTGCTGGTAGGAATGTATAATCAGATAGTCACTTTGCAAAACAGTCTGACAGTTCCTCAAAAGTTCAAACATAGAGGTACCCTTGTGCATACATACTCAGTAGCTCAGCTGTGTCTGACTCTTTGCAACCTTATGGACCATAGCCCGCCAGGCTCCTCTGTCCATGGAATTCTCCAGGCAAGAATATTGGAGTGGGTAGCCAAGCTTTCTTTCAGAGGATCTTCCCACCTCAGGGATCGAACCCAAGTTTCCTGCTATCTCCTGCATTACAGGCAGATTCTTTACCACTGAGCCACCAGGGAAGCCCAGAACTACCCCTGTGACCCAGCAATTCTACCCCTCTGTATAAACTCAACAGAAACAAAGACACATATCCTCTTAAAACTTTGTACATGAATGTTCATAGCAGTGTTTTTCATGTTAGCCCCAAAGTGTAAATAATCCTAATGTCTATCCACTGATGAATGAACAAAAAGTGGTATAGCAATACAATGGAATATTGCTCAGCCAAAAAAAGGAATGAAATGCTGTTACATGCTATAACACATGTGAACGTTGCAAATGTGATGCCGAGTGAAAGAAACCAGGCAAGGGCAATTTCCTAGTAGTCCAGTGGCTAATACTTTCAGCTTCCAATGCAGGAGGCAAAGGTTTGATTCCTGGTTGGGAAGTAAGATTCCACATTGGCCAAAAAGGGTTTGTTGTTTTTTTTTTTTAATTTAAAAAAATGAAAGAAACCAGGTGCAAGAAGTCACATACTATATGATTCCATTTGTATAAAATGTCCAGCACAGGCAAATCCATAGGGACAGAGACTAGGTTAGTAGTTACCTGGGACTTGGGAGAGGGGGACATGAGGAGTGACTCTTGGTGGCTAGGGTTTCTTTCTCAAGTGGTGAAAATGTGCCTTGATTGTGGTGATAGTTGCACAATTCTGTAAACATATCAAAAGCCATCAAACTGTACCCTTTAAATGGATGCATTGTATGATATATGAAGTGTCTCAATAATGCAAGCAAGAAAGTTGCTGGTAAGGGATTTTCCTGGTGGTGCAGTGGTTAGGACTCCAAGCCTCCACTGCAGGGGGCTCAGGTTCAATTCCCCATCAGGGAACTGAGATCCCACATGCCGCACAGTGCAGTCAAAAAAAAAGTTGCAGGTGAAAAAGACGAGGCCCAGGGAAATGAAGGTTCAGAGGCAGGACTGGGCTTGGTTCAGTGCTGAAAAAATGCTTGAGTTGGGTAAGGAATACGTGAGAGCCCACACATGTCTCTCTACCTTGCATAAAAAAACAGTCAACATATGCATATATGTATATAGTAGATCAAACCAGCCTGGCAGCATGTTGATTCCTGGAAACTGAATCATGAACCTGTGAACATCACTGTACTCCTCTACAAAATTTTTTATTGAAGTACAGATTTTTTTTATTGAAGTACAGTTGATTTAGTACTTCCAAGTTGGCGCTAGTGGTAAAGAACCCACCTGCCAGTGTAGAAGACATAAGAGACATGGGTTCAATCCCTGGGTTGGGAAGATCCCCTGGAGGAGGACATGGCAGCCCATTCCAGTATTCTTGCCTGGAGAATTCCATGGACAGAGGAGCCTGGCAGGCTACAGTCCAGAGGGTTGCATGGAGTCAGACACGACTGAAGCGACTTAACATACACACACACACAGATGATTTACAGTGTTTCAGGTTTACAGCAAAGTGATTCAGTTATGCATACATATATGTATATTCATTTTCATATTCTTTCCCTTATAGGTTATTACAAGATATCGGATATATTTTTCTGTGCTGTATAGTAGATCCTTGTTGTTTATCTCTTTTATATACAGTATCTGCTAATCCCAAACTTGTAACTCACCCCTCCCCCTCTTTCTCCTTTGGCAACCATAAGTTTGTCTTCCATGTCTGAGTCTCTTTCTGCTTTGTAAATAAGTTTATTCGAATCACTTTTAAGATTTCACATGCAAGTGACATCATATATTTGCTTCTCTGTTTGACATTTCAGTTAGTATGATAATCTCTAGGACTATCCATGTTGCTGCAAATGGCATTATTTCCTTCTTTTTATGGCCGAGTAGTATTCCATTGCATATATGTACCACATTTTCTTTACCCATTCCTCTGTTGATGGACACTTACGTTGCTTCTATGTCTTGTAAGTAGTGCTACAATGAACATTAAGGTGCATATATCATTTCAAATTATAGTTTTTGTCTTTAATTTTTAAATTTTGTTAGGAAATTCTGTACTATTTAGGAAGATTTTTTCAAGTAAGACAAATAACAACATTAAGATTATAATTTCCTCTTAGCTAAAGTAATCACAATCCATATATAACTAAAACATGCAAAGAAGTTATAATCAGTAACAGTGATTATCTCTGATGTGCTAGGCTGGGTCATAACAAGATAACCTCATTTTGTAATTTATATGTTTTTTCATTGAATTTTTACAACTAGTAGGTACTGTCTGAGAACAAAAATCGAGATAGGATATTTTTTAAACTAATTTTTATTTTATACTGGAGTATAGTTGATTTGGGCTTCCCTGATGGCTCAGATGGTAAAGAATCCACCTGCAATGCAAGAGACCTGGGTTTGATCCCTGGGTTGGGAAGATCCCTTGGAGAAGGGCATGGCAACCCACTCCAGTATTCTTTCCTGGAGAATCCCCATGGACAGAGGAGCCTGGTGGGCTACAGTCCATGGAGTCACAAAGAGTCAGACACAACTGAGCGACCTAGCACAGCACACACCCATGGTTTATTTACAATGTTCTGTTAGTTTCTAGGGCTCATCAGAGTGATTCAGTTATACATATATCCACTCTTTTTTAGATTCTTTTCCCAGATAGGTTTTTGCAGAATATTGAATAGAATTCCCTGTGTTATAAAGTAGGTCTTTGTTTATCTATTTTATATATAGTGATGTGTATCTGCTAATCTCAAACTCCTAATGTATCTCCCCCCCTGAAGCTTTATGATAGGGGATATTTTTAATTGCACAAATAAAACCAAGAGCACCCCAGCTCTTAGTCCTCCTGTGCTCTGTGTCCTCAGCTAGACCACATGTGTTCAAAGCACCTTGCAAAGTTCTTAAGAGGTTGAAGTGGACTCACACACCGAGGTATTTGGCCAAGAGCAGCAGAAACCATCTCTTACCTCCCCCCAACCTTCCTTCACAGAGGCAGTGATCCTGCACAGAATTTTGACTTTGGTGAATGGCCCGCCACTCACCCAAATACCACATCACCATCTTTCTTCCTTGTGACGTGTCCTCTTTGCCCTAACCCCTAAAAGTCATTCTCATAGGTGTGAGTCAGGTGCATACATTACATCTGGTAAGTGCATCTGGTAAGTCACAGCACAGGTGACCCGTCAGCGCTGGAACACCAAATGGTTCTCCAGGGGTCTGAAAATTATGACTTTCCCCAAGTGTCTGCCCTTCAACAAACCAGCATCCGTACAGACAGGCTCTGACCTTCACAAATTTGCTGAGTGCCAGGGAGGGTCAGGAAAGTACCTCGGGCTGAGACAGAGCCCAGGGCCCTGGTGTTGACTCAGATGTGATTACATCTTACAAGTAGAATCTTATCCGGGTGATTTGCGGCTGGACCCGTGACTCTTCTCCAGCCTGATAAAACGATGCCAGTAAAGGCTTTTCCAATCCCATCGAGGAAAACAGATCACAGCTGGACCCACCGCCGACAGCGAGTTTTGTAAATGAAGGACATTTTTTTTCTTTAAATCAAAGACTTTGTCAAGGTTTATGGTGAGGCAGGTCTAAATAACCTTGTAATTCATTCCCACCAGGGCCCTGGAATTAAAGTAAATGCGTGGATAGCCAGGGTGGAGCGTGGCCCCCATCATTCCCAAGAATGTACTTAGAGATGGAAAGTGATGAGCAGGTGTGGGGAACATTTTGCACCCGAGGCAAAACTAGTCTCATTACCAGGTAAGGAAATATCCCTCGTCTTCCACTGTCAATTTCATCAACGTTGCCGGAAGCAAAAGAAGAAATTTTCTTTTTGTTGTTATTGTTGTGCGTTCATGATCAGTCATGTCCAATTCTTTGCCATCCCCTGAACTGTAGCACACCAGGCTCCTCTCCATGGGATTTTCCAGGCAAGAATACTGGGGTGGTTTGCCATTTCCTGCTCCAGGGGATCCTCCCAACCCAGGGATAGAACCTAAGTCTCCTATGTCTCTTGCATTGACAGACACATTCTTTTACCACTGAGACCCCTGGGAAGCCCATCATTGTTGTTAGTGTCCAACTGCAAAAAGTACTGTTGCTCTGTTAAAGACTAGAACCAAAAGGGATGAGGCTTGAGAGGGAAACAGCTGCTCCTTGGATTCAGGGTGGCCTGATGGGGATCGAGGTCCTCACTCTGCCACCGTGACAATGACATCCTGAGACGTGGCCTGGATCAGACAAGCATATCACTCAGTAAAGCCCCCAGCCCTTCAAATACTCACTCAACATTTTAAAAACTTTTCTATGGGGACTTCCTGGCAGTCCAGTGGTTAAGACTCATTGCATCCACTGCAAGCGGAGTGGGTTCGATGCCTTGTTGGGGAACTACAATCCCACATGCCTCAAGGAACAGCTAGAAAGTAAAAAAATAAAATAAAATAAACAATAAATTAACAAAATAAAAACTTCCCTATTAATCCATTCATTCATTGAAAGAGTGTTCTGTGTACAATGCTCATTTCTAAGCAACAACGGTGCTATAGTTAACTAGACAAGCAAACTCCCTGAATTCATGAATCTTACATTTTCTGAGAAAGATAGATTGCTAATAAGGAAGGAACTAAGTAATACTCTCAGTATAAAAAAAAGTTATATTGTTAGCTATACTAGCAATGTGAGAGAACTTCGAAAACATTATGCCAAGTGAAAGAAGCCAGGCACAGAAAGCCGTATATTGAATGATTCAACTTATATGAACTGTCCAGAGTAGGCAAATCCATAGGCAAAGAAAGTTAGTCTGTGCATGCCAGCGGCTGGGGGAGGGGAAATGCGGGACCGCTGGTGGGTACTGCTGTCTTTCTTGAATGATGCTGCTGTTGCTAAGTCGCTTCAGTCGTGTCCGACTCTGTGCGACCCCATAGACGGCAGCCCACCAGGCTCCGCCGTCCCTGGGATTCTCCAGGCAAGAACACTGGAGTGGGTTGCCATTTCCTTCTCCAATGCATGAAAGTGAAAAGTGAAAGCGAAGTCGCTCAGTCATGTCCGACTCTTCGTGACCCCATGGACTGCAGCCTACAGGCTCCTCCATCCATGGGATTATCCAGGCAAGAGTACTGGAGTGGGGTGCCATCGCCTTCGCCATATTGAATGATGAAAATGCTCTAAATTTGGTGTGGGTGCGAGATACATGTACATGTATGACTTTGATGTGGGCATGAGATACACATATATGTATGGCTGAGTCTCTGCTGGCTACCCAAAACTATCACAACACTGTTGATCAGCTATACTCCAATACGAAGTAAAAAGCTTCATAAAAAATAAATTCTATTTATTTATTAAAAAATAAAATTTAAAAAATTTTTAAAATAAAATTGATATGGGCATGGATGCACAAGTCTGTGAATGCAAGAAAAAAACCATTGAGTTGTGTACCTTAATAAGGTAAGATATAGTAGACATGAACTATGTCTCAATAAAGCTGTTAAAAGAAAGTGATGCTCTGGAAATAGGTTCATCTGTGGTGATCTAGATGGGTGGGATGGGGGGTGGGAGAAAGGCTCAAGAGGGAGGGGATATATGTATCCATATAGCTGTTCACTGTTTTGTACAGCAGAAACTAACACAACATTGTAAAGCAATTACACTTCAATTTTTAAAAATCTATATACCTGAAAAATAAAGAAAGACAGTGGTGATGGCAGCTGTATGTTTTTGCTGAGTAAATGCTACCCCAAGGCAATGCTACTTAATAACTGCTTATTGTTGATCCTGAGCTGATGGGTCATCTCAGGGGTTCAGTTGATCTTGGCTGGCTGCCTGTGAGTCTGCAGTTAGCCAGAGAAGAGGTTGAGGGTGGTGATGGCCTCACTCACCTGTCTGGTCGTAGGCATATTCTTGGCTGGGCAAGGCAACGTGAGTGGGCCATGTGTCACCTTCCACCAGTCTGGTCTGGGCTTATGGTGCCCACAGGATTCTGAGAAATGGTGTGTGAGGCTTTGAAACTGACAAACATCATTTCCTCTACATCCTTTGGACCAAGGCAAGTCCCCAGAAGAGCCCCAAATCAAGACTGGAGATTCTATTAAGAGCTCTATTTGGATATAATTCACACACCATCTAATTCATTCATGTAAAGTGTCTCAGTGGCTTTTAGTACATTCACAACTCTGCATCCATCACCATGATCACTTTTAGAGCATCCTTATTAGCCCCCAAAAGAAACTATTCACCCTTTAATCTGACCTCCTAACCCTCCAATCCCCAACCCAGGCCTGTGCAAGCCCTAATCTCCTTTCTGTCTCTATGGATTTGCTTGCTCTGGATGTTAGAGAGAAATGGAATCTAACAAACAGCACTTGGCCTTTTGTGTCTCATTTCTTTCACTTTACACATTTTCAAGGCTCATCCATGTTGCATCCTGCATCCCTACTTCATTCTTTTTTAAAAAATCTTTTTATTTATTCATTGCTGCATGAGGGCTTTCTCTAGTTGCAGCAATTGGGGGCTACTCTGTAGTTGCAGTACATGGGCTTCTCACTGTGGTGGCTTCTCTTGTTGTGAGCATGGGCTCCAGGCATGCCAGCTTTGTTTGTTGTGGCACATAGGCTCAGTAGTTGTGGTAGATCCTGCTTCCCAAAGGGCTTCCCTGGTGGCTCAGTCGGTAAAGAATCTGCCTACAATGCAGGAGACGTGGGTTCGATCCCTGAGTCAGGAAGATCCCCAGGAGAAGGGCATGGCAACCCACTCCAGTGTTCTTGCCTGCAGAATCCCATGGACAGAGGAGCCCGGCAAGCTACAGTCCACAGGGTCACACAGAGTCAGACATGACTTAGCAACTAAACCATCACTGCCCCCCAAAACTAGAGAAAAGCCTGAGCAACAACAAAGACTCAGCACAGCCAAAGGAAATAAATCAAATTATTTTTTTAAAAAGAAGAGGGAAATTCAGACACAGAGACATGGGAGAAGATGAGGACAGCAGAGACCAGAGTGATGAGTCTACCTCCAAGGATCGTCAGCCTCTGGTTGCCAGGAACCAAGACTGCCACCACCTTAACTTTGGACGTTTAACCTCCAGACTGAGAAGGAGTAAGTTTCTATCATTTTAAGCCACTGTGCTATGGTACTCTGTTATGGTGGCCCTAGGAATGGCACGCACTACGAATTCCAGAATTTTGTTTTTTAATCCCTTACAACAAAGCACAGGGACTGGAATGAGAGCCTGTCCGGAGATTAGAGGTGGAGGTGGAGGCTTGCATCACACCCTCCCACCCTCACTCTCAGGCCCTCCACTCTCAGAGCATCACTCACCCCCTAGCTCAGCTCACCTGTGACGGGACAGCGTGTTTCTCTGCCAGCGAGTAAGTGACCTTTGTTGTGATGACTAGAGCAAAAGCCGCCGCACGCTCATCTCTCCTGCCAGGACAGAGCCTTTTTATTGTAGGAAAGAAAATATACGGTTTCTCATTTTAAAGGATTATGGGCCGTGGATGCCCGCTTTCCGTACCTTAGAAGCATATAAAAATGTGGAAGCAATGCAAGTGAATAACTTGAAGTCTGCATACGATTAAGTAATTTTATTTTTGTTATAAAGCAGTTTGGCTTGAGGTGACAAAAAGATGTTAATATTTGGGAGGGTTGGAGTTTTTCCTTTAGTCAAGGACAAGGGTTGGTTTGGGGGAGGGCATTCAGTTACCGACAATTGAAGCTTTGGACTGACTCTTCAAATACAAACTTGGATGAGCTTGGACATCTTAGGGAATGGAACTCGTGTATCATTACTATCATACAATACCCTGAGCTTGTCATATGCTATCATATGATATCCTGAGATTGTGTCTCCAAGGTTGACACTTAGTTGATCTGTGCCCATATATGCACACACACACAAACACCTCACAGACATGCCCCCATGCAGCTGTACACACACACTTGCACGTGAATTCACATACACATACATAGATATGAAAAGATACATGTGCACACATACACATAGGTGCATATGCTCATGCACACACACACAAATACATGTGCACACACATGCACACATGTACAGACAGAGTCGTTTAGTTGCTAAGTTGTGTCCAACTCTTTGCAACCTCATGGACTATAGCCTGCCAGGCTCTTCTGTCCATGGGATTTTACAGGCGAGAATACTGGAGTGGGACACACAGACAAACCAGACAGTCATGGTCGGCACACACACATACATGCAGATGCACAGACACATGCACCCATAAACACACATGAACAGTCATGTACACACTCATATACACACACCGACACTTGTGCGCACACACAAACATAGATGTGCACACACGCACACAACTCTCCCTACAGACCAGATGCTCCCAGATCTCACACTCAGTCTGCTGTGGTGTGGTGCTCTTCTTGGGATCTTTACTGGAGACCCCAAGAAAACTGGACCTCCGGAAGCCCTGTTGCTTCTTTTTTGATCATGTGGACATCTTCTTTGGGAATGGTCCTAAGATGGAATTCCTAGATCGTGATAAATCACGTGGATTCAGCCCCCACTCCCCACCACCACCCTTCTTCCTGTAGCCCCATCACCTGGGAAACTGTTGCAGGCAGGAACCCTGACCATGCGACTGGGACCTGGAAGATCAAAGAAATCAACAGGACACGGTGCCCAGAGGCCCGCGGAGAAGACGCCTCCCAGCAGAGTAAGCCTGGGAGACGGGGCCCTTCCGCCTCATGGAGTAATTGCGTGCATGCTCAATCGTGTCCGATTCTTTGCAACCCCATGAACTGTAGCCCGCCAGGCTCCTCCATCCATGGGATTATCCTGGCAAGAACACTAGAGTGGGTTGCTGTTTCCTCCTCCAGGGGATCTTCCCCACTCAGGGATCAAACCTACATCTCTACTGTCTCCTGCATTGGCAGACGAGTTCTTTTACCACTGAGCCGCCTGGGAAACAAACGCTCCCTTATCCACCGTTATCTCTTCTTATCGCGAGGGGGCGCTCAAAACATTGCCTTCTGTGGAGGTGATGCTGTCCTTGAAATGTGAGGATGCAGTAATGTTCAGTCCATTCACATCCTTGTGCGGCCACCACCTTCAACAAATCCAGAGCAATTTCAACCCCTGAAAGAGAAACCCTGTGCCCACCAGTGCTCCCTCCCCTTTCCTCCCCTCCTGGCCCCTTGCACCCACTAGTCAGCTTTCTGTCTCTACTCTAGACATTTCACAGAAATGGAATCATACAGAATGTGGCCTTCTGTGTCTGGCTGCTTTCACTTACCATCACATTTTTGAGATTCATCCATGCAAACACTTGTATGAGTACTTCATGCCTTTTTATGACTGAATACTACTCCAGTGTGGCTATATCCCAGTGTGTTTATCCACTCATCCATTGAAGGATATTTGCACTACTTTCACTTTTTGGCTGTCAAGAATATTTGTGTAAAATTTTTTTATCTGAACATTTGTTTCCATTCTTTTAGGTGGGTGGCTCAGCAGTAAAGAATCTGCCTGTGATGCGGGAGACCTGGAGACATGGGTTCAATTCCTGGGTCAGAAAGTACCCTGGAGGAGGAAATGACAACCCACTGTAATCTTGCCCAGAAAATCCCATGGGGGTTGCAAAAGAGTCGGGCATGACTGAGCGACTAAACAACAATAACAACAGGAGGAACAGAATTGCTGGGTCATACGATCATTCTGTTTAACGTCTTTCTCTTCTTTTGGCTGTGTGGAGTCAATTCCCAGACCAGGGATCAAACTCGCATCCCCTGCATTGCACGGTGGATTCTTAAACACTGGAATGCCAGGGAAGTCTCTGTTTAACTTTTTGAGGGTCTGCCAAGCTGTTTATGCCTTTTTGTTCCAGTTTATACATTTTAAATAATTAAATATAACAAATACAGAAAGCTGAAGTGATACATTGTAATCTATCATTAAATTATAATTTACATAAATTAATATAATAATACATTATTCTAAGATGAACACCCTGGTAACTAGCACCTATACCATCTAACCCAGAAGCTCCCTGACCCGTGTGTGACCCCACAATTGTAATCCCACCTCTTTCTTAAGGATAGCCACTACCTTGACATTTAGGCATCATTTTTTAAAGTAAGTGAACACTACAGCTTGGTGATCTTTTCAATCTCAAACATAAGGTTCATTCCATTTAGTCGCTGCCTACAGTGGCACAGTGGTAAATAATCTGCCTGCCAATGCAGGAGATGCAAGAGACCTGGGTTCAAATCCCTGGGTCAGGAAGATACCCTGGAGAAGGAAATGGCAACCCACTCCGGTTTTCTTGCCTGGAGAATCCCGTGGACAGAAGAGTCTGATGGGCTTCAGCCCGTGGGATCGCCAAGAGTCAGACACGACTGAGCACACATATATACACAGCACTACACTGTGTGGATGAGCTATCATTACCTAATCAGTATCTGTCCTTGAACATAAGGATTGTTTCCAGTTCTTTGCTATGACTTTTAGAGGACTCTTCATTCCTCTAAGACCGTTAGCTCCTCTTCTGTGAAAGAAGGGATGGGGTGATAATAACTTCCCCATTTGAAAGGAAGTCAGGAAGAGGATTTGACAAAGCGTAAAGCACCACGCAAACATAGGTCCGGGTCCTGTGCTAGATCCTGAGAGAACCTAGGTGTCCAGGGAATGACTGTGGAGTGGAGCATGTTCATTAGGGAGCGCCTTGCTAAGTCCATGCAGCAAGGTGTGCGTGCATGTGTGCTAAGTCATTCAGTTGTGTCCAATTCTTTGCAACCCCGTGGACTGTAGCCCGCCAGGCTCCTCTGTCCATGGGATTCTCCAGGCAAGAATACTGGAGTGGGTAGCCATGCCCTCCTCCAGGGGATCTGCAAGGTGAATTTTCCTAAATAACCACATCACTTCCCACATTCCCCCTGTTCTTAGAATGTAACAGAGGCTCCTTTCTCAGGCAGGTAGTCTCAGTTCCTCTTCATGTATCTCGAGGGGACCCGGTGACTGCTCCATGGAGAGCATATGGCGGAAGTGAAGCTCGGTGACTTTCAAATTAAGGTCTTAAAAAGAATACCATTCCTATTTGTGTTTCTCTCATAATGAATGATGCTGAGCACCTTTTCATGTGTTTTTGGCCACCTGTATGTCTTCTTTGGAGAAATATCTATTTAAGTCTTCTACCCATTTTTTGATTGTTTTTTTTTTTATACTGAGCTTGTATATTTTTGAGATTAATCTTTTGCCACTTGCTTCATTTGTAAATATTTTCTCCCATTCTGAGTGTTGTCTTTTCATTTTGTTTATGATTTCCTTTGCTGTACAAAAGCTTTTAAGGTGCTCTGTGATGACCTAGAGGGGGTGGGATGAGGGGTGGTTGGGAGGGAGGCTGAAGAGGGAGGTGATATATGTATACTTATAGCTGATTCATATTGTTGTGCAGCAGAAACTAACATAACACCTTAAAGCTATTATATGCCAAATAAAATTTTTCTTTAATTAAAAAAAAAAGAGA
Organism: Okapia johnstoni; assembly: GCA_024291935.2. NCBI lineage: Eukaryota > Metazoa > Chordata > Mammalia > Artiodactyla > Giraffidae > Okapia > Okapia johnstoni. The sequence continues at coordinate 23,170,489 of CM044310.1, forward strand.
ATACAGTTCCTGCCTGGAACTATCTGGAAAATGCTCACTCCCTGGAATACACTTGCTCTGCTATGCTGTAAGGAAGCCCACACCCTGAAAGAGATCTCCACGGAGAGACCATATAGAAATACCACATGACACACCCACGTGGAGCCTTCCCTGATCTCCCTCTGTCTGGAATGGTTTCATATCCTCATTCCCAAACCAGACCTGCTCAGCAAAACGAGATTCTCATGAATAGTTTAGGAAAGCATATGGCTCTGTGGAGGGACAGTCATTAACCCCATAATGATGGGTGCTCTTTGCAAGAAGGAAGGCAGGTGAATGTTTGTTTTTTCCTCTTTATTTATTTATTTATGGCTCTAGTGCAGAAGACCTGAGTCAGGAAGATCCCCTGGAGAAGAGAATGGCAACCCACTCCCAGTATTGTTGCCTGGAGAATCCCATAGGCAGAGGAGCCTGATGGGCTACAATTCATGGGGTTGCAAAGAGTAGGACACGACTCAGGAACTAACACTTACACTATGGCTGTGCTGGGTCTTCATTGCTTTGTGCAGCTTTTCTCTAGTTGCGGCAAGTGGGAACGACTCTCTAGTTGCGGTGCCCGGGCTTCTCATTATGGCGGCTTCTCTTGTTGTGAGCACAGACTATAGGCACTCAGGCTTCAGCAGTTGCAGCACACAGGCTTAGTAGTTGTGGCACATGGGCTTGGTTGCTCCATGGCATGTGGGACCTTCTCGGACCAGGGATCGAACCTGTGTCCGCTGCATTGGCAGGTGGATTCTTATCCACTCTGCCACCGGGGAGGTTCAGCAGGTGAATGGTTTAAGGAGATTCCTACAGTATCTGCTGGAAGGGAGGGGAGGGGAGGCCGAGTGCAGGTACAGCTGAGCTGGTCTTTGAAGGATATGATGCATGGTGGGGAAAAGAAAACATTCTTTTGTACAAATGAGTTCTGTTGAGACTTTTTAAGGCTAAAAACTCCTAAATCTTCCTTCTAGACTTGTGAGCTTCAATCCTTTTACCTGACCAGCATTTTAAGACGTTTGTCCATGTTCAGCATTTTACCACTTGGATCAGATGTCCGCAGACTTCTCAGCTGTTTAAATGCTCAAAGAGTGGCACTTTCTTATCTATTAGCATCCTCAGCAGGGCTGCAGAATGTGTGAACCAGATTGAATTTCCCATCAGCCTTGAGCTTCCCCTTAGTGGCAATCCACTTCCAGGGAGAGAAATCGATGGAGAGGTAATTAAGGATCATGTCGTATCAGGGAAATAATTACGGGGGGAGGAGGACCCCAGACAGTAGTTCTCAGATGTTGTGTCTTGCCAGGTGATTCATCAGCAAACAAAGATGTGAAGATTCCTTTTGTGGGAAGGAAGAAATGTGTTCTTGATATGGCAATCAAAGGGATTGAAGATGGCAATGGAGGTGTCATTCTTCTAGGAAAGAAAGCACCCTTCTTCACAGAAGGTGCGTTGGAAACCTCACAGGCTTCGCTTGCTGTGAGTGTGGCAGCATGGGATGGGACTTAGAAATATCTTTCAGATATTGGTAGAAAACAATCTACTATGTGTTAAGCTCATTTCACTTGGAATCCACGGAGAAGCTGAGCCAATGTCCTCCAGTACAGAGGTTAAATTTGACCCCAGTCTTTTTTCTTTATAACAACAAAAGCTTTATACATCATTTCAGCAAATTCTTCATCTGTTATATCCCAATTCCCCCGACATATACAGCCCTGGCCCTTCCCTAGAGAAAGCCGGTCACATGAGCTTCTTCTTGGATTTCATCTATGTCTCAACAAACTACTATTATGGTAGCAAATCTCCAGGTCTTGGTAGCTTGAGTGGTCAGTTGCTCAGTCGTGTCTGATTCTTTTCGGTCCTATGAACTGTAGTCCGCCAGGCTCCTCTGTCCATGGAATTTTCCAGGCAAGAATATTGGAGTGGGATGCCATTTCCTACTCCAGGGGATCTTCCCAACCCAGGGATCGAACCTGTGTCTCTTGAGTCTCCTGCATTGGCAGGTGGATTCTTTACACTAGTGCCACCTGGGAAGCTCCCTTGGTAGCTTAGTGCAGCTCAGATTGGTTTCTCACTTATATTCCCATCCAAGGCAGGATGGGAAGCCTTCTGTGGACACAGTCATGAAGCATGTGACTTGTGACTTCCAAGATCACTGTGGCAAAAGATGAGTGGGGTTGCCTGAATAAGAGACCCATGAAATGTCAATATTTGAATCCCAGAAACCTTTGAATATGTTTCATTCCATGGCAGAAGGGACTTTGCAGACATGATAGGATTTAGCATCATTATGTTAGATAATATGTGCTGTGCTTGGTCACTCAGTCATATCCGACTCTTTGAGACCCCACGGACTGAGCCTGCCAGACTCCTCTGTCCATGGGATTCTCCAGGCAAGAATACTGGAGTGGGTTGCCATGCCCTCCTCCAGGGGATCTTCCCAACCCAGGGACCGAACCCAGGTCTCCTGCATTGCAGGCAGATTCTTTACCACTGAGCCACCAGGGAAGCCCAGATGAGGGTACTATTACCACCAAGGTCCTTGTAAGAGGGAGGCAGAGAAAACGGATGACCCGAGAGGAGTGTCAGAGAGGAGTCACATGGCAGAAGCAGAGATTAGAATGAGATGGCTGGACCATCACAATATTGTAATTATCATCCAAATAAAATAAAAAAAGAATGAGATGATAGGGAGCCCAGAAAAGCCAGCAACCTCTGGAGGCAAAGGACAGAATCTCTCCCTTGGAGCCTGTAGAAGGAGCCAGCCCTGGCTGCCACCACATATCAGTTTTTAACTGCACCCATGTTACAACACACACACACACACACACACACACACACACACACACACACACACACACACACACGGGGGAAGCCAAGGTGAAGATACAGGGAGAAGATGGCTGTCTACAAAGCCAAGGAGACAGCTCTGGACAGACTCTCCTTCACAGCCTTTAGAAGACATCAGTCCTGGGACTTCCCTGGTGATCCAGTGGTTAAGAATCCACTTTCCAATGCAGGCAACTTGGGTTCCATCCCTGGTTTGGGAAGATCCCACATGTCCTGGGGTGACTAAGTCCAAATGCCCAACTACTGAGCCTTCGACCCACGACAAAAGATCTCGCTTGATGCCGTGAGGATCCTGAGTGCCACAAAGACCCAATGAGCCAAATTAATAATAAATAAATATTTAAACAAAAGAGAGAGAGGGGGGACAGCCTGCCGAGACCTTGGTTTTAGACTTCTAGCCTTTCGAATTTCAAATCTGTACATTTCCATAGTTAAGCCTGTCTATTTTTTGCCACTTCTGTGTTCTCTCATCAAGGAGACTTGTTCCAAAATCAACCAGTGATCATAGCCTTTAGAAATGTAGTCCTTTAACCAAAGTTCTTGTAGTTGAGAAATCTCTAGACTGTGGACTCTGAGTTTCCAGATATTTGGGAAGACGTTTCTTGGGATGGGAATGGCTGGGCAGTTTTTCAGTTAGGGATCGCCTATCCCCAAAGAGGTGCTACCAGGAGAGAATCAAAATATGGGCTCCACTGACATTCAGCCATATTCATCTTTGTTCCCGTTTCCCACTTGTGACAGCTGGAGACCGTCTCTCTGTTTCCTGAAAGGGGAGGAAACAGAGGGCGCTCCATGTAAAGAAATCCCACCAGGAAGATTCAGACCCAGAGAGGGGCAAGGACTGTGCTAACCACCTGTGCCTTGGTTTCTCCATCTTACGATGAGTCTAATAGGGACTTTCCTGGCAGTCCAGTGGTTAAGACTTCACCTTCCAATGCAGTGAGTGCAGGTTTGATCCCTAGTTTGGGAGCTAAGATCACACATGCTCCACCGCCAAAAAAAACAAAACATAAAGCAGAAGTGATGTTGTAACAAACCCAATAAAGACTTTAAAAATGGTTCATATTTTAAAAAAAAAAAGCTTTTTAAAAAAATGAGTCTAGTAAAAGGATGCACTGTGTAAGGCTGCTATGAGTATTCAGTGACTTAATACAGGGCCAAGGGTTTAGATCCATGTCTGGCGCTTGGCCGGCATTCAACAGTGAGAGCTTGGCAAACAAGAATTGTGGGCAAAGAGAAGAAGGGGAAAAAAAGCTCTGCAATTAATTGCAAAGTCGTAACAACATGGGTAAATTTCATGTTTCTTTGGAGATTTTTCAGACTTCCCAATTCATTTTTGTGGATCTTTGCCATTCTGACCTAGCCCAGATTATAGCATAAAGGCATATTACTGTTAGCGAATATTGGTATGTATTTATACTCTGGACATACGAAAATGCTCTGTAATGAGACGTTACCCATCTTTGATTTATAAAAGCTAAAAAAACAAACCCAAAACACAAAGGACTTCCTTGGCGGTCCAGTGGTTAAGACTCTGCACTCCCAAAGCATGGGGTCCAAGTCTGATCCTTGGTCGGGGAACTCAGATCCCAAATGCTGCACAGCACAGCCAAAACACAGACACACACACACACACCCCAGCAACAAAAATAGGGCTTCCCTGGTGGCTCAGTTATGAAGAATCCAGCTGCCAATGCAAGAGACTTAGTTTCGATCCCTGATCCAGGAAGACCCCACAAGCCACAGAGCAACTGGGCCAGGGCATCACAACTATCAGGACTGTGTTCTGGAGTCTGGGGCCCACAACTGCTGAAGCCCGAGCACCCTAGAGCCTGTGCTCCACAACAGGAGAGGCCACCGCAGTGAGAAGCCACACGCCGCAACTCGAGAGTGGCCCCCACTCGCCACTAGAGAAAGTCCACGCCCAGTCGGAAGGCCTCGCACAGCCAAAATCATAAATAAATACGTAAAGTAAAAAATGCTGTCAAATCTGGCACAAATTAGGCACTCGTGAATATTAACTCCCCAACACCAGCTGGTCCTTGCTCAGCTATGGGATTGCTGAGGTTGTTTTGTCATTTCTCTGAGAGAAACCAGTGTCTGCAGCAGCCTTTTTGCCTAATTATTCCCAGTTCATTTAAAGCCACCCGAATAGCAAGGTCTGGCCTCGTGGGCAGTGTCCCCTCACTGGCTCCTCCCGTTTATGGAGAATTCAACCAGTCTCCTTCTCCCAGGCTTCAGACCCACAGGGTTGCCACAAAGAAGAACCCTTCAGCGTATCTCTTGATTCTGTTTTCACTCTGCATGTACTTGGACAAAATATTTACTCTCTCCTTTCAGGAGTGATTGGAAAAAAGATTCTGAAGTTTGATCCAGCATCTGCTGCTTCCAGAGAAAATCAATATTTAGATAACACCACAGCCAAATGAAAATAACCTGGAGGCAATTCATCCACAGCTCTGGAGAGAAGGCGGAGGGGCTGCGGGAGACTTCCCTCTGCTGGACTTGAAAACTGCCTGTCGTGGGGAGAGGCAGGGTGCTGGCAGGGCCTCCAGGCTCCGAGGCAGCCCAGGTCCTGTGGTGTCTTCATCTTGAAAAGTAGGACCAGGACATCCCTGGTGGTCCAGTGGCTGAGAATCCACCTGCCAATGTAGGGGACATGGGTTCGATCCTTGGTCTGGGAGGATCCTACATGCCATGGTGCAGTTAACCCCTTGTGCCACAACTACAGAGCCTGTCCTCTAGAGCCGGTGCTCCACAACTAGAGACGCCAACGCAATGAGAAGCCATCGCACTTCACCTAGGGAGGAGCCCCTGCGTGCTGCAACTAGAGAAAACCCACAGACATCACCAAGGACCCAGCACTGCCAGAACTATACAAGATAAATAAAAACATTTAAAAAATAAAATAGGACCAAAGCAAAGGTCTGGTTCCAAAGGACAGTGGAAAGATGCCGACGATCGTGGATATTTGTGTTTCTGTTTCAGAGAATTCCTCCCCCTCTTCCCCAGGAGAAGGCGCTGTGTTTAGGTGGAGACTCACCTCTGTCCACTCTGCTTCCCCTGCTTTTCAGGGACTACCTCTACCTGCCTCCTCCCTTCACATGGCGCATCGTGGTGTTCATTCTTAAGGCAGCCGGTAACAGCTCTGGCTCTGGCCTCCAGGCTTGGTTCAAGGGTAAACCTGTGGCCTGAGTGTATCTCACACCAGCGGATCTCAGAACTCTTACAGAAGAAGCTGAAAGAAAGATGTTCAGTCTCCCTGCTGTCCACGGAGCTGGGACGATGTGAGGCTCTGGGGTATCATCTTGCCAACTCTTAGAGCATGAAAAAGACCCCCCAAAATGCCATGTAAAACTTGAAACTTGGATGGAGGCGGGTTTGTGGGACCTGAATGGAAGGAGCAATAGAGAAAAAAATCCAGAAATGAAATAAGGATGTTTATCACTCACAGGCAACACAACCTTATATGGAACTTGACTCAGACAAACTGTAAAAATGAATATGTGCACCAAACACCTAGGAGCCCACTGCAAACCTGAACAGTGGCTGGGTCTTTGATGATATTATGGAGCTACAGTTAATTTTTTTAGGTGTGATCATGGTGCTGTGTGGGTGCTAAGTTGCTTCAGTCATGTCCAACTCTTCGCAACCCTGTGGACTGTAATCCACCAGGCTCCTCTGTCCATGGGATTCTCCAGTCAAGAATACTGGAGTGGGTTGCTATGTGCTCCTCCAGGGGATCTTTCTGACCCAGGGATTGAACCCACTTCTCTATGTCTCCGGTATTGGCAGGCGGATTCTTTACCACTGGTGCTACCTGGGAAGCCCAGTCATGGTATCGTGGAGTTTTTGACAGCTCTGATATTTTAGAGATACAAATAAAATTTTTATGAACACCGTGACATGAACAATGTCTGAGATTTGCTACAAACTAATACATGTATTAATATGAAGGAGGCAGACAAGGTTATAAAGGAACAAGAGTAACCAAGAAATGATCATTGTTGGCACTGGATTTGGACTACGTGAGGGTTTTATTTTAAAGATATGTGTGTTTGATGCTTTCTATAATAAAGATTTTGAACAATTAGTAGTTCTTTAAATGTTCTCTTCCCCAGATGGAGCTGTTTCATTGTGAAGTATGACTTTTCTGTTAGATCAAATAACTGCTCTGCTCCATTAAATTTGTTCATTTAAAAAAAAAATGTATTTACTTGGCTGCGCCAGGTCTTAGCTGTGGTATGTGGCATCTTCATTCTCTGTTGCAGCATGTGGGATCTAGTTCCCCAACCAAGAATCAAACCCAAGCACCTTGCACTGGAAGTGCACAGTCAGCCACCAGACCACAAGGGAAGTACCTAATCTTGCTCATTTTTGATTCCTTCCTTTCTTGCATATGTTAAAACAGTGGACCAAAAGATATTGTATTGGCATCTCCAGTAGAAGATGAATTTCTCAAGCAGATAAATGATGATGATTTTACATCATATTTTGAATAAAAATCTGTTTACAATAATGGTTCACATTTTTTCATCCAATTCATGAAGACAAAGTTTTTGGAAGTTCGTTCAGTTGAAGATCTAGTATGATTGTCAATGCTACTTTAAATTCAGCGAGAAGTTCAACACTGAAGACCAAATAGTTATTTGTTTTTATAAGAAAAACCTGAATACAAATTTTAGTGTAGTACAAGGTCCTGATTTAAAAAAGAAGCCTAAATGCCCACTGACAGATGAATGGATAAAGATGTAGTACAGGGAATTCCTGCTGGTCCAGTGGTTAGGAATTGGCACTTTCATTGGCAAGGCTTGGGTTTGATTCCTGGTTGGGGAACTAAGATTCTGCAAGCCTAGCAGTGTGGGGAAAAAAAAAAGATGTAGTATGTATATATATATATATATATTCCAGGGCTTCCCTAGTGGCTCAGACAGTAAAGAGTCTGCCCACAATGCAGGAGACCTGGGTTCAATCCTTGTATCAGGAAGATCCCCTGGAGGAGGAAATGGCAACCTAGTCCGGTATTCTTGCCTGGAAAATCCCATGGATGGAGGAGCCTGGTGGGCTACAGTCCATGGGGTCACAAAGAGCTGGACATGACTGAGTGACTTAGACTATATATATTCCATTACATATGTGTATATGTAATGAAATATTACTTGGCCATAAAAAAGAATGAAATGCCATTTGCAATAATATATATAGACCTAGAGATTATCGAGTGAAGTAATTCAGACAGAGACAAGTATTATATGATATCACTTATATGTGGAATCGAAAAAAGGACACAAATGAACTTATTAACAAAATAAAAACAGACTCACGGACATAGTTATGGTTACTAAGGGGAAAGGGGGGAGATAAATTAGGAGTTTGGGATTAATATATGTACACTACTATGTATAAAATAAATAAACAACAAGGTCTTACTTAATAGCACAGGGAACTATACTCAATATCTTGTTTTTTGCTTTTGATTATGCCTCACAGCTTGTGGGATCTTAGTCCCCTGACCAGGGATTGAACTTGTGTTTTTGGCAGTGAAAGCACAGAGTCCTGACCATTGGACCACCGGGAAATTCCTTCAATATCTTGTAATAATATATAAGAGAAAAGAATCTGAAAAATAATTAAGATACAGAAGACATATAGATAGCCAATAAACACATGAAAAGATGCTCAACATCACTCATTTTAGAGAAATGCAAATCAAAACTACAATGAGGTATCATCTCGCACGTAATGGCCATCATCAAAAAAATCTTCAAACAATAAATATTGGAGAAGGTATGGAGAAAAGGGAACCCTCTTGCCCTATTGGTGGGAATATAAGTTGATGCAGCCACTATGGTAGACAGTATGGAGATTCTTTAAAAACTATAAATAAAACTACCATATGACCCAACAATCACCCACTCCTGAGCGTATACCCTGAGAAAGCCATAATTAAAAAAGACACATGTACCTCAGTGTTCATTGAAACACTATTTACAATAGCTAGGACAAGGAAGCAACCTAGATATCATCAACAGGTGAATGAATAAAGAAGCTGTAGCATATACACATGATGGAATATTACTCAGCTCTAAAAAGGAATGCATTTGAGTCAGTGCTAATGAGGCGGATGAACCTAGAGCGTATTATACAGAGTGAAATAAGTCAGAAAGAGAAAAATATTGTATATTAACGCATATATATGTAATCTAGAAAGACGGTACTGGTGAACCTATTTGCGGGGCAGCAATGAGGACACAGACCCAGACTTATGGGCCTGGGGGTAGGGAGGGAAGAAGAGGGTGGAACGAATGGAGAGAGTGCATCAAAATATATAACTTCCACATGTGAAATATATGGCTAGTGGAAGTTTGCTGTATGACTCAGGGAACTCAAACTGGGACTCTGTGACAACCTAGAGGGGTGGGATGGGGTGGGAGGTGGGAGGGAAGGTCAAGAGGGAGGGGACACATTTGTACCTATGGCTGATACTTGTTGATGTCTGGCAGAAACCAACACAATATCGTAAAGCAATTTTCCTTCCATTAAAAAAATAAATTTTTAAAAAAGAATATAGATAAAGATGTATAACTGAATTCACTTTCCTGTACGCTGGAAACTAATACAACATTGTAAATCAACTATACTTCAATTTTTTAAAAAGGGGAAAAAAAAGCAATAGTGTACTAAATTTAAAAATCTTAGGAAGTAGAACGTGACTTGATGACGGTGCATAAACAATCCATAATTGTGTACAATCAGATTGCGTATTTAACAGTATTATACAGTGGGTTAAAAAGCAGAGACACCACTTTGCCAACAAAGGTCTGTAGTCAAAGCTATGGTTTTTCCAGTAATCACAGATGTGAGTGTTGGACCATAAAGAAGGTTGGGCACTGAAGAATAGATGCTTTCGAATTGTGGTGCTGGAGAAGATTCTTAAGAGTCCCTTGGACAGCAAGGAGATCAAACCAGTTGATCCTAAAGGAAATCAATCCTGAATATTCATTGACAGGAGTAATGCTAAAAGCTAAAGCTCCAATACTTTGGCCAAATGACACAAAGAGCCGACTCAATGGAAAAGACTCTGATGCTGGGAAAGAGTGAAGGTAAAAGGAGAAGGGGAAGACAGAGAATGAGATGGTTACATAGCATCACCGACTCAACGGACACGAATTTAATCAAACTCCAGGAGATAGTGAAGGACAGGGGAGCCCAGTGTGCTGTAGTCCATGAGGTACAAAGAGTCGGACACGACTTGGCAACTAAACAATAAGAGAGGTTGCAGTACAAGCAAAAGCTGAGGCAGGCATCCTTTTCAGTGGACCCCAGTGATCCCTGCTCCCACCAACTCATCAACGCCCTTGTAATTCTTTTCCCTGAGTGTGGGCTGGATGAAGGGACTTCCATCTAATTGATGGAATGTAGCAAAAGTGCCTCTTACTTTGGTTTTGCAGTATCTGTTTCTCTGTCTCTGCTCCATCTCTCCCTGATTTCCAGCTCTTGGAGAAGGAAGCTGCCAGGTTGGGACATCCTGTGGAGAAGCCATGTGGCAAACATCTGAGGTCCTGCCAAGAGCCACATGAGTGAGCTTAGAAGTGGGTCATCCTCCCATCCAACCTTCATTTCCACCTGACAGAAGGACCCGGCTAAGCTCTGCCTGGCTCAAAACTGTCTCATAACCACTGTGTTAAAGCACCTCTTGATGAGGGTGAAAGAGGAGAGTGAAAAAAACTGGCTTAAAACTCAACATTAAAAAAGCTAAGACCATAGCATCCAGTCCCATCACTTCATGGCAAATAGAAGGAGAAAAGGTGGAAGTACTGACAGATTTCTTCTTTTGGGGCTCTAAAATCACTGCTGATGGTGACTGCAGCCATGAAATTAGAACGTTCTAATTTCATGCTTCTTGGCAGGAAAGCTATGACAAACCTAGACAGTGTATTAAAAAGCAAAGACATCACTTTGCCCTGAATATTCACTGGAAAGACTGAAGGTGAAGCTCCAATACTTTGGCCATCTGATGAGAACAGCCAACTCATTCGAAAAGACTGTGATGCTGGGAAAGATTGAAGGCAGGAGGAAGAGGGCAACAAAGGATGAGATGGTTGGACGCATCACCAATTCAATAGACATGAACATGGGCAAACTCCAGGAGATGGTGAGCAACAAGGGGGATTGGTCTGCTGCAGTCCACGGGGTCGCAAAGAGTCGGACATGACTTGGCTACTGAACAACAACAAACAACTGTGTTTTGTTTTAAATGGTCCAGTTTGGGGGGTAATCTGTGACACAGCCCTTGATAACTAATACCAAGCTCTAGTTGTAAGCGCTCAGCTATATTTCTATATATTCAGAGTAAGCGGACTTCAGCGACATCGAGCTGAGTAAGAACAATTCACCAATGCAGAACACATGGTCTGTTTGGTGCCACTGTTTCATCCGATGTTAGGATGTCTGAGTCTTTGGAGAAAGTGAAAGTGAGAGTCGCTCAGTCGTGTCCACCTCTTTGTAACCCCATGGACTATTAAGTCCATGGAATTGTCCAGGCCAGAATACTGGAGTGGGTAGCCTTTCCCTTCTCCAGGGGATCTTCCCAACCCAGGGATCGAACCCAGGTCTCCTGCATTGCAGGCGGATTCTTCACCAGCTGAGCCACAAGGAGCCCAAGAAAACTGAAGTGGGTAGCCTGTCCCTTCTCCAGGGGATCTTCCCTACCCAGGAATTGAACTGGTGTCTCATGCATTGCAGGCAGATTCTTTCCCAACTGAGCTATCAGGGAAGCCCTGGAGAACTACTTTGTCAATTCACCTGCCTGTCCTATGAAGGCCTTAAACTGTTTTGTAAAAATTCAAGATTCTGTTCAAAACCAGACACAACTCTGGAATCAAAGTACTCAAACAACTGAAGCATCGCAAACTAGCTTTTAGCAAATGCCGTCACTGGGGGTGGTGGGGGGGCTGGGAAGCAGGAAAATGCCCTGTGAAGGCACGTGATTAGCAGAGCAAATGAAACAATAAGGGTGCAACCCCGCAGGCAAGATTTAATTTTGAAACATTAGAGGATTTCACTTTGTTGGATCCTGACCTGGAAGGAGAATCTTGTGATAGAGTTCCTCTATTTAATTAGAGAAGTTGATATTCTGTGTCACAACGGAGTACTATTGAGAAAGCCTGCAATTTCGCAGGCTCTAAATGTGGTGGAATATTGAAAGAAACCTTAAGGAGAGGTCATTCATTTGATAGGTTTTGTGTGGTAAAAATATTTGTCAAAGAAAGGTCTTCCAAAGGGAGGCGAAAAGGACATTGCCTGTGAAAATATTTGGACTGAATATTTTATTATTAATTGCAATGTTCAACATCTTTAGGAGAAAAAAAAAACACCTTTATGTAGCAGCTTTGTTTCTTTCTTTCTTTTTTTTTTTTTTAATTTTTTTTTTTTTTTAGTAGCTTTGTTTCTGAGCTTGGATAGATTTCTTTAGAAAACTAACTGGGCCGTAGTATTCAGGACACATGTGACAAAGAAATGAATGAAAGGATGTGAGTGTGTGCTGTGGTAGTCAGTGTCAGTTTGACTGGGTTTCCCAGAGACCTGGTTAAACATTTTCTGGGTGTGTCTCTGAGGGTGTTGCTGGAAGAGATTAACATTTGAATGGATGAATTTAATAAGCTGTGTGGTTCTCTTCAAACTGGAAGGGCATCACCCAGTCCATGGAGGGTCTGAATAGAACAAAAAACACAGAGGAAGGGAAAATATTCTTTCTCTCTCCCCCTGCGTCCATCCTTCCGTCCCTCCTTCTCTCTCTGCCACCCCCCCATCTCTCTTTTTTCTTTCTGTCTCTCTCCTTCCCTCTCTCTCCTTTTGCCTGACTTTTGATCTGAAACACCCATCTTCTTCTGCCCTCAGAATGGGACTTCCACCGTCTGTTCTCCTGATCCCCAGGCCTTTGAACTTGGACTGAATTACACCACCGGCTTTCCTGGGTTTCCAGCTTACAGATGGCAAATCACAGGACTTCTCAGCTTCCATAATCACATGAGCCAATTCCTCGTAATCAGTTAGTGAATATATCAATCAATCAGTTAATATATCAAGTCCACCATTGGTTCTGTGTCTCTGGAGAACCCTCATCAATACAGGCACCAAGAATAATTCACCTGCTTCTGTTATCTTTCAGTTAATATAAAACATTCATACAAAATGTAATATACATTGTTTAAGTTTATATTTATTTTGGCTGTGCTGGCTCTTCAGTGCTGCATACAGGCATTCTCTAGTTGGGGTGAGCGGGGGCTACTCCTCCTGGCTGTGCTCAAGTTTCTCACCGTGGTGGCTTCTCATGTTGCAGATGGAGCTCGCGCTCTGGGGCGTAGGCTCAGTACTTGTGGCCCGTGGGCCCAGTTGCTCCGCAGCCTGTGGAATCCTCCTGTACCAGAGATCAAACCCATGTCCCTTGCCCTTACAGGCAGATTCCAATCCACTGTGTCACCAGGGAAAGCCTACACTTTTAAAAATTAATATAGAGAATTTAACATTTTTCCGGTCATGGACACGGACATCTAACCCGTATGTTTTAGGCAGCATTGTTATATTTTCAAAAGTAATTTTTGAGTGGATTTTATAGGTGCATCAATATAATAAAGGCAGTATTTTCTAGCTCTGCTCACAATTACAAAGCACTGGGACCACCCAAATGCCACTAACCGGAGCCTGGATAAAGAAATCCTGGAAAATTAATCTAAAAGAATACTAAGCATACTGTAGAGCACAGAGAACTGTATTCAATATCCATAGTGGAAAGGAATCTGGAAAAGAATATTTATGTATATGTATAACTAATCACTTTGCTATACATATTTAGTTACATATATGTATAACTATTCACTTAGTTATACATATAACTAATCACAGCAGAAACAAACACAACACTGTGAATCAACTATACTTCAGTTTTTTTAAAAAAAGGAAAAAAGAAGACTGAGTGAAAATGAATGAACGGCCACATCAACAGAGCTGAATCTCATATGTGAAATAACTGAAGCACGTCATCAAAGGATGCATATGATGAATCGACTTATGCAAAACTTACATGCTTATGAAACTAAAAAGCAACGCACATACACATGCAGACAAGAAAGAGTGATAAATACAAAATTGACAGTGGAGGAGGAGGAACAGGGGCGGGGGTCGCGGGCACACAGATGCTCTGAGGGTTTTGGTAAATTGCTGTTCCCTTCACTGGATGGTGGGAACGTGGGGGCTTATTTTACTCTTCTAAGTTTGTGTGTTATTTTTTTAAGTATGGAATTTTGCATAATTTGTGTCATTTAAAAGGGAGGAGCCTTCCATGTAGAAGGAATGTATGCATGCTTAGTAGCTCAGTCGTGCCCAGCTCTTTGCAACCTCACAGACTGTAGCCCGCCAGGCTCTTCTGTCCATGGGATTCTCTAGGCAAGAATACTGAAATGGGTTTCCATATCCTCCTCCAGGGGATCTTCCCAACTGAGTTCATACCCACATTTCCTATGTCTCCTGCATGGTAGGCCAATTCTTTACCACTGAGCCATCAGGGAAGCCCCTTATGCAGAAGAAAACATGCATGAAAAGTTTAAGAACCCAAGGAAGGTGAATTATTAGAGAAAAGGGTAACGTTATCTGAGACGCAAAAACAGTGCTCAGCTCCACCCAGTCTCCATGCCTTCCCTTCTCCCTTATCTGCTCTTCTCCAGTCGCCTCCCACCAGATTCAGGAGGCGTGATCTTCACCTGCCTTTCTGCTCCTGCTCTAGGCATGGCTTCCCTTATGGGGAAGCTGGTGGGAGCCAGAAGCTAAAGCTGACATGTGTTTTTACACACTTAATTGTGCACATGTGCATGCATACAGGAGATTGTTGTATGTGTGTGTGTGCATTTGTATGCATGTATTTATGCCTGCATACATGTGTGTATTCATTCATGAATGTGTACACACACATGAGTGAGTATGTATATGTATATATGCAAGCATATGAGCTTGTATTTGCATGCACATAACTGTATTGTGTGCACACATATGTGCATACATGAGTTGGATGTAAGTGTATGCATTTGTGTGCATGCATTCACATATGCGTATATGTGTGTTTTTGTTCATGAATGTTTACATGTGGGTTTCCTTGGTGGCTCAGATGGTAAACAATCTGCCTGCAATGTAGGAAGACCTGGGCTCGATCCCTGGGTCGGGAAGATCCGCTGGAGAAGAGCATGGCAACCCACTCTGTTATTCTTGCCTGGAGAATTCCATGGACAGAGGAGCCTGGTGGGCTATAGTCCATGGAGTCCCAAAGAGTCTGACACAACTGAGCAACACACATGTGTGCATATGCATCCATGACTGTGTGTATGCATGTGTATCAGCATACTCATGTGTGCGTGTGTGTTTGTGTGTGAGAAGAGGCAGTTGCTAAGCTTTGCTATTGGCAGGTCCTGCTGTCCATGCAGAATCTGGAGACAAAGACAGCCTTTGTTTTACAAGCTCCAACAGCTGACATCACCACCAGGGCTGCCGCTGGGGCCTGAAGACCAAACACCCCCACCCCTCTGGGGTGAGCCAGGCCCACCCCTTCCTGCAGCAGCTGGACCATCTCCGGGGAGATGGCTGAGCGGGTCCTGGCATGTGGGCGTGCTGCTGGTCTGGCGAGGCTGCCCTGAGGCTGTCTGACACCATTCTTATAATCCCCAGAATGAAGCCTGTGGGGGAACCTCACCGCAGCCCCTGCTTACCACCGTCCCAGCCCTGATTGACCCAAGGCACAAAACAACATTGACCCAGATCTTGAGAAAAGGGCTGCCACCTAAGTCCTCCCTGCGGGTCCCAGAGGCAGCCTCAGTGGGTGCTGGCTTGCTTTACCATGCTTTACCTCAGCACACTGCCTTGTTTTAAGACCTGAGCCATTGACAGACAACAGTATGTAGCTGTGTTTGTGGAATTTGAAGGTTCTCCTCTTTCTTGCAGGGTGAGGGGGGCTTCCCTGGTGGCTCTGACAGTAAAAATCTGCCTGCAATGTGGGAGATCTGGGTTCGATCCCAGAGTAGGGAAGATCCCCTGGAGAAGGGCATGGCAACCCACTCCAGTATTCTTGCCTGGAGAATCCCATGGACAGAGGAGCCTGGTGGGCTACAATCCATGGGGTTGCAAAGGATTGGACTCAACTGAGCGGCAAACACTTTCACTTTTCACTTCACTTTCTTTTTTTAAAGTAAATATATATTTATTTATTTATTTGGCTGCATCGGTTCTTCACTTCAGTGCACACAGGCTTCTCTCTAGTTGTGGCACTCTGGCTTAGTTGCCCCACAGCTTGTGGGTTCTTATTATGACTCCCTGACCAGGGATTGAATCAGCATCCTCTGCTTTGGAAGATGGACTCTTAACCACCGGACCACCAAGGAAGTCCCAAAATTGAATTTTATTTATTTTAAATTAATTTTGGCTTCACTGGGTTTTAGTTGCAACACACAAACGCTCTTGTTGGGGCATGTGGGATCTTAGTTCCCCAATCAGGGATCAAACCTGCATCCCCTGCACTGGAAGGCTGATTCTTAACCACTAGACCACCAGGGAAATCCCTTGGTGGTTCCCTTTCATTGGTAGTACCAGGTTGTGGTCTGCCATTCAAGGCAATGATACCACTTCCTGTTACAACAAATCCTGTGATGACCAGAGCTCCCCTCTCCTGTGTGTTAGGCACCAGTCAGGGCCTGTGTATGTATTCCTGTATTTAATTCTCATTACCAGCTTATGAGGCAGACACAGTTATTACACCGAAAACGATACAAGCGCACAGAGAGAGAACGATGTCTCTTCCCTCATCTAGAAAGTGGAAAAGTGGGATGTGACCCCCCCCCACAACCCGCAGGGAATCTGCTTTAAAAATCTACTCCCCACCAGCGCTCTGCCCACTCTCATTTAGGCAGGAAAAAGAGTTGGCTTAAAAATATATATTAAATAAATAACACCCAGTGTCATGAGTTGGAAGGTGTCCCTAAGAAGAGATACCCAAGTCTTCCCCGCTAGGACCTGTGAACACGACCTTATTTGGAAATAAGGTCTTTGTAGATGGAATCAGGCTGAGGTGGGTTTTTACAGCCTGATGCTGGGCAATCATCTCCTGGGTTGAGCCAGGCACCAGAGTGGCAGCATCCAACTCAGTAACTTCTGTCGCCTGCTCTCTCTCCTCGCCTGTTTCCTTCCTCTTCCTCCTTTCCTGCTCTGGGATCACACTGCAGGCTCTGCCGAGGCAGGTGCAGGTTCACAGTCATTTTACAAGAAAGAATCTCGTATGAGAGAAAGTGAAATAAAGTTAAAGACAAAGGCAACCTAGCTCTAGTACGTTCTTCCCCGGTGGCTCAGCTGTAAAGAATCCACCTGCAGTGCAGGAGATGGGGTTCCATCCCTGGGTCGGGAAGATCCCCTGGAGAAGGGAATGACAACCTACTCCAGTATTCTTGCTTGGGAAGTCCCACAGACAGAGGAGCCTGGCTTGCTATAGTCCATGGGGTCACAAAGAGTTGGACACAACTGAGTGACTAAACACGTAATGCACACAATAAATTCTAAGCAGGTCTCAATACTTAACATTGACTCTAAGAGGTTTGGGGGGAAAAATGACTTGAGGGACCAGGATTCATACATTTTGGTGGATTCTAACTATTTTTCTTCTCTACTCAATTAAAAAAAATTCTTTGTGACTCAAATATAATTAACACATGACATTGTATCAGTTTACGTATCCATGCTGATTTGATACATTTATATACTGCACTATGATTACCCCAGGTGCTTTTGTTAAGATCTCATTATTACAGAATTATCATTTCTGTTTTTGTGGTTGGGATCCATCAAGAACTGGTCTCTTATCAGCTTTGAAGTTTATATCACAGTATGTCGACTATAATCACTATGCCATGGATTCAAACTCCAGGACTTATTTATCTACCACTTTGTATCCTTAACCAATGTGATTTTTTTTGTATCAAAAATTTTCTTGGCCGTTTAGGAAAATAGCTTGTAGTTCTATTTTCAGCCACTAGATGGCAGGGCAAACAAGAAATGGCAGACAACGTATCAGTAGCTGGACCGGAGGAGGTAGGAGGACCACCCTGAGAAGTGTTTTAAGTCCAAGTCTTGCTCTGCATCCAGTTGCCTCATCCCAGGAGATGATGCTACCTATCATCCTATACTGTTTTCAGCAGAACCCTTATGCTTTCTGCAATGTTATCGTCTGCTCGCATGTTTATTGTCTCCCTCATTAAGACATGAGTTTCAAGAGACTAGAGACTTCGTTTTGTTCACTGTTGCTTCCCCCCAAGTTTAAAACAGAGCCAGCACACACTAGGTGCCTAAGGGGTGGAGGGTGTTTGTTGAGTGACTGAATGAAGGAGTGAACGAATGAACATGACCTGGGAGCCATGCAAGCAGGCCGATTCTCCTTCTCTGACTTTGCTGTTTCCAACAGCATTGTGGCTCCTTGTGAATGATGACTTGCACTTAACACGGTATCCAGGACATTAGAAAACTGCTGAATTCTGTGGTTTGGTTTATGTGTCTGAAATATCTGAGCCCTGAAGAGCAGTAAGCAAGAAGTCCTGGGGGTCTAACTAGCTTGCTTCGGTTTTAAAATTTAAAATGGCACGCATAAATCCACTCGGAGGCTTCTCCAACCATCCCTGAAGTGTGTCCATTCCCTTTCAACTCCAGGAACAAACGGCTCAGACGGGATGGAAGCTGTAAATTCTGGTGCATTGAGGTCGCTTGAGATAAATCACCCATCTGCAATTAGTCAAAGCAGGCAGAGATTTTGCTGGACTCCTGGGGAACGTCGGGGATGCCCCTATCCTGGAAATGAATTAAGCCGCAGGGTGAGAGATGGAGTGAATTCACACAGAGGGGCCAGGATTAAGGGTGAGGAGAGTAAGAGTGAGGTCGAGTCTTGTAACGAAAAGGGGCTCGTGGGGGACTTCCCTGGTGGTCCAGTGGTTAAGAATCTGCCTGCCAGTGCAGGGGGATGTGCGTTCGATCCCTGGTTGGGCAACAAAGATCCCACATGTTGCAGGGCAACTCAGCTTGTGAGCCTCGTACCTGTGCAACACAACTAGAGAGAAGCCCGCACTCCAACAGAAAGATCCTGCAAGCTGAGACTAAGACCCAACGCAGCCCAAAACAAACAAACCCCCAAAAAGCTCGTGGTCCTTGCCTCCCTCTTCAAAGCAAGCGACTGTATCCTCTGCCCCCTCCTTCTGTCCTCACTTCTCCTGATGCTGAACTCCAGCCTCCTTACTTATAAGGACCTTTGTGATTCCAAAGGCTCTCCCAGATAACGCAGGGTACCATCTCCATCTCAGGATCTTTAATCACATCTTCATCTTTTGCAACATGAAGGAACATAGCCTAAGTTCCAGGGATCTGGATGTAGACATCTTTGGGGGAAGGTGGTATTCAGCCTAGCACAAGGCTGACCTGAACTTCTTTTTCTTTTTTGCCTCTGTTGGGTCTTAGCTTCCGCACACAGGCTCTTCGTTGGGGCACACGGGCTTCTCTCTGGTTGTAGTGCACAGGCCCCAGAGTGAGCAAGTCATGAGTTGCCAGGCACAGGCTTAGTTGCCCAAGTCATATGGGGATCTTAGTTCCCAGCCCAGTGGAAGTGCAGAGTTCTAACCATTGGACTGACAGGGAAGTTCTGAACTTTCGGTTGATATAAATGGCCTGTTGGAATTTGCTTGACTCCAAAAACATACTACTTTTGTGTTCAGAATGTAGAAAAATTAAAACTCTGGACCAAAAATGAAAAGGAGGGACTTCCCTGGTGATCCAGTGGTTAGGGCACCTGGTTCTAACTGCCAAAGTCTCAGGTTCAATCCCTGATCGAGGAATTAAGATCCCACAAGCCAAATGGCAAGGCCAAAAAAAAAAAAAAAAAGGAAACAAGGTGACGTGTCCATGGCTGTTCTGGTTTTCTGACAAGCATGCCGTGTGAGGTGGCTTGGATGGATGACTCGATGGGACCAGGTGTATGGGGGAATGTTCCATTTTCTAATTCAGTTTTCTACAACAAATTCAATTTTTTACATGCACATCTGTAACCATCAAATGAATTTATGCCATAATACAAAGTATAAAAATTCATGTCTGGATCTGTCCAAAAAAATTAATTTTGTTGGCTATTAGCACTGCCAGAATGAGAGGGCGAGTTTAGCATTTTTACCAGCTATGTGTGGAAGGTAGTTTTGATTGATGATGGGCTTCTCCTGTGACAACATGCCTCCTCACACAGTGGCTTGAACAGTCAAAACTCTGACTGTGGTCGGCCACAGTGATGGGCAGAAGAAAGGCCCCCAAAGATGTCCACATCCAAACTCTCGGGACCTGTGATTACATTTACCTTATTGGGCAAAGATAACTGCGTTTGTTTATTAGCCGACTTGAGATCAGCCGGGTTATCTAAGTGGTCCGGGCATCATTGCAAGAATCCTTAAAAGTGGAAGAGGAGGCAGAAGTCAGAGGGATGTGGGTGACTCGGCATGCAGACACTGGCTTTGCAGAAAGGGAGGGGGCCCTAGCCAGTGGATGCAGGCAGCCTCCCGAGGCTCAGAAAGGCCAGAAAAGTCACCTCTCATAACTCCCTGGAGGCCCAACGGTAAGGACTTGATCGTTTTCCACTGCAGAGGGCCCGGGTTCAATCCCCGGTGGGGGAACTAAGATCCCACAAACCGCGAGGCACTGCAAAAAAATAATGATCTTTCCTGGAGCCCCCAGAAAGGAACATAGACCTTGACTTTGGCCCGTGAGAACTGTGTCAGATCCCTAAGCTGCAGAAGCCTGAGAGAATACCTTTCTATGGCACTTGGTGAAGGCAGTCCTGGGAAGGTGTTAATAGAATTGTTTCTTCTTGGGACTTCCTTGGTGGTTCAGTGGCTAAGACTCCATGCTCCCAATGCAGGGGGCCTGGGTTCCATCCCTGGTCAGGGAACTAGATCCCACATGTTGCAAGTATTAGTGTTTGCATGCTGCAACTAAGGATCCCATGTGCTGCAACAGAGATCCAGCACAGTCAAATAAATAAATAATAAATATTTAGAAAGAAAGAAATGTCTTCTCTCCAGGTCTAGAGGCCAGAGGTGTGGGTGGGGCCACGCCCTCTGAAGGGTCTGGGGGAGGGTCGTTTCTGGCTTCTTCCAGCCCCGGAGTTGCTGTGTTATCCTCAGTGTCCTTGGCTCATAGAAGCGTCTCTCCACTCTGCCTCCATCGTCAAATGCAGGGTGTCTCGGCCCAAATTGCCCTCTTCTCATAAGGACACGAGTCGTATTGGATTTGGGGCCCACCTTGCTGACTTGATCTTACCTTGATTCTGTCTACAAAGATCCTATTTCCCAACGAGGGCACACTCACTGGGTCAACCCAGCACAGCAGCTGTTATCTCTACAGGGATGACTAAGAGGCAGGTCTGGTACAAGGGTCTGGCCTTTCACGCTCGCAGCTTTGAGTCTGGGGGCCCGTCTGGCCACGCTGTGCAGAGCTGTGGTGGATGCATAGCTGTTTCTGTCCTTCTCTCTTCTCCCTCCCAAGTTTGTGGTCCCGAAGGCTTTGACTAACAGCGTGAGGACACCGAGACTGTGTCCCCCACACAGTGGGAGTGGCAGGTTCGGGCTCCTTCTGTGGGGAGGGGCCTTTGAAAACCCCCATCCCCATTTAATCCCTTCTTTTCTTGCTCATCAGAACCAAGCCCAGCCCCACCCCCACCCCCAGCAGTGAGAAGGTCACTTTGGGCTTCCACCCCTTTCCCAAGACCATATAACGCTCACTTTATACAAATGTTGGGATTTCATCAAGCTTTCTCTTTTCTCCATTCTCAAAAACAGAAGGAACGCAAAGCCTTCCCTTGCCCCACTTGGTCCCTGGCTACCACCCATCGTCTCTGGTTCCCTTTAGGGTGAAGTTAGTATGATTTTATGGGTGCCTAGCCCTCCCCTCTCGGCTGTCTGCAGACCCTCCTCTCCAGCACACCAGCCCTCGAGAGTGGTCACTAGGGTCCTCATCTCTGACTCATTGCTCAGCAGGAGAGACTTGGTGTCCGTCTCTGTTTCCTTCTGGAGACACGCCCACCCCTCATCCCTCTGACCTTGGAACACGGGAGCAGCAAGGTTATGTCCCTTCTCTCTGTGCTCTCACAAACCAAGGCTTCAAGCATCACCTATCCCCCTAGAATCTCCTGCCCACATACTGTGGTCGGTCAGGCAGAAGCCACTTTGGTTAATATATTGGTCTATTTTTAAGAACAACTCACGACTGCAGCTCCAAGCGTTAGGGGAGAGTTAGGGGAAGATTCGGAGAACTTTGTTCAAGTGAGAGATCCTGACTGGCCCGTCCACCTCCAGCTCTGCTGCTGGTGTTCCAAGATCAAGGGCTTCATCAAGTGTCTAAAGCACCGTGGTCAGGGGCTTCCTCTCCACTCCTTACGCGACCCATTTTGCTGGGACCCAGAGCCGCTGGAAAATCAGCCTGGCACCGGGAAGAGAACGTGTTTCCTGTCGGGTCTTCGTCATATGGAGTCCTGGCTGCGGTGAAGTCACTCCCGTCTGGATCTGCTCGTCAGCCCTAGACCCACTTCCCTGCACTTGGGTCTGGAGGAGGCACTAACATAGGTGAGACTGCAGGTACGACTCCCTGGCCCTAGCCTGGCTTCCTTTCCAAGATGCGTGCCTCTTTTAGCCCGTTTGGAAATTAGCAAATGCTGATGTTCAGTTATGCAGTCTGGTGGTGGTTTGTTTTTTCCTTTGCATTTTGTATTGCTCCCTTAATTTGTCCTAGTTCCAAAAGCACTCTTTAAAGATGTATTATTTCCCCTAAAAGGCCTTATTTTCAAAAGAGCAAGGTGTTACAATGAA
This sequence comes from Okapia johnstoni, assembly GCA_024291935.2. NCBI lineage: Eukaryota > Metazoa > Chordata > Mammalia > Artiodactyla > Giraffidae > Okapia > Okapia johnstoni. The sequence goes on from CM044310.1 coordinate 23,193,273, forward strand.
CATTTGAAAGTATCTGCTCAAACGCTTTCATTCTACTTGAAGATGCCCGTAAACTGTGTGGCGATTTCGATCATTACAGCGCTCTGCTCTTCTTTAATGTCCTTTGATTTGCAAGCAATGGGATTGCTTTGCGCCGAGTGAAAAGTTCACTAATATTGAAGATCACCCATTTTTTATTACCTGGACTTAAGAAGTGATCAGGGTTTCGTAAAAGGCCCCCTGTAATTTTGAAAGGACTTGTTGCTTTGAAACTTTGCAGTGTTATATATATCATTTTGTGCTTTTCCTGCTCTCCCGAGAAGAGGCCACCTCCACATGCGGATGTTAAGGTGGGGGGAAGATGCTCCAGTTGCCCCTCGGAGGTGGGACCCGTGCCCGTGAAGCCAGACGTACGGACAAGCAGCCTGCGAGCTCCGTGAGAAACCAGGAGACTCACGAGCTCCTGAGAAAGAACTCAGCCTTATGACAAATGTTCTCTTTAAACCCGCCCATGAGACTGTGCAGAAATAAAGTGCTCAGTTCTACCCACCTTCAAGGAAGAGAAAGCAGGGACGAGTGTCTTCCAATGGAGGACACGAACCTGTGCCCTCGGAGGCCAACGAACACTGGCTGGAGACCCACATGGAGGTCTCCAGGGCAGGCATGTATTTTAATCAGAGCCCCATGACAGCATACTGGTTTTGTGTATTTGTTTCGTCAACTGCTGTTCAGTGGCACACAGCGACCACAACTGTACACTGTAAATGCAGGTGGAAAGTTAAAAGGCCGTCAGTTCTTTAACCGATTGGCTTTCTAGACAGCTTCCCCTTGACGAGAGAGTGTGTACCTGGCTCTCTACCTGTACAGATTCCCAACCCAGGTAAGGCCGGGAGGCTGGGCAAGGACCTGGGCCCCACATGCCGCCTCCACATGCCTGGGGCGCCCCCACCACACAGAGCCCAGGGACAGGCTGGGCTCTCGTCACACAACCCTTTTCCCTTTTGTGCCCGATTCCTTACAGAAAAAAATGTGATTTTTGACAACATGGGTTAATGGTTTTCAGCCTGAAGGCTGAAACTGTACCCCTGGAGGGTGATGTATTCACTTCCTAGAGCAGGGCTTTCCAACCCTTCTTATTTAACGCAAACTCACACCCAGATGAGTAAGGTGTTTGCTTTTTGCTTTCTCCAAACAATAACATCAGTAACATAAAGTCGTATTTTAGCACAGAGCAGGCGCAGCGTCACGCTCCCAGAAAGTCAGAGGTGCACCAGGAGCAGGCATTTTATTAGACTCTTCGTCACTTCCTGCCTGAGGACCCCTCACACGGTCTCGGTGACAGCGGAATCCGCGTGACATCCACACGTAAAACGCACATACGTGACGACGGTGGGCAGAGCACACAGAGAAGCAGCCAATGGGTCTCAAAATCAAGGTGTTTTTATAATAAAGTTATACCACAAGCACAGCAACAAACGGAGGACAGTTTATTACACAAAACGAGAAACCCCCCATCGTGTAACACCCCCCCGCCCAGAGCCAGCGACCCTCGACAGCTCAGGCTCACACTGAGCACCGCCGGCCGCCCCCAGTCGCGCCAGTGCTGTTCAGTGGGGGGTCCTTCCCCACTCAAGAGCGGGTCTTCAGTCTCAGTGGTACCACAGTGAAATCGTACACGAGCACTGACTAGGCGAGGTTTTAAAACACACGTCAGGCTGCTTCACAAGTTGAGATGAACACGTGGTCTTAAACAGTTCTTAGTACAACATCATGTTCTTAAGGAAACAACAGGAAAGCAATCTCAACGGTTTAAAAAATAAGCACTATTTGAAGCAGCAGATAAAATGTATTCACCACCGGCCTGTACCGAGGAACTTGGCGTTGGCAAGATTTGTGGCTTAGGAGAGAAACCATGGGCAGGACTTCTCTATAAAACCTTTGCGGCATTGACCACCCTTTCGTTTCTTAACAAATCCTCCTGTTCCTCAACGTAAACAGGTGTCTATTCATCAGGAAAGAAGGTGAGCGCAGGTTTTACCAGAAGGAGATGAGATGATTGTTTAAAATACTGGGATGCCAACACGCATGGGTGTCGTCTCCAGAGACTCGGTGTCAGCGTCTGCGGGTGTTTGCCAGAGGAGACCAGCTGCAGGGTGAGCCGGGGTCTTCGGTGGTGAGAAGCCCACGGCAGCCTGTGCATCTGCTCCAGGAAGGCCCAGGCGGCAGGAGATGAACCGCAGGAAGGCACTTACCTAGGTCACCGGGTAAGAGAAGAGACCAATCCCGGTGTCATGCCAAGTCTCAGGAAGTCAGCCATCCACTCTCTGAGCCCCTGCAACCCCTTCCCCCGGATCTGTCCGTCCATCTGTCCGTCCAACAGACCCGACAGGGGTGCGGGAGCGGCAGGTCCTCCTGCTGGCAGGTGTGCCGTTCGCTCTTGACCGTTGCCGGTCGTATTTCACAGAAATAATAAGGAAAAGCAGGAGGGTGGCTCCCTGAATGGCCGCCAGAAGGAAGAAGTAATAGTTCAAATAGCAGCCGTTGATGTTGCCTGGAAAGAAGGAAATAAAAAAGAAACAGAGTTTAGAGAGAGAGTTTACAAGATTTTATTTCTTTAACTTGGTTCCTACCAAGGTCAGGGTGACTTTTAAATGTGGTCATTAAAAAGAAAGAAAAAAGGACCCTAACCCTAATTCGAAGTACACAAGTGCCTTGCTCCCAGAGCCACTGTGAAGTCGGCTGTACGTCAACACCAGCTCCAAGCTGGGGCCCTGTCACCAGCCTCTCCTGCTCCACAGACAAGGAGCCTGACCGTCCCCGAGTCAGCTCCGGAAGCAGCAGAGCATGGTATCCTGGGTCCAGAGTCTGTGAATTCATCACGACCACACAGTGAACCAGGACACAGCCTGGACATCACGTCTCATAGGAGTCCTGGACTCCTGCACTCCCGCATTGTCACCTGGCATTAGACACACTCCAATGTACCCTTCACAGGCCAGGGCAGGTGGCCGAACACACGAGCCACATGCTACGGGAAGACCCAAGTCTGCTTTTAAAATTTCTCCTTAAAAAGTTCAGGCTTCAAGTCGACATACAAGCACCTTACTTTAACCCAAAGAGCTGAAACGCTGAATGCCCGAGCACCACGCAGGCATCCTATGCGCAAGGTTCCATTTGATTCCTGATAAACCCTGAGGAGGCATAGGTTAAGGTCATGGACCTCAGAGCTCAACCAACCAGCCTCAAACCCAGTGTCGTGGTCTCTGGGCCCAGTTTCCTCATTTGTAAGATGTGAAACGTGGTGGGCAGCCCCCCACCCCGCCCCCCGGCAGGGACAGAGCACAGGGCCTGATACAGCGCCCAGGGCGTAAGGCCGCCTCCTCAGCAGTGCCCCTGTCAGGACCCCCAGTCTTCATGGAAATCTGGGGTACCACGTCTGCACACCAGTTGTCTCTCCATGGAGAACCGAGGTTTCACAGCACCACCCACCACGGCCCCTTGGCGTGGAGACGCAGGGCTGAGGGTCAGGGACCCCAGAGCCACGTCACCCCAGCTCCCTGCAGATGGCTGTCCCCATAGGCCACAGGTGGCCTACTGCTTGTCACCAACTGAAAAGGGCCTGACACACGGTTAAGCAGAGGGGCGGGGAGACGCGTCCATCAGCAATGTGTCCAGAGGAAGCTGGTGTCTCAGAAGGAAAGCCACGGTGCTCTTTGACGGGCTTCACAAGCATTTCCACTTTGTTTACTTAGAAACACCAGACTTCCTTCCCTCTGACGGTCTCCATCAGGCTGGGTTATTCTGGAACTTCCTTTTTCTATCTGAACATACACGCATTAAAATTAGACATTCAACACTGCTTTTATGAAACAGAATGAACGAATAGATATAACACACATGTTTGCATAATAATCACTCACATGTTTTTAAAGAATTGTCACTCAAGTTATAGAAGACAACGATTTCCTATGTTTACTGCTTTGGGAAGAAATCCAGTAATACCCAGAATTTCTACTAGACTGTGTTATTTATTCAATAGATACTTAAAAGCCATGGTTTGGTCCTCACTGCCTGTGGGGCTCCACCCTGGACAGAGACCCCCACTCCTGGAGCCTGGTGTGCCCACACCCACCATGGCATGGCTGGGCGGTGTCAAAGTGCCAACCCTGAAATGTTCATCTCCCCAAATGAAACAGGTGATTAAAACTAGCAAAGCTGAAAGCCGGCAGGCCGAGCAGACTGTAGACAGTATTTTCCCTGTCAGGGCGAGTCTCAGCCTGGGGTTAGGGTGTTCAGAACTGGTCTACCACCTAAAAGCTATCACAATCAGCCTCTGCTTTCTTGGGCCTCTTATCAGACAGAAGGTGACTGCACATAAAGGTGGTAAACTCCGGGTGTTCTCTATTTGATAAGACAGACTCCTGGGCCCCAAGGAACAAGCTCACGTGTCACCAAACACATGCACGAAAACATTCCCAGCTGCTCTATTCATGACAGCCTCCAACCCCCACGCACAGCACAGCAGATACATGAACTGTGCCTTATTCGTACAACAGATACTCCGCAGAAATAACAACCAGTTACTGGGGACGACTCGGAGAACTCAGCACTGAGTGAAAGACGACGGCCACAGCAGAGGACTGGGAGGCAACAGGGCTCAGTGGGCTGACATCGCAGCACTTCATCCTGCCGGGCCTGGGGGCTTAACTCAGCAAGGACAGGAGGAAGGCTTCCAACCGTTCTGCATTTGGGTCGGGATGAACAGCACGCTGAGCCACACACTTCAAGACCAGAGCCCCCCACAGCACAGATGTGGTTCCCAATCTAAATACAACAAGGACAAGCAGGCCAGGCAGAGTACAGGGAGAGAAGGACACAGTGAAGGGAGACTCAGATCACAGCCCAGGGCCCTGACAGGAAGTGATCCACCATCAGTCGGGAAGCACCGAGCCAGCTCCCACTGCCACCTGAGCCCTGGCGGAGCAGGGCTGCTGAAGGCAGAGCAGGGAGGGGCAGAGGGCGTGGAGAAGCTGGCCTGCTGCTCCTCCTCCAGAAGAATCTGGCACGGCTTTGGGGTGGGACTGGGGTGTCCCCAGTCCCATCCTGTCCCCCAGTCACCGCCCCCAACAGCCCCTGCCCCTAACCGAGAGGGAGCCCTGCCATGTCCTCCTACGTCACCATCATCTCACCCAGCACCCGGGGCTCCAGGCAGAAGGGCCGCAAACTCTCTGCACTAGAGGGAAACAGGGGAGACCACCTGCACTCCTAGACAGGGCGGCCGATCCAGGACACACGACCCGGTGCCTCCCTGGGAATAACATCAACACACAGGACCCAGGTCCAGCACCGGTACCTGTGTGCTGTGTGCATCAGTGCTGGAGGTGACCCCCACAGCTTCAAGTATTAAAATTACCTGAGAAGAAAAGGACGAATGACAGGCAAACTACGAATTATTCAATTAGTAGTGGGGGGGATTAAATCACTGGAAAGCAACAAGGATGACCAAAGCCAATCAATCCTTTGTGATACATTTAAAAATGAAACAAAAACTAAGAAACAGCATCTACATCTGAAGAACTACAGAAGTTTGCTCTCTGTAACAAGTCTTTGAAGGAGGTCTGTTCCATGACACCAAGAAGCCAGGAGAACTCTCAGAACCCCTGTGTAACCAGACCTTACCCTCCAGGAGGGGGGCAGCCCCTTCTCACAACCAGGCTGGGCCTGCCCACCCCACACACCCCCGGTGCTCACAGCTGGACCACATCACCCATGGTGCCCAGGGGGTGCTGGGGGCTCCGGTTTCTGTTACATCAGGGTTTCTCGGGCCTAAACCCTCACCTTAGGACATGAATTTTAACTGAATCATGGGAGGGCTTTTAGAATTCTGCCATTTCTGGAGAACAGTCTCTAAGCTTTCATCAGGTTTCAAGGGGACTTACAACCTAAAAGTACCAGGGGACTGCAAATACCACACGACTACACAAGGAAAAGCAACCAAAAGCAATGGTGGTTTTTACTGGTGAAACATAGAAGACACCTCCATCTCCGGGTCCGTTTACAGGCGACATCAATCTGCTAACAGCAGAGGTCTCATCTCTTGCCAGTGATTTTGCTCAAGATGCCACCTACTGGCAATGGCTATAAAACTGCATTATGATTGATCACGAGTCATATTTGTTTTTATAAAGGCAACTTATTGCCTATCTTTTTTTTAATTGCAAGAAATTAAAAGGTATTATCAGGGAAAGAAAATACAAAACTAGGATAAATGAAGGGAAATCTGTGATAAAGATTTTATTTGCTTCCTAATAAAATAAAGACAGTGCTGGACCTGACGGTAGAGAAGAAAAGCAGTCTACCCATAACAGATGTGGGAATAAACAGCAGCCACTCGGCCGCTGCTGGTGAGTGTGGCCAAGGCTGACCTGGGCAGGAGAGGTACACCTGTCTCCAGGAGATTGTGTGTGACATGGGTAAACGGGGTGGGGTGGGTGGTCTGCCGCAGCTCGGGGAGCAGGGTGGGGGCTCCTGGCCCAGCCCACAGACACTGACTGTATCCAGTCCCACATGCCCCACGTGGCCCAAGGGCTGGGGTTGTGGATGCTGGTCACTGTTGATGGGGCGGACAGGGGTGGGGGTGGTCCTTACCGAAGTCCGTGTGGCTGCTCATCCACCCGATGGCCTTCAGGGACACCAATGCCAACAGTCCTGAGCCCACGAAGGACCCGACGCCAGAGAAGAAGAAGAACAAGCCCATGATGGCACTCTGCATGGACTTGGGGGCAGCCGAGTATGCAAATTCCAGGCCTGGGGGGGTGGGGAATGAAGGGTGTTTTTGGAGAGGACACAGCACTGCCTCCGCGTGGCTGCCCTTGCTTGGGGACCTGGGACTCTGGGCACGGCCCCTCCCTGCTCTGAGACAGCACCAGCTGGCTGCTTGTCTCCCACCACAGCCCCTGGAAACCCCAAGAGGTGGTGGTCACCCCCACCCTCACATCAGAGGGCAAAATTTCACTTGCCAGCTCTTGGAATTTCCAGTTTCTCATGGAAAGAAGTTGAAGAAGCCAAATTTCCTACATTCTTAACTGATGTGAGTTTGCAAATGAACTACTGACACTAAAATGGGGAAATCTACTCAGGAATTCTACCTGAAAGGCAAGGTGTTTGAGAACAGTTTTGGCAGGTGCATCTATAACCGAGTTCTTGCCGTGATAACCAGACATGGAGATGTGCGCTGGGCTCTAAAGGAAAGGCCACCCTCTTTGATTTATTCACTCCCAAGTTCATGAGCCAATTCCACGTGGGCACAGGGGGAGGGGAGGAGAGGGGAAAACCACTGCCCACAGCCCAGCCAGCTCTGGTTATCACTCATTTTCTCCTTCCCTCACTCCTGGCAGCGGAAAACAGGCCTGCACAGAATTCACTTGTCCACATGCCACCACGGGATCTCACCAATAGGGAAGAGAGGCCTGTGAGAACACGTTTTATAAATGAGGTTTCTCCCTTATACATCTAAAGGCAGACACAGCGAGCTGGGCAGTGAGGGACCCCAAGGCCTGGCTGCCACAGCAGGACTGCAGGGCTGGGTAGCCAGTGCCAGGCCAGGAAGCCAAACCCCCACCCTCCAAAATAGGGCTCCTCCTTCTCCTTTCCTGTCTCCTGTGGACGCTCTACAGCAGGTCAATTTCATGTTGATATTTTTGGAATCTTACTTTTACACCAAGAAAAGGGAGCCTCAGCCGTAACATCACCCTTTCCTCACCGATTCACATCCTGAACCACACCTGCCCACCAACACCCACCAAGCACTGTGTGGTTCTGTCTCGACACAGCCTAACAAGGGAGGAAATAGCATGGCCTTAATCATGCGGTGAGGGGACTGGACATAGATGCCCCCAACAGGAGGAAACCTCACCTGCGATGCTGGCGAATATTTCACTGACGCCGATCAGCACGTACTGTGGGACCTGCCACCAGATGGGCAAGTCTGCGGCGTAGTACACAACGTTTCCGATGGTCTGGTTGATGGTCTTCTCCTTCACGAGGTCCAGCCTCTTGCTTTCCAAAATCCCTACAATTCATAAGTAGCTTATGAGCATTTATTCATTAACATTTGTAATTAAACTGAAAAGCCAGATCCTTGGGACAAGATATCTGTTGATGATTCTGAGAAATGCATGAAAGGTTAACACTAGATGACACATATCCATCCCCCCAAGCCCCCAAGCTCAGGAATCTCCCTTTCCCCCTTTCAGCTTCCGAAGCAGGTCACTGAAAAACAGAGGTCACGTCATCCATATCTCATGCGGGCGTTCTGCAATGCCTTATAAAACCAGCATTCAGCATGCTTAATACAATCCTCAAAGCTCTGGATCGCTCACCTTAACACCTTTCCCTTCCTTCAAAAAGAGGAGCAAGAGAAAGCTACACAGTCCTGCAATAAAAAGATTAATCACGCTATTTACTTACCAGAAGGTAGTACATCTGGAGATGCTTTCCCTTCAAGGTAACATATTTATGCTGATTCACTGACTGATTATCATGACTACAACAACTACCACTACTACTACTACTGCCAGTTTCCCCATCACTGACTGATTATCATGACTACAACAACTACCACTACTACTACTACTGCCAGTTTCCCCATGCAGATGGGCTCAACCTTATCAACAAAGTACAGTGGTCCCCCTTTATCTGTGGGGGATATGTTCTAAGACCCCATAGATCCCTGAAACAGTTCTACATCCTATATATATATATATATATACACTATTTTTTCCCTGCCAACACAAACCTCTGATAAAGTTTAACTTATAAATCCAGCACAGTAAGAGATTAACAGAAACTAAGAATAAAACAGAACAATGATAACAACACACTGTAATAAAAGTTACATGAAGTTGGTGGTCTCCCTAAGTATCTCATTGTATTGTAGCTATTTTCAGACTGTGGTTGATCGTGGGGTCACGGAAACCACGGAAACCACAACCAGGGATAAGGGGGTGACTGTAAACCTGGCTTCACCCATCACCAGGGGCCTTCTGCCCTTGGCAGCAACAAGGACTCCCTGGATTATGAGTCATCTGTCAGGTGGGACAGAGGACAGGGGAAAATAAGCAAGATCAGAAACAGCTACTCTACAAAAAAATAAACAGATCGAAATGAAGCTTAAAACAACAATCTGTAGGACCAAATTCTTAGAGTAAAGATGTCACAAAGTTTTGTTTTTAAGGAATTCTAGTTGCAAACGAAATAATGGACTCTAATGGCTAACGTATCCATAACAATTCTGTGTTTAAAACAGTATGAGGAAGGACAGGAGTTGGGTAGACGGAGAGTGGAATATATACATAAGGGGCTTCCACGGTGACTCAGTGGTCAAGAACCCTCCTGCCGATGCAGGAGATGTGGGTTCAATCCCTGGGTCGGAAGGATCCCCTGGGGAAGGAAATGGCAACCCACTCCAGTCTTCTTGCCTGGGAAATCCCACTGGACAAAGAGCCTGGTGGGCTACAGTCTATGGGGTCACAAAAGAGGTAGACATGACTGAGAGACTAAAGAACAAACACACATATATATGTATTCCTTTTAAGATCTGAGCATGAGAAAGGACCAAGATTTGATGGACAGAGTGAAAGAATCTGCCCCCACACATCATCTCAAATATCCAAAGAGAAAATACATCAAAGGCCCAAGAGAAGGTCAGACGTCCTAGCTCATTTCCACGTGGAAAACCCACGTCTCCTCCCTGAGGGTGAGTGGTGGAGGCAGACCTCAGCCCTCACAACTGTCCTGTTGACTGAGAAACAGGAGCAGACCAGGTGTGCAGAGTGTCTGCTGCTCTGGAAAGGGGAATATGAGGCTCAGCCCAGAAGTTATCTCAGGAAACTGGTGGCGGCATTAAGGGCGTTGCCCCAAAACAGCAGCTCTGCTGCCTCACAGGGCAGCAGGCAGCACCAGTGGGGCTGCAGTGTTATCCTGGTTGGAGCACCTTCAAACGCACAGGCTAAAGCGCAACAGGCTTCTTCTGGGCCAGCTGAGCCGGCCCTGGGCCACCACCCTCACACTGGAAGATCCCTGCACTGCAATGGGCACCAACCCTCTAGCTCGGAAGGGTTAGATTCAAGTATAGAGAGAGGGAAGAAATCACTCAGCCTGGTTTAGGGGAATAAATACTGAAGCTGGATAAGACTCTTGCCCTTCATGGGAGAGGCAAGGGAGCATGAAGACACTGAGTGTGCTTGTGTGTGTTTATGGTGGGCGGTTACTGGTGGGGACAATACATGGATTTAGTACCAGGAAGAGAAAAGATACTATTGACTTCTGGCAAGCTAGCAAAGAACAGGAGTGAACTGTAGGACAGAATCGGCTGTGGTCTCAGTTAGGAAAACACAGCCTCTTGTGAAGGCTGAGGGTGAAAAGGTAACAGAAACCAAGGGGCAGGTAAATAAACAAGGACCAAGCCCTGAGAGACAAGAACGTGAGAAATCAACAGGGCTCCTCCTTGGTGGGGCCGGGGGAAGGATGGGAAGGTGTGGAGCACACGGCTGACACTACGGAGAACAGAGGAAGGAGCAGGGTCCTGAGAGAGGCCGACAGAGACCCAGAGCGGCCCTCGGACAACGGCAGTCCTGCGGGGTCTGGGCAGGCATGTCCCCGACAGGCCGCAGAGCTCATGATGGAAGAGACGAGAAGCATGGGAACAAACCAGGATAAAGACAGAAGCTGGGAGAGCCAAGATAGAAGGAAGAGGGGCCAATTCTTCAATTAACAACACAAACTCACATCAGGTCAAACACAAAAGAAAACCCAACACTGTGGGTGAGAAGGAAATGAAGTGTGGCAGCAGTAAAGGTCAGAGAAGAGGAGGGGCAGGCAGAGTCACCTGGAGGGAGACGTGACAACCGCAACACAAGGGCAGGAAGGAGGCATCAAGACAACACACCGAGGGTCAGGAAAGGCCCCCTGTGCCCACTCGACTTCGTGCCTGCTGTTCCCTGCTGCCAGCTCATCTACCCTCACGACGAGCCAGAGAAATGACATGGAGCAAGAGCCCCGACCAGGGGTGCTGGCTGAGCTTTCCCTGGGCCTAAGAGCTCCTGTGTGTGGCCTCCCCACATAGTGCCACTCCCTCATACACCTTTGTGAGTAAAATACCATCACAGGCTAGATATGCAGCGAGAATCTGAGGCACACCAGCCCTGCTGGTCATCAGAGAAAGCGGACGGAAAGGAGAAGGCTTTGTTTTGGCTTCCCAGGTAGTGCTAGTGGTAAATAACCCGCTTGCCAATGCAGGAGACACAAGAGACGTAGGTTCAAGCCCTGGGTCGGGAAGATCCCCTGGAGGAGGAAATGGCATCCCACTCCAGTATTCTTGCCTGGAGAATCCCATGGACAGAGGAGCCTGGCTATAGTCCATAGGGTCACAAGGAGTTAGACAGGACTGAAATGACTTAGCACATAGCACGTGCTAGAAATGCAGTGAGAATCCGAGGCACTCAAGCCCTGCTGGTCCTCGTCAGAGCAAGCAGACAGAACAATAGGGCTTTGTTTGGTGACCGGCTGCTAACTGGAGGAGACCCAGGGCAGACCCAAGTCCTGAACTTTAGGGACACTAACATCTGTGCCCCCTCGGGGCTTAGTTCTAACAGACTCATGCTGCCTAAGAGAGAACAGTGCCTCTCTGAGGTCACTGTCCCCCTGACCGGACAGTGCCTCCAATTCACCAGACCCTGCACAGACCATCGCATCCCTGGACAAACATCATTTCCGTGACCCCAGGCCCCTGGAAGCACTGGACTCCAGGGCTCCTGCTACACAGGATCCGAACTAACACAGCTGACAGCACTACAGCTATGGTACCACCCTATTCAGCAACCCACAAACATTTTTAGAAAGTAATACTGGCCAAAAAGGAAGCCTTGAAATGCATGATACAGGAATTATAAAGCCATGATCTTTCTCAACTCCTCAACTAAAGCTTTCTCTTTCTCAGTAGCAAATAACAAACAACAGCATCAATTATTATGAAATGAAAAAAGTTCTCTAAAAGTACTCTTGGATCAAAAAGAAAATGAAAATCACAGTTTCAATATTCTCCTGGGGAAAAAAAAGAAACCACTCCAACAAACCAAAGCACAAGAGACCTCGATAGAACGGCAGCAACAGGCCAATTAAAAGAATAACATGGTCTTGACTGTTAAGCAGGAACGAATAAACAGAAGTGAAGACTTTAACTCAAGGAATGAGAAAAAAATCAACAAAACAACACTGAGGACAATAAAAGTTAGTATCTTAATCATCCACTGAGAAAACCTGAAAACAATCAAATGATAAACTCAAGAGACACAGCTAAGAAAAAAATCATAAAATACAGTTTTGGCCAATCTAATAAAAAAGAACACATAAAAAAGTGAAACTAGAAAAGAGGAAGGAAATGCAACAGATTTATTTAAATGGCCATTTTTATCTCCTCTCAATTTCTCTAACTCAATAAATTATATACTGCTGCTGCTGTTGCTAAGTCGCTTCAGTCGTGTCCGACTCTGTGCGACCCCATAGACGGCAGCCCACCAAGCTCCCCGGTCCCTGGGATTCTCCAGGCGAGAACACTGGAGTGGGGTGCCATTGCCTTCTCCGAAATTATATACTAGGGACACTAAAAAATAAAAAGCTTAAGTGATTCAACAAAAAACAAGATCTGTACAAAACTGAGGAAAAGGCGGAAAAATGATCATATTTCCTTTCAGAGAAGTGATGCACCCTTGTGATTTTCTAGGTAAAGACCGGGAACTTCCTGGGAGCAGAGAGAAATTTCTTATCCTGTTAAACACATCGTGCCTCCAGAAACAGGGCCTTTACCAACGCTTTAATGAAGCTGTGCAACCCAGACACCAAACCAGACTGCTGTTGGTTAGACAGAGATGTACAGTCAGCAAAACAGCAGCAGATTCCAATCAGACCATCAGGGTCAGCCCTTTTAACAAACAGGGTTTATTTATTTCAACAGTTAAACACCAGAGGTTAAAATAAATAAAAATATGAGCTGCGAAAGGGGGGGGGGGGGGGGGCGGGCATGTCAACCTCCTGAAAACCAACATAAGATATTTGAGAAAAACTCAACAATCATTTCTGCCAAAAATACTCAGTAAACTTGAAATAAAGTTTAGATATTTAACATCATCATAAACACCTATTTCAAACTAAGAGGTGAGAATGAACTGTCAACAGTGAGCAGCTGAAGGCACTCCCATGAGTCTAGGACTTCCGTGGGGGGATTCGAGAAGGAAAGTAATTCCACTGGGCATGGCAACCCACTCCAGGGTTCTTGCCTGGAGAATCCCATGGACAGAGGAGCCTGGCTACAGTCCACAGGGTTGCACAGAGTCAGACATGACTGAAGCGACTTAGCACACACAGATGCATGATGGTAACAGTGAAAACTAGAAGCCTAAATACCCAACAACAAAGGACTGCAGGTGAATGTTTGACATGGAAGGATTCTTTAGTTTTGTTATTTATAGCGTGTGACAAAGGAAGTACACACACACACACATCACATCATATATAATTTTTCCCATGCACTTGCAGACTGATAGTAGAAGATATCCTTGGGTGGAATTATGAGTGCTTAAATCTGTGTGTGTGTGTGAGAGACACACAGAGAGAGGCAGGCAGGAGGAGAGAAATGGGAGGAGATGGTTCATCTGTATTTGGTGGATTTTTTTTTTTTAACCTGCCTACAGTTAACAAGTGTTTCTTTATACTTTTAAGGGTTTCTTAGGTTTAGTATCAGGCTCAAATCACTGCACACAACACGATTTCATTTCTGCAGAAACACAAAAAGTGTATGTGTATGTACACACAGACACACAAACTTAGACAGACATGTACCATCACAGCACTGAGCATCTCTGGGGAAATTACAGCTGACCTTTATTTTCTTCTTTATGTTTCTAGGGTTTCCTTTTCTCCAGTGAGCATCATGCTAGTAAGTTAAGAACACACACAATTTTGAAGGGAAAAGGAAACCTAACAAACTAGTACACTTCTTTCTTCCTCAAGCAGAATGGAAGAAAACCTGTTGGGTGTGCCCGATTCTCACCTGAGAAACTTTAAAGAAAGAACTGTTTCTGGCAGGGATGGTACTAACAGAAGATTCTGACTTACTATGGATGAACATAGAAAGTTAAAAGGCAAATCATCTCTTTTCTATTAAAATGTTGATCTGCTGTCATGATTTCTAGTTTCCATTCAGAGCTCATTAATGTCCCAGTTAAATAATATTCACTAGAGCTGGAAATGAAATGGCACAAAACACCAGTCACAGCTTACGATTAAATTTAAGAAACTGCCTAAGTCAAGTTATAAGACATTTAAACTCTGTGAATCAGTGATGCTTAAGTTCCTTCCTAATATCTGGTCACTTGGCAAAGAAAGCCTCTTTAAGACTGTCAGCACTTGGAGGCGTTTTCCATGTCTAAGCAAGTGGTTTGGATGCTGACATTCAGAGCGGCCGTGGTCACACAGGTGCAGAGCACCTGCCTCCCCACAGATGCCCGCGGCCACCTGGTGGCAGCCCGACCCTGCTGAGCAGGAAGTGAACTGCGGGCACTGCTTGTGCTTTTAAAAGGCAGCACTGGGACTCCTTGTGGTCCAGTGGTTGAGATTCTGCACTCCCAACACAGGGGGCCAAAGTTCGACCTCCGGTTGGGGAACTAGATCCCACATGCCACAACTGAAGATCAGAAAGACAGAAAGAAAGAAGGAAGAAAAGAAGAAAGAAATGGGCAGCACTGCCTGCCCACTGGACCTGCTCGACAGGCTCCCGTCTGCCGTCATTTCCTACATAAACAGGTACAGAAACCACTGGAGGGATGACCCCAGGGTTCTCAGGGCACACGAAGAAGCTATTCAGCCATAAATGAAACTGAAAGAGAAGATGGTATATTAAAGGAACCAAACCCAGAGTCTGCTAGACGATGCCTGGGAAACTAGTCATCTCTCCTTTCCCACAGGCAGCTGACAAGGATACCTTTCCGTGGGGTGTGACTGGCTGGCTGAGGTACAAAGGGGGGCTCTCCCATCCAGGAAGAGAAGAGGTGCCGAGGCCGGAGCTGGGCTCACGGCGAGTGCTCAGGACGCCCCGCCAGCACAGCTGCTCCGCTCCAGGGCGCCCTGCCACCAGAGCCCTGCTGCGGCCCAGCTCTTGTTCATGCAGGCTTATCTGCCCACGTGCACAGAACTGGAAGGGAAACGGATCCCATGGGTAGCACACAGCAGGAACTTCATCCAGAGACGACCTCCCTTGAATCACCTATTTCATCAAGAAAGAAATGCAACTGTCCCCTAAGATGTCCCAGCATCTAGAATATAGATTTCTTAAGCCTAGAGACTCATTTCCGTAAATCTGTTAAGTACTGTATCAATATGTTCACCTGGGTGACAGCGTATGGAGGCTGTGGTGAAACCTTGTCAGAGAATATTAAATTCCACCTCAGCAGGTCTTAACATTAAATTCCTCATAACAGAGATGATATATAGGTGATTCAGGAATATCAGCTTTTCTTGTCTTGTTATATAACTAACCTATTTTATGGTTCAATAATTTTCAAATATTAATGAAGGGAGAGTGCCAAAGCAAGGTGAGAAAGAAACACCTCAGCCTTCTCGGCATAAGATGATTCAGCTTATACTTCACAATCTAAGAACTATGAACTCAGAACGGAGCCCCCAAAAGATGTTAGAATACTTGGGCATTAGTTCTCAAACGCCTTCTTTTTTTTTCTGGGGGATAGAGGCTGGTTACAAACCTGTATTTGATTTTAAAACAATAACAAAACTTTCTCTCCATAAAAATGCACATGAAATTTTACATAAAAGCGCAAAGGGTTCAGGGTATATGACACTGATTAATGGACCTGACATTAAGAATCAGAGGTTTGAGGATTATTTAGCACCTTTAATTTATAAAATTTCCTCTATCTAGCAATTACAAGTGGTCTAAAACCTAAATCAGTAGGAGACAATAAATATCCCTTGATTCAACCCAAAAGTCATTTCACTGGTTACAGTTCTTCAGGGAAAAAAAATAAGGACTCCCTGGTGGTCAAGTGGCTAAGACTCCAGGTTCCCAACACAGGATGCCCAGGTTCGATCCCTAGTCAGGGAACTATAAACCCATGCTGGAACTAAGAGTTCACACACCACAACCAAAAAGCTCCCACAGCCAAATAAATAAAATAAATATCTCAAAAAACGTAAAAGAGCAAATCCTGAGAGAAAACATCTTAAACTTCATATAACAAAAAATGAACACCACTCCAGTTTAATAAAATGATCCTTATATGTTCTTTGAAGTACACACACTTCCTGAAGAACACGAGTGACTACCATATTCCGAATCACCAACAACGGGAAGCAGGTGGGAGCAGAAACGGAGCTGGCTTCTCACCTGCGGCGAAGGCTGAACACATCACGAAGAACATCCCCACGGCGATCCTTTTCAAGGATGATGGGAGCAGGCCGTTTCTTTTCAAGATGGGATCGACTAGTTTATCTTTCAGGGGAATTAACAGGAGGATGAGCACAGCATCGAACATGGTCAGCCAGGCTGCTGGAAACTAGAATTTGGAGATGCAGAAGACAAGGGCTTATTTTTCTGCAGTGTCAGCAGTTTCTTGCTTGACAACTAACATCTAAATGGGAAAAGCTTACTTCAAAAATAGTTCATTTGTTCAAGTATGACCTCCTAGGAAAATAGTCTGTCTCAAGACATTGGATCTGAGGAAAGGCTTTCATTTCTAAAAGGATGTGATTTGGGTTTTCTGTGCTTTCTGGGGGGGAAGAAGAATCAGGTCAAATATTCATGTTTAATTGATAGTAGCAACTTAGTATGGGTTTCCCAGGTGGCTCAGTGGTAAAGAATCTGCCTGACAAGCAGGAAACACGGGTTCGATCCCTGGATCAAGATGATCCCCTGGAGAAAGAAACTGCAACCCACTCCCGTATTCTTGTCTGGAAAGGGCCTGGCAAGCTACAGTCCATGGGGTTGCACGAGTCAGACACAATTTAGTGACTAAATAATTACAACAAAGTCAATTTAATCTAGTAAAGGACATAACCAACGAAAAGACAGTTTCAGAAGTGAGTAAAAATTCCATTTCAATAGGAACATGTTTAGTTCAAGCTACCTATATCATTTACAAAGTATCTGTGATTGGCAGAAGAAATTCATTTGTCACGTAAACCCCCAATGACAATTTTCACATCATTTCAATTGTTCTCACCGTATGAGGATTGGTTGTAATACTGGAAATTTCTGGAATCTTCAAATGAAGACTCTGTAAAACATACGTCGTCTGCATCTGGGTGTAAAAAGCAGTGTCATTACACGTGCACGGCTGTCATAGACCTGCAGCAAGCCGCCCCTCCCCCAGACTACTCTGTGATGAGACTCGCAAAGGTCAGGTTGGAAAACAGGCAGGTCAATCTCTTGGTCACCATAAAAGTCGCCTGGAGATGAACTTTGAAAAAGAAGTAACGACTACTCCAGTGAGAAATCAAATTAAAAGGTGGGGCCTGGAAAAACAGAGGTATGCCCATTCTTAGCTTCATTTTTAAAAAGGTTTTCAAAACATTTAAGTCCACAAAAATGAATCCATAACTAACATCAAGATTCCAAGATCCTGGAGACTTATGGCAAAGAAAGCAGGGGACCCAGGCACTTGAGTGCTGGGGCGGTGTTCACGGTGGGGGGAAGAGAGGAAATGAGACCTGAATATAAAACTCACTTGAAAATACACTGTCCAGTAAGGTATCAAAGCCAAGAAAACGGGGACAATCTTGACAAGAGCTTTCACATCTTCCACTTTATCTTCCGGGAATGGCCCTCCTCGAGACATCTTACATGAATCAAACAGACTGTGTTTAGAAGATTGCTGAAAGACTCCAATGCCTTCACTTTGGGAAATAAAATGAAGGAATTAGTTTTCTTCCACCCCCAGAAATTAGTTATTTGGTAACAAATTAGGTTTGGGGATAGGAAATGAGCTTGCTGCACTGAATCTGCTCAAACCCTCTTCCATTACCTACTAATCGTCCTCCACCCAATGTGGCCACCCAGATTACTCCTCAACACAGGGAGACGCCTGGAAACGGCAGACAGAAGCACTTCCTAGCCAGAGTGCGACGCTGGCTGCCATCCCAGTGGGATCACCCAGCGCTGCTGGAAGGTGGCCGACCTCATCCCCAGCTTTGTCATACTGGCCACTGGTCCTGCAGTGTGGAGGAAGCCTGCAGCTTCATCTGAAGCTGGTGACACCTACATCAGCTACATCACTGGGTGAGCATTTGAAAAGACGACTGTCCTGGATTGTTTGGACCTTAAATTAGGTTATTTATCAAATGTCAAGACTCGATGACCAATGCTAAACTCTGTTACAAAACCGAGCTGGTTTATTGTATTGCAGTCACACTGGTGTGACTGGGAGGGAGGGCTCTGTTACAGCAGAGAAGACATCAGCTCTTCACTTAAGGAAGAACTGAGAAGGGGAGGGTGTGATGCTCCTGGTGATAACCTGATGGCTGACACTGCGTGCCCACCGGTGAGCCCTGAACACCACCCTATCAGGCACCAGGACACTCACACTAGCACCCCCCTCCCCTGGCCACAAGGAAGAGGAAGTCAGGGCACAGAGAGGGTAAGAAATGTGCCCAGGGCAACACACCCAGAGAACAGGGCGGGATCTGACCCCAGGCGGCCCTGGCTGTAGAACCTGAGGTCTCGATCACTGTAGGGCCACCTGAGCCTCTGCTCCCGCCCTTGGGCCTCCCCTCCATGCTCGGGCCCGCTGGTCACAGTCCAGAGCTCTCAGCTGGCTCTGGTACCAGGAGGCCTTCCAGTCCTGGCTCTGGTGCTGGCAGCCCTGCCCACTCGCTCACCCTGGTCTGCCTTACTACACTGTTTATAACATGCACAGGTCCTAGGTCTCAGGGGTAACTCCAAGACCTTTCCCAACCCAAAACACTCTTAACAGAGAAACACGCTCTAAGGCCCTTTGTGGTAAAATAGGAAAAAAAAAAAAAACAGGAAAAAAAAGTTTTAATTGCACACCCTTCTCTAAAACCAGAAATAAATTACCATTAAGAATGCTTGCAATTCTGGGACTTGGATATAAATGGTAGCTGTCAGCTTTCTAGTTTATAAACTCCTGTCCCATATGACTGAGTCACCAACTACTGTGAATAATTTTTGTCTTCTAACATTGACACTTTAAATCTGAACTTTCTGAGCAGGGAAAAACTGAAAACTATAAAATATAAACCAAGTTTTGGACAGAAAAAGTAAACTCAACAGATATTTATTGAGCACCTACTATATGCCTCATTCTGTTTCTAACTGGGTGCTGAGGACACACGCATAAATAAAAAAAAGACACATCTCCTGTCCTTATGGAGCTGAGTCCAATAGGGAAAAATACTTAGAAAAACACACTTAATGTGAAAACACTAAATTCCAAACATATTATGATTCATACTTTTATTTGAAAAAATTCACAGCTTCTCCTTTTTTTTGGCCAAAGACGTAAAGTCCCTATAAACCTAATATAGATTCTATCAGTAATTACTGCATCATACCACTGATGCCTCTCTGAATACATTCAAATGTCAAACAGCAAATTCACCTCACACAGAGTCATGCACACGGGTTGCTGGCTATAATGCTTACATTTTCATATCATTAAAGTATTTTAAAAACTAGTTTAAGTCACTACACATCTAAAACTTTGCCCAGGTCACACACATCGTTAGTGTTATTATTCTGCAACATACAAGAGTCCAACATGGAGCCACAAGTTACAAACAACAAGGCACACAGACAAGTGCTCCCCGAGACCCCTGGCCAAGGCTGTATGTGCAGCTGTGCACCTTCTCCCAGGAGGAGGGGCTGTCAGCTCTCAGATCCTCAACGCACAGAGGTTAAGTCTCTCACCAACGGTGTAGCACTATTTCCACTCACCGATGAACTGAACTGACAGGCATGGATTTCATGTCTAAAACAGGATTAAAACATCTTCAAAACAGAGGACCCCCACAAAAAAAAAAAAAAAAAAAAAACAGAGACCACCTAGAGCAGAAGAAACTGGGCTTGGGCCAGATGACATCAGCCCCATAAACAAGGGAACGCTGGGTGATGCTGTGCTTCCTTTGCTTCCAGAGCAGATATTCTGCAAAAGCATCCTCATCAATTAGTTACCACTGACTGGCCTCTTATCAGCTTACTAGTCCTCACAACGATCCTATGAGAGGGGACCTCTCCAGCTGCACAAGAAGGAAATGAAGGCTCTGCAAGGTCATTGACCTGCCCAAGATCAGACAGCCCCAACCCATGCACAAGGAGAGTACAGTCAAGAGAATTTGCCAGACCACCAACTTCTCTGCAAGCTGGTCCTCTCTGAATTGTCTCAAGGAAGACTTCAAAAACCAACATAAAGGGAAAATAGATTCCCAAGTCCCAGTAGTCTTTACGACGCCATTTGTACATCAAAACCCGTATGTCCACAAAGCAACAGTGTCCTCTTGCACAGGTGTACCAGGTATCACCCAGAAAGACACTCTGAAACTTTAATGATACATTTTGCTAGTGGGTATTTAATCTATAGGCTAAACATCTGGGATCTGAAACCATGCTTTTGCTGACTTAAAATGAGGCCCCGGTAAAGCATTACTGCCGGCTGCAGAGGCAGCGGGGCTTCAATTATTAAAAATTCTTCAGTGTGGTCCCACCATCAGCTGCTCTGAACCGTGAGTCTGAGTGTGACACTGAAGGCACTGGGATGGTTAGGAGTCTGTGGAGTCCCGCCCGGGGACAGCTAAAGTGACCAGAGGCGTTCAGCCTGGAGCGAAGGGGCAGGGCTGTGGGAGCTGTTTGGTACAGCTTCAGATCTACCACGTGGGAGGAACATGAGACATCTGTGATGGCTCCAAGGACATAAATAGGATACAGGCAGACAAGCCACAAGGAGGCAGACAGACGCGGGTCAGTCTGCAGAACGTTCTTGCAACGGGGGCCCTCCTTGTGGAGGGGCAGGAGGCTCCCCAGGGCTGAGCAGTCCCTCTCCAACGCAGGGACTGAGCACCCATCTCAATGCCCCAGTCTTGATCAAAACATTCCCTGAGAGGCTCAACTCCAAATGGTCCCGAGGACTTTTCTGGGGTGATGGACATAGTCTACGTTCTGACTGTGGTTACTTGACAGAATAAATCTGTCATAATTCCCAGAATAGTACAGGTAAAAGGGAAGTCTTTTACTACACGTCAACAAATAACACCAAAAATTTCTGAGGTCTTTCTGTGAGCTAAGTTCTGGACTTTTCTTCATTACTCTGCAATTAGGGTGACCAACCTTCCACCAGAGCTTGCCCGGGACTCCCTGGGATCCGGGACTTTTGGCTTTAAAACCTCAGGTCATGGGCAGACAACGCTCCAGCTGGGAAGTCCCATGTCAACGGGACAACGGCCTTACCCTATCTGCATCTTAATTCTGCTATCCTGTCCTTCTCAGAAAGCAGCTGATGTGACCACTGACCTGCTCAGCTGCTGGCCCTGAAGTGGGAGGCAGCGGCTTACTGCTTAAGGAGCTCAACAGGCACCTACACCTACAAACTAAGCAACTGCTCGGTCTCTGAGCCAAAGGACTGTCAAGGCCTTTTAAAATAAAGAGAAATGTATGAAGTTTAATACTGTCTCTTCGATGCCCTCGGCAAGGCTCTGTCTTTATCCTCTTTACACAGCTAAGCAGTCGGGGGCTTCCGTCTACATCAGCAGTGGGAAGAGGGTCAAAGTGCAGGTTAGAAATGAAAAAGCACAAGCCGGGGAAGGAGGGAGCCCGCTGGCTCATCTTTAAGATGGAGATGGAGACACCTCACACTCCTGGCGCTGCCCTGAGACATTTCAACTCCAGCCCCATGACCCCCTCGACGGTGAGCACAGGACAGACAGAAGCAAGCACTTTTAGAGTGGTTAATAAGTCACGTGGAACAGTCGGTGATGAGAATAAAGCCGCTCACCCGCTAGGACTGTGCTCCCTGATGCGCTTCTGGGGGCGGCAGGAATGCACCAGTATCCTGAACATGTCGGTGAAGGCGCTGCCGTCGGGCGGCTTGGTGATGAAGAAGGTCTGGCCGCACAGGAAGACTACAAAAGCGACACCGATGCAGACAGTAGGGATGACATAGCCGGTGACAAAGCTCACATTCTGCTGGATGTAGGCAATGCCCCCCAGCGAGATGATTGCTCCCAGATTAATGCTCCAATAAAACCAATTAAAAAATCTTCGCGTGGCTTCTGGACCCCGATCTTTAACCTAAAATAACAGGGAAGAAAAAGACTTAAACCCGTGTGATCACCTTCAAGGATGAAAAACATGTATGATGTTTTTATATACATTGTTTTATGTATGTATGTGTGCATGCTCAGTCGTGTCCGATTCTTTGTGACCCCATTGACTGCAGTCTGCCAGGCTCCCTTGTCCATGGGATTCTCAGGCAAGAATATTGGAGTGGGTTGCCATTTCCTCCCCCAGGGGATCTTCCCAACCCAAGGATCGAACCCAGGTCTCTTGCATCTCCTGCATTGGCAGAAGGTTCTTTACCATTAGCATTACATGGGAAACCCACTTTATACATATAAATATAAAAAATAGTATGATAAATTGATACAGCTTTCTATCAATTACTGTTGTCATCATAGTCTTTAAGAAATGCAGCAATGGGAATTCCCTGGCACACCAGTGGTTAGGACCTGGTGCTTTCACTTCTGGGGCCCAGGTTCAATTCCTATTTGGGGAACTAAGATCCCACAAGCCACAGCCAAAAAAAATAAAAGGGAAAAACAGCAGCACAATCAAATGGTGTTTACAGATAAGCTCCAGGGTCCCTTGACAAAAAATGTGTTTTACACTTTCAATTACTACAGATTTCTTAAATATACTTAAATTCAACAAATCCTAGAGCATTTCTCAAAGTAGCTCCCATGGACCACGTGCTTTGGGAATGCCTGGAATGCTCCCTAAAAATACAGACTAACAGGACCTATTATTATCCAGGGCCAACCACACATCATCTCTGGGGTTGGGGCCCAGGAGTCTGCGTTTTAAACAACTTTCCAGAGGACTTCTACTCAAAGCCATATAGCTCCAAGCCTTGATACATCTGGAACCAGGGGAAAATTAGAGAGTGCGACTAAAACCACGTGCTGTTTTCAGACCAGGAAGCCTCTTGGGAATCAAGAGAAGTTCTGATAAGGACAGGATTCCTGAAAGGTTCCAGGATCACTGACATCCTGAATGCAGACACACAGAAGTACCAGGTTACACAAGCACTTTCCTGAAGACCTACCCAATGGGGGCCCGTCCTGGTGCAGACAAGACAGTCTGTGTGGGCATGGGCACCCCATAACATCCCTCCCTGAAGATGGCTTTTCACATCGACGTGACACCCCGAGAATGTGCTTGAGCGAGTCATTTCTAGCCAGTTCCATCTCATGAAATGTTTAAACAAACCTCCTGGTTTAAAGGCTGATGCTGGATTGTGTACAAAGACTGCCGGGTGTTGCTGTCTCGGGAACCTCTGTTGTGTTGTCCTTACATTACAGGTTATGAAAAGGTTGGACAATTTCTGGTCCAGTAACAGATCTGAATTCTGATCCACAGGGTAATCTCTTCTAAGTAAGAAAGATTCTCACTGGGGGCCTACACAACCAGTTATGATGCACAAAAACCATCTTTTTAGCGGGCATATTATGTAATATGACATTTTAACTTCTGTTTTTTAAGATCAAAGTACAGGTGTAAATACAAAATCAGAATCACGTGCCCCTCCAAAAACTTTTAATCCAAAATGATTAAATATGCTATAGGGTCGCAAAAGAGTCGGATACAACTTAATGACTAAACAGCAACAACATGGTAACAAGTAATATGCATGAAATAATTATCTGGTAATCACTGTCTAAAACTGAAAATCTGAGTTTTAAACCTCACGTTATCAGGATGAGCTTAAACTTGACTCCCTTCCACATCAGAAATGAACAGAGATCCAAGAACAAATGATGGCAAGACTAGTGAGTGAATAAATGATTTGTATGGAGGATGTCTTATGTTTCTAAGAAAGATAGCTCCCCCTGAGGACACAATGCATTTGTTTGTTTAATTAGGCTGTGCCATGTGACTTGTGGAATCTTAGTTCCCCAACCAGGGGTTGAACCCATGCCCCTGCAGTAGAGGCGAGTCCTAACTACTGGAGTACCAAGGAAGTCCCCATAATGCATTTAAATGTCACTAAAATGGACTCAAATATTCGTGATCTCCTAGGAACAAACCAGAGGGAAGACTTGTAAGCAGGCCAATGGCTACAGAGAAAATATAACTAAAGATGAGAAAACAAGTAATTAGGGTGAGGGACAAACTTAAAAGGGAAGAGGGCCACTAAACAGAATATCGAAAATACAACTTATGTATTAACTGAAATATATCAGGGACCTTCCCACCATCTATAGTGGCACTGCACACATCCTGGTGAACTTGGCAATCAACTTATTTGAACTTCCAAGTGTAATGCACCCAAATTACTTTAGAAACCTAAGCCTATTACTAAAGCCCAAAATAACCACATACCAGTAATTTTCTGGAACAAATGGGAAGCTGCCCTTGTAAACCACAGATCACATGCCTCTGTGCCCTGGACTGACACCCTCCCTTCATGTCAGTCACATTACATCACCATCTGTACCCTCGCCTCCCGCCCCACCAGATCAAGGGCAAACAAGACCATCATGTGACTGGTCAAAAGACATCACTGAAAAAAAAAAAAAAAGACATCACTGCTGCAACTCAAAGAGCAGCTGGAAGAACAGGATCCTGTGCAGTGAGTCAAACAGTAGGCTGATTTGGAAAAATTCCTTTAAACACACACGAGCGCAACTTTTCTTTCCTCTAGGTGAAATGTATCTTTGCTCTCGTCGTAAAATAAGTTCTTTCAGTCTGCTATTTAAAATACAGGATCCATCCATTAAGAATGATTGTGACCTCTGAGAAAGTTTAAGCACTGGGGGAAAGGTGGGGCTGACAGAAATCACATCAGCATCGCCCTTAGACTCTGTGGTATAAGTCTTCGTTCCAAAGCCAGCCAAGGCCTCTTTCTCAGAGCTGCACAGCCTGACCCCATTCATCTCTCCCTCAGACTGTTCCTTAGAAGCCCTGTGTCACAAAGGCGTGAGTGATACAGAAGCCTAAAAGGTACCTTCTGTGTACCACTCAGCCACAGAAAAGAATGAAATAATGTCATGTGTAGCTACATGGACAGACCTGGAGATTATCACACTAAGTGAAGTCTGCTGCTAAGTCGCTTCAGTCGTGTCCGACTCTGTGCGACCCCATAGACGGCAGCCCACCAGGCTCCCCCGTCCCTGGGATTCTCCAGGCAAGAACACTGGAGTGGGTTGCCATTTCCTCCTCCAAAGCATTAAAGTGAAAAGTGAAAGTGAACTCGCTCAGTCGTGTCCGACTCAGCAACCCCATGGACTGAAGCCTGCCAGGCTCCTCCGTCCATGGGATTTTCAAGGCAAAAGAGTACTGGAGTGGGGTGCCATTGCCTTCTCCAAGTGAAGTCAGTCAGGCAGAGAAAGACAAATACTACATGATATCACTTATATGTGGATAAATGAATTTATTTACAAAACAGAAACAGACTCACAGACATATAGAAAACAATCATGGCTACCACAGGGAAAAGTTGGGGGTGGGATAAATTAGGAACTTGGGATTAACAGATACACACTACTATATATAAGATAAATAAACAACAAGGTCCTACTGTATAGCACAGGGAACTATATTCGATACCTTGTAATAGACTATAATGGAAAAGAAATGGAAAAAGGATACGTATAAATGCATAACCGAATCACTCTGCTGCACACCTGAAACTAACACAACATTGTAAATCAATTATATTTCAATTAAACAAAAAAGTTCCTGGGAGCTCCCGGGTGGTCTAGTGGTGAGGATTCGGCAGTGTGCAGTGGCCCAGGTTCAATCTCTGGTAAGAGAACTGAGATCCAGCAAGCTGCAGGGCCCGGCCAAGATTTAAAAAAAAAATCCTTAAAAATAGAAATAGATTTCCTCAAACTCAGACAGGCCAGGAGATGCCAAACTAGCTCCTCCTGAAGAACGGATCACAGGCCTCATGCCCGAGGGCAGTCTCCTGGCCCTATCTCCCTGCACCTGCGGGGGAGGGAGGGGAGACTTCTGAAATCCTCTTCAAAGACCAGCCAGCACCTGGCACAGAGCAAGCCCTCCAGCTGAAGGGTACTAACATTTTCGTTTCCACTGAGATACAATTCTCACACTATAAAATTCACCCTTTCGATATGTACCACTCAGTGTTTTTCAGTCTTCACAGATGTCCAAGCACCACCGCTCTCCAATTTCACCTTCTCATCACACCAGCAAGAAACCTGGTTCTGTTCACAGTGGCTTCCCCTCCCCCCTTTCCTGAGCCGCCGGCAACCACTCATCTCTTAGTCTTTATGGATCTGCCTATTCTGGACATTTCATATAAATGGAATCCTATGATATGTGGTGCCTGGTGCCTTGCATCTTTCAATGGCATGACGGTTTCAAGGTTCATCCACGCTGAAGCAAGTACTTCATCTCTTTTTTACTGCTGAAGCATATTCCACGTATGGAGAGACCACATGGGTTTTATCCACGCATCAGTTGATGGCCATTGCCTTACTGCTGCTGCTCTTTAGTCACTAAGTTGTATCTGACTCTTGCAACCCCATGGACAGTAGCCCACCAGGTTCCTCTGTCTATGGGATTTCCCAGGCAAGAATACTGGAGTGGGGTGCTATTTTCTTCTCCAGAGAATCTTCCCGACCCAGGGGTCAAACTCGGGTCTCCTGCTTGGCAGGCAGATTCTTCTCCTTAACTTTAAAAAAGTTTTAAACATACAGAAAAGTTGGAAGAACAGTAAGCCATACACACCTATCATCTACATCCTTAGTTCTTTTTCTGTACACATACAAAATACTCTTTTGGCTGAACTATTAAGCCAAATATATCATCTACATCCTTAGTTCTTTTTCTGTACATATACAAAATACTCTTTTGGCTGAACTATTAAGTTGCAGCATCATATTTCACCCCAAAGATTTCATCATGAATCTCCTAAAAATAAGGTTGTTCTTCTACAAGACCACAAACCATCATCTAAGAAAATTAACATCAATGCAACTTTATCTACTATGTGGTCTGTAATCAAGATATCCCAGTCATCCTGATAAATGACTTTTAAAGAAGGTGGGTTCCAATCACAAAGCACATGCTGCGTATGGTGGTCAAATCTTTGATACCCCTGAATCTGGAGCGGGCCTCTGTTCTCTATGACAGTGTCATGTTAGAAGAGATTGGGCCAATTCTCTTGCAGAACAGCACATTTCTTTTTAATGTTCACATTTAATTACATATCAAAAGAGTCCCAATTCTGTCACGCCTTCTGGAGAACTTCTATGGGACCACTCATTCTTTTAAGGAGTATTAATCACTTGTCTATTATCTACTGGAGAGCAGTCATTTTTAAGTCAGACTTTCTGGGTTCAAACCCAGTTTCCCCACTCACTTGCAGTAGACCAGGGCTGGTCAAACCTGCTAAGCCTCTGTTTATTGTAAAACAGGGATAATTATGGGATATAAATTGTTGCAGGGTTTTATATAAGAGAGTGTAGGAAGAGCACTCAGTACAGTGGGGCTTAACCTACACACTCAGCATGCACTGTAGTCCTGTGGCCTGGTCTTTACAGATGGAGCGACTTCCCTGGTGGTCCAGTGGTTATCAACCTGCCTGCTAATGCAACTACTGAAGCCTGAGCACCACAACCACTAGCGCGCCCTAGAGTGTGTGCTCCACGATAAGAGAAGCCACCACAATGAGGAGCCTGTGGACAAGGAAGAGTATAGCCCCCGATCCCTGCAACTAGAGAAAGCCTGAGCACAGCAATGAAGGCCCAACATAGCCAAAAAAATGCTAAATAAATAAAATAAATTAAAAAAAAAAAAAAACAACACAAGATGAAGAACTCCCAGTCCTAGGCCTTGGAAGTTGGCAGAACCATCACAGAATGCCCATCTCAGCTAAAGTACACATTAAGAAATCAAACCTGCACCTATATACCATGGTGTGACTACCTATAAAACAAAAGAAATACATCTTTTTGCACCTCCATTTCCTCATTTTAAAAATAGGTCTAGGATTCACAAGAGATTCAAATGAGTGCACATTCCATGGTGCAGAGGAAGGAGGTTAAGAATTCAGGACATTAGGCAACTATTATCTCCAGCATTGTTACAAGGCATTGCCTTACCATAATAGCCTTTCACGGGTGTGATTAATGTTCAGATTCAAAGGATGCAAGTTCTTGCATCCTGCTCAGTCACGTACTAGCTCTGTAACTTTGGGCAAATAATTTAACCTCTCGAGTCTTCATTTCTTCATCTGCAAGATGGGCAGAGTAACAGCAGAAACGTCCTATGAACTGGCAAAGTACTCAGTACAGGGCCTGATGCACAGTAGGTCCTATGTAAATGTTGGCAATCACATGGCTGCTGCTAAGTCGCTTCAGTCGTGTCCGACTCTGTGCGACCCCATAGACGGCAGCTCACCAGGCTCCGCCGTCCCTAGGGTTCTCCAGGCAAGAACACTGGAGTGGGTTACCATTTCCTTCTCCAATGCATGAAAGGGAAAACTGAAAGTGAAGTCGCTCAGTCGTGTCCGACTCTTAGTGACCCCATGGACTGTAGCCTACCAGGCTCCTCCGTCCATGGGATTTTCCAGGCAAGAGTACTGGAGTGGGGTGCCATTGCCTTCTCCGAATCACATGGCTACTTGGCCCATAAACCTAGGAGTTGCCTTCTCTGTTGCATAAGATCAGCCAGCAATTCCGGCCCCCTCCCTGCATGCAATGCAGGAGACCTGGGTTCTATCCCTGGGTCGGGAAGATTTCCTGGAGAAGGGAACGGCTACCTGCCCAGTATTCTTGCCTGGAGAATCCCATGGACAGAGGAAGCCAGGCGGGCTACAGCCTATAGTGGGTTGCAAAAAGAGTCACACACAACTTAGCCACTAACCAACAACCACCACCTTCGTAACATCCTAAACCCACCACTTCATTCCTTGTCCACTGCCCCCGTCCTAGTGCAAATCTCTAATCTCTCACCTGGCCAGTGCAACAGACTCCTACCTGATCTGCCTGGTGTCTGCACTTTCCATACAACTGAGGCTCTATACCAGACTGCAAACTTTGTCTATGAGGGGGCAGGGTGTAACAGCTTACATTTTAAGTAACATTCAGTCTGTCACAACTACTTGATTCTGCTATGGTACTGTGAAAGCAGTCTCAGCATAGCTGATAGGAGACCAGGTAGGTGCAGGTCTGTGATCAATAAAGCTTTATTTATGGAGGCTAAAATTTGAGTTTCCTGTCATTTTCATTTGTCACACACACAAACTTCTTTACAAAGAAAAAAAAAAAAACACACCTAAGAATCATTCTTATTCTTAAGTTGCGGGCTCTCCTAAAACAGGAAGTAGGCCAGATTTGGCTGGCACGCCACAGCTGCGAGGCCCCTGCCCTAGAGACTGAATATTTTTAAAACGTAAATCAGATCACATTACCCTCGGCTCAAACCCCATAAGTCTTCCTACTGTATTCAAAACAGACCTCAAACTCTTTACAAAGTGTCACATCCCGAAGCCCCTACCTGCCACCTCTGTTCCCATTTCTTTTCTGTTTGAGACATACTTGTCGACAACCTTCTGTAAGTTTAAGGCGTACAATACGTGTACGTGTTGTAGGTGTTGTACACAATACGTGTACTGATGTGTTCCGTGCTGCAACACGACAGCTACTGTAGATGCTATGACAATCAGAACAACCCTCTCTTCTGGCCCCAGGGCCTTTGCACTTGCGGATGCCCAGTACAGAAACTCCTCTGTCCCCGCCTCCACGTCTCAACTCCAAAGGCCCCTTGGTTGGAAGGAGATCCCCCGAGTTTGCAGCTCCGCTCGCCACTGACCACCGCAGGCTGCCCGGGTGGTAACCTGGGTTACCCGGTCCGCGGCCAATCCCGCCCCCTCGCCTCGCACCTGCGGACCCCTCACCTGGTCTGCACCAAAGGGCGTGATGTTGGCCTTGACTGCGCCCACGCCCAGGCCCACTAGCGCGAGAGCGGACAGCACTGCGGGCGCGCAGTAGCGAGCGGGTGTGTCGGTACACGGCGGCGCCGAGCAGTTGCGGACGTTCGTAGGGCCGCGGGCCCCGCAGAGCGCCGAGCGTGTGGCAGGCGCGGCCAGCAGCGGGAAGGCCAGCATGCCAAGCAGGTAGAGCGCCAGGCTGAGCAGGATGGCGCGCGCCCGGCCGAGCCGCGCATCGGCGAGCCAGCCCCCGAACGGCGACACCAAGTAGGTGAGGCCCATGAAGAGCAGCAGCGCCTGGCTGGCCTCCGCGCCCTCCCAGCCGAACGCAGTGCCGTTGAGGAACAGCACCAGGTTGGCCGTGACGCCGTAGAAGGCGGCGCGCTCCAGCAGCTCCGTCAGCAGCACGGCCGCGCACGCTGCGCGCCGACCCGCGAACGCCGTCCGCCGCGCGCCCAGCAGCGGCTCCCGCTCGTCGCCCGCGCCCTCCATGCGCCCACTCGCGCGCCGCTCGCCGGGCCGCTCTGCCGAGCTCTGCCCGGCTCTGCAGCCGCCGTCGCCTCCGCCCTTCTCGCGAGACTTGTCCCGCCAGCCTCTTCGGCCCGCCCCACGAGCGTCCCCATAGGGCGAGCCCGCCGCGGAGGCCGCCTGGACTTCCGGTCGCGCCCCGGGAGTCTGCCCGGGACGTGGCCCGGCTTCCGCCACCTGCAGTGCGGGAGGGCGGGGGCGTGACTATAGAGAGGGTTTTAAAAGTCAAAATCAGAGTCTCGCGCTCGGAGGTTCCCAGATTTCTGGCAGTGATCTCAGCCTTTCCTTGCCCTCCAGGCTAGTGTACTCAGGCTGGCCCCTGCACCCGCGCCCGGTTTCCTGGCCCTGGAATGTTGTCTCTCTTGTCTCTGCTCTGTTGACTTTGGGAGCAGATAGTTCTTTTTGGCGGTTTGTCCTGTGCACTGTAGGATGAGTAATGGCATCCCGGGCCTCTAGTCTCCACTAAATGCCCGTTCCACTCTGTTCCCCAGTTGTGGCAATCAAAGCTGTCTCCAGATGTTCCCAAATGAACCCTGAGTGCAAAGTACTCGGCACTGAGAGCCACTGCCTGAGAACAAGCTCGGAGCCGATTTCCTTGTCACGTGGCTGGCATCCTGTTTTCCTTCAGCCCTCAACTGGAGTGGTGACTCCTTGTAAACATTTCTTGACCAGCCCGTCTAAAATGTATTCCACGCCCATCCCATTACCCTGTTTTAGTTTCCACATACTATGCGTCGCGTTTTTATGCTTATTCTTTTGTCCCCAGCTTGTACGTGGTCCCCACAATTATGAACTCTATGGCAGCAGGGTACTCGTGCGTCTTTTTCCTCACCGTGCTTCATCTTCGCCCCCATCCTCCCCACCCCACCGCCAGGCACCTATGCGAGACACTGTCACAGTGCCACGGGCACCGCGTGGGACACTGCACCAGTGGTGGAACTGAAGAGTGTCCTGCAGAAGCAGTCCTCAGCATGCTTCAGAAATTGGGAAACGGGGATGTAATGATTCAGTCTGAGCAAGACCACATCCTCTTCTTCCTCCATCCTTAACTCCAGCTAGGATGGAGCAATTACCTAAGAAGTGGACTTGCTGGTAGGTCATCTGGATAAGTAGTCCTTCCTAAAAGGCTTGAAGCAATATGTATTAACTTTTTTATTTTTCAAAATGTCTGACATCTTGACTGTAGCAGAGCAAGGTGCTGGCACACAGAGGGCAGTAGATAAATATTTAATAAATATTTAATGAGAGAATAACTGAATGCCAACATAGGACTTTACCCATCATATCCATTAGTGCTAATCATTTTCAGCCGTCAGCTCCAATGTCCCTGATCTTCCCAGATTTGAACAGATCCGTCTTTTATATATTATTAGAACACAGGATACAATTTTCTTTCACACCACCCATTATAATTTATGCTTATTTGTTTTGTGAAGGTGTTTAGTAGCTGTCTTTAAAGCTCAGAGTGCTGAGATTTTGTTTTCTCTGCTACTGTATTCCTAGAATCTAGGACAGTACCTGCCAGTGATTGATACGTGTGGAATTAAATGAATAAATGAATGACTATTTGTTGAATTGTAAATGGTGTTGGAAGAACTTGTTATGTTCACCTATTTGGTTTTTTTTGAGACTCTTGTGATGTTCTATGGCATATATTAGTATCCAGATTTTGCTAGTGGAAAAAGCAAACCCCTCAAGATTCCTGTCCCGAATCATATGTCTAGTAGGCATTAGAATTTAGACTTGAGTAAAATGCTCCAAAATTAATTCCTAGTCCAGTGCTTCTTCCACACTCCAGCTGGTAGATAAGTCAAAAACTATGAGTCTCTTTTTTAAAGACTGACAGCGTGATACACTCAGACAAAGCACAGAATAATATTAACATTAAACATGGAATGAAAATAAAGCTCTTCAAGTGGAATCACATGGTGACTTAGTTTTGAAGCCCTGCCCAAAACAGATGTGCCATTTTGAATGACAGCAAACTAACCCAATTAGATTGTCTGATTTAAGAAAGATAAAGCCAGGCGAAAAGGGGGACAGTGGGGTGGGGGTGGGGAGGGGAGAGGAAGGCAGTTACAGAACTCAGTATGTACATCCAGGACTGGTGAGGACTTGTACCTGGTCCTTGATAGGTCTGCTGTGCACCCCAATCTCTGTACCCAGAGGCCGCAAAATATATTCAGCAGGCAGAAATGTTTTCCTTTGATTGTGGTGTTTAAAAGAAGTGGGTCAAAACCACATAATGCAAGATTCAGTTTCTGTGAAATGTCCAAAACAGGCAAGTCTATAGGGACAGAACTTAAGCTAGTGTGTGATACCCAAGTGCTGGGGGGATGGAAAGATTGAGGAGTGACTGCTAAAGCCTGTGGCATTTCATTTTGTAGTTGTGCAATGTTCTGAAATCATGGTGATAGTTGCATAACTCTGTGAATATACTAAAAACCATTGAATTGTACATATTGAATGAATGAACCAGATGGTATGTGAATTGCATTTCAATACAGCCTTTGCCCAAAAAAGTGAGCCAACAGCTAAACACTGGGAGGTTTCACATGTAAAGTTAGATGCCCTGCTGCTGTTGAAAAAACAAGCGGAAGCCCTGGCAACATTGGGACTTGTTGGTGCCTGTGGCACAAGTGACCACTCCCCTAACCCCCCCATTTGAACCACGCTGCTGGTATTTGTGTCTTTACATATTCAGTGCCAAAGGGCTGTCTGTGACCTCCCCTTGGTGAAGGAACTGTGGCAGAAGTGTCCCTGAGCTAGGTCTCAGGGTAAATAAACCTTGAGAAGTTCTGGCAGCTTCCACTTTTGTGCCTTGGGAGTCCTGGATCAAGCTACCTTGCTGGAGAGACCATGTGTTGGGAAAGATTCTGCAACTCCATGGAGAAGGAGTCCCAGCACCCCAGCCTTCCAGCAGGCCTTCCCGCTGAAAGAAGACACATAAGTAACCACCAGCAAGAGGAACAGGAAAAACTGCCCCACTGAACCTCCACCCAGATCACAGAATCATGAACAGATTGAATAATTGTTATTATTTATTTTTTTAATCTTTTTGTCTGTGTGGCACGGGATATCTTAGTTCCCCAGCCAGGGATTGAACCAGCAGTCCCCGACGTGGAAGCCTTAACCACTGGACCACCAGAACGTGAAAGTCGCTCAGTCGTATCTGACTCTTTGCGACCCCCTGGACTAGACAGTCCATGGAATTCTCCAGGCCAGAATCCTGGAGTGGGTAGCCTTTCCCTTCTCCAGGGGATCTTCCCAACTCAGAGATCGAACCCAGGTCTCTCACATTGCAGGTGGATTCTTTACCAGCTGAGCCACAAGGGAAGCCCACAAATACTGTAGTGGGTAGCCTATCCCTTCTCCCGCGGATCTTCCCAACCCAGGAATCCAACCGAGGTCTCCTGCATTGAAGGTGGATTCTTTACCAACTGAGCTATGAGGGAAGTCTGGACCACCAGGGAGGTCCCTAAATAGCTGTTACTTTAAACCACTAAGTTCTGTGGAGGTTTGTTAGGCAGCATGAGAAAATGAAAACATGCCTGCATTCTCCCATGGCCACCATCTGCAACTCCAGGTAACCACCCAGCCTTTAGATGGAGCACACACTGTCTAGCTTGCACATGTCATCCCAACGCTCTGTTGTCTTATTTTTTTCACAGTAGAGAAATTATTTCCCGTATCTACATTGACTGCTGTCCAACTGAAATTAGTTCAAATTGAATAAAATGAAAAATTCTGTTTCTCAATCACACCGGCCACATTTCAGGTGCGCAGTAGCCCCAGGTGACGGGTGGCTGCCGATGTGCACAGCACAGTCGAGATCACTCCACAGCTACAGGAAGTTCTGCTGCTGCTGGTGCTGCTAAGTCACTTCAGTTGTGTCCAACTCTGTGCGACCCCAGAGACGGCCACCCACCAGTCTCCCCTGTCCCGGGGATTCTCCAGGCAAGAGCAC
Source organism: Okapia johnstoni (assembly GCA_024291935.2). Lineage (NCBI taxonomy): Eukaryota > Metazoa > Chordata > Mammalia > Artiodactyla > Giraffidae > Okapia > Okapia johnstoni. The sequence continues at coordinate 23,228,004 of CM044310.1, forward strand.
TGGAGTGGGTTGCCATTTCCTTCTCCAAGGCATGAAAGTGAAAAGTGAAAGTGAAGTCGCTCAGTTGTGTCTGACTCCTAGCAACCCCATGGACTGCAGCCTACCAGGCTCCTCCATCCATGGGATTTTCCAGGCAAGAGGACTGGAGTGGGGTGCCATGGAAGTTCTACTGCTCTATATGAATGTGCAACAGGCATGGTTGGTTACTTGTTACCAATGTCCACACCCTCTTTCTCCTTCCAAACAATCCTGACAGCACGCTGCTCTCCTCCAACTACCCATGTAGTTCAGGAGAAACTAACTTCATCTTTGTTTCTGGATCTGACTAGTCCATACCAGTGCTAAATCTTTGATGCTTCTTCCTTTTTTAATTTTTTTATTTTTTATTACTTATTTTTTGTCTTCACTGTGTGGCATGTGGGATCTTAGTTCCCCGACCAGGGATCGAACCAGTGCCCCCTGCATTAGGAGCACAGAGTCTTAACCACTGGGCCACCAGGGAAGTCCTTCTGATGCTTCTTCACAGCTTTCAGAAACCCAGACTGTAGCCATTCAGGATGTGAATTTCCACCAGAGCCCAGGAGAGGACAAGTGACATAGATGGGCCCAGTCAGGCTAAAGGAAAGGACTCTTACTCAGTGACTGCAAAAGAAATACACTCTTCCAGACAGGGCGTGAATGAGAACGCCCATAGGCCTAGTTTCCAGGAACAGCTGTTTCACAATCATGCGACAAATCAGTGTAGATGAAGCCAGCTTTGTGGATGGCACGGTGATGAATCAGGGAGATGTCACATAACAAAAGAAACAAAAGACAGTAAATCTGATGTTGTTTAAGCCACTGTGCTGGGCTTTATGTTAGTATGACCGAAAACCACCTGTTGTGATTCGATCAGAACATGGGAAAACTGGGATTTCCCTGGTGATTTGGTGGCTAAGACTCTGTGCTCCCAATGCAGGGTGCCTAGGTTCTATCCCTGCTCAGGGAACTAGACCCCCACATGCTGCAACTAAGTCTGTATGCCACAACTAAAGATCCTGCACACTGCAACGAAATCTCAGAGTAGCCAAATAAATAGATTCACACTGGTGTAAAGCAGAAACTAATACAACATTGTAAAGCAATTGTGCTCCAATTAATAACAATAATAATAATTTTTTAAAATGGGAAAATAAAAAATAGAATAAGGGAAATCAGCCTGATTTCCTACCCCTTCCCCCCAACACCAGAGAAGGCAATGGCACCCCACTCCAGTACTCTTGCCTGGAAAACCCCATGGACCGAGGAATCTGGTAGGTTGCAGTCCATGGGGTCACTAAGAGTCGGACATGACTGAGCGACTTCACTTTCACTTTTCACTTTCATGCATTGGAGAAGGAAATGGCACCCACTCCAGTGTTCTTGCCTGGAGAATCCCAGGGACAGAGGAGCCTGGTGGGCTGCGTGTATGGGGTCACACAGAGTCAGACACGACTAAAGCGACTTAGCAGCAGCAGCAGCCCCCCAATACATGGTCCAATTTGCTCTTAGAGTTTTCCACATGGTCCTTGTAATCAGTGACTTTGCCGACTGCATACTAAGCCCACAATGACTGTATAGCTAAAGGGTTGGTGATATACATTGACTCTCACTTCTTTGTTGGGTACATTTATGATCTATGCCCTCTTCTGAAAGTAATTGTATAAGTCTCTCCCTTGCACCTAAAACAAATAAATATGTAAAGGACCAAATTCATGCAACAGGTGTCTGGGGATAGGTGACATCATCTTATTATTGAGTTCTTTGGGCAGCTTCTCCCCCTCCAGGGCCCTCTGGGAAAGAGGATCTTACTGCAAGGAGGCTTGTGGTATAGATTGACTTTGGAAATGCCCTATTTGCTCAAAACACAGGGTCCTTCCTTCTCCACCACCACCCTGCCCACTGTGCCTTGCTCAATGCAGAGCTCAGAGAAGATGCTCTCGCAAGGGAGGTGTTCAGAAACCACCTGAGGCTGAGGACATTTCAGGGGCTGCCCAATCTTTCTGACTCTTTTTCAGGACATTTCTGCTTCTCGTTTTACATCTGCGTGGCTCACCCCTTGCGACCAGACAGTGGCATGTACTTACTCAGTTTCAGCTTCCTCAAAGTGCTGGTTTACAAATAGCCATCATGGACTTTCTGCACATCCGTACATCACTCATTTGTTCAACAGACTGCCGAGCACCTTGCCTGCACGTTACGATGGCTCAGTGTCAGCCGCACCCACGGCCGATCCTTCTGCTTTTATGGTTTCCCAGTTCCCTACAGAGGAACTCAGGCCCAGCTCATCTTTTGTGCATTATTAGCTTTATTAGACTCACAGGTCATGTCTTCAGTCTTCCAGCACTCCATGGAGAGCTGCCAGAAGTTCTCTTTATTACAGGGAATCCCTACTGCAACAGTTCTATCTGGCTGCAGATAGTCTAGGTAGAAGAGGAAAACAGGACTGAAAACAGAGTCAACCAACAGAGTGGAATCAAGTCTTATTTTCTGAAGCCCAAACCAAAGCTACCCTAACCTGCTTCGGTGGGAATTAATTCAGCTCTCAGAATGACCTGTATTTTATTTTTACAGAGGATGTGAGACTGTGTGACCAGGAAGATGGGTTTTGATTTGACTTTTCTGAAACACTTGCTATGTTGGACCTTTGGAGTAGCAACCTAGGCTTCTTGGGTTCTTTCCCTCCTAGATTTTAAAAACCTGTGGGACATCTGCAAAAGTCAGACATTCACCAATAGAAAGGGGGAGGTAGAAGAGGGAGTGAGAGAGTAAGTGAAAGAAAATGAACTTCTGTTTCCTCCTATTTGAAGAAGTAACAGATGTGAGCACATAACAGATGTGGACCACGCCTAACCATTCTCTTTGCACTCCCACTTTAAAAAGTTCCTTATAAATATCTTAATTTATGTTACAGTTGTAAAATAATTGCTAGTTATAAGTGTATTTATTTTTTAAATTAGGCCTTACAGGAAATATCAATGGAGATGAATCCAAAAGAACAAAAATGGAAGCACATATTAATACATAAAGTAACTCAGCGTGTGAAAATTAAAGGCATTTCCAATCCATGGGGAACATAATAGATTATTCAGTAAATTTTGTTGGCAGAGACTAAACATTTGTGGGAAATAGGCTTCACATATTGTACTGACATAAATTCCAGATAGACAAAATAATATCATGGACGAATCAAAAAGATAAAAGCGTTAAGAGAAAATATGGGCAAATATAAAATCTCAGGGTGGGGAAAGCTTTTCTAAGCCTAATGCTAAAACCATAAAGGAAACGTTAATTGATTTGACTCTGTAAAGATTTAAAATATACTTGTAGAAAGAAAAATTGCAGTTGACAGCAAACAAACTGAAAACAAAATTGAAATATATATGACAAAGTTAGTGTCCTATTATACAGAGTTCTTTGGAATCCTATGAAATGTATTGAATAAGCTTCCAATAAATAAAACTGGCAAAGTGAATGTCCAGCCATCATTGAAGAGAGCTGTCCTTTGGGCTTCGCCAGCCCCTGTTCCTGCTCTGGCAACAGCCCCTGGATTTTCTAGGGTCATCGTGCTCCCTGTGGTTCCAGTAGGACTGGCTGAGAGTGATCAGAAGTGGTCATGTGACCTATGCCCATCCAATCAACAGTAGTTCATCTATTGATCTACAGTGATTGGTTCAAAGATAGACATGTGACCAAAGTTCGTTTAATCAGAGCTAATCCCATGACTTATTCTGGAGTAACCAGGAAGAAACATTCCTCTTTCTCCTGGATTTGGAATTTTAAGGATATAAGCCTGGATTTGCTGGGGACCATCTCATGAAACCTAAGGATGAAGCAACCCAGAAGAAGGCTGAAATGAAGAGAGAAAGCCCTTGTTTCAACATGGCGTTTTCTAGGTTTAGTTCTGACCCTGACTTAGAGTAGCTTCCCCACCTCCCCCCAGACATTTCAATTTTGAGTCCATAAATTCTCCTTTTGATTAAGCAAGTATGACTTTCTTTATTTGCAGTTGAAAAAGTCCCAGTTAATACAAGCAATACATACACAGAGAGAAAAGCAAAAATGCAAATGCCCTTCATGGAAGAAAAAAAAAATCACATTTCACCAATACTTAAAAAATGCAAAAAGAGAATGTTTCATCACTCGAACAGAAAAGTACCCAGTATTGGCAAAGTTTGGGGAGATGAGTGTGCTTCTAAATGACCAATACAAAGTCAAATTGCACAACTTTTCTGGAGGACAATTACTCATTTGTATCAAAATCACATTTCCCTACGCTTGGAATGTGCAATTACATTTCTAGGAACATAAGAATGTGGCAGAGACTTAGCTATAAAATGCTCATTGCAATGTTGCTTAAGATAACAAAAAGATTAGAAACAGCAAAGATTTACAATCAGGTCAGTTGAATTCAGTTCAGTCACTCAGTTCTGTCCAACTCTGCCACCCCATGGACTGCAGCACACCAGGCTTCCTTGTCCATCGCCAATGCCTGGAGTTTACTCAAACTAATGTCCATTGAGTCAGTGATGCCATCCAACCATCTCATCCTCTGTCATCCCCTTCTCTTCCTGCCTTCAATCTTTCCCAGCATCAGGGTCTTTTTCAAATGAGTCATCTCTTCCCATCAGGTGGCCAAAGTATTGGAGTTTCAGCTTCAGCATCAACCCTTCCAATGAATATTCAGGACTGATTGCCTTTAGGATGCACTGGTTGATTTCCTTGCAGTCCAAGGGACTCTCAAGAGTCTTCTCCAATACCACAGTTCAGAGGCATCAATTCTTCAGTGCTCAGCTTTCTTTATAGTCCAACTCTCACGTCCATACATGACTACTGGAAAAACCACAGCTTTAACGAGATGGACCTTTGTTGGCAAAATAATGTCTCTGCTTTTTAATATGCTGTCTAGGCTGCCCATAGCTTTTCTTCCAAGGAGCAAACATCTTTTAATTTCATGGCTGCAGTCACCATCTGCAGTGATTTTGGAGCCCCCCTAAATAAAGTCTCTCATTGTTTCCATTGTTTCCCCATCTATTTGCCATGAAGTGATGGGACTAACGGAGAAGGCATTGGCATCCCATTCCAGTATTCTTGCCTGGAAAATCCCATGGACGGAGGAGCCTGGTAGGCTACAGTCCATGGGGTCGCTAAGAGTCGGACACGACTGAGCGATTTCACTTCCATGCACTGGAGAAGGAAATGGCAACCCACTCCAGTATTCTTGCCTGGAGAATCCCAAGGATGGCAGAGCCTGGTGGGCTGCCATCTATGGGGTCGCACAGAGTCGGACACGACTGAAGTGACTTAGCAGTAGTAGCAGCAGATGGGACTAAGATGCCATGATCTTAGTTTTCTGAACGTTGAGCTTTAAGTCAACTTTTTCACTCTCCTCTTTCACTTTTCATCAAGAGGCTCTTTAGTTCTTTGCTTTCTGCCATAAGGGTGGTGTCATCTGCATATCTGAGGTTATTGATATTTCTCCTGGCAATCTTGATTCCAGCTTGTGCTTCATCCAGCCCAGCGTTTCGCATGATGTACTCTGCATATAAGTTAAATAAGCAGGGTGACAATATACAACCTTGACGTACTCCTTTCCCAATTTGGAACCAGTCTGTTGTTCTATGTCCAGTTCTGACTGTTGCTTCTTGACCTGCATACAGATTTCTCAGGAGGCAAGTCAGGTGGTCTGGTATTCCCATCTCTTGAAGAGTTTTCCACAGTTTGTTGTGATCCACACAGTCAAAGGCTTTGGCATAGTCAATAAAGCAGAAGTAGATGTTTTTCTGGAATTCTCTCAGTTTTTCGATGATCCAGCAGATGTTGGCAATTTCATCTCTGGTTTCTCTGCCTTTTCTAAATCCAGCTTGAACATCTGGAAGTTCATGGTTCATATATTGTTGAAGCCTGGCTTGAAGAAATTTGAGCATCACTTTGCTAGTGTGTGAGATGAGTGCAACTGTGCAGTAGTTTGAGCATTCTTTGGCATTGCCTTTCTTTGGGATTGGAATGAAAACTGAGCTTTTCCAGTCCTGTGGCCACTGCTGAGTTTTCCAAATTTGCTGGCATATTGAGTACAGCACTTTCACAGCATCATCTTTTAGGATTTGAAATAGCTCAACTGGAATTCCATCACCTCCACTAGCTTTGTTGTAGTGATGCTTCCTAAGGCCCAGTTGACTTTGCATTCCAGGATGTCTGGCTCTAGATGAGTGATCACACCATCGTGGTTATCTGAGTCATGAAGATCTTTTTTGTATCGTTCTTCTGTGTATTCTTGCCACCTCTTCTTAATATCTTCTGCTTCTGTTAGGTCCATACCATTTCTGTCCTTTATTGTGCCCATCTTTGCATGAAATGTTCCCTTGGTATCTCTAATTTTCTTGACGAGATCTCTAGTCTTTCCCATTCTATTGTTTTCCTCTATTTCTTTGCATTGACCACTGAGGAAGGCTTTCTTATCTCTCCTTGCTATTCTTTGGAACTCTGCAATCAAATGGACATATCTTTCCTTTTCTCCTTTGCCTTTGGCTTCTTTTCTTTTCACAGCTATTTGTAAGTCCACCTCAGACAGCCATTTGGCCTTTTTGCATTTCTTTTCCTTGGGGATTGTCTTGATCCCTGCTTCCTGTACAGTGTCAGAACCTCTGTCCATAGTTCTTCAGGCACTCTGTCTATCAGATCTAATCCCTTGAATCTATTTGTCACTTCCACTGTATAATTGTAAGGGATTTGATTGAGGTCATACCTGAACAGTCTCTCGGTTTGGTTTTCCCTACTCTCTTCAATTTAAGTCTGAATTTGGCAATAAGGAGTTCATGATCTGAGCCACAGTCAGCTCCCGGTCTTGTTTTTGCTGACTGTATAGAGCTTCTCCATCTTTGGCTGCAAAGAATATGATCAGTCTGATTTGGGTATTGATCATCTGGTGATGTCCATGTGTAGAGTCTTCTCTTGTGTTGTTGGAAGAGGATGTTTGCTATGACCAGTGTGTTCTCTTGGCAAAACTCTGTTAGCCTTTGACCTGCTTTGTTTTGTACTCCAAGGCTAAATTTGCCTGTTATTCCAGGTATCTTTTGACTTCATACTTTTGCATTCCAGTCCCCTATAATGAAAAGGACGTCTCTTTTGGGTGTTAGTTCTAGAAGGTCCTGTAGGTCTTCATAGGACTGTTCAACTTCAGCTTCTCCAGCATTACTGGTCAGGGCATAGGCTTGGATTATTGTAATATTGAATGATTTGCCTTGGAAACAAACAGATCATTCTGTTGTTTTTGAGATGGTATCCAAGTACTGCATTTCGGACTCTTTTGTTGACTATGATGGCTACTCCATTTCTTCTAAGGAATTCTTGCCTACAATAGTAGATATAATGACCCTCTGAGTTAAATTCCCCCATTCCAGTCCATTTTAGTTCGCTGATTCCTAAAATGTTGATGTTCACTCCAGAAAGCATTGATTAAATGAATTACAGTGCATACATAGTCTGCAATATTATGTAGTTATTCACATGATACTATAGAAGTGGGCTCTAAGTATTGCTGATATGTTTTTGTATTACTTTCCTGTGAGTGAAAGTCGCTCAGTCGTGTCCGAATTCTCCAGGCCAGAATACTGGAGTGGGTAGCCTTTCCCTTCTCCAGGGGATCTTCTCAATCCAGGGATGGAGCTCAGGTCTTCAGCATTGCAGGTGGATTCTTTACCAGCTGAACCACAAGGGAAGCTGCATAACAAATAACCACAACTTTAGTGCTTAAACAACACTGACCTATTATCTGGAGGCTTTGTAATTCAGGAGACTGGGTGGGGGTGACTGGGTTCTCAGCCCAAGGTCTCACACAGCTGACATTAAGGTGTGGGACAGGGCTGAGAGGTCACCTAGAGCTCCTGTACTAGTGGTTGATTCTAGTTGTTTGAGGTGGTGGTGGGAGGCGGGAAGTAGGGTTATCCATTTCCTGCTGGCTGGCATCTGGGGGTTGCTCTCAGCCTCTACTACCTTCTGGTACTCCTTGTCACGGGACTTCGTTTATTCCCAAAGCCTTCATTAAAGAATCTCCCTGACATCAAATCCTCTCTCCTACTTTGCATCTTTCCAACATCAGGAAATGCCCAGTCTCTTTAAAGAGACAGTTACTGGGTTTGACTTAGCTTGCATAATCTCCCTACGGAGGGAGGGCAACTGATTTTTTGTTTGTTTGTTTTGTGGACCATAAGTCTTTATTAAATTTGTTACGATATTGCTTCTGTTTTGTGTTTTGGTTTTTTGGTTGCAAGGCAAATGGGATAGCTCCCCGACCACAGGTCAAACCCATACCCCCTGCATCAGAAGGCGAAGTCTTAACCACTGGACCGCCAGGGAAGTCCTATGGGCAACTGCTTTGGGGATTCAATCACTTTTGCAAATTCTCTTCATAGCATCACCTGGATAAGTGTTTAAATTGGAAGAAGGTAAAACAGGAGGTGGGAAATCTTGGGGGCTGTGGTAGAATGTTGCCTATCATAATTGTCAAAAGAGAAGTTAACTCCCCCCAAAAAAAGTGTAGAGTGTTTCTACATTTTGTAACAGTCACAAACACAAAACAGAATAAAAATCAGCCACAATAAAATAGTGAGTCCAAAGCAGAGCTAAAAAAAGTCACAGTAAAAAATCCACACTCCCTGTGTTACTTTGGGAAGTTTCTATGCCTGTTTCCTCATCTGGAAAGTGGTGAGAACCATAGTACCTACCATCTAGGACTGGGGGAAGGTCCAGGAGTATGCTGAGGGCATAGAATGTTGCCAAGCTCAGGGTCCACAACCACAGCTAGGATGATTATATTTACCTGTTAAGTCTGGAAAAACCTGAAAAAGTATTAATAGCGCAGCTCTCAGATAGTGGATGCTTGAAAGAATAACTATGGGCCTCTGCAAGCTACAGGCTGTTACTGGAAGCAGTTGGAATATCTTCCCTTTAGTAAAGCTCCAGTGTGCCCAGAATTGGACCTGTGTCTCTTGCATAATTAGAAATAGGAAGCCATATAGCTGTCAGACTCACTGTCACCTTCAGCACAGATGAGGATCTTTAGGGTGAGCATCCTCCTGCTGAAAAGTTATGAAGAGTCTGCTCAGCCATCAGAACAGAGTGGGAGTCAAAGGCCTGCTTTCTTGCCCAAAGCTAAAAGGGAAAAGCACTTAGTCCTGGTTGACTTCCTCCTGTTCATTAAATAACACTAGAAGGAACTAGTTACTTTCAGACTAACAGCTTTTTTTTTGGGGGGGGGGGGGTCACTTTCAAGTGCTGTCAGTGAAAGCCAGGAAAAGGAAACATAATCAGCACACTTAAACCACAGTTCTACATGTATCCTTTTTTTTTTTTTAATGAGGATTTCTCACTTTCCTTCCCTCTCCTTCTCTCTCTCTCTCTCTCTCTCTCTCTCTCTCTCTCTCTCTCTCTCTCTCTCTCACACACACACACACACACACACACACACACACCCCATTTGTAGTTCTCAGTACTAAGGAGAGGAATGAAGATGCAAAGATGGAAAACTCTGGGGACTTCCCTGGCCATCCAGTGGTTAAGACTCCACTCCTCCACTGCAGGGGGTGTGGGTTTGATTCCTGGCTGGGGAACTAAGATCCCACATGTCAGAGTGCAGCTAAGGGAGGGGAAAAAAAAGAAAATAAAAAAAGATGGAAAACTGATAGAAACAAAGAAGCAGAATACCCCATTTATTAATGTCAAGAAGGTGCGGGGTGAGGGAGGGTGGGGGGGACGGGGGCGATGTAAGCATTGACTTTTTTTCTTTTTTTAAGTCACAGAGCCATTTTTAAAGCCAGTGTGCCCACAGTGCCCTCCCTTGAAAATGCTATCACTTTTATGCAGGGTAGATAATAAAGTTGTGTTTTCCCCCGCCCAGAGCTAGGAACTAGAGAAATAGTCTGAACAAACACTATGATCAAAAAAAAAAAAAAAAAAAAACCCCACACATTTTGCATTATGTATATTTTAAGACCCTTAAGTTAGAAGCATCTGGAGAAAACTCCTACAAGACGCCAAGTTCTACCTCCTCTCCCCCTCATAATTATTTCTACATTATTCAATAATAACACAGTGGTCTTCGTACCCTTTTATATTACCTACCTGGGAAAATCATAAAAGACTTCATCAAAATGAACTAATTAACTGTGATACTGTTTATAGCTTTTCTCATTTTACAGATGGGTAAATGGAAGCCGTGAAAGGATAAAGTAATGGTCCCCCGAAGATATGTCAGAATATCTTACCTCATGGAACAGGTGTATTCCAAGAAAACTGAATAAAAGTGAGTTTCAGCCTAGCAAAGCCTACTGTGGCAGCACTGACTTTCACTAAATAAATCAGAAATGCATTCTCAAGGGAATAAAATCTCACAAAAGAGCAAATTCAGTGATTTTATTTAGTTCAACAAACATCTATTGATATCTATTGTCTGGTGCCAGACAAGCGAAGGTGAGAGCATTGAATGAGCTCGGGACCCAGGTGATGGGTGGGGCTGACCACTCCCTGATCACAAAACATAATGAGGTCAGTAGAGAAGAGACAGAGAGCGTTAGGGGTGGGGAGGTAGAGAACAATCCCAGATGAGTCATTGGGGACCTTCATACATGCAGCCGTCTGTGAAAAGGAGCCTGTGAAATGGATAAGTGGTGGCCCTGAAAAAGAATATCCACACCCAAGGTCACCATTTTATTCAGGGGGGCAATATACCCAGCTAACAAACTGCATTTCCTAGCTGTCTGGGATGGACGATGTGGTCATGCACACAGTAAGATAAAGTCATAAAAGCTGTATGAAATTCCAGGAGGAGCCCTTAAAATGAAATGCAGCATTATATCCTTCCTTCCTGCTGACCTGGAATGTGAATGTGATGGCTGGAGCTCCAGCAATTATATTACAACTAGAGACTATCTTAAGAATAAAGGCCAAACACTATGATGCTGGAGTAGAAAGAAGCCTATGTCCTTGGTGACTATGGAGCCAAGATATAAACTTCAACTTCTTCTAACAACAGGAGTACAGATTGAGCTCACAAAGAAATTGAAATGCACCTACAAACACTGTGGTAAACTGGGGAGCTCAGGTCCCATGTATTAAACAAGGAGGCCACTTGACTGAGGGCTTAAATGCCCTGGTGCTTCCTTAATCACACCAAAAGAAAAAAAGTGAAAGTGTTAGTGGCTTAGTTGTGTCCCATTCTTTGCAACTCCATGCCTATAGCCCACCAGGTTCTTCTGTCCATGGAATTCTCCAGGTAAGAATACTGGAGTGGGTAGCCAGCCATTCCCTTCTCCAAGAGATCTTCCCCACCCAGGGATGGAAGCCCGGTATCCCGCACTGCAGGCAGATTCCTTCCATCTGAGCCAATCAAACCAAAACCTAAGCTGTAAATGCCTCAAGGTTACAGAACTGAAACCTAAGGATAATCAATCACAGAGAGCCAACTAAGCTTTCAGCAACAAAAGAAGACTCTACACATGGACATCACCAGATGGTCAATACCAAAATCAGATTGATTATATTCTTTGCAGCCAAAGATGGAGATGCTCTATACAGTCAGCAAAAACAAGACTGGGAGACTTAAATTGAAGATAGTAGGGAAAACAACTAGACCATTCAGGTATGACCTAAATCAAATCCCTTACGATTATACAGTGGAAGTGGCAAATAGACTCAAGGGATTAGATCTGATAGAAAAACTATGGACAGAGGTTTGTGACTTTGTACAGGAGGCAATGATCAAGACCATCTCCAAGAAAAAGAAATGCAAATAGGCAAAATGGTTGTCTGAGGAGGTCTTACAAATAGCTGAGAAAAGAAAAGACACAAAAGGCAAAGAGGAAAAGGAAGGATATACCCATTTGATTGCAGAGTTCCAAAGAATAACAAAGGGAGATAAAAAAGGCTACCTCAGTGATCAATGCAAATAGAGGAAAACAATAGAATGGGAAAGACTAGAGATCTCTTCAAGAAAATTAGAGATAGCAAGGGCACTTTTCATGCAAAGATGGGCACAATAAAGGACAGAAATGGTATGGACCTAACAGAAGCAGCTGTATTAAGAAGAGGTGGCAAGAATACCCAGAAGAACTATACAAAAAAGATCTTCATGACTTAGATAACCACGATGGTGTGATCACTCATCTAGAGCCAGACATCCTTGAATGCAAAGTCAACTGGGCCTTAGGAAGCATCACTACGAACAAAGCTAGTGGAGGTGATGGAATTCCAGTTGAGCTATTTCAAATCCTAAAAGATGATGCTGTGAAAGTGCTGTACTCAATATGCCAGCAAATTTGGAAAACTCAGCAGTGGCCACAGGACTGGAAAAGCTCAGTTTTCATTCCAATCAGAAAAAAAGGCAATGCCAAAGAATGCTCAAACTACTGCACAGTTGCACTCATCTCACACACTAGTAAAGTAATGCTCAAAATTCTCTAAGCCAGGCTTCAACAGTATGTGAACCGTGAACTTCTAGATTTTTCAAGCTGGTTTTAGAAAAGGCAGAGGAATCAGAGATCAAATTGCCAACATCTGCTGGATCATCCAAAAAAGCAAGAGAGTTCCAGAAAAACATCTACTTCTGCTTTATTGACTATGCCAAAGCCTTGACTGTGTGGATCACAACAAACTGTGGAAAATTCTTTAAGAGATGGGAATACCAGACCACCTGACCTGCCTCCTAAGAAATCTGTATGCAGGTCGAGAAGCAACAGTCAGAACTGGGCATAGAACAACAGACTGGTTCCAAATTGGGAAAGGAGTACGTCAAGGTTGTATATTGTCACCCTGCTTATTTAACTTATATGCAGAGTACATCATGAGAAAAGCTGGGCTGGAGGAAGCACAAGCTGGAATCAAGATTGCCAGGAGAAGTATCAATAACCTCGGATATGCAGATGACACCACCCTTATGGCAGAAAGCAAAGAAGAACTAAAGAGCCTCTTGATGAAAGTGAAAGAGGAGAGTGAAAAAGTTGACTTAAAACTCAACATTCAGAAAACTAAGGTCATGGCATCTGGTCCTATCACTTCATAGCAAATAGATGGGGAAACAGTGGAAACAGTGAGAGACTTTATTGTGGGGGCTCCGAAAATCACTGCAATTGGTGACTCCAGCCGTGAAATTAAAAGACACTTGCTCCTTGGGGAAAAAGTTATGACCAACCTAGACAGCAGAGACATTACTTTGCCAACAAAGGTCCATCTAGTCAAAGCTGTGGTTTTTCTGGTAGTCATGGATGGATGTGCGAGTTGGACTATAAAGAAAGCTGAGCACCAAAGAATTGATGCTTTTGAACTGTGGTGTTGGAGAAGACTCGTGCAAATCCCTTGGACTGCAAGGAGATCCAACCAATCCATCCTAAAGGAAATCAGTCCTAAATATTCATTGGAAGTACTGATGTTGAAGCTGAAACTCCAGTACTTTGGTCACCTGATGTGAAGAACTGACTCATTGGAAAAGACCCTGCTGCTGGGAAAGATTGAAGGCAAGAGGAGAAGGGGATGACAGAGGATGAGATGATTGGATGGCATTACTGACTTAATGGACATGAGTTTGAGTAAACTCCAGGAGTTGGTGATGGACAGGGAGGCCTGGCATCCTGCAGTCTGTGGGGTCGCAAAGAGTTGGACATGACTGAGCGACTGAACTGAACTGAATTTCCTTACTTTGCTTGTTCCTTTTATGTGTAATAGCCTCTCACCTGCTCCTGTCTGTGGAGTGCTCCTGACCACTTCTGGTTCAGTGCTGCCCACTTGGAATAAAGCTTTGCTTAAACTTAAAATTATGTCAAGTTTATCTCAACACCTCCAAAGAGGGCAATGGCTTCTTACCTGAGGCAACTGTGGGAATGATGGCTTAATATTGCAAGATCTCTCATTTTCAAAAGATGTCAGAAATCCCTGGTGGTGGTACCCATGGGAGTGGACATCAGGTCAACCTGATACCCTTGGGAGTCCACTTATGGCCTCCTCTGGTTCCTGTGGGAGGGACTTGGTCATCATCCCTTGTGCCAGCCGCCGTGGAAAGGGACTCGCCACCCTTGGTCCCCAGGGGAGCAATGGGCAGCCACCCTGGTTGAGAGAGAGAGAGAGAGAGTGTGTGTGTGTGTGTGTGTGTGTGTGTGTGGTGGGGAACCTGTGGCTACCCCTGGTCCCTGTGGGAGGGGATTGTGGCCACCCACCCCTCCTCGGCTCGGTGGGAAGGGACCTGTTATCATCTCAGGTTACAGTCCACATGGAAGCAGACCTATGGTCACTCTGGAACCACCAGAGAAGCCTCTTTTGGTTCCCATGGAGGGCACCCGCGGATGCCCCGGTGCTGGTCCCATGGGAGGGACCTCGCGGACCCCCCACCCCCACCTTCCGGGGCACGCGCCCCGCTCGCCGACCCGCGCACCCCAGAACCCCGGCGGCGGAACCGGCGAGCGCGGGCACTGCCTGGGGAGCGGCGGGCGGACTGACGGAGCCCGGCCGCCCGCCGCCGCCCGGGTCCGCGTCCCCCCCCGCCCCCGCCCCGGGCCGGGCCTCGGCTGGCGGTGGATGGCCGGGCGGCGGCGGCGGCGGCGGCGGCATGCGGATCCTATTCCTGGCGGTGCTCCGGCGGCACACGGGCAACGCAGTCACGGCCCAGCGCGTCCGGTAGGTGCGGCGGTGCCCGGGACCTCGGCGAGGGCACCGGGCACGGGAGGGGACGCGGAGGGGATCGGCCTGGCTTCCCCGAACCGCGCGCCCAAACGGACCCACCGCCGGGCGCGGGGCCCGGGGAGCGCGGGGCTGCGAGGGGCGCGCGGGCCCGTCTCCGGCGCGGGGGCCCGGGCCCCCGCCTGGGGCTCCGATTCTAATGCGCCCCCGGGGCAGCTCGGCGGGTGATCCCAGTGATGCCCCGCGCCGGGGCGACCCCGCGAGGCAGCGCGGCAGAGGCTGCTCAGCGCTTCCGCGGTCATCTTGGCAGGGGCCGCCTTCAGGGATGCCCCCTATTGATTTTGAGTGCCTTAGGGTTGGGGAGACAGCAACGAAATCCCAAGTCGGGGCTTCCAGACGCCACATTTCAGTGGGGAAGCTAGAGAAAGAATAAAAGCGCACGGGTTCATGTATACAATGATACCCGTAGACCCGTATAGACACACAGGCCAGGGGCCGCGTGTGCGCGTGTGCTGTTTCAGTCAGGATGCTCAGGGAGGCCTCCCTGTTAGAGTGACATCTGCGCAGAATCCTGGGTGCCAGGAGCGTCCCTTGAAGCTGAGGCAGCCTGGCGGAGTGAGGGGGTGGGGGAGCGAGGGGCAGACCAGGATTTCCAGGCAGAAGGCGCAGCAAAATTACAAACCAGTGTTCCTGCATCCTGCCATCCTAAGTACCTTCCCTTGGACTTCCCTAGTGGTCCAGTGGTTAAGAATCCACCCTGCAATGCTGAGGATGGAGGTTCGATCCCTGGCAGGGGAACTAAGATCCCAGAAGCGCTGTCACGTGGCCAACATACCCGCCTCAGCCACCCACACACTAAGAAATGAACTAGCCTTCTCTCTTCCTTACCCACCCCTCTCCCTGCCTGGTTATCTTCTTAACATTTATCTTTTAATGCAGTTGCAGTTATCTTGTTTTCTAGATTTACCCCTTTACTTTTTTTCTTCTCCCCACTGGAAGGTAGAAGTCCTCAGGGCAAGGAGGGAACTGATTAGTGCCTGAAGTTTAGTTTAGTTCAGTTCAGTTGCTCAGCCATGTCTGACTCTTTGTGACCTAATGGACTGCAGGACGCCAGGCTTCCCTGTCCATCACCAGCTCCCAGAGCTTGCTCAGACTCATGTCCATTGAGTCCGTGATGCCATCCAACCGTCTCATCCTCTGTCGTCCCCTTCTCCTCCCGCCTTCAGTCTTTCCCAGCATCAGGGTCTTTTCAAATGAGTCAGCTCTTCGCATCAGGTGGCCAAAGTATTGGAGCTTCAGCTTCATCATCAGACCTTCCAATGAGTATTCAGGACTGATTTCCTTTAGAATTAACTGGTTTGATCCCCTTGCTGAAGTTTCATATCATCCGCCCCCCCTTTTTTTTAAGCAGAGTGACTTGCTTCATGAAATTTCTCAATTGACTCCCCTCTGTGAACCTGCTTCCTCATCATGGGAATGAGTGATGGGGCCACACCTATCCCTTCCTGTCCCCCCTTTCTCCTTCGAATATGTTAGTTCTCCTGAAGTGCATCAGTGAGAATGGCCCACCGGATACATCAGTGTTCTGAAGTTTATGGTTTTTCCGATGAGAATTTTCACTGTACAGGTTTAAGATAGTGATACTGCCATTGCTCATTTGGAAGGCACCTGGGCTCACCACTATTTTTTTTTTCCCCATGCTGTGCCACATGTGGGACCTTACTTCCCAGACTAAGGATCGAACCTGTGCCCCCTGCAGTGGGAGTGTGGAGTCTTAACCCCTGGACCACCGCGGAAATCCCAGCCATCACTCATTTGGACACAAGTAGTCAGGGGGCACACAGTGGTCTTCACCCTCATGGAGCACGTTCCATGAGGGAAAGTGAGATTTGGGAATGTTAAGCAGAAATAAAGGAGGTGATTGAGGCTGTGTGTTCAGAGGAGGGCTCTCTCAGGAGGTACATTCAAGCAAAGACCTCAGTGACAGAAGAGGGCAGTCACTCGGGGATCTGGGAGGGTGGATGGTCCCATGATGAGGTAATAGCTCAACACAGGTCCTGGGACCAGAACAAGCTCTTGAGAAACAGAAAGAAAGCTGTGCTCCCTGTACTATGGTGAGGAAAGGAGGTCAGAGAGAGTGGCCAGCCCAGCAGAGCCTGCACCCATAGTTTATGCTTTGGAAACTAGAGAGAGCATCCATTATTTAACATTCTACTCCTTAACACTAGCCGCACGTGTGTGCAGGCTAAGTCGCTTCAGTTATGACCAACTCTTTGCAGCCCTGTGGACTGTAGCCTGCCAGGCTCCTCTGTCCATGGGATTCTCCAGGCAAGAATACAGAAGTGGATAGCCATGCCCTCCTCCAGGGGATCTTCCCGACCCAGGGATCAACCCATGTCTCTTATGTATCCTGCACTGGCAGGAGGGTTCTTTACCACTAGCAGCACCTGGGAAGCCCCTCAAGCTGCACACATCAAGCCAAATCACCCAAAGGCCCTCATCCACCAAAGGACGTCCAGGGGCACCAGACAGGCACTGCCATAGACATTTAGCAAGGGTGCAGGGCCCTTTAGTTACTGTGTTCTTTTTTTTCCTGGTTGTACTACACAAAATTCTGTTCTCTGCTTTCGTCTCTCTCATCAGAGCCAGGCTTTGGTCTCCCCTTCACTCACTCAGGAAGATTGCTGGGGATGGGAGTAGAAAAAGGAAAAGCAGAAGTTGCTGGAAGATATTTTTTGTCTTGTGAAAGCCTAGGTTCCTTGAGGAATTGATGCTGGGTGTCCTGAAGGGGAGGGGAAGGAGGTTTTCATGGCGACAGACTTCCCTGAGAGCCAATTACCAGAAAGCAGTGAGAGCCAGAGGTTCAGACTTTCTCTGAGGGAGACTCCTGTGATCCTCCAGTGACCCTGGGCCATGGGGGAGGGAACCCCCCCCAAATGAATAAGATTGAGGTTCCAAACCATCAGTCTACCTGGGCAGGCTGAGTTAGATAAGACTGGGCTTACAAAAAGGAGAAATGGGTCCATTCTTGCACAATCAAGCTTGTAGTTGTGAATGAACACCCGATGGATAAATAGCGATGCTGACTTGTGATGGGCACATCCACACGGGACAGGACAACATATATGGCGCTCTGGGAGACTATCCTGGGCTAGACTTAGGCTGGTTCAGGTCTCGTGCCTTCACTTGCCAGCGTCCCTGCTTAAGATCGCTAAGATCTAGGCCAGGTTACATAATCACAGCTCAAACCTGCCTCATAGCCTTGTTATTGGGATCAAAGGCGAGTTAATACATTTTCAGTGTTTTGAAACAGGGCTTGGCACTTAGTACACACTCAGTAAACATGGGCTAGTCATGAGAATATGTACCTTAGTTGGAAAAACAGGGAAGGGTCAATGTGAAGGGGGTGGTGTCTCGGGTTGAGGGGCAAGCAGGTGGGATGTTGGTAAAAGTGAATCCCTTCTGAACCAAATTGTGCAAACAAAGCAGTATAGATTATTCTAGGTCAGTGATTTTTTTTTTTTTTTGGCTGCATCTTGAGCAATGCAGGATCTTAGTTCCCCGACCAGGGATTGAACTGGTGACCCCTGCAGTGGTTAAGCTCCGAGTCTTAACCACTGGACTGCCAGGGAAGTCCCATAGGTCAGTGCTTCTTGATGGGAGCAGAGGCCAAGAAAATGTGTGAAGGAGGAGGGAGTGATCTTGCCCCCAGGGAACATGGAGCAGTACCTAGAGGCATCTGGTTGTCACAGCTCCTGGCATCCTTTGGGTAGAGGCCAGGGATGCAGCTGAACACCCTCCTATGTACAGGACAGCCCATGACAAAGACTGAATGAGCTCAAAATGTCAGTGGTGCTGAGGCTGACAAACCCTACTCTTGGTTGATTCAGCAGATGTGGCTGGGGGGGTAGACCCAAGTCATGAAAGACCTTCAGTTATTCAGTTATTTTTGGCTGTGCTGGGTCTTCATTCCTTCAAGGGCTTCTACTCTTAGGTTACAGTGTACCGGCTTCTTGTTGCCAAGTTTTCTGATGCTGTGGAGCAGGGGCTCTAGGGCATGTCGGCTTCAGTAGTCGCAGCTCACGGGCTGTAGAGCATAGGCTAGTAGTTGTTCAAGGGTTAGTCACCCCACGGCATGTGGAATCTTCCCAGACCGGGAATCGAACCGAGTTCCCTGCATTGGCAGGCGGATTCTTATATACTGGACCACCAGGGAAGTCCTGTTTGCAGAATTTTAAATACACTAATCAAGGCCTACTCTCTGGGATTGTCTCCTAAGCCCTATGAATGTTAGAAACCTGCATCAGAGGTTTGCTCACCAGCATGCAGCATGTCATAAAGAAGAAGTGTGTAGGGTATGTGGTTTGCTGCACGGTTATGGGGTCCTTTGTGTGGAGGAGAATCAGGGAGCCCTGCCCACCCAGCAGCCCTGCTGTCTGCATCTCCCTTTGGTTCGTGTCCCCACTGTGTCACCGGGCTTAGCTAGAAGCCAGGTCCATCGAGGGGATCCATGGTTCCCTCCTCTCACTTCTAATCCCCTGAGGCTCTCAACAATTTCCAGAAGACCCCAGAAATCCTGAGGATTCTCTGAACCAGGCGAATGGGTTCAGGTCAGTTCCTCACAGTAAAGGTGAAAATTTAAATTGCACAAGTTAAAAAAAATCATACCATTCCCTTCATGACAAAGTAAAGTAACAGGAGATCGGAGTTTCAAAGGACACCTCCTGTTAGGCTACAATCAATAGCAAGGCTGAGTAGTAGGTCAGAGATCCTCTGCCTCTAAACCCAAAGGTATTTACTCTCTGGCCATTTCCAGGGAAGGTTTGCTGACCCCTGCTCTAAATCAGACCATCAGAGACTTGATAGATTACTATGTCCCATACCTGGAGTTTTATCTGAAGTGTGGCTAAGGGTTTAAGGATGTCAACTACAAATTGGCACTTGCCAAGAGCATTGCCAGCAACTGAACAAGGGCATTTGCCATCTGCCTCTGCAGAGGTTGAACCCTGTGCTGCTGCAGCTGTTGACCTTCAACACCCTCTGAGGGAGTCCAGGGTGGAGTGAGGCACTGTGCTCCAGGGAATATGGTAAGACAGGTCTTTAGATAGTTGGATATTTTCAGGAACAGATTTTATAATCCCAATCCTTTTTGTTTGGTTTTAGTTGCCCAGTCGTGTCTGACTCTTTGCAACCCCACAGAGTGCAGCGCACCAGGCCTCTCTGTCCCTCACCATCTCCCTAAGTTTGCCCAAGTTCATGTCCACTGCATTGGTAATACCAGCCAGCCATCTCATCCCCTGATGCCCTCTTCTCCTTCTGTCCTCAATCTTTCCCAATGTCAGGGACTTATAATGAGTCAGCTGTTCCCATCAGATGACCAAAATACTGGAGTTTCAGTTTCAGCTTCAGCATCAGTCCCTCCGATGAGTATTTGGGGTTGATTTCCTTTAGGATTGACTAGTTTGATCTCCTTGCTGTCCCAGGGACTCTCAGGAATCTTCTCCAGCACCACAGTTTGAAGGCATCAATTCTTCAGCACTCTGCCCTTATTATGGTCCAGCTCTCATAATTGTAAGTGACCACTGGGAAGAGCATTGCCTTGACTATATGGATGTTTGTCGGCAGAGTATTGTCTCTGCTTTTCAACACACTGTCCAGGTTTGTCATAGCTTTCCTGCCAGGAAGTGAACGTCTTCTGATTTCATGGCTTCCGTCACCATCTGCAGTGATTTTAGAGCCCAGGAAGAGGAAGTCTGTCACTACTTCCACCTTTTCCCCTTCTATTTGCCATGAAGTAATGGGGCCACATGCCATGATCTTAGTTTTTTTAATATTTAGTTTTAAGCTGGCACTTTACTCTCATCCTTCACCCTCATCAAGAGGCTCTTTAGTTCCTCTTCTCTTTCTGCCATTAGAGTGGTATCATCTGCGTATCTGAGGTTATTGATGTTTCTCCCGCTTATCTTGATTTCAGCTTATAACTCATCCAGCCCAGCATTTCTCATGATGTACTCAGCATATAGGTTAAACAAACAGGGTGACAGCAGAGAGCCCTATCATACTCCTTTCTCAACCTTGCACCAATCGGTAGTTCCATACTGAGTTCTAACTGTTGCTTCTTGACTTGCATATAGGTTTCTCAGGAGACAGGTAAGATGGTTTGGTATTCCCATCTCTTTAAGAGCTTTCCACAGTTTATTATGATTCACACAGTCAAAGGCTTTGGCGTATTCAACGAAACAGAGGTAGATGTTTTTCTGGAATTCCTTTGCTTTCTCTATGATCCAGCGAATGTTGGCAATTTGATCTCTGGTTCCTTTTCCTTTTCTAAACCCAGCTTGATCCTTGTATCTCCTCATATCTAGAAAAGCACTAAATCCCTTTATAGTGACATCAGATCCTCACAACTAGCAGAAAACCTTTTGTAAAATAAATGCTTAATGGTATTGAACTCCACCTTCACCAAAACCTTATATATTAATCTTTCCCCACTGCATCTTTGGAGCAGTCTCTTAGAGCTATCTGAGGTGCTGCCTCCCGGGCTGTAGTCCTCATTTTGCCCCAAATAAAACTTAACTCGCAACTTTCAAGCTGTGCATCTTTTTTAGTCGAAAAGAAAATGTAAGAAAAGAGATGGAAAAGAAGGAACATCCCTGGTGGTCCAGTGGTCAGGGCTCAGCACTTTCACTGCGAGGGCCTGGGTTCAATTCCTGGTCAGGGAATTAAGATCCCACAAGCTACCTATTTTGGCCAAAAAAAGAAAAGAAGAAGAAGAAAAGATGCAAAACAAGAAAAGGTGGTGAATGATTGAGGCTTCCTAGGTCCACAGTTCTGGGACTTCCCTGGGGGTTCAGTGGTTTAGACTCTACACTTCTAATGCAGAGGGCATGGGTTCAATTTAATTTTTAATTTTTTGATGGGGCCAAAAAATTAAAAACAAAAAACCAGAATCACACTGCAGACTAGGGAGTTCTACAAGTTAGTGCTTGGACCAGGGCTCTGACACTGGAGTGAATGCAGCGTCCTTGCACTGAGAGAGCCAAACTTTGTACAGGGGGGTGTGGTTGTGTATTCTCTTTTTCCTCCATCTGAAACACGGGGTGAAGTGATTTTATTTGATGGGAAGTAGTTTAGATAACAGAAGCAAACAGAAGACTTTGTGGAAATGCACTGCAGGGAGGAAAAAAAAAAGGAGGAAAGCAAATATCATCACATCTAGTATAGCCCTGACCCTGCTGCCCAGGGGACCCTCTGCTGGTACAGGTCTGAATTCTGCTGTAACCACCAAGTGTTGGTGGGGGTTTGGCTCTGCAGAAGAGCTCAAAGATACTGTTCTGTGTACCCCTTGACATGGAACCAGGACTCTGCCCCAAGGCTGCAGTATTGTTTCTTGACTGCTCTTCCCTTATCTCTGCAACCCCTCCCTTTCCTGATGAGCAACTGTTTGAACTGGCTCTTTGGAACTCAGGGAAGGTCACCAAGGTTGTATGAAGCCTATTTCTTGTAAAGGCTTCCATACCCAGAAGCCCCACAGGGTCCTTCTTAGTTTCAAAAACTGCAGGTGTACATTAAGTCAGTGGGAAGAGGCTCTTTCATATTTTCCCCTGATAAAACCGTTGTTGCTTATTGTTTTCATTCAGCAAACATTTATTATTGAACATCTCCAGGGGCACAGCGCTGGGAAGGTTCTGGAACCAGAGGAGGACAGGTGAGCCCTGCAGAAGCCAGCAGCTGCTCAGCCAGGGAATTTTTAGCACATCAGCTCAGTGCTATGCCCTGTCATTTGAAAGAAGGTTTCAGCATTCTAGCATGAACATACAATCACACAGATTCTTTAATTACAATATGATCAATGCTAGGAAGAAATGCCAGGTGGTAAGAGTGTGTTCCACCTGCCAATGCGGGAGACGCAAGAGACGTGGGTTTGATCCCTGTGCCGGAAAGATCCCCTGGAGTAGGAAATGGCAACCTGCTCCATTATTCTTGTCTAGAAAATTCCAAGGGCAGAGGAGCCTGGCAGGTTACAGTCCATGGGGTTACAAAGAGTTGGACATGATCGAGTGCTTGCACATACACAGACACACACACACACACAGACACACAGATACACACTCACACGAGTGTGTTCAAAGGACAGACCTATTTCTAGAGGGTCTGGGAGGCT